>SMMW01000555.1:4125000-5618750 GCA_004794655.1 Marisa cornuarietis
CAATGGACGGATGGTTGGATATACGTTTTCATGTATACTCAGTGGTATGATGTACTATTGTTGCCTGCATGGTCTGGTCGCGGCCTATCTATCTGAGATGTTGACACATACCACCCTAGTCGGCAACCTCAGTCTACTCTTGCAGATCTCTCGCATTTTCCTTGCATCAAGGGAGGCAAATATGGGCACCATATCTTTTTCTCTTCTGTCGTCAATGTCTGGGAAACCTTGCCATTTGCAAATTGATTACCTATGAAACTTTAAAGGCTAGTCTCCAGATCCTCCTCTTTTGTGAATAGCTTTAGTACCTCCCCCTTTTCCAAACTTTTTATTTATTCTCTCCCCCCTCCCACCACCACTTCCTCGATTTTAATAGTTTGCAAACTGACGGTTAGTTTTTCTTTGTTGTAAAAGCGCCATTGAGCGGAATGTGACAATGAGCGCTGAGAAAAATAGTTATTTTTGCTGCTTTTTTCGTTCTGAGGTAGTCTCCCCCTTGACTGGATCTGACACTTTTTCCTTGATGATCACTTAAAAATCCACTGAGCTGAGTCTGTCAGTTGTTTTTTTTTAATCTGTTTGAGTCTGTAATCTTCTGGTTGAATGTAAATGATTGATTGGGGTATATATTATTAGTAAAATTTAGCCTTGGTTATTGTGAGAGTTTAAGGACTATTTTTCTGTCCACGTTTTTCGAGACCTAATTTCCCTGGTTCCTTTCTCCTCTATTGCTGCTTTACCGTTCCCAGCCTTTTGTGTTGTCAGGTACCCATTTCAGACAGCGGCACCGCACCGGTGAGAGCGTGAGAAGACAAGGCTGCGACTACAGACAGGCAGCTGCAAATGACAGGCTTGCATCGTTAGGAGAGAAACTCGGAACCTCCATCCCGGTGGCAGTTACGTCCTTCTATCTCGAGCAATATTTAGTTTGGCTAGGGGCAGACAACACGACAGTGCACTTGTGACCTCTGAGCTTACAGTCTACAAAAAAACTAGCAGAAGGGGAAGCATTAGTGCTCGTATGTAAAAATATTTATACTTTTATTACGTTCTAGTTCTGTCAGATGGACTTGTCTACATAAAAAACGGTCTTACGAGTGTAGGAACACAAGAGCGGAAATAATCAGATTTGACAAATTACCCAGAGAACTGGCCCCAACGATCATGAACTTTTAATATGCTGCTATGTTTCTATCTTTCTATCTTTCCCAGTATTGGGATTATTATAATTATCTGTGGCATATATGTGGCACTACTTGCATTGACTTTAAAGTTGTAATCTCATTGAATGTATTTTGTGTTTTATGTTGCAAAGTAAAAAAAGCACGCATGTGAGACCGTGTATGGTTGAGGTTGTGACAAACGGATAACTAGGACACGTAGGCTGAATGTAGACCTGTAAGCATGGACGTTTTGCACATCCATCGTTTGCATCACGGCATCTTGTGCACCATTTGTTGTTGTTGCCGTTTGGTATTCGTATCTTTGTATCTGGCCCACAGTGTAATCGCTTTTAGTGTAGCTAAGACCGCTGTGGCATTGTTTGCCGTCCGGCGAGAATCGGTATACTGAGTCACGTGCCACGAAATAACACAAATTAACGAAACACGTGAGAAAACCATCGGTAGTCTGACCAGAATCAATTTAAATGATATGCATCTTCACCTATGACTTCTCAAAACAATCACCTAATCACCGACATCTATTCATCTCTCTCTCACTCTCACTCTCTCTCTCTCACACACACACACACACACACAAACACACATCCTATTGAGTTACAAGTGCCCGCCACATAAGAATGACAAACAAAAATCCTCATGTCGGCGCACAGTAAAAACAACCAAAGAGAATAAAACCGCCCACGAATTGTCGTCCTGACGGAGTAGCAATTGGTCAATTTTTAAAACCCACATTTATGTGCATGTATTATAATTTATGTCACTGACTGCGACTAGTAATCGTCGTTGTAACTGTTCTAGAACAGGTCTACGCCTAGCTGAGTGTGCAACACTGGGCCGCCGAGCCAACACGGGCCCAGGGGCAGACTTCTCCGGGCCCCTTGTAATTGTAATCGTAAATTATTTTCCCAGTATATAATAATATGCTTATAATTCGATTGTCAACATCTACATTTCATTCAGTAATAATATAGACCTGCACGCATTAGGACAAGTGCACTACTTGAACTAGAGTTGTTTAACAGGTGAGTAGTTAGCAATGACAATAAAGGATCAAATTTGTCGTACCCCGTTTCATAAAAAAAATCTCCAGAGTAAGGAATAATACTTCAACCTTTCTTTAAAAGAAAAAGAAAAGGAAAAGAAGAGAAAAAAATCCACTGACAAAGGCCACGCCCCCTTAACAGCCGCGGGCCCGAGTACACCACCCCTCACCCACCCCCACGTCTCACTTCTCGTCAGGCCTGGTGCTACATCTTGGATCCACGTGTTACATCTGAATAAGAATTTGCAAGTAAGAGCTCAGAACTTTTCAGCATTTCTAGCAGTCAGAGTGTGATAACTTACCGCCATGCTTTGCGTGTAACCGATTACTGCATGTTTGGTGGCAACGTAAACTGGGATGTTGTAACAGGATGCTAGACCTGGAAACAATGCAAACCGTGATGAGTTATGACAGCAGTATGGCAAACAGAAGTATTCAACCTGCAAAGTCTTGCATTGCTCGCTTGTCATTAACGTTTTGTTTTCTTTTGAAAGAGGGCTTCATTCTCAAAATTCACTACGTAACCTTCAACCCATTGATCTAATCGTCAATAGAACGCTCCAACGCGTGCCCAGCTGTCGTCAACCCAGCTTTGTCGTCTTGTGTTACACGGTTTTTTTTTATGTCATGCTGCCGTGTGAGACATTCTTTAGTCATATCCGCCATGTAATTTTGATTTTCGCCATCATCCATGCCTTGTAAGGGGTCATAGATGACGTACCTGTCGTGTAAGACATGCTTTAGCTATAGCACATCCGATGCGAGACATACTTTAGCTGTCGCACCGACCGTGTGAAACAGGCTTTAGATGACGTACCTGCCATCGACACAGTGTTGACAATGACACCACCACGACCTCCGCGGTCACGCCGCATGTGTTCCAGGGCCAACTGACTTCCCCAAATCTGAGCAGTCTGCAGATGGTACACCATGTCTGTCATGCCATGTTATCAGTCGAATTTAGCAAGGGAGACAGAATGAAAGGAAGAGAAAAGGTGTAGAGAGAAGTTTGTCTTTGAATATTGTCCTTTGTCCTTTATCCTTTGTTGAAAAGTTTAGAATTCTTCTCTCCATAAAAATTTAAACTGTTACAACATAAAACGCCGCCTTCGATTGTATAAAATGATGTCTGTTGTTGGTTTTAACAAGACTGCTTTTCCTTACAACCTTTCTCAACATATCATGACTGCTGCTTTTGATACTACTGAGTGTTATGACACGTTAGATGTAGCAAAAGTCAGTGCGCACTTGTACCTCTTTGCATTATTGCGGCACTGCCAGAGTTATCATAATAAAGACAACAAAATAATTTGCACAGGAAATAGGTGATATAGAAAAATGGACTGGTACGGTTTGTGTCAAATCAAATCATACAAAACCATACAGGAAAAAGTGCATACAGTGAAAATGTCTTTATCATGTCTTCTCCAACCTTACAGTAATATATGTGAAATAAGCTGAAAATTAATAAGCGCAAAGTCACTTTATTAAGCTATTTCTCTCTCTCTCTCTCTCACACACACACACACACACACACACACACACACACACACACACACAGCGAGAGAAATGGAACCTACAGTGTTGATGGCGATCATCTTCTCCGGCACACTCTCATCCATGATCCCTGCATTGTTGCAGCAGATCTCCACAGCCCCAAACTTCGAGACGGCCATATCAAACGCCTCTGCAAGCAAAAGGCCAGGATATCACACAAAGCATATTCTGACGTATACCGGACGGTGAAATAGAAACGTTGGTTAGAGATTCCAGCCATTATAAAAAACGTTAAGTATCTACCAATTCACCTTTTCCTGTCTAAAATATTTATAAATTGTTATATCTACTATATAATATGAAATTATTATATCTACGTGAAAAAACAAGCACGAGCTCTCACACACATTCCCTCTCGCACAAAACCACACTAATTCCTCCCCCCCACACACACACACTGTTTCTTAACTGTTACATGGATAGTACCGTTGACAAGGTCAACATTGTACACTGGGATCATGTGTTACATGGATAGTACCGTTGACAAGGTCAACATTGTACACTGGGATCATGAAAAACATAATCTACTAGAAACAGACCGAACCTTTCAGCTGGTCAGCCTTCGTGACGTCACACCGCTGAAAGAAAACCCTGTCGGCGCCATATTGATTTTTCAGCTCGGACTCCGTCTCTCGACCTCCCGACTCGTCGATGTCACAAAAGAGCACCTGTATTGAATTATAAAAGGAGAACAGATTGTATACGTAATGATTATACAAGAGATTACAGAAATATACGTTTGTGAATGTTGTGTCTGTGTACTGCATGGATGCCTGAATTTATACGAGGCAAACATTTCTCAACAACTAGACTATTTTTCTTTTTACTGCGGTGCGGGACTGTAAGAATAGGACTATACATATGGAAAAGATGCATGACTGTCTGTAAAGCAGTTAGTTATTCTATCTTATATATATATATATATATATGTGTGTGTGTGTGTGTGTGTGTGTGTGTGTGTGTGTGTGTGTGTGTGTGTGTGTGTGTGTTAGTCTATGTAATTATATTTAAATGATACAAGGAACATCTGCATTTAGGACAGGTGAGGCGAACAAGATACCTCTACATGTAAGTGTGAGAAAAATGCACGACTGTCTGTGAAGTAGTTAGATATTTTGTCTTGGGACTTTATATATATATATATATGTGTGTGTTTTAGTCTGTGTGATTATATGTAAATGATACAACAAGGAACACCCGTATTTAGGACAGGTGAGGAGAACAAGATACCTATACATGTGAGAAAGACGCATGACTGTTTGTAAAGTAGATAGATATTCTATCTTGGGGCTTATATATATATATATATTGTGTGTGTCCATGTGTTTATATAAAACTATTTTATTGTGGCATACAGAAAGGTATATCTGTATTCAGGCGAGAAAGATAGCGACGGTAAGTATAGCTTTGGCGCGATAATCACTGATTATCTTCACTGTCTGTACTGAAAGTGTCATATGGAGATGACTAGTAAAATGTTAATATTAATGATGCGTTGGTTAAACATTAAAGGAGTAGTGCAATGCAATTTTTTATGATGATTGGGTAAAATTCAGTGTAAGATACTCTTCCTTGAAATATACACCTACCTTCATCATCCACAGAAAGAAGTCAAATCGTGACATTACGATAAACCTAATTAACCTAATTAATTTCCAGCTCTCCCATTGGCCGAGGCCTTTACAACGTAACCGTATTACTGCACGATAAGGACGTTCACGTCTTTCTGTGCAGGGTGATGTTTGACCACGTATATCTCGAGAAAGTAAGGAGGGTATTTTTTAGGGTTTTCGGGAAATAGTATTTTGCATCAACTTTACCCAATTATTAGACTTAAAAATTAGTCATTTAAAATTCCAAGCGCGCTAACTGCAGAAAAATTATCTAGCATTTTCACTGTACGTCTTGGCGAACAGTGCACAGCAACTGTAAGCAAATATAAAAGTGATGTGAAATACTTCATCCCTATCTAAATGTGCATACTTTGTGTGTGCATACATACAGATATGCAATATATAAGTAGGCATACGTAGACAAAAATATGCAACCACTGAGCCATTGGATAAAGAATACACAGGTAATGAAATCTAGAGTGAGACATTAAGTTTAAAAAAGATACATGCAGCAGTTAATACAGTTTTAAAAACAGTCTACTGCTTTACTTCAATCTGTGTGATGAAAAAAAGCTAAAAATTCATCGTCGCAAATTGAAAATATTGGCTTGGTGAACTGAACGCACAGTGAAAATAATTCACATTAGTACCATGACCTTGATAACGCAAGACTAACCTGACTGCGGCTTTGTCGATAACTTGGACATTTTCTTAATCGCATATGTACTTGCATATAAGTTTCTTCGCTAGATGAGAAAATGCAGACCTTACCTTCGCTCCTTTGGCAAGCAAAGCTTCGATGATTTTTCTGCCAATTCCTCTGGCACCTCCAGTAAGAAACGTTCCTTTGCCGGAGATCTCCATGCTGATGTAGAATAAGCTTGTGTTGTTGCGGCCGACTTACAAACCCAGTTAGCGAACGTCTTGCCGTTATCAGGTTGAAAAGTGGTCACGTGATGTGCACTGTGTTCTGTGAAGACGACACCCCCTTTTTTTTTTTTACAACAGCAGAATTCTTCAAGAAAGTAACATTGGGACGTTTTAAACTGGTTGTGAAGACAGTAGTGTGCACAAAATATTACATTAAACTTCTAACAGCGATACGCAAGTCTGTTTACTTGACCTGGGTTGTAACGTTCCCTCTCCGTCTGCAGTCTTTTTTTTTTTTTTTTTTTTGCTCTTGTTGCGTTGTATCTAGGTCAGCAACAAAAAATAGGGTAAAAACTTCAGTACTACATTCATAGCATATCATAATTAATGGAAACTTACTTTCTTCCAGTGAGAACCACTGGTGTCGCCAAGTGCAGTGGCCTTTGGGCAAGTCTCGCTACTTATTCAACACCGAAGCACTCATCCTCGTAAAGATTTAATGCGGTAATAGAACTGTTGTAATGGGGCGATGTTAGTGTCTATAAGGTCGTCATTCAATCTGTTATCACAGATTATCAAAAAACTGTTTAGGTGAGTGTCTGTAATCTGTGATTCTTTGGCATCATTTCTAGTACAGGACGCAAGCGGATAAGTTGTAACTGATCCGCTGATGATGACCAGGCTAGTACACAGCTGTAATCGACTATGCACTTTCTCGATCAAAGATTTTTTTCTAAAATGTTCAAGTCAATGAATAGCACGAACGACGGTTAAATCGCTGACAAGGTGACAGACTTACCAGGGTGGGCAATGTGTTGACAAGGTAAAAAAAAAAAAAAAGAAAATTTATAGAAAGGGTGACAGATAAATCATTGCTGGTATAATAGAGCAAGTATACTGTGTAAACTAATAGTCGGAGGAGTGGGATATTGAAGAAGCTAATTCCCCCTCCCCCTGTGAAGTGAAGGGTAAAGTGGATTCATGCGTGTCAAACCAGTTTTCGCCGATTTTAAGTGGTGTTGCCGCCCAGCAAAGAGTGCTACAAAATAGAAGGGTGGCGAGCAACGCTGCCTACCACCCTCCCCAAGCAGCTGTATCCAGTTATTTACACCGCTGGAACAACTGTTAAGTGTGTTCACGCAGCAGCCATTGAGAAAGGAGCCCCACTCCACTTCCTCCCTCCAGCTCCACCTCCCCTGCATTTGCATCCCAGTTCTCTAGGACGTAAAAATGAGTGTATGCCAACTTTTGCGGTACGCATGTACTTGTGAGCGATAAGGCCAGCACAATGTGCTGTAAACGCGTTCTGTCGGTTAACTGAGTCAATATATGTGCTGTGTTTATAGAATGAACAGATTTGTGAGTGCCTGGGCAGTCAAGCAGGTGGTTGTCAATCAGATGTTGGAGCGCTTGAGAGACGGTGGTTTTAACGGGATTATTTGCATATATATATATATATAGGTGATAGTGCTTAGAGTTAGAACACACACACACGCGCGCGCGCGCGCGTACGGGGAAAGAAAGGGTAGCGAGAGAGGGACACATGCCCGAGTGTGTACTAGTCCAAAAGAAATTTTCGTCTGCTTAGTGTTAAAGAGAACGTCGTCGGTAAAAACAATAGTTTATTTTGGCGCATTGTCTGCACTGGTTGTATGTGTGTGTTCTTTGTGAAAGTTGTTGTTGTCCTGTCTGTGCATGTGTAGTTTATTAAAGATGGACCTAATAAAGGAGAGTGTGTGTGAGAGAGAAAAAATGTATTTGTGTTTCTATATGTGTACGCGCGTGCGTCTAAGAGTGCGTGAGAGTCTATGCCTTTGTGTGTGTGTGTGTGTGAGAGAGAGAGAGAGAGAGAGAGAATTTTGTAGAAATCCAGCAACTAGTGTAAGCAGACGTTGTCAGTTATCAGAAATATTACCTAGTATTGGATTTTGAAATCGACAGCTATAGTTACGTCGACAAAAAAAAAAAAAATCTTTTTCCTCATCATTACGGTCTTTGCAATCGGAATACACAGCGTGTACAGGGGACATAACTCGTAATCCAATTAATAACATTGTCAGGGTAGACTCCCTTTCAAGCAGGTCGGATGACAGTCGCTTTAGGAAACAACGAAAAATCCAGAGTAATTTACGTCATTAAATTACATTCTGAAGTGAACACGTATCTTTAGACTAAAATACACCTGGAATGGTCTTCATTCAGAATTTATATCAGCTATGACTATTTTATTACCAAATAGCAAATAGATTCGATTGGAATCAATAGATTGGTGTTCGATTGGAATTAATAGATTGGTGTTCGATTGTTCCAATCATGCAAATATGCTTATGTTGATTTTTGGCCGGTGTCTTCCTTCCCGTCCTATTTCCACCTGTCCTCTTTTTTTCTTTCTGTCAGTCTGTCTGCGTAGTTATTTTTTAAATAGGGTTCGCTCTGTTTAAAAAAAGCAGGACAAAGCAGGTCTTAAGAGGATATGTTTAATATACACACGAGATCAGGCTTACGAATTTAACATATGTGGGATAAATAAGACACAACACTGATAATATAAAAGTTTGAACATAGAAATTTCAATGTTAGAAAAATAGAATGCGGATGCCTAACAGTAGACTTTACAAAGTTGTGTCCTAAAATTTAAAAAGGGTAAAGGTTTTAGCTAACCTTTTCGATCTTTGAGAAATGAGGTTTGTAGACCTCGCCTTCCTCGCGGCCAGGTTTTCAGTGAGAGTGGTGACCCCCTTCTCTTTCGCTGTCTTACATTAAATTTACAAGTTTACGAAACATACAAATATATCAAGTCAGATTTAATTTTGTTTTCGACTCGGGAGCTGATATTTCTCTGACTCAAAGCAAACAAACAAAAAGCAAGAAAACAAAAACCAAGGAAGAGAGTAAATGTGCCAAATACTGACCAATTCGATCTATCAGTAAGATTAATTACTCAAAAGCATGGTCCTTCATAGGCCATAGCTTGCCCAAGAACAGCACCACAGAGGCTGACCTTTGAAGAGAAAGCAACTTATTTACATTCATTTTAATGATTACAGAATATGGCTACGATTTGTTTTTCATCCCAAACAGACAGCGTAGAATTAACGTACAAAAACGTGATACAGAAAATGACAAGAAATAAGAATATTGCTTTGCAAGAATTACAACTGGTTCCTTATCTCATCAAGGACAGCTAACATTCAAATACATTATATTTACATAGATGTAACTAGCTGCCTCATGCCTATTGTGAAGAATATAAATGTTCATGATATTGACTATAGACAGCAAAAAAACAGTGAGCTGGAGTGTGCTTACTTTTGTGTACAGAATATCTTAGTCTATGCTCTAGTCTCAGTAGATTGAAGTGACACTCAAAAGTAAATTCTATCCCGTTCGGATAGCAAAGTATCCGTTGTCAAAATTAAAAAAAACACATGATAATTTGATTAGCCATGACTTGCCGCTGGTGTATCAACGTGAGCTGTAAACGGTTTACACAAACTTAATATGTGTACAAAGCTACGAGAAGATACTGATTTGTCCTTTTTTCCATTCTAATTCTCTACAATTACTAACAGGTCTTTTAAGCTATGTAAACAAAATGAAGCTGCAGAGAAGAGATATTGGTCTTGTGAGTAAGTTGATGAAAATGGATTTAATACAGCATCCTTCCTTTACCTCATCATCCTTCAACACATGAAAAACACATGAAAAACTAGTCCTGTAGATTTCTCTTTTTGCCTTTCTTTTCGGACATTCTGTTTGTGGGAAAATCTTAAAACTCTCTCTTTCTCTCTCTCTCTCTCACACACACACACACACACACACACACACACACACACACACACACACACACACAATGTGCGTTTCGTAAAGGGAAATGTGGGTACCAGTAAATGTCACGTTTGCCTTTGGAGTCCAATCGTCACATGGGCCTAGTGTTGCTAGACTACGGGCAACGAAATGTTAATCCATTGCGTATTCTCCAAACCTATCCAAAGCATTTACCATCGTTTTCCTTTTTTTAATTTTTTTCCTTAACGACGTCTTCTTGGCTTTAGGGGTTGTTTTAAATTCTGATAAATGCTTGTCTTTAATCCGTGGCATGTTATGGCCTAACAAAGCTTCTTCTCCTCCTCCTTTTTTCTCATCCTTCTCCTCCTCCTTATCGTCCTTCTCCTCAGTTTCATGCTGTCTTTATTCCTTGTTACCACAATCTCATTGTTCGGTCTTTATCGCATAAATGGCGTCAAAGTGGTTGGAACCTTGTATTTCTTTTATCTCTATTTGGTCAAATCCATGTTTGGCGAGCAGCTTGCGATACTCTTTCCTTGATCTCTCGTGTCCAATTGACAAGGTAGCCATGCCGATGTCCTCCAGCAGGGCAGATAAAGGACCTCCTTTGTCGTCATGCAATGTCTTCTCCAGGACCAAAAGAGCACCTCCTGAGCATCAGAACGTACCACATGTTATAATGTAGTTCATAATTTTAATATAATTATTTCTTCATCTTTAACATCGCGTAGAATAATTAAAACAAAACAGAGATTTATGGAGTCTATAAAATATGAACCTCTGTCTAGGGTGAAACTGTTCAAATTAACCAGTTTTTGATAATATTTGTTTAGACTTGTTTGCAAAGAATACGATAACGGATGTGTTGACTTGAATCAGAAGTAGACATCATCAATGCTTTAAATGACCTCTCTAGCATGAAACTATAGCAATGGCGTCTAATACATGAAAACAGATTTTGAAACCTGTCTGGTACGAGAATGTGGAACGTTTGAATATTCTGGTCTACAAGACCTACAACACATCCAAGCAAACTGTTGAAGTGGGGGGGGTATATTGCACACAGATCTCATTACAACAGTTGAAGCCGCTAAGCTCTGGCCAGCAGCACCTTAATAACTACCGCCTGGCATGAAGTAATTTGATTAGAGGCATTTGGTAATACCTGCCTGGCGTCTGACTGTTCAAGATCTTGGTCAGCAACACCTGGTAACACCCACCTGGCTTTAGACTGTTGAAGACTTTGGTCAGCAGCACATTATCCCTCTCCTCATCCCAGTCATGCAGAACGCGTGCCATGATGAAAAGGTCTGCAGGTGGATAGTTGTCCTTAAAGAAGTTTCCTGAAAAAGGAACAAGAATAACTGTGTACTAGTCCCTGGCTACACATAGAAAAATGTCGAGAAAATATTTCTTAGTTTTCTCGTTTGTCATCATCACCATCAGCACTTCCTAAACTCTAGCATGACTTTAGATTAAATAACGATTACACAAAAACTAGTCTGAGTTACACAGCAAACAAGAATTAACGTGTCCAGCACGTTAGCAACAAGTATTGTTTTTTGTTGCAAAATATCTAGTAAATTTTTCCAAACCTATGCGTCTAACAAATGATAATGGAGCATTTCCCAATCAGCAAGCCGATGGTTGTGACGTCACAGGAAATGAGCTTTTAACTTCTTTACCTGTTACATACCTGTAGATGTAAATGCAGTGCTTGTCTTTGAAAGTGCTGCAGTATTTGTGTGATGAATCTAACCTCTTACCACCAATGAAGCTGACACGAGACTTCATCTCCTCTGGCTGCTGTTGCTGAGACACTGCCACCACCTGGGGAAGATCAAAGACCGTCACGTGAACATCCGGGTACACCGTTGCCAAGTGATGGGCAAGACAGCCAGATCCTCCTGCCGATAAGAAAAGGAGAAAGTTGAAAATATTTCATAAATAAAGGAGGTTATTAATGATTCTAAACTTTGATTCACACCGTTATGCTATTAACCATGTAAATGTTTTTAAGCGAGTCATAGATTTCTGTTTGATTTTGCTTTTTTCTTCCTTCTCTGGTTTTCCAAACCGTTGTGCCACAGCTTATGTACCACCACTTACCACCTAGATCCACAGCCTTCCTGTGAGCGGACAAGTCAAAGGCCGTGACCAGAGCAGGAATGCACCTGTCAACAGTGCAGTCCATCAATTTCATGAAGGTCGCTGGGCCTGGTGTCGTCATTTCTGGCAATGATCCCGTGAGGCCACCACGGGTAAGCGGGGTCAACGCCGCTTTCGTCTTTCCGGTGTCTGTGCCGAAAATGGGCTTTTGCCTGACATGGAGGATTTCATGTGATATCAGACTACTCTCCACACGGCATTAGCTAAATATTGCGGCGAGAACCCCCCTTTTTTGTTCATAAAACTCAAAAAAGCCTTTATCAACACGCAAGATAGAAATGCGTATAACTGTATAGAGACACGCAAATAGAGCGAATGGAAGCGAGAAGGTTTACAAATTCTCAGATAATTTCATGTTTATAGTATATATACACTTGATTATTCTTCAGTGGTATGTTAGAAACAATGTGTTTATTCTACTGCTATTCCTGAAGAGAGAAGAGGTTTTAACGTACTTGCCATAAATTTGTTCATTCAATCATGACTTTCTTCCCCTCACTGCTTCATCGCTCATTCTAAGCATTCACTCATTTTGTCATCCTTTACTTCTTTTTCTTTTATTGCCTTTAATTCACCAGAACGAACTTTAATATAAACTCTGAGGATACGACAGCATGGTACTAACATAACGTCACTGGAGTTTTGGCCCCGGTGAATCATGGTGAAGACGTCCTTGGGTGACAAATCATGGCCACCATTTTCGGTCCTCCCTCCCATCATCATACTCAGTTTGTCGGACGGCCCTGGTGAAAGATTTTAGCAGACGATAAGAGCTGCGAGCGAGAGAAGGAAACAGAGAACAAGAAAGGGAGGAATAAAGAAGATGGGCAGAGTTAAAATATTGGTTTACAAAATAAAGAGTTGTTTCGGTTCATACTTTTGTTTACGCTGTTTTTGACTTAAAGACAAAGGCATTTTTTCAAATTTTATTCACACTTTTTGTCTACACAAAGTTGCACAGTATAAGTAAGTCAGATTTACATGGATCCAATGCAGAAGGAAATACATGTAGAAAAAAATAAGTCGCATATACAAAACATATGTTGCAGCCACCATATATCATGTCCTTACTTACTGCGCGAGGGTGATGACGTCATCTTACCGTTCATCAAGACGTTGGGAAAATTAAAGAAGAGTGCCGGCGTCATTTCCGAGAAGAATACGACAGGTATGAGAGAGGACGGTTTTGTCCTTAACAGGTAGCGAGACACGTAAGAAGCATTGCGATACAGGTAGCCGGTGTCTGTAACCAATGACGTTTATTTTATTTTTTTCACTCTTCTCACTCGTTCTTATTCATTCTTTTAATTGTTCGATGGTTTAGCTTTGTGGCATTTACACAATACATACATTTAGTAATTGTTAAATATCTCCATGTATTATTTTTATTGTGATCCAGAAACACATGTCTAAAACCGTAAACAGGTAAATATTTTAGCTCATTTTGTTGTAAAAATATTCATTACTTATTGACTTATATCTATCAGAGTAAGACGGGTTGGAAAAAAAACCACCGCGCTGTTCGTTCTCCTTGACACTTCAAGCACAGGTAAAGTAGGTTTCATTTTTGCGAAAGTACTTCTTGTTATCTATGTAGTAAAGCGTAATATAACATATAAGAACAGTTTAAAATACACTTAGGAATCGTAAAAGTTTTAAAGAAATCTGTTTATTACATTCGTATCGAATTTTAAAAAAGCCCAAAGTCTCAAGAGAGTAAAGATATTTATGTAACAATTTCTAACCTTTCTTCTCGTCTTCATCTTTCTTTCTCTCCAGCAGAGTTATCCCAGCAAGGACATTGAGAAAGCGTTCAGCCACACCTTCGTCATATCCACATTTCTGAACCAGTGACGCTAGACGGATCCAGTTTCCTTGACCAAGGGAGTCAATTTCGTCAAAGATTCCAAGACGAACAGCTGCTGATAACACCTTGTGTATCAAATAAATACATAGCTGGCATAAGGAATGATCAAATGGGTAAGGGTATAACTGACCGGTTGACTTGCCAAGTGAAACAATCAAATAACGCAATGAATTAATCTGCTTTTTTAAACCGTCGGTCAGAAATGTATTTGCCTGCCTGCCTGCCTGCCTGCCTGCCTGCCTGCCTGCCTGCCTGCCTGCCTGCCTGCCTGCCTGCCTGCCTGCCTGCCTTCTCATGCCTTATGGCTTTAATGACGTCAAATGACTTCTTGTTGTAACCAACAGAATCTGAAAAAGTAATTATCTACCAAGTTGTGTGTGTGTGTGTGTGTGTGTGTGTGTGTGTGTGTGTGTGTGTGTGTGTGTGTGTGTGTGTGTGTGTGTGTGGCGCTTCTTATTCATGCTGTTTTCATTTTCATTTTTTTTAATTCCCAATCAGCCTTTTACGCCCCTGTCTGAGCCGCATGGAAGGCTTCCTTTATTCCGAATTATATCGCGATGCTTATCACTTGCCTAAACAAGCAATTTCTGTTTGCTTTATTTTCTAGGAAAAAAGTTTTGTTTCATTTGCATTTTATAGTTGTTTTGTTTTTCTGTTCTTATTTTGTTGTTTGTGTGGGAAAAATAAATTAAGAAGAAAAATACACAAGTTCTTTATGACTAAGCATTGTAGTCGTGTTAGCTAATATTGTTGGGAGGTTCTCAGCAACACATCTCTATAATTGAGGTTGATTTTATTGCAGCATGCTCACTGCACTTATTTACTCCATACTACTTGAACCCAGAGCAAAGTATACCAAAAAATATCCTAACACAAATATTTCATCAATAGTCAAAATCCTCAGTTGAAAAGATAGGACCAGATCAGACTTCCGAGTCTTCAGAGCCTTATAAATAATATTGCAATTGTTCAATCTTTGAAAAAAACTTTTGGTCATAAAACATTGTAGAATAAAAGAACGCATCCACGTATGTCTAATATATAAGCAGTCAACAGATAATGCGTCTGTTGTGAGAGGGCCATGGAGAAAAGCGCTTTTGCGATTTTGAAATCTGCACGAACCAAAATATTATTTACGAATCAATTTTTCTGTTCATGACTTTTCTTTTTCTTATGAGGTGTCGTCCCTTTAAAAAAATTAAAATCTTTGCCATTTGCGTTCCTTTAAATTTTAATAAATTGTCATTTTCCATTTTTTATAATTGCAGTTTCAAACACTTTACATGACCTGCGTATGTATGTCAAATTGCAATATATTCACAAAGACAATGTAGAGATAATTAAAATACGATCAGATAAACCAGAGTAAAGCGAAATTCATTAACTTACCAAAAATTTTCGATGCCCGTAGATGAATTCCATGATGATGTCTGACTCTGGATCAGACCGAAGAATCACTTTTTCCATTTTCGAGAAAAATGACCTGAAAAAGCAGCCAGAGAGCTCCCTATAATTTTCAATCAAAACAAATGTAAATTATCACAGACTATTCTCGATGCTGACAGGTCTTCGGTCCTAAGCTTTATAAATGCTGGATTTTTTTTCTGAAAGTCTTCTTTTTTTTTTTAGGAAAAACAGGTGAGTTCTACTGACGTCATTGGGTTCACGAGGTTACTCCAAGCATGCACTACGAAGTGTCAGGTGATGATGAAATGGGCTGTTATGCTGCCTCAAATAAGACGTGCGTCAGAAGTCTCCTAAAAAGATGTTAATGGTTTCCTTTTTTCATAACTTGTACAAGCGACGGTTGAGATTAATTCCAACTCAAAGCGCAGTAAACACGATAAAAAAATAAAGCTATTTCTATAAATGCTATATGCAGGGTACGTCACAGCAAACCAAAAAATTTCTTGACTGTGTGTATAAGATTAGTCTTCCCTGTCAATGCTGTAGTGCGGTTCACCTCCTCGTAGTGCCGAGGTAGTGTTATTCTCGTGCAGAAAGCAAGCTGCCAAGAAGACGGGCCAAACGAAATATCGGGCCCGGTGCCAACCTCTTGGCCAATCAACGCACGGTATATATTGGTCAACGTAGATTCAGGAAAGCGATAAACATTACGGTTCAGCAAAAACATATTTCTCGGCCCTCCCTTCGCACGTGGCAGTGCTGATGCAACTGCACTCAGCCAGTCTGCCAAGCCATCGACAGAGCTGCAAAATCATTCAGCCCTTCTCTATTTTTAGCTCAGCGCGTGTGTTTTCATTATCAATGAAGGTTGCAAAAGATGCCAACTAAATTAACCAAACCTAAGATTTTCTTCCTTTCCTCCCTGCTCCTGCCCCTGTCAAGAGATACGAGGAGCAAAAGACAGAGCCTCGTGGAGCACCCACATCTGACAAAATTTTTGATGGCGCGCATCATCCCGGATCTCTTTTGGACACTATGTAAACAAACACGTTAAATTTTAATATTTTAAAAAACCTCACTTCCTGTTGCAGAGTTTTTTAAAATGTCTATTTCTTAAGACTCGGGCGTCAGCTGCCAAGAAGATGGTTCATTTAGAGATAATACGTCGTTCTTTGGGGTCAGAAATATTGTTTTGTTTTGTTTTACTTTTCTTTTGATGATGAACACTTTGTACCTTGCATTCGTCGTCCTGTGTACTAACCCTGACGCTACATCCACTTTTGTACACGCTTACGTTTTCCACACAAATCTCACTTCAAATAAAGACCTTCCTCATCTTTGTAGTTTGAGGGTCAATTAAAGGCTGACACGAGCGCAAAAATATTTTGAAATGAGTAGATTTCATTAGTTCTTAATTCCTAAATATCTGCTTAAGAGGTGCAAGATTTTCAAACTAAAGGTTCTAGCCTGGGTGTTTGAAAGAAGTTATTTTCCTTATTTACCCTGCGAAGAAGGTAACTAAAAAATTACTGCGCATTTTCGTAAAAATAAACCATCGACAACGCTACATTCTGTAAACATTCCAACCAGCAACTATTACTTTAGTTTTGTACTTGATTCTGGAGACGGGAATGGTTGAGGAAGAGGCTTGGTGCTGTTGGGCATGGTATGTATGCGAAAAATTAAGGATAGTTTTGGGGAACAGTGGAGCAGAAGGTGTCTTGTAGTTGTACATCTCAGCAGTATGGCTCGAACAGCGTGTTGGAAATCATATCATAAAAGTATAGAACAGGCGTAGGCACCAAAAATGAAAAAAATGTACTACAGTCAGGCACTGAACTCTGGGCTGACGTTAACCCCACTCCTGCTTTATGATTAGCCACCATCCTTGAAAGGAACGAGAACCCTCTTTTTTTCATTTCTCCATAAAGCGCCTCTGAACAACTGCCAGATTCACTAATTGGTTAGGCTTCTTCAGCTGCTGATACCTACTACTAAAGTGCACTTTTACGACGGATTGTTTCCTTTTCAACTCCACATCTTGCAACATTACTCATCATCATCATCGTCTTCTTCTTCTTCTTCTTGAACATTTGTTTAAAGTTAAAGTGCTTTCTGAAAGCTACGCGATTAAAACAATCTTTTAATGGGGAGTTTTGCTTATATCACTACGTTAAATCTTAGTGTCTATGATGAAATCTCATGATCTAATTTTCATAATGTAATATTTTAGAAACTGGCCTCCTAGGCGCAGGTTTCCAGAAAACAAAACAACCTATAGTAAGGTTTAAGATATTCCGTCACAATCATTGAACTGCTTTGGGACACATCATAAAATGATTTTTGCTGTTTTTTTCAAGTTGAATAATCGTTAGAAAACAATATAAAGAGCGTTCAAGATATTTTTGTACAGACTTCCAGACGGAAGCAGCTTTCAACCAGTGTGACTTCATAAAGATAAGATTGTTGTGTTTCTTGTTTGTGATTTCAAAGCAGTTCAGTAAACTTCATCTCGACCTGTACAGCCGTTTCGAAGGTAAGATTTTTCTTCTGTACTTCCATTCAAATAGCCTTACAAAGAGGAAGGAGAGAAAATAGCGAAAGGGTAGAGTAATCGTTGCTATCAGTGACCGGAAGTTCAGGCCAAGAGTCAGGCGATAAGCTACAGACACGTGCAAAAACATCATTCCAGTCGAGTTAGTTTTAGACATTGCACTTTTGCGTATTTTGATTTAGTGCAAACGACTCCTGAAACGACGCCAACATCAGACCAGTATCGCATTTGGTGATAAGAGCCATTCTAGGAGACTGGGGTGCAAGCGTACGGCACGTCAGTAGGCACTTAGTGGATGGTTAAAGAGTAGCTGTCAGCTAAGCGGCCTGAATACCACGAACGTCTTATAACATTCCAGCTAGCACCTGTTGTACTGATGGCAACTGTCTAATACTACTACTACTAATAAGAAGAAGAAGAGGAAGAAAAATAGTTTTGAAAGCGCATTTTCCTCAATTTAAAGCAATCAAAATTCTTCTTAAAAATACAAAACAAAGTAAAATATACAAATATACAAACTAAAAAAGAATAGAACATAATTACGTAGATCAAAACATATCAACAAACAAATAATATACACCCAAACAACCAGTTGTCTTGGTGGCTAGCTACAAGCAAAATATTTCTTTTGAATTTAAAACGGAGGGACAGAATGCCTTTAAAGCGTGACGTTTATGTGTTTGTGTGTGTGTGTGTGTGTGTGTGTGTGTGTGTGTGTGTGTGTGTGTGTGAGAGAGAGAGAGAGAGAGAGAGAACTCTTTAATAATATATACAAATAAATAATATATATAAATGAGTGGTGGTGTTTTATTTGTGAAGCTATGTGTGTATGTATGCATGAGTGCACAGTGTTTCTCTATGTGTGTGAGAGAAAGAGACAGAGCGAGTGGATGGCTGAGTACTAGAGCGGCAGAGGCAACAGTGCCTTGCGAGGGGGTGGATGGTGTCAGTGTCTTGGAATGCACTCACGTGTACGTGCCAAGGTGCGCGTGCCTTCCGAAAGTTCGAGTGACCTATCCTATGTGATACCGAATACGTGGACGTGGCCGAGTCAAGCTGAAGTGGGTAAAATGCGGGCTCCATATGATTACTCTCCCACTCATCCCCCACCCTATCCCCCTCCCTTAAAAAGGACCAGGAGGTGAATGCTGCTACAAATTAAGCACATAAAGGGTTTTGCTGTATTTGTTCGTAATGCTGTAAACAGGCCAAAAAGAGAATCCGTTTCAGCAACTTTCATTACGAAGATACTTGTGTATCTCCTAGAAATTGAATGCATTTGATTTTGTTGTGTGATAAAGACGTGTGCAAGACGAGTTCCCAACACTCTGTCTCTCCACTTTTTCTCCAACAGACGTAAATCCAGTATAGGCAACGCATGCTCTAGGTCCGCAGTGTTGCAGAGAAAACTCTATTATTAGTAGCAGTAGTAGTATTGTTGTTGTTTTTGTAACAACTGAGACTTCTTCAGTGTATGCACCAGTTTGAACCATCACGCGATTTCTGGACACCTTTCATTTTGAAAAAAGTAAAGTCTTCCCTTTACACTCTGCAGGCGATATTTTAAAGTATTTGTGCTTACAGTTTGAAATTTCCGGCCAGTGTACTGAAAGTATACACAGACATGTGGAAAACATTAAAAAATTGTAGAAATAAAATAGTGACTTACTTGTGTGTGTTTGTGTGTTGTGCGCGTTGAATAGCTTCTAGCTAGAACTTGGTGCATCAATAATATAAAAATATGTAATTAATGTGACTTTGTAGATCTATTTAGCAAGTATTGTAAGCCTTTGATGTATTTATTGATTCCCGTGCTAGACGTAACTAAAAACAAGCCCATTTTGACTTGAGCGTACAGCAGTTAGAAACAAATGGGAGGGAACTCTTTGGGATTGCTTGGCAAGTCCTCAGAGTTGTAGCTCCTCTTAGACAAAAAAAAGCAGACGTTTTTCGACCTAGACATACCCATTGCCATTTTACCATCTTCCTATAACAGATGTGAGAAACACGAATTTGAACTTTGGTGAGAAATATTTCAGTCATTTCAATCCATTCCAACAAAGGTTAGTCACGAAATCAATGTACGCATGTCTATCAACTGTTTATAACCTGCAGAAGGAACGGGAGTTGTATCGTCTGCTTGTTTAAAGCAAAACGCTGGTTGTTGATCTCGTTGCTTCAGACCGCATGCTGTTCTGACAAGTCCTGCTATATGATTTGAAGCTCAATCACTTCACCGCTCGGGGAAACTCTTAAATTATACAGTAAGCTGACCTACTCCCCCTAGACCGCGCCAGTGTACTCCTCCAGTTTGCCAGCTTATTTCTATTGTTTAGTGATCTACAGTCCTGTGAATGAATAAACTCCGTGTCAGGATCAACACCACTCAAAGCCTTCAATGCATTTTATCCCGCGTTCTTTTTCCGGAAGGTCTGAGTACTGTTTAATGGGCATGATATTGGAGATATACTCAGACGCGTCTGTGAGAAATATCAAGACCAGAATGGGCGTGACTGTAAAACAGAGTAAGGAATTAGACGGTGCTGTGTAGAAAGAAAGAAAGAAAGAAAGAAAGAAAAGGCAGGGAGCAGAAAAATACAGGGAATATGATTTGTGTAATGCATTGTGACATATTGCAAGTGAATGTATACATGAATGCAGGAACGCATTGTTTGATTACCATCAAAAATTCATAAGTTGTAACGTTTTCTTCTGATGCAGGTTTGTGGCCATGTGGCATGCCAACTTGCAAACTCATTCAGAATATAAAGAACAGCTACCTCGGAGGCCGAAAAGAGTTGTAATGCATGAACTGTTTAGGCGCCAAATCAAGTTGTGAGTTGTAGAAAAGTAAGTGTTATTTCAATTAGCCACTGCAGCGGCTTGGGTGACGGCCCGTGCCATGACCATGATAGAACATGACACCTAGCCTCCACATCTCTTCTTCTTCTTCTTCTTCTTCTTCTTTCTTTCTTTCTTTCTTTCTTCTCCTTCTTCTTCTTCCCTCTCCTAACTTCTTCTCCTCCTCTTCTATTGCACCTATACTTGGAGTTCTTTGATCTTGCTTCCGTGAGAAAGTGTGACCCAATGTCACAAGCTCACAATAGTGGGCGGTAGGTGCTGGTGCGAGAATGACAGGTAAAGCATTGCAAGACATGTTCAAACTTATACTTGGGGTAGCAGATTTTTTTTCCTAATGACAGCCCTCTCAGTATAAGGTAAAGAGCAAGCAAGCCTAGCTGATCAGCTGTTGTGTACCTGCAGTTTTACTGAATTCTAGCTGGTAGTGTACACAGCTGGGACTACTCCATATGAAAAACAGCCGTCCCATTCAAAGAAGTCATTGTTAACCTAATTTCAATAATTGTTCAACGAAGGTTACTGCTCTCATCAGCGAGGGAGTTTATTTCAAGGTGCTGTTTTCGGAAAGGCTTACTACTGCGACAGAGACTTCAAACCTGCGTGGGCTCCTTCCACAGTCTGCGCTTTGCTATGAACATGTTTTTACGCATGAACAAGGAGGTGTGAATGTTAGTCATGGCAACAAAGAGTTTTCTGGTGTCGTTTCTAGGCACACCGTGACTCACAGCCCACAGGCGCAGACACGTCAACACAGCCAGATTTAAAACTACATACGTGTTGAGAACAGGTAACTGGTGCTCAGAACTAGCACCTGCTGAGGAAGGCGTAAAAAGAAAGGTAAAAAAGAGTTGCCGATGAACTCGGAGCAAATGAGTGAAAACGGGCTAATTGAAGAGATGGCGTGGTCTCCAGGTGAGTTCATTGACTACTGATGAACTTTCTGATTAGTCTATATGTTTATTGCTTCTCCTGATGATCCTCCTTTTTCTTCTCATCATGACACATACACCAAGAAAAAAATAAGGAATCAGAAGCTGATTCCTTATTTTTTTCTTGGTGTAAGTGTTTCTTCCTCAGTTTTTATGAAGACCTCACATAATTTGTCACAAATTACTTGAATCCCAAAATTGTGGATAGCAAAATGTTTACTAGTACATTATCTCACAATCTCACAGAAACGACTGTTTTAATACTCCTACAAACAATTGCTCTACAGTTCATAAAGCAATGCTACAAATACTCGTGCTACTTACTATTCACAAAGTTTCCATCTCTGTCAAACATTTTTTACTTTAAGTAATCACTGGTTTTTCGCGGAAGTATTTATGTTTCTGTTGGCAACAAAATAATGGTGACTCGTAAAATGGATGGCATTTGCACTGACAGCACTAATAGCGAAATACTGAATACCTTTAGATAAGAAATATCAATACTTTCAAAGTAACTAAAAATTCCATTTTAAATACTGGGTGTGCCACAATAATTAACTCAAGAGACAGTATGCTCCACCACCTGATCAAAAAGTTATGGTTTTAGGGCACAAACGTTTTTGGGTTCTTCTTCTCCTTCTGCGAATGTATTCCTCTGTCACTCCAGATGTTTATTTTTTATCTATCTCAGAGGCAGTTGTTAGAATAGAAACTCTGCGAGATCCTGTTTCATTCTCTAAGAAAGACATACAGTCTTAATTACCCCTTGTTTTGACCCTCAACGGGTGACAATCGGCTTTCTCTTATCCCCAGCTCTTTCATCGCTCTTGGCAATGCCTCGCACGTAACATAAGAGCACTTGCTAGTATACCCGTTTTTATGGCGTGCCTTCTTTATTATTGTTGGGGGTGGGTGTACATAGGTATTCAAAGCGATGGATTAACACTGCCCGCCTTGAAAGTCTGTTTGTAGTTTGATACCTCGCCGTGTGCTTGGTTGCAAAATTGCTGCTTGTGGTGCTGGCGTGTCGTCGGCTGGTTTTAAGCAGATGTGAGTCAGTCGGCGTCAGTCAGTCAGCGAGTATGTGTGCTGTATATAGTTCATGCTTCTGATGGTTGTGACGGGTTACGCCGCTATCTATCTCCTAGATATTAATGGTTTAGCAGGGTGCCGGTGTGTGGCTAAGGTTGTAAACTTGAGTACAGCTGTGAGCGATCAGATGGAAAGAGTTTAGCCTGGGCTATTAGTGGAAGTAATGCAGACTTGCATTGCGAAAGTATTATTACAGCATGCATGTTTAAACATAAACACTCTACCCTCGTAACGTGCTTTTGAGGGGGCATTTGAGGTATTTATCCTGAGATTTTGTTTGTTTGTTGTTGGTTTTTTTTCACATCCAAATGTAATAAAACTGGTTATGGATACCAGTACGTCTCTTAAATAAGTAATTAGAAAACCTCCAGTAAAAAGTACTAGTTGAGTTGGTTACAGTGTTTAGATATTTATATGAACATTTGTCATGCAGATAAATTTATTAACATGCACGATGAAAAAAATGACTTCTAAAATCCATTCCAGACTTTCAATGGCCTCCGTGTACTCAAAAGAGATTTAATATAGCTTATCTTTTGCCTGCAGTGTCGTCTCATATTTTATTACAGAGGTCACAGTGTTTACAAAGTCTTCAACTCCATTAAGAAGTCTTACTTTGCAACGTGTCTTCCTGCTGGCACAGAAAAAGATAATGGAAAGCCATGTTGACACAAGACTCATACGCAAAGTGGAGACTTTTTCTACGTCCGCTTTCTTGCTTTACTTACCGCTGTTCAGGGTTATATTAATGACCTGTCTAGACGTAGGTAAATAACGGGCAAGACGCCTCAACGTATGGGGTGATAGGGACAGATCTGTGTTATCTTTGCATTGCTCCGTCTCCCACCATGTTCCGGACGAAAAACGAAAACTCTCACCCATGTCACTGATCGATATTTGTTATCGATGTCCTTGGTTTCTCGGATTAGTAGCGACAGTCGGATTTCTGGTTCAGAATTCGATTCGGGATTTCTCTCTCTCTCTCTCTCTCTCTCTCTCTCTCTCTCTCTCTCTTTACGCGTGGAAGATGTTTACATAGTCGATATTTTCCAGTGACTGTCATATAGTTGCTGACTCAGTGTTATATACTAGTTCCCTCCTCCCCCACCTTCTCAGGTCGTGACCAACAACCTTTCCTCGCCTCATAAGCTGTTTATTTGCTGTATACATGTATGCCATGTGCACCTCAATACACGAAGTAATTTTTTTCGATGAACAAATTTTCGTGACTGCATTACCTGTTATTAGTAGTCAAAGGATTTTTGAAAGTATATCCGCTTCTTAAGATCTACAAGGATGAGCTGTTTTTAAATGCCTAGGATGACCTTAATGCAAGATACTATTTCTTAAAGTCTGAATGACTTCTGATGTGGAGATAGAAAGCCACAAAAAATTACTCTACATATAAGCAGATCAAATCCCCGATATCACTGATACATTTGAATATTCTTGCGTCGTCAGCAGGAAAGTTGTGAAAATTGTAGGTGTCTTTGCGATGTGACCGAGGTAGAGCCCACACAAAGTGGCTGAGGGTGACAGAGAGAGTTTTGGAGACCCCACCCAGACTGAGGGGTACCCTATATAAACTAAAAGATTGACCGAGGGACATTCGTACGAGTTGAACAATTAATCAGCGATTTTCTGTTTTAGTGTCTCGTGTTCGACTGATGCACTAGTCGGAGTGACCTACCCGCTTTCTGCGTGCCCTCACTAAGCGCATTTGAATGCATCAAGGGCAAGTAAATAGAACTAAAGGGAGGGTGACCTGGATTGTATAGTATTGCTGCTCAAGCACGATATTTTTCACTTAAGACAAAAAGATAGTTGGCAAGCTTTATAAAGCCGGAACGGCTGAAGGTACAGGAATGCTTTGGATTTTTCATCACTAGTTATATCTATTTTATCGTTGTTGCATAGAGTTAGCATTATGTATATTGTATATAAGCTAAAATTAATTCTCAGTGAGATTATATCTCATTATTTATCTCACTTCCTCTGTCCTTTTTCTTCTTTGTCTCTCTGATTGCTTGTGTTCATGTATTCTTGTTTGTACTTGCATTAGTCTTTGTATACTCTATGCGTGTTTCTCTCTTTCTTTTTTTCTTTCCCCGTTCTTCTCTTTTTCTCTCGTCCCTGGTTCTGTTTTTCCCTTTCTAAACAACTACTATTAAAACGGCTTCTCCAAGGCCGCGTTTAAAAACCCACCTACTGCTACTTAAGCGTCATCCTAACTGGCTTCTATTAGTGAAAGAAACATTAGGTACAATACAGCAACATCGATTAACATTCATGCACAGCCCATATGAACTCCTCTTGACATTCACAGCACGGGAGACACTTTAAGTACGTACTAGCCTGCCTTTTATTCGAGTGTACGATCTTTACCACTAAGTAAAGAAAGCCTTGTCAATGGGTCGCCATATACTGGGCGATTTCAATGTCGTTTATTGACTACATGCTACTCTAGCACCTCGCTTATTAAAATTGGGTCTGTTTTGATCTTTACTGTCAGGTCGTGAAGGATTTCTCCCGTTTACGGCTAAAGAAATGTTTAGAGTACCCGAATCGTGAAGTTCGTTTGGCACTACTTAACTTGAGAGACGACAAATATTAAAGGCAAACCTGAAAAGAAAGTTTTTTTATCAAATTCAGTACAAGATAGTTTAAAATCCAAGACTTAAAGGCCTACCCGATTGCAACATTATTTCTTTATGATCGGGTTAAGCTCGTTTTAAAATAATAATTCCCAAAATATGAGTACATAATGATCCTTAAATTTAAAGATATAAGCATTCAAACATCGGCATTCTCACCTGCAACTAAGAAGGCGGAAAAAAATTACTCTCCTATTCTCAAGAGTTCTCTCACGGGATCGAAGTATTTGTAACAACGGAATTTGCAGGTCTTCGAGTGAAATGAAGAAACATCACTCAGGTTGTCGTGTCCAAGAAATGATTTTGTTCGCCCCAAAAATGAAACAGCTGAATTTGGAATACAGCCCTACAGATTGAAACTTTATTTAGAAGCTTCGAATGAAGTTAAAAAAAAAAAGTAAATGGTCCAAACTGAATTCATTCAACAGACTGGTAAGTCAATCAGATCAAAATTTAATGGGTAACAATAGTTACAACTGACTGCAAGTTCATTTCGCACTATGCCAACATGTGGCATTTACTAGTTATCATTAACTGTGGACAGAAGCTCTGCACAAAAGAACTGTCTGGACATTTCTAAGGCCAACAAACTCTATTTTATTCTTTGTCAAGTATGGCCATGTCACAGACAAAAATTCTCTCTGTATTGGTCAGCTTATCCATAGTACTATTTCGCCGTTCATCGCATCTTTAACGTCAGGATGTTTCAAAATATTCCAGTGTAGCTGATGAAAGAAAGCCACTGTTCATCAGAGTTTTCAACAAGCCAGCCACCAACTGCAATGCTCACTTTGCCTTTGTATCGTAGAAAATATCACGTAACACAGAGGCATCGTGTGCCGCGAGACGTGGAGCGCGACAGAAAGACGTCTCACCTGTTCTCCTAAACAACAGTGCCATTAGATACCGACTGATCAGCCAGATAAAACCAGACACACAGACTCCAGGTCTGATGTACACAGACCGGTATCTACGGTGCTTATTAAGACCATTCCCTGGATAATAAACAGCACCGCAGTTACTTGAAAGTGTGCACCTGTCGTATTGAAAGTGTCTTGCAAGCCAGCTTCAAAGTGCTGACGAAATTTATGATAAAGGATTGGTTGTCAAGTAGTAGACAAAGGTAAGACAACTGTTTCTTCCTAGCTAGATTAGATAGCGTGCTACTTCTGACATTGCGTGTTATCAAGTTGTAAACTCCGACATCTTGAAAAATAGTCATTGTTTCGTTGGTATAGATATAGCCTGTACAGATGATTACCTCCTCCCACCTCTGCCGTTAGATCTTTACTAAGTGACCAGTAAAACCAGCAATCAAACTAGGAGTACACGTTTTATCAAAAGAGTAGTAAAACTGATTTCCAGGCCAGTCGGATTTAGCACTAGGTCATTATTAACTATAGCCGATCGTGCTGCACTGTCAAGTCCTAATCAATCGGTAGCATCCTTTCATCAGGTGGAGAGACGGTTACTTTTACCTGCCTCACGAGTTCTAACCTCGAGCCGTGTGATTTGCTGCCATCGTAGACTAAATGGTAACAAACGTTGCTCTCAGAGAATAACTTTGCTAAGACCTCTTAGTAAACAGAAATCAGTAAGCAAAGCAAGGAAAATGTCTAACGTCTAGAAAATGTCGAGATGATTTGAGTCTAGTATGGATAAGAGGTCACAGAAGAGGGATATCTGGTACTATAGTGTTATATTTCAGTGATCTACGAGAATAAGATGTCAGTGGCATGTGTTTTGTGTGGCCGGCATCCTTATTTTTCTTACAGTGCAGAGAGTGGCGCCGCTGTTCAGGTCAGAAATTTGTATGTTTATTTAAAATGTGAATTGGTCAGACCAGTGTGAGCCAGGACTTAATGCGTCACTTTCTGTTAGAAAGAGCAATGAACGCGCTAAAATTCTTTGAAAGATGAGAGGGTCTAGTGTGTTAAAAGCGAAACTGTAGAAAATGTTTTCAAACACAGCGACACGTTGTGATACAGTTAAGTGGAAGGTGGTCACAATTATCTTACTAGATAGCTAACGAGCCAAAGTCCAAGTTACCTAATGTGCGTGCGTGCGTGCGTGCGCGCGCGCGCGCGCGTGTGTGTGTGTGTGTGTGTGTGTGTGTGTGTTCCTATTTCTTCGTTTACATTTTTGTTTTCGTCACTTCTGAGAGTTTACGAATCATTACTTACTATTAAACTTTTAAACTGGGCCTCCCGCAGGAGCAAGACTTACAACTACAAGTACAGGTCAGTCCTTGCAAGTTCCCTTATCGATCCCACGTGCTCGTGTCAGAGCTGTGCGGGTTATCTAGACTCGGTCTTACCGACTCGGAAATCAGGAAAGAACATATCATACGAACATGCAGGAAACAATAAAGTACTGCACACACCTTCTTTACCACGATCCTTAAAGGTGACAAGCCCTTTATTTGCAGAAAGATAAGAAGAGACAAGCTTAAAATGCTCTTTCTAGTAGACCTAACAGTCATAGAGCAACATATCCAAAATACATCTAAACTGAAAAAAATGACTTTACGAGGCTTAAAGGTTCATGTTTTATTCATACCACTTTCAATAAATTAAATCTTTTAGCCTAAAAAGTAGAGAATGAAAGTGTAAAATTTAGAATGTTTGATAATGATGGTATCGGCCCTTAATCGCCATTTGAGAAAAGCCTTATTATCACAGTCTGCGCTGACAGTTTATTAAAGTTCATTTCAATGAAAAGAGTAGAAAAAGAGTGTCTTAAATGGTTGTACTATGCCCTAAAATAGATGGCCTGTAATTAGATGACTGCGATAAGGTTGTTGAGAAGGCAATCACAATACATCTGATGCAATCTGTCCATGTTTTATTTATGTATCTGCAGAAAGTGCAAGCCGTGACGTGCTGTTACCTGCTCCGGTGGTGAAGCCAACACAACTTTTTTCGAGGCCACAGCCATGTCGTTAAATATCAGAGCTATGCCCCTTCACTTGACCCCGGTCGTTTGCGTTGCACTCCCATGGCTTCAGCAGTTATTCCGAAATCTATAGCTCTACAACTGTGCCAGAGTGCGAGGCACTACTCATCGACACAGTCAATCGACCTCTCTGACAAACTGTATTGATCACTAACAGATTAGTTCGCTGCACCACGCCTGAGCGGACATCCGTCAAGGTGCAACTATATAGTTCAGCATACGCAAAGTTAATATGCAGTTGGTAATCCGCATGGTTCCAGAAGCATGATACCGTTGCATTATGCGATACTAAAATGCTGTTAGATGTACAAAGTAGCACTGCTTTTTCAAACCCTCACTCGTCCACGTAAAAATGTTACGCACATCAGATTTAATTTAGTAATAAAGACAGCTCGATATTGGTAATATTACTTCAATCACAGCGTATCATTAAGCTGCAGTATAGTTACTCTAATGTTCGTTTCTTTAAAGGGCAGAAGTGGGTTTGGAGAATTCGATTACTTTATTCTGAGTCTTGCCCTTTGCGCCGAGGTTTCAGTGTTATAGGTTGACTGAAGCACGAGTTTTTATTTATGTCCACCCATGCATACAGGCCGGCTGTGATTAGGAATTATCGAGAAGAGCATGAAAAACGTTGTTGTCATAACGGTTAGTTTCTCTTTCTTAAAACTTAAATCGGTAAGGGTTCTACTGTGCAGGGCAACTCCGTACACATTTAGAATCGTTGTATATTTTATTTAATTTACTTCCATTATAAAAGCTTGTAAGACATAGTTTCCATTTGCTTTGTGAACTCGGTATGTGACTGTGAGTACTTGCGAACTGTGTGACTGAGTGCTTGTGTGAATATGTGTGACTCGTATACTTTGCGTGCTTTCTTCTTAATTGCTTTGTTTAACATAGGAATGCCTCTGTAAATATACTATGTGTTCTTATTACTTGATTTAGTAAAACAGTTTGAACAATCTATACTTACACTGCAAACACAGAAAAAGACTGAAACTTTTGGTACCTGTATTGGAAATATCTCTTCCATTCCTTAAAATACCGATACTCCTGCTGTTAAAGATTACGCTCTATTATATTCGTCTGCATGCTTTTGTAAGTCTTTTGAAGTCTTGTGCCTTTGAAAGTGATTTTCTTCGTTAGCACTCACAGACTTTGCATTTTACATTTACATTTCATTTCCTGCTTCCTTCTTCATTCCATTTTGTATCTTCTTTCTCTTTATGCCACATATTGTACTGATCGTTTCACAGTTCATAACAAGTCTTCGTCCCTTTGTCTTACCAGCTTGAGGGGACTAGCTTTCCAGATTTCTATGGATTTTGTTATTTTTCTCAGCTAATTTTGATTTTGGAATCCATTGTTTGACCTGTCGTGATCTTAGTGAGGTGCTGGACTGTGTGTGCTTCTCGATTGTGACATTTTGTTTTACTTCTACGGTTTCAATTGATCCGTTGACTAACAGTCCTTCCTTCCTTCCTTCCACGACGCCATTTTTATCTCAATCATCTTGTTTGTGCAGTCGACAGCGAGGTGAAACATGTGCAAGGTGGCTAAAATTCTTAATGACTGGAGGCAGCAAAACTGTCTACAGTTGTGTGACCTTCGAAGGTTATCATCAGCATTCTTGATCTGTTCTTTTTTAATGACTTCTCGGATGACAATTGCAGATCTAAACTCTAAATCTTCAACGGTGAAATGTATTGCCAGATCGCTCAGACAAATCTGGTCCTTCGTTTTCTTTGTTTCCAAGATTTTTTTCCCCATAATTTATGCATTTATTTTAAGTTCATAGACTTTCAGTTATTAATCAGATAGCACTAAGTGTTTTATATTATTATTATTATTATTATTATTATTATTATTATTCTCGTTTCCATGCGTTCTCCCCTTTTCTTTCCTGTCGTCTCTGTTGGTTTCTTAAATTTATCGCTATTATCATTATTGTTGTTATCATTAGTATTATTTATAAAGCGCCATGAGCTTGCTCATAGGATTGGAATATGGTGCTATAAAAATAACTTTTATTTTTACTATTAAGTCTTCTGCAAAAGCTGTTTTACCGTTTGTATTATAATATATTTTTAGCGCCGACGCGCGAGCCTAGTGGGATGACATCATCGTCCGGCTGTTGTTCTGATTCTCATCTCTGGCCTCTACACATTCAACCTGAAAGAGTCAGCATGTCAGCAGCGGCTTCAGGCGTTAACTTTCCAGAAGTGCTACACTCCAGTGATGATATCCTGAAAGAATCAGCTCCTTTTAGTGACATCTCCGTGGACAATGCTTGCTTTAATGTCTGGCGAGCTGTGGCAAGTTGATTTACCCTGTAGATTCGCTGCAATTTTTGGTCTTGGCTTTGGAACGTTGCGTATTTTGTGTTTCTCTGTAAATGTTCAGCTTTTTTGGTTCCTTTTATTTTTGTCCCGTTTATTTATTTATTTGTTTATTTATTTATTCTTACTAGTATTACTTTATGACATTAATTTATTTTTTAATTAAGTCGAAGCGAGTTTTACAGTTAGATTACTACTAGGTAAGCTCTTTTCAGACTCGCTCCATCGCCATTCTCAACATAGTGTACAGTGACGTTAAAATAGGCTGACGTAAAGATCACGCACGCAATCTGCGTCGTCTGCGCTCGTCTCAAGCCCGCCATTTTATTCAGAAGGGCAAACAAAATAAATATTTGCAAAAACATTCGTCAGTATTTTGAAGATCTAGAAAGACTATAATCAGAGAACTCCCGTTTCAGGGCTTGCGTATTCGGAACGTTGAAAAAAAAGATCATGGATTTTTTGAAGAATCTGGTTGTTACATAGTCCTGAAGGTAAGGCACTATTTGTTCTGAGTTTACCTTCTTTCTCCGGCCATTTTATTGTTTCTTTTCACTTATCGTTTTACCGAACTTTTTCTTTTCACCCTTACATTCAAATTTAGGTGCTGGAATTTTTTTTTTGGGGGGGGGAGGGGGGGGAGGGTTTTCTTAGGGGTGGGAATTCTTATCTTTCTTTCCTTATTTTCATTTGACATGCGTCCATAATACCTTTGCTATCTCAGCAATAATCAATACCATCAAAGACTTGTTTGTGGCGACCTCACCACGTTTAATAATGTAACTTGAAACATCGATTGATGAAGTCTCCGTTGTGCCCCCAGTATTATGTAACAAATCAGGGCTACTACCCGCACTTCCCATTAAGTGCGCGGACGAAGCGATACGGGAACACATGTACCACCTCGCACACCTGTATACATACAAGACTAGACTGTTGCTCGGGTGATGTTGGCGTGTAACATAGAATGATGCTTCTTCACTTTTGTTTGCTCACTGCAGGTGAACGAGGATAGAACATGCTCCATCAACGTGTGGCAAGGGCGAAAGGCTACCAAGGTATACGCATCTTTAATAATTGACCTTTAGGGAACAGGTAAAGCTTTTTGATCTCCGGGTCCGAACCTTCTGCTTCCTACAACTCCCACCTTGTGTCCCAGACAACATGGTAGACATAAACCGACCTCCGTCTACTCCTAAGGTTAAACCAACTAACTACAAGGATACGGGGTTGCTCACGTCATCCCTCGCTCATTTATACGTTCCATCCATGCTAGCAGACACCCAGTCCTTTTTTACTGATGTCGTCTTTCTTTCAATCCATCACTTACTATCCCTTCGCCCCTGAACATCGTATCAGTATACATTCGGTTCTTTGTTTCACCTTTCTTTGTTTCTTTCTTTCTTTGTTTCTTTGTTTGTTTGTTTCTTTCTTTCTCACCACCTGGCCGAGACAGGCTGGGTCTCGTTCTTTGTCATTATCTGTCTGTTGTCACTATTCCCCTGTGTTCAGGCAAATATGTGTAAATGGGCGTGCGTGTGTGCGCCTGTGTGTGCATATGTATGTGTATTTATGAATGTCTTTAAGCATATGTATGTGGGACTTTCTCATATTTATGAAGCTTTTTAAAAATTTTCTTCAAGTTTCTTTCTTTCAATAGACAGATACGGTAGAAAAGCTGTCCCGCGAACTTGATGAACACTTGCATAGAGCAACGATCTTCACGAGAGAGGTACTAACCATCACACACACACACACACACACACACACACACACACACACACACACACACACACACACGCACGCACGCACGCACATGTACGTTAGAGTTTCAATTAAATCTTCCCACGTCATTTTAAATCTTCCCACGTCATTGTTCCTAACCCTGCCTATTCTTGTGAGCGTTTGCAATCTTTGAGGTCAGAGTTCATGAGCGCACCACAAAAGAAGGTAACTAAAGAGTGCGTGCCAGACTATTTCCCAGCGAGGACAGGTCAATGTGTTTTCCCCTTGTCATGTTTGCAGGTGCAGGGTCACGAGACAGAGTTCTTTCTTCAAAATTTTCCAGAGGGAGTCGTGTAAGTGGAGTTGTGTCAGTTCGACTGACGGACCAGCTCAAAGGCAAACAGAAAGCTAAGAGTTGCTTTTACCTTACAGGTCATTGCTGGAAAAGAAAACTTAGAAGTGAAAAACATCCGTTTGAATGAATAATCAATTGTGAAGACTTTAACGTCTTGTTTATTCTGTTTAACTTCTCAGACTGAAGTCACTATCAGTGTAGGGTTAGAGTGTAGCTACTGAAAGCGTGTGACCTCACATGCGCTGTTTGTGTATAGGTAGGGGTCGATGTGGGGTCAAAAAGGGTTCTGCTGGACTGCAATTCAAATGTCAGCGAGTCATTTTAACCTGTTTGATATGCCCTTTAATGTTTCTGTTAGTACTTGTTCATTATGTCTACCTGTATGTTTCTTTTTATTTCTTTCGTTCCCCTGTCTCCCCATCCCTCTCTTTTCATTCCTTCTTCCTTCTCTTACTCATTTACTCAACAAATCAATCAATCAACCTATCAGTCAATTAACCAGTCTCTCTCTCTTTCTCTCTCTCTCTAACATATATATATATACACACAAATGTTTTTCTCTTCCATTTCATTGCAGGTATGTCGATACAAAAGGCAAGGGTAAGCTGAGCAAGTACGCAAAGAAACTTTACATCATCAAAGGAAGGAAGTTCGTCGTAGCATCTGTGGTAAGCTCTCACCCGAACGGGATTAGTAAATCCTTATCCACAAAGTCCGTGGCATCCATCTTATTCAGGTGTCTGGCAGGAGTAAAACAAGACCAACGTTTTGTGGCCAGTGGATGGATAGTTTGCTGCTCACTTGCTCCTGTTACTTTGTATCTGGGATACATGCTTGTCTCCTCTATGCTTTTCGCTTACAAATTCATTTTAATTAAAATATGTATCGCACTCTTAAATTTGCTTTGGACAGAGCGACTCGGTATAAGTATCAGCTACAATGAGAAAGCTTTAGATTTCTTGCAATAGTATTATTGTCCTTTTGCATTACATTTCTTATCAACTAGCATAGGGAAGGGCTAGTGCCATTTACTTTCACATTAGATTGGACATCAAAATATTAACTTTAGATTACATTTATTCAATTTGGAATTAATTTTTCTTTAAATTCATTTACAGTTACATTACTAATCACGTTCTTCGTTTTTAACTAGGGGGAGATCAATCCGGATGAGTTAGATGAGTCGTCGGTGATCTTGTTAGACGGATATCCCCGGATGTACTTGTGGATGGGTCAGCGAACTGACGCTGTGACCCGTGTAAAAGTGAGTGCCCATACTGAAAGACTGACTGTCCTGAGCTACCAAACGACGACTGCTGTCATTTGTTAATGGTGTCACATGGGATGCCGTTTTTTTGAATACATCAAAAATATCTGTAAACCTAAGACAAAAGATAAGCGGAAACCTTGCATCTTTTGTCTGCAAAACAGACGGCTCGACAGACTAGGGTAACAGAGGAAGAGGCTTTGATTCTCAGAGGTCCCTCGCTATGAGGAACTGGCGCCGAACGTTTTGAGCGTACAATTTATTAACGATTACGATTATATTAACGGTTGTATTAACGAAAAGTGCAGACAGTATACTACTTCCCTGTCTGAGAAGCTAAAGAGCTGACCGCTGACGACTCAAGGAAAAGAAAAACCAAGATGATGCACGCTAATTATAATATATGCTGAATGTTTATTTCAAAAAACCATTCTTATTTTGATCATTGAAATGTTTTGTTTTTTTTTTTGGCTTTTTAAGTCTTAAAATGGTAATAGATTTTGTAATGCAGGCTATTCAGCTGACCAAGCATTTGAGGACCTGGCAGAGGAACGGCAAAGCACACATCGTTGTCATAGGTAGGTACAGCGCTGACTACTCCATCACACAAAGCAGACGGCCAATATTACAATGTTTCTGTTTATGATAGTGATGTTCTGGATTTGTTCTTCTACAGTTGTTTCTGTTGTTCTTGTTGCTGATGCTGCTGCTTTTTTTCTTCGATATTAGTTGCTGGTTCTTTTTCTTTACTAATTTTTCTATAACAATTTTTGTTGTTGCTCTTCCCCTGTACTTACTGATCTTTTTCTTTTTTAATCATTTTTATACTAGTTGTTTCTGTTCTTCTGTACTAGTCGTTGTTTTTCTATACTAGTTGTTAACGTCTTCCATATTACTCTTCATCTATTTTGTTCTTTATACTAGTTGTTCTTCTATACTAGTTATTGTTCTTCAAAACTGATTGCTACGTCTTCTATATTAAATACTCTTCATTCATATTAGTTGTTCTATGCTAGTTGTTGTTCTGTACTAGTTGTCCTTCATCTTGCTTTTGTTCATGCTGTTGTTCTTTTCTTCTTCTCAGTTATCATGGTCTCCGTGATGTGTTTATGTGTGTGTGTGTGTGTGTGTGTGTGTGTGTGTGTGTGTGTGTGTGTGTGTGTGTGTGTGTGTGTGTGTGTGTGTGTTTTCGCAAATAAGTGTCATTTTTCTCTTATGATTAAAGAATAATTTGAAAGCGTCTGCCACAAACCGAATAAAAGCACGCTCTGTCATGCAAGCGTCATCGCTATATATATTTGGTACTGTTGTTCACAGATTCTTGTGTGTTGAACACAATGGCGAGCAGACTGAGATCGTCCTGTAAATCATCTAGTAATATGATATATGTTTGTAAATAAATAGTTTCTACCATTGAAGTGCTAAAATCTTTTTGACTAGACCTGTACACATGCCATGTTGTGCCTACTTGTGCTGCAGATGATAATGACACAGAGAACAACGCGACTTTCTTGAAAAAACTGCAAAACGCCAGGAAATTCCACAGCTCTCCGACCGACAGGGGTCCACAAGACAACAATAACACTCCTGCTTCCCCTATTATGAATTTACATCGGTACGGCTCGTGGAGTTTTCTCATCGTGGAGTTTTCTCATCGTCATCGTCGTCATCATCATCATCATCATCATCATCATCATCATCATTATTGCTTTTTGGCAATCTCTGCATGTGGGTAAACAGACTGTGCGTGCGCTATTCGTGCCTGGTCTTTGTGCAGGGTCACAGGTCAGCGCGTGCTATATGACATGCCTTTTGCGGCTTCTCTCCCATTGCATCAGCGTTTCCTGGTGTCCACGGTGAGTGGAGTAGATTACTTCTTTCACTTCCTCTTGCTTTGTTTTGCTGATCACGCTGCTATTATCGATGATGATGATGATGATTGTAGGAGAGCTTCCTTCTGGACAGAGGTTCTTGTCTGCCACTCTTTATTTGGGTCGGAGCAAAGGCGCAAGACCAGGATTCGTCTGACGCTATTACCCGAGCAAGGGTAAGCTCCCCTGGAATGTTTGTGTATTTGCGTTGTATTTCACCAAGTATGCTCCGCAAGCGTGTGCTTGTGCGCGTGTGTTGGGAGGTAGAGTGCGACTCAACCCAGCAAACAATGCTCTAAATTTGTGTGTGTTTGTGTGTGTGTGTGTGTGTGTGTGTGTGTGTGTGTGTGTGTGTGTGTGTGTGTGTGTGTGTGAGAGAGAGAGAGCAGAAATAGTAAGTCACGCTTTCAAAGACATAAGCCAACAAAGGGAATGCAAATAATAAAAAATAAATAAAATTTATATGACTAAACTATCATCAAAATCTTTTTGTTGTCTGGAAATTCAAATGACGTTTCATCATAGTGTAACAGCTTTCAGTTTCCACCCCATCCCAACCCCTATTTCCCGTCTGCAGGCTGGCTTCCCAAAGCGTCGTTTTGTGACATATCTCCTCATCTGTGACTTTTTTCAAATTTATTAGAAATTTGCGGATCACGTGTTCTACCCGGCTTGGTTACCACTGTGTCGTGTGAAGGAAGGAAGGGAACCTATGTGTTTCAAATCCTGCTTCCGAACGTGGAGAGAGCAGTTTGTGACTAAGGCTTTCGCCTCCCACAGATACAGCATCGCCAGTATAGGTAGGATGAGTCTTGAATAACGACCATCCTTCTTTTACACGAAATGTTCAAGTATTGTTTTTTTCTAGCCACTCATCAGCAGAACTCAACAGTACTACACGATCTAGCTTTCTCTCCTTTCTGCCCTCCGCTTACTCTTTCTCTCTTTCTCGTTATCTTCTTGTTCAACTTTCCGGTGTACCATGCTTTACCAGAGGATTATATTCGGAAATTTTTAACAGCTCTTCTGCATCCCCATTATGTTTGCTCCTGCAAAATGACAACGTTTTTATCACTAAATTAATTTCAATGCTTATTTATTATGCTATGCTACGACGTGAAATATTAAGTATGCTGGTACTGATGAGCTGTGTTTAGAATATTGTTTAGAACATTTACTACCGGTGGCTTTTGTTCTGTTTTTGTTGTTTAACCTCTTACGTGTAGGCTGGCGGTCTGGTAATAAAGGTTTATTTAGGTGTGCGACAGTTCAATCGTATCTGTCTGTCTGGCTGTGGGATCACTTTTCCCACTCTTTCTCTATTTCCTCCTCTCTCTTACTTCTCCTTCTCATACACATACACTGTAAACGCCTTTATAAGCAGACAAATAGGCAAACATGGAGGAAAAGGTATACATAAAAATAACCGAACTTTTGGCCGTAATTTACCAAGAAACCTACCTAGAACATTTTTACTTGTTAAGATCAAAACAGTTGGTTTGTGAGACGTACGCGTTAAATGTCTAGTTCAATTTTGTAAATGAGTGGAAGAAGATAAGTGTAAGATACTATTTCCCAATATCGGTGAGAACACCCTGTCCCCACTGTTTTGTTCTTGATTAACACGCCTACAAACATCATGCACAAAAACAAGTCAAAAATGAAGACTTCGTGTTTGTCCACAATTACCCTTAATTAACCTATGGGCCCAAATCTTCCATTAGCTGTATTCAGAGGCCCACGCTCAACGGGTGATAGCAAATATCAGGAAGACTATCATGGATCAGAGCAAGGTGTTAGCTGAATAATAATACTGAACAGCGTTTCTGTACTCTCAAACTGAAAACAGTCAGATCACAAAACACTTTCGTGGCCAGATCCTATACACTTTAGAACAGGCATTGAAAGAGCTACAAGTTACGTAGGTAGTGTGTGAGGGCAAAACGTAATCTGTGTGTACAATCATATGTATTTTGATGTACCGTGTATATTTTATGTGTCATTTATTTTCTGACAGGTTATGTTGAACACCACATCAAAATCTGTACTGGGATATTTCGGTTATTGTAATTAGCATTCTCATTATCCTCTCGAGAGGGGAAGAGGATATTCACTTGAATTTGGGAAAATAGTGTCTTGAACTGTGCTTTACTCTTTAAAAATAATGCACCGCACTATGCCTATAACGCACTTCTTTCACGGACCTACGTCTTGTGTCCGACCAGAGCACGGACGGTTCTCTCGATGCGAGTCTCGGGCTGTTCCTTCCACTACTCCACCTCAAACTTCAGACCATGACCTTGAGCTCACCACTGATGGCTCGACTGAGGTACTGACCTTCTCAATATGCTTTCCCTCGTCATTCAAACGCTGATTTTTTCTTTTCATTTCTCTCTCGATCTCTTCTTCTTCTGCTACTACACCGTTTGAAGCTCTTCTCTTCCTTCTGACATTCCCATGCGCCTTTTGTTCCTCGCAGAGTTTTAGTCACTAGTTCATTGCTGCCTCTTAAAGGTTAAGGCTTTTACCTTCACCTGTTTGATTTGGCATTTTGCTATGACATGTCTTTAGCTTTTATTCCAAGCTGATTTGCTTTACCTTACTTATTTCTTTCCTATATTTTTTTCTTTTGGTTCCTTTTTTCCCGCATCTGCCTATCCAATATCTTTCTCTGTCTCTACATTTAATTTCCAATTGTGTGCATTGCATATTGCGTGGGTGTTGGTGTTGGTGTTAGCTTGGAGGTGTACGGGAGCTGGTTCGTCAACTCCTGACAGCTTTTCCTGAAGATGCTTAACGAACATGAAGCTTTGCTGCTGATATGCGCAGATGTTTCGCGTTGACAATGCCACCCTCAGCACCCAGTGCCGAGAGCGTGGTGTCTTCCACAGTTCAGACTGTTATGTTATACTGCACCGACGGAGCACAGTCCCTCATTCGCATTCGAATAACGTCATTTTCTATTGGCTAGTATGTATCACGTGGTCTGTCTGTTTCCCTTCGCTACTAGGCATAAGGTCCAAGATATGCTGCGTATAATTTATTTGCCTCCTTTGCATTTTTCTATTTTACGCGAATCTGTATTATTTAAGTTTGTTTTAAGTCTCTAAGGTGTTATATATAATGTACTATTTTGAGCATTAGATGCACTACAACTAGCTTTTAATGTTGACGATGATTTATTTTAATTTATAATATACCTAATACATTTTGTAAAAGAAACTTTCACGTTGGTTTAAAAATTAACATTACCTTTGTCAATGTTCTTTCTTATTACTTTTACCAATAGATTTTTTCCTAAGCATAAGTTATTTCAAGTTGAAGTATTATTGATCTACATGTTAACACGCCATCTTTAACTAATCCAATCTCTTATGGTATACTTGTTTCAAGTCACTATCAATATTTCATCCTTTTCGATGTTTAAAATTTGCCTTCAATTTTCCCAGTCAACGTAAAATATCTCACTAATCATTTGCAACAAATATAACTTACATAATGCGTTTTCAATAAGAAGTTACCTTGTTCAATACTTATATTTGTGACCTAGCTCTGATTGCTTCTGTGTCATAATTGCTGCATTTTTAGTGAACTTCGCGACCTTTTATTGAATTATAAAATATTGCTTGTTTTATTTCTATCCTTTTTCACAAATATCTCCTTAATTGAGTGATCATTCTTAAACACCTGAGTTAACATGAGTGTTGTGCATGTCACTTACAGGGCAGAAGGAGCTCAGCAGAGAATCAAGCCAGTGCTCTGGCGTTGTCCATGAATTTGTCATCTGAAATGGACAATGCAATCGTGGTAAGGTGACGACTTTCATCTCAACTCATCTTTAATCCATCCAAACGCCCAAAACGCCAAAGAGAGGAAATGGAGAGAATAACAATTAAGAGTTTTTGATATGGCGGGGGAGTGGATAGGGAAGACAACTGCGTTCGAATATTAACTCATTTCCCGACCCACTTGACTTTCACTGTCTCGACTTTTGCAAGTTCCTTACAGCGTTTTGTCGGCGGGGAAAAACCATTAAATTTCTGTCACTTCACGTGCTATATAAAATTCTTCCGTTTTAGATCCAAACGGTGCCTAAGCTTCTTTGTGGGCATTAACAGCTCGCGCTCGTAAATCATACTAACGAGTGTGTGTGTGTGTGTGTTGTCCTAGATCCGTGCGCTGGATGGCCATGAACCACGCAGCCTCTTGACCATCTTCGACAGCAGCATCGTCGAGGTGAGTAACCCAAGCCTTTGGTGTGTCAGATGAAACGATCACAGCCTGAAGACTTAAGCAAAGTCTAGAGTATGAAGCGGGATAATGGCTGAAGTCCGGGACTATAAAAAGAAAGTGCCGTTGCACTGACGGAAAACTGGGCTGGATGAAGCAGGTGTTATCTGTATTTTCACATTTGAACTCAGTGGAAACCTATACTCTTTTTCTATTCAATCATCTCCCTATGACACTACTGTTTGTCTGTTCTATCTTCTGTCTACACCAGTCTTCCCCTGCCTTCTTTTTCCATCATGCCTTTCTTTTAATATAGCTCTTTTCTCTGTGGCCTCCTTTAGGCCCCCTGCGTTTGCCGTGCAGGGCGACCCGTGTCGGGGGAGGATGGCATCCTGGAGGTTGAGGTCCCTGATGGGCAGCGGCCCATCATACCAACACACCTCTTTGGCCCGGACTTCTCCTAGACGGGAGATTGGTGTGGCCCACACCAATCAAGCGGCTGGTCGTGCAGTGCCCTAGCTTTGCTAGAAGGCTGCGGCCGGGGTCAATCTGGTCTACACACTCTGTAGGCCAGAGTATATTCCTTCTGTATCCCTGGTGCGACCCTGCTGGAAATGCCCTTAGTGGTACCGCTTGGTCGCATCCCCTTGTTGGACTCCGTGGTGGGTGGGGAGCAGAAGGAACGAATCATATAGTTTTCATTATGGCAACAACAACAAAAAAACTTGGGAAACGCCTGCGTGAGAGAGAATCTTCTGATAGTGAGAATGAGGTGAGAGAAAGCGTGAGGTTGAGTGCTGAAGAGGCCTGACCCCGTTTTCTTGTCGTCGAAGGTACAGAGCCGGCCAAGCCGCTCTCGTCCCTCTCCCCTTTTGCGATCGCAAAAGGATTCAAAAATATTTCGTCTGGTTTCTCCTCCATTAAGAGATTGCGCACCGGACAACTTCTCGTTCATTGTTCTAGCCAAAAGTCTTCAGAGGCCCTTCGCCGATGGGACGGAAAACAGTTCGTGGACCGCCCCATAAAGGTTACACCACACAGATCCCTCAACTCTTCAAAGGGGGTCATTCGATGCCCTGACCTTGCCGGGATGTCGGAGCTTGACATTAAGTCAGAACTGGCATCCCAGGGGGTTTCTGCAGTACAGAGGGTGACAATAAAGAAGGTTGGACAGTCTATTCAAAAAAATACCCTATTTCTTACCTTTTGTCTACCTAACATACCCGACTCCATTGATATTGGATATTTACGGGTCAAAGTTACTTTATTCATACCTTCACCGTTGCGCTGCTTCAACTGTCAGCGTTATGGCCATGGGGCGAGCTTTTGCAAGTCCCAAGCCCGCTGCTTTCGCTGCAGCGGGACTGGCCACGTGGCAGCTGATTGTTCCTCAAGCGCCAAGTGTGCAAACTGTAACGGATCTCATGTTGCTTCATCCAAGGACTGCCCGAAGTGGAAGGAAGAGGCAGCCATCCAACGCGTACGCGCGGAATCTGGCGTCTCTTACGCCAATGCTCGCCGTCGCGTAGTGGGTGGACCCTCAGGAACAACTATTGCAGGCTCCACTTCCTACTCGGCAGTTGTTGCAAAACGACCGTCAGTGTCTGTGTCTATCCAGACGGACATGACATGGGTCTCTTCAGAGGGCCCTGTCAGAGTCCGTCAAGATATGCCTCCTCCTCCTCCTCCTCCTCCTCCTCCTCCTGCACGCAGTGGTGGTTCCCAGTCATCACAGGCCTCTCAAACTCTAAGCAAACAAACCTCACCAGTCAGACCTCCACGCAAACCAGAACGACACACAAAATCTCCAAATAGTAAAAACACTACACCACAGAGAAACAAGAAAGACACACAAGCAAAAACAAAATCACCAGACAAACATACTCCACAACACAAAACATCTGGAATCGCCACTGCAGGGATTTCTGTCCCTGTTACTAACCGTTTTGCCTCTCTTGGCGAGCAGAGGATGGACGTGGATGAGCGACGTCTTGCGTCTCCTTCTCCATCCAGCCTTCCCCTGCCTTCTCCTTCTTCTTCTCCTTCTTCTGTAAGGTGCTCTGTGTCCCACCCTCACAGATAAAACATGTCTACCATCCTTCAATGGAACTGTCGAGGGATCCGAGCCAACTTTGAAGAGCTCCAATGCCTAGCATCTCGTTTGTCACCTGACATTATTGCACTTCAGGAGACTCTTCTCCTACCTTCTACCTCCTTTTCCTTCAAAGGCTTTCAAATTTTACGTCAAGACTCACAATCTGACGTCCCTTCAGGAGGGGCTGCTCTTCTTCTTCGCTCCCACCTTTTGTTTCGCCAGATAGAAATTTCCACTCCTCTTCAAGCTGTTGCTGCCCGAGTTACGCTGGGCAAGACTATCACTATTTGCTGTATCTACCTTCCTCCATCCGCTCGGATCTCCCGACAAGACCTTGAGGGTCTTCTGACCCAACTTCCTTCTCCTGTCCTTCTTTTGGGGGACTTTAACGGGCACCACCCTCTATGGGGCGGGGATTCGATTGACCCTAGGGGAGAGTTGTTGGGATCATTTTTTATGGAAAGTGATCTCTGCCTCTTAAACGATGGCTCGACCACTTTTTGTCGGCCATCCAGCAGCACCTTTTCAGCAATCGATCTGTCAGTAGTCAGTCCAGCAGTATTATTAGATTTTACCTGGACTGTACACGACGATCTATGTGGAAGTGATCACTTTCCAATAATTTTACGTTTTATGAATACTCTGGAGCAGGACGAAAATTTTTACAGTGGTGGGTGGAACTTGACTAAGGCAGATTGGCCTGCCTTTCAGGCCCTCTGCGCCATCCGCCTTTGTTCTAATGATCGTTTTAATTTAGATACCTATGATACTGACCAGGACCACCCTATTACGATTTTTACCACCACTCTAACTGCAGTTGCTTCGGCAACCATTCCAAAGAAAGGGACACGGAAACACCTTCTACGTGTCCCTTGGTTTACTGAAGAGTGCAGGGTGGCCCAGCGTGATCGGAAGAAGGCCCAGCGCCTTGTCTTCCGCCACCCCACTCCAGAAAATGTGCTAAATTTTAAACGCAGCAGAGCACGAGCTCGTTTTATTTTTAAACAAAATAGAAAACTCGCGTGGCAAAGGTTTGTGTCATCATTATCATCCCGCACCACCTCCCAGGAGGTATGGGCAGCCGTCAGGAAAATAAAGGGAAGGTTTCAGGCTGGTTCAATAGGCCACCTGCAGGTTGGAGACTCTGTCCTCACAGAAGCACGAGATGTTGCTAATTCCTTGGCATCCACCTTTGCTCAAAACTCCTCTTCTTCTAACTACTCTCTAGAATTTCAGCGCATGAAGTTGGTTCGGGAATCCTCTAGCTGCAACTTTTCTTCCGATAACTCTGAACAATACAACAAACCCTTCTCTCTTAATGAGTTGCAGCGGACCCTCCAGAAGTGCAAGGTTTCTGCACCTGGCCCAGACAACATTTCTTATCAGCTGATGACTCATCTCCCAAAGGCCTCTCTCCTTCTCCTTCTAAACATCTTTAACTTTATTTGGGTGTCTGGATGTTTCCCTCCCCCGTGGAGAGAGGCAGTCGTGGTACCCATCCCAAAACCTGGCAAGGATCCTTCTGATCCCAACTCTTACCGTCCTATCGCTCTCACTAGCTGTCTATGCAAAACTTTAGAACGCATGGTGAATGCCCGGCTCACCTGGCAACTTGAATCCCAGGGTCTCCTCTCCAACCTGCAGTGTGGCTTTAGACAATACCGCAGTACCCTGGACCATCTGGTCCGTTTTGAAACTTTTGTTAGAGATGCTTTTGTAAGTAGAGAGCATGTGTTAGGAGTTTTCTTTGACTTGGAAAAGGCCTACGACACTACCTGGAAGCAAGGTATTCTGTTGGACTTTCACGCCCTTGGCTTCCGGGGTCGTATGCCGCTCTTCATCAAGAACTTCCTTTCTCAACGTCTCTTTCGAGTTCGTATAGGATCTATTCTGTCTGCTCCTCAGGAACAGGAAATGGGCGTCCCACAGGGCAGCATTCTATCACCTACTCTTTTCAACATTAAAATAAATTCCGTTCTAAAATCTGTCTGTCCCGGTTTGGCGGCCTCGTTGTATGTAGACGACTTTGCTCTCTGCATCAGAGGCCGATCCCTACCGTGTCTCGAACGCCGGCTTCAGCTGTGCGTCAACGCTGTGCAGAAGTGGGTGACAGAAAATGGTTTCAAATTTTCTCCTACGAAGTCAGTATGCATCCATTTTTGTAAACTACGAGGCATGTTTCCAAACCCATCTATTACTGTAGACGGCAAGGTTCTGAACGTGGTCCAGGAAGTAAAATTTCTTGGGGTCATCTTTGACCGAAAACTTTCCTTTCTTTCTCACATAAAATCGTTACGCCTATCATGTCAGAAAGCCTTGGACGTTCTTAGAGTAGTTGGCCATGTCAGCTGGGGAGCGGACCGCACGGTACTGCTTCGCCTGTATCGTGCCCTGGTCCGCTCCAAGCTAGACTATGGATCAATCATCTATGGCTCTGCTCGAGAGTCCTATCTCAAAATTCTTGATCCTATTCATCATCAAGGGGTCCGCATCTGTTTGGGTGCCTTCCGCACCACTCCTGTACAAAGTTTGTACGCAGAAGCTGGTGAGCCTCCACTTTCTTTCCGTCGTTTGAAACTCATTCTATCCTATGTCTGTCGTCTAAAAGCTCATCCTGAAAACCCTGCTTACAGTGCTGTTTTTGAACCTCAGCGTGCTGCCCTGTATGCCATTCGTACCAACGAGCAAAAACCAGTATCACTCCGTGTTGCACCTCATCTACAAGCAGCCGGAGTAGATATTCAGCAGGTAGAGACTCTCCCTCTCTTACCAGCTCCTCCTTGGACTCTTCCTGTTCCAGAGATCCGTCTCGATCTTTCAGCTTTCAAAAAAGGTGACACTTGTGACCTCATCTTTCTCCAGCGCTTTCAAGAGCTTCTGTCTGACTATCCTGGATTCTGTTCTGTCTTTACAGATGGCTCCAAAATTCCAAACGGTGGCCCTGTAGCTGCGGCAGCAGTCCCGTCGTGCCAGCCGCAACAAGCCTCTTCTGCCCGACTTGCGGAAGGCTGCTCTATTTTCTCTGCGGAACTTTACGCTATCTTGCTAGCCTTACAGCATGTTCACCGCTCTTCGGAGCAAAACTTTCTGATCATCTCAGACTCTTTATCTGCTCTCCAAGCCCTTTTATCCCAACGTTCTGACCACCCCTTTGTGGTTCAGATTCACACTATCCATGCAGCTCTAGTCCAACGGAGAAAAGACATCGTTTTCATTTGGGCTCCTGGCCACACTGGTATCCCAGGCAACGTCCGAGCGGACCAAGCCGCCAAGGCTGCATGTCAGTCGCCTGATAAACTACACTCGATAGTATCAGCAGACTGTAAATCTATCCTCTCGGCCTATGTTCAGTCCTTGTGGCAACGCCATTGGGACAATCTAGGCCAAAATAAGTTACATGCCACCCTTCCTTCTCTTTCAGACCGCTTGCCTTCATGCCGTCCTGTGCGGCGGGAGGAGGTAGTTCTTTCCAGACTAAGACTAGGACACACCTATGCCACGCAGTCGCACCTTTTACGAGGTGAACCACCGCCAGTTTGTCCTTGGTGTCAAGGAATTTTTAATGTTGTACATGTTTTACTTACTTGCCCTGGACTCCAGAGTATCCGCCGGCAGTTTTTTACTGCAAGCTCTTTGTTTTCTTTGTTTAGGTCCGTCCCATCGGCAGCTATTTTTACCTTTTTAAGGTGGATAGGGCTTTATCATAAGATTTAAGCTTTTTATGCCCTGATAGTTTTTGGTTTTTGGAATGTTGGTGGCTTTTTTGGGCCACAACCCTCCTTTTACATGTTCCCGCCTCTCAAATGTGTTTACTGCTTTTTGTGTGGCTTCTTAATTTTTGCGATGTCATATTTATATTACTTGAGAGTTTTTGGTCCCAAAACATTTTAAATAAGAATACCTTTTCTCGCCGTGATATAGCCTTAGTTGCTGACACGGCGTTAAACACAAACAAACAAACGTGGTGCCGACCACATTGCATCTTTCGGTTTTCCGTTAATGACACGGCAAATGTTTTTAGTTTCCATCTTCAGCGTTACATTTGCTTCATACATACTGGACCCTAGCAGTTTTATTTGTCAATAAGCAATATTTTCCTTGCTTGATATATCGCATTTTTCTATCCAATATTTTGTACTCATATTTGTTATCTCAGTTTCGTGTCATTTCATTCTACATACACTGTCTCCAGATATTTTAAACCAACAATATGGAAGAGCGTTTTAATTAATCATTAGTTTGTCACATTACTCTTGTACTAATTATTACACAATTTTCTTTGCGTTATCGAAGAAGACTCACATTTATCGGAAATTTACATTGGTATTATGATTCTGCGGAGGTGCACTATTCGCACGATGCGAGGTCCCCTAGAAAATTCGGTGCTTTGACTACAAACAATCATTTATATTTTGCAGCTCGAAGTCCAGGCGGACAGCGTCGATGTCCAGATGTACTGCATCAGAGAGTGGGCTGAAAGTGGCATGCGAGTTCGGCAGGTATCGGATACAATATCTTAAATAGAGTCAGTCTGCAAGTTTTTTTTATTACAGATTATGTGTTATATATTTATGCTTTTATATTTTATTATACTTTATACTTTTTCTGTCTAATCCCAGATTAGCTTTCTCAGTAGTTGTCTGAAACTGCCTTGCGTCTTCACAAGGTTTTTGTAATATAGAAAGTGTCTTCATCTTTTCTCACCGTAAATATAAAAAATGTAACATATATACACATACACAGTGACACATGTATACACATACACAATTTTGACATACAATCACGCATTCTTAGCAGCATCCATTGTGGCAGGATCGATATGCAAGCAAACATCTCTCTGCAGGTGCCGCCTTCTGCCTCTTCGCTTAACTCATCCGCTACCTTCGTTCTAATGTCGCCCAACCGCAGTATTTTGTGGTATGGAAAGGTCTGTACCGAGGATTATTCTTTATTTCTTACTTTAGTTTTGTTTTTGTTTTTGTTTTGGCGGAAACTGAAAGTGGTCACACTATAATTTCTCGTACTTCTTACGTTTTATTTTTACTCCCCCTTCCCTCCACCTATCCCCAACTAATGTACAGACACTCGTTTACAATTACCTTGTCCCTTCTTTCCATTGTATTGACCTGTAGCGTTTACAATGGGTAAAAGAAAATAAGTAAGTTCTAAGGTTTTATTATTAATCTTGTATGTCTTCTCAATATTTTTTCAGTTCACAGGAAGCCTTGTGAGAGAGTTTGCTAAAAACATGCTGGCGTTCTTAGACTCCTCGAGGTAAGACTCTCAAACACTCATACCAGAGTTAAAACTCTTAATGTCAGTAGTAAAAGTTCTTTAGCTAAAAAGATTTCATCAAAATAGAGTTATTATATTTAAAACTGTGCGTTTGATATATGCAAGTCTTTTTCGGGTGTCTACACAGTCATTTTCACATAACTACGACACAGCTACATGGAGGAGATAGACCGTTTTCATGATTTCCTTTTTTTCTTTATCTTTCTTCTCTTTCTTTCTTCTTTCCTCTATTTATTGCGTGGCTGGTAGATTGTATAACAAAGTTGTTTATTATGACACGGACAGGGTTTATTCCTACGAAGCCATCACCGAGGGCGGGGAACCAGACGACTTCTGGGCCATAATTGGTCCACGGCAGCCCTATCCAGAAGAATTCAGTGACGTCGTGAGTTGTCATCATTCTGATTGACTGGTTGCTCTCTTCATTTTTTTTTCTTTCATGCAGATCAGTGTGGTGAAAGTGGGCTTGCTTTTTGTTGTATAACGTCATGCAGGCCCAGGACTAGCTGAAGGAGGCTTCGCGTCTCCTCTCCATACATGGATGAACGGGCCGCGACTTTATTTTCCACCCGCTTGCATGGGGTGCAAATGTTTTTACTGACTGAGTAATGCTTATTGTGATCGACTATTTTCCTAAATCTGGGTCAATAACCTTCTCCCTTATGTTTTCGAGATAAATAATAATAATAATAATAGTGAAGATTTTTATAGCGCATATTCACACTCATAGAGAGCATGCTCTTAGCGCTGAAATAAATGCCCATACACAGAAAGACGCCCTCTCGTTATGTCACATTTGTCAACGATTATGCCTACTTAACATGTGGTTCTAGTTGTCCCATTTATTATAGGCTTAAAGACCAACCTGAATGCTGGAACAAATCGCGCTCAAAATACTCTTTTCGCGTAATAATAAATGCTTCGAACACGAAATCACAAACAGATAAATGGTTTTCGATATATTTAATAAAAAGTGCGATCGATCGATCGAGAAAGCCGAAATACCGGACGTGACGAGACGATGGTGGCGGGCCAATCGTCTGCTAACAACAACAAACATGGCAGAGCAAGGAGTGTGTGACATGTGCGATGCAGAAAATATCTCTCCTCGAAAGCGCATACGTACAGGAAAGACCTGCGCTGTTGTCGAATGCGGGGGAAAGAATTCGGACGGCATAAGCATTCATGGTTTCCCATCAGACCCGTCCCTGAGAAGACAATGGGTGCAGTTTGTTCGTGTGTGTAGGGCAGACTTCGCTTTTCCTACACAAAACTCGGTTGTGTGCGAACGACACTTTGCACCAGAATGTCGTGTTACCCGGGGACTTATAACCTCATGAGGCAACAAGGTTTCGAAGTGAAACAAATATTTTTTCTAGGGTTCGGTGCCCACCATACAAAAGCTCGCTTTTTTCTACACGGCAGTTTCAAGTTAGAACGCCGACCTCCAGTGGTGACAATCCTGCTCGAGCAGAGATCTTTCCCAGTCCGTCACCACAGTTACAAGCACATCGACTACGCTAACCACCACCTCTCCTAGTATCCATAGCCCACTAGTCAGCTTTTACCAACAGCCTGGTGTAATTAAGGCGAGAGGAGAACACCAAAGGGTAAGTATACCACTTACATATTCAAATGAACAAATTTTAACCATTCTCTTGTAAAGGGCATTGAGCTTTCTGCTAAGTGGGTAAATGTGCTATATAAATTCCTTTTATTATTAGTAGTAGAAATACACAAAAAGTGAAATTTCGCGGCGCTTGTTGATCGCAGATCCAAATCGCGTATTTTGTTACCGGATAATTAAATAACGGATGAGTTTTAGACGCTGAAATTTACAGGTTATGTTTATATTGCCGATATCTATCGATATCTGCAAAAATCGCAAATCATTCAGGTTGGTCTTTAAGAACAAGTAGGTATCCAAGTGAAGTCCTGACGTCTGTGATGTTTTTTTCTGTGAGTGGGGATATTAGTTTGTAGTATCTAGATAATGGAAGTGTTCACCCAGATTTATGGAAAAAAGTCTTTGCACTCAGGTTTACCCGGCTATTACAAAAAATGCACTTCACTACACCTTTAACTGAAGGTCGTTAAATTAAGCCCTTGACGCCTGTCATCGAAACTGGAAGCTTGCTCCAATCGCTACAAAGGCCCAAACTGTCCAATGTTAATACTGATTTCACTGTTATGAATAGTTGCGAGGTGACTTCTAATTTTTTTTTGGTAGGTAGTGGTATCTAGGTCATGGATTCTTGAGCCTCCGACCACTTTCGCGTAATATTCTTTGTTCCTCCACCAGATAGCATTTACATTTAACAGTCTGTTAGCGTGTAACCGGCATTTTTCATCATCATCATCATCATCATCATCATCATCATCATCATCATCATCATCATCGCCTTGACTGGCAGTCTGGGAATCTAAAGATATTAACACCAACTCTTGTCATCTTGCTCGGTTCTTTTGATGCTCTTAAAGAGAAGCCAGTTCACTCGGCTACTATTTGTCCCTTTCTTCTTTGATTTGCCTCTTTTCGACCTCTGTACTGTTCTCCATCGTCCTTAGAAATCATGATAATCTTAAGGTGTACACATACCACGTTAGCTTTTTTCTGAGGACAGCATCCTTTTGAGTGGCCCAGTCATTTGCCTGAATCTCATTAGTACCTCCTCAATGGCGCTGGGGTCTTTGTATGAGCTAAGAATCCTCCTGCAGAATCTCATTTCTATGGACTTAATTCTCTTCTGAAGTCTACAGTCATGATTCAAGGCGCAATATTATGTTATGAGGAAGAAACGTTGTTTTACATTATATTTCATTCCTTAACTCAACAGAACAAAACGACACTAGGAATTGAGTGTCGTGTGATGTGACAACGGAATCAACGGCAAAATGGCTGACACATGTCATTCTGTCACTGCGCATTCACTAATCTTTGCCTGGCGCGTCACAGCGTGAAACGCAAGAGTTTAGCCAGCTCTGACTCAACGGTCTAGTTTTGTGGTAGCTCAGGCTAAGAAATTAGGTAACGGTTACTATGGTAACGGAAACAAACCCTAAATATATCTCGCTTTAGGCGGTGCTCCGTGATGGAGGGTCCAAAAATAGACGCGTGTCACTCTCTGCATCAGATCGGCTCCAGAATGTGACATGGCGCACAGGCCGTCACCAGTTATGAGCAACTAACGAGATTTTGCCTAAATTCAAGTACATTTCAAAAACACACACAAATAGAATTATTAATTCTGGGTACACACCCAGTGACAAGTTGCTGGGGGCAGAGAGGGAGAAATGTGTGGTAAAGTATCATCATCATCATCATCATCATCATCATCATCATCATCCATTCATTCATTCATTCAGACCCAAACACTTGGCCCACATTTTGTCGTCGTCAAAAGAAACAGAGGCTGATGAAATAGGTTGGATGAATGAACATTATTAGCAGATATAACCTGGAGGTCACTAGAGATCTGCTAGTGGTGAAGAGTCGAGCACTGCGTTATTCAACCTGCAAGGCATCCGCTCTGTGAGCCTACAGAACGGTTCCTGCAAGCCGTCTGCGAAGGATTGTCTTTTTTATTATTTTCTTAGCTTTCCGGACTAGAATCGTGAACTTGGCAAGAAATCGTCTGTCAGATGCAAATGAGATTCCATTTTATTAGAATTCTCTGCGTGCTGCCATTTTCCTGCGCGCAGCGCAAAAATTCAATAAAATTCCTCACCAAAAGGGGGTTTACCTGGCCCTTGAGACGATGGAAATTGTGACGCAGTTGTATAGTATCTTGCCTCCATAACCTTCGCAACAGACTCTAGTTAAGCAAATGCGGGACCTGGCCAAAGCTACTAAAGCCAAGGGCACTGTGTAGCCAGTGCAGGGATGGGAGGAGGGCTCGTTGTCAGTACTTTCGATCTACTTGTATGGCTGGTTGAATGAATGAACAACGCGTACTCTCGTTCTCTTTCTAGGTTGTTCGTTCATTCGGTAAATGTCTCTCTCGTGAATTCCTTTTCAGTTTTACAGATTTATGGGGAGAGGAGAAAAAAGAGGTGTGTGTGTGTGTGTGTGTGTGTGTGTGTGTGTGTGTGTGTGTGTGTGTGTGTGTGTGTGTGTGTGTGTGTGAGAGAGAGAGAGAGAGAGAGGGAGAGAGAATATGAATGTGTGAGAAAGAGAGAGATAATGAGGGATATAGTATACGAATAAGTGCTGAAGAATCTGTGAAAAGTCGGGCGTAGTAAGATTAGTTTTGCTTGCAAAAGATAATTTCAGAAAGATCCTTTATATGACAGCCTGTACGTACGCATCGTTTCAATCTCTGACGTGACGTGTTTCAAAAGAGAAAAATTTGAGGTAATTTTACTTTCCCTCATATGCTAGCGACTGACTAGCAAAGACATCACATTGCTTCATCTCGCATTCACAACAGAGGAAAGGGGTAGAATCATTTAACAAAATAAGTTTGCTGCCGACACTTAAAAGCATTCACATGCGAATTGCTCTTGGTGAAGTTGCCGACGTCTCAGACTTTCCTCAGAATCCATCAGATACAGTGTGCTGACCAGTGGGGGGGAAAAAATGCTTGCAAGGGAGACAACACCTGCCTTGCTGCGCATGCTAACATTGGATTGCACAGCCATCTTGCCTGCTGTATGGATGGACCAATGAACCCGTTCAGCAAGGGGGACAAAATGTAATGACCACACAACAATGTCGATAGTGTACTCTGGTTATTGGGTCTGTTCCAGAGAGTGTGTGACCTTAAAGGGCAACACGAGTGCAACATATTTTCTTTATGAACGGGTTAAGTTCATTTTTATAATAATAATTCTAAAAATATGAGTACATAATTATACTTAATTTTCAAGATATCAGCCTTTAGACACTGGCATTCTCACCTGCCACTAGAAAAGCAGAAGAAAATTACTCTTCTATGCTGGAGAATTCCGTTGTGTGCAAGTAGTATGCGTAACAGGGAGCGTGGCTCAGTTTAGCAAATCTATAAATGTCTTCGAGTCAAAAGAAAAAACATCGCTCAGGTTGTGTTGAAGAAGAAATGTTTTTCCCAGAAAATGAAATGGCTTATTTGGACTATAGCCCTACAGATTTAAACTTTATGTTGAAGCTTCGACTGAAGGTACAAAAGTAAAAAGGCCAAACTGAATTCACTTGACAGACTGGAAAGTAAATCTTCTTCAGATCAAAGTTTAATGGGCAACAGTCACGGACAATGCACACTGCGTTGTATTAATATTGATTCTTTGTTACTAAGTGGGTGTATTTCAGTTAATTTTTGCATGTGTATTATTGTTAATAATAGATAAACACATTTCAAATCTGTGTTTGTCTGAGATAAACTCCTGGTTTTTTTTATTTGATACTTGATTGATAGATAATTTTATTTTAAACCTTGCATCGCTTATTTAATAGTTACAACTGACTGCTGATAATGAATTTTTACCATTAAAATATTATTAATATAACATAAGAATTTGATACAGGTTTATCAATGTAAACACGTATTTCTTGCTCGTTTAGTTGCATGCAAAATTTACTATTTACTTACTTGCACGTGCTCCCGTTTAAGCGCCTCATACGTTTGTCACTCTCAATTCTTTTTTAGCTTTTCCTAGCACGCACATCAATGGTGTCCTAACACTGTCAGTTGTTTTTAGTATTGTGATGGATAAGGATACGACTGATGATGTGTTTGTGACTGCGTCACGATGTTATTTGTAGACCAGAACGGTGTAGAAACTGTCGATGTTGCATATCTGATGCTTGATCTTTGTTTTAAGCTTTTTACCAGCAATCGTAGCGGGTTTTTAACAGCTTGTCCTTTTGTATAGCTGGCACTGCTCTAGGAAGATCTCTTCGTTTTACTGAAAGTCCGAGACTTTTCTGTACTGTATAAGCAACTGGATAAAAATAGCTTTTAAAATGTTTTGAGCAAATTCTTGAGTAGGTGTTGGGACAAAGTTTTGGCGGCACGTTGGAGCAAAGCAAAGCTCTGTATATACAGATCTTTAAACAGTGTTAATCCACTGGAGCTTGTAGCCAGTAGCTTTAGGAAATGACAATGACTACAAGCTTACTCCAGCTGAGTACCTAAGAGAAGAGTCAGTAACATCACGTCGTGTCCTGATCTGTTTTCTTTTACCAAGGATTCTATATTTCCTCTTCAAATTTAGCTCATAGAGACGACGAAGTCCTCTTCGTCATAAAATATCACCGGAACATCTTTTTGTGATACTTCATGCTCTTGTTCCAGTGATTTTCGTGGAGCGCTCGTGCTGTCCTTTATGATAGAGCTCGTGCTTTACAGTCTCTATGGTCAGTTTCTTTCCTAATACTTCCTACAATAATGCGTAGTACCTTAGGAGTGGGTTTCATGTTTTGAGTCGAATATTCCATCTTCTTTTTTGTGAAGATCCATTTGTAGTATCAATGTGTAGTAGATTATCTCACCAACGCATTTAAAAGCTGTGTTTCTTAGACTGATTAGAAAACCGTCTCGGAAATTGTACTTCAGTATGGTATTACCAAATGAACTTATCGGTATTTTTAAGAAGTAGGTCCTGCCTTTTTGCCTATCCATGTGTCTATCTTTCTGTATCGTCTTTGGTAGTCGGATCAGAGATCACTCTCAATCTTAGTGTCTCGGGCTTTCTAGCACATTCTGGTGCTTGGACTGTAGACATCCAGTGAGACAGGGCGGAGAGAGACACAAGAATCAGAGACGGACAAACTGACAAATCGTCAAACAGAAGTGTTCGATCGCTCTAATGAAGCGTTGCACATTGTCCAAGTTCTCTTCGGCCTGCAAATGCACTTTACCCCCTGGCACCCAGCCCTTCGATGCCCTGATCCTATCAATTCTAGAGTGAGCCGCAGGTCCGTACACTAGCTGCTACCCAACCTTCCAGGCCTCCGCTCCCTCCAGACGGGTCATTTGTGGCTTGGGGGAATGAAATGCTTGAAGGCAGCGCACGAGCAAAGCGGTTCGATGAGGATGCAATTCCTGAAAAGTTCTCGTTAGACGCACTTAGACGGCAAAATGCTGCTGCCAAGGAGAGAGATGAGATGACAGGGCTGCAAGGCAGGATGCCTAAGCTCGTGGGAACATCAGGTCAACCTGGAGCCAGCAGCCAAATTACAGAAATATAAAAGGCTTTTAGATACAAAAGTTGCACGTGAAATTCGTTCGTTCTAGATCTACCTTAAAATTGCAAAATTCCAGATATTAAACATTACTTTTGATTTTCTTTGTGTAAAAAGAGAAAAAGCACGAGCGGGCGCGCGCTCCCGCACACACATGCGCGCCCACACATGCACACATTCACTTTCTGTCTCTCTCTCTATTACTCATACCCGCGCACGTGCGTGCATCCTCGATTTTGTCCTTACACTGAAGTCTCTAAATCAGTCGCGCAAGAAATGACGGAAAAAAGCTAATTTGCTGTGCCCCATAAATGAAGCTAAATCATCGTAATGTCTGCTTCTGGTAATGAAGAAAATCATAGCAAACTTTCCGTTAACCTCTCATTAGAGACGGTTATTCTCGTGAAGGCATTAATCTGCGAATTTTCTTCCCCCAAACTTCAAAACACTAATGTGACGACTGAGTATAGCTCTATATCATCTAAACAATTCAAATCTTTATCTTACCCGCTGATTTTTAAAAATGAGTGTTTCCCGTAAACTACTTTGAAATCAGCTTGAAGCAAATATGAAAGAAAATGATGTTACGTCTTTCCCACTCATCGAAAAAAAAGAATGGCAATTTCCCCGTCTATGGATCACGGAAATGGCCTCGCGGTGCGCCGAGGACGTAAAATCAGAACAGCAGGTCATTCTGCTCGGATGAGATCAGAAATAGGGTTCAAGGGGAACGTGCGCTCCATTAAGAAGGTTGTGTAACGCGGACAATCAAAGTGGCAGTTTTCATTGCAAAATTTGGAAAACCCATTCTTAATGCTTTCCTCCATTCATTCATTTATTCATTGACTGCCATCTTTTATATATTAATTTATTTCACTTACTGCTGCACATCTGCTGTAATATGCTGTCTCGGTAGGTGCTGCCGCGAAGGATGCCACGCCTGACCTGTTGCAATCGTAGGCTAGATGGTACGCTACAGCTGGAAGACATTCACAGCTTTACACAGGAGGTAACCTTTCTGCTTCGCCTGCTTGCAGCGGTGGAGAATTTGCACATGATACCATTTTGCATAGCTTGGCTTATGCTTGTTACTTACTTATAATTAATAGATTTTATACAGGAACAAGGGGACATTGCAGCTTTTTCTTGGAGTAGTACTAGCCGTCTATTTTCAGATGGATATTTATGTGTTCGCTATCATATTCTGCATCTGTAAATTGTAGAACAAAATAAGTTTAAAGCTATTGTTCAAGTTTGTTTTATTATAATCACGTCACTTTTTGTGAACTTGTTCAAGGATCTGTGTGAATCGGAAGTTTTCATTCTGGACACCTTTGATCAGGTTTGTATTTTTCTGGAAAGTAAGTTTTTTCCAGCACTAATATCTTGGTCAAAACTTCTCTTCGGTGTATGCTTACTTTCTAATGATTAATTCTATCCTTCATTTTGTAAGAAAAAGGTAATATATTCAAATAGTAAAGTAGCTTTTAAGGAGCGGAGTTAAAGATGGACTGTCAAAGAAAACAAAAAAAAAGATTGCTAATTGTGGGAAGTGTAAGGGAGGATGGTAGAAGAATGTTAAAACGAACATTGAACGTGAACAATTAATGTTTTAGTTCTGTGTAAAATATTTTCTTGATTATTTATTCTTCCTACTCTCCAGCTCTCTTTGTATCTCTTTTCTTCTCTTGCTCTTCTTTATCTTCTTCCCCACCTCTCCCCACATTATCTTTCGTTCTTCACTTTTTTTCTCTCTCTCTTCTTAGATACAAGTATTTCTACTTGTTTTCCTGTTTTGTGCGTGATGGAAACTTTCTTCCTTAGGTGTTTTTATGGTGTGGCAATGCTTTGGATGACCACACCAAGCAGACACTTTTGCCGACCTTGCTGCAGGTGATGCTGTAGCCTGACCGTGTGTCTGCTTCCTTTATACTTGTGTGTCCATTTCTGTTCACTATTTGCTTTCCAGCTGATATTTATTTTAACGTTTCTCTACAATCATTTTATCTTTTAAATTATGTTTGCTGTCATTTCATATGTTTCTTGTGATCGGTATATTTCTTACTTTGTTATGTGAGACACATTTTCTTCTCGTCGTTTGCTTTCTATCCTTTCTAACATTCATTACTTATCCTACTTACTTCCAGTTTCATTCTGGACGCTTCTGTAAATCCTACTAAAAACATCGAGGGAATTAATAAATGGATACTTAATAGGACAAACCGAGCCCAACATTTTTTCTTTGTGATCGGGTTAAGTTCGTTTTAAAATAATAATTCCCAAAATATGAGTACATGATTATGCTTAATTTTAAAGATATAATAAAACTGTCAGTTTTTAGCATTATGCTGGATAAAGATACGAGTGATGATGATGTATGTGTTTGTGACTGTGTCACGATGTTACTTGTGGACCAGACGGTGTAGAAACCGTCGATGTTGCATATCTGATGCTTGATCTACCAGCAGTCGTAGTTTGTTTTAACAGCTCATGCTGTTGTATAGTAAGCACTGCTGTAGGAATAAGATTTTTTCGTTTTACTAAAAGTCGAAAACTTGCTTGTACTTTGTAACTGACTGGATAACAGTCAATTGTGAAATAATTTTTGCAAATTCTTGAGTATGTTGTGGGGACGAAGTTCGCACGGCACTTTTGAACAAAACAGAGACCTGTATATACACATCTCTGAACAAAGTTAATCCACTGGCGTTTGCTGCCATTATCTTTAGGATTTCCTTAATGAGTACAAACTAACTCCGAGTGTCAAAGAGAACATTCAGCAACAGCACAATGTGTCCTGGTCAGTTTTCTTTTACCGAGGATTGCATCTTTTCTATTCGACTTCAGCTCGTACAGACGAAGCTATTTTTAGAAATACTTTGGTTTCGTCAAATCCAGGTGTGCTTAAGAGAAAAATGTTAATATAAAATCTTTTATGCCTCTATGTTATAAAATACCACAGAAATATGTTTTGTGATACTTTGTGCTCTGTTTCCAGCGATTTTTGCTAACAAACGGGTTGTGCTTTAACATTTTTTTCGTTTCTCTGTCAAAATGGAATGAGCGAAACAGTGTTGGTGTTGTGTAAGGGGATCTACGGTCACGTTACTTTTCCTTTGGTCATTTCCTCCTATCTCCATTGTGTTGTCATTCTCTACCTTAGTTAGCTTAATTATCATGTACACGTGCTTTTTCTTTTAAATTTTTGTCATCATTTCTGTCTTTTTTACTTTTTTGGTTCTCTCTTTGGGTTGCTAGGATTATCTGGCCTGCGATCCGGCCCAAAGGAGTAGCGCTGAAATACAGCTCTGGATCGTCATGCAGGGCAAAGAACCCAAGATATTTTACCAGCACTTTCCATTCTGGGAAGAGAATGGATATGTGGTGAGTTAATGGGGCTTGTAAAGTGCTTGTTGCGTCTAATCCAACTAGAGAGAAAAATTGAAGATGAGAAAACTCAAGAGGGGAACATATCTTATACTGAAAATGTATAAATCATGGTAATTTGTTTTTTTACAAAAAAGGTCATGCGTTTGTCGCCCCACAGTTTGCTCTCAATGAAAAAAAAATTTTAAATTGTATTTAGTCGTGTTAGAAAATGTGGGCTTTTCTTACGGGTGGTCCTACTACGTAGCAGTTAAGTGCTTGTCATCGAGATAATATCGGTCGTGGGTCCAGAGCTCGAGTCCATCATACGTGATATCTCACAGGATGTCTGAGTAGCTCCCAGGATTGGATTTACTCGGCGTACAGGAAAAGATTTAAAGGTTTCTCCTAACTTAGTGGTTCATTTTGTCTAGAGTACGGCTTGTGGAATTGCGGAGCCCAACCCCTTCCGTCTGCGCTTTTGAATTGCCAGGATAAATCAAGTAACCTATCCATTTGTTTGGTGACCAATGGGACATATACAGTCACAGACCTAAACAACAGCTGGCGACCTTTCGCTTTACAGCCGAGTGTGCTAACTACGAGGTCACAGTCCTTCTCACCCAACACAGTAATTAACTCGCCGTAAAACACCAACATCCATTTCCTCCTTCTCTACCTCTTCACTTGCAAAGCACTAGTGTTTTCACTCGAAGGTAAACAGCCTAGATCAAGCATTACTCGTTGATAGTCGTCAAAATTAGACACAAAACAATCGGATACCAGAAGACGCCGTAGGATCGAATAGGTTCTTATCTGTCACCGCGGTACCATTTTGTCGACACCTTTGTGCCTAGGGGTAAAAAAGTCATAAGACTACAAAGTTTGAACTGATTGTTTCTCATCATTATCCACATTAATCGATCTTCACTTAACTGGTCTCCACCTTACTTTCTGTGGATCATATCAGTAATTTGTTTTAATTTTGAACTGGTGTGTATACGTACACGACCTGCCTTGTTTCACGGGTTCTTAGATCAACAACAAACATAGATACATAGGAATGTTGGGGAGTTATTTACTTAAACATTTATTTTGCATTGATCTGTCGACATTACTCAATATTTAGTGCCCTTTCTCGAGTTGTAAACTTCAAGCTTTGTTGGGAGGAATACAGCGTTGCATATTTGCAGACGGTGGAGTAAGCATTGTTTTCATCATACAAGGAATCGATTTTTACACGTGTTAACACTAAATTTATCTTTCATTATCTGAGTAGCTTTCGAGTTCTGGTTTGGACATTTCTAACTGCCAATACAGTCTGACGCATCTTGGCAGGTTCAATTTGTCTCTGGCGCGTCTGCACTAAGAGACAGTAAAAGCAATCATGTCCAAGCTGCTGACAGCACTTAAAGAAACATATCTCAAAGACTGCCCTATAGTTCTCCCTCTCATGCCGACGCCAATCCATCACATGCAAAATTAATGAAAGGAGGAAATGAAAGCTCTGCCTGTACAGAAAATTTGTAATCATTTGTGGAGAGGAGTGTTCCAAAGACCACAGGCAGATAATAAGAAATATTCTCCTTTGTATTTAGCCAGTATTATAGAATATATCATTTATACCTTTAGTTTCCATTTTCATTGTGAAAGACAAGAAAATGGAATTTCGGTCGAATGATGTTCTCAAGTACCGTTAAACTGTTGGGGTCTGCAAATGGTCCTGCTGACTGGAAGAATATCGTTTCACTTCTTTTCCTCCTCATCCAGCCTTCTTCAGCCGGCTATTGATGACCAGAAGGGTTAGTTCACCACCGTTGCCTGGTCATAGCTGTCACTTTGCTTTCTTCAGCGTCTCAGGTCCATTTCGTTCGCAGTGGAAATGTCTTTTTGTGTGGGAGCTTGTATGTCGTGCTGCAACTGAATGGAGCAGCAGAAAGTGAATGTCACGTGTTCTTATGTTAGCGCCAAGCTGTTGTGCAGCATATTTGATCTTTCTCACTCACTTTCTCACTCTCTCATTCTGTCACTCTCGTGCGTGCCTGCGTGCGTGCGTGTGTGTGTGTGTGTGTGTGTGTGTGTGTGTGTGTGTGTGTGTGTGTGTGTGTGTGTGTGTGTGTGTGTGTGTGTGCGCGCGCGCATCGATTTGGCTGGTCCGACCCAACCAATACTCCAAACCAACAATACATGGTTTTGAAATTGTTTTTGTTGTTCCTATCTGGTAGACACCATTGGAAGTAGGTACACATGGGGAAGTGGATAGCTAAGTGGCACATCAGTGACATCTGAACTCAAAGGCATGCCGATTTCACATCAAAGTGGCACAAAAAACTCCAAACCTTCCCTTTCAATCTCATATGTTGGGAATAGGTACCAGATTCCGTGAAGGGTTTGAGGAAGGTAAGGCAGCAAGAGGGAGAGGGGATGGGCACTACCCTAACGAAAGAAAGCAAGCATCACACACACACACACACACACACACACACACACACACACAAAAAGGTATTTTCCTGATCACTTTCAGCTGTGACCAGCAGCAGTCACATACAGCCATTATGACCACCAGCAGTGTGATTGTTTCCAAGGGAATCATAAAGTGCTTGCTTGGTTACGATAAAGAAGCGTGAAATTTGGTATGAGACAACTTCTAGATTACAGACAACGCGCGCATCACAATACCAGACAATTTGCGGGTCACGGTACCAGACAGTGCGCAAGTACAATACAGCCAGCGCGTGCGTCACCATCCCAGACACAGCTAGTCACACAATAAGACAAGACGCAAGAAAATGTGGGAAAACACCTAGAACTGAAACAGTCGTTGGAAAGATTAGGCCAGTCCAGCGCTTTCGATCTTTGATATTCAGTTAACGAATTTCTTTCTCCTTGATATGTCACCAAGCAAGTTGCTGCCAACAAGCCTTGGGGGCAAAAGTCTAGCCCGGGCTTTAGGGGAGTGCTTAGAGGTAAAGTGTTATATCTCATTTCAGGAAAGATCAATGTGATATGTGTGATCCAGATTTTGATTTCCCTTGAGCTGAGAGATCGGAAAAACATGAAACTTGTCATTCCCTCCAAATCCTAAAGATTGAAAACAATATCTCTTGGGAAATGCTTAGTCGCTTAGTCGTTTTACTGAGTCCAAAGGGAATCTCAGACTTCTTGGGTTCACCTGTTCATGACAAAGGCTGTGAAAGATCAAGAGCACCAACCGTTTCCTATTGCCCGAAGTTAACAGTGACCATTACTGTCCTCTCCACAGCACTCTTGGCCTAGCACTGTGGTAGTAGTCAGTAAACACCACCGTATCTGATGTCTGTGGCCTGGGGCTGGATTAGTACTTAGTAAGCTACTCTTGGTCCGCTTCACGCAACAGCAGCAGTCCATCGCCTACCCAGAAATCCTTTGATTTTTTTCATGAGAATTGCAGTTGCTTAGGAAACGATACAAAAAAGAGCTAAAAGTCATTAATTGTGCCACACGTAATGTCTGATCGTGATGGAGATGTCTGAGCTCCACGTATTTCAACGAAGTCTAGATAATGTAGGCCGATGTCCTGGGTAACGCTGCGGGAAATTGTCCCCATGGATCTGATTCTGCAGCTGGCTTGCACGTCCAGAGCAAGGCGATAAAACAGATTACCTCTACTTAGCGCTTACAAAACTGCCCACTTCACTTACTATGTTAACGTTTGGTTAACGTTTCACAACGTTTCGCAGCGCTGTGCGCTTGCGTGACCAATAAGACTCGAGAAAATGCTGTCTTGCAACACATCTCAGGCATGCAGTCCTGCTGGAAGTGCCATTTCGAGCACGACACGACCAGATGTCACATGAAGCAAACGAAGAGGACAGGTGGCGCCAATCGACGCGGTCCCCAATAAATGACCTGTCTGGGGCCGGTCAGAAAAATATGGACACCGACATAGGATTGAAGTTGCGAACTTTTCTCGGTCTTATATTTAGTTCGTCTTTACCGAGATCCTGCTTCTGCCTTGAGATACAGCGAGAGCAAGCGAATGCTTTTTCTACGTTTTCTTCGTGTTCTTCTTCTAGTTTTTGTTCTTGTTCTTTTTTCTTGTTCTTGATCTTCTTATTCGTCTTCTTCGTCGTCGTCGTCGTCGTCGTCGTCGTCGTCGTCGTCGTCGTCGTCGTCGTCGCTTGACCTTTGTTTCTTGTGAACTGGATTTCCTGTGATGAAAAGCGCTGGATGTAGTCAACGATAGCGTTCAGTATCAGCCTCACCTTAAGCTTGTTTCCACCCATCCCGAAAACTTGTTCGTACGTGCGCGAATAGTGAATGTATGTGAAAACGTATAACACTTTATAACGTTTTCCTTCTTCCTTCCTCTGAAATGGTATTTTCGGAAAGTCTTGTATTATAATATACATTTACTTTCGTGTTTACTTTCCGTATGAATCAGAATGTTTAATCAACTGCAATATCGTTGTGTGGATCATCGAGAGGAATGTCTTTTTAACGCATAGAGATTATAAGTAGTTATGAAAAAAAAGGAACTAGAAAGACGACGGGACAAATTTTGTTTCGAATGTGAGGAAACCTAGCGTGCATCTTGTTTTGATCGTTCAAAGCCTGGTTGTCCTGATTTGTTGTTAAAAGAGGGTCTTTGAAAACTCTCAACATCTTGGATGGCGGAATCTTTCAAGTAACTATTGATTCCTCTCTTTTTTCTGATAGAACTGGTAGCCTCTGGGGATACAGGCGGCCTGAAGTAGAAGGACAAGCTCTGTTCTAGCCAATAACCTCAGTAAGGGAAGGGCGGGAGGAGAGATGGAGAGGAGGGGGAAGCGGAGTGGTCAACATTGCGCACGCGTAAACGTGCATCCATGGAGCTCTCATTGTAGGATGTCCCACCAGCATCAAGTTACACGACACGCATACTGGATTTTGTTTCTCAGATTTTATGAGTATTTCCGGAGCTTTTTTATGCTCTGTCCTGGAGCAGTTTGTCACAGCTGACGTGCCAGACCTTGTATTCAAGCGCTTAACGATTTCTCTACACACGGTGACGCTTGTAAGAAGTCCATCCATACCCTCTGTGCTTTATGATGTATGCATCTTTAGCGTGCTGTCTTTGTATGGTCTAGAAGTTATAAGCATTAGGTCTGGGTGGCCGATAGTTTTTTCGCATTAACAGGGCGGTTACTGTGGATTTTTGTCTCTCAAGATTCATGAGCGTGTATTGTGTGTGTGTGTGTGTGTGTGTGTGTGTGTGTGTGTGTGTGTGTGTGTGTGTGTGTGAGTGAGTGAGTGAGTGCATATGCGTTTTCCACGCGTGAGTGTACGTGCGCGTAGGGTACCTGTCTTTTGATGAACTTTCTGAAAAACATCAAAGACAGAACTGGGGTATAACTAGATTCAGAACGCCGAGGAAAGTAACAGCTCCTGTCTGTGGCAGGGACAGGATGTGTACCAGATGACCAGAAAGGCTCTCCGACAAGAAAACGCCCGAATAAAAATCTACATTCAGGTGAGTGCCTCAGAGATCGAGGCTTTAGGATTGTGTCCTGCTTTACTGTCATTCTGTGCTGGCGCGCGCACACACGCACACACACACACACAACTCTTGACCTTAATTATTTAATTATTCGTTTCACCATCGTTAACAACATTTTCTACTTCCTCTCCTTCTATATTAGCTTTGGTTGGTGGCCGACTGTCGAGTTTGTTGTTTTTCTATTGTATTCTGTGGAAGGGTTTTCTCCGACTACTACTGTACATTTATCTTCTGTTTCTTTACATTAAAATTTTTAAATTTCTCGATTCTTCTTCTAGCTCCTACCATTTCCATAGTGTTATTGTGCATACCTTTTCGATAAATATATATTAGTTTCTTGCATGGCCTTTTCGCTCTTTTTACTACAGAAATTTCTATTGTTTGTGCAGGTGAAGCGCGAATCATCCAGTGAGTGTTTATAATTTTCCATTAATCATGCTTTTCTAGGCTGCTAACTTCTTTCTTCCTCCTTGTCGCTGTTTCTTTCCTTGCTGTCCTTTCTCCACACATTCAGTTATCGCTTCGAAGTCATTGTCATCGTTATTTTATTCTTGCACTCACACTCCTCCAGTTTACAACCATTAATTTTAATACAGTTACCACTATGAAAAAAACAGCTGTTTTTATGCTTGCATGTTCTAGCATTCAGCTAATGTGTGGATTCCAACAACTTTCTAACCACACAGAACGCCTTTTGCCAAATCAATAATTCAAATATATTTGGCATTCTTTTCCGTTATAAAAATAGTGGTCATGAAAGTTTATAAGGGGTACAATACTATGGGTTTTTATTGTGACTATTGTAATTATTGTGACTAACCCATTAAAAAGTGAGTTCAACGGGTCTACACTTCAGGTATGGGCCCTAATCAACGTTTATGACCAACTTTTGTGAGTCAGTAAAGTTTCACTTCAGAGTTTCTAATCTTACTCCAGTGTAATCCCGGGTTTTGGACTAAAAGCACAATAATTACATGAACCTCAGTAATTGGAGGTTTGCCATCAAGAATTATATACAAAATTTTCGCGAGCTTCGTTTTTGGAGAATCGCCGATAATGCATGCAGACTAGGATCGAAATGTCCAGAAAATTTTAGTAAGTCATAAAGGCACACTGATGTGTGATGCTGATCAATTTTTATTATTCATTACCATCAATATATACACAAATTTTCTTTAAAAAGTTTTTTTTTAAAGTTTCAGTAACAGTAGTAGGAGTTAAGGGTCGTGGATGTGGGAGAATGTCAGAGTCTAGAATTATTCTTGGATTTTCCACAAAGGCAAGTGTCCTACACACCTAACCGTCCCCACTCCCTTTCTCGCGAACAGCTAGGGCCGACTGCATAACCTTTTCAAGTATTCCATCTGTTTCACATCTTACAAACAGTATCGTTTTGATTATTTAGCCAGGTCAATTATGAAATTAAGGCCAGTTTTCTGACCACTTTCTGAAGCGAACTGTCCAATGTGGACATTACTTTCTTAAGAATGATCAAACTTTCAAGAGTATGCACTCATTTTAATCTTACTCATTTGAAATGATTTTGCGCTTGGGTTAGTGTTGTCATGATCTCGAAACTCTATTTGGAAATCGATATTGATAAATGGCCTAGGCAATTTCCCTTTTAGTCTGATGATGTTAGCCTTAAATCTCCAATTTTTGTGAAAAGATTTCCAAATGCTTTCTGGGATGCTAGGGAAGAATTTTCATAAAAGTTTGAGTTTAAATACGTTTGCTATTTTTTAGCCCGAGTTTTCACAAAAGATTTTCATTTCGGAGTTCACAAAAATAAGATTAATGGTCTGAAGTGGTTCTTTGAGGTTTTTTTAAAATGCTTTGTTGTTACTGTTAAGTTTCGCTTATAGACTTACTTTTGGGGTCACTGACTTATTTGTTTCTTTATTTGTTTGGTGACCCTTTTGCTTCGTGTTTTAATGTCTTTTTATGTCGTGTTTTATTCTTATGTTTTCTTACACCCTTTATATGGAACGTTATTTTTGGTGTTTATCAGAAGCTTCAGTGAATATTTAAAAAAAATAATAATCAGATTGACCTGAATTGGAAATGCACAATCGAATTACACTTTTTTACCTCAATGTATTGGATCTGATGTTTGTTTCGCATAAACTTGAGTTTCATTTTCCTTTAAGAAAGGGGAACTATTTTATTTGTCTTGCGCAATCGATAATTCATTTTACCAGTAGTCCTATAAAATCCCTGCAAAGCCCAAACCCACCCCCACTTATCCCGGAGAAGCATTCCCCATAAAAATGTCTTGAGGGCCTGCGTAGAGCGAAATATCGAAAGACAATATTTAAACTTAGATCCGACAGTCCACTCTTCTGTGCGAGCTAATGAAAGTTTTGGAAGTCAATAAACTTTCGTGAGACTGTTCTTTCATTCTTATTTAATGTTATGGTAATTTGCACGCTAAGACAACTTTTTCTTGGCTGAAAAACGCGGTTTTTCTCCAAGATCTTTTCATAATAAAGAGCATTTTCGAGCTGTCATGCAGACACAGAGCAAGTTTCACAAGCGAAGGAAAGCAAACGACTTAAAAGCTATCATTGATGACACGTGACACGGGACAAAATCCTTTATTTGCTATCGTATTGTTGTCTTTCACCACCAGGACCAGCTACAACCATTCGTCATTTTCTATGTGACCACTACCTAAATGAACCTACAGATCGCCTGTTTACAGCTTAAACAACACTGTCTACCGTAGCTCGCAGTATTTATTACAAGTTAAATATTATGACGGTGTTTGTTTGTTAGTGTCACTCAAAATTCGCTTTTTATTTACCATTCTCAAACGTTTTTTGTCCGTATCCATTCCCACTTGTTTCACCTAGCATCACCTACGTTACTTCACCCTGTGCTTGCAGAAAGGTCAAATCTCATTTCCTGTACAGATTTTGATTGGATAAAGCTCGATAAGCGCAAGAAAGTATTTCTTCAAATCTCTCAGCACACACCTTCTGTTCTCGAGAACTAGGCCTAAAACATCACCGTTCACAAAAAGAGATCAACAACAACAGGGTATGCATAGATATATTTGCGTTGCGAAGGACTCAGCCAATGGGAGAGCTGGAAACATGTGAATTATGCATCTCGTGACGTCACGGCTTATTTTCTTTTTGTGCGTGGTGATGTGTGTTGGTGTGTACCTTGATGACGGAAAGACGGCAGAGTATTCCCTTAGATACTGGGAAAAGGTATGTCGGACTGAGCTTTATCCAATCACTAGAAAACAAATCTGTATGCCATTAGTTCTTTAATCTGTCCCGGCTGACTGGCTAGACTTGCACGGCAGGGTGACAGTCCATGGCATAAGTACTTCGTGCTTGCTTTACACTGTCCTTTCACTTCTGCTTTAGGTGAACGTGTGCATGGTGGGATACGATGTTACAGTTTCGTTTACCTGTATTTCAAAGATGTTAAAAGGTCTTCTTCACTGGACAGAAGAAGTCGAGTATGTGATTGAAATGTAATGTAGAAACGTGCTATCACATAGTCGATGGTGAATTCCGATGAAGAAGGAGCTGAGTTACCTGCTGTTTCTTAATCACTATTAGTATACGACTGAGAGTGCGTGCTTGTGTGTGTGTGTGTGTGTGTGTGTGTGTGTGTGTGTGTGTGTGTGTGTGTGTGTGTGTGTGTGTTTTGATGAATGTGCATGTACATGCATGTTTGTGTGCGCGGCTCTTTGTATGCATGCGTAAGTGTGCGAGTTTGTGTGTGTATGCGTTCGCCTTTATGCCGGCCTGTGTGTCCACGTATTGACAGAAAGACCGCACTGCTGTTTTCTCTGTGCTTTGCAGCTGATGACGAAGACATGACCTCCGATGTCTGCACACCCGTACAGAGCGCTAATCGAGTCATGCGAGCATTTGGATCATCAAGAGGCCGGGCCACCCAGAAACTAAATTTGAGCCCCGGGCGGAGCTCTTCCTCTTTGAACGGCTGCTTCAGGTCTATTCACACCGCGTAGGAGAGTCAATCAACAGTAGATTCGATAGCAAGTTCCTCAGAGTCGGGTGTCTTTATCAAACGTCACTTCCCTTTCACCTCTGTCTGGATTGCATTCCACTCGAGTAAACAAGTTCGCAACCTCATATTCAGTGTTGCGGCGCATACTCACTGCACTTCATAAATGGACAGCAGGACAACGTCTGCTGTGGACTGGTTTCTATTTATCATTTCGTTAAACTATTATATATGGAAATGATTTTGTGACAGACTGTTAGTGTTGATATATTAGAAAATAATACATATAAATAGAGAGGAAAACATATATATATATATATATAGTAAGTGTGAACACGGAATGACTTTAACAGATTAAATCATGGGCTCCCTCCCACTGCATGTGTATTAAGCATATGAACTGCATAAAAAAGATGCACAAAATCTGTGTGTGCGTGTGCATATGTGTCCATGTCAGCCAAGAATTTGGGAACTGTAGCAAAAGATTTACTATTGACCTGTAACAATCAAAATAAATTATATGCACGACCATGCACACATTAAGTGTGGGTCTTGAAAAACACTTACAAAAATAACGTTTTGATTTTGATGTTCATTTTCAGAAGGCGTACTTGCAATAGCGAAAAACCAATAGTTATAATTTTTCAAAAAAAATGTTCTTGGTAAGATTTGGGCTTAAGTCCTGAAATTGAAGAAATAGTTGGACAGTTATTTGAGGTATAGTTATTTCGTGTCCGTTCTCGTGGACCTTATATTAGCTTATAGTAGCCTTTGCAGCTGGTAAAACTGGAGCAACTTTGCAATTACTCGAACTACAAAGACTACTTTTATTGTCAACCGCTGCACTAAAATTGCGACAAATTTTGACAGAGTCGGTGTGCAATTTTGCAGCAAAAATAGCTTGTTAATTTATGCAGACAACCCTTTTTAATTCTTGTACTTACGCGGCATCAATTTAATATTTCTTCTTCAGTTTCATTCAACGACTTGATATTAATATATTTGATCTACTCTTCTCATTCTACAAGGACAGTTTGTAATCATCTATTTTACATTTGCTATATAAAAGAATTATCACTGCTCATAAAATTTTCACAGGGCCAATCATTGTCAAAACCCAAAGAGAAAAATAACAATTTATGAAAGCCTAGCTCTTCTGAATACTGGGAAAATATATGATGGCTGTGCATACAAATTTCCCTGAGAGAGAGGCTAAATATGGTTTACTTATGCAGATGCCGGAACTTATTTTTTCTGTATTTTTTAGCCATTTCTGGTCAGTAATGGACACCTTATCGAACCACTTCCAGTCTCGTCAGCCGGAGCTTATTTTTGGCATCCCCTGCTAAAAAAATGGCCACACACATTTTTCTACTGTGGGTGGCATGGTGATGATTAACAATGTCATGGACCATAAAGATCAGCCTTTAGCTTTAATAAAACATTTTAATATAATATAAAAAGAGAACTTATTCCCTTCATACACTTTCACATTACGTTACATAAAAAGCTTTCTCTCGGGCACTCTTGCCGTCATTTTCAACAAAATTGGCCCTGAGATAGCTCACAACCTTTGCTCTTTCCTTCTTTCAAACCAGAATAGCTCATTTAGAAAGGTATTAAATTACAATTTAAAAGCAAAAATCTTAGGGGTTTCCAAAATGCGTAATGGTGTGTAATCGTGATTTTTTTCAAAGCCCTGTCATCTTGAAATGAAATATTCTAAACATACTGTAGTGGCTCAAACAAAAGCTAATATTCCGGAAAAGTTTCTTATTCTTATAAATACCTCTCAACGACACAGTGAACTAATAAATCAGAGAACAGCCATTCATGATGCTAGAGGCATTAATGAATGTGTTCTGTTTCTGTCAAAGAAGTACTTTTCGAGGGCTCTGTTACGACTGTAAGCAGGAAGCTTACCATAGATTTCGCGTTACCCTATTATAAAGCTCTCATTCGCGATATAAATCCGGTGCATGAAGGTTTAGATCTAGCATGTCTGCTCTCTAAAAGACAGAAAAGTCAGTGTCTCAGGTAAGTGGACTGGTGTTACCAGATTACCAAATGCATGTGAGCATTTGTGACGCTTAAGAAGACTAAAACTGTTCTAGAGAAGGTGACCGAGTTTGTTTTTTTGTTTTTCAAAAATCATGCTTTTGTCATTTAGATGCATTTAGAAATGTTTTAAAAGTGGTTTGCTCTTCTAAATTTAAAACAGCTCGGAACAGTTCTAATCTAGTAAAACCAGTTTTAATAGGGACGATAATTATACTGTGGCTATCATAATCAGCTTCGTGGAAGAACTCGAGGCGCTTACAAAGAAAACACTCCTATGATAAAATGAAGCGACGACATATAGTTTCAGCAGTTTGAGTTTCAACATACCGATTTTACGAGAATTATTGAAGAAATCGCAAGGAATGTAGACTAAAGCTCAAGTACGCAAGTTTTTTTAATAAAATGTAATTGGAGAAATTTTGAATGCTTATCAAAAGACAGTCTTGTATTAAAATGTTCATTTGTAAACTATATTTTAATAAATAATATACATTACCAGAGTAACTTTTTTAAAAGTATTAACTTCAAAAGAGTGGGAAGTGTTAGAGTGGTCTCATCGTAGTGGTCGAGTGGCCTGTAGAGTCTCTCTACAGTCTGCTGTGTTCGTATCCCACTACATACGCTGCGCTCATCACATCGGCGAACGCGTCAAACTTTTTTTCTTATGCTAGTTTTTAATTTGAAAATTAAACAATCTTTTCAGTAGCTTTGTTCCCACTTGGTATGAAAATGTTTCATTTCCCTGGTTTTCCATGGGGCCGCCATTTTTACATTAGCATGTGCAGTCCAGATTCAGTAGTTTTATCATTCTTGAAACATTTTTCTTATCTTTCTTTGGTTAGAAAAGTTTTTTAAATCAATAGTGCACCACCTTTGGGGAGACGTTTTATAAGGTTATTTTTTAACTTAATAGATTTAATACCTAAACGTGTTTGAAATAAGAGCCATGTTGTGGCAATAGCTCCTGAAAGCCGATAGACGGAAATTTCCAGTCAATGCAAGCACGCCGAAAACAGGCAATTATGATTAAAGCGGTGCGCGGTATAAACAATTTTTTCGGTTTTTCAGAGGCTACTTTAATGTTATCAAGCAAAGGCTTAAACTGTAATCAACAACATCTGCTGGAAAAGTTATTTTTGAATATTGACTGTTGAGTAAGTACACTCAGGAAAGAGACCGTTAAAAAATAACCTTCTCTCTCGCCGTGTGCGTGGGCGCGTGCGTCTGTGCAAAAATCAACTAACCAGATTAAGCGCGTGGAAAAAACGTTCATGAAACGATGTGAGAGGACTTGCATGAGATTCGTTTTGCTTCTGGAGTTGAACCATGAGAGATGTTACTTACTGCCAGAAAATACCGATAATCGCCATTTCCATGGGCAACTGGGCCACTTAAGTCCTCAGATTGTTCGCATTGATTTCTGTGCAGCTCATTCTCTCCTCTCTCATATCGGCAGTAGTGTCTCTTTATGATCTCGCGCCATCACTCGTTCGACTGAACCTGGATGAGGGAACAGCTCAGAGGATAAATGCATAATGTTTGCCATGAACCTTCGGATATGTTCTTTTTTTAATACAATGCACCTCAAGTTAAAGTTGAAATACTGCTGAACGCATTACCTCGCTTCATGTTAGCAGACAATATCAAATGAGAATTTTAAGGGTAACTGGCGGCAGTGGAGAGATATCTTTTCCATCGCCGTTCGCTAAGGACCCGAGTCTCATGTAAGCCTCGAGGCAGATGGCTGATAGGAGGTTAACTCGTTGCTTCTAGAGGTCCAGTGTTAGCTCTTGGTGAAGCTCATCTGTAGGTTCAACGAGGACAAAGGAACTACGTCTCTCGTCTATTTACATTTGGGACAAGAACACATCAGAGAAGCTAATGGAGAATAACTTACTACAGGACCTTATATCTCTCTGTCTCACAAAAAGTGTAAGTAGTTCGTCCACCACTTTTGTGGGTGGAAAATTACCATTCTCTATTTCCTTGTGTTTTATATCTTGCCAATTACACTCATGTATTCCATTGTTGTATTGAAACTATTTAAAGAAAAATCCTTATTTCTCAATTAATTGCCTTTCAGAAGCGAAAATCAGAAAGACTAAGAAATATTGCTGACGAAGGAACCGCGTGGGTGGGAAGAAGAGAGAGGGAAGTTTATCCCTGTCATAAGACCTCAAAGGATGGTCGTCCCGATAAATTTCCCCCCTGCCTGTCTGCGGCACACTGCTGCACCGCGGACTTGGAGTGGTGCCAGGATACTGCTACAAGCTGGTGACGACCAGTGGATCAAATGCCACTCACAGACAGCTAACGCGTACCCTCCCTGACCTCCTCCATGACGGCGTGCTGTTTCTACTTCATTTGGACGCCATTATATTCTCCTCACCGACAGGCAGAGAGGAAGACACAAGAACAGACCGGCGCATGACAAAAGAGAACGAAAGAGATTCTCGGCAGTAATTTTCCAACACTGAAAACAAAGTGGAGACAGAAAACGTCTGCTGTAATTTTCCAAACTAGAATGCAAGAAGAGACACACTCCCGGAGGAAATAAGCTTGTCCTCTTCCTCCACCTAACTCTTCCACAGCAGACTGGCTGGGGAAATTGATCATTTATCCTGGTGTGTGTTCTAATTTACTTCTTTTGTCTTTGCAAATCGTAATTGTCGCTTTTGTGACATTACCTTACCTAGGCACTGAATAAAAGGCTGGCCTTAAAAATTCCTGTGGAGAAACCGAATAATTAAATTCTATGACTTGTCTGGGTCTTCGGGTTAAAAGACTTTGACAGAGGAGATGAGATGAGATAACTAATCTTAAAATATCTATTCCATCATCTTATGTTGCCTAAAATGTTATCTCCTATGGCTTGTCCATTATCTCTGCTCGATGGATATCCGCCGTTTTAAAGTCCATTTGAAGTTCTGGTGTTTATCAATACCTTCGGTTACTTGGAAATAAATAACTTATGGTATACAATATTTTAGAGCTAAGACAAAATACCCATGGACATCCATTTATCTTCTCTAGACCATTTATTTCAAACTTGTTCAAATAGCGGTAAGAAGCAATGCGAATAATTTCTTAACTTGATCTCTAAAGAATATTTTCCAATATCTCATAAAGGGTTTTCTTTCATTATTAATCAGCTTTCAAGTCTCTGTAAATTATTTTCTATATAGCGTATGCAATAAAGTTTTATTTCATAATAAAAATATATAACAGTAAGTTTCATTAACTTTAATTAAAACTCCACAGACGTTGTGAATGTGTAATAGTAGTAAACTATGTGCATAAGTCACAAGCAGGAATCTTGCGAGGCCTTTAACCGTCAGAACTCCTCTCAAGCTTCTAATATTCACTTCCATGTGGCGCTGTTTTCACTTCTCAAATACATACAATTTATGTACATGCGTCTTGACGACCCAGTGTACAAAAGCCAATTGTAATCGTCAGATATGTTCACGTCTCCAAAAGATTACAATGCTTATATACAGCAGCAGATCTGTGATAAAGTAAATTTCAAGATATACATCATTAGAACAAAGTCATCAAAACTGTTCTAGGACTTCTCACAGTAGATACTGATTATATATACTCGTCAGAATTGAGCGATGCCCGTGAAATCAGCAGAGCTGTGAAATGATGATGATGATGATGATGATGATGATGATGATGATGATTGATGATTGATGATGATGATGATGATGATGATGATGATGATGATGATGATGATGATGATGATGATGATGATGATGATGATGATGATGATGATGATGATGATTGTTTTAAAATTTGAACCCCCGCCTGTTTCTTTGCAGTTTTGTGCACAGTTTGTTTTGGAAAAAATGGCATCACAGACTCGTTTCAGTTAACAGTTCAGTGAACAATAAGTCTGAGAAACGACACGCTTAACACGAAGATTAGAAACAGAATCATCCCGAACCCAAAAGCTTTCATTTTTCTGGCTCCGACGGTGTTCACGTCTGAAACAGGAACACGAGGTGACACCGAGGAGCGGCGCCGGCTCCACACAGCAGGTGAGGTCGACACGCTGTTGCCCTCCAGTGACCCCGGAAGCGACCGCCGCCTGAGCTCCGTCTCCTGCGGCACGCTCAGTAGACTTCCGGTTGCAGATGAGGACGTGAAGGACCCTCGCTTCTTGCTGCCCTCGACGATGCTGAGAAGAGAGGAAGTCGAGGTGCTGAGGGAAGAGCGACGGTTCCTGAGGTCTGGAACGGCCAGGAAATGGCCGCTGATTCCACCGTTGGCGATGCTGGAGCCCCGGCGTTTCAAAGGATCCAGCGGAGAACATCCGGGCTCCAGAAGCAGGCACGCGCTGGAGCGGCGACGCTGCTCTGAACTCGTCCGTAGCTGCGGTCTCATGGCAACGCGTTACCGGGTCTGTAGACTCGTACCAGAAGGGACCTCTGTCACACGCCTGTCACACATAAAGCGGTCAGTCGTCAGATATGTGTGCGGATAAAAGAAATCGATGCGCCGATCAAGTACAAGGTAGGCTTCAGTCAAGTGGGGAGTGGGAGAAGTATGTTCGTATGAAGTCTCTGACAGACTGTCATTAACGCTGCTACTGTTTCGGTGACAGTTGGTGCTCACTCTGAAGTCAGTGTCAGTGCTTTCTGATACACGTGTCGATAATTAACATGAGCATGAGTACGTGGATAACGGACCATACCTTGTAGTAGCTGTAAGAGTAGTCGTAAGAGTAAAAGGAGAGGGGAGGATTTGTAGAGTGTATTACGATGCTGCGAATACAACATTACAACATGCAGGAAACAATATAGAAACCCCCATAACAACGACGAAAACGCAAACATAGCAACAGATCGTGACCCCCACCCCTCCCGAACCAGCACTACCAGCATCCACCCATGTTTCCCCATTTTCACAAAAACCTCAAGAGCTCAAATCAATATTTTTGTTTGCAAGTACTCCGGAAGTATAAATAACTACATCCAAATGAAAGTTTACGAGTCTATCATGTTCCTTTAGTCCATCATGGCTAGCCTAGTCAGTTTCGTCAAAAAAAGGCTACATATGTGCTTCGCTATATTCTATACCACTCATCGCATCTACCCACAACTTGCTTTGCATATAGCCGTCACTGCGGTATAGCAAGTACCTCGGTAAAGACTAAAGGAAGACTCCGCGAAATGCGCCACAGATCCTTGTTCGTCTGCGTCTATTTACTGAAAATGCAGATTTCCAATGGTATCGCCATACCTTTCTCTGAAGAGATCAAGCGATTACTTTCATGTGCCTGGGATGCTGCAAGCATGGTCTCAACCCACTGACGACCCGTGGCCTCTCCAGCAATATCGTGCCCTACTGACTACACCCTGCTGCTCTATTCGCTAAAAGTGGGGGGTGGGCTCACGTACTTTCAACTCTTTAGCTGACGTCAGTCCAGTTTATATTCGAAAGTTTAGTCACTTCTGGCCCCGGTCCGTTGGAGGAAGAAATGCACTTCGGTGACGTTCTCTCTTCTGGACTCGGTACTGAATCCTGTATGTCACCCTTAGTCTATTCCTGGACTTATGGACTTCTGTTAAATATACTTCTGTCAGTTCGTCGGGGTTTCCCTTTCAGGAGAAAGTTAGTGTCGATGAACCGAACTTTAGCTGCATTAGCGATGTGTATGCCATGAAATATTCTCCTCTTTCGCAACTCTCTCATTCGTTCAAGTCATATTGACGTGACAGTTTGGCCCAGCCATTAATTCAAGTGAACAGTCGTTAAATAATAGACCACGTCCCTGCTAACGAGGTCGGGCGACCGCCCCGGGGCTTCACATGAATGATTACCTCACCCTGTCCAGACCTAACGACTTTTTTTTTTTCTCACATGCTTACTGAACTTTACCGGCGCGACTGACGTTCTCGCGTAGCCAATTCATTCTAAATTTTATTTTTTATTTTTATTTTTATTATTATTATTTGCAACCTGCTACGTCAGCCTCAGCGACTGACTTCGTCACATTCATACCTACGGCCGAGCAGCCGGGGCACGGACACATCTAACTGCCTCACATCAACCTGTAGGAGCTCAGTGGCGTGTCCAGTGTTTTCAGTGCCCTGGGTGAGCGAAGCAAGTTGTGCCCGATCAGTTCGAAGTCTTGGTCGTGTTGTGGGAGATAAAAGGACTAATCAAATATTTGCGCATTATTTAATAATCAAAAGATCAAAGCTAGGTAGTTCGTGAGAAAAAATATAAAAAGTGAAGGTTAACAGAAATAAGAATAAAAATTCGTTTTAATATTATTCACGTTTAAATAGTTAAAAAAAAAACAAGGCTGCATCACCACCAGCACCTACACTCCCACGCCTTTACTTACGTCACTCACCAGTACTCACATTCTTAACCACCACCACCACCACCACCACCACCCCTTGTACTTTATGCTATGCCTGAGCTCAGTGTAGCTGCAGCTACATGACAAACTTTCGTAACGAACGTGAGAAGTTGCTTCGTGCCTCCATTCTTTGTGTGCACATGTATGCTCTCTTTTATCTCTCGCTGCACGTTGTCGCTGTTTCACACCAGTTTACTCTCATAAAACCTATTTTTAATTAATTTAATGCCTTCTTTCTTACCTTAACATAAGATATGTCTGCAGTGTTGGTTTTTTGTGTGTTTTTGTAGCTGCTGTTTGGGGATAGGGGTAGTGAGCTATGATGTACCCAGCATATTCACAACAATATCTTCGTGCAACAGTTAAATATGCTAATCATATACTAAGTGTACTAAGCAAACAGTGATCACAAGTAAAGGAAATAGGCTTACAGATATTACAGAAAAGGGACACGAGGCGGTATTTTTTAACTTGGTCTTCTTACTCTGAGCTATATTTAAACCCCAGTTTTGGCAGATTCTGTCAGCTGAATTTTTTCTTCTTCTTCTTTATTGCATCAGTAGCTGTGAGTGCTTGATGAATCACGAACCAAAGGGTATCTGAGGGAGGTTTGTGTAAATCCACTGATGTTCCCATGCAAGGGCGATTTTTTGTTTTTGTAGCGTCTCCGTAAGGACCCCTACATTTGACCAAGTGGTGACACATATCACGCTAAAAACTCTCCTTTCATATCACGTACTAATGCTTCGAATACCAAACTGAAATGAGAAACAAGAATCTCGTACAAAACTGTGTGTGCAGTAATGTTATTGCCAGTCGTCTGCTTCTAGTAGAGATTGCTAAGCACAGCGTCTCTGTTGGCAAAAAATTGCGCAGAGAATACCGAATTTCTAACACGCAGCACAATGGAAGCGGATGAGTCGTTGTTGAATGCGCGGAAAAGAATGTTGATGTGATGAACGTTCATACTTTCCCACATGACTCGACATATAGAAGATGGTATGTCAGTTTTGTCTGAGTCAGGCCGATAACCGTGTGTACACATTGTTCTGAGAACAACTGCATTTTGCTATTATTACCACATAATATATACAATAAAAACATGCTTAAAGCAAAACTGTTTTAAGGTGCTGATGCATCTTGTGTATGGGCCCCCTGTCTACCGTACAGAAGAACAGTATTTCTTGTTCCACAAATCATCATCAAATCTGACATTTTCGGATCAGTGGGGACAGTTCCAGTTCATCAAATGAATAAACAACAACAAAACAAATAAATAAATAAATAAATAAATAAAATGGAGCGTTTTATTAGGTTTTAGTAGGGTTAATATGCGCTTTCCTTCAGCAATGTTTGCAACTGGGGGAAAAGGTGAGACGGGTGGGGGGAGGGATTTTAGGAGACATGAAGAAAGAAGCAGGTTTGTGATTAATCACAACTCCAACCAGCCTTGTACCAAGGAAAGCATGAAGAACGCAGCAAAAGAAATTCAGCAGAAAAAAGTTAGTGAAATAACAGTTTTGATGGTGCCAGACAATGACGAGGCTTCAGAAGTTGAACTATTACATCTGAACATCAGATTGTCTGCATAAGTAATTGTCTATCATATTATGTCCAGACACTGTATTCCATGTGCATAGGATAGAAGAACACTGCATAATTTCAGAATTTGTAATGTAAATGTGTAAAATTGTAAAGGCTTTGTGACATAAATACTCTGCCAATATACGAATGCTTGAATGTTAAGACCCTATAAAGAGAATGGAAAGGCAGATAATTAATAAAATAAAAACGAAACAAAATATTTAGTATAAGTGGAGAATCGATAGAAGGAAAAGATTTCAAAATGATCTGGACAAAAAAGGGAGCAATTACAATACAAAGTCAGTAGAGTATTGCTTCTTATGAGAATACAAGCACTATCCAGCAAAGGCAGACAGATATGTGGGTCGTATGACATCATAGACATGGACACCAACAGGACTGATAAATGATGACCAAACAAAATTCCACTTCCTTCCTTTTTGCCTGTCTGGCCATTACGAACCTCACCGATTATATTCTACGGAAAAGGTGTGCCCATTGAGGATTACAAAACAACAAAGAAAGTTTAATATCTGGAATAGAATCTACGAAGGTTTTTTGGCCGCAGGAACAAAGACATAGACCCATGTTTTGCAGCAATGGTCTACAACAGTGGGGAAAAAAGGAGGCCAGACATTTTCACCAAAGTCAAGATACTAGAAGGGTACAATGCACAACTGGGATTTTAAAAGCTGGAGACTGCTTCAATTATAGTTGCACAGTGCCGTGGGACAGATAAGACCAAACAAACAACGACGCCTAGAATAACTGTGATGTTAAGGGAGAGAACTGTCTTAGCAGAGCACACTGATCCCAGATGGACAAAATGTGTTGGATAAGCAACATCAATAATGTTAAGTGCCTATAAAAAACAATAGGATTGTCATGCTGACTGAATAAAAACATAACTGGTAAACCTGGTCGTTTATCTTTTTTCGTTGTTCTGTTAGTGCTTTTTTTTCTTAAACTCATCTTGTCGGCACCAGCTGTTATAGCTGATACAGCTGCAATGTATCTTGATACAGTGTCTCATTTCATGTCTGAAGATGACGAAGTACAAGTGCAGACGTACAAATGCTCTGGTAACTGTAAATAATTTCCTATGTGAATAACAATGCAATATATATGTTGCTTCAGCTACTTGATTTGTTAAGTCCTTAGCTTTTTCGTGTTCAAAGTGGAATCGTTTATGGCATTTGTAGACTAGTATTTAAAAAGAATTGTTAAATTCATAGTGTACTTACAGTTTGGACAAAAGTTGACTGGAAGTTGTCTTCCGCCTGAAGTCAGGTGAAAGAACTATAGAACTTTAATGCATGTTGTACATTACAGTTTGGACAACATGTTACTGGAATAGTTAATTTTTGCTCCAGAATTCAAACTAAAGCACTAGAGAAAAGGACAACTAGCATAAGAATTCTACTGAACTAAATATCACAGGATTATTGCTAAGAACAAGGAGGAGAATAAGATGCTTGCTTTCAGGTTTCGCTACATTACGTGTGTTAGCTGTTCAAAATCGGCCTGAGAATTTAAAAGACCCTGGCTATAGAAATAAAATACCACCATAAACTTCAATGACATTTACTGAGCCAACTTTGCGCGGATGTTCCATTTTTTCTTCTGTTTTTTTTCTATCATTCTTTATTTCTCACCAGCCTGGGGTACTACTCGTTATGCATGCCCTCTAAACCACAGGTCCTCTCTCTCTTATTATGGAGATCCCTCTCTTTCTCTTTGATTCATCTTGTTTACTTTAGAACGCGCATGCGCAGGTCCTTCAATGGGGCATCGATTCCCAGGGCGCAAACCACAAAAGAAAATATATCGGGTGTTAATGCCGTTTACTGTGCGGCCTTGCTTCGATCTTGAAAGGTTTGAGTCTTCTGGGTCAGTCTATTCCCACCGGATTGAACTCAGACATCGTGTGCACCAGTACATCTTTCAGGAGCTAAACAAACATGGTATGGGACTAGTGAGCTTTTGCCTTGTCTGGATCTCGTGAATAAATCAGACTTTCAGACCCATGCATCGTCTCCACGAGAGTCCGTTATGCCTCAGTCCCGAGTTCATGTCAGCGAGAGTATCCTGAAATTAAAACTATGCAAGAGCAAGCAAACCATCTTCATCTCTTTAAGGCCATTTCTCAGAAACTACTAAAATCTTAACTGAGAAAGTTGTCGCAGTAAACGTGTTCACAGAGCAATTGTTTCGAAGTTTTCCCGAATCTAATATTTTGAATGCACATCAATGGATGATCTGCCGACTATTTTTATCATGCGAGCATGCATGCGTTCGTGCGTGTTCTTCCGTCTTAATTCTGACAATAATACCAAAGAATTTATTTCGTAGAGCTAGTCAAAGAGTTCATCTAAATGGCTTGTTTGTAGTACAAGTACACGCCATCATAGTTTGTGTACCCGTTGCTGCTCAGTAGAAATATTCACAAGGGTCTGCCATGTGTAATTATTAACTAATCTCTCTTCTTTGTATTGTAAATACCTGTTTAGCGGAAGCCTTCGTGCAACGGGTGCGCAAATGTCAGCCATTTCTGATAATTGACGAACTTGCCTGAACCCCGAGGCACCCTTACATTAGACACTGCAGACTAACTCTGAACACTGAAAGACTGGGATGGTCAGTATCTCGCACAAAACCTGCTTCGTAACGTTTTAGAAAAGGCAAAGATTGCAAGATGAAACAACTAAAGAAAGATGTTGAGGTCGAAACTCTCGAAAATTGTTGACAGATCCATAATGAACAAAAACAACGTCTGCTACAATCGATCACCAATAAACTCCATCGAATGATTATCAGACTTGAACATCTATTGCAACGGTGATCTTCAAGAAGACTGACAGATTGTCCATCAGCTCCATAATCCATATTTTAACGGAAATGGACAACCCGTTTAGCTTGATGCTAAGTCGTAACGCTTGCAACTTTTATCGTGATTTCATGCGGATCTTCATGCTATACAAACACATAGAGCTCTACATACTTGAAAGTGCAGAGACCATACTTCTTTGAAGCTTCACTTCCTATTTCAAATTTCAGCTAAGTCGAAGTTTGACGACTATCAATTTGAAATTTGCATTATCCTGTGAATTTTCAAGTTGAAAGTAAGCAGCAAGTAGTGAGAATGTGTTACTTACCAGACAAAGAAAGAGAGAAATCTGTTTTGACCGAGATGAGTCGACTCCAAGTTCCCTGACTCCTAATGGTGAAATGCCTTCTCTTCAGAACTGTATGCTTACAAAATGTTCTGTTTTCCTTCGCTTCGCTTTTGCTGATTTAGAGCAAGTTAGTCGTGGGTACAACGATAGTCAATACTTTCCAGTCCTCAGCAACCTCCCGTGAGGCGCTATGTGTGAAAAGTTGATTTATTTCTTTCCTACACATATAATAATCGTACATTGAAGTAACATCGAGCCGGCCATGTTATGATTATGAAGCACGCCTATCATGGATACAAGAGAAGAACAGTCCATCATACCCATTTGAAGTCGTTTCATCGTCTAAGATTTGCGTTTAGAACTAAGACGCTTGCCCAATATCATTCTTTTTCTGATGTACTCTGTTACATCCTGTTCACTCCCTTTTAGAACCACACAGTTAAAAAGTAAGTTCTGTCTACTTTTAGGCGCGCTGAGCATTTAAACACGCCTGACTGTATTGCACTCTTGCAAGAGTGCGTCATACACAGATTAATTACTCTCGATCGTGCAACCACTTGTCGGTCCAGGTAACGTAATCGCCGCACGCACTTGTAAGCCAAAGTGAAAGGAGCATTTGCAGGCCGAGGTAAGTGACAATAGCAATTCTTGGCCACCACACTCGGTCAGGGGGGTGCCGACTGGCCACGCAGACGCAGAGTGAGTTGCTGCTGGCAAGACAGGTAGCAGGAAAGACCGCAAGAGTCGGGGAGGTGACGGGGAGGCTGGAGCATTTGGCTGAGGGAGGGAAGCTGCTGTCACTCCGAGTTCACAGACGTGGCACCTCCGCTCTGGCAGCGACTGGCTCGCGGCACGGTTTTCCTCTGCGTGCGTCTTGCTGCACGGCTGCGTGGGCGTGCTGAAACTTGCTTTGCAACTCTGTGTTTATGTCTTTCTGTTCTTTTAAAGGTCTGTTGCTGGGGGTTTTTTTTTTAGGTTTCTTTGCTTAACGAGTGACAGAGAGAGTGAGTGAGTGATTTCGCGAGTGAGTGAGTTTTCACCTACTTGTATTCTCAGATGATTGTAGTCTTGACACTTTAAAGGCGTAAAAATACTTGTGAAAAAAATGCGCGCGTGAGTGTGTGCGTGCGTGTGTGTGTGTGTGTGTGTGTGTGAGAGAGAGAGAGAGAGAGAGAGCGTGTGTGTGTATTCATGCATTTAAATTTACTCGATGTGAGCGTTTTGTTCGTTTCCAGTTGGTGTTGTGGGTGTGGGTGACACACACACACACACAGGAAAGAGAGAGAGAGAAGACGCATGTTTCTTTTGACATGACCTCGGCCTAGCTCGCTTTATCTTCACTTTCTCGACCTGGCTGGAAGCTACCGCAGAGGAAAAAGCGCACACCAGGAGCGAAAAATTCCCATGTTTCACGCTAAATTGAATGTGAAGGACAAATAAAACATATGGGAAGAATCTCTCAGGGAACTGTTGATCGAGGTTCCTGACAAGCGACGCCCTCCGTCAGCTGACCCATCTCATCAGACAGGGTATCACCCTGGCAACAGCACTCGATGCCGGACTCGACGATCATCAACGATAATCGTGCAATCGTATCTAGGGATTGTGTTCGACACGCTGTCTCCCTCACCGCTGACTGACCTTTGACACCAGATACCCGAGAAATGCCAGACTGATGTCAGTGAAGCCTGAAGCGTCAGTCTCGGGGGAAGGGGAGAAGAAGTACCTCGCCTTCACGAACACGCGTCCGTGGAGGGTTATAATGATTCTGATTTTTGTATTGGCCGTCCCCTTAAATGTCATCATACGTTTCGGAATCGCAGAACCTTTCACAGTGCCGACTATGGTCACCAACTGTGTCCGTCGTTTTCACATCTTCAGTAAGCCGCTACCACCTCTTTGTTCGTCCATCCATCTATCGCACCAGTCTTGTGAATGATGACAGGCGATGTCCCTTTCACTCACATGAACGGGCTGACTGCTCTCCATCTATGTTCTCATCCTGCTTTTTCTTTGTCGGTGCCCGTGGATTTTCGACTATTTTAACAACTGTTTTATTTATTTATTTATTTATTTATTTATTCCGTCTCCTTTTGTTCAGGACTGTTTTTATGCCTGCGCCATCTTGTTTTCTTCATCGACTAACGGTCTCTGCAGCACCATCTTCTCCACTGCAGTTTCGACACTTTCATCTCCGGACCGCAGACATTTTCCAGCGCTTCAGACTGGATCTCCGCGTGTAAACAACGTAGACTGTAACCCTTTCATCTCTTGTGTATTGCTCTGCACTTATGCAACCTCTCTACCAGAAATTTATGTGTGCAAGCCAAAAACAGAAGCGGTTGCCGTAATATAAAGCCTTAGTTCCTGGCTCGGCGTGAAACACCAATCTCTTTCCCATACAAAAAAAAAAAACTAAGCAACCATGACATTCTCTTCAGCTACCTTAATGCCATCTTTAAACATCGTCGCAGACTTTTTGAATGCCAGTTCAGTAAGTCACGTGTCTTTAAAATGACTCCAGCCATATATACCTAACACACATGCACCATATAGTAATTTATGGCAGACTTTAGAATAATGAACCGACGTCGCACAGCAGTATTTATGTTTTCCCCAGGCGAGTAGGCTGTAGTGCAATTTTTAAAAACTTATATCCCTGCTGCTCCTGGCAACAGCACTTCAACAGCCTTAAGGCATTAACCTTTTAAACGGCAAGGATGATTATTCAGTAATCATTTGATCCGAAGCGCCTGGGGCCAGTGTGAGTTAACGCCACCTGAAATGAGTTTGCGTGTAGTCTAGTGAATCAATAAGTGTCTGATGCTGTAATGTGCTTACTGTGTCATCCTTGTCCATCTTGTCTGGTCGGTGGCGCAGTTTTTGCAGTTACTATGCGATCGTACATCTGCACGTATTCACTCGTGTCCGCGTAGGCGGAGAGTTTTGCGAATGGGGAATGAGATCACGCCCACACACGGGCTTCATATTCTTGCAAGCGTCTGTTCTTGTTATTACAATAATGAGACTGAGAAGGAAGTAATGAGCTAGGCACCAGCAGGAGTGACTCAAAGACACCCGAGAGTCCGAATAAGATTGGAAGACAATGACAGAGAGAGAGAGAGACCGACCAAATCAGAAAGACAAAATGTAACAGAGTGAACAAAAGATAAAAATGATGACAAAATGTCTCAGGGTGACAAAGATATATATATATATATTATAAATATAATGACGTGAAAATAACAACAGCATCAACAACAGCAACAATAACACAAGAGTAAATTGACGTATACGGTTTACAAGACAAAATCCATTCTGTCACGTTTGGTTATTATCCGTCGACACGCTCCAGCACTCCATCCTTATCGTTTGCCCAGTCGATCGATTTGTTTATAGGGCTTTGCGCTGCCTCGGCCATTTTGACCCGAACCAGATAGTGGTCATTTGCTTTGTTCTTTTTTTTCCAAGTGTTATTTTACGGCAGTAAAAAGTTTTGACAATTTTGGAGGTAAATATTTTATCAGAGTAGCTAGAATTGTGTGTGTGCGTGTTTTGTGTGTGTGTGTGTGTGTGTGTGTGTGTGTGTGTGTGTGTGTGTGTGTGTGTGTGTGTGTGTGTGTGTGTGTCATTTACACTCCCGGATAAAGACGTGCTTTTAATTCTGAGATAAACACAGACAAATAAATATAGATTTCATCACCTCATTTAATATTAACAAAAACAATTTCCAGACAAAAGAAATCGTGCCTTACATAAAATTTAATCCCCGAGACATCATGCTTCGCAGGACATGTGTATAGGACCCTCAGTTTACCTTCCGCGTACACTACCACTGGTCTGTGCCGCAGCCAATAAGTGGCAAGTGCATGGATTCAGCCAAAGAAATTATTTTTGCTTGGGTGAACACAATATTGATATCTCCCCTGGGCTTGCTGTCATCTGCTTGTGTAAGCACAATGAAAAGCTCTTTTAAAACACACACACACACACACACACACACACACACACACACACACAGACTGCATCGAGCAATTAAGAACAAAGAAGCTTTTAAACTTTGGTCCCACGAATAACCAACAGAAATAATTCATCTGCAGTAACTGAAGGCATCCTTAGATCGATATTTTTTTACAGGGAAAAGAGAAACTGTTTTGAAAGCTGTTGTGTACAATGCGCTTAGTAACGAGAGTTAGCAGTGTGCCCCCCCCCTCCTCCACTTGTTCTTCTAATACTAAGCATTACTCACTTCCTCCATAGAAACTGTTCATTATTAGTTGTTGTTGCCTCTCTACCTGTACCCAGCAGCTACAGCCGAAAGCCCTTCTTAAATTGTCTCCCATTACCTAGCTGTTCTCTCAGGTGTCTTTTACGCATCTCTTTCTAGGTCGCATTACTGAGTTTGCCCTATTCCTCCTATCAATAACTGCATTATTGCTCTCGTCTTTTCTCTGCTATCAATAGTAAGTACATTAATTAACTACACTCTGCATATCTCTTCTCTCTCCCTCCCCCACCAACCATCCCCCTGTCACTGATTGCTTGACCTCATCAAGGACGCCTTCGTTCCTTCACCTTCATCGACTGATAACATGCGATTCCAACAGGAACTAACTCGGCATATTCTTCGTGAACACATCTATAAAAAGATCTACCTATTGCGTCGTCTCTATGCACTTGGATCGCTTGGGTCAAGACGACCATTAACCGTGCAGTTTGTCGCTCGCACTTTGCTCTAACTTAAATACAGCTCCACCCACAGCGGCAGTGGCCTTCGTATATATCAGCCGACTTTGTTTAATCCATTTTAATAACCGCCGTACGCACTCACTTGCTTCGAATTGTTTGTTAGATAGGGGCCTGTCAGTAGGTACATGCCTTTAAATAAGATGTATACGTCACAGCACAATTTGTCATACGCACGAACAGTTGCGGGCACAGAGTACATATATATATATACATGTAAAATATACATACAAAATGAACTATTCACTCCTGCCAATTAACGTTTGTTTATCGCTTTTACCCAAAAAAAATGTTTAACTGTAACCCCCCTATAATACCATTTTAATTATGAAATGGAAATTGAATTACATATATATAACTTATGTCGATGTTTTCCAACAAACTGCGCGGATACACACACACACACAGCCGACAAATCTTTATTTACGAGGTAAACAGAATAAGCAATGGCCATGTGTTAAGTATTTTACATCTAGCCCTCGATCTAAGGGAGGGAACAAACTGAAACACGACGTACTACACTATATATATATATAATGACTACAAAACACAAGAACTACTTCCCACCCCACCCACCCAAAAAAATAGAGAAAAATTAGATTATGTGTAAAAAGATGGAAGTTCATGCCTTATCTAAGTGGGAATTGCTTTTACTAATGAATAAGTAACAATTGGTATTTAAATGTTTATTTTTGTCCCCATGGTTATATAGGGTTTAGGTTGGGTGGGAGGCGCCTAATTGTTTGCAAGCGATCAAAGGTTTCGATGTTTTGTGAATCATGCTTTGAACGTATATAGACTAAATTGAAAGAGAACAGAAGAAGGGAAAGAGAGATAATCAGGCTTGTACCTAATTTAACGTTATACTAAAAGTCACAGTAACACATCATGATAACTTCAATAGCGTGTGGCTCGAACTTTACGAAAAGCCGACGACCGGGAAACTGTCTTGACCTCTCTTAGGGCGCATGCGCTGTGCCCCAAACCGGAAACTACGTGTAGCCGACTGGCAGAGAGCGAAGACGCTGATTTTCCTTACACGTCGAAACTTTAAAATGGGTATGATAGCCAGACGTTATCTCTTTAAATACCTGTAGATATTTTATCAACGGTTCTTTTGGGTTTATTGGCTTTATTCATTCATTTCACCAGAGTCAGAAAAAGTGTTTGCAGACAAAATACACAGAAAATGTTGCAGTGGTGATTGCAACGAGTACGGAGTACTACAAGTTGTATAATTACATAGAAATTCTATTTTCTTATCATATTCTTATTAGAAGTAGTAATAATGACACTGCCTGTGCTATAATTTCGTGTTAACTGCAGTTCTCTTTGAGTAATAAAATATTTGTGACTTGTTTGTGTATGTGCTGTGAGGGCTATCTGTATTGCTTTTGTATGTGGAAGTGGGTGGGTGGGAATAATAGCGTATAAGAACGCCAGACTCGCTAAAGACAGATTTGTTTTATTCATAAATTCAGTTACGATAATTCTTCACTTTAATTTATACCTTTGGTAACTATTGTAATGTTTGTCCACAGCTTTAGCTACAGCCACTTCCAGTATGGTGTCACTGACACTAGCCATTGTCTTGTTTGCTGTTCAACAAATCTTCCGGCAACAGATAGCAGGCACTGAATACATGACCATAGCCGGTGGCTTTCTTGGGTCAATAATATTTATTCTTCTGCTGACCGTATCCTTGAAACATATTGCTAATCTGTCTGTTGGGTTTGGAGAGGTGGGTGTGGTCATGATTGTGCCTGCCCTGATGCAGTCTTACACTACTACTTCAGGGGTAGTTGCATGTATTTACACAACATATAGTTGGATACATTTTATTTGATGCCTTTTCTAGCGTTAATTACAATGATAATGCAGATTTTTTAAATGTTGTTATTACTGTACTTCTTCTCAGGCTGGTTGTATTGTCCTCCTTACTGTGCCACACATTCGATGAGAAACCTTCAGTAGACACTCTTTCTCCTCTTCTGGCCCTACTGTTTGCAGTCTTTGGCTCTTTGAACCATGGCTACATATGAAGTCTTCAAATCCGGCTGAAAAACCTAGCTGTTTAAAGAAAAAAATGTTACATAAAGAAGCATTCTATTCCACTAGCTTTTCAGTTCTTAGTTCATGTTTGCCATTGTGTCATGCATTTGTTGATGTTTATGTTTCTTTTATGGTTGACTGTCAGTTTGATAGTAGTCTTATTTGTACAGTGCATTGATCTCACATCCACATGGGAAAATGCGCTTTACTAATTTATTACTATTATTATGTCTTTTCCAAATATTGATGCGAGATTATAAAGTAATTCACAATTAGGGATAGTGAATGTGACTATTAAATAGAGGAGTTGGCTTACTTATACGCCAATAATTTTTATAGGCAATGGTCAGTTTTAAAAAAAGATCAGGCATGTCTGATTGTCAAAGTTGTCAGTTTATTCTGCTTCAGGTATGCTTTTAAAAAATTTTTATATGTGACATTTCATAATCCTCCTTGACATGCAGCAGTTTGTTTCAAACTTGGAGCAAGTTCTTTTTTTCAAGGGATTCCAGTCTAAATTGTTTCCTGAAGGTGAGTGCTTATGGTTAGGAATAGAATGGAGTTTTCTTACATAAAATGTGTCCAAAACTTATCAGTCAGTTGTTTCTGTCTGAGTTACTTTAAAAACTTATAGAGATTACATGAACTTGTGAAAAATGATCATAGGTTCAAGAAAATATAGTGGGAGAAAATGAAGAATTTTAAAACCTGAGATTGTGCTTTATATTATAAATCTTTGAAGCTTTAATTTTTTTTAAGTTTATTGTATGTTCCTACGTGTAAAATCTTAGACTGAACAAATGTATCTTCAGTCTAAGTGTTTAAAACTAAAAAGCATGACACTTATCAGTTCTCCATCTGTTTTAGTTATTGGCTGTCTGCTAGCAGCAATGTTTGCATCAGGACTGGTACACAGGGTTTGTGTTACAACATGGTATGTATAAAATGTTTGTCTTCAGTTATACTGCAGAGTTTTTCAATACTTTTCGTTTACTTCTGATGTAATGTCTTGACAGGTTCTCTATGGCTAAATTTGATATTATTTTCTTTCACATAGCCATTGAGAAAGTTGTATTAGCAGCTGAGAATTTAATAGATCATCAGTTTCCTTCAACCAAAATAATTTCCCCCGAAAAAAAGATTTACTTCTCAACAGTCACTTGAATGTATTCTACAGTGTCTTTCTAATAAATCATAAAATAATAAGGGCGATAAACCAGAGAAATGCAGGATCAAGTGCATGATAAACAGTTTGCATGTAATCAAAGCAGCCAAGCATAATATGAGTAAGAGATATGTTTCTACATATAGACATATGCTTAGGGGACATGATGTAATAATTAAAGCTGCACTATTTAGTGTTTAACCCTACCTAAGATATGGTGATGGCAGCTTTAAAGGACTAATGGGGAGCAACATTTTTCCTAGTGTTTGGGTCAGTGCAAGATACCATTTTCCCAAATTTCGATAAATTGCCTCCCTTTCTTTTCTCACAATGCCTGTCTACAAGCATCAACATGCACAGAAAGAACCCAGCAGCACATGATTGTTCATGTATATGTTTACACTGAAGGTCTTTGATGGGACCAGCTTTTAATTAAGCATATCCATGTAAACACATTTCACAATTTTGACCTTGACCTCTTTCTGAGGATTACCCAATTATGAGAAAAAAATATTGGCCCCATTGGTACTTCAAACATTTTTTTTAATTACATTTGTCATTTCTAGAGTTACTGCAGGTGGGATAATGCAGTGAGCAGTTGAATTCCTACTGTATTCTTAACCCAACCCTTATTGCTATGCTAATAACAGTGTTGCTTCTGACACCATCTCCTGGTCAACTGACAAAGCCATAGAGTACAGTGACTGAAACCTTCTTACTCATAACATTCTCTCAGATTAATTAAGCTAAAATCTGAAAAAGGGCAAAACAGGTGTTTTTGCTACTTCTGGTCTTGGTTTTAGACAAAGAGAATGGGGTTTGTTTCTCCCTTTTATTTTTTGACACCAGTCCTGCTTCCATCTGTAGTTTGATTTTGTGGTCTCACAATTTAGTGTCTATCTTTATCACTTTTTAATTATATCACAGCATGGATTGCACCTTTTCCTGTCTACCATTGTGCACTCAGGAGTCACACATAGAAAGGCATCTAGCTGTGCTTATTTCCTTTAAGTTTTCAGGCTATTGTTTGGGGCTTAATCATCTGCTACATCAGTTCATGGCTCTTCAAAGTATAACCATCTTTTTCATCAAATCAAGAGACATGAATGGTATAAATTAGTAATTTCAGGACATCAGCATAAAACGCACATAAATGAAAATCTTATAAACTGTTTCAGCTTCATCTTCTCAGTTGTGGCACTGTACTACATCAACAGAATTTCACAAGTAAAATATGCGCCGCCAGTTACCGTGTCTTCTACGACAGCCAGCAAGAAGAAGAAGTAAGGGAGAAGGACCATCAACTTAAAATTTCACAAGACTGAATGCAATCAGAATCATTTGCATTGTATTTTCCACACAATACCTATGAATAAATGTTACCAGTTTTCTTGCACTTGCTGTAAATTTGTATGGTAGTCGTTTCAGGAGGCATGTGTGTGTATGCATGCATGTCTGCATTGCCTTTTTTCCCCACTTTTGTTTTTGTGTGCTTAAACCACACCCCCAAAAAGAACTTATCCTTGGCTTTTGGTCTCAGTTTAGCTTTTTTGCTTCCATGGGGAAATTGGTGTTCTATGCCAAGCAGGCAACTAAGGCTATATCATTGCAAGGCAGCCAGCCCTGTAAAAATGTCACATGCACAGAAAGAACAAAGTGCCTGAGACACTCATATGAACACTAGTTACACAGTGACAACCCAGCTATCACTTTGTCACTGTTGGGTAGTCACAGGTAACTCGCTCTTTCATCCAACTGGTATAGTTTTAATGTGAGTGATCATAAGGTGAGTATATCCATGGAAGAGTATAGCAGAGAGAGAAGAGCTGTGCTGTGGGTATTACAAAGATAGGGTCAGATCCTCAGCATAAAAAAAGTCTCTAGCTTTCCATAAAAAGAGAATGCACCGCATCATAGGCAGCTGTTAAAGAATTTATTGGGATATTTGACATGTTCTAGCTAAACCCCAGTGTTATCAATGCCGCCTGTTACCCACCCTTTCACTTGATTAATATGATCATTTTATAAACCAGTATTTTCAAAACTACTTCACTACATTCTTTAACAAGTGAGGAATAATTTCATGGACAATAAAATATTGCAGAAATATGTTGTAATCTGGTTTCTATAATATATGGAAATCAGATAAAAAATTAATTATGTGGTATGTAACCATCAAGAATTTAGTGAACACAGCATTTCTTTCCTAGAACAGTAGATAGTTCTTGAGCAGAAAATTTTCAAAATAGCTGCAAGTGTCTTTGTGGGTTAGCAGTAAACACTAATGCTCTAATGAGTTAACCCTCTTGGTTTGAAAAGCCACGATCGTGGCTTTGCCAGGTAGCACAGGCAAGGCGATTTTCATTAATCTTACTGCAAAGTTCAAGTTTTCTCTTTTCCAAAACTGTCTAGGTTTCTTGGTCTAATGTTTAGAGCAGCAATAATAAAAAACAAACTTCACCCAGTCATCTTCGCAGTCTTCAGTTATAAACCAGTCATTGTAATTTTCATTTTTATCTTGAACCAAGAGGATTAAGCATCATTACTGCTCACTCAATGACTTCTCTCCCAGATATTACTGTAGGCACCAGTGACCAAAATGTCTTCCCATCAATGCTTTGTTACATCTTCTCATATGTCATAACATAACCACATGTTGTGCAAGTCTTCGAGTATTCATCATCATCCTTGTTGTAAGTTTCTTCACCATATATATGTTCATGGCCAGTCATCTCTTTTCTCCATAAGCTGCTGCGTACAGCCATCCTGAGTGCTGATAAAGAAAAGAGAGAAAACAGACAAACACTTCAGTGAAAACTGTCATTTCTGATGACAAAGATGTACCATTCATGAAAATTACTCACATATTTCTCTGTCATTCATTCAATAATGAATAAAGAAATGACAGGATACTTCTATGACTCATCTCTACCTTTCACCCTCTTGTCGAATTTCTTTTGCTTGGCTTTTTCTTTATTAGCAGTCCGCTGATCTCTTGCTTCCTCGAGTTTCTCCTCATCTCCCCACACTTCAACTGCACGTGCCTGAACCTTAAGCACAATAGCAAGTAAGAGCATTAACAATGTTTTCAGTCAAAGCTGAACTTTGCACCAGCATATCAACAGAGTGAGTGCTTAGACCCATAACATGATTGACCAACTTAAACAGCAGTCAGGACAACAGTTCTGCTCTTAGAACACTTCACATCATTACTTACAAGGCAGAGAGAGATCTGCATTATATGTCTTGATCTTGAAAAATCTTGCTGTCCGGCTCCCAAAAAAGCCTGTTTTAAGAAACAATTCATCCTAAGGGACAGTCATACATGATCTTTTCACAGAACAGAACACTTTACTGTATTAAAACTATACCTGTTACCTGTAATTCGAGGTAAAGCCTCATCTCTCCCCATCGTGGATTGTGAGGGTTCTTCCTGAGGATGAACTTAAGGGGAGGCTCTCTGATATCAAAGTCGGCATCCTTGAGTAAGTACTTGTTTTTGGCATCTGTCTTTGTGATCAGTTCATACTTCTCCTTATTCTCCCTGCAGCCCACCAAAAAAGTCTTCATTTTGGGGAGTTTTCTTTTCCTCTGAACTGATTAACTAACATATTTTAAGTTACTGCACAGTTTACTATGGGCTGATGGTGTATGCACAGGTGTACCAAGCTAAATAAATGCAATTGGTAATAAATAAGTTGGGCAGCATACTTACAAATAGCATAAGCCCTGTTTCCATGATCCCATTTCCTTATTCTGGAATATCTTAAGTAGCTGACCAACTTTTCCTCCCAATTACATGCTTTATATCATCTGTATATCTAGCGATTGATGATGTCAGGTCAAGATATAAATAACCCTGTGGGAATAATTAATGTTTGTTACAACAATTATGCTTACCTAGCCTGATATGCTGCTGTGCACATTCTACAAGGCCTGAACATTTAAGATGTCATTTGGAATGGCAATGCCACACAAATATGCATTTAACATCATTTTTCATCAAATTCATTTCTCTGCTAAAATGTTTAAGGGCATCATTTCTTATGGCAAGAGCTAGTGGTCTAAATGGAAAGTTAGAACAGTAAAAAATCATTGTCATGAGAAATTCAACAGCAAGGTACGACTGGACAAGCAGCCACCAGCTGTGACTAGAAGAAGCTGTTTTTTGCTTTAAAATATGTATAAATGTAAAATAAATCTATGCACTTTTTTTTTTAAATAGGCAAGTTTTTTTTATAACATTAGAAAATATTCTGCCTATAGTTTACTCTGCTCTATAGTTTACCTCAAATACCCTGAAAATTATAAAGCAAATCATGTTTGCTATTTCTTCCTGCAATTGTTCTATGATGAAAACTTAAAGTCAGAATTTATTTCCTACAACTCATCTTTCACTGATGCTAGCTGATGACTGTGATGGATAGATGCAGTTGCTGAAAAGGTTCCTATGACTGAAGACTAGTGAATATGTGTTTCTGTATTATTATATGAATTATTTTTGCTGGGAATAACACATTAAGTCTGATGTTACTTCTTTTCTTTTCTCATACTACAACTAATTTCTAAATGATGATGATGCTCACCTGCACTGGTCACATACAAAAGCATTAAAATGATTGTGAAGATAAGACTCCAGGAACTCCTTTTCACAGCCTTCACACAACAGCCTATCTGAGATCTGTGGAATAATGGGTCCTAGAAATAATGAACATCAATAAAATAAATTTGCAAGCCTCTGTATAAACACTTTTCTGAAAATCAATAAAAATCTGCCTCGTTACTTCAACCTCCACAGTAGCATAGGGTATAAATTTTCATCTTGTACTAATAAAGGCCATGAGGTTTTTCTCAGAAACCATGGATAGCTCTGCATCACTAGGTATAATATGACAAAAATTTTGCAATAACAATGCTGTAAATGCACCCACAGTGATATGTAAATTCTTCCTTTTTCAACTTTGAAACCCAGGCCCATAATTGCTAAACATAACTCTGTTAAATAAAATTACTGATGTTTATTTGTTTGGGGTTTTCTTAAAAACAGATCCTGTAAGTCATAAGAGAGCAGGGATACATCTGCTAAGCCATTAAAGTGTTGAACATCACTCTGTAAATTCTATACTTTCATCAGGAAAAGTACAAGTAATCAAATATGAAAATTTTGCAGAAATAAAACATCATGTAACAATGTCTTGAGTGCTGATCAGTTTCCAACTACTTACCCAAAGGATGCTTGATTTCTCTTTGAATCTGATCTTCCTCGTCCTCTTCTATAAAGAATCCAGCTCCAGTATCGATAGTGCGGGGTGGAGCTTTCACTTTATGCCTGAAAGAAGATGGTATGTCACCTGTATGATGGAAGTTAAGAGACTGCAAGACTTTGGCCATGAACATAGCAGAAACACATTCACATATTATATCCCCATGTATTGATCAGGCTGCTCAAATGACATCTTCTTCAGTTAATGTCTCTTTTAATAGAAAATGGAACTAAAGATGAATAATTATAAAGACCCTTAAGAGCAAACATGCTAATGCTTGAGTGAAAAAAATATATTATGCTCTTTTTTCTACAAATATCAATATGCATGAACCAGGCAACACTAAAGCCTCGTTTAATATGATAGTTCCATCCTCAGAAAGAACAATTAGAGAGTAAATATTACAAAGAATGTAGAAATGAAAATGTGTGAGACAACCCTTTGTACTTTCTGATCCATTACTAGCTTTTAGACTATGTTTTAATTACTATGGAAGACAGGACATAACTTTAAGCTTCACACATGGTACACATTGCAACTTCTCCAAAATACATTTTCGGGTGATTCAAGTATAAGGGATTCTTTGAAAGTCATGTAACTAAAAGCCTAGCTGTGATCCATCACACTTGTTGAAGACGGGGTAATGGAATATTATGCTTTGATTACGGTATTCTGCAATGGTAAAATGGTCATGTTCCCCACCACTCCAACTCAAATTTTTCTTTTGTTGTCTTGTTTATTATTTTACATTTTATCATCTCACATATTATTTTAAATTTTATTATCTTTATTGTTTACTGTCTGCTTTACAGAAAAAGGAAATTTTCCATTTTAATATGTTATGATGGACTATTTAATGGAAAAGTATTATAAAACAGTGCGATATTATATTGAATTTTTTGGTCACCAACCTATCTTTTTCTTGGCTGTAAGGATGATTTGCAAGTCGTGTCTGTTTAAGCAGAATAGCTTTCTGCCGGTTGCGTTCTATACGAGCTCTCTGTGCATCTGTCAGTTTCTCTTCGCCTCTTTTTTCTTCAGCAGCTGATGACACTGCTTTTGAGTTTTGAACATGCTCAACTTCTAAAAAATAAAATTTTCATTCAGAAATTCAAGAGTAACAAAGACATTCAATACATTCAGATAATTTGGTTATTATATTTATACCTATTTACACATCAAGAGTCAAACTGAAAAACACAAAAATATAAACTGAAGATGTGTCATCCTAGTGTTTGATAGGTAAAACTTTTTTCTGTCTTACCTATATAGTCATAAAAAAACTCAAGGGGAAAATGTGAATTTACGTTTTTGGAAAAAGTGTTACAGCCAGTGTTCAACACATGTACTATCTGCATCAATCTTCTTTCGGTTATGAGTCTCTTTCAAAGGCAAACGATCACTTACTAAATTCTGACTGCCTTAGCGCTAACTTTAATGACTGCTCTAAACCCCTTTGTATATAATTATCAATTAAATCCCCACTATCCCACCTCTGTGTGCTCCCTTCTCTCTCCTTGCCGGAATGCTCATCTCATGAACACAGTTCTTATACAGTAAGAATTACAATGTTAAATCGGTTCTGCGCTCAACCTTATAAGGACATCAGAAATAGCAGGACACAGCTGACTGAAGTAATCGTTTGCTCAGATAAAATAGCTTATCGGCCAAACTCTAGAATAACTCTACTGTTATGCAACACAGCTCTTGTATTAAGAGTTCTTTCCCTTATCTATTAAACCTTTTTCAGCAAGATTAGAGGCAAAATCTAACTGATATAACTAAACCAGGAAATATACTTCTAATATTGTTGCTTATCTTCACCACTTTTATTTTTCTTATTATTTTTTGTAATAGATGTGTAGCGTTCCTCGATTAAGTTACTAAAAATAAATAGGTTTTTGATTGGCCACTATTTTGAGAAAGCGCTGCGTGATATATTTAGCAGTGGTGGTTTCCTGCTCAAAAGCAGACGACAGTTGCTCGAGAGGAACAATTCGAAGCGAAACAATGTCATGCCACAAGATAGATGTTTATGTGAAGATTCCAACAGGCAGAAATGCCAAGTATTTGATGATGGCGCACGACACAATAGAGAAGCTTTGTGAAAAGATTGCAGAAGAGGAAAAAGTCAAAGTCAATCAAGTAAAATTGAAATACCAAGGAAAAATTCTCAACGAGACACATTCGATGTCATACCTAGGTGTTCGTCCTGAAACAATATTAAAGGCCGAGGTAAGTTTTGTTTACGCTTATGTTTATCTTCAAGGTAAGTTCAACTCAATCCCTTGACCTGAAGACAAATCAATTTAAGGTATGTGGTCAGAGTTGGACGGTGGAAGTCTGGATGAAAGAAAGAATGACAATCATATCCTCGAGAAAACTGAACACCACCTCTTCTTTGAGAGCGGCTGCATACATGGTAAGGTTTCTCATCATTGTAGGGTCTTAAAATTGCCATCATAGCAAGGTCTTTTTTAATAAATGTCAAGACATTTATTATCTTTCTTCCAGTTTTAGCATGTCTGTAAGTCGATCTCTTTTTCCAATAATCTCACTTCGGTTCTTTATATTCTTTTTCATTCTTTTTTCTCAGTTAAAAGATTATTTTAATTTCCTGCAGGATAACTCATGTTTTGTTTATTTCCATTCAGATCCTGGTGCCTCGTGATATAACGTTGGTGGTTTCATTGCCAAAAGGCCTAGGAGAGAAAACTATAAACACAACCAATTTGGAAACCGTCAGCTCTGTTGTCAACACAATAGCAGAAGTGATCGAAGAACACAGCTCTCGAATATCATTAAAAGTATGTATTTTTTTATTCACTTCCTCTTTTTTCATGGAATTGAGGTGTTAAGAGACCTTGATCACTTTTCTCGGGGCCAGCTTTACGTGAGGCCGGAACCAATATATATCGATCTCCTCTTCCTCGCTGCAGTTTAAAGCACAAGTGTGTGTAGAGAAACTCTGGAATACATAATAAAAGAGCTAACTTAAATGCTCTCCTCTCACAAGGTTTATTTTTAACTTGTTTTATTGTTACTGCTTTATATATTGTTTATATATATATATACAGCAATTCTCCCGTCAGCTACGTTCACCTATTTTCTCTAGCTTTTCTTTGGCAGAATGCAAAAAGAAAAGTCAGTCTTTTCAAAGATATATGTCAAATAACACACAAGAAGCAAAACATGTTGCTTTTAGCGCGATCTGCATTTTGTTAAACGTTTGCTTACTATACAACATACACATAAACAAACACAACAATATACCACTACTACTGCTTTCTAAATTGTTTCTGATTAACAAAAACACAAACATATTGCGTAGTACGCTGGAAGAGAGGTCAGAGGTCATACGCTGTTGGAAGCAGGACTTGCAGATGGATCTGCACTGGATGTGCAACTTAGGGAAGCAGAAAAGAAAGGTACAATATCTACAAATCCTTAGAAGTTTGATTTTACTTTGAATAATAGCTTGAAATCTGGGAACACTCTGAATAGTGTGCAATTATCATCACAAGATCGATTAACTACTTGTAGTCTAAATGAACAACTGTGTGTTCTCTGGTCTTGGTACTCGAAAATGCTGATTTAAAAAAATCCATTTAGATATACTCCTTTGAGCTTTCTATAAAGGAATTTTTATTTAGACCTTTACTTCTCAGTTAGGGATTAAAACAGCTCCGGTTGTCCTTTGACCTAACATGTACCTTTTTTTCTTTATGACTGCTCTATGAAACTTGTGGCGAGTAATCATAAACACTCAAAATGCTGTGATACAAACGTTCGCAAATTTCTCGTGTTGCAGGTTCTCCCAATGGGACGACAACAATGGACGAATCAGAGCTCGATAATGCAGATTTACAGGTAATACTTTGACTAAATTATTTACAATGTTATACGTTATCATTTGATTAAATAATCTGTGAAATATGTTTGTCAACAGCAGTATCTCACTGACGTAGTTGCCTATAAGATTTTGCATCCTGTTTCGTCGGTTTGGAATTGCCTTTTTGTGTCATTTTAGTATGCTTTGTTGCTTTAATTTTGGTTAGCTATGTTTTCTTGAACAGTGAATTCATTTCCTTAAAGAATCAGTAAAATATTGTTTAGTCTCTGGTGTGCCTTTCCTACACGAATTTCGGATGTTATTTTGTTCCCGCCATTGATCTCAGCCCTTTTCGTCACACCTCCACCAACAGATTTCCTACAACACTTGATGATATTGTCACGACTGTTGCAGGCTATCAAGGACAGTTTTCATGCTGGTGGTCGTCCAGTAGAAGTCGTCTTTTCCTTCGACACGACTGGCAGCATGTACCCTTGTCTCCGAGAGGTCAGTTTTAACTCTTTGTGCATCTACAGACGCCCTGAAGTTTTTCTTGCCACTGCTATTTCAGTGAAGTATTATGTATGATTCTCTGACGTTATCGTGCAGCATGTTTTTGATACGTTTCTTCTTAACTTTACCTGCAAATTAAAAAGTTTCCTGTTGTACGACTTTCGTATTTGGAGCTCAACATGAGCTTCTGCGCATTGTGATAATACGAATTTCAGTTATTGTGATCTTGTGGCACGACCTGCAGTATTCTAACACTGCTTTGGTTGTCATGGTACCAGGTACGATCCAAACTTCGCGAGTGCTGCACGCGACTCATACAAGACATTCCCAGGATTCGCATCGGCGCCATCGCTCATGGTGACTATTGTGACCAAAGCACTTACGTCATCAAGAGCATCGATCTGACGTCAGACACGCAAGCTTTGGTCAACTTTCTACTGGACGTTCCCAGCACCAGTGGGGGGGACACACCGGAGGTATTTAGCTAAAATGGTTGCTGAATGAATACGTTATAGGACAGATGTGTTCTAAAGGCTCATGATAGATTTTAGAAACTTTCAAGTCTGGCCTCAAACTCCACCTCTTTGGAAAATACATTTTCATAATCTCAAAATTTACTTGTTGGCCCCTCAATTTACTCTTCTTCGTCCATACAGTTTGTTCAGGTCTGCAACTGTGTCGTATGGTGGTTTGTTTTTGGTTTTTTTTCCTTCGTAGTATGGTCGACTGTCGGGTTCGTTCCTTCTTTGTTCGTTCGGTTTTTCATAGCTTGCCTCTTCCCGAGGAAATGCGTTGCATAAATTCAATTATTTATTTAAAATGTCTGCAAAGACAAAAAGAGAAGAAAATGTGTGGCTAAAGAAAGGCAACCACTATGTTCAGTGTTACGAGTGGGTGTTGCGCAAAACGCAGAGTTTGGACTGGTCAGAGGAAGCGGCCAAGGCTTTGGTGGTCATCGGTGACTGCCTGCCTCATCCCAGAGGACACACCGACCAACAGGTCTTCTGGCGGGATGAACTGGCTTTGCTGTCTGGCATGGGAGTGAAGGTCAGTACTACATGACTAAATAAATAAAAAATTATTTGTTGCATATTTATATATTGTTTTGTTTGTCTGTCTCACCTGACATCGTTTAGCTGATGTTAATTTTTTGTTGTTTAGTATCCACTTTGTTCGCTATCTTCCAATTATTTTACTTTTGTCTTGGATTAGATGGAGGTACTTCATGTTCGGCGAACACTTGCTTGATTTGTTTCAGCGCTAGACAGTAGTGGTAGGTGGTAGCAGGAGCGGTTGGAGTGGACAAGGAAAGGTTTGCGCGTGGTTGTGTACGGAAGAAAAAAACCAGAGCAACTGGCAAATATTATGCTCTCGTTAATTGGTTCAAGTCGATTAATTTTTGTTTCAGAACATATTCTCACCACTTCAGAAGGTACACTTTAAATATAATTTATATTATGTGAACAGGTGTATGGTGTACAAGCCCTCGATCAGGTGGATGCTGTTCCGTTCTATCAAGAACTTGCTGAGGCTTCTGGAGGCCGGTACTTAAGACTCAGACACTTTGACGTCATCGTTGACATGTTTTTGGCGGGTAAGTTTTCCTTTCTTCCTACTATGAATTCTCGCAACCACCCCTTTCCTCATCATGCAACATTATTCTATTTTTGACGATCTAACGTCGCCCTATAGCGGGTACAAGAGGACATATCATTGTCTTAGGTAGAGAAATCTTTTATGTTTCAAATGAAAGAAATGTGGAAAAAGGACAAAAAAATTCACAGATCAAGTAACACGAAAGTTTTTTTTACATTTCCTGAGAGGTATAGTCCCTTTCTTTCATCATATATAGTTTACGGCCGGCAAAATAACTGATGTCTTTTCATTTTATGATTCAGTATGCTACCGGGAGGCAGACAACGAGAACCTGCACGCGTTTGTACAGGAAGTCGAAGAAGCCGGGAGGATGACGTCAGAACGCCGGGAGCTTTTTCGAGAGCTAGAGCGGCCTTCTAACGCTCAGTCCTCCGTCTTTAACAATCAACGGGTTAGTGTTACCACACTGTCTCTTCCATGTGTGTGTGTGTGTGTGTGTGTGTGTGTGTGTGTGTGTGTGTGTGTGTGTGTGTGTGTGTGTGTGTGTGAGAGAGAGAGAGAGAGAGAGAGAGTTGTTGTTTTTGTTTTTTTGTTTTTTGTTGTTGTTTTTTTTTTGGCCGGGGTGGGGTGTGGGGATCTGGTATGGCGCATCGCGTATCTCTCATATTTGTTGGTTGCTACCAGTGGAAAGACCCACGAGTGAGTCGTAAATAAGCTAGATATATTAGTCAATTTTTATTTACCAAAATTTACAGAATTTGTTTGTCAAAGCGTCTAAACATAGGGATTTCAAGGGTGTTTGCGACAGCTTCGGTCATTAGAAAACAATTTGAATTTCATTATCATGTCATTTCATCGGCTATAAGCAAAAGTGAATTGGCCCCAGGAGTGCCATGCCTCAATTCATGGTCCTGAAACTTTCCCAGAGAAAGCCGCGTCTAGTTTTCAGCTGGTCTTGTAAATGAGTGCTCCTCTATACCAGCCCGACTATACTGTGTGTCGGTAATGGGTATTCTCAAATTTATAGACTTTTATCTAGTTTCTCTGTTACATGACTGATAATAAATTATAGTTTAAGCTGCATGATTGATTCTTACTGTTTTTTTATAATTAGCACTAGGATCCTCCAGCTTTAAGCGTTTACAAAAGGCATCAGTACATAATATTTCGGCGCATTAAAATGGCCTATTATTGCAGCCATAAAATACAAAATAAAAAAAATAATAACTATGTTTAAAAAATTAGTTCCTGTACACAATATCTACTTTTCAATGTATTCTGCATGTGTCCCTGGGATTCTTTATTGCACGCAGGAACAGTTCTCTTATCCACGATCTTTAATTTTCAAGTTATTTCCTATGTAGTATTGAGTCACGTTGCCTGCCGCTTACTACCACTTGGTTTACAGGTGTAAAACAATCTCGCATGCGAAGTACGACCGCTTTAGAGTGCATGCGAACTAAGAACGAAGACACGGAGCTAGTGGAACTTTCTTCGTTTTTCAGGAGTCATAGTATACCGTGTTTCAGTAGTGGTTTCTTTTGGTTTTGTTTTGCTTTTGTTTTTTGTTTTTTGTTTGTGGGTTTTTTTTGTTTTTGTTTTTTTGCGGCCTTTCTTCACAGATGACGAGACCTGCTTTGTTACAGAGGTACGTTCATGCAGACTGGTGGGATCCTTCCTTAGAAACCAGAGCAGACCCTGTTTACCATTATGATGTAAACCACGACAAATGGATGTCTATAGCAGGTGAGCTATCCGACCCTTCCACCTTAACCCACAACTATTGCAACTCTTCATTTGTAACTGACATCGTTTGACAGCCTTTGGAGAATTTTGTCGTAGAAATATCTTTATATGTAAGAGCTTCTAAATGTGACAAGGACGGCCATCGAGCTTAAGAGTGTTTACAGAGATTTCATACAGAAATATGCTGACACGTTTGCCACTCATTCTCGCAGAATTTCGCGCGGAAGCCAGTAGTGAAACTTTCCATCATCCGGCGGTTCACTCTGTCATCGAGTCGCCTCTCCGCCACAGCTTACGGAGGAACAGACGTCATGGCAGCAAGCGATGTGCGATCATGTAGTTCATTGACTTTAAAAATAGCAAATAAATGTCAGTGATGTAGATTGTGTGGATCACACAAGGGCATGGGCACATGCGAATGCCAGACGGTGTCTGGTGTCTAGGAACACGTTTATTGATTACTGCTCACATTGACGAAAGATAGTAGTATATATTTCCTAGATGCGTGTGAGTATGCGAAACCGTAGTTGAACGCGACCCCAGGTGAGTGTTTGTGTGTGTGCGCGCACGTGCGTGCATGCGTTTGTGATAGAAACAATGGCCCGTGGTGACCAGAAAGAAAATGTTTCTTCAGTGAAGTAAATTGAGAAGTGGAGAGATTATAACAAACGATCGCTGTTACTGGTGTAAAAATAATTAAAATGGCTTATATCCTCCCTCCAGCATTCTTTAGACTGTTGTTCTAATATGTGAAACCCTTGGTTTTAACAACAGCCGGTGTCTGTAAAGGACCTTAATTCCGAACCGTACATATTTTGTCGACTAATAACTTTTTTATTTTACTTTTCAATAGTATGGAAAGTTTTGCTCAAAATAATTGTACATATGATACTATTTCTCCTATTTACGGTCTTCTTCGAATCCGACATTCGCACGGGTAGAATAGAACGCCTCGTCATTTGACAGTTATCTCCCCCAATGCAGATTAACACTACATATCACATCAAGACTTAATGCGCAGGTGTTGCGTCAGTTTTTTTTCTGCATTCACGTGGTTATTCTTTCACTTCAAACCTCTACATTTCGCGATTTTTGAAACATTTCATTGAATCCCTCTCCTCTAGTTGTTTCGTTGCATATAAAAACATTTTTACGAGAATACGTTGTGTTTATAAAGGAATAAAGTGAAATTTTTGGTAACACAGACCAAACAATGTTTTTTTCTTCAATGTATGTAGTTATCAGCTTCGTCAAGTCATGCCGAAGCCTGCAGGAATAAAGGGAATAAATGATGAACCATTGTGTTTTTGCTCGTAGCATAAGGAACTGGATAATGTTGAGTTTATTACAGAATATATGTTTAGTTATATTGAAGGCATTGTTATACACACATAGTTTCAGACACCTACCCTAATTCACCTTGGTACTGCTGCCTGTCACTGATTTTCGCTTAGCGCTCCTGTTGTCTTTTAATGCATTATTTCCCGCGATTTTTGCTGAGCATATGGGTTAGCCTTTAAGGTAGATGTCAGAATATACTAAAAACACTCTGTACCCATTTTCCATTTGTTTTGGCTAAGCGCGTGAGTTTTACCTGCGGTGACTGTGTGAGCAGTCGCGTGTACGAAACAGGCGGCGGATAATAATAGCACTAATAACAGCAACTGCACAAACAACTGAAATAGCGTATTTTCCTGTTTGGCGGTGATTTCAGTGGGCTTTAGCTAAAGCACTAAAACAAATACAGTAACACGGCTGCAGACCTTATTTACTGACCACCTACCTGTACACAACTCTAAAATGCTCATCTCGTGTAGTGGTGTAGATCTTAGTTGTTTCCTGTCTATATTACGATACTCAAAGTAATGCAGATATTACCAGTCGAAGTATAACCAGTAAGCATACTACTATATATGCGGGAAAATAATTCAAGAGTGCAGTTAATGATTAATGCCAGGGGCACAGAAAGGTTCTCTGCCCCGGGGTCCTTGCTGGCTCTCGGCGGCCCTGCATACAGCTATACACAGTTTACGTACAAAGGATGTATCAATAAAACCAGGTAAAAGATAACCAATAATGACACAATAAGCCAAAAGTACAAGAAAGAAGTATGAATATTTGAGGTTGGGATTTTTCTCCCGTCATACTTGCTTTTAAATATTTCGGGCTGTACTTTTGTTCGTAGAGTTTAACTGAATGTAATTCTCTGAGTTTGTGACAGAAACAGCACCATCGCTGATATGTTAGTAGATGCTAATTGCTGGTGACATTATAACAGATACTTAATTTTCAGTTGTATCATAATAGATACTAATTTTCTGTGACATTTAAAAATTACGCAATAGCAGATGTTTTTAAAAAAAATAGATTACAAGTGCTCTGTGAGGTGCTCTGCAAATATTTTTCATGAATAAGCCGTAAGCACCTCTGCTGTGTTTTTAAAAACTTTTACATGTGCAAAGAAAATAACTTTATTTGTTTTCCATCTTTCTTTCATTACATGTGATCACGCCGGATGGCAGCAAGATTTTAAAATACTTCCAAATGCACTTCCATGCTGCATGTAACGACTGGTCAGTGTGAGACTCCTGGTCTACCAACGTGAACTTGTCTGTTTATCTGGGTCCACATATATTGACTCTTACAATGAGTTAGCAAATACTGAACAACATGAGTAAAATCCAACACATGCATGTGGACACCCACCTCTTTTACCCTCTACACACAATTATATACATCATATACAAATACATAGAGGACATAGGACACAAAGACACAGAAACATGTTACAGAGAATAATTGTCACAGTCGAGTACACGGAGAGAAATTAAACTCGTAATTATTTTGGGAAAAAAACAGTTTGCATGGGGTCATCAATTGTTTACACATCATAAAGAGGATAAGAACTGAAGGTAAAGAATACAATAACTGTAGTTTTGTATATGAGCTCCAGGAATATGGAACAGAGGGGGAGCTTTGAGGAGCAGAAGCTAATAACTCAAGCACTATACACTGTACACTATACACTTATCTGGACATTTCTTTTATTTATTTATTTATTTATTTATTCAGTTTAGGAGAGTGACCATCTCGAGGTCAAATTTCAAAAGAAGATTTTGTGCAAATTTCGACTCCACTGATAAGTGGGACTTCTACAGGAATTCGTCTACCACCTGGCAATGGCACCCCCACCTTTATAGGAAAGAGGGGTAACCACAGTGCGGCGGTCCGGGGGAGTATAGGGTGTGATGAGGCCTGACCGGTTGTAGGAATCCGAAGGTTCGAACACGTCAGGAATGAGCAGTGTTCCGGCGATGAGGATGAGCAGAAAGCCGAGAACTGTGAGCCCCAAAGAAAAGGAGACAATGAAAGGGCTAGGCAGGGTGACGAGCCATATTATCATCCCGCAGATAGAGGTGGCACCTGCAATTAAGTCAAAGAAGTATGACGCTTAGAATGGAATTATGCATAATTTGAGTTAAAAAAGATAAGAACGTTTATACTTCACAGGCAGACAGAAGGTAGACAGGCAGACAGGCAAAAAAGACAAAGCAAATTCACACAAAAGAGAAAGTGAAAATGAGTTTCTGAATCGCTCCGGCTCGAAATTTTGGGCTGCAAATCAGTCGCGTCTATAACACAGGTCTCAGGCCGTGCAGGGGAAGCCACCGTGTTATTGTTGAGTAAAGTTATCGTTACGTAACGAAATTATCTGCCACCTGCACGGACATTATCAGAAGTCCGTGCTTTCAGTCTCGTGAATGCGGTAGTCAAAATGCTGATATCGTGGGTCTGGGGGATCGTACCACGCAATTTCAACCCCGAATACAGCGAAGAAGAGTTGATTGAAGTAGAGAAAACTGCCGTGACGCGGATTGTCTTTCCTGTCAAATAGTTCCTCTTACGCCACTAATTAGAGTAAGTTTATTTTCCTTCACAAAAAAGCTCGAAAAAATTATCCCCTCTTCCTAGAACCGACTTGCAGCTGTATTTTAGGCGCGATGGTAAGTACATGGCTTGTTCACAACACGAAATTTTGAACGAAAACGATTCAGAATGTTAATGTCTGTAAGGAAACCCAACTTGCCATTACACTTGACTTTTCAAGTAACAAAACAACAAACAAACAAACGAGCAAAATGAAGAAAGGAAGGAAGAGCCTACCTGCTAAAAAGCACAGGACCATGAGAACGATGGCCACTGAGTGTCGGCGAGCGCTGGCGGCAAAGACATAGATGGTCATAAGGATGGCAGTGAAGGTGGCCACACAGAAAGCAATCGTCTCCAGCGCCCGCACCGCGTTGAAGTCAGCTGCAGGGATGGACAGAAACATTCAGTGACAACTGCCTCTCCCTCATCCTCATTTTGGGGGGATAAAAGTCAGGAAAAACTTAACACACTGTTTCACTCTTCTTCCAGGACAAATGTCAGCCTGGTGAATAAATTACTCAAACGTATTTGATGGCTACTGATAAATGTGTGCTCGTGCGACTTTATTTATGTAAGCGTCTTCATAATGTAAATTATTATTATTATTATTATTATTCACGTTGAAACTAACAGGAGTAAAACGTATATAAGAGAAATTTAGGCCGCTATATTCTGGGGCCACAGTAATGAAGCGAGAGAAAGTCGTTTCCCCAGGGCAAAATGGGAACTCAATGAGAAAAGTCTCGTTTCCGAAGTTATAAAGCGGTATCTAGACCCTGCGGACACTGCTTCATGTTTCTTTACCCTAGGATACCCATGCCACCGCTTTATACGTAGGGCTCCAGGAGTAAAACAACATCTGCGGGGTCCGGACATCACTTTATAACTTATGAAACAAGACGCTTGTCCTTGAATTCCCCATGTTACCCCAGGGCAACGCCTTACCCTCGCTTCATAAATACGGCACAAGGGGGTTAGCTGCTCAACTGTTGAGCTGAAGCCTTGCTCGTTCTAAGCTTCTGGTCCGCGGGAGGAAGCATTACCCTCCACCAAGCAGAAAACGGTATTTGATTTTTTTTTTTTTAGTGTCAGGCTCCGCTGTACCCTGAGCACAGTAAACCAGTTACATTCGCTGTTGCTAAAGCTATTAAGCTATGGGACTTTTTCAGTCACCGCCTTACCTGTTGCATACTTATCGACTGCATCTTCTGTGCAGACGTTATTTTGGCACGACTTCTGACGCCAGAGCCCAATGAATGTCTGCAGCACGGAACCGGAAGTCTCGTACACCATCCAGTTCATGGAGGCCCAGCCAGCAATGTGCAGTGTCATGCCGAGGACCATACACACGAGGGCCAACTTGGCCCAGACACTCGCCGTCCCACACATTGGGTCAGTTGTTGGTTTTGTGTGTCCTTCACAGAACAACAATTAAATGATTAACGTAGGCGTAGCGGTCTTTTACCATAAATTAAATCGTTTGTTTATTTTTGTATTTATTGGTTTGATTTATTTAAACAGTTCTTTATTATCTATTCCGTGACAAAGCAGAATAGAAGTTTGGTTTTGTCAAGAGTTCCAATGCAAGCAATTAAAATGCACCATTACAGATAAATCCCAGGAAGAATGAAGTCTGCCATCACAAAAAATTGAATCTGGAAAAAAGAACTAATACTTATATAACATCTGTATATACGGTTTTTATGTCATTTCCTTTCAAAATTTGTTATTTATTGTAAACGAGAAAAGTATTTGTTTAAACATTTTTATGTTAATAATATGTGAGTGAATATGAATGAAAGTTTTCCTGCTTTCGAGCCTAGGACTAGGCGCCGACGAATGTGTGTGTGTGTTGTGTGTTCGAAGTAGAAATAAAATTATTTCTCTGTGTATTATTCCAACAATTTTAAACAAAATAACACCATTCTATCATAGTCGTAAACACAAATCTGGTAAGCAAAACGAAACTTACTCCTTGTTGTTCTTTCCTGCTCCAAGCGCTTGTTTATCGTCAGTGTCTGCTTCGAGCTTTTTGTCGCGGACTACTCTGTCACTCCCGCCTGGCCACACCTATACCACCTGAGTCAAACTTGATCAGCACCTCACAGGTTAGTCTCTCAGCCTTCACCGACTTTCGTAAAACCGTTTAAATGTCGATCACTTCAGTGTGTCAAAGTATAGTAACTCACGACATCTCATCACTGATTTGGTTACCTTACCCTCTTCTCGCCAGTTCTTTGTGATGCTTTGCTAGAAAGGTGGAAGACCAGAATCTGCAGTAATATCTTCGTGCTCTAAAGCAATGAACCGCTTCGATGACTGTCAATGGTCCCACCAGCTCCTTATCGTTACAGCAATGTACCGTCGGGGCTACTCAGCCCTTAAATAAAGAGCTCTGGGGTTGGCTGTCTTAAAAACTAACGTGACCCGTTTACGTTCGATATTAGTTCCCCGGTGCCGATATTTTTTCAGACCATACCATAGCTGGCGTGGTGATTTAAAGGTTATTTATCGGGTGTGGGGGTGTGGTGGTGTGGTGGTGTGGAGGGTACAAAGCGGATCGTTCGCAAGTTGGTGCTCTTTCTTTCTCTCTCTCTTCTTGTTTGAGTGATCAGATGGTTTCCATTTCAATGGGCGTTGGTGAATGGCGTGTATATTCGCAGGCCATTCTCGTCTCCATAGAGAGGATAAACAAGTAGACAGGCACTTAGTGCAGCTTGCGAAAGTGAAGGGAGGGGGTACTTTACTTTGCGGAGCTTGTCACTGTCTGATTTTTCAGAGGTGTCAGGCTAAGGTAATGAAAAGAAGTTAAAGCCAGACGAGCAGAACTGAAATGTGAACTAGTTTTACTTTTTGTTACGCCGACAATATAAATGAACACACTGAGAAAAAGCACAAGCAAAGATATCGGTCTATCATTTTGTCACGCTTGTCAGGTAGTCACGCTTTCATAAATGCATCCAAGTACACAAGTAGCACACTTTTGTGGTCACACACACACACACACACTGCGCGCAAAGAGAGAAAAAGAGAGGGAGAAAGAAAAGGAGAAAGTGAGAAAGAGAAGGAAAGAGAGAGAGCAAGAGAGAAAGGAGAGAAGGAGAAAGAGAAAAATATACAGAAAGGAAGATAGAAATAGGGGAAAGAGAGACAGACAAAGAAGGAAAAAGAGATAGAAAGAGGGAAAGAAAAAAGAGAGCAAGAGAAAAAAAGCAAGATAGAGAACAAAAGAGAAAAAGAAAAAAGAGAGAGATGTAACGAGTTCACACATTTGTTTACGAGACGCATTGGCTGAGAATATTTTTATGTTTACCGTCTCCTAAGAACACTACTTCACACACCTAGCAGTTACCTGGGTGCGAAGACGGTAAGAATTATTTCGATTGCCTTGTTCAGTGATTTTTTTTTTTTAAAAAGAAAACTTGTTCAAATTATGTTTGTATAACTTTTTCTAAATCTTCCTTTCCGTCTGAGTTTTTAGTATTTCAGTGTGTCTGTGCGTGTGAAGGCGTGTTTTTACATTCTTAGTCGTGCTGGCCTGGCAACAGTTCACAACTACAGCCCTACCTGTGTGTAACACAAACGCATCAGATGTTGCAAAATTAATCAACACACTTAACCTTAGCATGACTTTTGATCTGAATTCATATCATACGGAAATTTCTCACCTTCTTTTGATCTTTAATTCATGCTATACACGCTTTTGTACTGTTACCGCTGACGGCGTTACTTGTGACTAGGATCTTTGTGTACAATGCGAGCCTTAATTCTTGCCAAACTGGTTTGCAACTTTTGAAGGGAAATATTTATTCATATTTGTAGAGCTTACGTTTGTTATTACCAATATACGTCCACTGGGGAGGGGGGACAACGAAAAATACGAGAAAAGCACAGACATACGCAAGCAGTCAGTATCTTGGCACTGACGACTTCAAGGTAGTGAAACTCCACCTGCCGTGTGCTCAATGTTAACATCATGACACCAATAGTGACCCCTCTAATGTTTTATTCCCCTCGCCATTTCCCTTCTCGTCGCTCCTCTCGTGTCTGAGACACTTCTTCAGTTATCAGACCTAACCATATTTGTCTCACAAATAAACTCGTCTCTTTCCTATCATTCGAAATATTATGTTCACTAGCACGCAAACAGCTTAGTGGGAGTCTAGTTACGGAGGTATTTACATGTACATCAACCACATACTTGCCCCCGCTATGCTTGCCTTCTCCCTGTGAATATCCGTTCACGCCAACTATAAAACCAGTGTGTGTGTGTGTGTGCGCGCGCGCATCCGTGTATATGTGTGCGAGTGATGTTGAGTCTCTGGATATATGTGTGAGCGAGAGACCGAGTCAGAGTTTGTGAGAAAGTACAATTGTGTATGCGTATATATGTGCGAGAGAGAGAGAGAGAGAGAAACTGATCAGCTTGTTTGCCTTTGTGTGAAAGAGAGAGGGAGAGAGAAAAGGGGGGAGGGAGATAAGTCTTTATCTTAACGACAGTTATTGACGCTAGAAAAAAACATAGTGGTTTGTCTTTCACGTTTCTTACTTGTTTATGATCGTTGACGTCACGCTCAAAACAGCGGTTGAAAATATTTCTGCCCGGACTTTTGTTTAGCCGCTGTTTTCCTCTTCTCAAACTAATCGACACAACCACAGCTTGTATAGAGCCTATTCACAGAGCAAGTCCCTGTCAAACTTGTTTTTGTGTAAACAACATTGACTACTGCAGTGTCTTGTCTACGGGACTGCGATATCGGGCTTACCCACCCGTGCGCCCCGAGTGCCTCATCACGTGACCACAGTGACAGGACCACATATGTTCGTCTACAACAATCAAGCCTTACATGGCCATGGCCATGGCCATGGCCAGCATGGCGTTCTCAGCTCTGAGTAGTCACATCTCAGTACAAGGTCCTCGATCAGATCTATCTCAAATTCTCAAAGCTATATTTCTTTTCTTCATTCGTGCTTACTGGAATGCTTATTACTTACAATTATTACTACAGCTAGAAGCCTGTTGCTTAGTAGGAAAGTGCTTCCAACTTGGGGTGATTTCGCACTATGGGGAAGAGGGATGACGGAGGGGAAAAGCAACCGAAGTACCCGGAGAAAAAAAACCCCGACGGCCAGCTCTTCTAACAGGTGTCACATACAGTGTCCTGAGACCCGATCTGAACCTTTCCACCGAAGTGATGGCAAGCGAGTGTTTTACCCACTGCACCACCGGCGAGCCTGTTGCTAGTTAAGTACGTTTTGCTGTTCGCGGTTTGTGAGCCTGGAAATTACCATGATAACTATTTTAATATTACGGAACTGGATTATCTGTTTTGTCTTAATAATTGTGCACACAGGGGGAGTAGGCCAGACAACTGTAAGGTATCCTTTCTTCCTCTGTGTGTATTTTAATCCCATGATAGACACGCGCATAAAGTTATAACAGCACCTAAAACCTCACGATAGTGAACTTAGTGCTAACCTCTTTCCGATTCCAGAGAAGAGGTCGAAAGTTTCTTTCTTTTTAATGTCGTGCGTGGAAGTGTTCTACTTTCTTTCTTGATATTTCATTTTCATTTTCTATACACTCACATTATGCCGTTAAAGGCTATCCTTTACTCTTGTAAAGGCTGTTAATTGTACTCTTACAGTGTTTCTTTGCTCTCAGCGCCCTTTTTTTAAAGTCACATGATGTGTAGTACATTTACAATTGATTTTTGCTAATAAACATTCACTGGAAAAAAAAACACAAGTGAATTTCAACTAATGCTTACTTAGAGGAAAAAACGAGTGAAATAACAAGCCAGAATCAAATGATAGATACTGGCAGTCTAAGTCGTTTTCGCTTTACATTTCGGGCTTCAGACAAACCGATTTATACTTAAAATCGTGTCTAAAACACAGCTGCGCATCGGTTCTCGAAGACCCCCATGTTTCGAACTCGTTCACGAAGAAAAGCAAACTGACCCCTAATTCGTGATGTAGGAGGTAATGACTTTCTGCCACCCAGTTTTCTCCACTTCAGTCACTCTTCCTCGCTGAGCTAGTGTTTGAAATAATATCGCTCGTAAAACAATGGTCTGTAGACGGGAAGGAGGAGGGGATGGAATTGTTCTTTCGGCAGGAGGTCCTATTTTTTAAACAACAAGATTATAACATTGATTTTCACCAGGTATTTATGCTACATCGAAAAATTACATCATCTGTCTTTCAGGTAACGAAAGGAGGTGTAGAGTAGCAGGGGGCAGTGTTATTCGCTGTTTGACCAGTAAATATCCGGTATATCCCCGCTACACTCACCCCGTGTACACACATGAGTCTAAAAGAAGTGCAAGCACATGTTGACTCCGTGCAGAACATTCTAGCAATAGTATCATTCACAGTTCAAGTAAATTTGTTTCGGTTTTGTAATACAAATGGAGTCATAATTTTTTTTTAGATTTCAACAAAAGATGACAGTCTTTTCAGTCTATTCGACAACAGAAATTTACGTGTCTCTTCTTTCATCCATTTTGCCATTTCGTCGCTTCGGATGAAAAGTATTCTTTTTCTATCACAAGTGTTTCCTCAACTGTTTGCTGTAGAAATATTCAGCAGGAACCAGCGTGGTTACTCGGTCACTCAGCCACGTGCACAAGGCGTTCATTAGTCGTTTCGCCCCTCGACTCCGCAGTTTGTTCTGGCCAACATCTGCCGGTACTACAGACAGTTGTAAGGGTTTTCTTGATGTAAAAACGCAACAACGTCTCCCCTGTTCTCAAGGGTTTTTTTTTTACATCGAGCTAACGGTGTTCGTACGACTAAACTTACACTTCAAAATCTCTGTTTTCTGGTTTTTCTCACTTTACGATTCAATTATGTGATGTTCCTTTTGAAACTTAACAATTTTTCAGATCTTTAACCAGTTACTTCTACAGGAACAAGATACTGACACACTGTGAATACAAAACTACTGTCAGCTATAATCGTTTGGTTTCGGTTTTCTTTCTGTATGTAGCGTCGTTCCTCTGTTCCGCAGGGATTACACTCTGACACATAAGGAAGACACACAGAACAATATTGACACTAACTACTTTCTTGGCTCCAGTCATTTTCTGTCCACAACACTGTTCCGCTATGTTTGGACACCTTGGTCGATTAATTAAAATTACGGCTGACAACACCTCTGATACTAACTTCTTTAAAATAAAAGCTTCATGCACTTTACAGCACACATGCGACCTGTAAAAAATACGAGCAGACAATCTGCAGAGACTAAAACAAGGAATAGTGGGCAATTTGCTAGACAGCTAATTACGAGCGTCAGACATTTTGCAACACAAAGACAACCCGTAAATGCTTACATACGAGCGTCAGAAACTTTTCAACTCGCAAACAACCCTCAGAGACTTAAATATGAGTGTCAGACACTTTGCAGCCTAAATATAACCCCCAAAGACTTAAATACGAGTGTCAGACACTTTGCAGCACGAGGCAGAGGAGGACAAACGCGGCTATCGCCACCCGGCATTCCACGCTCACCGGCAAGAAGAAGATGACCAGGAGGAATATGTTGAAGGTGGCCGCGATGATCCTCACTATGTGCATGACATTGTCCCCTGCACAAGCGGACAGAAACATACACCTTTCATGCTATTATCCGAAATACCTAGGGATAAAAGAAATGAAACTACAGAACACGTTGCTCACTTCTCTTCTGTGATTAAAATTCAATAATTTCAATCCATAGCATTCATTTTAAAAGCAATGAATTTCTGGAACCAATTTAAAAAGTTCTTCGAACTTCTTTGAAATCGTCGTCGTCGTCATCATCATCATCAATTTCTTCTCTTTCTTCATCATCATCATCATCATCATCATCGTCATTTAACACGTTTCTCTACCCAAAGCCAGGCTCACCGCACTTTACAAGCAGACTACATACAACAATATAAAAACAAAATAAAAAAAATAAATGTATATTGCGTATTTATAGAATTAGAACAACGAGTGTTTAGTGGGATATACTGGAAGTATAATGGGTCAGTTGTCAGTATTTTTTTCAGTTCTGAGTAAAAGTAATCCGACATATATGTTCGTACATGACACCTGGTCCCAAAGCCCCAGTACTCTCTCCAGTACGGAACTGGAAGTCTTATACGTCATCCAGTTCAGGTAGGTCCAGCCGACAGTGTGCAGAGTCACGCCGAAAACCAAAGTAAACATGGCCATCTTGGCCCAACAGCTCACCGTCCAACACATTAGATCAGCTGTTGGTCTTGCCTGTCTGTCAGAGAACATATATATATATATAATTAACGAGATGATTTTACACCCTTTTAAAAGTTCAGCTCAACCCTCCGTGAAGACAGATATTCATTCCTGACAGCTTAGTCGGCTAAGAGAATGTTCGCTGCGCCAAATGGGTATCGAACCGGCTTGCACCCAAGTTCGTTGTGCATGTAGGCGTCCGCAGGTGTGTGTGTGTGTGAAGAGGGTGAATGCGATGTGGACGGATAGGTGACTGGGTGAGTATAAGACCTATTTGTTCAGCTCACCCTGTAAACGTTACATTGGCTGTAATTCTTTGTCATCTTTTCCACAGCCAAAAATATGAAAAATTGTGGGGAACATGCAGGCGAGAACAATCCCCGGCAATGGAGTCGAGTCTGAGTGAGCGTTCAACCATTTCAACTGTTTCAGTGTGTGCGTGTTTTTGTTGAGACCAGTACGAGTACATGCTTGTGTAATGTGTAAATATATATATATATATATATAATACGTTGGAAAGTGTGTATGTTGCGTATAATATAGATACAACTTATAGGCGCGCCTGTCTATTAATACTCTAGTCAAGAGCGAATACTTAGTAGGCAAAACGAAACTTACTTCTTGTTCACGTCACCTTCCAGCCCACAAGAAGTGTGTCTTGTTCACAAACCTTATCATTGTGCAATCACTCCACTTAATGCCAGCTAACACTAAACTCGCTTGAGTTAAGCCTGAGCGGCGCCTCGGTAGCTGTTGGCTCTACCGTTTAACCAATTAGTATCAATAGTGTATTATCATCTATAATGATAAGACACTCACCGTCGACTCACAAGGTTCGCCTGGAGTGAAGTCCCTTAAAGCTCACACGGGACTAATAAGGCGGTGTCACGATCCATGGCTTTGCCTAAGCTACCACTTTGCCTCTCACAGTGCGCATGCGCAGGGGGGGGGGAGGGCGTTGTATAGTATTATAGCGTGCTAATATAGTACGCACAGACTGATTTTTAATTAGTTTGAACGAAATGTGTTATGTGAAGTAATCGTTCGTCGGCTGTTATTGTCGTTTAGCGATTTAAAATGACCGATCGTACATAGAAGTCAAGGGAAGTAATTCAGTCGTTTTAACTACTTAGATTTCATTCTTTATTTCCGCACTACATAGTATACACAGTTACAAGATGTAATAAAATACATACGTTTATGAATATGTACTGCATAGCGTAAAATGCTCGCAAACCTTTCCAGAACATAACAAACCCGTCATGTGGTGGACATGATCTGTTGACTCCTGCGCATGCGCCCTGTGAGAGGCAATGTGATAGCTTAGGCAAAGCCATAGATCGTGACAGCGGTACCCACAGTGAAAGAGCCGACCTTTTCGTCAACTTGTTGCAATTGTTGACAAAATTTACGATCTTTGTTGTAACTGTCAATCACTTCAGCGATTCAACGAGCACAAAACCAATTGCGGTCTCCTATATAGCACTGACTTGACTGTCATTCGCTTCTCCTGTTGACCGTCAACATCATTTAATGGACGTAATGTTATCGAGGGCGCAGCATCCAACTTTGATACTTTAGTGCAAAGAAAAACATCATTTTTAATCTCACAGAAGTTATTGGTCCTCTCTGTTTGAGTGATTGGGTTTAATTAGCTCTATTGATCGCGTGAATTGCAACTGGGCCAAGGCAAGACAGCTTTATTTATTTGTCCCAGAGCGCAAGTAAGCAGCTAGAAACTACTTACACCAGCGCGTGCCAGCGCCAGCTAGACCATCGCAGAATCGGCGACCTCAAATGAGCCGACGGCACACCACTGACAGGACAACCAGAAGTATCAATAAGTTTAGATATTTTACTAGTTTTTGTATTTACGATTTCTGACCATATAATGAACATTACACCGCTTCCATGTGAATTTATTTACGCGTAACAATTTGATAATCCATTTATCTGTACCCAAAGGCTTCAACAGACAGCTGATCTCTGTTTCGCTCGTTGGGCGTGTGTGGAACCTCGTGGGTACCCTTTCCTTCAGTTTTAAGACGTTTCAAGGCTTTGCGTATAGGTGTATGCGAAAATTTACTGGCATGGTTGAATTTGTCATCTACATTAATCATATTCCTGCATAGTTGAGATAAAGGTCAAAGGTCCAAGCGGGCAGTGAACGTAAGTGGTTCACTGTGTCTAGGTCACGGCATGAGGGGAGGCGAAGCTCAACCCTTTCCTTCCGCTATCTTTACCTCCCTTGATAAGTCAGGTACATGTATCCATTTCTGTTGGACAGCAGGGGGCAGAGTGGGAGCAGGGGGCCCCGGTAGTGTAGTGGTTAAAACGATCGCTTGTCACCACTGCTGCCGCTGAGGGTTCAGATCTCGTCTCGGGAAACTCTCTGTATGTGACACCTGTTTGCAGGGCTGGGTGCCGGGGGTTTCCTCCCCCTCCATTCCCCCACCCCCACAGTGCGAAATCACCGCAAGGTGGAAGCACTTTCCAACTAAATAAACAACAAACAACAGCAGAGTGGGAGTTTTCTCGTCTCGAGACACTCTCTGTATATGACACCTGTCCACAGGACCAGCCTTCGGGTTTCTCAGTGGGGTTTATCCGCGGTTTTCTCATCCCCCACCTCTCCTCTCGTAATGCGAAATCACCTCTAGGTGGAAGTACTTTCCCGCCAAAGCAACCAAGCGAGTTTTGTAGCCACACATAAGTAACCTCCGAACTATGCGACGACTTCAGTCGAGAACACTAACTGCCTCTCCTTACAAACAGATGTTCATGCGAGTGCATAGTTCAGCGTCTTTGCCGTGTGCTGCTCATTAAGGGGCATTGTTGAAACTGTCACTACTACAACGTTTGCTTTCCAACACACAGGGACTCGATTTTTCTCGGCTTGTGAGTTGTGACTGTACATCTACGTGTCACCTGCATATACGACTTATTCGTGCATAGAGAGGTCAGCTGTTACTCATTGTGAGCTGTACTCCACCGAGTCTTGTCCACCTGTGACGCACGAGGAAGAGTTGAACCAGAAGATCTGGTCCATAATAAAAATATAAATAAATCAAGTGATCACTCGTCAGCTTGATGGCGTCACTTCCGCTATTTCTGCTGCCACCCGCAGCTGGTGCAACAGCTGGCACAAAACTTTAAGTTGCGTGATGGTTCTTTACGGGTGACACCAGAGTTTTGGAACAGGGTGGGTGAGTATTCCGTCTTGCAGACTGTTGGATATTTATAGCTTATGTCACATCGTCGGAAAATCAGTTTCGTTGTTTAGTGGGTTGTTGTTGTTTTTGGGGTTTTTTTTGGAGGGGGGTGGTGCCAAGTCCAAGGGTCAGCAAAGGAAACGCCCGATTCATTAAAGGCAATTTAGTAAAGGCACACAAATTCTCCCCTCTCATCTGCACAATTTTCTCAGCTCCACCTATAAATACCACTTCAATCACACGAGTAAACCATCTGTACCCAGCAGGAAACGACAGCTGTGTGTGTGTGTGTGTGAAATCTCGTTTTCAAATTTTCCGATTCTTTAATTCGTTGTATGAAATATTATACCGATGGGATTGATTTTTTAAGATTAGCATTTTCTTCTAGACTCATCTATTGCCCTGAAAGTAAGCACCAAAACAACAACAACAACAAAAACGTCATAGTTTCATTCCCTTGTAGAAATGGCTAAAAAGCCGTCCAGAACTTTCGATTTGTTTTCTGTAGGGATAACCCAAAAGTAGCACTCATTTAGTGACATCATATAAGCATATTGTACAAAGACTCTCTTAGAGCAGTTATGCAGTAACAAAGATTAACCAGGTATCAGACTGGAAATTCGCCACACAGCACAAAGTTTGAGCAGGAGTGTTATAAATGGTATATCATGCAGACATTGATTTATAGCTTAATTTGAAAACTGTTGGTCTATTTCACTTATGTAAGGTTAGCAAGCGCTGAAAAAGATGAGGTGTAGGACAAACATTTTTCTCTTTACAATCACAAAATTTGTTCCTGCAAATGTGTGAAAGTGGGAAGTCTTTGGACCATGATAATGCCAAATCTTTAAAATGCATTCCATTACTATAGTACATATGAAAAAAGGAATGGTTTGAACACTGCCATTGAATCCTACCAGTGCAAAACAATGCTTGGAAAAATCTATCTTGTGTTTGGGTTATTTTCTTAATGAATGTTGTTAGAGGTAGTTGCAAGGACTTACAACTGCTGAAAGATAATTTTTGTAGCTTTTTCCAAGATGTTTTCTCAAGTGAACTTTAAATTTTAAGCCTTGTTAAAGAACTTTGGACGTTTACTGTTCATTGAGAATACCCAAACACTCTTTGCACTTGCTTCCTTCTCCATTTGAGAAACTTGTCCTTGATTCTTTGCAGTGCCAGGGCCAAGATGGGATCAACCACGAGTATCATACAGCCTGGAGAAAAGGAAATCAGGGCATCTATAAGAGCTATCAGGGGAGTGTATCTTGTGGGAATAGCAGGCCGATTTCCAAATGCCAACAATGTGGAGGTCAGAAAGATGTGCTGTCTGCTTTATGAATTAGCAAGCAGGTTGACAAATGCTTTATGAATTATCAAGCAGGTTGATATGCTTTCTGATATGAAATGATAATTATGGATGTCTAAATATTTTCATGAATATTGATATAATGGTATGCTGGTTTATTGCAGGAATGGGGAACCTGTTCTCTGCCAAGGGCTTTTTAAATATTTATTACATCATTTGCAGGCTGTACAAAATGATAATCTTAAAAATTAGCCTATATTTGGTAAAGCCATAGTTTAACCACAATGTCAATGCTTTTGCAACGTGTACACCTATCAGGCTCATTACTGCTAGCAAAACATGATGTATGTGAATTTTCATCCACAGCTTGTTTTATTGAAGTGATGATATACAGAGTGGTAATAAAGTTTCTCTTTGTAACCGGACTGACGGTCGCTACACTTACACTGCCCTAGCGCCATAAGTCAGTCCGTTCCTCTTTCTTGTCCCAGGGGAGAGGATGGAAGTTACCAAGGAGAACTTTCTAAAGTTCTAGCTCTCGTTAGTCGGGTGCTTTGTCTCATAGCCTGCCTCGCGCTGTTCTTTTTTTTCCATCTACTGCACCCGCACTCAGCCAACCTTGGAGTCCACAAAAGACCCTGCTTTTCTCTAAACCAAAAGTGTGTTCTCTGCGGTGTATCTCTCAGCTCGTTGATCTTTGTGTGTGTTCTGCTGCTCGACACAATTACAATGGATGACACAATTTCATTCTCTCTACTGATCCTCATTCATCTCGTTCACACGACGAGGACACATACATCACGCTAGCATATGGACTAAGACACTTACACAAATAAGTAAGTTCAGAGACATAAAGTTTATTTACATCATATACACCTATAACTACTAGTATCCCTATCCTAACTAACCTACCTAAATCCTAACACCTAACTCCCAGGAAGGGGGAAAGGGGAAGGTGGAGCAACGAGAGCCTCTTTTCAGCGGACCAAGCTACCTTGTAGGCTTGATACTTCTCTCGCACCTCGAACCACCAGTTTACTGCTCGTCCAAGCAGGACCAGTCGCCTTTCGACAAACAGGTCTAGAGACCGACTTTTCTCTATTTATACGGAAATTGCCGGGTGCTACGTCACCCGTTGTGTGGTCAGCCTGCCTCGCGATGCTCCGCTCGCGTGACCAAGCGTGGGGTGGAAGGGGGTGCGGGGTAGAAGGGAGAAAGCACCGTCAGCGGTACAAGCTGTCCAGCGCTCCCGCTACATCTTTATGCGGATGCACAGACCATGTCGAGACCATCATTCCGTCTCAGACATTGGGGTACATGACACAGGCATCCAACAAGAAGCAGGCGTGTCTGTCCTGCTTATATATACTTATCTATGTTCTGTTTATCCTGTAATGGACATATCTTAGAATGTACCTTTTTGTTATTCACTTAATACAAATTTGTTATGAAAAAATCTAGATTCAGTAAATTTCAAGTTCCACCTTGGCAGGGCCACACCAAATCATTGCAGGCCTTACACTGCTACAGGCCAAACGTTCCTCACCCCTGGTTTAGTGTGTGGCCTTTGTAACTGTTCAAGACTGAGATAGAATGTAACTCTAAACAGACCCATGCCTCTGTGAAGCTCAAAAGGGTTAATATTTGCTTCATGCTGCTTTGGGTGGAAATTTGGCTGCTTCAACGATCAGTTTAATAAACTTCCATTTTGTAATAATCTTACATTATCTTAAACATTATATGAAACAGTTGATCATTGTTTATGGTATACTTTTGTTTAAAGTTCTGTATTACTACTCCTCTAAAATGTCAGGAACTATGGGAGCAGCTCAAGGTATATGGAGAGTCAGGGACTACAGGACTTAGTCCTGCACGGTGGCCCAACACCTGCTTGGCTTACTTACCTATAAATGTTGGTTGCATTAAAAATGAGGATGGATTTGATGCTGACTTTTGGTGTTTTTCTGACACAGAGGTGAGGAATTTTTTTTTTTTAAGCCTTCTTTTTCCTGCCAGAAAAATGAATATAAGAAGAAATAATTGTTACCCATTCATAAAAATCAAACCCTGAAGTTAAAATTGTCCAGAACAGAGAGAAAATTGAGGATTTTATTGACCTTAGTCTAAAAGTGTGTGTGTGTGTGGTGGTGGTGGGAGAATACACTTCATGAGTATTTATGTAATTTTGATTTCTTTTATGTGATATGTGTGCCCTTCTATGTGATGGAAACAACTGGTTGAAGTTTTGTCTCCTGCTCTCTCAACTCGTGTTGCTTTCTATTTCCATCTCCCTCATTCTCCCCATTCTCTCCCTTTGCTCATTGAGAAATTAGTTTTCAAGTGTCTGATGTGTTCATTGCTAGGCCGGTAATTATCAGCCTGTTAGTCCAGCACAAGGTTAAAGAAATGACACAGACTCATCAACATTTCTTCTGTTCACAGACTTTTACTGGCAACCCAATTCTTAGACATCTTTTGGAGGTCATTTATGAAGCTGTCCTCGATTCCGGCTTGCCTCTGTCCACTTTCCAAAGTTCGTCTGATGCAGCTGGACTCTACATTGCACAGTCATCCTATTTAGATTCTGTCATCACATCTAAGCAGTCCAAAAAGTTTTGGGGTTGGTAACTTCTGTGTTCAGGATTGATTTTCAAAATAGTTTTGCTTAGTATATAATATATACTAAATTATGCTTGTACACTAAGGATTATAAGCCATCCATGTTTATTTATGCATTTAGTTCATATTTCCATTGTCTTCTGCTTGATTGATATCTTTCTTAAATGGTTTACTGTCTGTTGATTTTTAGTCTTTCATGTGCAACATATTGACCTCGCAGCCACACAGGAAAATGTACTTTACAAACTCTATTATTAAACCTTGTCTAGGGTTTGACCCACAGATTGATGTGCATTTACATATTTTGGCCAACACTGAAATGTGCTTTGAACTAGAAACAGCTTGCACTGTCCTCAGAAAAAAAGTTAGAAATCTATGGCAATGATTTGTTTACTAGAAGCTAGAAGTTCCGATGTGCCAAGGCATATCAGTCGGCTGCTGGGAACATGTGGCCCTGCAGTTGGTGTTGATGCAGACACCAACTCCTCATTGGTTGCTGTTGACATTGCAGTACGTGACTTGCAGAGAGGGGCAGTGCATTATGCCATTGTAGCAGGTGAATAAATGTGAAGTTGAAAAGCACTGCCATACTGTTTGTCCGAGTTAAAGTGGATTTGATCCTAGAGCCATTCAAGACTTCACTGGGTATAATTTTCTAACATGTATTTTGTTTTTTCTTTGATAAATCTGCTCGACAGTCAGTTTTCTACTTGAAAGGCCACTGATGATTAGAACATATCTAGTAGACTTTGGATTGAGAAATGGGGAGACCACAAATTTTCCTTTATTTTAAAACAATCCATTTGTAAAGGTGTGATTCATAATTAGATTTTGAGAATGCACATGAGAAACTTAATTGTTGTTAAGACCCAAGAAAATATACAAATGTGTTCAATTTTACAAGTGTTGTCAGTATAAACTGACATTTTGTAAAATTTTCAAGTAATACATAACCTGTGCAGGTTCTTTAAACAAGCTATGTTGAGGGTGCAGGTGGGAACCTTGTTGTTAATCCACTGGTGGCCCAGGGACTGGAATATTTGAATTTGGGATCAGATGGACTTTCTCATGGTTCACAGTCAGATGGTGTAGCAGCTATTGTCTTGACACGGTACATTTGACTTTTAATAATATATAGGGAACTTATTTATGAATGCAATTTCGAAATATGCCAACTACTAATGATAGTGAGTGAGTGCAGGAATAAGTGGTTTTGCTAGTAGGAAAGGGAGAAAACAAATGTTAGTGCTATTGCATTGTGATAGACAAAGTGTGTCAATATTTCGCAGGTGATGCAAAACATCTACAAAGCACTTGTTGGCATAAGGATCAGCTTAATCTTGTTTACACTAATGATAAACTTCATTTCAAAAAGTGTTACTGCACAGAAGACCAAGATTAACATTTTCAGTTACATTAATTCCTTTATTTTCGTAACACTTCTTCGTGTTGCTAAGATACGCATGCTTTGTGTCAGGGAGATGTTGATCTGCACCAGAATCTACTCTGTGCTTCTTGGAGTTGGCATCAGCTCAGATGGTTCCAGGGAAAGTGGTTCGTTCTCATTTAACATTTTCAGCAAATAAGCTGCAGAGTGATGAAATAAGTGAAATAACAATTTGAGAGGTTAGATACTAAATTTAATAGTCCTCGGTTTAAAAAAAATAATTAAAATACATGAGATCCCTTTAAACATCTTTAAAGTTTGACATTTTAACAAATCTGGCTCGGTGTTTATAATGAGAATCATACTGTTTTAAGCAATTTGTATGAATTCTACAGCATGGAACTTGTCATGTGCAGGAATATCTCATGTTGATTGCACCTCCTTGGTAGAGCTTATCAAGGAAACATGCAGGAATTCAGGAGTGCATCTTGAAGATATTCTTTACATTGAATCAAGTGGCCCTGGAATTCAGGTCTACATTAGTGTAATTATGTGGGGGAGATAGCATGAAGATGGACTGTGTGGCAGGGGGAATGAGGTGGGAGGGTTTATGTGGTGGGTGTCATTTGAGCAAGAGGGGTTGGTTTTTTTTTTTGGCTGGGGGGTTGGGGTGATAGGTATTTTTAGTATAACATACAGCATGCATCTATTTAAGAGAAAATCTAGCAAAATAATCTGGTCTTACCTACAAATAATTAGTGTATAATAAATATAAACTTTGAAAATCTTCAGACAGTTGATGAAGAACAGATGAAGAGGCTTGTAAAGACCCTACTAAAAGGCCAGAAAATCAGAACTGAGGTCATCTGTGCTGCAAACACTAATGCCATTGGGCACTGCCAGGGTGCAGCAGGTAGAGAACATACAAATGCATTCAGATACATGTACACATAGATGAGGTAGATACATGTTTCCTAGTTAGTTCATCTATTATCTTGTCATTTTCCCCAGTTGGTTCATCTAATATCTTGCCATATGTAACTTGTCAGTGTATCTTCTGTACCCGAAAATGAATGGATGAAAATATCCAGAACTTGCAGTATTGCTTATCTCTGCAAAATGCCTATTCATTGGTATATTTTTTTCGAAATGTAGCCAAGACCTTAAAATGTTAAAAATGTAAAATTTTTCATTACTTTACCTTTGGCTTTTTGGTTTCGCTGAAATTTAATTTATTGTGGTTTGCAGGGCTAGTCTCTATCATTGTTAGTGTGTTGGCCATACATCATGATTGGGTCCCTCACTGCTTTGCTAGCAGAAGTGATGACCTGTTAGACACTGCTAATCATGCAAGTGATGTCCCTGCAGGAACTGTGAAAGATGGTCAAGCATCTATAAAAGGTGCTCACAAAAAAAGGATATCTGAAATAATGATAGAAGCAAGATTTTGCATTAAGTAGACCATTCGTTACTCAGAAAATGTGATAAAACTGTGTGCGTGACAATCAGAAAGCAAAATTTACTACCAGAGTCAGCCTGGTAATGAGGCTATCACAGATGAGTGCAGGAATAGGTGATTTTGCTAGTAGGTAAGTGTGACAATATTTCGCAGGTTATGCAAAACATCTACAAAGCACTTGTTGGCATAAGGATCAGCTTAACCTTGTTTATACTAATGATAAACTTCATTTCAAAAAGTGTTACAGCACAGAAGACCAAGATTCAGTTACATTAACTGCTTTATTTCCGTAACACTTCTTCGTGTTGCTAAGATATACCAGGTTTGGTTGCATCAATATATGTAGTAGCAATGCAGTCGGGTTTGTGAAGTTTTTGCTTCAGAAAGAAAGTTTTGAGTTAGACATAGCAACTGATCAGGTGTAATTTCATGATGTATCTAAGACCCTTCAGTTACATCCCTGATGATAAGTTCGGGGTAAGAATATTCAAAACAAGAGGGTTAGATGGGGTAAAAAGTCGTGTCTTTTTTCATATAAAATTCCTAATAATGCTTTGAGCTAAGGCAGTGGAGGTTAATTATAGCTGAGCAGACCCACATAATACACGCATGCATGCATAACATGTGCATGCTTCATTATCTGGGTCTCATAAAAACTGAACATCTTGTATTGTAGCAACATTGTTGAGTGACAGTGAATCTTTTGAATGTCAGATGGTGCTACAGTGGTGATAAGCAGGGGACTTGGCGGAACAAGTGGATGCGTGGCACTAGTCCCCTTCAGATGCCAATGGCCACAAACTGCCTGTATGATTTACCTTCTTTTTTTTCCCTGCCTTTCATCCATGATGCACCATATAATTTTGGAACATGTGTTTTAGACATGTATATCAAAAGTAAATGTTTTGAGACATGACATTGTGAACCTTGGCATCTCAAGTGATCAAAAATTAAGATGATCAAATGTCAGAATAGACCACTCGCATGAAATTTCAATTTCTAGAATGATTTTTGTTAAAGTTCTTCTTATCTAAAATATTATGCTAAAAGTCCAGCTTGTCATCTTGCATCTCTTGGTCTTCAGTACCTGCTACCGTTCTTCTGCCATTGTATGCGAGATGTGATGTGGGCTTTGATCGAATCTGCAAAGCTGTGAAGAATGCCATCAGATTCTACCCTGAGATGTTGCTTCTGATAGAAAAATCTGTGCTTACCTCAGACACAATGCAGCCTGCAAGAGGCTATATGATTATATCTCCAGAAATGGGCAAGTTGCACTTAAGTCAAACAATTCCTTTACCAACATAAAGTATTTTGGAGGCCATCTTATGCTTCAGGTAAACAGAATGGTTAAAGGTTTCTTGTTGGTTTGTTTCAGAGATACTGGTAAGTGAGAAATTGCCTCCTTGTCGAGTTTTTCAGCCTTCACTGACATTGGTCTTGTTCTGGGGTGATTTTTCATCGGTTGAAATGTCTGTTGATCCTGAGCTTTGGCAGATTCCAGCATTCGCAGAATCCATGAAAGCTTCAGATAAGGTTAGCATGTGTACTTTTTACAAATTGAAGGGTGTAGCCATTTGTTGGGTGTGCTGCCCAGTGGCCAGCAGAATTATAATGGGTGTTGGACTTTGTTCTGATATGACCAATACATGCATGACAAGAAGATGTTACTAGTTGCTTTTGTACCTATAAGTAAGCCTTGAAGAGTGACAAAAGAGTAGCAGCAGTCAGAGCGAGAAGTGATAGATACAGCATGAGAGCAGTTACAGAAGCAATGACGGGCATAGGTGCATTCATGCATATGTGGATAAGTAGACATATAGTTTGCATGTATGGAGGTGAGGAATACATTACATGTGGTTTTTGTTTTAAAAAAATCCTGGGATTGTATTTGAGCATTAGGTTAAATGGTTTAATGCTTTAGAAATGGCCATTATGCATTTGGTTTTTGTTTTTGTTGCGTCATACCCGTGTTGACCAGATCCTTGAGGAGTTGAGTAGGGGAGCACACCACACAATTGTGGAGTGCATGACAATGCCCTACAGGAAACTGAACAAAGAAGCCAATCGAAGAAGTATGACTCACACCCATATCATCACTGGCACTGCAGTTCAGATCGGTGAGAAAGCTTGATAAAGTAGCAGCCATCATGTAACAAGGTTAGAGGCATACATTAAGCCCCACATTTGAAAATTCTTTATCTGTTAGCCTTAAAGACTAGCAAAATATCAGTAACTACATTTGGTAGAAGGAAATGAGCATGTACTTAGCTTACCATTTGCATCTGAGATATTTTTGTCAACTTTTGGCTGATATAAACAGCATTAGCATCATGTATCATGTAATTAGGAGAAAATTTTTCTTGGACCTGTGAGAGACATTCAAACCCTTTAGTCTTCCCTATTCACCTAATTTAACTGCTTGTGATTTTTGGTCATTCGGCAAAATTAAAGAACCCTTGCATTAAAAAAGAAGAGCTGATTGATTCTATGAATAAAAAAACTTGATTACTGATGACATAGGTGTCTGCTTTGAGAAGACAATTTAACCCCTTAAGACATGCGTTGAGTGAGAGGGCAATTCATGTGCAGAAGTGCTGAACAGATGACCTTTCAGATGGTACAAAAAATCTTTTATTTGTATCAATAAAGGCACAAACTTTCTTCATACCAACCATACACTCTTGAAAATATTGTATTCACAGGATTAGCAGAGACTGTGAGACAGGCCTGTGGTAGCTGGGCAGCAGTGGCTGGAGGGGGCCTGGGGGTTTTGGCTGCAGCTTACCATGATGGTTGTTTGACACAGAAACAGTGTATACAAGTAGCGTACACCCTGAGCTCAATTGCAGGCTGCTGGGTAGATGATCTTGAGAAAAGTACGACCATCTTTCTTGGCAGTTGCAGTAAAGACTTTTATTCTTCACCACCACATGCAAGCCTCTCATACAAATACATAGTGCAACATGTAACTAATCTTTCATTGTTGTAATGGTTTCCACATAAATCTCATATGAAATCCATATCCTTCAGTTTCACTTACATTCAAGCTCAGTCAGCTGTTAAAAAAAATGTTGCGAGGTTTCTTTCCAGGTTGCAAATACCTGGTGGCTCTGGTCCATTTAAAGGTTGATGAGGTTTACCGCTTGGGTCCCAACATCTACATCCTCGCCATATTGACGGACTTCTTGGCAGTGATCGGTGTGCCAAGGCACATTCCACACCTTGTGTATAATGTGGAAAAGCAAGTGTCGCTGAAAGGTAAGTACTGTGTATGAACAGCGCTTTTGAAAGTCCAGTATTGAAGCTATTGCATTCATTCCTTGTGAATGAGACTATAGTTTTGATTTTTCTTCTGCATTCCAGACTATTCAGCCGCATCTCCTTGCACAGAAACTGCATAGTATGTCCATGCACAGTGAATTGGGTATTAGACTATTTATCGGGTAGACCTCAGTATGTACGCTGGAATAATGCCTTTACATCTAAGATGATTAACACATTCACTGGCGCGCCTCAAGGAACTGTTCTGTCCCCGTTTTTGTTTACATTGTACACTTCTGATTTTAAGATTAAGGGAGAGTTATGCCATCTTCAGAAATACTCAGATGATTCTGCTATTGTTGGATGTATTTGTGACGACAATGAGAACTTGTACAGAGAGCGCATCGATGAGTTTGTGACATGGTGCGATTCTAACTTTCTTGTTTTGAACGCCAGCAAGACCAAAGAAATGATATTTGATTTTCGAAAGGAAAAAGGGATTGTCCATCCGGTTTACATCAACGATGAAGCTATTGAGATGGTTACAGAGTACAAGTACTTGGGAGTATTGCTAGATAGCAAATTCACCTGGTCTAGTCATGTGGATGCTGTTTTTAAAAAAAACAGTCAAGATTGTTCTTTTTGCGCAAACTTAGATCTTTTCAGGTTTGCAACAAGATGTTGTGTATGTTTTATAACAGTATGGTGTGTAGTGTTGTAGAGTTTGCAGCGGTGTGCTGGGGAGGGAGTGTGTCTATGCGCGACACTGGCAGGCTGAACAAGCTGATAAGGAAAGCGAGCTCGGTGGTAGGTCAGAACCTTGATCCATTTGAACCTCTGGTTGAGAGAAGGCTGGCTAGGAAGGCTAGAGCTATTTTGCTCGATTCAGACCATCCCCTCCACGGCACACTGAGTGAACTACGCATGCAACGGAGTGGAAGATTTTGTATGCCAAGGTGTAGAACAGAGCAGTTTTTCATTCCGACTGCTGTTAGGCTCTTTAACAACGGCAGGCCTATTGGCTGATTTTTTATTTTATTCCTTGAGAATGGTTTTGTAGGCTATATGATTTTGGAATCCCAGACACTTAATCCCCAGACACTTAATCCCCTAGACACTTAATCCCCAGACACTTCATCCTCAAAATGAAATTTCAACTCAAAAAATTATGAAGTGAATGAAAAATTTAATTCAAATTCAAATAATTATTTCATGTAAACATCAAAATAAGTTTGACAATTAAAATAATACTTAATTTCAACATTTGTACCATTAGTTAAAGTTCATGTGGCTATTAAAGTCAATGTTTTTCAACATTAAGATATGAAAAGTGGTGTTAATCAATATGACAGGTAAGCTAATGATCGAAGGTACAGAAGACGATCCATTGCCTCATATCGCTGTACAATGTTGCTAATTCTCATGGCCAGTTCAGCGGACTTCTTCTTTGGACGTTTCTCAGTGCCGGCGCATGACTGTAGAACAGATGCCTTGTGTAGCTGACAATCTTTACGTAGACCATCAAGGAATGTCCACATTGTTGGATGGTGACAGGAGAAGAGAGATTGGAGGTCGTGATGCCAACCATCCACAGCATAGTATCACCTAGAGGGTAGATCGCTAATTGTAAACCCAGCGCAACCCAGTCTTACCAGAGTTACGCAGAGTTACCTCGTTTCAAGTTCACAAAATAGCAGTTTTGAGTGTTGTTGCGATTTGGGGATGAAGTGTCTGGGGATTAAATGTCTGGGGATTAAGTGTCTAGGGGATGAAGTGTCGGGGATTAAGTGTCCGGTCACCATGATTTTGGTAGTTGTGAAGAATTTTTAATTTTTTTTTTTAAAAAGGTCATGGATGTGTTTCTGTATGGGAATGTTGAAGTATGTGTAGTATTGTAGGAATTTGTTATTTGTATTATTTTATATAGGCCCTTGCTGTCGACAAATGTATCTCCACTGAGGACTAATAAATTTGTCTTATCTTGTCTTGTCTAGTCTTTTTTGTGTAGTATCCAAAAAATATTAGTAAAGTCAAAGTGACATACTACTAACTACTTCATCATTCTCACTACAGACTTATTGCCAACTAAGTGCTAACCAATTTCTTTCAGACATTGATGCATTTCTGTAGCTTAATCACACTTGATGCCTTAACATGAAATTACTCCACACACATAGGAGGACAGTTCAAGCCAGTCATCAACTCTCCATTCTTTAACCCTCATCTGTTGCTGAAGATTAAAGACTTAGCAGTTCAGAGAGTGAGGTGCATCATACCACACCCAAAGCAGTGGTAAGCTTTTTCCAAAATCTGTGACTAAGTCTTAGGGTGGAGATAAATGTGTTAAGCTGTAGTGTCTTTTGAAAGGATCACTGGTTAATTTTAGCGTTTTGCTAAATAGTGTCATTTTTTTAAATGGAAATTCAGAAGGTTGAGGGTGGTTAATGATTATTTGTAGCTATTAGTACTTGTGTCACATTGTTGGAAAAATTTGCAGTTATATTGAGCTACTTTGCTAGTTCTTAATAGGGATTAAATGGGAGAGCTTGGAGTTTTGGGAATTTTCAAGGGGTTGGCAGGGGGGTTGCTAATCACTGATTTTTTTTTCTCTTCTTATCTTCTCTCGTTTGGCTAGGTATAGTTAAGGAATGCAGCTTTTGCACTGACCACCATACTTGATTGAAAAACAAGTTTTTTTCCTCAGGTCTGACTTGGCTCTTTTACCTCTCAGCAGAAGCCATCCAAATTCGGTGACTGATCTTCTCTGTGATGCAGAGTACATTATCAACTCTCTCTTTCAACCTCTTGACCAGCCAGTGTTGATGAAGCAGCTGCTTATAGAGTCTGACTTTGTTGTGATGGCTCATATACCAGGATGTGAAGGTGCCATGCTTTCAGAAGGTCAGAAGACCTTCGTCCAGCTGGACACAACTCGCATCCTGCATTGGAGCCCTTCACTGCTGGATGTACTCAATGTTCTGGGCAAGGTTCACACCCTTGGTAAGTTGGCTGCCGATTTGATCTTTATAACTGGGTACAAACTGCTGTGGGTTTGAACTTAAGTCCATTACCCTATATTTACAGTTGTGTGATACTGAAGTGGTAAAAGTTTGAACACAAGAAATGTTTCATCAAAATGTTGTATTTCATTGTCACCTCATATATATTTTTTTTAATTTAGCCGAAACATCTAAGTCCTAATTTGTATGTAGCAAGTGATAATGGAGGAAAAATGACTTATGTGCTTATTTTATTAGCCTTGTTAAAGCAAAATCCACCTCTTCATAAAAGATAATTTTCACCTGTGTACCCAAAAACACTAGCCAATTTCTGCACTGGATTTGTCCATGTTCCCAAACAGCAAGTATTCTTGATCATAGTATTATCATAGTGGTCTTCCTTCATAGGGTGTGCAGCTTGAACGAGATCAATTTTGCCTGTTCATCTACCTTCAGCCACCACTGCAAAAATAAAACATCAAAGAAATAGCAATTTTCAACTAATGCCTTGTGCTCTTCTTAGTTCTAGCATATGCTCAAAGCTGTCACATTGGCTGTAGCGTTCATTGACAATAGAATTTATAATTTAGGTCACTTGATTTAAACTCTTTGACCTTTTCCCAATCCGTCTTCCCTCCAAAATATTAATAAAGATGACAGTGTTAATAAAGATACTGTAACAGGGTGGGACTAGTGCCCAGTCTCACCACAATTATCAACACAACGCTGTCGTGGGTTCAGGTTTTATTTGTACGCCAGAGGATAGGTCTGGCTAAGGCGAAAGCATACACATCAGATACACTTTCTCCCAACTGCTTGGCGGGGTGATGCTCCCACCTCTGCACTTTCCTTCCAACTGCTCTCTCTACTCCCTTTCTCCCCCTCATATCACCCTCACACCCTACTTTTCCAGAAGCCTGTCCTGTTACTAGGTGCTCCCCTCCCGCTCTCCTTCGGCTGGATCACCCTTCAGCCGGATCACCCTTCGGCCAGTGGGTTTCCCTGTGACCCCTTCCCACTCTGTCACAAGGTCGCCAACCGGCCGGTGTATGTCCCCTACCTTTTTATCCCTGAGAGAGAGTGTGTGTGTGTGTGTGGCTGTGTCCTACCCCATACTACTATAATGCCATAAAGCATTATGTCAAACTGATGAAAGTACTCTCCTGACCTGCTAGCTTTACTTCTTGTTTGTACAAGTACATAGGTCATGCAAGACATTTTTGAATTCATAAAACAAATTGAGTCTTTCAAAACTTGACTGGCCATCTCTTGCAGGATATAAACTAGATTTGTCAGCAATACATCACCAGCTTGAGTTTCCCTTAGACTGCTCTGTCCCTCCATTATCTCCCTTGGCCACCTGGGATCACAGGACTTCCTGGCCTCTTCCACAGTGGACGGAGTTTACCTGTAAAGGTGAGCACATAATATAGAGGGGAAAAATACACTGATACCAAGTGTAATCACCTCCAGTCATGTTGGCAAAGCGACAGCATAATTGACTTTTTTTGAAGTGGACTTGTGATGAAAATCATACATTCAGATGCATGTGTATTTTTAAATAACTGACTAGTATTAAAGTAAGCTTTACATCAAGCAATATTCTGTCTTAAGAAAAAATCTCAGTTTTTGCATCTTTTTATGGGCATTTATTTTTCCCCATCTTCTTTCAGAGAAGGATGAGTTTATGACCACATACAGATTCTCACTTGAGGGTGGAAGTGAAAGCAGTCTGGTGGCAGATATCCTCTACCACTCTTGGTTTGCAATTGCCACAAGGCTGCAGGTAAGTATTTCCAAGGGACATTTTTGATAGTAAGATTGAATAGCATTTGAATGAGGTTTGTGAAAAATGTAAATGTTCAGACTGCATAGTATTTATGGAAGTAGAATCACCTGGGATATGCATTCATGCATAAGGTACTTCCATGTGCTTGTGAGCTTAGTCTATATGCATGCATCTGTATTTCTGTGCAAGATACACAACCGATGAAGGGAGACCATGCAATCTTCCCCATTTAGTAGCTTGCAGGTAAACACTAGCTGAAAAATTGCTGGAAAACCTGAACGTAGTTCATTGCCTTTATTATATTTATACGAGATACTTTTAGATATGCCTGTAAGTTTCTGCTTCTGTAAAAAAAGGAAAATATCCTGCCACAGCAGGATCAGAAAATGTTATCCTGCTGCTTAACATGTTACAGAACATGGACACATCCAAGCCTACAGCTGTGCGGCTTTTCAGCATTGTGGAAGAACAAGATATCATGTTAATCGATAGTAGCACACCAGTCTTCTTGCAAGCACAACTGGGTTGTAGAGCATTTAACATCTTTAATGAAGGTGAATCAGTGCCATCAGGCTGTCTGTATTTGATTTCTCTGCAAAAGTCTGTAATGATTTGATTTGATTGAGAAAAACAATTTTGCAGCTTAAGTCACAGAATGATGTAGGAATGTTATTGTATACATTTATTTGTCAAGGAAGGTGGTAGGGGGATTGGTATTTTATGCTGAGCCAGCAAACAAGGCTATGTCTTGGCAAAGCAGTCAGCCCTGTAAACAGATGCCTCATGCAGATAAAGAACAGTGTGGCCAAGACAAGATCTGAATCCAGGACAGCCAATCCTTGCTGTATTGGTGACTGGCACTAACCATTGTACCACTTGACCGCCTATGTCAAGGAAGAACAAGTTTGAAGATAACAGTAGAATATACCATCTCATGTTTTTTTGTCCTTCAGAAATGTGATTACTCTAAACTTTTTCCAATTTATCCAGTAGATAAGGATAATCAGACCAGTAATGTGCAGCCTGTGGCAAGAGCTAAATCCTTCAAGAAAGAAGCTAATTATGTGTTCAGAGCTAAGAAAATCTCTTTACCTAGTGTTCTCATTGGTTGTTAATCATAAAATGTAGTGTTTGAACATCAAAGAAGTCTTCTAAGTAATCATTTGAGTGATAAACTAAGTGTCAACTAAATATTATGAGGAATTATTTAGGGATTTGTAATTTAGACCACAAGATTGAGCCTTTATGAGATTGCTATTTTAGGGTGTTTTTAGCTTGTTCAAATTTAGATTAGTGTTTGGAATCAGTAGCTTGCAGGTAAACACTAGCTACCAAACTGCTGGAAAACCTATGTACAATGTATTGCTTTTATTTTACTTATACAGATGGTATAATACTTGCTGGTCGTTTTGAGGAACTCGGAGAACCACCAGACCACCCTATTGCAGATGTTCACTATGCCTACTGGTAGGTATATAAGTTGCTGGTACAGTTAACAAAGCTGGCAAAGAAGTTACGTGAATTAACACAAACATGAAACAAAGTTTCCTTTCTGATATAGAACAACTCACTCATCATGAATCATGAAACATCTTCATCTAGTTTCAGACACTGGAGCTGATTATGAATGTATGCAACTATTTTTTTTCAACAATGAGGTTTAATAAATAAAAGAATAAAATATAAAATTTTCAACAAAGAAAGTGTCACATAATTTTTATTTTTTGAACAGTGATGTAAATCAAGATACAGGCCATGAGCAGTCTGTCTGGACAGTGGAATGGGAGGACAACTGGCAGCTGTATCTTTGGCAGATTCTTCACCAGCTTGAGGATCAGACATGGAAAGCAAAGGGAGATTGTCACCAGCTGGACAAGGGTCAGCGACTAGTCACCATTCTGCCGGAGGAAGCCCTTTTCTTGCCACAGTATCATGCACAGCTGCTTGAACACCATCAGAATTCTGTGACTGTGTCCTTTGAAGCATGCACAGGTGCTGCAGACTGTCTTCTTTACAAGGCTTGTGAATGTTCATAGACATGCACGTTGAAGACAGTTTTACGAGCTCATTTGAATGCACACTACAAATATTTGAATCCCTATTTAAGAACAAAGGGAACTGTGCTGACATTGCAACACATGAAGAGATCATTGTTGAAGTATATGGCCATCACAATTGTCTGATATCCACCCCAGATGCACATGTGCAACATAGATGTACACCACACAATTTGGTCAAACTTTTATTTTTAAAAATTTCAAGTGCTTTTATATTCTTTTACATTGTAGATAATTGTCCTGTGGCACACTGTACAATGTTTTGCTGGTTTTTCAGGTTTGCTCAGGGCTGGTGGGGTAATCTTTCATTTTCCTCTCCTGCCACTTGGTTTGAAGAGAAGGGACAGAAAATGTACTGAAGTCTCAACACTTGAAGAATCCTCTGTTGAAGAACATGGTCATCGCCATTGCATCTTTGATGAAACGACAGGATTGGTCCATGTGACAGTGACAAAAGACTCCATGGCTTTCCTGCATCCTGGTAATAGATTCACTGCATCCACTCATCCCTTGAACTTTGATGTGCAAGGAAGCCTACAGCAGAAAGACTCCTTCCAGCTAGAAGTTTGCGAGACTGAGGTTGAGGAGAGCAAGTCATGCTCTGCACCTGAAAATCCATCAGTTGCATCCTGTCAAGCCAAACAAGCACACGAACAAACTGAAACTCAGAAACAATTAGATTGTATCTCTTGCCATGAAGTACATCCTTGCCCTGAAAAAATTGGGCTTGCATCACGCCATGCGAATCTGAATGTGAAGACATGTGCTGCTGATGAAGCGGAAGAATTGAAAGATTTTGGAGCATTTAACATGCTGGAGAAGACTGATAAGATTATCGTGAATCACACAGAGACAGTCTGGGTGTGCAATGACATTAGTGTCCTGTTGTTCCATGGTGTGGTAACAGCAACCCAGCAACAGGTTGCAGGGTTTTGGTCAGAAGAATGTAAGCATAAAGCAAAATATTTGTGTATTTTTTTAATGAACAGCTGTGTAAAAAAATAAATCACAAAAATCTTTATTAACATTTCAACAGTTCAGATGGTTAACTGAAGATTTTATTGATTCATTCTGATGACTTGCTGCACTAGCTTGCAACCTGCTTTTAACAGTTTCCTTTCAAGTTTAGTGACCATCCACTAGCTGATGCTTTATGTAATTTCACGTTTATAATTGTTCAAATATATTTTGTACTTTTGATATGTACAGTAGCTGCATTTATATTCATGTTCCAAGACTTTTTGCACTGACACACTATTTTTCAATGCCTTTCAGATCCAGACACAGTGTTGCATGTACTTGTGCCAGGCTGGTGGAAGCCCAGACATCAACACTTCCTTCTGCTGTGGGTGATATCAATGTACATCATGGACATGGTGGACTTGGAAACCACACACACCATTCTAGTGTATCCACCTTTTGGTGAGTATTGTGTGTTGTGCATGTCACTGCCTTTGTTTCAGTTAGAGATGCATAACTTGAACTTCGCTTCAGTGTGCTTACACTTCTAAATGGATTTTTTTTTCCTTTTCAGATTCGCTGTCATTTACCTTGCTGTGGGCAGCAAGTGACTTCAGGTGCCAGGTGTTTGCACTTACACAAGGTTCTGCAGTTCCTGAAGTGTTTAGCAAAATTTGTCCAGGTGTTGCAATTATCTCTCAGGTGTTTTGGAGTCAACAGCTTCCCCAATATGGCAGCATTAATGGCTGTACTTGTGTGAAGTGGATTACTGGAGGTAAGGTGATGCTGTATTGAAAACCTGCCATAGTAGTCACTGATTTACATCAAATCATATTTTATTCATTTTAGAGATTATATCTTGTGGAATCCAGGAATTTAGATGTACTGAGAAGTGTAATTTTATAATTTGTATATGTTTCAGACATTACATTGGCAATGGATCAGCTGCCATCATCAGGCCGCTTGATCCAGTGTGGACAGCCACGTAATTCAGCTCATGTCTGCATGACATTCAACAAAAACAAGACACTGGTGTGTGTGGACCCACAGCAAGCCATCAGGGGCTCGATTGCCAGGCTGTCCCAGTTGAAAGATGAAGCATTTCTCCATCTAGATTGCCTTTCAACATTAGACAGTGCCACATGTGAACTGGTGAGCTGCTACATGAATGAAATATTTAGAAAATGGTGAGGCATGGGATTACCTGGTTAGTGGTGGCAGACCTTACTTTCCATTGCTGTCTTTGCTTTACTGGTCCTGTTCAGTTTGTTTACTTCACTAAATTGGCAGCTACTCATCCCATCTTTCAGTATACTTAAGAAATTCATATATTTTCCAAAGCTTAATAGCGAAGGGATGTGTGCAATGGTTGTAGCATATTACATAAGATAACCTCGAAGTGCAGGTCTAATTTTTAACTTTCCTCAAATGTCTAGGGGCGGTCAAGTGGCACAAAGGTTAGTGCCTGTCACAATACAGTGAAGGCTGGCTGCCCTGGATTCAGCTTTCATCTTGTTCTTTCTCTGCATGTGGCATCTGTTTATAGGGTTGGCTGTCTTGCTGTGATATAGCCTTAGTTGTTGGCTTGGCATAAAGCACCAATCCCCCCACCCTTCCTCAAATGTCTGCTTTTGGTTCTACCGTGAACATATATTGGCTTGGGTTAGTGTAAGTGTTGTAATAAACTGCATTATTTCAGGTAAAAAGCTTATAAAATTATTTTTACTTGCATATGTGTAGATCCTGTCACTGGAGATGTCAGACTGCCTCGGCTCTGGCTTCGAGTCCCAACGTTCCACTTATTTCAATGAGTTCATCTCTTTGTCCTTGATGCTGAAAGTTAAGCAATCCAAGGCATTCCTTGATACTGTGCAGATTTCCACTGACAATTCTACTGCTGGTGTGGATTTTAAAAGAGCGGCAGACCTGGAGAAAGTAAACTATGCTTTATGTTAAAAATGTCAGATGAAACTGGTTCTCAAATGTCCTGTCTTTTAATCAAGTTTGCCAGTCTGAGTTCTTTGTCCCATATCTTTTTCACAAAGTATTATCACCGAATTACTATTCTTAACTCTTTGCAATACTGTCTGTCATGTTAACCATCATGTAATAACTCCATCTCACACTGTTTACAGTACCTATAATCCCTTCATACCATCATTCATTGCTTTACGTTCTACGCTTGTACCTCATCTTTATGTTGTTAAGTGTGCCTGTATGTATCTCACTGTCCACTGTCTGTTATCTTTCATTTATCATTATTGGTCTGCGCAGATAGTGCGCTCTATCTTGGTCATGATGCTGCGCATTATAAGTTCACATTTTTATTATATTATATCCGAATCTGCATGTACAAGCATGCATCTGCTATGATCTCTAGATGTGAATGTATGCTTGAGGATGTAATGCTGTGGACTTGAAGGCTTTAAATTAATGGAACAGTACTTGTTACCAATCTGTGCCTGCTGTATTTTTTTTATTATTAAAACTACAACTTTTTTTTGTTTGTGGCCTTTCAGAATAAGTGTGCTGTCCCTGACAAAGACCAAAACAAGCTCGTGGAACTGGCAAAATTCCATGACTGTGATGCAGGGAAATTGGGTCTGAAAAGGACTTCAACTATTTTAAAAAAGTTCTCTTATCCAAACAGAATTGGGAATAAATATAATCCTGAAAGTGGAATGCAGTCAAATCAGTTTTCATCTGCTAGCAGTGACGGAGAAAACCCTCACAAATGGCACTTTGACTTTGAGAGTTTTCCAGCTTCCAGCTTCAATATTTCAGAACATAACATCAGTCTGGCAACTCCTGGATGGTATGAGGCAAATTACCTCTCGTGCAGACATTCTAATGAGCAGGTAGATGCCAGTTTTCACACAACTGGCTTGCCCCATGGAATGGAGAAAGTAACTGATGTGTTGTATATGGACTCTTTGAGTAATTGTTTTGGCCAGAATCCAGCTGCCATGCAGTGTGCGCCAGAAGTTCCAAATAAGCTTCCTAAAATGGCTTTTGATGCCAGTGCTGACTGTTACCTCCACACAGGTTTACCTGCCCTTGGAACTGAAAACAAAGAAATATATACTGAGAGACAAATTGTCTCCCTTCCTGGGTTTAATGCCTACAATGAGCGATATCCATCAGATTCCGAAATGCAAGAGGTACGGTATTTTCCATTGCTGGAGGATGAGGGCTATTCAGATAAAGATGGTTACCAAGACACTTCTTCATTCAACGAGAAGTCATACGAGAAAGATAGCTGTCTTGAATCTCATAGCCAGATTAATGACAAAGGCAGGAAACTTCAATTGAACAGGCTTAGCAGCAATAGCTTAGCAGCCATAGACAATAAGATGCCTTTTTGGTGCAGTACTCTCGTGTATGATCAAAGTGCAGTTCAGCATCAAGTGAATTTTCTGAACAATGATGAAAAGAGTATACCAGTCCCTAGTCCTGTGGCAGAAAATTCTTGTAACATCTATAGAACTTGTACAAGTGCTTTCTCGGGTGAAGTAGAAGCTTCAGAACTCTGGCTTAGAAATGTCAGGATTCCAGAAGGAGAATCTGTTTGCAAGCAGAGCATGGATTTCCAGATTACCTGTGAAACATACTTACCTTTGTCATTCACTCCTGTTCAGAATATTGAAGGTAAAGAAATATTGCACAATCTGTCCTCTTCAAATGAAAAAAGAACATCCCCAGACAATAAAAGCTTAGCAAATGAGCCTTCATCTTCTCAGGACCAACAAGCTTCCACCACTTCCTGCCAGTGGTATGATCCAGCATCACAAAAATTGGGGCAGCAGTTGCTGGAGCTGCTGGAAGACACTTTGGAAGAAACAGGCTTACCTCTTCCACTTGTGACTTCACCAAGGTTAACAGATTTGTCGGAAGAAATGGGACAGATCCAGAAACTTACTGCAGGGGCAACAACCACTGTTGAAGTGTCCAACCAGCTCTCTGTAAAAACTGATTCCGCTTTAGCTGATCATGTAGACTGTGTATTTGTTTCAACAGCTGATTTTTGCAGTTCAGCAACTGAAGCTGACTCGGCTGTGGATCTTTGGGGTGGTGGTACAAAATTCAAAGTGCAGACCTGTGCTACCCAGAAGAAATGCAGCTTTGCTCAGACTCTCAAAGACACCACAATTCCATTGTGTGGCTTCGATTCTGCCCCATCCAGTTTTTCAGTAAGTGAACATACAAGTCATCAGGAGTATCCACATCCACAAAGTCAAACTCACTCTGTTTCTACTCCAGAGCATTTGTCTACATTATTGAAAAACTATTTTGAAAACAGTTCATGGCTGGATACAGCCAAAACTTCTCAGACTGGGTTTGAAGAACTTCCTGATCAAAGGACATCAAAACACTGTGTGACCGATTCCATGCAGTTAGCTACAGAAGCAATGGGCCATTTGGCATCTTCAAATGAACCTGTTGAAGAAGCTAGATGTACTTCAGGATGTTTGGATACCAACCAGGAGAAGCCAATAGAATGTCCTGACTCAAGACATCAAGGAAAAACATGGTGGCTATCTGGTCATGATGATTTGTCAGAGCTGACTTCCTGTCTGTCTGGGTCCTGTATTACCCAGGAAGCAGAGAGGCTTCATGGCATGGTAAGAGGGAATTTTTTTCCTTTATTTCAGTAGTTTTGTCCAGGTTTGTCTTTATTGTTTCTGTACATAGCAATTAGATGGGGAAATTTTATTTGAGGATAAGTATGCCCATGTTCATTTTTTTCTGTCACATATAAGTGACTCTCATGCTTTTATTAATATGACCACAACTTTTCTTTAATTGCAGTCCTGCATATGTAATTTAGTGAATATGCAGGCATTTGTGACTGGCAATGGACTGCTGCTAGTTCACATGAAGGTAGAGCATGGCATAGAGGAGATAGAAACATATCCCCTTCTACTACTTAACAGTTATTTAATGCTAGCATGTCTGCTTGGAAAAACCACTGGTACTCCATTCCTGTCAGTGTTTCCTGCACAAGAACTCCCACAGAAATTTCCTGATTTCTTCACCAGTTAGATTTTGTTGATACACCAGAAGTTCAACTCTGCTGTTGTTCCATCTTGAGTGTCAGATAAAGTTTACAATGGTCCTAAGTTATGTGGTTTTGAACTAGTTAGTAAACAGTTTAAGGAAATTTTTTTGAATAATATCCCCAAAACATGTGAACTCGATCCTATTCTCTCCTCTCTGCTTGTTGATTGTCTAGATGTCCTGTTGCCACATATAACCTATATCAGCATTTCTCAACCTTTGTGACCCCACCCCCCCATCCCCCGAAGAAAAAAAGGTACGCCCGCGCTCCCCCCTTAACCACTAATATCGATATGAGAAAATGACCGCCTTCGCGCCCTCCTTGTCAGCACAGGCTGAGAACCGTGGACCTCTATCTTTAATGCTTCTCTCACGTCTGGGCACTTTCCTATCAAGTTCAGGTCGGCTATTGTTTGACCACTTTAAAGAAATCATCTTTGGATCATAACTGCTTAAGCAGTTACAGACCAGTTTCAAACCTGTCCTTTCTGTCTAAGGTTCTGGAAAAGATTGTTCTTTCCCTGCGTATTGTACACATGGAGCAAAATCATTTCCTTAATCCCTTAGGCTTATAGAATAGGCCATGGTACTGAATCTGCTCTTATAAAACTTGTATAATGATCTACTCCTCAGTGCTGCATTTGATACTGTAGATCGTTCTATACTTGTACAGACTTCAGCACTCATTTGGTATTCATGATGTTGCTTTGTCCTGGCTTTGATCCTATTGCATGGACCGTACCCAGACTGTATGTGTGTGTGAATGGTGTTTACTCAGATGCTTCTGTCCTAAGCTATGGTGTCCCACAGGGATCTGTATTGGATCCAATACTTTGTGCTATTTACCTTCCCTCCATCTGATGTTATGTCGAATGTCACATGTGAGTTACTCTGATGATACACAGCTTTATCAGTCAGCTCCGCTGACTGAACTCTCTGGACTACTGACACGGACACAGGAATGTATAGATGATGTAAATTCCTGGAAGCTCCAAAACATTGCAACTGAATGACAATAAGACTCAACTGCTACTTACTTGTCCAAAGAAATTTCTGAGTCATCCCTTTCTCCCTCATTCTGTCGATAAACAACTCAACAGTTCCTTTTTCCACCTCTGTCCGCAGCTTGGATGTCATTCTTAATCAGAGTTTGACTTTTCATCAGCATATTTCTCATGTCTGCAGAAATGCTTACCTTGAACTTTGCAGAATCAGTACCATTCATCACTATCTCACCACTGATGCAACTAAAACTCTAATCTGTGCCTTTGTGCTGTCGAGGATGGACTATTGTAATTCTTTAAGCAGGAATTCCCAAGTATCTTCTTGACAGACTTCGAAGGATTCAGAATGCTGCTCGCCTCATCTGCAGACCATCTAGATGTGAACATCTATCACCTATCATAAGCTTTCCTCACTGGCTGCCACTCATGGCCTGTATAACCTACAAAGTTTCCAATCTGCCGTTTCTGGCACTGGTCCTCAGTACCTCTCCGAACTACCATCTATACATCCGAACAACCTTCGCTCATCTTCTGACACCTTAAGTTTCTGAGTTCCACCAGCTAAGACAAAGAATATGGCCAGAAGTCTTTCTCCTACCAACTTGGAACAGATTACCCATCTAAACTCAAGACGCATCTTTTCAGAACAACAACTTCACTCTAACCCTGTCCTGACCATGACCGTGCATAACATGTCGTTAATTTACTTTGTGTATGAGTGAGTGTATGTTGTTAAAGTGAGTGCACCTGTTATATACGAATGGGTACATGCTTATTGATGATTTAGTCTATACATGGATTATGTAAAGCGCTCTGAGCAAATCTTGGGAAAGGCTATATAAATCATTATTATTTTTACTGTCTTTAACCTTTCCAGAGATGTATGGTCTAGCTTGAACTGTAACCTTTTGCTCTGAAGTTTAACACTTAACCACATAATTATGGAGCTTATCTAAACTTTTAAAGTCTATAAGTCATTTGATGTTTTTGTTTAATGGCATTATTCCTCTAACTTACTTTTTTACCTTGGCTTGCAGCTGGAGAGCAGGCAGTCTTTGCCCTGCACAGAATCAAGTTGGCAAGAACAAGTGAGGCATGGAGAACATGGAGAAACATCTTTTTCCCGGGAAATATCAATGTCAGAAAGTATATTGCTATCGAACTCCCCAGACTACATTTCTCCAAGGAAACCGGCATTCTCTCTGGATCCCTTCACAATCAGAGACTATCCACTTTCATCCAGCTTGTCTCACCAGAAACAATCATCTGGTGTCATCAGCTGCCTCAGTGCAAAATCACCCTGGAGCCAGGATTTTGCCAGCATATTCTGTGATGATTCATTAAGCTTTGGTAGAAAAAAGGTGGAGGTTAAACATAAAAGTAACCAAGCTGCTGAAGGTTTATTTCATAAAAGTAAGAGCATAGATAAGATGTCTTACAGCATGGATGTTGACTTGGGTCTTCTGGAAAATTGTGAAACCTTGAAAACATTGGACAATGTTGACATCCTTTCACTAGCAAGGCAACCATCACAGCATAACCTTGGCAATTCAACTCCTGAACCAATGTGCCAGATAACTGGTGTATTTCTTCAGCAGTCCTCTGATGATACCAGCTCACAAAATTGTAAGGAGTACAGGAAGTTGCCAAACCCCATTCTACCTGAGCTGCTACAGTCAGAAGATGCACTGATGTCTCCTCCACCTGTGAGTTTTCATTTCAACACTTGCCTCAGCAGAAAAGAGCATGAGGGATTTCAGGCTGAGCATCAAGAACAGTTGACCTCTGACGCAGATGATAATATAGATCTTGATTTTGCTTTTCAGTTTGATTCTCATAACCATGAAGACAACAGTGTTATGCTGGACTTGCCCAGAAATTTTCCCTTGCCTTTGAGAAATCTTCAAGCACAGGAGATTGAAGATGAGAGCTCACAAAGCGGAGATTCAGGGATTGAATTTCATCTAACAGAGGAGATCTCTTCATCCAACCAGCACAGATATGCCTTCAATCTTGTCTCTGACTCTAAAAAAGGCTCTCATCTGGTCTATAGTCTCCCAGACGAAGCTTTGAGATCAGTCACCTATGATTGTCCACCATTCCAGCAACAGGTGTCATCTCCTTATGAAGAGGCAAGCTGTATACAGCATCAGCGTTCAGCAGTCGATGTAAGTACTGACCAAGTGCAGTCTCCAGGTGGCAAGACAAGTTTCATGCAACAGACATCAAGTGGTGTGGATCATGTTGATTTTGACAGACAGCTGTTTTCACATCCACACAGTGTTTCAGATGAAACACCTTGTTCTCAATCTGCTCATGTACTACAGTCTTGCCTACATCACCTCTGTGGTGGTTCTGAAAGTCTTCAGACAGCTGCTGAAAAAAGGGAGAGTCGAGAATGTGCTTTTGAGATCAACAAACGCAAAGCTTCAGACATATGTCAAAAATATTTTGAACCTAATGCCTTAATTTTAAGCACTCTTAATACTAATGAAATTCAGGTTCAGGAAAACCAAGAGGAGAGTCGGATCTTAAAATCTGATAGCATTCAAGAGTTTCATAGATCCAAGAACTTTTTCACCAGATTAATTTATCAGAATCAAGAAGTTATTCCTTCTGAAGGGGCAAGCTGTGAAAAAGCCAGATATAATGAGAAGGAGCTAAACTTTACTAGTAATACACTCGAGCAGGGTGCCCTGCTATCTGGGAACAGTGTACTTCGCCTGCTGGATTCTCGGGATGTGGAACAGAGGATAACATATGAGAACAGCAGTGTTCTGCCAGTGTGTGCTACAACACCTATTGAAAAGCTTCAGGCTCAGAAACAGTAAGGAACCATTTAAAGCTTACCCTGCTATTTCTTTTTTTCATCTGGTTAAGGTTTTTTTTTTTATTACAAACCTCTGCTCATGTTAACAGGAAATCTTCAAAATTACTGCTATTCTCAAAACATTATATTTGTTTGATCAGTTATCAAACACAATCAAGATTACAGGTATTTTCCCCTAGGATCCACATGGTGATTTTTGGAAGTATTACAGGTTGATCACTCTAAGCGTAAACTGGTTTGTGTTAAACATAATCTCTGATTTTCTTATTTCTCCAGCAGAGTTAAAACTGGCCAAGGCTTTGGTGTTTTAAACAAAATTTCTTTTTGGAGGAGGAATTTATGAACAAATGTGTTTACATCTTAGAGGAAGGGTTTTGTTTTCAGCGCAGTTTACATTTAGTCATAAAGAGGTGGCGTTGTTTTACAGAAAATGTGTACTAGTTGGCAGTTTTTGTCTTAACCCTCTTGGTTCGACAAGCCACGATCGTGGCTTTGCCGGGTAGCACGGGCAAGGCGATTTTCATTACTTTTTATTGCAAAGTTTTCTCTTTTCCAAAACTGTATAGGTTTTTTGGTCTAATGTTTATCTCAGAGCAGCAATAATAAAAAACAAACTTCACCCACTGTCGTCTTCCCAGTCTTCAGTTACAAGTCAGTCATTGTAATGTTATATTTTTATCTTGAACCAAGAGGATTAATGGCTGCAAGTGAACTGAACTTCTCTTATGTCCCAGCTAGACAACTCCACTTTTCATCTGACGAATGTCTCCTAACTATTCCTGCCACTAGAACAAAAATTTATAGTCACAAGATTTTTAGTTACTATGCACCAAAACCATGGAACTCTCTCCCTTTCCATATCTGCCACCTTACCCACTATTGAATCCTTTAAAAGACAAGCCGAGCACATCTTTTCTTTATAATCTGGTTGAGTTCATTTTAAAATAATAATAATTCCCAAAATATGAGTACATAATTATTTTTATTCAAGATATAAGCCTTCAAATATTGGCATATATATATATATAATATGAAAATTACTCTCCTATACTGAAGAGTTCTCTTACACGCCAGTAGTAATAATAATAATAGTGAAGATTTTTATAGTGCATATTCACTCATAGAGAGCATGCTCTTAGCGCTTAAAACGAGGAAGAGACGTGGACTAAGTAGATACAGAACAAAGGGGACGAAAGAAAACGACAGTACTGACGAAACAGAAAACAAAAGGCATCAAGTAACAGGAACAGAAAAATATAGTGATTCTGCAAGAAAGATGGGTAAAGTAGCAAGAGGGAAGGGGGCGGGGTCAAGAAGGACTAGCATTGTGTGGACTGTTAGGAGAAATGCTCAAGGAAGAGGTGCGTTCAGTTTCAAAATTTCTCATATGAGCAAAGTATTTGTAACAGTGATTGTGCATGTTTTCAAATCAAATAAGAAACATCACTCAGGTTGCAGTGTTCAAGAAGCAATTTTTTTTTCGAGAAAATGAAACAGCTGATTTGGGGATACAGCCCTACAGATTTGAACTTTATTTAGAAGGTTCAAACGAAGTTAAAAAAAAAAATAAATGGTCCAAACTGAATTCATTCAACAGACTGGTAAACCAATCTTCTCCAGATCAAAATTTAATGGGCAACAATCACAGACATTTCAGTCTATGTTGCATTATTGCTGATTGTCTGTTACTAAGTAGGTGCATTTAAGTTAATTTTCCCATGTGCATTATTGTTAATAAAATATAAACACATTTCAAATATGCTTGTCTAAGATAAACTCATGTAATTTTAATTTGATGGTTAATTTCAAGCATTGCATTTTTATTTGATAGTTACAACTGACTGTTGATAAGGACTAGTTTGTACAATTAAAAATATGATGTAAAAACTTATTTCTTCCTCATTTAGTTGCATCCAAAATTGACTATTTACTTACTAATACTTGCATGTGTACCAGTTTAAGCTCCCTATATGTTTATCACCCTAATTTATTTTTAGCTGTTTCAGGCATACACATCAATGGTGCCGTCAACTGTCAGTTGTTAGCATTGTGCTGGATAAGGATAGGACTGATGTGTTTGTGACTGTGTCACGATGTTACTTGTAGAACAGACAATGTAGAAACTGTTGATATTGCATATCTGGTGCTTGATCTACCAGCAGTCATAGTTGGTTTTAACACCTCGTGCTCTTGTATACTTGGCACTTCTGTAGGAAGATCTCTTCGTTGTACTGAAAGTTCAAAACTTGCTTGTATAAGTGACTAGATAACAATCAATTTTGAAATGTTTTGAGCAAATTCTTGAGTCCAGTGTGGGGACGAAGTTCGCATGGCAGTTTGAACAAAGCAGAGACCTGTATATACACATTTCTGAACAAAGTTAATCCACTGGCATTTGGTGCAATTATCTTTAATCCATTGCTTATGCATGGCTGAGAGGCGTTACAACCATAGCTGGTATCATGAATTTTACCCCTTTTTCAAAAAATTATATAAAATTAACGGAAAGAGATGAAAAATTTAAATTGATAATGATAGATCAAACTGTGTAGAAAAGAAGCATCTTTACCTTTTGTTTGCTTAAAAACACACTTTTATGGTATTCCCAACAGAAAATGCCATGATAATAAGCAATCAGAAAAAAATTTATAGCGGTTTGACGAGTCAAAAAAAAAAAAAATAAGGGAGGAAACTACTAAAACCGTTGAGAAATCGTCTACCATGATTCCCTCCCTTGAACTGACAGGAAGTCAAAAGATTTTTTTTTAAACAAAGGAAAATTCGAGAATCGAAGCACGTTGTCTCACTTTGACATGGATTTTTACTTCAACAACCGCAAAGGAGAAGAAAATAGTAAGTAATATTAACATCTTAATGTATATTCTAATAAAAAAGTTTGTTTGGTACTTTATGTCTGTATATATTGTGTAAATAATTTTTTTGTTAATATCTGACCGGCGATTTCCAAATGTTGTAAAGCGCGTACAGTCGTAATCTTTCATTTGATTGTAATACTCGAAGACAAAACCTATGTATCTTAAAATTTATACCAAGTGAATGTTTTAAAAATGCTCTTTAAAACGGTGTATTACAGATGGTTGTCTTTACTGTAGGTTAATAAATATAAATTTTCAAAGCTGCCGGTCAAACTTTCTACCCTGGGTATTTGCTAGCCGTTTTTGAAACAGAAAGACAGGTACCATGGGAAAACGCAGAAAATTACTGTCAGACGTAAAAACTACGACATAAAAAGAGGATCAATCGATAGAAAAATGAATCAACTATCGAATTCATTAATTTTTTTAACCAAAACAACCCATTTTAAAATGTAAAAAAATAGAAAAAGCACCGGGTGAATTCGCCTGGGAGGAAACCAAGTGTAAACCGCGCTACGCGGGTGAATTATACCGCGGGGTCGTGAATGGGTTAGGATTTCCTTAATGAGTACAAACTTACTTCATCTGAGTGTCGAACAGAACATTCAGCAACAGCACAATGTGTTCTGTTCAGTTTTCTTTTCCAAGAATTGCAATTCTTTTCTCTTTGAATTCAGCATGTGCAGACAATGCTATTTTTAGAAAGTCTTCCCTTTCGTCACTTCCTGTTTTCTCGACAAATCCAGGTGTACTTAAGAGAAAAATATTAATATAAAATCTCTCAATGCCGCTTTGTTATAAAATACCACCTGAGTATGTTTTTGTGATACTTTATGCTCTGTTTCCTGTGATTTTTGCTGAGCAATTGGGTTAGCCTTTAAATGTGCACTGAAAACGTATTACTGCTAACAGTACTAGTCCTTTTTCACACCCTTCCTCCTTTTTCTGCTTAATTGCTACTTCGCTGCTCATCTTTGCGAAATCATGATAATGTCGTTACTTGGTTCCTCTTTGTGTTTTCTGTATTTGTATTTATTCATCATCAGCACTGTTGTTTATCCTTCCATAGTTCATATGTTTGTTCTCCTGTCCTTCGTATGTTGCCCATGTCTCATACTCCTTAGTGTGAGTATGCGCTATACAAGTTTTGTGTTTATTATTAAATGTGTAAGTATGCTTTTCTGCAGGTTTCAAACTCCACAACCAAACTTCACATCCCTTGCAAATTCTGCTCCACACTCACTCCTCATCGAAGATTTCCCATCTACACCAGCGGAGCTGCACCAGCTAAATAAGCCATCTGCTGCATGGCAGTTTAAGCGGCCATTGTATCTTGTTCATCCTATAACTGGTACATACATTTACTCCTCACTTTTTTCTCCTCCATCTACTGGTCTGGAGGGTGTGTTAAAAATGCATAATCTTAAAAATTTGCATTTAATTTCACCTGGTATTTCATAAGGTTTTTATCCATCTTATTTTTTATATGTTGTTCCTAAAGTTTTATGGCTGTCTTTGCCAGTAGATGGGGTAATTCTAAATCCCTGCTGCTCCATTTTCTGTGTTGACTCTTATTTTCTATACCATTTCTTTCCTTTTGTTTATCATACTTAGGGTTTATCTTCCTCTTTTCAACATAGTCACATCAAAGATCATTTTCCTCAGCTGTCACTATATAAATTGTCCATGGGCATTATTTGGATTCTTTCTCTTTTGACCCTGTCTGAAAAGTGAGAAGACAAATATCAGTATGAAATTCAGTCTGGCTTATTGTGTAACATTTTATTTAGAACTGCTCGTCGTCTTTTTTTTTTTTGCAGGATCCATTGATATTTTCAGAGTGTTGGCTTCTAAGTTGAATGTCTGCTGTATTGGTATTCAAAGGACTCCAGACACTCCTACCTCTTCTGTTGAAGATGTTGCCAGGTACCTACCTCGTACCATGTGATTTGGATATGCTTTGCATTTGTAGGTGGAAGATTTTTAATTGAGGTATTCAGGAAACATATCAAGGCTGGCTTTGAGCACTTGACTTTTATAGAATCTTAAATAAGAGCGAGAAAAGTTTTTAGAAACAAATTTATAGGATCTTTTATGTTAGAAATATATATAGTTTTGTGCTGAATGAAATGTTGACTCTCTCGGCAGAAATATTAGAGCACATCCCGTTTAAGTGAACTTAAAAAGGGGAAGCAAATCTTACTGTAATGAAACAAGTCTATAAAGCAAGCTGTATTTTATACTACATAAAATGCAGGTTTGTTTATAATCAGTTTCACATTAAAAAAATCCAGTATGCGATACCATTTACTGTTAGTATGCCATACCATTTACTGTTAAACTTAAAAGATGGAAGACTTGTCTGTGATCACTCAAAAAACCATTCAGTTGCTGATCCTATGACTACACATCTGCTGCAGACATTACTGTGCTGCAATCAAGTGTAATGACAGATTTGGTCCCTACCAGCTTGCTGGGTATTCATATGGAGGTCTCCTGGTCTTTGAGATGGCACGACAGTTTCAAAAAGAGGGGAAAAGGGTGATGAATTGCTTTTAATCTTGACTCTTTTAAAACAAAATCACCTTCAGTGGCTTAATAGAACTGGCTGCATTGGCACCTATGGGATATTTGAGTGGGCTAAAGCCAATTTGGATTCTAGATTTTGGAAAATAAAATAATAATCATCGATAAGAAGAAACCTCTGTGTCAATGCAGATGTCAAACCTTAATGCTTCATGGCAGTGTATGTGTGTGTGTGTGTGCAAAGACCTGCATACAATCTATCTTCATCATTAAAATTATTTGTAAAAGGGAAGTACCATATTTGTCTTCTGGCCTTTTTGTCAGCGTTATGTTGTGAAGACACCCAAAGTTATTGCAGGTGGAACTTCTGCTTATGTTGGACGGATCACCAGACTATGTCAGGGGGCAGATAGAGTACATCAGAAGTCAAATCCCTGCTGAAACTAGCCGGGAAGAAGGCCGTAGGATCATGGAATCACATTTTCTGCTTCACTTTATGGACTTGTATGGCCATGTGCTACAGAGGACGCTGGTGCAAGCAGAGCTAGATAGATCTCCTTCACTGAAAGAAAGAATAGCTCTGGCTGTGAAGCTGATCAAAATGGCAGCCAAGGACACGTGAGTAGGAATGTTTAGATTATTGAATAGATTGTTGCTTGTGAAAGATGCAGCTTTGTGTGCATGGATGTGGGAAAGGATCCTGTAAGTGGAAGGGTAGGAGGAGATGTTATTGACCTTTACATACATTATTGTAATAGTGCATCAAGTACTTACCTCCCCATTTTCTACTGTTCTTGCCAGCTCCATCTTATCCAGTTCCAAGAGCCAGAAGCAAAAGCCTAGCGAAAATTATAAAACACGTGATGCCATTTGTGAAGCAGTAGAAAAAAGTGTTGACCTTCGACGCCAACAGAAAGCTGCTGACTTCCTTACAGCTGCCTTTGTGGCCAGCAAGTACATTGCAGCAAAAGCTCAAGAGTCCAGATTTGTTGGTATGTTGATAAGAGAAATGAAAATCCCACTTACATTCAGAAACTTTATATTTGTACATAATCCAAGATGTTTCATCACAGTAACATAATTTTAATTTTCATATTTATTAAATAATCAGATGGGTTTTAGCAGGATGAATAGTTATCATAAGTCTGTTTGCACATGACCATGAACAGTCGGTTCCTAAAACCTCTTAGAAATCAACATTGTACCAAACAGACCATATAAGTTGACTGCATTCTTTCTTTCTGTTGATATTTTTTCATTTACACACCAAGCATTTCTTTTGCTGGAAGGGGGCTATGTAATTTTCTAGGTGCATCTAGCACAGCTTAGCATTTTCTTTTAACAATTCCGGGCAATAAATAGAAATTTCTTAAAGAAGGGACAAGCAGTAGATGAACGGCTAAAGAAAAATTCATTAGTTCCCATTCCTGTAAATTATTGTCAACACAATGTCGAATTGATAACAGATTTCATAGCTGAAAGAAAATAATCGTAGAATGTCACTCGGTGTAAGTGACAGATTAATCTTTGTCTCAAGAATCTTGCCACAATTATGAAGTCAAAAATAGAGTAAATGAAAAAAAAAACTCATCCTTTATTTCCTTATGACACACAGGAGATACACACCTCATCCGTATTAAGAAATGCCCTCTTCGCTGCATGGTCCTGCCTGCAGATTATGGACTTAGCACATTGTGCACTGGAAATGTGAAGATATTCTACATCAATGGAGATCATGAGTCCATATTCCATGATCCATATGTCCAGTCTTTAGCATCCATCATCCATACTATTTTAGGCTATAAATCGTGAAAAGACAGGAAGAGAAAACATGATGATGAATCATTTTCTGATCTTGTGTTCCTGTAAAATTATTTGTTCAGTTATGTTTATTAATTTATCTTGAAAGATTTGTGTGTATATATATATTTTTTTTTCTCCAGTTTTTGCAAATGGTATAATTTCAATGATGTACAATTCTTGTTGGTGTACATCAGTAATTTGAGATAACCAAAGCAGGTTTATAAGTTTAAGATTGAAGTTTAAATTGAGTGTCTGAGCTAGTTATTTGAAATTTCTTACTGAACACTATTAGCTGAGTGACATACAGCTTTACAAATAATTTTGTTTAAGTTGATTAAAGCATTTGTATTCTGTTTTTTGACTTTGTTTTCTAGGCTGAATCTTACAAAGCACTTTATGTCCACGCCTAAAGAAGTTAATAATAAGTGCAAGATTTGTATAGTGCTCTCATACTTGTAAGAGTAGGAATTAGTGTTTTATGCTGAGCCAGCAACTAAGGCTATATCCTGGCAAAGCAGCCAGCCCTGTAAACAAATGCCACATGCAGAGAAAGAAAAGTGTGCCCAAGACGAGAGCTGAACCCAGGACAGCCAACCTTCACTGTATTGGTGACAGGTGCTAATGGTTGAACCACCAGACTGCCCGCACTCATATTCATAAGGAACATGTTTGCAAAAATGAGACATGGACAATATACGAGGGACAGAAAAACAGACATATGAACGATGGAAGAATAAACAGTACTGATGACGAATAAAAGAAATAAGGAAAATGCAAAGAGAAACTAAGTAACAAGGACTGAGTGACATGATTTTGCAAAGGAAGACAAGTAGAAAAGGGTGGGGAATGGTGCGAAAAACTAGCATTGTTGTTAGGATTAATGCTGAAGGAAGAGATATCTTTTCAGTGCACATTTAGATGATTCGGTTGTGGGTGGGTGGCAGATATGGAAAGGGAGAGAGATCCATTGTAACTAAAAATCCTGTGACCATGTTTTTTTTCTGGTGACAGGAATAGTTAGATGGTCATCAGACAAAGAGCATAGCTGCCTGGCTGGGTCATAAGGGAAGAGAAGAGAAATAGGGCAGTAGCCAGCAAAGAAATTAAAACATAGCAATAGCATAGTTTGTACTGGATGCAAGAGCGGATGGGTAGCCAATGCAGAAAATAAAGGAGTGACATGGTCCTGCTTTCTAGCTCTAGGCACCAGACATGCAGTGAGCAAATAAAGTACACCCTTTTTACACTTAATGATCTGACATTTGAAATTTTCCGTTTGATTTTTCAATCCCGTGCTTAGTATTAAAGCTAAATTATGGCTGTTAAGCAAACCCCATTTTGTGGATTTTAATTGCAAACCTTGATCTATAGAGAACTGAGTGAGAGCATCCAGAAATAAATTAGCTTTAATTAGCATTACCAAGTGAAAAGCCAGCAAATAGTGCAGCAGGATCACCCATGCAACCTATGCATTAAAGAAACTTTTTTTTTTGACAAGTTGCCATAAAATTTGAGAAACTGAACATGAGAGCGCCATATAATAAAAGCACAACTGCATCATCTAACAAATGCTTCTTTTTAGGAAACATTCGTGGCAAGTAGTGCGAGCCGACATGACGAAGTAATGAAAAAGCCTTCAGATCTGTTGCAAACTAAACTCTAAAAAATGTTTAGGGAAGTACAATCATGGACGTAGTACAATTACCAATTGATCTTAGCAAATGATTTTAATGATAATAAAATATCAAGACCAAATTAATTTAGGTACAATTTACCAATACACAGATCGTCCCGATTAAGTTTGGAGTGATAATTATAAAAGCTGATCGAACGCCTTATAGATTGACTGTCAAGCTGATCAGTACGGTTACAGAATTTCCAGGTAGCCGGAGCGACGCGGCTCTTATACCACTGTCATTGAGAGTGACTGGAGTTCTAATCTTCGGATCCAGGATACGTTGATATCTCTTTGGGAACTTATCGTCAAATACGGGCACAGAAGAAAGCGGGCTACTCTAGCAAATGTGATCAGTGCCAACAGGGACGTGTACAGGACAAGTTCGTGACGGCAAGAACCAAAGTGAAATTGTAACAGCGTGGGTAGCACAAGTCTAAAGATTAAAAACAAAAAGAAAACGGATAAGTGCAGTGGATACCTAATCCTGCACTGGAAGGAAAAGCTGCAGAGTTTTGATCTTTTTAAAGTTTATAAATAAGATGTATCGATGACAGATAAGCTTTCAACTAACACGTTCAGCCAAATGCTGTAAAGCAATAACAAGCATATGTGTAGTACGAACAGAGAACAAATGGTCGATAGCATATGTTACAGGTTAATGGAGGGGGAGGAATGTGAGGGACTCGACTGATTTAATTCGACACTGACATAACCGTAAGCGGGATGGGAGAGGAATTGATTTTTAACGCCGAGCCAGCAACTAAGGCTATATCACGGCAAGGCAGCCATTCCCGTAAACAAATTGCCATATGCAGAGAAAGAAAATCGTAAGCGCGTATCTCCATTCGCGATCACAGCATATACACGATATAACTGTTAGCCAAACTCACGAGACAAAATCAAAAGGGAGACCACTCACGATGCTCCTTTTGGGTTAACTGTCCATAACTTTGGAGGCGGAAACAGAGACAGACGACATTAACTTGTGCCGGATGGATTTATAACGCGGGTAGAGTCATCATGGCAAAGCGGTTCATCTCCTACCTCAATAAACATGAGGTTGTAGAAATGAAAGAAAAAGGAAAAGCGGTAAGTTGCATAAAACGAAACATAGTCTTCAGTATCTCTTTCAAGATGTGACCAACCCCCTTACCCTGTGTGTGTCAACTGCGATGGTTAGCTTGCGAACCTTTCTATATAACAAGTGATATTTACAAAACTTTCACTACGTCTCTTGCAAAATATTTCATTATATCTTTTTCTATGCTTTAACTCTGTCATGCGAAATATATGTCAACGCTTCTTTCTTCAATTAAATTCCAATCAAACCGAAAAGAAAAAAACACATAATAGCATAATACTAATTCATAGAATCCGTTTAAAAATTGGAAGATAGTCACTTAACAACACATACGCAATTAAACAACCCAATATTATTAAAGTTCGTAACTTTTGTCTTTCTTAACGAAGAATTTGTAAGAGTTTCACACTTATGTGGGATTATACAATAGAGAACTAGCTATGACGTGGTCAAGATTTTTACTTAACACAGCAAGTACCGGCTGCTGTAACACATGAAGGACTGGTCGTGCAGTTTTCCCTTTCGAGAATTTGTGACCAGGAAAAATATCCTGCTATACTAAAACCCATTGTTTGCATTTTTCAAACGTTGAAACTTTCAGACATTTAAATCATACATCAGTGAAATTAAGGATGAAGATGAGGAAGATGAAGAAACAAAAAGGGATGATGAGGATGTAAGTATGTAATGTAAGCAGATGTAAGTAGATCCTGGGTGATCATGCTCCTTGCTGTCACAGTGTAGCTCTGTTTCACTGTATGCTAAACTCTTTTTGCAGCAGCTTACTAATACAGCATTTTACTGTGAGGGATTTACTGTCAGCTTTAACATCACATATCAGATTCTTTGGTTATTCTTATACTCTTGAGTTATGCATTTTCCTGTTTTGGAGTAGGGAGAGCATTTGTTTTTCCATTTACAGCTGCCATGTGATAATAAAACACTGAGTCAACGAAAACTTTGGGAGAGGAGGGTTCTTATAGTATAGCATTGATAATTTCATTCAGAATTTTGTCACTCATTTTCTGAGCATTCATCACACATTAGTTTGCTTATACACTCTATGAAAAGACCAAGAATGAACACAGCTTTAGGAGAGTAACGCTACTGGCAGCTAGCATCCTTGCAGTTGCAGGGTTTATGAAAACTTAAAAAAGGTCAGCACACTATTGGTAAATACATAAGGCAACTCTAAATGGCTCTTTTTTCTCCTGTTCAGGGTGCATCTTATTTTTAAAACTGCAATGGTGAGCTTGAAAGTTTTCATCAACCCTGCATTAAAATAGTGATAGGCTGCTAGTAAAGCATGTTGATGTAGCAGCCTGTTTTTCTCTCCTTATTTTTTTTATATTCCTTACCTCAGAAGGGATTAGGGATCTATTTGCTCACTGTGTGAGAGATTGCATGTGAATATGAGTTTGCAATTGTAGATTTGAATAGTTGCATAAATGCATGTGCTTATACATGCTACTCTCAGCTCTTATTTGGATTTGCATGCCTGTATATATATATCTGTGGATGTTGCTTTAGTACATGTCAAGTAACAGGGGCTGCATCCTCTAATTTGGATGGCTTTTGATATCATTATATGTGTACATTTCAACCAGTGCTTGCATGGCTGTTTGTAAGCCAAGGTCTATAAATTTAAGGAGGCTTGAAATGGTTGGGACATCATCAAAATCCATTTTGGTAGTCCAGCTTCCCAAAATATGTGGCAAAAATGTTGACATGATTTGGGTTGATCTTTTAAATGTCAAAAGTGTTACTGCCTAAAGTCATTTGAAATTAAGGTGAGCAGTTTCAAGGCCACCATCATAGACTTGCTATCTTCTTAAAGTTGGTGCCAACTACCAAGATGGCTACTGCTTACTGTTTGGCTGCAGTAGGCAAAAGCCATATACAAACTGAAATCCCTCTAGCACATAATGCCAGAACCAAATATACCAAGATTGCAACACTGTCTTCTGTGTCTATTTCCCCATCTTTCTCTCTACCACTCTCTCTCTCTCTCTTTCACTCACACACTTGTGCATGCACACACACACACACACACACATGACAAGCACTCATGCACTCACAAGCATGCATACAAAGAGACCTGCTAGCTATTCATAGTCATGGCTGACTGCTGAAAAATTAATTAATAATTGATGCACACAGAATCACTAAGTCTTCTCTTTATGGCCTAACTTGTCCTTAAATATGTATGTGCACGCTTAAAAGATATTTTCTACCATCTCCTATATTTAGATAATATTTAATATGTTTATCCATACATGCATTGCTTTACCAGTTTATAAACTTGATATCTTAGAGTGCTATTAGTTTGAGTGCCAAACTTTTTTAAGAATTGAAAATTGGTCTATAGTTTTGACTGGAAATCAGTTGTCTATGTATTCAATGCCATATACTTAGAATGTGCAAAACAGAGAGACAAGATGTGGTGGAATCACATTTTATTGTCTATTAATTTTATTTTTTCAAAGATTAATATTTAAACACAAACACATGTCAGTCCAAGAACAGTCTGGATCCCCTACTCAGCCCCCATGCCCACTGTTTATCATCCAGCTTCCTGTCAACATTTTCTTTTAGAATTATTTACACGCCATACATGTGCTGATAGGAAGTAAAAGAGGAGAGAAATACTTCAGAAGACAAGAGTCATTAGTTGAGAGCAGTTTTTAAATCAGCAAAGCTTATTATTAAAAAATTATTCGCTGGTGTGCAGTGGTATAAAAAAATTAAAATCCAGTAGTGGATATGTGACGCTAGAGAAAGCAAGAAAAGGGGAAAAGAGGTAGTTAAAAAAATGCTGCATAGGGATAATTATCTCAGGTGCTACAGAATGCACTATGACAAAAGCCTTGGTGGAAAGTTTGTTTCACTTAAAAACTCACTTATTTCCTATTTTGATACTTTTCTACATGCTCAGTTATCTTGCTTTTCTCTGTTTGACTGGCTTCTTGCTTCATTTTTGGAGACAGCAAGTTTTTGGTCATGTTAGTGTTGGTTTTGTTAGTCTTTACTAATAATGCCATTGCCACAACATCTTCCTTGTTACAGTAATTTAATTTGTGCCTCTTCTCACATCTGCTTTCTCCCCCACCTCTCATCACTTTCTGTAGGTGTCTTTGTTCCTTTCAGTTATGCCCTCACCCCACCTCATTGTAAATTCAGTTTTTATGCATTCACAGACAATCTATTAATGCAGTTACAATGACAAAATTATTGTGATTGATTAAATTGAGTGTGAACGGTTGTGATATTTTCCTTCTCGTGTGTACCTAGAAGCTCAGAAAAATGCAGATTATGACTGTTGAATCCCAGAGACACAGGTCTTCTTTTGTCTGGCCTGGTGTTTTGAATATTAGAGGGGAGGGTTGAGTGGAACAGTGTGTTGTTTTGACACACCACATTAGTCATGAAATTTGGGGGTAGAAATCAGAGTATTCACTCGAAAATATCAGCTATGAAAGACACTGTCGACAAAACAATCATAAACCATGTTTCAGGGCCATGTAAGTAAGAAAGGAGTTGGAACTCATAGAAGCATGAGTTATAGATCATAGTGATAAGCTGTGGTCAGCACATGCATGCAAACGTGCATGTGGACATGCACACAAACACAAGTGCATGCACCTGCACACTCACAACCACATCCTATACTACAATGCAAATTTGATATCTAAAATAACTTGTTTAATTATGAGAAAATTTGTCTTAGCTTGTACTAGGCCTTCTTAATTTCAATTTTCTGCATATTTTTTCCTCTTTCCATTGCACTGTGGTTATGTTTAGAAAAGCATCAGAGAAATCTTTTTTCCTCCTATATCATTATAAGCAAAACTTTTTGTTTACCTCTTCCTGAAAACCAAAATTATTTGATCTATAACTGTATAAGTGTGCATATGGAGTCACAAGTAAAATTAATTTCCACCATTTCAAAGCTATGAAGAATATCAACACCAATTGCTGAATAAGTATTGTGCATTTATCTAAAGCTTTATCTTTCACATTGACCATCAGGTTAAGGCTGAATGAGGTAGTCACTGTAAAAAAAAATAGTTTTCTAAAGCCGCCTCACTATAGACTGCTCCATTAAAGCAACTCAAACATGACAACAAAGGCAGTTCTTATTTTCAGCGTCAGTTGTATTCATCTGTAATAAGACCATCTTTAAAGGCTTCCGTAAAACACTTCAGTCTGATGTGCTGATCTGTTCATAAGTGCCTTTTGTTCTGTCTGGAAATTGAAAACTCATTGTTGTATCTTTGGTTAGATCCGGCATAATACTATGCATGCACACACACCAACATGCACACTCATTCTTTCTCTTCATATTCTGTTTTGCTTTGTTAACATGATGCTTGAACCTCCCTTCTGTGTCACAATTACTGAACCAGTAAGATTAAAGGTCTCAGGGTCAAAAGCCTCTTGAAATACATTGTGTGTGGGGGGTGGGGGGAGTTGGGGAGAGGGCATGTGTGCACATTGATTGGTTGGTTTGGTGGAAAAGTGCTTCCACCTATAGGTGATTTCACACTATTAGGGGAGAGGGAAGGAAACTGGAGTACCCAGAGAAAACCCTTGATGGCCAGCCCTGTAAACAGGAGTCACAGAGTGCCCTGGCATGAGATCTGAACCCTAGCCCTCTCACTGCAGTGGTGACAAGCAAGTGTTTTAACCTGGCCGACCCCCTTGTGTGCGCTCCTGCCTGCATGTGCATCTTTTTATCTGTTCTTATCTTTATATCTTTCTCTCTTTTATTTCTGTTTTCATCAGTCATTTAAAATCGTACAATAAACTTTACTGTTAAAGTGAAACAAATTTTACATGAGAAAACTTTTTACATTAATATTTCACTTGCCTAAATTCAAAAGCACTTATCTGAGGAAGGAAGTCCGGTTGTTCTAAATTTGTGTATTCATTTTCCTGCAGAAGGAATGCAAGGGCTCATTGATGAGCAGTTTCCTTGTGAGATTTTTCACGATTCTCTTATTTGATGCTAGTGAAATAGCTGCTATGAAAATAGAAACCTTTTCAGTCTTCAGGCTTCTGCAGAAACCTTTACATGGGTAATATTGACAGTGCAAATTAGATATAAAAAAAAAAATTAATAATACAACTGTAAGTCTGTCAATAGGCAAGCATCAGGATTTATGATTGTTTCCCTACTTAATTATAATAAAAGGAAGAAATTGGTTGGGAGAGATTTATCAAGTCTTTAACTAGATTAATGCTTAAATGGTTTCAAAAGTGTTTAAAGTAGGTGTGGATCAGGGTTTCTCGACCATAAAATGCAGGAGATTTTCAGATCCCTTCTTAAACCTGTTTTAGCCATCCTCGCTTCATGTTTAAATGGTTTGAATAGTGTGTAATGTAGGTGTGGGTCATGGTTTCTTCTTCATGAGGGGACTTTCAGATCCCTACTTAAACCTGTTTTTAGTCTTCCACTTCCTTCCCTCTCCTAATAAAAATATCGAATATCTTCCTGCCTAATACCAGGAAAAGTGCATGGCAATATTTATTTGTAAAATTATTGTGGCATTTTTGTTTCATTATGTCACTAATGAACAAGTAATGGGAAAATATCACCTTTTATGTCAGGTTATTGCACAGTGTCTTATGTGATAATACCTCCAGCCTAAACTCATATTTTCAGATCTCCAATATCAAAATCATTTATTTTTTCAGACTCCCAGATGATTTTTGTTTGTTTTTATGTTGTTTTGTTTTTTGTTACATGGGTCATGTTCAGTTTATTACACAATGTCATGTGATGAGACCTCCAGCCTAAACTCATTGAAGTTTTTATGCCCCTGTTGCCAAATCATTTACTTTTTCAAACCCTTTTACATTATTTGTAACACTCTTGATTTATGCATGCAATGGGACAGGCTGATGTGAGTGTATTTGTGTGTGTAAATTGTATATTTAGACATGTGTAAGCTGCATGAAAGAGCAGTTCATGAGTAAATTAGTAAGCGATAAGCACTCAGTTAAAAAATTGAGATCAGAGAGAATGGATCACTGTGAGAACTAATTAGTTCAGAAAATTGTTTTAGTTTTAATGTACAAAATTCTGAAATGACAAAATGCTTCATGGAAGAATGTGACATATTGCTTGAGTGTGATTGTTAACCAGTTGGAGCAGGGTAGCTGATGCTTTCGTTTTCATGTCCAAACTACCTTTTTTGTGCAGGAGGAAGTAGAAAAGAATGCCACAGCATTTTTTGAAAATTTAATGCAGCCCAATCTCCTTCCAGGTATGTGGCAGAGTGTTTCTAAAATGACCTTGTCAGTTCTTGTGTCTGGTTCACTGCCAGCTTGCTGATCCATGTCTCCCACCACCGCTAACAGCCACTCTAAATTTTGCTGTCACTGTCCCCTGTTTTTTCACAAAGAATAAAATTTTAAATGTAAAAAACAAACACTATGGAAATGTTAGTAGTAGAACGGCTTTTGTTTAAAAAAAAGCTTGTACAACAAACCATACAAAATATAATGAACTTGTTAATTTTTGTTTCAACTGTTTTCCAGCGAATCTGAAAGCCATACCATAGTAATATCTACTTAGTAGTATCTTAGAGTGTCATTAGTGTCAGTGCCAACTTTTTTTTTAGAATTGATAATTGGTCATTACATAATTTTGATTGGAAATCAATTTTCTTTGTATTTGATGTGCAAAACAGAGAGACAAGATGTGGTGAAATCACATTTCATTGTCTAATACAATTTTTTAAGATTAATATTTAAACACAAACACATATATGTATATTAGCATGCATGGATATGTGCCCATGCATCCACACTGACATATATGAGAGCTAGTACACTTGTGCAGAGAATTCATTAATGGATCTATACAATACCATAGGGTGAAACCTGCTTTGTCCTTGGTTGAGATACTGATAGAAACAAAGTTCACTTTTGTTTCCAGGTGAGCAGATAATATCTCATGCTGAGAGTGTGTTGAAGTTTGCACCATACTCTGACCGTAAACAGGGCATATCTGGCAATTTGTTTGTCACCAACTTCAAAGTTTGCTTTGTCACAGCAGATAAGTCATCCTACACATACAAAGAGGTGAGTCCATGAAATCTTTTTGATTTTACATTTGGCACTTTTTCTTCTTTTTTGCTAAATATCTGGAAATCATGAGTATCTTGTGATGTGTTACCTTTGACATGAAAAGCTGAAAACACATGATCTAAATTTTTTGCACAATTAAACTGCTTTTTATCATGTTTAAAAAAACCAGTAGTTCATTCATCATCCTTGAAGCCCTGACTAGTGAAAGATCTCAGAAAACTAAACTAGGCTAAGTTTAACGAGATCAACGCTGCTAGTTACCGTTTCTTATACACAAGTGCCAAAGAACCTCTGACATTTTCTCATCATGGATTTTCTGCTTATGGGCTTTAGCAGCCTACTTGGCCTAGTTGCCTGCTATGATCTCCATGGTATAATTACCATTTCTCCTGCAGTTGCTTTTACCATTTCTCTTGCAGCTGCCTTAACCATTTCTCCTCCTGCAGTTGCCTTAATGTCTCTCCTGTGCCTCTGCTCCTTTCTCAGGAGCTCTGTTCTTGCTCTTCATACTACATCAGCTTCCAGGAGTAGCTGCTTTGCTGTAAAAGAGCCTTATTATAATTATTATTATTATTATATTATTACAATTGCTGGTGATGCGTTACCACCATTGCCATCCCCTCCCTCATTGTATTGCAGCCCACTCTGTGCAGTGTCTCTACTGGATTCTTGTTGTGCAGTTTTACCTGTTTGTGGTTTAAGTACTTTTAAAAACTGTTCTTCCAGATAATGGTATGTAATAGATACGGAAGAAAATTTGTACTTCAGAACTTGTGGACATTTTTCATATTGTATAGTGGAAAATATTCTGCATCAAAGGTCCAAACAATGATGTGCAAAAATTTAGGTTACACAGGACTAAGTGCCGGAAGTGAAAATTCATTGAGCCCTGTTGTAAGTAAATAGTTGAGCAAGAATTTCTGCAAGAAGTGCTGGACATCAAGTTGTCGAATATAACTCCCATGCTTGTGCCGCAGAGCTTGCCAGATTTTTCACCTACCACCAATGTTCAGGGATGGCTGCTGATTGATGCTGTTCCTGTTGCGGTGACTAAAGTCTCATATACCTGTCTTTTCTTTGCTTTTCATGCCTTGCCTCTGCCTGGACATACATATATCTCACACCATCTGCGTGCTTGTGCTGTTCATCAGCATCCTTTTATTTAGTGTTACTAGTACATCAAGTTCCTTTTATTTGCAGATCCCTATACTTCAAGTCCATGCAGTTCACTAGGGGTCCTTGGTGCTGGGTCCATTTGCACAGAGCCTTTTATCATTTTGTAGCCCTACTCATTTTATAAAATCCTTTTATTACATTGACATTATTACATACTATTGTTATTTTATTATATAGAACCCTTTCACATTTACTCATCCATTATTCCACACAATCACTTGCTATACATTTCCATGTTTGAATGCAGAGCACTTGTCACATCAAGTCCAATTATTTATGCATACTTCTGTCATTTCTTAGTCAAGTCCTATGTATTTAACTGCATCATATCAATTGACATGATGATATCATTAATATAATTTTTGTTACTCAAACCAATGCAGTTTCATGATAGTATCATTACATCAACTTTTGTGTTGTTAAGTATCACACAGCTTCGTTTACTTTCAGTGTGATTTCATGTTTATGTCATTTCCATATCTCATCAAGTCCCTTGTCAGAAATTAATCTGAGCCAAAAGGGAAAATTTTTGTTCATTATTTATTAAAGTGTACACCCTGGTGCTAAATTCCTTGTTGCTTTGGTTTTAGTTTTTTATTTTACATTTTTGGGAGGACGTTTGCTTGGGGGAGTTTTCTAACAATTTTCCTTTTTTTTTTAAATGTATGATTATAGCTGAAGAAAAAAGAACCTATTATGTATGTTCATAGAATTATATTTAAGTTCATGTGCAACGGTTTATAAATAGCACATTTTTAAGTTAATATAAACGTGTCAATCCATCTAGATCCATATTGCACAATTGTGCAATATTTGTGTGGGTGGAATTTGCTGTGAGACTTGAACACTAAGCTTTGATAAGCATGACACAAAAATTATTAAGAGAAATGGGGAAAAGTATGATCCAGAAGATTCCAGATGAATCTGGATAAATATTACCTCAACTACAATTGATGTAAGTGCATGTGTGTGTGAGAGTGTATAGACGTAACTAATATGGCTACATGAAATTTGATTAAGAAGTGGACATATTTGCATGTAAGAAACTTTGAGCAAGAGACTTAGAACTTGAGTGACTGATCCCCAGAATTGTAACAGAAATATGGAGTTCATAGTTGGTCTCTGAATGTTTAAAGCCTGTGGACCCAGAGGAGCCTTACTATGTGAGTACCTAACGTCTTCACAGTTGAAGTCAGAATTGCTTTGTACATACTGCTGAGGAGACACACAAGTAGGGATTGTTTCAGGGTGGGCCACATTAAACTGGTACATGCTGTCCATTTCATTCCATGTCCGATTACACACACCAAGAGGTACCCGTTTTATATGGCCCACTCTGCATGTCTCCGTGGCATTGAAAATGCAACACTAATCAAACAACAAGATATAGCAACACTGCACTGCAACAGCTGGAGTAACAGCATTGCGTGATTAGCACTAAAGAAACATGAGATGAAATGCATTATGTACAGTAACATAGCTATCACAATATTTTTTTCTTTTAATACTTTCTGGTACTTTTGTATGAATGGTTTCCCTTATGAAGATCTGCCTTTTGTCCAACAAATATTAATACACTATGCATAAATAATCACATACATACACACACACACCAAAGTCTCTACACACACACCCTGCACACACAGAGCAGCTCTCTCCCACTTACTCACATATTTGCTTGTTCACTCACTTTATAGGAAGCTAACATACCAAGAAAGTTGTCTTTAAATAATATTGTGTATATCCAAATTTAGCTTTTACTTTTCTTTGTACTTTATTTATTTGCCTCGTAGCCTATCTGTTTTACGTCTACATAACATGCTCCAGTCACATAGAATGTAATTTTTGCTTTAAATTTATCATTTAAACTAGATTTATATTTCTGTCAGTTCGTTCCAACCCTACAAATTCTTCCAGAAGTCATCCAGATAATAAGTCACAATTACTTGGTCTTCATTCACTATGAGGGGTCTTTAAAAAAACCTAACTGCAGTTAAATTTGTGCATACTGTAGATAGTGTCAATATTCTGAAGCACAAGCACTCACAAAGCAGTTAGAATTACACCACCATGTTAACAGCAATAGCAAATGAATCTTGCAAACACATTTTTTTTAATTCTTAAAGTTAAAAAATACAATGTATATATTTGCTGCTTCTGCCTGTGGATTATTTTCCCCAAAAAGATTAAAATTTTTGAAAAAAATTATCAAAAATGTTATTCTGTCCATCAATTTTACTCTAGATAATACACTTTTGATATTGGTGAGGAAGATCTAGCTCTAACAAAGTGTTATACCCAGAAAAATCCAGATTCCTTATGGGTCCCATGTAATTGACTGAGCTTCTCTCTCAGCTCTTGTACCTCCAAGCAGGAGGTCTCTGTAATCTCTACTGTCTTCCAACTGGTGTTTCTGTATTGTGTAATCACTCAAAAACAGTAACTACCACCTAAGCAGCTGGGGAGGTGTAGAACTGCATGGGGGTGGCAAGGAGGAGAGGAAAGTTGGCTGCAAGGTTAGCTGGAGAAAAAGAAGATAGGGAGGTTGGGGGTTGTAAAGAGGGGTTTAAGATTGTATGGTGTTTGATTACTGATACCAAAGAACATGAGGCACTATCATGGTAACTGATTCTGAATTCAGCAGAATGAAGCAGATTCTATAATAAATTCATTATCTCAATATTCATTATCTTGATCTCTAATGACCTTAGTAGGGATTTAGCCCACACTAAAAAGACAGTGGTAAAAACAATCAGGTATATTCATCATATATTTTTCCAAAGACATTTACGGATCACATCACAACCTTTTCAAAATATGTTCTGCTGAAATCCCTCTATACCTGTAACCCTACAACATTTGGCTTGAAGCAGATTACATCACAACCTTTTCAAAATATGCCCTGCTGAATTCCCTCTATACCTGTTACACTACAGCAGTTGGCTTGAAGCAGAGTGTGAAATAAAAGAGTTATTGGGGTGTAAAGGTTTTAATTACAAAAAAATATTAACAAACCTAAGAAAGAGTCATTATACTCATGTCCTTGGAGGATGTTTGAAATTATTTTTGTTATTATAATGCACATAGAATATTTTAATATTTCTGCTCACAAGTTATAACTCTTTCTGTTAAAGTATTTTATCTAATGCAGGAGATCAGTTCTTTGTTGTTAACATCTAATTGGAGTCAAGTCTGAGTTTCCCTTTTTTAAAAAAATAGTGTAAGCCTGTGCTGCTACTTAAATTTAGAATTTCTATATTTGTAATAATTTGGTTGTTAGTGTGTTCATTAAATTTACAAAGAATATATATAATTGGTGAGAGTCTCTGTGTAATAATAATTTTGAATTTACATTTGAAGAACACATGGACTTCTTGGTACAAGATCTTCAGTAGACAGAGAGCAAATTGTGTGAGAGAGAGAGAGAGAGAGTGTAACAGAGTGTACAGATATGCATATGTAAGTTCTTTTAGTAGTGTGTGTTGTGCCATGGATATTGCATTATGTTACACACAGTGGAAGTGTTAAGTCTTGTACAATAATTATTCATACGGACTTTTACATGCATTCCTCATGATTTGTTTTTACACCATTGTGTTCAAATGATTATTATGGTAAATAATGACAGCTTTATTAATCCCAGTGGGCAGTTATAAATTGAGAAGTGTGTTAGTTACAAGATAAGAATAAGGCAAAGATCTGTGTAAAAATATGTGCAGTATGAAATATGTAAAAATATGTGTAGTATGAAATATGTAAAAATGTGCAATATTTATGCACGCTTAAGAGTGATGGATGGGTGAAGAGGTAGAGAACGAATTTGTCTTTAAGGTCTTTTTGACCAGAGAGCAAATGAAGCATTTGGTATATTTAGGAATATATTACCTGCATATTCTGAAGTCTAGAGGAGAAAATAGTACTTGAAATTTGCTAAGAAAGTGCATTGGCACAATTTTCAGTTGTAAAAAAAATTAGAAAAGCACACTTGCTCACTTTCTATCTCCCTTTTGTCTTTTTTGCGTCTTTACCTGTTTCAAGGGGAGAGGTATTTTTTTGATACATTATAGCAGCATGCTGTATTATGATTGAAATTGAAGCTGGTTTTTAGGATGGAATTGACTGTATTTATCATTATTAACTTTGAGAACAGTCGCTTAAAAAAATATATAATTTCCATTTCCAGACAAAATCTCGACAACGGAATAAGCTGATTGATGACAATGATACACCTTTGACCTGCATAGATAGCCTAATTCAAGGTAAAAAATATTATTTTCATCACTTCTGCCTACCACTTCATATGAGTTGTTTTACATAATGCATTTTCATAAACTTATCTACTAGGTCTGGTAAAAGCTTATCAAACTATGCAAGATAACCTGTTAAATATATATTCCATTGAAATTCATGGCTGATCTGGTTTAATGGCTTCTGTAGCAGACTTTAAAGGCTAACCCAAGTGCAGATCTTTCCTTAAATGATTAGGTTTAGTTCATTGCAAGATACAGATCCTTAAATTTTATCAAACAGTAACACCAAAAAGTTGGCAGTATCTTAATAACAATGCTCAAAGCTCTCCCATATCAGTGATTTCAAAATCTCTCTCTATATATATATATACACATATACATTTATAAAGTAAAAATACTAAGGACTAAAGATAGCGATATTTACTATTAACCTGTCATCAACATTGAAGGTAATTTTATGTCTGCTTTGAATTAGCTTTTAAACAAAAATTCCATTAAAATATATTTGAAGTGCTCTCCATATTGTGTAAAAATATCAATATGCAGTTGTGTGTTATAATGTAGTTTGTTCTTCTCATCTGTTTGTGGTGAGTTATCGAGTACATTGAGTAACACCATTAGAGGGCATGTTTCTACTGTTTCAGTATTTTCTGGAGGTAAAAAGAAGACTTTACAACCAGGCAGTGTTGCTAGTCCCAACACCAAATATCTGGAAATACACTGTAAGGTAATGCAAACATCTTTATCAAATTTATGCTTTTTTGCATGCTACTATAATTATTATAACTCTGCCATTGTGGATCCCAAGCCCGGATGAGAAAGGAGAAGGGTTGGGCATAGGGCTAGCAACCCTAACCTATAAAAACCTTTATGCTACGGAAACAACAGCTAGAGAAGTAATTTCATCTGGTAGAAGGAGTGAAGCAGACCAGGCAACTGGCCCTATGACGGCAAGGGATCAAAGCCAAAAGGAAGTCTCTGGCTCGACAGCGGAGCTCCTAACATATCATGTTGTTCCTTAGGATGTGTTTTTCAAGTGTTGATTCTGAGTCCTATCATACTGGCAGTCTTACTAAGGTTTTCGGTCTTAACTTGAAGGTGCTGGTGACTATGGGATAGCAGTCCTAGGTCGTTGGCGTAGTCTAGATCCTCCAAGACTGTGGTTAGACTGTCGACTTCCCTGAGTGGCATGACGCATGAGCCAATCAATGAACAGTATTGGTGACAGGATGCACCCCTACTTGATGCCTGTGTCCACTCTAAAGGGTTCAGTCAGCTGGTTGTTGTGGATGACCTGGCATTCAAAATTTTCGTATAAGGACTTGACGATGTTAACCAGTTTCCTTGGGATGCCATAGTGACGTAAAATCTTCCACAGAAAGGTACGATGTAGGCTGTCAAACGCCTTCTCAAAGTCAATAAAGGCCATATACAGTGGACTGTTCCACTCCTGCGATTGTTCCAGGATATGTCGCAGCACAAAGATATGGTCGATGCATGATCGTCCTTTCTGGAAGCCAGCTTGTTCTTGTCGGAGTATGGAGTCTACTGTTGTTGTAATGCGCTGTAGGATTATACAGCTAAAAATTGTGCTGGTGAGAGATAGCAATGTGATGCCTCTCCAGTTATTATATAACACCTTTTCTCGAATCAGCAGGGATTTCTTCACTGTCCCAGATCTCCTGGAGGATTGTTTGTATGATACATGGTGTCTCTTCCTCTTCTGCTTTCAGCATTTCACCACATACACCATTCCCTCTTGGCGGCTTGCCGTTCTTCACTTTGTGAATGGTTTCCTTAATTTCTTGTAGTGCAATGGGTCCAGTGCTGATATCTAGGGCTTCTTCAGCTTCAATGATTTCAGGTAGCACTGATGGGTCTGGTTGGTTAAGAATCTGTTGAAAATGTTCTCCCATCTCTTCAGTTTGGCTTGCTCTTCAGTGGTGGGTGTGCCATCTGCTCTTTAAACGGGAAGGTCCTGGTTGTGCCTTCGGGCACCTCGTAGCTTCCTTATGTTCTGATAGGTCGCCTTCATGTTTTTCCGTTCGGCTGCTGCCTCGGCTTCAGCTGCACGCTGTTCTATATACTGTCACCTGTCTCTCCTTGAGGAGGACTTGATCCGTTTGTTTAGCTCCCTGCATTGGGCTGCAGTCCTCTCTTTCAGCCTGGGGGACAATGTTCAGGAGCTTCCTTTTCATCTCTTTCCTTTCTTCTATCAAGTTCCATGTGTGCACAGATATCCATACATTATTGGGGCTTGTCCTGTAGCAAATGGTTTCTTTTGCTGCTCCTACTGAGGCTTTGTTAAAGGTATCGATCGTTATTGCTGCTTCTTTTCGGAGGATGCTGAAGTTGTTTTTCAGTGCAATGCCGAAGGCCTTTTCGACTGCAGGGTCTCTGAGTTTGGCCATGTCCAAATGCTGGTTTCTTTTCTGTCTAATCTTTGCTTTTCTCAACTTCAGTTTCTGCTCCTCGTTTGACTTGCACGTCTTGCAGGGAGTGCCTCCATTTGCTGTTGATGATGATGTGATCCATCTGGCTTTGTGTCCTTCCATCAGGTGATGTCCAGGTTAGTTTGTGGATTGTTTTGTGCGCAGACTGAGTACCACCAATAATAAGATCGTTCTCTTTTCACACAGATTAATGAGTCTCTTAGCATTGTCAGTAAGTTCTCCAGTTCCATGCCGCCCTATGACCCTTTCTCTGTTCTCATTTTTGTTACCTACTCTTGCATTAAAATCGCCCATGAGGAGCATCACATCATGCTTGGGGATGTCGTCTAAAACTGCTTGAAGTGCACTATAAAATTTGTCTTTTTCCTCTTCGTCAGCGTTGTCAATGGGGGCATAGGCTACTACAATAGACAGTTTTGGTGAACTTGGAGTTTAACCTCACGTAGAGTAGGCGTTCGTTTATGGGCTTCCACTGTAAGATGGCATTTGCATGTTTCCTGCTGATGATAAAGGCGACTCCTTCATGGTGGTGGTTGTCTTGCCTGCCAGACCAGATAATGGTTTCCCCAGAGTTTAGTACCTGTTTTCCTGTGCCTGTCCATCTGGTCTCTGCCACTGCGAGCATTGTGAGGCTGTAGCTGTTCATTTCTTTAACTGTTTGTGATAGCCTTCCTGTCTGGAATAAAGTCCATACATTCCAGCAACTAATTTGCATGTGATGTTTTGGTGTTAGTAACAATAACCCTCTCACAATCAGCGGGAGTCCACTAGTGGACATAAAAGAATTTGTGTACCTAGGGAGCAAGGTGACTGCTTAAGCCCATCTGGAGATCCACTGGTCTCAGCAGCCATACAAAGATCAGGATCTTCAAGAGCAACATCCTCAGTGTCCTCCTATATGGGTCAGAGTGTTGGAAGACCACATCCTTCATTGAGAAAAAGCTAGAAGTGTTTCAAACCAAGTGTTTGTGGCGCTTATAGAAGATCTTCAGGCCCAACACCATCTCAAATGAAGAACTGCTCGAGAGGGTGGGGATGTGCACCTTGGCAGAAGCAATCCAACTGCGGCGCTGGCGATGGTTAGGCCATGTGTGCCGCATGCCTCCAGACTCAATCCCCAGAACAGCCCTGTGATGGACACCATAAGGAAAGAGAAACAGAGGGAGGCCCAAAGAGACATGGAGGTGATCCATCGAAAAGGACCTCAAGAACAGAGGCCTATCACTCGAGGCAGCCCCCAGAACAGCAGCAGACAGAACCAGATGGAGGTCCCTTGCTGTTGCCTCACGTGCCAGACGGCACGAGGAGGACTGATGATGATGATGATAATTATTATAGCTTTTGCATACCAGACTGCCCATGTGAATAGCAAATGTTTATAAATCAGCATTGTTGTGTTGTGGTCACTAAAGTGGCTTGGTACTGCGCAAGCCAAAAAAAGAGCTTTAGACAAACCAGTGTGCATGCTGTAATTGATAATGTGTGTGTGTGTGTGAGAGAGAGAGAGTGCATGCATGTGTGTGTGTGCATGCATGGGTGTGTGCATGTGTGTGAGAGAGAGAGAAAAAGACCTGAAACATGCATGCAGGTTATTATTTTATTGACTGACTGTTGCAGTTTGGTAATACTGTACGTTGACCAAAAATGTGTTATTCTCATATGGATTTTTCTTGTAATGTGAACTTTAAATTATTTTTCTTTCTTTTCAGGATTTTCAGCTACATGTGTATGGCTTTAAATTTGTTCCAAAAGATCAGGCAAAGAGGGTAAGTATTTTTTGTTGGTTTGTTTTGTTTTTTCACTAATAAATAATTCTCCTGATATGTATATTAGATGCACAAATATTTAGATGATATCTGTCAAAAAATTTCTTCTTTGAAGTCTGTTCTTTAAGAATTTTGATAACAGGATGCAGTATTTTTAAAGAACTGTGTGCTAATTTAATATATTTTGGAGTGGTTCATGTTGCTACTAATTTTGATGCATGTCTCATTATTATTATTAGATTTGTTTCTTATGTTTGAATGAGTCTAGACTGCTTGACAGCTAAGTGAGTGACACTAAGATTTAAAATAATATTTTATTTACATTTTTTAACTTCATAAATTTATAACTTAACTGAGGAACATCTGGTATGCATTCAAGTTACAATTACTGTGCACATTAAGAGGCTTAATTCTTTCAGTGACCTAATGAACCATGCTGCTCCCAAGTATCATAATTTTTCATAACTGACTATGACTTAATAATTATCTTTCTTTGCTATCTGCCTTGCATAACAGATAGTCCAAGCCATTTTGCACCACTCCTGCCCCACCCGCAGTGATCTTCTATTTGCCTATGAATTTGGGCTTAATGGCAAGTTTTCAGGTGACCATTGTTTTGTCCTTCAGTTCTGCAGTCAGCAATCTTTCAGTATGAGGGATTTTTTTTAACAATCAGATTTAAAGTGATTTGCAAACATTAGTTTTAGAAGCTATATATATTTTCCTTTAATTGTTAACATTCTACAGCTAACCATTTGGTCAAAACATGTTCTTTTCATATATTTAAGAGCCAGCATTGCAGTCAGTCAAAATGTGTAATTCTTATTAAATTAAAGTGATTTTTGTTCATTTCTTTTTTCAGAAAATACACTGCGCAACATGTTTTATGAACAGAGTCACTGGAGCACAGAATTACTTCGCCTCCAGTGCAATGGGAAATGGCGGGTCACCGATGTCAATAGAGAATTTCGTATGAGCTCAAAGTGAGAAACACTGATTGTGAATTAACCCAGACTAAAACATTTTTTCCTCGAAAAGTCCTTCTACAGAGTTTACATTTCCTTCCAAACATGGGTTTGCATGTTATGGGCACATCAGCAATATTTATTTGCTCATATCAAATTCATTCTCAATGATGATTGATAACACTGGAGGCTAAAAAGCTCCACATCTATTATGCGCTGGCATTTTTCACTTTTTTAAATTAGTCGAAATTGTAATTTCAAAAAGGTAGATTTAGAGTCCCATTGCCTAGTGGCCATAGAAGCAGTAAGCCTGTTGTGGTTCCCCATATTGAGGTTTCATGTAGGAGGCTCAGACTTCGATCTTCCATTGCCCTAGTTTTTCCTTCCCTTTTAAATCGGATTCTTCTGCTGGTTGAGCAGACTTTTTACCCCAGTCACAGATCCTTGAACTGGTAAACTTCTACTCTGAAATTAAGCGTTCCTAACCACCAGCACTTCCCATCATGAATCTGAGCAGAATTAATTAATTTCTTCATCATTTGTTGAAATGCTTTTGGTATGCCATTGTACAGTATTACCAAATTTATGTGCATGTGTGCAAATGTATCTATGCATTCAGAGAGCACATTAAATTCTGTCATTTGAAGATGTCAGTGTGTATCATTATAAATAAAGACACTATAACAGCATTTACTATAGCATGTCCATTTCTGGGATTATTCTTTTTACAGCTTGCCTGAATATTTTGTGATACCCATATGCCTTACTGATTCTGAACTTAACAAAATGGCAAACCAGTATGCAGGAGAGAGATTGCCAGTAAGCTTTCTTTTATTAAATTTCTTAACAGCTACAGTTAAAAGATAAATGGTATAGTTGTTGAGTTTCAAATAAAATGGAAAATCTGTTCTGATAAATCCATTTCTTTTGGTATGATTACCAATCCAATTTTTTGCAGCATCTTTTATTGTGTATAGAAAACTTGTTTGGAAAACTTTGCAAAATAATTTCCAAGTTAGCATTTTCTAAGAAGAGACTGGTTTTTTTTTCATTTTGCTTTTCTAAACCTTTGCATGTATTTGTGTAAGAGATGTTTGTCATAAAGAATTCTTTTAAGTGTGGTGGGATAATGGATAATTTTGAAAACAAATCCTAATGATAGTGGTGATGATTTGATCAGTTTTGTTTCTTTTGCAATTTTCTCTTCAGACATGGTCATACACATGTGCAAACGGAGCCAGTCTAATTCGAATGTCAGCCTTGTTACCAGACTCTGATTTCAAGACTTGTGAAGAAAAGTGAGTTCTGTAGTCAAACTGAGGCATCAGAATGTACCTTGTTATAGAAAATGGTTCAGATAACAAATATTTCAGTCATATTACCACCATTGTTATGGGAATAATTCTTACCTTACTGTAGCATAACTAAATCCCCCTACCCACTTTTCCTAAATAATGTTTACACAATTCACAACACTTACCTATCTATCACACAGGTCAGCAAAGCAGTTTGCTAGAACAGATGTTCCCTTCATATTGTTTTTGGATGTGTTCACCCACAATATTCAGAGTTTGTTTTTTTTTCAAATCTAAATTCTGGACCCTAGGTTTTTTCTAGCAAGACTAGTGATTCCAATAACATTTATTTTTACAGCAGGAATGTATATACCAGTATATTTATATACCCTTATACATGTAGCAGGAATGTATATACCAGTATAATATTTATAAACTTATACCTGTAGCTGGAATTTATATATCAGCATAAAAGTTATATACCCTTATACATGTACCAGGAATTTATATACTAAGACATCCAGTGCTGAGGTTTGACTGTATATATCATATTATCAGTTTACTGATGAAGAGCTGTAATATATAAGTATTTAAAGCTACATTCCTGGCCTGTGCAGATTGCAGATCTCTGCCTGTGCGGAGGTGATTGTGTGTGAAACTCACAGAAACCACCACTGGTATTTTATTTCTGTACCACTAGACCTATACATAACTATGAACATGTGTAGGAAGACCGTTCATATTTAGGATGTGGTTTATTTTCGCAGAATGGTGCTAGCAGTCAAGGAGGCTAGCGGGAACAGGGACCTGAAGTTTGTTGACATGACAGAAACCTGCCCATCTGTGGCAGACATTCGCACTAGCAGCATCAGACTTAGGGCACTGTGCATGACAGGTGAGTCTTTCCATCTTGGGATCACAGAGGTGACTGTGTATCACTCTATTTGGGGATAGTGACGTCCCTTCGCTTAACGGGCTTGGGGGGACTGCTCTGTCATTTTGTGTGATCCATGAATCCACATCAAATTTTGATGTTTCCAACTGACCTATGACTTTTTTTGCATTGTTTCCTCTGTTTTTGATTGTTATTCAGTGCCCATGCCACATCGTTTCTTCCCATAAACATCATCCACTAATGGTCTCTGCATCCTATTCTTTACTTTGCCATCTTACTTGAAGTTTTTGACTTTGTGGGATCACTTTTACCTACTTCACTGAAACTTTTTCAGCACTACAATTAGCGATTTTCCATTTTCTGATCTACAAGCCTGTGCTTTATGGCTGCAAGTTTAGCAGAATAGATCTTGGATCTCTATGCCTCAACAATGTCACTGATGATGAGTGTCATATCACGGATTTGTGGTTTTATTATGTTGTCCTGCGCCATGTGTGTTTTGAGGCTGCTGCTGCTTTCGCTTCCTCAGTGCCTGGATACTCAACTGTGTTGCCCTAAAACTCAAAATGAATTATTCAGACGAAACGTTCTTCACCTTCTCGTGACTGTGGGAGACATGAAATGTTGCTCTGCGTTAACGACGTTGTTTTACTTATTTAGTTTCTCTGCAACATATTGAGCTTGCCTTGGGTGAGGTTGTGCTGTGGCGTCTGCTAATCCTCATGGATATTGCTGACCGAATGCTTATGTCAACTGCATTGAGCTTGCTACCAGCAGGGAAATGTGCTATAGAAGTGCTATTATTATTATTATCTATTTGTGGCAAGTACCTCTTTCCACCGTGTAACACCACAGGAGACTAAGCTGCTCATGTGCATAGCAGGTAAATCTGTCCATCTTGGGCTGTAGTCCTGATGTCATTACCCATGGGGAAAGCTGGGGAAATCAATGGAAAGCATCTTGTCTGCATAGTTATAATACACTTCCCAGACTCATGGATATTGCTCTGTTACTTTACCTTGGGAGTAAAGCAGCACCACTTGAATCTGGACACTGCTTTATAATTGCGGAGACGAGATGCCCTTGATTTACTTGGGACAATGACTTACTTTACTTTCTCCTCAATTTTCATTATTCGCTACACATCTATTGACAGCATTCACCTCTACAATGATAATCTCATTCTATTTTCAGGAATGACAAAAAGTGTTCATGTTTAGATGACATTAAATACACATGCACACACACACACAATTATTAGTTATCACCTCAATCAGATCCATTCAGTTCACAATATATATTTTTTCTACCAATGTTTTGAATGTTCTTTATGATCTTTCAGACACATATAGTGAATTCTTCAGACAGGATGCAACCTGGCTGTCACAGCTGGATGGGAGCCAGTGGCTGACCAACATAGGCCGTTGCCTTAAGACTGCAGCAGAAGTTGCAGATCTTTTAGTCAACAAGGTGTCAGTAGCCTTGAAAGGTGAGGACAGGGCTAACTCCAGAGAGAGGTCTTACAAAAGAGTAGGAATTATTAATGGTACACCAACTCAGTAACTGGACCATTTGGTGAACAAGTATCGGAATCAGTCATAGTTCTTATACATTTGTGCAGCAGTGGACTTTGCACAAATGGTACCTGGCATTGCATGGACTGATTTCTCTCATGAGGTTTTCCAATTGTAATTTTATTGTCAACTTGCAATTACTACTTCACTGAGTTAAACTTATTCAGTGCAGTCATTAACATGTGGCATCAGGTCAGAGTAGGCAAACAATAGGACTAATCTTGCACTTGCTATTCTTTCAATGTCCATTTGTTAACTGAATGTCAGTGTCACTGTTGTCATAATCTTTGCCAAAACTTGCTCTGGTTTCTTTTTTCTTTTAACAGAAGAGAGAGCCGTTGACTTGAGTTGTGTGGTGTCATGTCTGGCACAGCTTATTATCGATCCCTACTTCCGAACACAGGAAGGCTTTGCATTTCTGGTACAGAGGGAGTGGGTAGTTATGGGTCATCCTTTCCAGCGAAGAAGCCATTTGATACAAGGAACACCTGATAATGACAAGGCAATTATTTTACAGCTCTCTTGACTTAGTTTCTACTTTGTGAATTAGTCTCATCAGTGCACATTATTTGTTAAAATACAAGAGCTGAAATTGGAGATAACAAGGAAGTTTTTCCAACAACTCATTCTCATCTTTTTTGAAGATAATCACCAGACTGATCTGGTTTCAGTGATATCTGGTTTGTATGTCTCCATGGTTGTGTAGCTTGTCAGCTGGGGTTGTTTTGATGACATAACATGCCCTTGTGTCAGTTATTGGGCTTCTGAGATCCTGCTGCTGGTGGTCATATCTTACATGACATTTGAAACAACAGTGTTAGTCAGGCTTTGTGTTGGAAATAAGTTGTATGATATTGACATAAATTCCCATACTTTAGATGGATGTAATTCTTGAGTGGCTTGTCTTCATTGTTTTATCTTAAACTTCACTTACATAACTGATTTTTTTTCTGAACTATAACTTTTTATTTTGGCAGTCCCCAGTGTTCCTGCTTTTCCTGGACAGCGTTTGGCAGTTGCTGCAGCAGTTCCCTTCACGCTTTGCCTTCAGCGAGACATTCCTTACCACACTGTGGGATACAGCACACCTGGGCATTTTTGACACCTTCCTCTTTGACTCAGCCAGGGAGCGCAGGCGTTTCTTCCACGAAGGTCGAAAATTGGCCAACATCTGTTTACCCAGTGCTTGGGAATGGAGCCTTCAGTTCTCTGAAGACGATGTCTTGCTCTTCAACAACCCTCTTTTTGTGTTGCACACATCTTCTGACCTGGAGGGAGTGATCAGCAATGCTCGAGGATCTTTAAAGCGGCAGCAGAAGACAGCTACCTTTAGTTACGCACACACACTGACAGACTTCTACGACCTGGAGAAAAGGAAAAGTGACTTGTTCCGAAAACCTGACAGCGATGTTCTGTCTCCTGTCAACTTTGCACCTGCCATGTTGTGGATCTGGTCACAGTGCTACCTGCGATGGTGTGTCCCAGCACAGATTCTACGTGGGGGTCGACCAGCAGAGTACATGCATCAGTGTTTGCTGGTAGAGGAGATCCTCTGCCTTCAGCACCGCGTCAAGATTCTCGAGGAACAAAAGGACAGGAGGAAGAGATCCATGGGCAGTTTGAAGCTTCCACGACCCCAGTCGGGCTTGATTTTCTCTCTAGAAAGCAAGTCTGTGTTGGACTCTGGTTACCTCACCTCATCTTTCCCATTTCCTGCTGCAGTGACAGCTCAAACCCAGCACAAACTGATCGATGGACCCTTGAGCATGTTCCTGCATGAAAGCCTCGTTCAGTACAATTACGATGAAGACATGGCTGAGGACTGAAGTGCATTTCTGTGATAGACCAGTCAAATGCAGTATTTCTTATAAGCCATCAGCCAACAGAACTTTCCTGTGTTTGTTGTTAACAGTCACAATCACAACTTACCAAAGTAAAATCACTCAACTGTACTTTACACTTTGCCATTTGTTGCTGGTTTTTGTTTTGCCTTCACACCATTACACTGTTTGGTACTGAATTGACATAATTACATTAAAGGTAGCATGCGAAATAAAATTAAAAAGTTCTCTAAATGGAACAGGTTATCGCATCAGAACAGAATGTGCACTACTGTTTGCATAAAGAGAAGCACTGAGTCACTGTGATTAGAATCAATCTTTGTAATCTTCATTATGTTTACAAAAACATCTGTAAGCTCACATGGTGGTTTTTCAGTAGGTTAGAGCAGCAAAAAAAGACTACCATATTACCACTAGCTTTATGTGAATAATGCATCAGAAAAATATCAGTGAACACTGGCTTTGTTCTGCATATGATGGATGCTAGGTCATAAATTGTTCTTATAAATTTTTACTACGGTTATCAGACATGTTTTAACAGTTTATTTTCTTAAGGATTTCTCAATTACAGAAGAAATATTTGCATAAAGCAAGTACAATAAAACACTTTTTTGGAAAATTTTCACATTCTCAGGCATGCATATATATATATATATATATAAAATGTGTGTGCAAACGCTTAACCCTGTATTGTAATATATTAGGCTGACTGCTAACAAATGCAAGATCATGAATACAGGAATGTTTTAGTGTTTGAAAAAGACAATATTGACATTTTAGTTTAACCCTACCAGACCTGAGGCCCTGAACCTAACTGTCTATATACCTGGGCTCCTGGCATTAAAGAGAAAAAAACCAATATGCTATAGAAAAATGTTAGTTACATGCAAACAAGTGGTTAGAATAGAATGGAACTTGGAGACATTGTGAAAAAAATAGGTTTACCTTTCATCTAGCACCAATATTCCACCTTTGTGTGCCAATCCGCCCAGTAGGATGAGCCTTGTTTCACACAGAGGTACTTCTTTAAAAGTGAGCACTAGATGTTGCTCTTTACCTTCTTGCATGGATTGTCTTCGTAAGACACTCCAGGATTGGTCTTCTTTTACTATCTAGATCTATAAGCTTCAAGATTCTCCTCACCTCATCACTCTTGCTCTCACTGTGTCACTTGAACTGGAAACGTATTCTTGATGAAATTCTGACTCGATCACCTGTTGGACTGTGATAAGCCTGGATCTACTTCACTTTCCTGTTAAGTGCTTGGTTTATCAGCCACTCGTTTCATTGTGAATTTTCAGAATTTTTTCACGTCAAACCACACAAAGTCAATTCAAACACATGAGGGCAGACATTTGCTAGCCATGAGGTTTGACCACAATTGGTTATTTTTAGTTTGCTATGCATTTTTTTTCACGTACTAGGCAAAGTACTGAAAATGAGGTAGTGGTATAGCGGCAGATTCGAAAATTACCGAAAAATCGGTACAGCAGTCTGGTAGGGTTAAAGATGGCTCTATCAAGGCACTATTCTTTGTTATAGTTTGTTGAGATATATATATATATTATGCCAGGACTGCTTAGCAATTCATATTCATTATATTCATAGGATTCGGCATTACGGCACCAGGTGTATGCACAATAGCAGTTTCAGGAGTAGGTATGTCTGAATTTCCAAAGAATGTGGTAACAGGTCTTACTGGTTGACAGCCTCCCAGCTGTTTTGACACAACTGGTGACGGAATACTGCATCCCAAGCTAGAGTTATCACGCCTCAGAATCAGCACCTCAGGACTTGTATTAGTCTGTATATACAGTGTAGCACTTTCAAACCATTTGTGTGCATAAGGAAAACTTCAACTAAATATGTAACCATGTCATTGTCTGAAAAAAAGATTTTAGTTATAAAACGAAGGATTATTCATGTCTAGATTTCTCTTTTTAGGGGAAAAAACTGCACAGATGATTGTGGCTATGCTAAAAGCTCCACACTATTGGCAAAGAAGGTGGCCAGTAATGAACTTAACAACCTGTACAGCTATTTTTGGTAATTAATGCAGCCACATGCTGCTATATATGAAGTGTTGGAAGAGGGAGATATGTGTAGGTGTTAATGTAAGAAATGCATGCATGTCAGTTTGCACGAATGAATTTTAAGGGAAAACTTGTCACATTTTACTTGTAGGAGAGAGGGTGCGTGCAGGTTTAAGTGTAAGAGATGCCTGCATGTGTCATTTTTAAGGGATGTTGGAAAACATTTGTCACTTTTTTACCTGCAATGGTGAAATATAGTCCAGATGTGACCTTACTCTTTGAATAGTTTATGTGGAATTTGTTTGTTTTTGAACTGAAGTTTTTCAGGATGTTGCCTTGTTGCAAGTACTGCTTGCACAAATTACAAAACAGAAGGTAAATGTTTTGCATTCATCTTCTTCCTTTCTTTGGCATAATATGAAACTACTTTTTTATTGTTTGTGAAGGCATTAGCCCCATAGCACTTTAAAGCAAACCTTGCCCCAGGACATGCATGTGTAATCGGTCTTGGAATTTGTTCAGTTCATTCTTTGCCCATTGTTTTGTACTGGCTGCTGTCATTGTTGTAATTTCTTCTGATGTATTTTTTCTCTGTAATCTTTTCCAAATGTTTCAAGACAAATCATGTACATCCCCATGGTTACAAGCATAGCCATGACTTTCATATCCAATGAACATTTCATTTCCCTGCCTCCTAGAAAGGCAATTAAAAATATCCCTTCCTTATTACTGCTTATCATGAAAAGGGTTCACCGATGGCCTTTGTATTTATTTCGTGCTCAGTCATGCAAAAACTTGCACATATCACAAAAGATATGCTATGACAACCAGCAGAAAATAAAGAATGGTCACATTTCATGCTCATTTGTTGTGAGCAATAAAAGGTGTTTTCCATGATAGGGGAAAACCGTGTGCCAGAAATGCTACAGTACTGCTAAACTCACGTCTGATGATGTTTGTAATTACCATGTCAATGTTTTAATTGTCACATTAATTCAATGGTCCTACCCTTTAAGTGTGATGTATGCCTCATAAAAATGCTAAAATGCATGTATGATGCATTATTCTAGCAATATTAAAAGGTTATGTTGCAGATGAAACAGTCCATTCCCTGCAGACATCACTCATTCACTTTACCATGCAGTTATTTTCGATGTCAAAGTAATGACACAACAGTGTTGTTATGACCAGAAACCTTTACTCATCAAGCAAGCAGCAGATCAAGTTCACATGGACATTTTACATCTGCTATTCTAAATAAAAATGTTATGACCCACTTTCCTCTCAAATCTTTTCAAGACCTTTAGAGAGGGTTTACAAAATATAAAGAAAACAAAGTGAACATTTAATTCACCACATTCTGAACTTGAAGAACAGAAGATTAAATTATGGGCTTTTATATACTCATAAGATTGCATTAATTTGCACAATCTCTCAAGCAGTCTTTTACTCACTTTGTTATATCTGAAAACACTATAACTGGTGTTTCCTTAAACTCCAGATAGACATGATATATAGTGCACAGCTGTATAGTCGACATGACAATGCTGCCCAGCAATCAAAAGACGAAACAAATTCATACTCACCATGAGCTTGATTTTAACTTGAATTTTACCAAAAGCCACAGCCATTGAGAGAGTTTTGACCATAGAGTAATGATGATTCATAAGATGCTACCATTAAAAACAAGCTCACTTTTATGACTACGTAGGAAATGGGGTCTTTGCTTCTTTTTGAAACAGATGGAAATTCTGATAAGGCTTGCATATTGTGAACAGAAAGTTCACTCAAATCTCGTCAGTCACCATTTTGTTGAAATAATTTTGCACTTGGATTAGCTTTTACCAGTGCAGCTTCCCCCCTCACAAAAATGGTAATATTTTATATAAAATTTTAATTATTACACTGATGGATTAATGAACGTTTTACATTTCAAATTTCTTAAGGATGGGCCAGTGATGTAAAAATAATCCACCTGTAATCTGGCCAAGCAATATGAACTAATTCAGCCAACAATCAGTTTTACTAATATTTCTTTTTAGTCAATTTTTCTCATTTACTGATTTCTTTCACTCAGTTGCATAAGGAGTAATGGTCATAGGATATTAACTGTCTTTTTAAAAATGCAAAGCAGCAAACATGGAATAAAAACAGTTAAACATTGTTGAACAAATAAGAAACCAGATATGGAGACAAGTACTACTTCTACCACCTAAATATACCTTACAAAAATGAATAACACACCTAACATCCTTTAGTGGAACATTTTTTATGAGTACTAAAAATATTTTAAACATCTTATTGAAAGCTCAAGATTTAAGGTGCCTGAAAAATAAGATGTAAAAAAAAAAATTTTAGCTAAAAGAAATTTTAATTTTCTGACCAGAAATCTCTGGAAAATCTGCAATAACTGCTTAAACATCTTCAAGTGATTAGAAAATCTCAAATATTTATCAATAGAAATGTTGTGTCTGAGCATTTACACAAGATGAATGATCTGAAATATTTCACAAATTTCCTAAGTAATCCAGGTCTCACAATAACTGCAGTACTTAAAGTTTTTCTTAGAAAATCCATGAAAAAAAATTACAGGTAACAAATCTACAACTGGAAAATACCCCAACATGCATTTACAAACCTAATCACCTTCACCAAGTCGGTGGCACCTGTGCAAAAAGGACCTTCTCAATTCCAAACTTATTTGATCACAAAGAATATAGAATTCAAGTTCCACAGAAATTTAAGAAACCGAAAGTCACATCAAACACATGGATTCTTGTGATGGTACAAAACATGAAGTCACACTATCCGCATGCTATTGATTACACATGCCAAAACATGTCTATTTAGCGAAAAAAAAAAAAAAGCAAGCTGGAGGTCACTGTACCATCCATCCATTAATGGCTAGTATGGGAGCCATTGCTCCATTATTCAAGCTCAAAATAAAGAATGCATATGAAAATGCCAAGCTGTGCACCTGTCACATCATTATTTAGGGAATACATGCTAATTCATCAGTCTCTGGAAAGGGTTGAAATGTAAATTTATTAGCTTGTGCATATGCATTCTTCAACTTAAATCCCCCTCCCCATTTTTTAATTATATTTGATGTATATGACACACACACATAGTAACCTGACAGAAGTGTCCAAGAATATACTTTTCTTCACAAATATCAGACTGAAAATTCTTTAGCACTGAAAACATTATGCTCCTCTGTGCCAAGAGAAGATTGGAATCTCCACAAACACTTAGCTGAAGCTCCCAGTAAGACCTGCATGTGCAGCCTTCACCTTCTGATTCTCCGCACAGCTTCATCGATATCATCAATGTGCTCCTTCAGGGCATTCCACTGCTCAGGACTTAAGCTGATACCTGAAAATATTTTTGCATAAAAGTTCTTAACGGACACCATGAATGCCCAAACATACAGACATGATGGCCTGTTTGTCCTTTCATGCTCAGTTGACCTTATTTTTGTGATTTTGAAAGTGTTCCATGCATGGATGGGAGCCAGAAATTCTCCTCTTTCCTCGAGCTGTGTCACCAAAGCATACATACATCGCTATTTTCACACACATGACACCACCTACTGCCAATCATAAAATGGCTTTATTCACTGATAGCTTCACGATACTGCGATATACAATTTTGTGTTTAGATCATCCCATTGCTAGCATTGTTACTTTTATTTTTAAAATCCAGCAATAAATGACTGTGCTGGTCCCCTGACTGCTTGTTTTAAGCCTGGCATGTTGCATATCAATGAAATCAGCATTCTCCCCCCTAACTCCATCTGTCAATTTAGGTGTTTAATGGAAAATATAACCATCTTTTAATGTTTTCCAACATATAACTTTAAGAAAACTAATAAAATTATTTCACTTTTAGAAAAGTAACTACAGATGCTGTTGTGTCCAAATATTGACTAGATTGCATATAAATACACAGTAATTAAAAAATAATGTTTGCAAACATTGAACTACACAGTTATAGGTTCAATTAGTCATCTAGAGGTTCAGTGTCTGCTAGCTTTAGGGGTATTGCCATCTCTAGTCTCTTCATATCTAACATTTAGTCAGTGTCACCCCATATATTCCTTGTGATTTTTGTAAGCATCAGCTAAAGTAGTAGCAGTCACTCTGTGCTCATCTTTCTTAGCCAGCATTGCAGTGATGGCATGAACATCAACATATACATCTTTTATTAAGGAAATCATTTTAAAGCTTCCTCATCTAAAGAACATGTGAGTACTAACATAGGGGTTGAACAGAAACTGACCTTTCTTGCCAGGAAGTAGGTTGCCATCCTTTTCATAGTATTCACGAATTCCAACCAAAACTTTGCCACGAAACTCACTCACTGTTGCATAGCGCATCCGTGCAAGCTAAAACACAAAATTGATGTCATTAAATTACTGCCTCCGGCTTAGTGTCACTATAAATGTTACAGTATATCTGGACAACTTTATAAGTTACCTGAAACATCTGCTCCCCATTAGGTCCTCTTTCCACTTTACTGGAGTCTCCTGAAGATTTTTCTTCTTTGGTGGATTTCTTTGCCTCCTTAGACTTAGCTGGAGAAGATTCTAGCTTTTTCTTTTTTGGCTTGGGAACCTGTTACAAAATTAAACAAAATTGGTTAAAACAAAACTTTAAGAATAATAACATTACTTGCATAGCTCATAAACCCAGCATGTGGCCAGGCTCTCCACACTTCCCATTACCACACCATTCTTAAGCTTCCACTATAAAATTTATCCTCCCACCAAAAAAAAAACCCCACCTCAAGTACATTTAAAAATCTTCACTGTAGATTATAGCTTGCACCACCCTGTCAATGTAAAATGAACTGTACTTGTGTGTGCATTACAATTTACATTTTGAAAAGTTATGATCTAGTCACATTTAACTTTTATTACCTTTAGTATATTCTGTATTATATTCTACCACCATCTAAAACTAAACACATTAATATTAATTCCCTAAGGTTACAACCTTACTTCACTGTCGGACTCTGAATCATCAGATGTTGACAAGTATTCTTTGGACTTCGGCATTTTGCAATTAAATTTGCAATTCACAGAGATTTAGACCTGCAGAAGAATGCATGAAAAATATATATATATATAATTTCAAAACTTTTCTTTGGCCTTCGATTTGATACAGATGGGGAAAACCCTGCTGATCACCCTGCTGCTAATGGAGTAATGGTTTGTACCTGTACTTTTTCATTAATCCAATACCACTGTTTGTCAAAACATATGTTATAATCTAATTCAACATGCGACGCTTCTCTAAATGCTGAGAAATTACAAAACAAAGCCTGGTACAGCTTTGATATGGGGGGAGACGCGACGGCCATAACAAAAATGGCTCGCGGCATTTGTCGTCTGCTCGCTCCACTCAATCCCCCAATTGTACCTAATAAACTAAACCTAACACAAACCCTAACCCAAACCTCTGACAAAATAACATAGACCGGCCTATGACGTCACGTCTCCCCCCATATCAAAGTTCTGCCCAAAGCCTCAAACACTGATCGATAAGGATAATTAATACTCCTGACACAAGACTTTCATTCAATGCACGTCCGTGACTCCAAACGTACAAACAAAAGAAACAATACCTGAGTTATCCGCGCTTTTTTCTTGACAAGTATTTTCTCTTGCTAAATCACAAGACGGAAAATTTATAAGTAAATGCAGTTAACTATATATAAGATTGCTCTGCCTAACGACTGTATGCATGCTGACAAGCCAGCAATGCATGTTTAAATTATTTGTTGTGTCATGTACATCTACACACTCACCTAGCTCCCGCGTTCACTGACGGAAATGACGTTTGAGTGAGGCCTGCTGGGTAAATTCTAATCCCTGTCAAGATTGCGCTGTATGGTGTTGTTTAGTTGTCCAACTCCGTGGACTTTTTTGCCACACTGGCAAATTAGATCGCACTTCAGGATTTGAAATGACTCGTAAGTGGCTACTTTTTCTCTCCTTTATGTCTTCAACATTGTTTCTATAATGTAACTTTTTTAAAAATCTGTGCAATCATTGAATCAGCTGACATTGTGGTTGGAGTTTTTTTTCTCTCTGATCCTGGCAGTGGCATTGCCATAATTTTACTGATGAAACCACTAGTTAGTTTATTCACAGTTGTACTGTTCTTTTTTTTACGTAAATTTGGCATAATTGTGTGTGCTTAAATGGAAGAATTTGACCTGGACGAGGTTATGTTTTAAAGTAATGAAGACGGACTAAAATATAAACTTTGGTTGTCAGTTGTTTGTAGTGACAGCTTTGAATAGACAAGCATAGTTCCTTGGTCGAGTCAGACACTTTAAGTAATGAATTACACGCAAAAAATCTTACCGTAATGGTCACATCTGGAACACTTTAAGAAAAACAGTGCATAAAAAACGAGTTCTGGCGGATTGTGAAAACTACTTCCTACTTCCTACACGAATAACAATCACCCGCGTAAATTAAAAACGATGTGCCTACAGTTTTTAATGAAGTATTAATGCAATGATCCATTAGTTGTACGTTTAGATATTGATACGTCTGCACATGAAGTTTGATTACTTTCCATCTAACGTGTGTGTGTGCGTATATATATATATCGTTTTGTGGCTGTGAAACTCCCGATTAACTAAAGACGATCATGATATCTAAATCCAAATTGTGATTACACATACAAAGGGCTTTTTGGCCCTTAGGCTGTATCTCTGTGCCCTGTTCATCTTTTAACCAAGACTTTGTCAGTAACGGATCCGAAAACACCAGTAGAAATAAATTTTCTCCATAATACAAATACATTTGTAGAAGCTGTTAATTCTTTTGGAGGGTTTTTAAATGCATGTTGTTGGGGTATCAGGTGGAAACCAGCGTGACAAAGCCCGTGAGAAGACTGCAAAAAAGCAGAAAGAAGCCCAGAAAAAGCAGTCTTCTGGTGAAAAGGATGGCAACAAAGGAATGTCTTTGGAAGAAAGACGGGAAAGGTACTTATGCAATCATCAGATATTTTTAGCTAATGGATGAAGAACATGTCTACAAAATTATTTTCAAATGACTGGGTTTAGCTCATTACACCATAATAATTTTCAACATCGTAGCTGGTAGCACTGTTCCCATTTAAAGGCTGAACTTTTAGCTTTTGTAGGTAAAGAATAGTTCAGCTTAATGGAGGGAGACGAGAGTGCCAGCTACACAAGTGGTCATTCTTTGCTGATTGCTTCCATATGGGCCAACAAGTACCATCACCTCTTCTGGATCAAATCCTTTTTTTGGGGGGGGGGGGGCAAGGGGGGGGTACAGACTGAAAATTCAACCTTTAAAAATACAAGTCTTTGAACATCAATATTCTCACCTACATTTCTTACATCATGAGTGGGCTAGGGGTTATTGGGAACACATCGTCAACATAAGGTTTCCCTTTTACCAATGATATTGAAACATCTGGGTTATGTTTGTCAGCAATAAAAAAAATATTAGCCTTTATTTTAACCCTTATTTTAGAAAGTGCAAACATCCTATTAATGGATTTATCTTTGCAAGAATGTCATGTGCTATATGCCTAAAATCGTGATCTACCAAAAGTAGTTGTGAAAAAAACTTATGCATGTTTAGTAGATATTAGCAAACAAAATGAAAACATATTTTTAAGGATTTTGATTTGTAAAAATGGGGAATAATATTCATTTTCAGATAATGTTTTTGGTGGGTGAGCAAAAGATATTATTAGCTGTAATATACCACTTTTGTCATACAATTTTTGTTTTCAAAATTTTTCATGGTGCATTTCAGAGATGCAGCCATAATGAGGCAAAAGCAAGAGAAAAAGAAGGGGCCGGCAGAAGAGGGGGCAGTGGGTGGTGCTGCCAAATGACATCCATGGAGATGTTCTCTCTACCAGATTTCACCTTCTGTTCATTCAGCTTCTTGCTCTCATATTTGCAGACAGTGTCAAGCCTTTGACATCTTCTCAGTAGGATCTTACATGTATCTTCCATGTTTGCAGTCATATGTTTGTGTCGCCCAGGATCTCGTAACTGTAGAAGAATCTTTTTGCTGCCAGATTGAGATGTTGGGATCAGCTTTATTGAGCGACCACACTAAAATTAGATAAACAGTACACAGATGTGGAAAGAATACCTACAGTACCCCCTTACCACCCCTTTTTTCTGGGAAGCCATAGGATTTTTTTATCCATCAGGTTTGTGATCAGTGGCATGTCAATGTGAATAAGACTGTTTTCGGTAAATTTTTAGCTGTTGCATAACATCAGTCATTGTAAAAATATTTGCTTCTGTTGAATCTTTTTATCCCTTTTTTCACTTTTTCTTTTTTTGTGGAAGCTCTTCTACACTCAGGTGAATGCTGTTTGGGTTGTAAGTGCATCTATGGAAGAGGAACATCATATCATATATTGCCAGGGAATACCATTGCAGACTTACATCAACATTTTGACACTTTCTAAATAATCCAGTATGGTACTAGATGTTGTCTTGGAATATCATATCTAGTGATTGTCTTCAGAGCAAATCGCTGCAGTGTGTTAGCCAAAACTGCAGACTCTGGGAAAGCATCGCTTGTCTGTTGCAACATGGCTTGCCTTGTAACATTTACTCAGCCATGCACAGCATACTTGCATAAGAGTTCCTTTCATCTTCATCAGCAACTGACTCTTGTGCTGTTCATGAAAGTGGAAATAAAGATATTTCATATATTTCATTGTTTGTCCAATTAGAGCCTGTGAGCTAGGTTAGTTGATATGGCAATAGTGTTGGTATTCTTTGGCACAGATGTGTACTTGATGAGGTATTGCAACCATTCTGATGAACTGGGTAACGGATGCAGAAGGAGTGGATGCGACAAGGTAAAGATCTTGCAATAGGCTCAAGTGTTGAGCAAGATGACTGATCATAGTCATAAACTGAAGCTGATCTGTGCAGTGGTGGTTTAAGTGGAGGTGGACAAAATGTAAACTGACATGGCCAATCAGTTTTTGAGTATATTTAAGGCTCTTTCTGCCAGTCTCTGTCCAACAATATCCAATTTATCATTGACATATATGAAAGAGCGACTAACATGCATTCGTGATGCATGAACTGCTGAGCCAATTGGACTTTACTGACCCCAGGGCATTTTCAATGTTAACAGTTTGTACAAAGATGATTCAAACACTTTTTGTGTGTCTTAAAGATGCAAAGTGAAATGATTGACAACAGTTTTTTAGGGGATTAAATTACAGTGTGTAAGAATCAAGCTTTGTGACAGTTTAATATCAGTGGTGGTGGTGTGCAATCCTATTGCAAGTGCCCCAAAACAATGTCAGGCCACTTTGGAAATATTTGAAGCCTAGTAAATGCAACTAAGGTACTCTAGAAAGCACCAGCATACCACTGACGAGTTACATTTAAACTTCCATCAGTTCACTGATCTGTACTGAATGGATAACAGTAGTCAAGATTATCTAGTGGGCTTCGTGCAGTGGAACACCCATGAAGGTTGGTCATCAAGATGCAAAGGGAGTTGCATAAATGTTATCACCATTTTTTGAAACAAAAGTACCCTTTTTTCCAAAGGGGAGCAAATATAGTACAATGATATTCTTGATCATTAAAAATAAAAGCCAAAAACACAGACTTGAAAGAACAAGTCTACCAAACTGAAACTTAAAACTTTTCATCTTCCACACATTTGCAAAGGACAAACAAATGCACACCATCAAAAGTCTAACCTTACTTTTTTTCTACAGTTTATTTTATGACATGAAGTGATGTGTCGTACAAAAACCAAATACCCACAACACATTTGCCTACTGCAAGCAGCATTTTAAGTATGCACTAAACCTTTATCCCCAAAACATGATTAAAGATGGATGTTTTTATTTCAACCAGCATGCACACTTTTTGTTGTTCTTCCCTTTTTTGTGTATACTCAATTTTTGAGCATTTGAAATTTAAGACGACTAAATGTTAAAATAGCAGCCACAAAGGCATTCAAGAGAAACAAGGATTGTAATCTAAACCCATGTACTTTCTATTCATGTTTGTGTATCTTGATACATAAAAATCAGATAAATGGGGTGGGCATGCATCTGCTAAGGACATGGTGAATTTACAATGTCATATAGTTCAAACTTTTACCTAGCTACTACATATCCTTCGAATTCCCCAAACAGCATTTAGTCTATAGAGTACCGGGCATATCTTTAGGGCAAGCATATCAAAAGTTACCATTTTCAGTCTGGTCTACAAAATGTGTTTCACTAAAGCCTGCTGGGTAATTTGCTTGTATAACAAGAACAGATCACATAAATGAAACATTCTATGTAGAATTCTTGATGAGTTCCTGAAAAAATATAAGCCTCAGAAGAGTACACGTCCATGACAAATGAAGAAGGTTTAGAGCGTGAAAAATAAGGTCACTCGCCCTCTCAATGCTACTCTCTCTTGCATTCCACTCACCAAAAGCAAATTCACAAAACCTTCCCTCAAGATGTTTTACACTTCCAAGGCGAAATCATCGAAAAATGGGCATGGAAGGAAATTTTCACAATAAGGGTTTTCTTAACCAAACACATACTGAATCTTTGGCAAATCTTTTATATGACCACCATGTACTAAACTGCCAACTACAGTAACATTTCAGAAAATACATCGGGTTAAGAAGGTCCTTTCTCTGATGACGTGAAAAATGGGACCTAGAAATGGTAATGTAGTATTAGTACTTAATAATTGCTGAGGAAATGCAGCTGTTCTTCAGGACTTGCAGGAGAAAAAAGAACAAAACAAATTCATGTCCATTTAAGTACACAAGCATGCAACCTGTGCACAATGCATGTTCTTATATGCATGCTCACATTGAAACTCTACAGTGCAATGAACAGAAAAGCAGTACAGAAAAATCTATATTTTTTCCTCCTGCCTGCTGTTTTAACACAATGAGACATGAGAAACCACACTGCTGTTAAGGACATCAATTCTTCATTTTGTTGTGTGCAGTGCTGCCTGCCTATATGAAACTAGACTGTGATGCCCTAAAGAGGACAAGGGCAGTTGTTTCTTGCACTGTGTCTGTTGTGGTCATTGACCTAACTTTGTAGCTGATATTTTAAAGGACAACATAATAGTACAAAAATAAAACCCTGTCTGCATCTTTAGTAATATTTGTGTTCAAAACTAAATCAGTATTTCAATCAACAATATGAACAAATAAAAGCCACCAAGAATGGATAACCATGTTCTTGTAAAAATCACTTTTGAACATCTGAATCAATGTAAAGTACAGGCATCCCCCCCTTCACCCTTCCAACACATAATGTCTAGATAATTGTAAATTGACTCAGTGAAAAAGAAATCTAATCATTACCATGTGAGGAACAATTTTTTGTCTTATTTGACCACAATCAAACTAAACCTCCAATTTTCACATCCCTTTTTCATTATGCATGAACTACAAGCCATGCAAAAATGAACAGCTTTCATTTTTGGACGACTTTGCCCACAATGCCAGGATCGATATTCTGAACTGAAACAAACACCAATATCTTTCTAGGAAATGCACAATAACTTCATAAACATTATTTTCCCAAGTCAATGTCTAGGTACTCCTCCATTCTGACAAGAAAAGCTTAAACATTTTAGAGGTGATTACACTTTAACAAAGTAATGCACCTCTATAACTTTTCAAATTGCCAAAAGACAAGAAGATTTCATTTAAAACATAAATGGAATTCTTTATTTATTCACAAATGCTTTGTTCCAAAACACACGACAAATAAAATTCAGACACCTCTAGCCCTACCACCAGATCTAGATATCTTTTTTTTTTTTTGGCAGTAACTTTGGAATAATAAGTAGAACAGAAATTTGAAATGGCCTTCTGAACATCTGGCACTGATTCATAACAGTTACAGATACAACACCTAAGATTTTACCTGTGTGTTTGTGTGTGCATGGTTATGTGAGTGGTGAGGTTTTTTTATACACATACTTATCTCATTTGGTCTTCAATTGTATTATTTTAAGCCTCTATAGCAGTCCTGGGTTTCCAGGTTTGACACGTTCTATACACACCTTGTTTGGTTCAAGTTCTTCCTCTCCTCCCATAAAAATCCTTTAAAATATTCTATTTGCCACATTTTTCATTGTATGCTAAAGACAACGTCAAGAAAGAAAGAAATTGAAGCATTTTCGCAGAAAGAAATGGGGTTTTCACTTGGGGGAGTCAGGGAAATGCAATGGCTATTAGAAAGCGTGTCCTTTGCAGATGATCTCTAGGAAAATGATTCTTAAACTGTAAGAAAGTATGCAGGTAAACCTATCCCGCTGAGATCAAGTACAAAGCCTTAAGCACAAACAAGCGCCACCTTTAGCTCACATTTGTGGAAAGGTAGGTAAAGGTCGACACAAAATTAACACAGAAAATTGGATTAGCGTGCAAAAGGTACAATCGATTTAAAAAAAAAATATATATTAACAGAATTGCACATGATTATTTACATGAAAAACTTTCTCTATCAATGGTAAAATTTTGTTCATTCTAAACAAATAAAAACTTTACAAAGCAGACCAGCATACATACAACTGTCCCATACACAACTCAAAGTAAGGTCTCTGCCTAGGCTGGGTTTTTCTTTTCCTGGGAGTGCTGAGGTGGGGATGGAGGATTAAAAAAAAAAAAAAATTATGGGTGTGTTTGGAAAACACTCTCTGGAATTCTAATTTTTACTGCAAGTATCTCCGTAAAATTCTTCAAGGCTTAAAACTTTTCTGTTCTCTTGAACTGGCAATTTCTAATGTTATAGCAATGGTGCAGTGTTGTCTGTTTTCATATGATCTTTATAAACAGCATTCCTTTGATGGTGCGATTAATATTCCCTGGCCGAGTGTTGGAAGATCCCCTCACTGTATATTTCCAATCACACCATTATGCCATAATGTACACCACATAGGGCACGCAATACCAAAAGTGCAACATATACCACCTGCATCTCGTAATATTGATGATAGTGGGAAAAAATAGATGGTGTAACATCTGCCCCATATCCTCAATGCTAAGGAACGTTGACTGTGTGTTTCACTTAACTGGTTTGGAGAATATTGCCATGGACCACATGCTGCTGAGAAATAACACACTAATACTGAACACATGCTACATTACACATTACTGAGAAGTGCAAACCTTTTACTGCAATTAGGGAATAAGACTGTACTATAAGAAAGAAAGAAAATGTAAGGTGGCTCACTACTTTGATGAGGACTATTAAAAAGCAAGATAAACAACCTAATATGCTAAACGAGATAAGTTGGTCACATGATAAAATCTTGATTTTTTTATGCACTGAACTACTGGCATGCAAAGAGTTTCAGACCTATCTTAGGTCAACAGCGCCAAATAAGGTGTGTCTCACCTGAGCTCCAAACTTCAGTATACCAACAGTGGAAACATACATAATGCAGCACCAATAAGATTCACAAAATCTTGTGTTAACAGAGGAAACCAAACTGACAAGGAAGTCACCATATTTCTGGTATTAAAAAAACCCAACAGATTCAGGCTTAAAATACACTCATACATAATGACCATCATTCAAATCAGCAACAATTTGATATGTCAGTGAGAAAAAAAGTGAAAAACTTCAGAGCAGTTAGCCAGTATACATTTTACTTACAGTCTTTAATAATAATAATCTTTTTGGATTGGTGTATGGCATGTTTTAATTGAAAACTAGTTGTTGCTAACAAAAATGAAAAATTTCATAAGAAATCTCCAAAATATCCCATCACATGATGTGTGCCTCTGGAACTGAAACTCTGCCAACACATGCCTGCAGGGGAATGATACAAGCCAAGTGTAAACCTCATTTCTTATAACAGTACAATAACTATAAATTCTCTTGAAACTGCGGTTCTCACCAATTCCTTGAATGGTTAACATCAGTAACTCAGAACAAGGATGGCAAGGCTGCTGGATAAATATAATTAAAAAGAAATGCATCTGGAGCCAGAGAATGTCCCCTTTAAAACATAACTCTAAAGGCCCACAAAAAATGGGGTGGGTTGGTAAAAGGCATGAAGAGCAACACTTCCCCATTTTCTGTAAAACTCAAGGAAAACTCAACAAAAACCTTGCTTCAGGTTATACACATCTTCTGATCATCACAAACTGTGCTTCACCCATATAAGGATCTCATTTATACAAGTAAATTATAAAACATATTCACAGATCACATAACTAGAATCTGATTTACCATGAAAACAACAAAAATTACACATCTATCAGATAATAATGAGTGGCCTTTGACAGTGCTAATGGATCTAAACAGCAGACTAATACAACATCAAAATATTCATAAGAAAATGCTTAAGAAAATTATGCTGTCACCCTTTGGAGAAAAGTTTGTAATAGCAAGACATTTCTTTTTAAGCCTTGGATGTAAACAGCACTGAAGAAAAAAAGCAACACATTTCAGCACATTTACTCTACAAAGAAATGAAAAGATTAAGCTGAAAGAGCGCTTTCTATTACCTGGAACTAAAGCTAATCCCAAAATGAACTGAAATTTCAACTGTATGAATCAGCGTGAGGTCATGGTGACGTTTACCAAAATTTATAGCTTTTCGTCGAAACAAAGCAAAATGCACAAAATCTTCAGCCAAAGAATTAAAATGGAAAGCTCCCAATAGCACAGCTGTATCATTCCACCCAACAAATTAAGAAAGTGCTGAATTCATGATCATGTCATATGGTCTTTCAATGTAAGAATTAATGAAAAGTAGAACTGTCGATGGAATCTGACTGCATAGCAGAAGCTCAAAAAAAGGGGAAAAAATTCAAGGGCTGGAATAAAGACGGCTGAAAGGTGATATTATTCCATTCCTCCCAAAATCTCTTTAGGAAAATATAGCAGATACTGTTTTCAAACATTTCGTAAATGAGGGAGTGAGTGAAATATAGTGTATCTCATTAACCGGTATCTACCTTATTTTACAGACATTTTTGAAATACGTGCTAATGCACCTTTATTAAAACACATATAAACCTACACAACAAGACCTTCTCATACATATATAAATGAATACTTCTTCAAAAAATTTTCTCACTGCACCAATTTTCTCACAGCCTCAAAAGAGACAATTATGTTCCTTCAAAATGGCTAGTAAACAGCTTGTAAAACTTCCTCTCCACAACCTATGAGCTTTTTGGCAACAGCATAATGTCTGCTGCCAAGCATGGTTAATAAAGTTTGCTTTTTCATCTAGATTCTTTCTTGCATTGTTCTTATGCAGGAATTCTTAAAACCTCTTGCAACATATCTGAGAAATTTTGACCCTCCGAATGTGAATGCATTAATTATAACTAAAAAGAAAATTTGAGTATGCCACACCGAACTGGCCATTTTCCATCTACTAACAGTGGCAGTGCCATCATTTTTCACACCATGCCAATCAATGAAGAAGTGCTCTGCAGACACAGTTCTATGTTCATTGTCTGTATCTGTCTTAACAAGCAATAAAGTCTTATTTCTGTCGTTTAAATCAACTGTAGCTGAACACCCCATAATGTCTTTGATAAAAGATAAAGGGCACAGCACTGTAATCCTATCTGTGGTGGAACTGTTCTAGAACAAAGGCAACCCCCCTTGCTACTTATTGCCAAGATGATATGTCTCTCACCACCAGCTGCATGTATCAAAGGTCTTCCATCTGAGAGCCAAAATAAAATAATGTACCGATGTGCCAAAAGGGGAGAAAAAATGGCTGGATATGGGTTGAAGGCCCAGGCTGGGAAGCAAATGCCTGCTTGCCATGCAACTTTCTGAGCACATGTGCAAAACATCAGAAGCACCGCTCACTTGCGGAAACTCTGGATGAATTTCGCCGCTTCTTCAGCCTTTTGAGCCACAAAGTCCCGCACAGGTTCGAGGAACTTGACGTGCTGTCTGATCTCAGTCAAAGCAGGGTGCTGTAGTCCAGAGAAGTACAACACATAGAACAGCACAGCTAGCAGCAACAAGGACACCATCATTGAGAGAACAACGGCCAAACAAATACCCCCCTGTGACTTCTTTTTCTGTCCAGGAACAGACACGGTCACAGGTGCTGCTAGAACTGCAACTGTTTCTTCAGAAATCTCTGGTGGCACTGCACCCGAGATGTGATTCAAATCTCCCTGCACAAAATATTTGTCTAACTGTCGAATATCATCTTCAAGCGACTGCTTGGAACTGAGATCATCTTCATCATCTTCATCCTCGTAGGTTGTCATATCAGGCTGATACGGCATGGTTGTGTTGAAGCTGGTATTTGTGTCACCTCCACCTTCGACCCCTGCATCTGCAGCATCTCGGATGGCTTGGCCATTGAGACGAGGAGGCAAGCCCTCAGATGCTGAAGCTGCTGAAGCTGTAATGATGGGTTCAGCAACTACAGCAGAAGGGGGGTTAGTTGTGGTGGGACCAGTGATTGCACCTCCTTTACCCTGCTGCTGTTCCTGCTGCTGCTGTTGTTGTTTCTGCTGTTGCTGTTGTTGTTGCTGTCTCTGCTGCTGTTCATCAAAGGCTTCCTGTGGTGCCAGAGGTGCTTTCACTACTGGACTAGGTTCCAGTTCATTGGGACGAGCTCTTATTTCAGATTTTCTCTCAGATGAAGTACCACGAACCACATTTGCTGGTGAATCTGCAACAAAGATAAAATGAACTTTGAATATTTCAGGCTCATGTTTCAAATTATTATCATAAAGTGTCTCCCCCATTAAAAGTCACCATAGAAAGCCATTGTGTCTCCTTTCCTTACACTGGGAAGAAAACTATTTGAACACATGTAACTGGTGCAAAATGAAATTCAAAGTCTCAGATGTGCCAGAAAACCCAAGCTCAGCAAACAATACACCACAAACAGCATTTCTGTCTCTTTCCCTTGTAATGGGTAGAAAACTACCTACATATATTATAGTTCGTGCAAAATTAAACTTTTAGATAAGGCAGAAAACTGACTATACACATCATTTAGTTTGTGCAAAATAAAACTGTCAGGTACAGCAGTAAACTATCCACACACCTGATAATTTGTGCAAAATATAAAATTAAAACCAATGCCCCACATAGAAAATTTTAAAAATACCAATTTATGCACAGATATGACAAGACAAGACAATATGTATGGTATTATGAAAGTTACCTGTGTAAGTAAATAAACTGAAAAAGTTTTGTAAACATTTTTGAAAAGATTAATTATATAAAAAATGTTTAATCATTTCTAGTGCATAAAGCAATAAGTGAGTTTAAAGAAGTGATAAGTCGCACTACAACAATAGCATAGTTTTAAGTCCAGCTAAAAATCATAAACATCAAGCTTGATGGCACACAGCTTTTCAATTATCACAACACAGTAACTCATCCTGCAATTGTTTGATTACAATCTGTACGCTCCACCTCTCTCTCCTCTGTCAAAACGAACAATAAACAATAACTGCTTTGCCATTCTGCCCCAGATAATCCACCACTGCCTATACAGACACACAGCACCAATCCTGCTGTAAAGTGCTATCAACACCATTTCCAACAATCACGGTCCATCTTAGAGTTTTCTCCTCTTGGTTGTCTATATCAAAAAGGCAGAAGTGGCCAGAACAGTGATAATGGCTGATGTAAAGTGTGATATTTCACAAGCAAATCAAAGTGATTGTGTGCATGACAGTGCTTCAGAAATGCATAGTGAGACAGGTTCTGAATCTAGTTGCAATAAAATGTTTGACACTGAATGTATTGTACACATGCGCTACACTACCGTTTCACATTTGGATTGGAGTTGTCTAGCACTACTTGAAGCAACCATTTACTAGATCTCTTGGTGATAGGGCTAATTCATAGAATTAAACAAAATCATCTAAATTGTGACATGTTTGGTGCAAGTGTGACTGCAACCAACAAACATGCAAAGCAACTGATCCAAAACTGCACCATGAAACAAAGTTCAATATTGCAAACAGTTTTTGCCACTTATTTGTTTTACCTTGGAAACTAGACATGCCTGATTTTCTTAAAATAATTTAATGCCAGTGGGGTTTTTTAATGACAGCAAAAAGTAGTTATTTTTCAGCTGCAAATAATGGGTAATTAAATAACATGTATCATGTGCTACAATAAAAGCAAAAAAATAAAATACATGAATATGATGGAGTTTGTGTTGTTAAAAACATTATGATGACTTGTTAACTATGAAGACACTAAATCATTTCAAAAACCCATAATAAAAACCATAAAACCCATAAAAACACATAATAAATTCAAAAGATATTCAACTTGTCTTATCAGTGTTCCTCAAAAAATAAATAACTGAAAAAAGAGGCTGGGAACAACCATGAAGTCTACATTGACTTACTTAAGGCGACAAATTCATAAAAGCTGCATCTGAGCTTTGAGAAGTGTTTTATGGTTGCACAGAAGTTTACAAATAAAAAAAGGACTAAAGAAAAACAATAACCACACAATTTATCCAAGGCCAAGGTCAGATATATTTATGTGGTTATCCTGAGGTCATGTGTGTAACACTGCGCTTTAAGAGATATCAGTCTGAAGTAAAACAGCACGAAGAAACTGTAGTTGTTACTCTGCTTTTTATAGCTAAAGGAAAGGGACTCTGCAAAATAAAGCCCCAAAACAACAACAACAACAAACCAAGACAAAAAATGTCACCAAACAAACAAGTGAAAACAAAGCCAGAGTCCAAAGTGTTAGTTCTTATCAAGTAAATATATTTATATGTGCATATTTACATAACACATGTTTCAGCTCTTTGTTCACATCACCTTCCCCCCCACACACACACACATTCGCTCAGCCCCAACCCAAAAACTACTGAAGTTATGAAGCTGTCTGTTGCTGCAATTAGGCTATTGTAAACAAAGCAACAAAGCAAGTAACTAAAGTTTGAAGATATTCAAATATTTGCTTTATGATTCTTCCTACTGACAGTGCAAGCTAAAATTGTATGATGGCAGGGCACACAACAAGACACTATAAAGAAGTAGACTGTACAATGTCTCAAAGATGACTGCTGAAGCATTGCTCCATGTTTACCTGGAATCTTTCCGGAGGCCCAGATAACTGTTTTAAGTAGACAACAGGAGCAGAAGATCATTACAAATATGACAGGGAAATGATACACTTGGCACTTTGTCAAGAGAAGACATTATTTGTTTTTAAAAATCATAGTTTTTATGTAATTTATTTTTTGCTATGATGGGTTCCTAACTCGTCATTTAATACAAGGATAATTTTAATATAACTGTATGGAAACTTGGAAACTAAGCTTTCTGTTGTTATACATGTTAGGCCACAATTTTAAACAATGACAAAGTGCTGATAAGCCAGTGTCTTTCTATAGCTCTTCTGGTTGGAAAGTGAATTGTACCATTTTTATGCAGATTTATGAGTGTCAAAAGTAGAGGTTATGGATGAATGGCTGCTAATCTTTGTTGAGTTGTGTTATAAATACAAAATCTGACAACTGCAAATATTAAAAGATGTACTAAACTTTCACATTTAATAATATTACAGACTCCTACACTTGAAAGACGAATAAGAATTACGAGTTTGTAGTTTAGTGGAGAAAGACTACATGCTAGAATGGTTTAATGTGTTAGACTTCCAAGATTTATCCCAACCTCTCCAAAACAAATGGAAACATTTCAAAAAGTAGAAAGATATATCACAAAATAAAAATACACCAAAGGTTCATGCCCTATGATGCTATGATGTTCAAAAATGCCAAACTACTAGTGTTACATAAAATGTTTCCCAAGAGACGAGCACAACCTTAAGCTTAAGCAGAAGTAAGGTGCAAAATGTCCCAAACCATTAAACTATCTGTTAATCTATACAATTAAAAACAGAAAGCTTTGATATCTATTTTGTCAAAACAAAGCTTCAAAAAGCAAACTCTCACAGAACGATGTCCCATCTATTCAAGTTTCAATGCTGATCTAGCATTCTGATATCTCTTCTGTTACAAATGTTGAACATGAACCATCTGAATCGATTTAAACCTGGATTACAGCAGCTGGTGATCAAAATTTTTACCACATGCTTGTGGACAGATCTAGTGCTTATATGTACAGCTGCTCAACTGCAAACCTTTTTCTTTAAAAAAAAAAGTCCTATAGCCACTGTAGGTTGTTTAATGCACTGACGGCATGGCATGGGGGCAGACCCCAAACATGTCCTTTTGCCAGCTTCTTCCCTACTTAACAAATCAGAACCATTCACAGTTGGGTGAGGAGTGGGGAAGGGGTGTTCTAGTCATTGGCTCCAACTGAATCTTAAGATAAGCACACTAAATCACAAGACCATGGAGGTTACTCGAACTTCATTCAAACTGAAGCTAAGTCCAAATGGTAATTATGCAGCATAGCTTCTCTAGCAAATTATCTTTGATCGATAGGAAACTGTAACTATAGGAAAGATGAACACCATTCTAGGTGTAAACTGGATAAAACCCTATTAAATATGGAGGAAATATACATTCCATGCCCATGATTACTTTCCAGATTGTGTACAACATATCCCACTGCTACCACTATATAATGGAATTTGCTACAACCCAATACAGTTCTCATGTCTATCACAGACAGTAACTTTCTCAAAGAAACAGGTTTCTGCCTTAATTGTTGCCTCCTCCCAACAGTTCCTGTACCTTCCATTCCCAATCCAATCTTTCAGCCTCCACTCCAGCTACAAGGCATGAAAGTTTTTTCTTTAAATTGCTAGGACCACCAGTGTAGCAGCTTGCATATTTTCCTCTATCCACCCCAAAAAGATTTAAAAAATACTATTGCATGAAAACCACCAGTTTGTGCAAATTACTCTACACACAGTTTCAAAAACTTAACTAGCAAACTTTGTCTTAATTTTACAAATGAAACTCTTATGCTGCTCACAAAAGCAAACAAAAATCCAGAGATTAGACAAACTATGTCTCGTGATTTTCCACAACAAAAAGCCACATAGCTATATGTGTTTTGAGAAAGAGATTAAATGAAGATTACTAGTCTGAAAACTACCAGAGATGAGTAGCAGAAGCTTTTGTCTTCATAAAAACTGTTGCTAGGTCTACTTCAACTATACCTTTTATATATGGAAAAACATGACTTTATGCAAATTGTCCTAGGTCAATTTAATTTTTTTTCTATATCAAGAAAAGCAAATAAATGGCAACAGAAAAATGACACATGTATAAATCTTGCACTGCCATATCACAAAATGTATACTAAGTTTATTTGAAAACATGTGCTTTATAAAAAGAGAACAGATTGTGCTAACATTACAAGTGATATGCTGAGATGACTTAAAAACAAAACAAAACTGGGGGAAAACACTATAACGCACATGGAGAAGAAATGTCAAGTGCTAGAGATTTTCAGATAAAACAGGACATCCATGGTCAAACTCAAACCACAACAAGACAACAACTAAAAGATATCCTTGGTTAAACTAAGTCAAAACAAAACAGAGGCTAAAGGAAATGTACAAAATACTGCAAAATACTGAACAATGACGTGCTTTGTCCTGACTGTGCTGAAGAAAAACAAAGACACTGAAAACTATTTAAGCTGTGGGAGAAGAAAATGAAGAAGTGACATAAAAATTGTAAGAGTGTGAAATCCACATCTACTGTAAAATGACAGTCCGGATCTCTCAAGTATTGGTACAAGGCTTAATCGGACTTTCTGAAAGTGACACAGTTGCCCAGGTGTACCAATCCATGCAGAATTTATCAGAGGTTTTACAAAACACTGTTCGCTGAAAAAACAATACAGCAAAACAAACTTCAAGCTTCAACTTCCAGGAGAAGTTTTGTTCATATGCAGTCATTTCACTTATCATTCCCTGAATTACTGGGCACCGAATATAATAAGGAAAGAGATTCCAGCACATTCCAGATCAACAAATGTCTTCTTAAAACATACTCCTATTAATGTTACTCTATGGCAGCTTCTAATTCAATTGCACAGCCTACATATTTCACTGGCGAATTCATTTCATAAGCATCAATACTTCTAAAAAAGAAATTTCAAAACTCTTGTTCTTTTCACTTAATATGCATGCATGTACACACATGAATATAGGTGTTTTTCTCTTCTCTTGGCTCTTTATCACTTCCTTTACAACTTACAATACCCACCCACCCCCAACCCCCATTCTCCACATTTAGGAGATGGCGATGAAAAACAAAATAATGAAACATCATTATGCTTAAATCAGCCAGTCATACAAAACCTGTATATAGCAGCCACCTACAGAAAAACAAATATGCTTAAAATGAAAAAGCATATAAAATGAATAAAGGTCAGACACCCACTGCTGACAGTCCGTAAAAGATTCTTTATTACTCGGATATAACTGAATATGGCATGGTCAAGACTCTATGAGTGCCCACATAAAAAGATGGACATCCCTGTTTGTGACAGAACCTCTGATGTCACTTCAGACATCTTCATACAAAGCAGAATGCTCACCCTACCCCTACAACTTCATAAAGAAGCATGCCTATATGTATTCTGTAAGAAATTTTCCTTACAACAAAAATATACTTGAAATGGAGCCATAAGTGAAGAGTTGAGAAGGGTTGTGGGGGGTGGGGAGCGAATTAAGAGGGAAGTGTTGGATACAGAGTAAAACCTTCTGAGAGAATGTAGGCAGGAGTGAAGCACAATCAGTTCCTACAGCTTTTTCTTTCACATGGGATATCAAACATCACAAAATGGACCAGAAAGATAATGCTACATCAACAGCAATTTCCTTGACTGATAAAATTATGAAGACAGACTGCATATTTGGCCCCCTTTATCAGAGCGCAGAACATGCTCTACCATTCTGAAGATAAACTGGGTGGGAAAGTCTTTTTTATGTGATAAAGCACACAAATCAAATGTGTTGGGAAGTCAATGTTGATGATTAAGGATCAAGAACAAGAAAAAGATGCTTAAATTCAATTACATCAGCAGAGGTAAGGAAAGTAAATGAGGTTGCATTTTAAAATGATAGCATGAAATTATCTGAAAAGAACATTTCCTTCAAATAGTTCAAATACATCTTGCTAGGTGATACATTAAAGAAGGAAAGAAAATGAATATTAGAAAACCCTGAGGCCTCTGACCAGGGAAACAAAAGAAGCAAGAAAAACAGGTGCAAAAAGGAGAAGCCCAGTGCAGAGAAGCAAAGGAGAAGATTAAAAATATACAAATGAAAGCGTACTTACCACTGTAAGGTCTTCGATCTAGCACATGCAATAAGAGACAGTATACATTTCAGCCAGTGAAATTTGCCATCAGAACATACTGATTCATTTCAACATAAGTTGATTGAAATACACTATAATGTGCTTTCTGATTAAGATATTCATACTGATGAGAAGGAACATATACAAGTCCTCTGATGAATACACAGCTTGAATGTTTGCAACAACAAATAAACATTTCATTGGGAAGGACAACACGAGGTACCATTTAAGAGATTATCATTCTCCTTAGACTTTTGTGCAGGACAACAAAAGTGTAATATAAATAAAAATGTTGTTTTGGAGGTCTTTTACTGATCTCTTAAAATATGGCAATAAATAAATCAGATACAGACAGGACTCGAACATGCCCACTAAACGATATAAAATTGGTCTCAAAAGTAAATTATAACGGAAATAGAAATAGAGCCACAATGGACATACTGTACAAAACATTCACTACTTATCAAAATTTTAAAAAAATCAATGCATACGTAATGCAGTATCTTGAACAGAGTCGCTCAGGGTGGACATGTCCTTGTGACTGATGGTGCTATTGCGACTATTTCCTGTGTTTCTGCGTGCAAAATTTGGCAGAGACGATGACCTGCAGGAAAACAGACGTGTTTCTAACTGCTTCTTCAAAATCAAAAACTCATCAAATGGATCTGAACAAGGCAATTAAAACTCTTGCTTCTTAAATGTCCCCCCACCCTCAAAAAATTAAGCGCTAAATACTGATTGCAACCCTCTCACCCACACACACACACATATATAACATGCTCTGATTTTCTCTCTCTCATACACACACATATACACACTATTGGGCATAAAAGTAACTAAAAAATTATACGGGAATTTTTCTTTTTAAAAATAAACCAGAAAAAATGGCAAACAAGTCTTTCACCTTTGGAACTTGGGCTCCGTTCTTCTGATATGTTCACTGGCTTCATACGCTTCAGTCTGGCATCGGCCACTGTGAGAACATTCAATGTGACATGCTGAGAGTATAATCAGATCACGGCATGAGTAAGAGAGTACCAATAATTACTGGGTCTCGCACAACATGCAACACAGGGCTTGTACAGAGCCACTTGAAACACAGTACAGACAACACTTAAAGGCCCTGTTATCTAGCACTCTCAACCACAACTCTGTAGACAACACCACAGGCCCACATCTATACTTTAGCACACCCACACTGGATGAAGTAACACACACGCTGTTTATGTCAGAACACTTTGAGACTGACACAAAGTTAAAAACTTTCTAACATCTTACAGGACATGCAAAATCTGCAAGCAGACAGGACTGGTCAAATTAAAAGTTAATCAGATATTTACAAAGTTAAACTGAAGTTTCCCCCCAAGATTTGTTCTTGTCATATACATTTATCTTGCACAATATCAATCAAGCTCTAAACATGCAAAGTAAAATGAGACAAATTGTTTTATCTGGGTTTTCTTTGTTCCTCTATGACCACAAGACCAGACACAGCTCTCATTTGATGCGACCTCAAGTGTGTGCTTTTTTCCCTCATTTTTGAAATCTCTGAATTTGCTGAACCACATGATTTATAATCATTACTATCATGAACCATCAAAAGAATTTTTTAACATGTTCAAGAAAAGGAAATTCAAATTCTGCTTTAATGTGGCATTAAAAAATACAAAGAAACAAAGATAATGTCCCTCGTGAGCAAACAAGATCATGAGGCCAAATGGCTGACTGCCAATGTATATGCATCAACAAGTAGAAGTTGTGTCATGAGGTAACACATGAACATTAGTGGATGAATCTCGGCTGTTAAGAAATATTTGTGTACAATGTACTTGGATAATTCAAAGAACTCTAACACTGTGACATCTCCTTTGAGAAAAGCACATCTCTGATTTTAGAAATTTGAAGGCAGCCAAACCGGTGATTTAGAAATATAACTGTGACAGAACTTCTGACAATGAATCTTGTTTTATGATAATGACATTTAATCTGTCTGCCCAACATAGCAGACATGTGATAATGGAAATATGCAAAACGTATTTCTTGCTTTAAAATGTAAATAAGCAAAAGAGCATGCATGTTTGTAACCAGCTGAAAGATATGTCTGGTCTTTGGGGTTGAGTCATGGGCACCCTCAAAACTTCAACTGGCAAACAGGTTTATTACACTTTGCACTTACATATGAAAGCTTTACACAAAGTGATGCTGTTTATTCTCAATAAATGATGAAGCAATCTTCTTTCCCTTTTTGTCGCTGATGCTAATGAAATGGAAGATCATGAGAAAATGAAAAACAAAAGTGAGACAAGTTTTCACCTGAATCGAAACTTGGAGCCCCGAGAAAACAAAGTTCCCCCCGATCGCATCTTGGGCGCAGAATTTGAAGTAGACAGTCTGTACAGAAACAAAGAGGAGGCCGGGTCATGCAATGGCAAATCTGTGCACAAGACGGGGATTTTTACAGGCAGCTATTTTTACAGGCCAGTCCATGCTGCAGGTGAAGCGCCGAGTTGGAGGGTCAGGTTTGGCTGATAAAGTTCATGATCACCACTAACAGTTTACAAACACAGGCAGCTACTGGATTCTACCAACAAATTATGGTACAAGAGTGGCATTATATAGAGCATCATAAAGACTAACGGCTGCAAATTTACAACTCGAATTCTTAAGTGTATGGATGCTGTTGAGGTGAAATAAAAGTCACCAGTTACCAGCAAAAAAATGGCTTGCTCCAAAAATAAATCATAATGAAATAAAAATGTTAGTGAAAGTAGGGCATATTCTAAGGCACATCAAAGCACACTGATGGGTCACTAGTACACTGGCCACTATTGGTTTACTATCATGCCATCAATCCAAGTCTTTATCCTGTGCTAACCTTTAAGTTCACACACATTATGTAACTGTCAGCCAAAGCGCTGAGCAGCTTATAACTTTGTGGCTTGAAAAGCAAAACATGCCAAATTCTATATCTTATTCACTTATCATGAAACTACTCAGATGGGAACTGACAGCTACATGTGATTCAGATTCCCACAGGAAGGAAGCAATGTATTAAGGTATGCAATGGATCATTAGGTCTTCACCTTATTAAAATCTTAGTGGGAAAGGGACATCATCACAATGCAGGTAAACATTTCCATGGTGGTCAATGAATGTAGCTGGTACACCAATGTTTAAGGCACATCATCTGGAAAGTGGAGCCTGACCTTCTCCCCCTTTACCTTTCCCTGGTAGATCAGGTACCTATTATGCTCTTGGAAAGCTTCTGAGCATAAAGGGGCAGCAGGGGTTAGCTGCAGGGCCAAGCAGGCCTCGAACCAGAGGCCTCTGACTCCATGTCAAATATGCTAACCACCAGGCTTTGATGCTTTCCCATCATCACTGTTACTGATCTCAGTAACACTGAAACAAGTTTCCCTTTATGTACTATACCTACACTTATTAACAATAAAAGTATGACAAATGGATAAACTAATCATTGGTATGTGTGTGTCAAGAAAGTCGCACAGAGAATGTGATGTGCATTTGCAAGATTCACTTGTTTTGAGGATGTAAGCACAGGAAAGATAAGGAAGAAAGATAGCTAAAAAATAAGATAATATTTTACTTGCCACAGAGGGCTATTCAGGGGCAGCTCGATAACCAAATATAAAAAAACCTTCACAACACATATTCGTATGCACCAAACAGACTTTCCCATTCTTGTTTCATTCATGCTCACTCAGCACCACTCAAAAGACGCACAGCCGAAACAATGAAGAACAGCTTCAGTCTGCTGGTCAAAAAAAGACAGGGGTCACAGAAATGGAAGGTGAGCAAATGAGCTGGCGTGGAGGTGGTCAGAAATAAATATTATTTCAACGGGGAAAAAAACCACACAAACAGAAAACAAGGAATGAGGCAAGGTAACTATCATATTGTCTGCTGGGTTCCTGTGTACTCTTTCTTGCAGATTACAGGCATGTTAACATGCACCATTTTATTAGCTGATTCAAGCACTGTCATATCCCTCCTGAAAGCATGTCAACATGCAGATTCATTTTCACACTTGGCTTACATCAGTTTGTCTTCTCTGGAAGCATGATACACAATCTATGCTGCCAATATTAAATGAGTATCACGAATCACAGTATCATGCAAACACAGTCTGACAAACAAGTTAAAACTGTTGACTAAAAAGAAAACAAAATTGACTCTAGATGGATCTGCATGACTAAGAGACCTAACTTCACTGTTCATGCAGTCCATTTCTCTAATGGCTGAATACTAAAACCATTCCTTGCTATATAGTGTCCTAAGTAGAACATTCATGCATGAAAATACTTTTCACAATGTCCACCACAAATGCATCAACATGCACACTCCAAGCACACATTCCTGCCAGTTTCAAACATGCAGAGGAAATGTTTGGACAAAAGTGCTCAATTCCAAGTGAGATTTTACCTCACCAATATTACCTATTTTTGTTTAAAAAAACAAAACAAAAATACCCACATACACATATACACACAAAATTCATTTTCAAGTGAAATGTTACTTCTATGTCATAAACTATTTCTTTACAAAAGAAGCGCAACAAATAGTACTCTCTGCAGATGTGTTTTAAAAAGAAACAATTTTTTCTTTTTTGAGCTACATACAGCAGGGTAACTGATGAAACATTTAAATTTTAAATACGCAAGAGACAGAAGGAGGGAAAAATGAATGAGGAAAATTGTTTTATGAAATATCTTAAAGACAATGAACAGCACTGCATCAAAATACATTTTTCGCATGTTTATTATTGAAAGCTGAAACTCAAGGAGCAGAAAGGTCAGTTAAAAAAACGAGAGACACACTGTGTATCATTTGGTCAAAGAATATTATTCTGCCCTGCCCTTCTCAAGCTCAACTCTACCAATCCCTCTTCTTTACTAAAAGCAGGATTTCAGCATAAGATGTCAAATCAGAACTGATGTTGTGTGGCTGAAGACTCACGTGAAGAATAGCTGCTGCTCCACAGCGCATCTCCACAGGTACTTGGCTCCTGCTGGGGTCAGACACTTGTAACCCACTGGCTGCTGCTTCTGCAAATACAAGAAAAGACACAATGAAACAGTAGCAGTTACTCTCGCCCCCAAAACAAAATCTTGCCTCTGATGCACCTAAGTAACAATTTTTTCTAGCTACAAGTCTCATATTGGACTGTGATCCCTCTAGCTGAGAAGAAAACTTTAACCATCCTAAATATGATGTACACATTTTAAGTAATTTACAGAAAATGCCACTGTTTTTATTCATTGTAATGAGCAATTGTATCTACAATATTACTTAATGATGGCACACATGGTAGATCTACTGAAGAATATATGACTATAATAGAAAAACATTTTCCTACTTTGACTTCATCAATATAATTATCACTGAACAATTCACATTTCTAGCGGATGTGACGTTTTCCTGTACATCAAAGCCGTTGAAAATCAAAGTCTATTGAAGGTGATCTCTGTCTTTCCAATCTGATAGTCACATGACTCAACATCTTGAATGAGGGAAGTGAGAGCAGAACACAAAGCATAACAAAGCCATGTTCAAAATCCACGTTACAAGTTACAACCATCTCAGCACATCATTCTGTCTAAAGAAAAATGAAAATTTTTCCCCTCACTCTTGCCTTCAATGCACTACTTCAAAACCTTCTCAACATTTTAACTCCAGCCCTTATATTTTCCCTCAACATCGTTCATCCCTACGTTACATTTCCCTTCAGCATCATTCATCCCTACCTTATTAACAGTCTCCTATTGCTATAGCAACCCCCCACACCCCACCCCATTCGCTGTGTGCACACGGAACAATACTCTTCAAATTATCAGTACCAGAATATTTCCAAAAAAAGAATATATTACAGCTACTAAGCATAAATATATGCATGCACATATTTAAGTCTGTTTATGAGGATGAAAGCCTTTTTGAAAGTATTCATTAAGCAGCATGTATTTGCTTGCCATACAAAGCTTTAACTGTGAAATGCCCTAGCTGCTAAGAGACTGTTTCTTAAGGTATAGTGACACACAGCTTCTTATTAAAATCGTCATTTTAACTCGATCTTAACAGAAAAATACACATATCAGTTACCGTTATGATAAACTTTAAACTTTCAAAGATAAATTATTGCATGATCATCACTAAAATTGTTTTATGCACCAAAACCAAGTTAAATCAATATGTTTCTGCATACAGAAAGGCTGCCATACCAGAACCAGAATCATGTATGACTCTCTAACTGGATATCATTTGCATGACATCAGCATCAGAAGTACTTTTTAGTGATCATACATACAAAAGCTGTCTTCACCCAATTTACAAGTACCAAACATTTTCTCATGTTTCAGCATTTGCCATTACATTCATTTCAAACTTTATACATTGACTGATACATAATTAAGCTACAGTGCACACCCCAACCAAAACAAATGTCTCGTCTTACACTTCATTTTATAGAGAAAATCATCCTAGCAGTATGATGATGAACAAATGTTACAGCAAAGCAGACAAGAAAGTTGAAGTACTTGGAAAGATAATCAAAAAAAATATTGTTGCTATAACTTTATCCTCACACTATATTTATAAAAACTGATTACAACAGATACTCTACTTTCTAAGGCTTAACAGTATTTTAAACCTTGTCACTATACCTTTAATACCAAGGTTCATGTAAATCCTTCAGCTCTCTTATTTAATGCACTGAACAAGTGGTCAGTGCTATGAGAAAAAGTTGTTTATATATTCAGACACCATATTCATGACACAAGACACCATATATACAACACTGCCACTATATTCCTATTCACAACAGCTGACACCACGTGAATTTTGTAGCAATACAAATACACAGTTAAAACAACCATGGCATGTGCCTAGCATGATAAACTTTAAAAAAAAAGATATCTTAATCAGTCATGGTTAAGTCTGCCATGCACTAAACCTCCTTTTAAGCAATAACTCGCAAGATGGTCTATCTCTGCCACAGTATCTCTTAAAAATCACAATTATACCAGCTCCTATTATAGACTGGATAAGCCTGGAAAAGGGGCAGATAAAGGCTGCATATGTCATGTCAGATGGCACAGATTACCAATGGCCTAGTATTTCTAAAAATAACAACACTTAGGATGTCTATTATGCTGGTACTGCATACTGATATCCACATATGTTTTACCTTATGCCAGCTAGAATGAAAATCCACAACTATGAGCAGGTAATCTCCAAGGACAATGCAATCACCTCCTTATAGGCTGTTGAGCCCTCTTTGAAATGAATATGTTTTGGCCATTAAAAAAAATACAAAGAAATAACTGTTTGCCCCCAAAATGTAACATCCGTTCTCACATTCAGTACAAACTGTACTGTGTTTTAATTTCTTTGCTGGCTCCTGTCCTGACTATTTCTCTGAACTTCTCATCCCTTACTCTCCGTCCAGACAACTACGCTCCTCGTCTGACGACCGTATCTTGTCACCAGAACAACAACGTATGGTCACAGGACTTTTGGCTAATGTGCTGCAAAACAATGGAACTCTCTTCCTTTCCATATCCGCCACCTTCCTACAATTGAATCTTTCAAATCTGCACTGAAAACGCACCTCTTCCTTGAGTATTACTCCTAACACAGTCCACACAACGCTAGTCCTTCTTACCCCCCCCCTCCCTCTTGCTACTTTACCCATCTTTCTCGGCAGAATCACTATATTTCTCTGTTCCTGTTACTTGATGCCTTTTGTTTTCTGTTTCGTCGTCAGCACTGTCATTTTCTTTCGTCCCCTTTTTTCTGTATCTACTTAGTCCACGTCTCTTCCTTGTTTTAAGCGCTAAGAGCATGCTCTCTATGAGTGTGAATATGCGCTATAAAAATCTTCACTATTATTATTATTTATTATTATTAATATAAAATGCATTTTAATGATCAAAGGAAAAAGTAGCTTACTGCCCTACCTTTAGGCCAAAGTTTGTTATATTTATTTTGAAAAAATCTGCACATACAAGGATACTCTACACTATTTTTCTAAAAAGTATTTTAGAAGTACATGGTGTCACTGTAAATACAAAGTATTTTAAATAGTACTAAGTCCCATCAGCACACTGAAATTATTCTAAAAGGAACGGAAATGAGGAAAACAGAATATTGAAACTGGGTACACATGAAGCATAACTTTATGTGGCCTTTTTTTTTGGGGGGGGGAAGGAGGAGGGGAAGGTGCAGCTACACCCGACAGGAATTCGAGCAGAAATACTTTTGAGTAATTTTAAATAAGGAAAGTAACTTGTACAAGAATGACTCCTTGAAATGCAGTATTTACTTCTCTTGTAGCAGTTTGTGTTTGTAAAATGAAATAAAACTGAAAACACTAGACAAATCTGCACAGAGTGCCTGCTGCATCACAGTTCGCTGTGGCAAGCCAGTGTACTTCAGTTGGATAATCTCTCTTTAGAGTTGGGTGATTTTTGCTCATTCACCACCTTGATGTGGTTCTTCATATATCCCTGTTCAACAAAACTAAAATGATTTAGTACAGCGATGAGCATAGTCTACTGTGTCGTGGTTGGTATGCTTCTTGAAATCAAGCTTCTATAGTCGTGGTAATCTCCTTTCAAAGCCTGCTTCTTATTTATTAATCCTTACTAATGAGCCAGCACACATCGACAACATGGCAACTTAAACGCATAAGGAATGAGATGACAACATATAATGACATTACTGTGACAGAATGAGGATTACAAAACAGACAATTAAGCATTTTGAAGCCTCAAAAATATTTAAATCTCCTTCAATGACATATAATAACAGTTATATACAGTGATGGAATAAAGATTGGAATTGAGACAAATAAGCATTGTGAAGCTTCAAAAATATTTAATATGTAGATCTACCAATGACAAGACCAAGAAAAATGTTAAAAAAGATGCAAACAAGAGAGATCACCTGTCCCTTCTTCCTCTACAGCAAGCCAAGGGCAGACAAAAAAAAAAAAGATTTAACTTCATGGTCAACTGTATGGGGCTTTTTCTCAGAGCATGCTTTCTGCTACCCATGCTTCACAAGTGATTTTTCTAAGGATGTATGAAGCAGTAAACTGAACCAAAAGTCTACATAAATATAGGATGGTACTACCACACTGTCCTGAAGTTTGAACCACCTCAAACCGCCTCAAAGAGTCACTTAACATTAGAAATTCCTTCAAGTCTAGAACTAGAGAGTGTCTGTTCTATTCCATAGAATCTACACAGGTATGGAATGGAGCAGGAATAATTAACTCCCCATGCCAATGTGAAATAATAAATGAAAAACAGTTGAACATTAACCGTTCATCTGTGGCCCTGTTCTTCATAAAATGGTATATATGAATATATGCTGATAATTAGGTATGACTTTGGCTGTAAATATTTTTTTAATACAATTATGGGTTACCATTAGATGAGATCAAATAAAAATCTGGAGATGTATACCAAAACACCTCTCTTAAACTTGTGTGCAGGTCAGAGAAAAAAAACTTTTTTTTAAGTGGCTTTACAATAATGAAGCTTATCTTTAAGTTAGACAGCAGGTTATTCATAGTAACATTCAGAATGAGATCTGACAATATCTTGGAACACTATGTTGGTCAGCTATAGTTACTGGAAATATTTTTAAGTGGAAAATGATAAAACTTTGGAAAAAATTAATTTGAAAAGTCAGTGGACAGTCCTAATCCTGAAATTGTTATATTTTGAGCAATAGCTAAGCATCTACAGATTTACAGGTCTTTTCACTCCTACAGCAATTTTCCGTAGAAATGTATAATATTTTCCTACACATCTTACAATTTCATGGCAAAAAATAATAAGGATTATACCATATTAGTTTCAAAGCTAATGAATATTTTGTGCGCATATTTTTACCATTTTAAGTTTTAACGAATGCTCTCATGCAAGATAACTCTTTCTAATATTAAAACCAACAAGATAGTGACTAAGTCCTGTTTGTTTTGTTCAGCATGCTGAAATAATTCTTAATCTATTAACAGAACCATCCCCTGCTAAAAATAAGCAAGGGTAAGAGTGTGTTTAAATCGCCTAAGAAGAGGTGATACTGTTCAGAAGTATGTTTGCAAGTACTGCACTGTGAATACTGCAATAAACATATATATGACACTTCACTGTACAAGTTACCAGATGCCCTGTGTCCCCTACAATCAAGAAATTATGAGGGAGATCAAAATAAAAAATTTGCATAGCAGAAATACAACAAAAATTTCATTACACGCGATGGCTGTGTGCAGAGTTGACGAGACATCATGGACTACAAAATCAGTTATAAACAACAATTACTCATATGACTAAACAACTCAATAACCATTAGTATTTTTAAAGTACTCAACATTAAACTCACCTGGTTTTCTTTTAAAGATGATAACTTTGTTTAATACTAACATTTTGAAACCATATAAAGGCCGATGATTTTAAAATACTACTTAAAATATATAAAATATAACAAAATAACATTTTACATTTTATATGTAGCTTCACTAGTCTATAAAGTCGTTATATTTCACACTGAAGGAAATTTTATAGGTACAAAGTAAATTCATACAATAATAAAGCTTATATATATATATATCTCCTGCATATCACCCCCCTCTTGTAGGTTGATAACATGGGAGATTTAAGTGCAAATGACAATGCACAGTAAACCTGTTATTACATTACTCATTTCAAAAGACAGAACCACCTTCATCTGAGAGTATATCTGAGCAGTGGCGTAGGAACAGGGGGGGCAAGGGGGGCAGCCGCCCCCCAAAAAAAGATGCTGGGAAGGCAAGAATGTGAACGTTATTCATTGTCAGCATGGAGCTTGCCTCCCCAAAGCCAAGCATTTTCCTACCCCACTGCTGAGTGCCTGATATATATATATATATATATTTTGGGCACAAACAACTGGCAGCATCATACACAATGCATTGCTTTAAGTTTCCACTTTGCAAACTTGTAAACAAACTTTGCAATCAAGCCAGAATCCACTATATAAGCAGAAGGCAAAATTAGTTAATGCTCTGATACAAAGGAAACAGACAGATGGGCAGAGAAACAAAAATGAAAAAGACTACAAGAAAAAGATATAGAATAAGAATGAGAAAAAAGAAAAGAAATAACTGTCTACTGAAAACAGATAAATAAAATGAAATTTTTTTATTTTTCTAAATAATAATTCCTAAAATTATTTAGCAATCCAAATCTATTGAAAACTTGGATCTTTAAAAATATAAATATCTGCAAAAATATAAATGATTTCAGGTACTAGCAAAAGGACACACTGGGATAACGATAAAGTGAGAATTAAATGAATTAACAATAACGATGTGGTAAAACCTTTTTCTTTCAAAAAAAGCATGCATTTAAAAAAAAAATTGGGAACTTTTATTAAATGGGTTTAGGGCATGAAAAAATGTCAAGCTAAGATGATTTTAAAGTTATGAGCAATATCTGATACGGCAGCAGATACAAAAAGGGGTCTTACAGAAAAATAATGACTGAAGGTTTTAAAAATACTGAAAAAGTGAAAGCAGCTGGTAATTAATCAGTAAAAAGTTAAATCACACCAGCAAAGTCTGTGGAATTAATGTTGAGGTGGGTGTGTTAGAGAAAAGTGGGAACAACTAAGATAGTTAAAAACGATGTCTTTGATATGGTCATCTACTGATGGACGAGTCTAGCAAAAAATTGAAAATGTTAGTGAAAAAAGAAAGGGGGAGACAACTAGGATTCACACAAAACTAGAAAGGAAAAAGAGGATTAAATATAATGAGGGCAAGAACCATGTGCTTTGTTTCCCTTACCAAGCCAGGGACATCTTCTAGCTGCCGAATATGGTAACAACAATTTTCTATAATTTATTTCTGACAATGTCACTTTCACACATAAATTATACATCTATAAATGCCAAAAAAAAAATATTGCAGAAAACTCTAACAGAGTGGCAAAAGCATTCCCTGTGTCTCTTCCACTTTTTGGTATTGTGCTAAAATACAATGTATATTTTTGCTTTCTGAGGCCAGTGGCTACTTGCTAGTTTGAACAACAGGCTTTTCTGACCAGTAACTGTACACACCTACATGCTATGCAACTTTTTTTTGTAAGCAAGAGAATTTTTCAGAACCTACACAAATGATTCACTTTTTCTCATCTGCTTTTCCACAAAGTTTATATCTCATGCCCAATTTTTCCTTTTCTTAAAACTGCATCTCTCATTTAATACACTATATGTATGCATGACAGTCAGGCTCTTAAATGCTCCATGCAATCTTTCCCTTGTATTTGGATGTCACTAATTGTTAAACTATGTTCTGTAAAGTGTGGATAATCCCTGAAGCAAAATAATAAAACCTACGCAAATAACCAAAACCTGTACTATCAAGAAACATATTACTTGAATTAAAATTCTTTTAAAAAAGATAAAATATATATGTAAAGTATATGCCGCTATCAAAATATATGATTTCCCCCCCCCCCCTACATAGTGTCAGGCACTCCACTGAATTCTATCTCAAGTTGGTTGCTTGGTTTTAATATATTTAATGGAAAAAAAACTAACTAAGCCCTAGGTGTACTTAAAAGACAAAGCAAGTCAAAAAAACAAGTTGGACTTAAATGATGGAAAACTGATGTTCTAAATCATTTCCGCTCAAAACAAAAACTACACAGCTCTGAGGCAGTTTGGTAGCCCTCCATGCTGTGTGTGATATCACAGAACCATTGGGTGCAAGAGATGTCAGTCAGTCTTGTAAGTGGGGTCATCAAAACAATCCATCCTAGATTCTGTGATTGTGCTACAAAATTTCAAACCCAAACACAATGATGAAAAGTTGTGCAAATTCTAGAATACTGCTGTTACAAAGGATAAGATTACAAACAGTGACAGCTTGAATGTAGCCACTGCATGCTTTGATACTGCAATTGTTGTCGAAATAAGTTGTCAGGCCAGTGATCTCTGTGCATGAAAAACAGAAAAATGCCACTGCAAACTTTGAATAAAACCTCCTTCGCCATCACTTGCACTGAGACCCATTGTACTGGCAGTAGAAATTTATAGCTCTTTGTATACAAACAAAATCAGTACTTCACATTTCTCAAAGGTACTACACAACCAAAACAAGTCTCTATCATTCCTGGAAGCTTGTGTCTTTCTGCAGACTGCAAATTTTCTATGCTTTTGATGATGATGATGATGATGATGATGATGATGATGTCCATTTATATAATGTGCAGGTATCCATTCAGAAGAATGCTCATTGCATAGCAAAAACAGAAAAGAAGAAAAAAATAAAGCAAAAGAAAAGTAGAAAAAATAATAAAGACAGAAGTGGTGCTAGGTTGTTGAAGTCCGTCTTAAGTAAACAAATGAGTCTTCCCCCCCCCCCAAAAAAAAACCGTGGTTACTGAGGTGATGATAGACAGTGACAATGACAGAGCATTCCGCAGCTTAGGCGCAGCATTTTTTAAGGCCCTGGCTCCAGTGCGCTTCTTGTTTGTGTCTTCCACTGCAGGGAGACAGAAGCGTGACTGGGAGCCAGACTGGCAGACTGAAAGCTATAAATCAAGGTTGTGCTGGCCAGTGGTAACACTGCTAAAAGTATTAAAGCATAGCTCAACACTTTTCTTCGCCGCCACAAAACTACTAACACTACTCCAGCATTGCTTGACACTTTTCTCGTCCAACAGGGGTCCACTTATGTCACACATTACAGACAGTCTGTTTTCCTTTCAAGAAAATGCAAACATAATAGCCTTCATAAATTGGACTGAAGGTGCATACAGTTCATTTGCAACCAGAAATTTTTATCAGATATGATTCAGAGTGTCAGTATCTATCATTTAAGCCCAACTTAACCAAGGCAACACAGTATTCCTATTATGTCTATTGACATATATAAATTTAAAATATAACTATTAAGCATACAGACAAGCAGAAAATTCCCACATTCTGAAGCTGTCAATTATTCTAATTTTATACTTTTTGTTAATTTGAAGATACACAGTAAACAATGTATTAAATTAAGGCCTCCTCCAGAACTCTCCACAGAAAGGTGCTTCTGTTACATGTACTAAATGCACAAATAGGGATTAACATATGCTTGAGCTAAAATTGTACAGGATAAAAAAAACAATGCAGCCAACACAGATTTTCTAAAGCACATCCTGGCAGACAGAAATGCTCACCTTTTTGGTGTTTCCTGCATCTTCGTCCTGGAAAACATCAATTTGCTGTACAGCACCTGTGCATCTTACCACCTAACGATGCTACTTTGCCAAGAGGCGATGATAAAAATGGACAGATCAAAATATTTTCCCTACACTTTTGAGGTATTGGAATGCCTTCACTTTCTCAGTTTCAACTGCATTTGGTTGTGACATCTCCCAAATGACAACAAGTTATTTGTAGAACAGTTTCTGTTCAAACAATTACACATTGTCCTCACATCTCAAAGAAGTAGGTTCAGCAACAAAAGACATCTGAAGACCTTCTTACTGTCTTGAAATCTAAGGTAACTAGGATTTATGAAGTGCTATCACATCTGCCAGTGAAATTTTGTTTTTTGGCTGAATATAGTAAAGTCTTAAAGTAAAAGCTTTAAAAATTTGTATCTCCTGTATCAGTTTAAAAAAATATCATCTGTTCTTGTTTTGCAATTCTGGTGAAGTAAACAGAAATACCAATTTCCTCCACAAATGGATGTCGTAGGTAGCACAGTGACTAAAGCATCTGTTAGCATGACAGCAAAAATTGGGTGTCCTATTCATATCTCCGCTCCAACTTTTTCTCTCTGAATGAGCCACTTGTAGTTTGTTGTTGTTGTTTTTTGTTTTTGTTGTTTTTTTGCTGGTTTTTTTTTGGGGGGTGGGGGGCAAGTTCTCCAGTTTTCTCCACTGTCTGTGTGTGTGTGTGTGAGAGAGAGAGAGACTGAGTGAGTAGTTATGATCTGTACGATGGTGAATGAATTTGTAAGACATATTTGGTGCCTACTGATAAGTGTGTGCTCCTGCGACTTTAATGTATGTGTACACCTTGAGTCTGGCTTTGTTGATGGGATAAGCTACTCTATAAATAAACATTTATTATTACTATTGTATTGTTGCAGCTCTATGCTCCTCCAGGAGTTACAAGGAATAAACTATTACTATTTAATGAAATTATCTATAAAAAGCATACAATTTGTCATTAACAATCTCATAGGTATAAATTTCATCAGTAACACCAGTGTTGTTCATTCTTCATCCATGTGTCCTGTTTCTAATTTATAAAAAAATTAAGAATTTGGAGTTTTGTATGCATGATATAAAGTGAACAGATGTTTCTTCTTAGCTCTGCTTACATTAATTCTTACCTCATTCACACTGACATGTGCTATAAACATCTTCCCTTCATATGCAATGCGCCTGATCTGACTCCTGTAAACAAAATGCCATTTTAGTGGCTATAAAATTATTATGTGCAGGACAAAAACTTATGTGTTTAAGCGTGTGAGAAGAAATTCTTGTGATGAATATGATGAAGAAAAGAAACACTGCTACAGAAATTACAAAAATTGTAGGTGCTTGTGAGAAGATGAAGACAATGATGATTTCTGATGACGAAAAGGTCTATCACCTACATTTTTCTAATGTGACTAACAATGAATACACAGCTTACTGTGAAACTGTCAGAACTGTCTTTTGAATAGATTATAGAAGGGTTTTTTTCAGTTACACATACTACAAATCAGAGAATAGCTCCACCCTCCAAAACACACACACAAATACCAAAGAACTTGAAAAAAGTAACAATAATATCTCTTCTCCAGTTCACAAACAGTAAGGGGAAAGATCAAGTAAATTCAGAAAAACTGTATCTCTCTAAATCCCTTCTTGTCTGAACATTATAATTATATATTTTTTGTGCCCTTTGACACTGAACTGAACACTAGAAACAAACCACTGACAGAAAATGATAAAAATAAATGACTCAATATGACCGAGAGGCTGCCATTCTCTCTTACCATTTGTATAGCTGTGTGCGGCGACTGCCTCGAAATGTCATGATGCCCTGATGTGTGATACCAAGATACAGCTGGTCTCCCCTTTGATCCTGAAAAATTGAAGACAGAATTGTACCTGCTACATGGTGTTATTAATCTTCGCACCGCGTAAAAATAAAATTACGTTATAAAGCAATGGCGTATAACTTAAGACAGTGAAGACATCAGTGAGTGGGTAGCTTTTTTTTATTATTATTGCTGCTCTCAGGTAAGCATAAGACCAAGAAACCTATACATTTTTTGAAATGAGAACAGGTGAAGTTTGCAATAAAAGTAATTAAAATTTCCTACTTTCAGTCTGGTGACAATAATAATCCAAGAAAATTCACAGTTTACTATCCTTGGGGAAAATGCTCGAAAAGCCACTCATTTTTTCAAGGAAAAAAATAGCAAAATCGCTCAGAATAAATTAAAAAATGGCTCCAAAACTGCAGGAAGAAGACCTGATAATAGAAACAATTTTTCTGATTGGTTGGTTTTTAACCAGATCAACCAACAGAAGAGCTTTTCTTGGACCACTATAGCAAAGCCACGATCGTGGCTCACTGTTCAAAGAGGGTTAAACAACTTCACCACACTTTTTTTCAACATCTATATCTAAGATAGTACTATACAAAAAAACACCTTCCCATTTCTAGTGCTTGACAAAAAGCTCTTCCAGCCAAATGAGGTCAATCACATTAAAGGATAATCTGCATTACTCCACACCTAGACCTCAACCTCCTTGTTATATAGTATTTCAAATGTGGATTACACTTTGAATTGGGATCAGCAAACTTAATAGGCAGAAAAAGTATTTGTATGCCAGAGTTGCCAGCAAGTAAAATAAAGGCAGCAAGTCAAATACCCACCTTCACTTGATGTGGATCAACACCATAAGTATCCAGTGTGCAAGCTTTCTTCAGAAAGTTGGCTTCTGCATCTGACGGCACCTGACCACTGCAGTAAGCATGTACAATGTCTTCAGTCCTGATATTTGTTTTATCACTTTCAAATAAATACTATTCACATCAAGAATCAGCATAAAGAAATGAATAAAGCCTGTTTCTGTTAAATCTGGTCTATTATTCACACACACACACGTGTCTACCTAAACTATTGCCTGTTCATCGAGTCAAAATACTAAAATATTACAAACACAGCTTTTCAGACACTACAAGTTCAAGAGCCATAGTTACTGAAGAGATTTGTGGAGTTCCATAACTCGTTCTTCCAGTTTTGGTGTCTGTTTAGGCAGCATCTTGAACTCGGAGATGTAGCCAGGCTGGTGGTCCTGTGGGTCATAATCACCAACTTCCGCTGCAAAGATAGTGAAGGAAACAACATGCAATAGCACGAAAGAACTGCAGGATAGCAAACATTTCTCTCAAAAGTATTCACTTTGAACAGCAGTTACAGACTGTTTTGTCTCAAAAAAAATTCTTGAAATATAGCAAAATTATAACAATGTTTATTATTGTGTTCCCTTTTGTACAGATATTCTCTCCCTAAAGCTCTACTGCTGCCTGAATTTCTCAGGAAAATGGTTGTTTTGTTTAAAGGAAGCTTAGCATCATCTCAAGATGAAAACAATAACAAACAATTTCATATCTCTATCACTGTTAAACCTAATAAGCGGCAGCTGTCATTTACTCACAACCAACGCTTAACTGCCAAAGTTGTCTTTTCCTTTGTTCATTCTCATTTATATTATTATGACTCCCCTCCCTGGTGTACCAAAAATTTCTCTGACAAATGTTTGCATGTGCAGAACTACACCATTTGTGATGGCTGATGTATAGCAAAGCATATCAAAATCAAATCAGCTCTGCTCTTAAAACGCTCCACTGAATGGCTGTGGTTTTTCTTAATACCTGTACAACACCTTGACTGTGTTTCAAGTATTCTTCTTAACTCTGACCTCAAAAATTTTCTCTTAATCATCTCTTAAATTCTATGTTTGCAAACAACTTCCAATATTCATACAGTTCTCAGTTAATGGCTGAACTTTTAAGGCAAAACACTTAAAGCAAGGAAGAATGGTTCAACACAGGGAAGAGTGAGGAACTTATACAGTGCTGGCTACCCTAATGGTCAAGCTTCACTGATCGCTTCCAACTTACAAGTACCCTCACCTCCCTCGCCCCCCCACTCAAGCCATCCTTTCCTGCCAGACAAAGTAAGCTGTCTTTAAGCACACCTTCACCTTAGGTGGCTGTAATATGTAGAACACAACGATCCCTTCAATTTATCATGTTTAGCACTAGCTAATTGCATTACTTATTAACAATAAGTATAAAAAATCCTATATCCTACTGGCCCAAGAGGAAGTGATCATACTGGTTCAATGTGTCTAGAGCAAGTGCAGCCAAACCTTTCATTTATCTTTATCTTCCTGATAAATCACCTAATTTTCATGCTAGGCAGGCAGGAGTTTTCAATCCATAGTCAAAACACTAACCACCAAGCTACAGACTTTCCCCTCATTCTTTAAGCTTGCTCAAGTTTACATCGTATTTTACCCTACCATTTATGCAGTTTTTTTCCTGCTTGCACTAACACAATTGTACCTGCATATGAGCACATATCTATGCCTAAACAGCCATGAATCTCACAATATTGGTATATGTCTATGTTGTGCACATGCACATATGTTGCAAGTTTTTTGAGCTACCACAGGCCATTGCAGAAGCTGTATTAATATTGCACAAGGCAAAAGTAAAAGATCAAAACTGCACCAGGCAATAGCAGCAGTAGAATTAACACTACACCAGACAACTAAAGCATGGACAACACTGCCCCAGAATTTAGCATGCATGACGATGATCCTGTGATCAAACAACTATTATTCTAGCTCACAATTATTTTTCTGGTTTATAAGCAGCTGTTGCATGTGAATAAATGATGTGTTTACCAAGAAATGTTCAAAGACCCTATTAACATGCTGTGATATCATGAAATCTGTCATGTGTTGGATGGTGCTCAATGATAAAAAAATTCAGTTGACTAAAACAATCAACACACAGGACATAATGAAGAGGTTTACCACCTACATTGCACTATAAAGGCAGCAAGGCTGATGGCATCCTCAGGTGCACACAGCAAACGGCCATGGTGGAGGTCACGGCGGAGTTGCAGGAACAGGTAGTACCTGAGGAACATGACAACACATTAATGCCAAAGACATTTTAAAAACCTCCCACTCTTACCTAGGGAACGCGACAAAACATTAATGCCAAAAGGATTTCAAACCCTCCCTAACACCCAATCTCTCCATCTGATGAAAGGACAAAGCACATAATGTAAACTTAGATGATTATTAGTTCTTCATTCATGCACTTATTTTATGTTTGGCATGGGGTCATTTGTTTGCTAATGCTTATGTTTCTTGGATAGTTGCTATCAGTTGACTGTCACACTGGGCCTGCATCCACATGGGAAAATCCACTGCACAAATTCAGTTATTATCATTATTTATAACATGTTTTGTACCTTAAAAACACTACTTCGTCTAACCGAAGTAGGAGAAAAATGCAGTGGGATTGTAGGAATATGCCAATCTGCTCTTTTGACTAACGGTCAAAAAAAGACACAAAATGTCAAAAATAAAACCAAGTAAACTCTCATTTTAATGACTATCCATGAAAGCCTAGTGAAGGATTTGAAAAAAAAGGGGTAAAACTATTTGTGATCTTACTTAAACTGAGCTTTTATGCACTGACCTGGTTATCTCTTCATGAAGTTTCATTGGGTCCTCTGCATAGAATTTTACACGAAAGCACAGCACCATTGGGCTCACACCTGCAGCAGAATTTTATGTCATGCCACGATGCCAGCTTTCTCTCACTTCCATTTCTACACACTACTTCCTTACCATTCTTCTACGCAGGCTATTCAACTGAGGTAAATGCTATTACTATGAAATATCATTAGTAAAACTGCTAGGATGAGAAAAGTAGAACCTAAGTCAATACTTTTCCTGGGTCAACACAGGAAATGTTAACACAAAACCTGAAAGGAGAATTTCATTCCTGTGTTTTTTGCCTTTGTCATCCTTCTGAAATATCTCTTAAAGTGGTAAGAACTGCAAGAAAGCTATCATGTTTTCACCACAAAGACCAGATTTTATTTCTTCTACCTGTGTATTAGCACTGAGACACATTAAAATTGCAGGGGAAAATATATAAATCCTTTTTCAGCATCTCTCTCTCTCTCTCTTACTGTATCCCTTAGTATGGCTTCTTAAAAGGCTTCAAGAAACCTGAAGACAAAAGGATGCTCCTGTTTGATAAAAAAAAAAAAATAGAGGGAGGGGGGCTAAAGCATGTCACAAACATCGGCTAAGAAGCAAAGAGTTACAACAGGATCAAAACAAATTTCTGAAGAGTACTGTAGAGGATAAAGGTATAGTTTCAACTGTAGTCACAACAAAAAAAATGACAGGTGGGCAGATGCGACAAATTACAAGAGGAATATAACATCATTCTATAAATGATAAGTCTGATCATTTCAAATGTCTTAAAAATGTTTTAAAGATGTTTATGTGGAGGGTGTAGCCAGTAGCCTGGTAATGATTTATGTTTGGGCTCTTAGAACATGTTTGCACATGTCTATGATAAAACAAACCTCAAACAGCTTGTTAATCGCCTAGAACAAAATAATGTAAATCTACTCTGCCCTAGGTTTTTATGAGCAGGCCATTCTGTGTAACAGCAAAAAAAAAAAGAGAGAAAAGATATACCAAAAGATAAAGGCGTCTGGCACAGGTTGCATTACTCTGGCTACCCAGTGAGAAAGTCATTTAAAGGTCTGAGTGGAGGGAGGTGAAAGTGGAAATAACAATCTGGGCATGAACTGATTATTAACCAGGTGACAAACGCAGGACTTGTGATAAAGAGATGTGGCCTTGAGCTGACATTTAATATTCAGTCTCGACATATGCAAATAACCACATAAGTCTGTGATCTCTTTGTGTCCAATTTATTATAGGTCTGACTTGGCACAAAATCCCTAAGGGTTACAAAGTTGGCATGCACAAAGAAGTGATCTTTAGATGCAACTTTTTGTTTTCATGCTATCAGTTGAGTGTGAAAATTTCCCCACCACAGTGCTATGTCATAAAGATATAATATCAGGTATCTGACCTGCCCCACTTTTGACATTCATTCCCCAGGGATCCTAGTTATGAAACACTGCCTCAGGCCAAAGTGGGAGAAAACAAGGGCAAGCGTCTTGTCTCTGAAGTTTCAAAGTGGTGTGCTGATCCCATAAATACTGCTTTATGTTACTTCATGGCATCTTTGCCACTGCTTTCTAATTACAACCACAGTGGTGTCTCAACACCTAACTACAGAGGCAAAATGCTTGTTTTTTTCAGTTCTTGCTGTTGTCCTCTGGTAACTTGCCTTCATTTCACCACTACAGCCCCAGGAGAGACAAGTATGGGACTTCACCAAGAAAAGAGGCTTTTCTGGCATGAAGGAGAGAATGGATTACACTTCTCAGCCTTTTGCTAGCAATTGCAATATCTTGATATGTGACATAAAAAAGGCATCTACCTAAGTGCTCTCGTTTTCTTCTTTGTACCATTCCAAGCCATAAATTTCCATTCTAAGATTAGTTTCACATGGCAATTAAGGCCTCTCTACCATTCCCCGTCCATCTCCAAACCATCATCAACCTCATCTGACTAGCAGATGCCAAAAGTTTATTCATGAAGCTACACGTGAAGCATGAAATAATACTTATGTTGTGACAACCAAGTCCTTTTAATGGCTCAACAAGGGGACAATAAGCTAAATGAAGAAAAAAAATGACCTGCTTAAGCCATGATGTCCTCTTAACAGACATACATAACTGAACCTTCCTGCTTCTTAAAAATGACAGAGGGCACATTTGCTCAGCATGTCATTGGAAATTACCTTCTGCACTTGAAACTGATTTCCTGAAGCTTAATTTTACAAACACTATAAGACTACTTTCATGAAAACTGAGATTTTATTAATAAGACCATAATAAAAGCAATAATGTTTCCGATGTTGGACATTATTTTCCAGTGTTCAAAAGATCAAAACCTTCTCTTTCCTGAACCTTATCTAGTGAGTGTGAAGCAACACATCTGCATAGCATTAACCCAAAATCAATCTAGAATGCAATCCTAACCAAACACTGAGGTTTGATCCAAAGCTTGGTGCAGTCTAAGGATAACTTTAGAGTCCTTGACTTTGGTACCGAAAACAAGTTATTTTTATGTCTGGTACAACTGTACTACATTCTGATGTATGGTATCGCTGGTTTTCTTGAAACAAAGTCTAAAGTCTAAGGTAATGCAGAAGGTCCACATGGGATACAGAAAGTAGACAAGTGAGGTGCAGAAAGTGGGACAACTCTCTGACCAGGGCCCAAGTGTTGTTCTCAGAAGATCTAGAAGGTATTATCCTTGAACTTTCCTGTCTGGGTCTCTCTGCCAAGCCCTTGGAGTAACCTTGAAAGTGGTCACCACAAGGACTACAGTCCTGGCTTTCGCTCCTCCCTATTCCTATCACCCTACGAAAAAGAATAGGCTGCCAAAACTCATGCCAAAAATGCACCAACAGTTGCTTTATCCTCAAAGAACATACCAAAAAAAAAATAACTGTGGCGCTGACCATGATCATGAATCATCACTAAAAAGTTCACAAAAAAACAATCCCTCTTGATCTCCAGAGGGCAAAGCTGTAACGAGATATGCCAGTGCTTCAGGAAACACGGTGTGTGTGTGTGTGTGTGAGAGAGAGAGAGAGAGATGGAGGTGGTGGGAAAAGGAGGACTGTTTGAGACTGGGGTCGGGGTGGGGAATGACGATCTCGATGACGTAAGAGCCATTGTGCACGCGACTGTCGGTCAGTCCAGCCTGGAGCTAGTCACCAGCTGCTGCACATGCGCGCCAGCCAACGATGGCTCTGTCACCTAGGGCCAGTTGTTTCGAAGTGAAACGAGATGCAGCCAAGAACACGAGTATACTGACAGACCGACGCGCGAACACGCGTACGTGCAAGGCCTTGGGGGTGTTCTGAGTAGGAGTCGGGTGGGAGTGGGGCGGGTAGAAGACACCATGAACCGCATGCCACTATGTGCATACGGGCTGTGTGATAAGACAAACATCGCCGTCTACTTCTGTAAACTTCAAATACCATCTGTGCTTGTCTAAGCATCCATAATTCTCTCTCTTTCTTGCTCACTCAGTCACACGTGCACGGACATACAACAGCAAGTGATGATGAAAAGGTTTCCAATGCACTTTCTCCCCCTAAAGCACACGCTCGCGCAAACACGCGCAGCGAGCAATGAAAAGGTTACACCTATAACCGGCTGTTGACAATACAAAAGCTACACGACGCCGTCGTTTTTTCTGTGAAAAGGCACGAGCGCTGACGGGCAGCGGGATGTTTGCTCTCTGAGGACGCCAGCACCACCCTGTGACTACCGTTCTCTAGCAACAGCTTCTGCGAACCGCCATTTTAAACACACCGCCCTCAGAAATAGCCGGCCTGCCAACCACTGTCATCCACGTACAGCACGCCATATTGCCAGCGGGACTGGGTGAGGTGGTGGATGTGTGTTATGGGGGTGGGTGGGTAAGAGAAGCGTCAATCGAGTGAAATCTAGGCAGGGGCTGATAATTATAGACGCTCTTTGTCGCGAGGCCCGCGCGGCTGGGTGTAGAGAGCCGGATAAACAAGGAGGTGGGATGGAGGTGCCAATACTGCCACCAAGCGTGCTCTCTCTCGCGCGCGCGCGCACACACACACACGCCATGCACTCTCATTTAATTAGCTGAAATAATTCCCCACCATCAAAAATAAAAACTGCCCTTTTGCTGTGGCAAAGCGAAACTAGGAACACGCTTAATTCGGGAAGATCTGACGCTCTGTTCTAATTAAACGGTGTCGACCCCACATTACTATCACTATGGTGCCGGTTAAAGCGCATTACTAACACCATACTGTCGTCTACAGTGCATTACTAACGCTATGGCGTCGATCGTGTCGCTTTACACTATGGCAAGGGATCGATCACAATCGAGAGCATCACAGGGTTGCGGACAGATCACAATCAGACAAACCATGTCTGAACCACCAGCGTCCTTTTGTCCCAGCGCGTGCAACAGATGTGGTTGCATCTCGCGCGTTACACGTGCAAACGGCTGCAATGCAAACTGCGTATTACTGTCCCTTAGTGCACTATATAGTGCAGCAGCACTACAGGCGTATCACACAGCAGTGCGCGACTGTGACGCGGGACCCTATATGGCGCCAGGAAATAACGTTTGCGTGCTGCAAAATTTACGAGTAGTAGACGACGGGCAGGCGAGAAAGTGGTAATTGGCAACGGATATGGTCAGACGACAGCCGTTGTGATGTTGGCTGAAAAGTGATTGATCGTCACTCTCCTACCTCTCCCTCCTTCCATCCGTTCGAAAGCACAATCACGTACACTCGAAACTTCGCATGCGCAAGCACACGTGAGAGGCAAGCACAGGCGCACGCGTGTGAACAATCACTTCTCGCGAGCGTCACGTGCTCTTCCGTCCCACCAACCACCCAGGGTTGTAGTCATGATGCGAGGGTAAGTCGTTATCCGGGGGCAAACTTAATCCAGGCAAAATATCTCGTGTCTACGTAGTTACGACGCCCTGTCCTGATCCCACTGATACTGCTTTATATTATTTTAGTCCAGGGCATCTTTGCCACTTATTATTCACTCTGGGTAAAGCAACATATGTCTGAACGCCACTTTATAACTACCAAGACAAAGACGCTTGCCCTTGACTTACCCAAGACGACTACTTACCTTTGCTTCATGAATACGGCCCAAAAACATTACCCACCCCAACAATGCATTTAAAAAAAGAAAACAAAACGGACTGCCACCCGGCATTTACCTTGCAAGCTCGCGTGACTACTCGGTTTAGTTGCAAGATTACAAAAGGCTCTTACGCAAGAAGCTGTGTCATGCATCGCTTACCCACACATCCGCCAGCATGCAGCTCCTATATACCCTACCCTAACCACGGACTTGTATAGTAATACAAATATACAAAGTCCGTGCCCCAACAGTCCAGCCCTTCTACATCCGGTGTAAAGTGCACCACAATTCACGCCTTGGGGTAAAGATTCACAGTTGTGACCATACACTTTCAGGCGATAGGGGTTGGTTGGGGGAGATGGGAAATAAGAAACAGGAGGAGAAAGATGGCGACACGTGCGGTGTCAATGCACAAAACTGCCTCCAAGAAACTGTTTTGGTTCCCAGTCGGTAAATTTGTGGTAAGAGGAAGTGCGGCGACTCACGCCGAGAAAAAAACGTGGGCGATAACGGACTCCCTTGTGCCGTTAGAAAAAAAGTTCTTATTGAAACAACTGTTAGCTGTTTCAAAAATAGCTTCTGTGTCCATGGCCGCTCCCGCCACCATCCACCCCCCCCTTCCGGGCCTTTGCAGTTTGCATGCCGATGTGCGTATGCATAATAATAACAACAGGGTAAACAATCTTCCTGAGCACGTATGTGTGTGTATATATATATACGCGTGCATTTATGAGCAAACTGTCTAGTCCTTTGTATGTTCGAAAGTAGGCAAAGTTGTCAAAGTACATGAACACAAAGACAAATACGAAGAGTCGCTGCAAGGTTGCACGGATAGACATCGCACGAGTGCCAATTTATACAAAGATGCAGCGTGCATGCAAAGCAGAGAAAAACATCGTTTCCCTAACACGCTACAGGTAAAAAAAAGGGGGGAGTTTTAAAACATAACTGGTTTCCTGCTGAGCGTGATACGTCACAACAATATGGCCACCATCCAGAAGTTAGGCTTTCTGCTTCGTAAAAGGCAGTGAATCAAGGAAACGAGTGCAGTGTGGGGCTTAGGCGAGGACAAAAGTTAGGGCAAAGAATGTGCACGTCAATCGACAAAATCTTCCTCCTTCTTTCGCTCTTTCTCTCCGCCTCCTCTGACCTGCTTCGACAGATGTTACCTATACTTCAGTCGCCGGCCTGCTATTTTAATATCAATTTCGTCGCAGACTGTCGTGTGATCATCACGAAGTGACTCACGACTACGTGTCAACGCCTCTCTCGCTGAGGATCATGCAAACCTGGCATGCACTCGATGCAAGGCTTGCAGACGTGAAACCATACACCGTCTGCTCCAGCGTTCTGTACTCTTTTCCGCAAAGGTAAAATTCCTCTCCTGTCTTCTCCAACTGACAACAGTCAAACCCTTCCAGTCGCACGGCAAAACAGCAAGCAAGCAAACAATAATCCTGCAGTACAACTAGTCTGAAAAAAAAGTTGCAGGTTGCGCACGCGTAGACGCGTCGCGATGCTAAAGATATATACGGGCACTCGCAAGCAGACGACAATCAACGCAGTTTAAAACTCGCAGTCGCACGCACGCGCCTCTATTTCTGTAACAACATGCTATTTCTGTCGCCGAGATCTTCTTGACCGCCCTATTTCTGGTTCTGTCAAAGCTGATACATTGCTGTTCGGGGTCCCCCCCCTCTCCCCCATGTCTGGCCATTAACAGCGACTGAAAAAGGTTTGTCACTTTCCAGGACAAAACCATGGCCTAGCAGACATCCTCAGGGCAAATAGATCTTTCTTTCTATTCTCTTGTGACTTCCTTTTCGCAGACTGCTGCATCTGATTTTTTTTCCTTTTGTGGGGAGGGAGTGGAGTGGAGAACGTGAAAGGAAAAGACTGATCCTTGAACTGTTTGGACAGCTGAAAATAAAAGAAAAAGCAGCGACACTGGTTCTTCAAGTTTCCTAAGGCTGGTGATTGAAGAGAATACTCCTCTGTAAATAACGGCAGCGATAACGTGGAGTAACTACAGATGTTGCATAAGTATATCAGCATCTGAAAAGCACTTGACTATGACAGGGTAATTGCAAGCAAGAGACTGAGAGTGAATGCACCTATTTATCTGCTGACCAAAAAAAGACCAGCAAGAAAACAGCGCAGTGCCAATGGCAGCTGTCGATGCACTTCATTTCACAGGGGAAGGTTCTGTTTGATACCTTGGCAAGAACCACACAAATTAGACTGTGGTACGAAACTACAACAAGGCACGATTTGGGAAAGAAAATGCTGCAAGAACTGACATAGAACGAAAGCTACAACCAGGAACAAAACTACCGCAAAGGCTGGCAAGCGACTGAATGGCTGACAAATGTGCCGACATGATCAAACCGTCATCACTACTGACAAACCGCAGCTGCCCAGAAAGTATTCCAAAGACAGACGTGCTGAGATGTCTTCAACGCTTCTCCTATGTGAATGATCCACCGATGATGACGTCGATGATTAACACTATCGATGACGTTGACCGCAATGTTACCGATCATCATACGTCAACAGTTGCTCGGCCTTAAAACTCTCAGTGAAGAAATAAACAAATGGTTAACCAAACAGGTGTTTGGCGAATGTTCTAATCTTCTCAGTCCATTCTGTTTGGTCCTCACTTCTAAGTCCATCCAAATCTGGTTATTCTGAGTGGTGTTACATTTGAATATTTAATGCAGACAAAAAAGGGCACGCTTATGATTTGAGGTGGACAAGAAAGTTTATTTATGGCACTTCAATGTCGAGGCAAAGCTTGCTGCGTCAGTTGTCTTCATCAAACAGCGCTCTCTTGCAAAAGGGAGCAGGGGACGAAGTATATAGTATAGCAGTTAGTACAGCAGTCCATATTAGTACGCGCCACCTAGAAAAATATTCACCTTTCCAAAAGAGATCAGTCATTGCCAGCTCCTCAACTACAAGCGCTTCCTTCGCATTATTTATTTTTGTGTCTATGCTGATCAAGGTCGCTATAATTACATTTCTCAAACCACCTCACTCCCCGTGTGGGTGGTGGTGGGGGGGGAATTGGTGTTTTATGCCGAGCGAGCAACTAAGGCTATATATCATGGCAAAGCAGCCAGTCCTATAACCTCACTCTCTGACTGAACTGTCACCAACACGATACATCGACTGACCACATACAGAAACGGTCTCCTTTTAATCAGTTAATAATTACAACTACCCAGGTCCCGACAACGTACATTGTACACCCAATAAATGTTGAGTGTCAGACCCTTGGGAAGAGCGGGGACGAAAAGGCACAAACTGTTTCAGCTGCAGGAACCACCTCCGCATGGCAACGATGTCCTCAAACGCGGTAGACCCTCCCTTCTCCATCCCCGCCTTCAGCCTCGCTCCCGACTGCACGCCTGCATGCATCAACGGGCATACTCCGCTGTGGCAGCACCAGTTTATAAAGTGGCATCGATCCGTCGGAAGGCCGCCCGCCCTCCCGGGTTATCTGTACACACGCCGTCGCCAAGAAACCACCGCCCGCGGCAAACGCCTCAGGGGCAGAGCGGATGCTCGCGAAGATTTGCGACAGAGATCTATGATTCGCGAGAAACTCGCGAGAAACCCCGAGACAAGGCGCCGGACATCGCACGTTCTGGAAGGCGAATTCCTCCCACCCCCACCTTCCTTGAGGAGTCTTACGTCGCACCATGCAATCCTTCCCAACCCCTAGACCCATCCCCCCTTTTCCCTAACAACCACCAATGTAGGCGTGTTAACCTTGCATTGCAACATCATCGGGCTTTTGTTTGAAAAGACAATATCCGAAGGCAACCTGAATCGAGCCTGAACTCTCCTTTCTCGCAAAGACCATTTTCAAGTGCAGCTGCACGGGAAGCTCGCTTCACGCAGTCAACAGCCCCTCCCCGACCCTAACGTTTCCCGCCACAATCTTCCATCGCTACGTCACTGTCATCTCGGTCGGAATTACCTGCGTCGTACCAGAAGCGCTGTCCTGACCCAGATACCTGCGCCTAGCTCTGAGCAAACACTTTGCAGTTTGCACTCGCCGGCCCCTACCCCCATCCACCCGCCCCTTCGATCTCCACACTCTTTAGAAAAGTGAACGGACGCTCCAAACAGCAGCGCACCAACCAAACTCGTCGAACCACAGAAAACCACGTACACGTTGTGAGTCTTCGTCCTTGACCCGAGATTGTTTCGCTCTAAAAGCTGCTGCTTTGCTGAGGAATTTTTTTTCACATCTAAAAGCGGGTTACCTCTGGGTCAAGAAGCCTGCATGCTAACCTCTTTTTCAGTTACATATGCCACTTAATGCCCTTTCCCCCCCACCCCCCAAAAAAAATTGAACTGTGAAAACCCAAAGCGTTTACAATGTCAACTGGCTAATAACATGGACTTTTTTCGTTATTAAATAAAAATGGGGAGAGAAAGAAAAAAAGCCACGTAAAGTCATCCGGGAACAACAACTGACACAGGACACTGTTCAGAAAATTGTCTGATAATCCTTCTTCTCACAACAGCTTCTTACTCGCCCCTAATCCGGTACTCCTATCACGTGGGCCAAATCGACATTTTTTTTTTTAATGGGAGGGCAGCGAGAAAGTACATGAATAGTCCACACTGATTTCTGTAACCTGCAGCGAAAATAGTTTGCGTACTTTTTTTTTTTTTTTAGTTCCGCCCAGTCCCTCTCCAGAAAAAAAGTCCGCCAGTCGAGCTACACGCCTGTCTGTAAGGTCAGCAGAAAGGGAGTTTAATAACAGGCAGATTCCGTGCTGTCCATGTGCAACAATGACAGCGATCTTGAAGACATAGCGTCGTATGGAAGAGAAGCCGCTGATGAAAACCGGCACGCACGCATGCACGCAAGAATGTAGAGACAGAAAGCAGCAGAACATTACCCCATCTGTCTCAACCCACACACGACAGATATCTACAGGACATTACATCTGTCTCAACCCACACAGGACATTGCAGAACACTTACGTCTAACGACAATCTTCTTGTCAAGAATTTGTCCCAGCGTCAATCAAAACTGATATCACCTCTTTTTTCTCTCGCTCTCTCTGGGATGGCGGTGATGGGTCGTGATGATGATAATCTTTTATACAAAGCAAATTAATGTTAATATGTTTTATTGTCTTAAAGGTTAGCTCGAGTCTAACATGAATCAAAGTTAAAGCTATCGACAGGTTAAATGAACATGTCGCCGACAGGTGGAATAAAGGTGTCACAAGGACGCCATGTGATGTTTTTGGGGGAGCGTAACGAAATAGGTCTAACATGAAAGCATGGCCAATAAGAGACATTCAAGCACATTGTTATGACTGCCATAACAAGTCTCAACATCACAGGAAGTGAGATATTTAATTCTTTCTTGGGCGGGGAGAACATTCTAATGCCCAAAGTCCTGCACCTCACAAGACGGAACCAAGTTTTTTTTCGCGGAGTATTTCTTACGGTTATATATCTCGTAAAGAGCTACACCCGGGACTTGAAAGTCAAATCTGATGAAATTTCTTTGTCTAAAAAAACAAAGACGTCACATCATGGTTCTTCGGCGAAAGGGAAAAATCATGCCAAAGAATACAACATGAACCGCAACCCGTCAGCAGCGCATTCACATCGCTGTTGTTTTCGTGACCTATACAGCATCCACACCAGCAGCAGCACTCGTTCGCTCTGGCCCCACGTACGTGCGCCCTGTTGCCTGATCGTTCGCAACCCGTTACTTGGCTGACGAGAAGGTAATCAATAGCCGCACAGGGGCTTTAAGGACAACTGTTTTTGCTCTCCGAAAGCTGCTTCCACTGAACCAGTTGTTGCACTGTCAAGAGGCCGAGGCCGAACCCGGTACCACGTGAATAGTGAGTCACGCTCAAGGGACCAGTTAGGCTGTCTGTCTGTCGGCCGGATCTAAGGTTATCGTGCTCCCCCACCCCACCACCAATAACAACTTTGGCTTTTGTGCCGCGTTTCCTTCTTCTGCAGACACTGTACGGGTGTAGGATCAACAGTATTGCGCACACTGGTGAACGTGAGATGGAACAATGCAATTACTTCAATTGTTCAGCGCAACATTATCTGTCACAAGCCAACAGTCATAAAGTCCAAAATGGTCAAAATACGAAGTGATAACATGCATCACATGGCGGCTACGCATAACTCACAGGAAGTTGCAGACGACTTATGTAATTTTGTCATAGACTCCGGTGGTGTCAAAAATGACATCTGCTAGTCGGGAACTCCGCTTTGACATGCACTTGAACTAGGCGATGAGTACACGCACAAACACGCAAAACCTTTTGAACCTTTTCAAAAAAACGTAAGATTTCTTTTTTCTGTTTCTCCGCAACTCTGCAAGATAATGCCACTCAGCACCTGAAATAGGCAAACCCCAATGCCAAACTGCAGGTGTCATGAATTCACTCAGTCCTGCTTACTTGAACACGTATAGTCGAAAAACTTCATCTCCTCAGGTGAGAAAAAATCTCTGAAAAAGTTCAGTAAAGATCTAAAGTTAGAGGCAAGAGAAACTCGGCCTCAAAACCTTCAGGCACTCAGCAGTTCGCGACATCCTTGGCGTCTTAATAAGACTGTCGGTGAACAAAAAACTTGAACAGGCAAATGGTGAAAGACAAAGCTGGGGGACAAGGCTGGAGGCACAACTTTCCGTTTCACAAATGTGTGACAGATATTTTGATTTTTAGAACTGCCGTTAAGCCCAAATGTGTGACAAACAGATTGATTTCAGAAATACAGTTAAGCCCGAATGTGTAACAAATATTATGATTTCAGTTAAATCCGTGGAAGGACCGTTTCTGTGTTTGAGTAATTATAATTATTATTGCAAGATGCTTGTCATTCTACAATAATAACTACTCATACCTGTCACTGTCATGAAAATATTTCGTTAACAGACGGCGAGACTGATGGGCAAATATATGATGGGAAAGAAAGATGGCCGGACGGAAGAGGGAATCTGCTTCATGAAACGTCTGAAAGGATCTCCTAGTCAATCACGCTCGACTGCCGTATGTGTTCTTTCAATCTGCCATACTGCACCCTGTATAAGAGACCAAGGGGTGATACCGCCCTCCTCCACACAAGGCCTATTCAAAGCCATACAACACTTGCTTTCTACTTCAGAACATAGCTGAGCACTTGTGTCCTGCATTTGATCCCCGGTTGCCTTGTGCTGAGCCCAGATTCAAGACTTCAACAAAGTTCTGCCTTCTTGCACGTATCGATAGTTTTCTTGGTCACGTGAAGCTCAAGGACCACGCCACAAACGTCACGATATTAGCAGAACTGTCGTTTACTAAACATCGTTTCATCGTAAAAATGACGTCATTTACAGTATAAACACATTATTTTAAGTAAGCTGCGACAGTATATCATTTCCACCTGTGCTTTAAATCCATTGGGTAATAAAGTACCGCTGAAAGCCACACACACATACACACTGAGAAAGACAACTTGATACTCGAGTTAAGTCATTCTCCTCTTCCCCAACGACAAAATCCCTTTAAACTTTCTCAGCCTGCTCAAATTAGGTCACATCGAGATTTCACGATTAGCGCGCTATCGACAACAGCCTTCACTGCACCGCTAATGTTGGTGAACTACAACCACGTCCAACAGACGTGCCCTCCACTTTAATTCCTCCTGGAGGGGTGGAGGGGTCGGGTTTACGACTCGAGGCGGATGTGGCTTATGTTGGCTGAGCAGAGGGGAAAGTCCACATACCCACAAACACGCTGGAACAATGCTCCGCATACCTTGAAACCCAAATCTTAGCCTTTCAGCTACAACACAAATCACAATGGAAGGAGAAAAAAAACCTCGACAAGGCTTTTGGCTTCATTAAGTTTTACAGGATAATTTGAAACGCGACAAGCGCCATGGTTAAAAAAGAAAGCTTTTATCTCCCTGCTGGCACTGGGGTAGGGAGAGGAGGACATAGACTAAAAACCCAGCTAGCCAAAGATCTTAAGTCTAATCAGGGTCATCTGTACTGTGGCAGTAGAAAGGAGATAATTTCAAACAGGTGGCGCTACAATTCTGTAGACTACTTACTCGGTCCATGTGCACCACTTCAGGGGAGCTAGATGGTTAACGCGAGGTATTCAGGTAACATGCAAATAAAAGACACGCCTTTTGACTATGCCCTAACCCTAATGACTTCGCTCCTAGCGACATGCTCTGCCCTAACAATGGTCACTTCCTACTACAGAGAATAAACGTAAATATTAAAACCATGAGTTTGTTTTTCTTTCCCTCAATTTATCAACTGATTATAACCAATGTATCGATGCTACATGAAAAAAAATTCCCGTAACAAAACACTGACGAAAAGAGGCTCCAAAACTAGTAAGATGAGGAAGCAGATATCCAGTTAAAAGAGACCTCTACAAATGAGCCCACGTTTTCCATCACCAGAAGAACTGATAGTGGAACTGGCCCGGACTGTGCTCATAAGTAAAACAGAACAAATGATCAACGAATGCCTTATAACATCATTTCTAAGAATCCATTTTTAAAACATGTGGTCTCTAAACATGCGCGGAAAGGTTGCAGATCACTTCACACAACACCATTAATCCCTAGCGATTTTATCACAAACTAATATTATCACATTACCCCGGCAGGAAAACACCATACCTGTAATACACCAAATATTTATGAACTTGCACTTCTGCTGGTTTGTCCTACACAGCTATGTCCTTGGGCACTTTGCTGCAAGTCTTCAGGTTTAATAAAACCATGGCAACTGAAGCAACTAGCAAAGCTAAAAGGCTATCAAAACTGTTTATTACCACAGCCTGGGTGGAAGAGTATGAAGATGTGAAAAGGTGAAATATCAAGATTTGGTCGTCAGCAACACTGAGAAAGTGGGAAGTGACAGTCTATGGACGAATAAGACCTGCATCAGTGATTCCAGGCATCGAGCAGCTAGCTTACTTAGCATACCCGTGGCTTAGGTGGGAATTCCAACCTGTTCTAGTGGTGCCCCAGGGGTAGGTGGGCTTTGATGGAGACCATCCAGGTGACAATTATGTCCCCTATAAAAGTGGATATGGCACTGAACACAAGGTTCTGAAACTCCCAGGAACATCGGGCCACACATTGGAAATATAGATGAAGGAAAAAGTGATAGCTCTGCCATTTAACTGCGATACGTTTCGTGTTCAGATAACTGCACAGCTGTAGGCTTTTCACCTGTTTTGTTGCTGCAATCTACTTGGATCACCTGCAACATTCCACACATGAATGCAAGCGCACGCACATCCACTCACACACATGGTGTTCCTAGAGTGCACAAGAACAGTCTAGGCATGTAATGTCGTCGTCAAAAAAATAAATAAATGCAAGTCATCAATAGATAGAAGATCTGTCTGGTATAAGGGCAACAAGGGGCTGACTACAGTTCACAGCTATCTTGAGCTGGGACAGTCAATGTGGCTGTGGAAGAATGGAGGACAAAATATTAATGCTCATGCAAATGATCCCAGTCCCATAAGGATTAGAAAGCAGTACGCCTGAGGTCAGCAATACCAGTAGGCCAGAATTCTTGTGCCTGTTTTTATGTAACAGGTCTGTTCTGTGTAATGCTACTTGCAATGAAAGTCACTCATTCATGGTCTTTTTTTTCTCTCCTTGAAAATTGAAATCTTCATTAAAAAGACAATTTTGGCAGCAAAAGCCACAAATCTAGAATCAAGCAGAGTGTTAGTTCTACATGAAACAAATAACCAGTAGAACGACACCAAGTCACTTACATCCCCCACCCCTCCTCTTAAAATCACTGTTGCAAGCACACTACAGATGGGGTTTGTGGGGAAGGAGGGGGGAAATTGGTGTTTTATGCCAAGCCAGCAACTAAGGCTGTATCACCTCTAGGCAGCCAGCCCTGTAAACAGATGCCACATGCAGAGAAAGAACAACATGCCTAAGACAAGACCTGCACCCAGGACAGCTAACCTTCACTGTATTGGTGACGGGCACTAACTGTTGTGCCACCGGACCGCCCTGGTAAGTGGGGAAGGTAGAAAGCTGAAGAGAATAAAGATAACATGCCAATTTTGGGGGGGGAAAAAAAACAGAAAAATGGCACTGTGAAACACTTGTAAATTGGATAGAGGAAAAGGAGGTAAAAAAAAAGAGAAAGGTGAGGGTGAGGTAGGGTACAAGTGGGTTGGAGGAGCGACAGTACTGATAACTTGGGTACTACTCTGAACACATCCTGTAGGCCAGATAGCTTGGAGGCAACATGGCTATCCAAAGCTCTGTTCTTTCAAGCACAGCATCAAATTACATGCCATGAATTCTCTTTTTCAAAATAAAGCTATCCTCAGCAAGCAAAACCTAAAACATCAGAGGCAAGTGAGCTTTCTCCTCAGAAAGTAACAACTCACCTTTCAGCTGTTTGTAAACAGTTTTCAGAGGGTCCAGCCAGTGCTGAAATGTTTAAAAAAAATCATGCAAATATCATAATCTTAAAAACATCTTACAATCAGTCACAGGTAGAACACAATGCTTCACTCCTATTACTGTTAATGATTGTGCGGTGATGCAATGAACCTAAGCTAGAAATTTCAGATAACTGTGCTAATCCCTTTAATAGTAAAAACAATGGTCTTTAATCAATAACAAAAAGAAGACATTATCTTCCTGCCTACCAAAATGGCTGCACAAATATCACATTCCCTTGTCACCAATACAGGAGTAAGTTTCTTCATTTATTTTTGAAACATGAATAAAATGCCAGGTATGTTTCTCAGACGAAAGATGACCGGAATCAAAATATTGAAAATTAAGCAATCATACAAAAGTAAACAAGTATTATTTACCCGTTGCTTTTCTACATCCACATAGCGCAGCCCAAAATAGTCTTTCTCCATTAAGTTCAACTTCTCGCAGACACGGTCCAAAAGCCATTGTCCTATGGTGTCTTTCTGCAACATAAGTATCGACAACTTTTAAGTGCAGATCTGGTAATCCTGCTTCCTTATAAGAGATATGCAAATGCGTGCCAGTGCATTTTAAGATTTACATACCCAAGTCTGTTGAGTAGACTTGAAGCAGACACACAAATGGGCATTCATTTCACCTGCTGAAAGTGCAACTCTCAGCAGTAATACAAACTAACACATACTAATTTCTACAGTTTGCTTTGCTGCTTTGCCTTCAATGCTGGATCAATTACAGGTATTGCTCGACTTACGACCACTCGACTATACGACCACAATCGCTAGCCACGACTGCTCCGTGTCTGGCAGCATAAATGTTGCCCAGCTGGTTTTGATATGTTTTGCATTGGGGAAAATGTTTTATATGGTATTTTTTTTTACACCTGTATTTTGTAATTTTGTATGTTTTGCAAACATTAAACGAGTTGTGCTAGTAATGCAGTATTTTACTTAAACCTGAGGAATGTAAAAAAAAGAAACAAAATGGTGTAGAGATCACACAAATGGCACAAAATGAACAAAGAAAATTACGATAAATATGACTTGAAGATTTTTATAACATCATTTCACAGTACTGTACATAGCCTACTTGACTTACGACTGGTCTGTCAGAACCAATTATGGTCGTAAGTCAAGCAATACCTGTATTTCCTTATTCCAGCAGGTACCACAAAATAGATGCTTTATATGGCCATCACGCAGATACTGGCATTATCACAGTTTGAAATCACAGGTCACCTATGGCAAGTATTATATAAAAGAAAAAAAGGACCAAAAAATCCAGAGTATTGCTAAGTTTGTGCAAAACAAGGAAACGTACATGAAAGCTATAAAAACTTGAGCAAATGACAGGAGATGTGTTGATGAATCTCTAGTGTTAAATCACGTCAAAGTTACATCTCTGATTTGACTATATTAAAAGTCAAAGCATTAATTAAAGTCACATTGATAGCAGTTTTGATATGTTACAGCACTGTGATTGTATAGTAGGGGTAGGTAACTTTTTTCTGCCAAGAGCCATTTGGATATTTATATTATTATTCGTGAGTCAAACAAAATTATCTCTTTAAAGATTCTCCTGCTATATATGGCCAAGTTCCATTATGTACTCGTGTGTGTCCTGTCTATTCCCCAATGGACGTTCCTTACTTGTCCCTTAAAATTTATGTTATTATTATGATTCGCTTAACTGAAATATATGTTCGATTTGAAAAAAGCTCTTACATTTATTGAGGCACATATTGTATCCTAGCTGCTTCTTTCATGTTTATGTGGTTTGCATAAGGCCACCATTTCCTTGATAACATACCTTATTTTAAATGCTTCCACATGGGAAAAAAAGTGATCAAATATCAACATCAAATCTGCTTATGCAAAAATCTAGAAATATGATGCTCTGGCAATATAGGGCTGGTTAAGACCACAAAGGATAGTGGATAAGTATTGAAGCTAAAAAGACCCACCAGGAAAAAAACTACCTCCTCCCTCTCTAAAACTAAACTGAAATGAGGGAGTAAAGAGGGCAAAGAACCAAAACAGTAAGAGAAATATTTAGCAGGACTTGGGCAAGATATTTTAAAATCCCCTGAAAGATCCCTTTGACACTGTGACGATGAAGGTCTATGCAGTACACTGTCATTCTCTGTGATTCATTCAAAGCAGTGGCAAGGCTTATGACATTAAGACCCAGCAGGTGCTTCACTAACAAAAAAGTATTTTTTTAATTATTGAGGAAGGTGATTTGACAAAAAATGAAGTAAATCTGGCTAAGGTATCCCTGTCATGCTGGACTACACAGCCCCTATCCTTGATTTGGGCACCTTAGCTTGACCCCAAATTAAATAAAATGCAAGGCTGGAAAATCAAACTAGAAGGGTCCATCACACACTGTACTTTTCAAATAGTACCCTTTGCCTGTCCAGAACTACCTATATACACTATACCTGCTGATACTCTCTTATCTGTGGTTTCCTTACATTTCCTATGAAATGAGGAAAAAATAAACTTTCATTTCCATGCTGTTTATAAGACATGTGTGCCAGCAGTGGAACTGTGCGCACAGGCACACACAATTTACCTTCCCCAAATGTGAACCAGGAAAAAAAATACAATCCAGTGACTACCAACAAACACTGAACACACCTCATTTAAGTCATTTTGATCTGTCCACTCTGTTCATGTCAACAAAAGTTAACAAGCTACAGCTACAGTTAAAAGATTGTCTTCCTTTTCTTCTGAAGCCCTAACAGACTTATGTATTAGGTTACCCACACATCTATTTTCACACACACACCCCCCCTCGACATCAGCAATCTCATTTTCCATCAAGCCAAGGTGGTATACCTGGCTGGGAAGAAAAACACCTTTGGTGTCTTCATAAATGCTTTGAGATGGAGACAATATAGAACTGAACAAACTGACAACTTTAGAATTTTATTTGCACTGGAGTATGTGTAAATACCTCACCAAGGCGCCTTAGCTGTACTTTTCCTGTAACAAAACCTAAGTTCAGTAATCAGCCCTGTACAGAGGCTTGTAAAATGGCCTCCATTCAAGGACCACAAATACAACAAAGATACTGCTGACCCAAGACGTTGCTAATTTTGATCGGTTCCAAAAGTGGGCAGATGCACCATGGTACCAATAATGAGAACTTATCACACAAATTTAAAAAAAGGTAATCAGTGTTTTGTTTTTTCTACAAAGTACTGTCACGTTGCTTCTTACATCATGCCACTGCCATGTTAATACGTATGCCGTAACAGTAACGACTATGCATGCTTACACAATTTAGAGACCACACCTTTTCCAGACCATGGACTCAACCGGAAATGCTGCTTGCATGCTATGCAGGTCAAAGTTTGTACAATCTCTTATGGGTGTTGGCGAGAAACTACCGCACCCAGAAGGCATAATCACAACTTGAAATCATATCCATCACTTGTCATTTGACGCAAATAGCATCTGTCTTTAAAACAACTTCTGACCTGACTGTATATTTAAAACAAAACAGTGTGCTGTTCTAGATGTCTCATAAATATTTCATGTGGCTGTCATTTTTGTGGACTTTTCAAGTGCTTGAGCCACCTACAAAAGACTGTCACCCTTTCGATTTGAATCAATAAATGATTAACAATCCTTATGCACTTTCACCTCCCAGGACATTATCTCCCTTCCTCCACAAGCAACAGAGACTTAAGATCTAAATACACACGACCTATACCAGATCTACTAGTTCAAAAATATTCAGAACAAACAGGAATGCAAACACTGCTGTCTTCTACTGCTACCTCTATTGCATCTAAAACCAGACTTGGCCTTCACCATGGAATGTTACACCAAGTGGTGTAAATCAAAGTGGTGCAGGCTAGTAGTTGATGAAGAAACAACATATAAACTGGCACAAGGATGAACTGCGATTAAACTAAAATAACAGACTATTTGTGAGCATTAAGGTGGAAGCATTAAAACACAGTGCATGCAGATGTTGATAGCATAAAAGTACCCATGTAACCCTGTTCACAAAAAAAAGAAAAAAAACCCTCTTGCGTTCTTATCCTTACCTGTCATTAGCCAACCATGTCTTTCCTGCCATCTAGAAAGGAGATTACAAAGCTACTGACAAAGATCCTCCTTCCAACCACCCACCCCTCCCTGCACTTTTCATGCATCAGAGTGTGCAGTCAACAACTCAGCAACTCAACTCTAACAGCCATGTCTAGTTGACCCTGCTGTGTAAGAAGAAACTCCACAGCTGCACAAAAAAACTCTTTTATGATCACCCCGTGAACGCCTGACTGAACGCAAACTAACAGGAAAGCTTTCCTTTTTTCACCTATAAGGATGATTGTACATGATGGACATAATAAATACTTTAGGGAGGTTTAAAACAGCAACCACTTCTACAAGACAATGTGGGACAAAGTTGAAACTGTGGTCAGGTGGGCTATTTGAACTATGAGAGATAGCTTTCAGCATAAACATCTAGCACTTTTTAAACATCTAATGATACTTTATAGCTGTCTACCAGTCACTTAAGGAGAACCACCAGTTTGCTACAGACTGAAACTATGTTTTTAAAAAAGTGCATTTTTTAATAAAACAAGCTAAAACCACCTACTGCCACATATTCAAATTATGCATATCACAAAACAACCTGGAACAAACAAGAGATCATAATTCTTCCCCTGCATGTCATACAAGGTATTATTTACTTGAGCGTGCATGGAAATGTTTGTTCCTTGCAGCTGCTGAACAGTAAAACACTTGGAAGCAAACTGGTGGGCCTGAGTATGTTGGCGTGTGTTAAGTACAGTTTTATTTGTAAAAGATTTCTGGAAGAGCAAGTGACTAAATATAGAATCACTAAAAAGAGTATGAAAACTGTATGGCAGAAAAGAAAAGGAAAGACAATCAGCAGTCCATCATCAGATTCAACCTATTTTGGAAATGCATTACACAAAAGTTATGCAATAAAATTTTACACCATGGCTTTGGAAACAAATTTCTGTAGGAAACCTTACACTGAATAAAGCAACATGATTCTAGTTTGTTATCCCCTATTGTGTGAAACAGCAAATTTACAAAAAGGGGAAGTAATTATATAAAACCTCCATATTCCTATCTTTATCTGGCCATAAACAGTGAATATAACATATTCCTTTACTTTAGCCATCCCGATCACATATACTTATATTTTATTTAGTCTTTGGTCTTTCTTCACAACACAAACACATGCCACTCAGCCAATACCTTTGGCTTTGGCTTATTCCTTTCCTTATTCTCTTGCTCAAGTGGAAATCCACTGGATGTCATCTTGACGCAAAACAAGTGGTAAGTGATAACTGTTATCTTGCACTGTCGGTTGTCCCCATGGCCAGAAAGGACAGATAAACTACCTACAAGACTGTGCCTTAAGTTTTTAGTATTTGTTAGGTATTACAGTTTACATTTTTAGGAACTAGTTCACAACCTGCAGTTAGACTAAACATCCCACTACTTCAAAGAAAGTTAAGCTTCACAAGGGTAGCTGGTGATAGAATAAGCACCATTTGTCCTTTGACTGGTACCCCTTAGTGGGAGAATTATATGGACGGACGCAGCAGCTGACAAAGCCCACAAGAGAATAAGCACCACAATCAATGATAAAGTGATGTTAACTGCAGTTAAGATGGTCTACAGCTGCAGGCAGTGAAATATTTCTATAAACATTTCCTAACTTTTTCAGGTAACAAATGGTATTAAAAGGGTTCAACTTTCTCTTATGTTTTTCAAGAACAGTTTAATGAAAAAGTATGCTGAATCCCCCAAATAATAAAGTCTTGTTGTTTGAATTGCCAAGCCTATGATCACTCTTGTATTCCTTCTTCAATAAAAGATCTGCTTAATGTTCAAAGCAATGGCTCAAGAAATAAAAACATGAAATGTGACGAGAGAAAAACCAAGCTATCTTTATCATCAACCTCTTATGTGCATATGTACAGGTGTGATGTAAAGTAAAATGGACAATGCAAAATGTTCCCAACCCAAAACGAATGGTCACTGAGCTCTCTGTTCTACCTGTAATAATTAGCTTTTGTTTTCTCAAATCTAGTACACAACCACTGGACCATGTTTGTCCTGCAAGAATACAGTGGCAATATTAAAAAGATTGTCTGATTTGCAAGTCGCGCTCATCTCCACCGGAAATTGGCATTTGATTGTTTTGTTAGGTTTTTTTTTTTGCACTCTCAGACACCAATTGATTTGTGCATTTTCCATCAGTATCAATTCTCAAAGGATGAGTGTGATTCCTGGTGCTGAAGTGGGCGTCAAAACTTTTATTCCCAAAATAAAAGGCCAAATAAAGGCCAACTGTGAGCTATTCTGAGATCTTTTTTCTTCCTTCTCTTTCTCTATTTTATACTTTATAAAAAATAATTCAGTGTCAAAAGCAAATACCATGTTCCGATGCTTCTTGGTTGTCATCAAATCGAGTGTTAGCACTGGTTCCTAATTTCCATATTTTATTCTTGACCTCCCTCCCCTTCAATCCCAACCTCTTTACCTTATCTTCCTCTCTTGGAGTTGTTTAGAATTGGCCCCATTTCAAGTACTGCTTCTAGTGGAATGATGCAGGGTTTTATAAAGTCCCATCTCATTTCATATTTTTGCTGTAATCACCCATTACTGTTCATATATCAGACTTACGCCTTGCCAGCTACCATAACCAAGCATTAGAATGGAGAAACTGTGATGTGGCAAATTAGCTTCTCCTAGGTGAGTGCTTTTTGCATAAATTTTCAAAAACTCATCTTTTCATGATGTCTCCCACTGGTCAGACATTTATGCACACCCTTTATCTTGGATTTATCTGGATTTTCCACACTGATTGTGTAATCACTTGTTATGACATGTTCCATCCCAAGATTCTAACATTTGGCACCAATGTGATGTCCCCCTCTAAATTTGGGTGGATGGCCAAATCAATAAAAATTTATATTCATATTTGTATTCTCTCGCTCTGTGCTGAATCAACCCTTCCCTTTCCCATGCATGTTTACAACAAAATGAGCACTCTGTTTTATCATTAACACAACTGTCTGAACACTGTAAAGAACAAAATCAACATAATTCAGTTTTCCTTTTAGTTTATACCACATGCATGGTACTTCCAATGCAGCTGTTAAAAAGTAAAAGGATATTCTTCTTAGATTTGTATCAATATTGTTGTCCACTTATTTATACTGTCGAGATGCTAGAGCCAAATAATGTGGTCTTTTCACTTTTTAGATGCAGATGCCAGATGGCCTACATCAAACATCAAGTCATTTGCTCCCAGCTCCCTACCCCATCCCCCCCCCACACACACACACACTACCCTGTCTCTGCTGAGGGAATTAGGGCAAAGACATGCACATGCACCAACACAATCTCTCATGAGTGGCCGCATGTCAGTTACAAACATGCATTCTCAGTCATGCACACTCCCACTCACAACACATAACTGCTATGCACTTCACGTTGCTTTGACACTACAGTCTGCTGAGTAACAAGCTACGGGGGATGAGAAGACTATGAGAAAGCATTGATTAGGAGCTACTACACAATAATAAGGCGGAATGTGCAGTGCAAGTTATAATCACCAGTATTGTCTACAACAGGAAACTTTGTGCCTGGTATTTCTCATCAAGTAGAAATGGGCACAAATCACATAAGACATCCAAATTATGTAAAGAAAATCTGTCAGGAGTCTGAAAACGCAAGAGATTAAAGGTCTTGTCACATCAAACATTTAGGAATAAAGCAGACAAATTAAAACTTTTTGCATTACTTGTCCTAAAAATATCAGTGGCATAGTTTTATATGCATAAAAACATGGAACTAGTAATTAGATCAGTTAATTGAAAAGGTTTAGATCACAATAGCATTAACACATGTAAACTAATGTGCACTTTTTGTGAGGCTGCTTAATAAAGGACCCAATAATAAAACTGTGGAGGGGACTTGAAAATCCCTTGCATTTTATGGATGGCATATTGGCATGTGAGTTTTCACTCCTGCGATCTGACTGTAGGTACATGATGCCTGTATGCAGAACCAATTGTCACCGCAATTCATTCATTCTCCATGCCATTTACTTGATCAACTCTACTGTCCATGATCTTGTACTAGCCTGAGGTGACCTAGAGTCACCATCTGTATCTACTGTTGCTGGGAATGTGTGTGTGAGAGAGAAATTATTTCAACATGCATATGTATGCATTATCTCTATATATTCCAATCACGAACACTTTCTGAAATTGCCCTTGTGGATAAATAAAGTTGTATTGTCTTGTACAGTGATGAAACTTGTTTCAGCTGTGACCAAAAAGATGTCTCAAAAAACACATATGCTTTTCTTGCTGGTTCTTCAAAAATGAACCCCAGAGATACAGATTTTCTAGGTATCAACATCTCGTGACCCTGTCATTTTTAACAGCCCAGTGTAGATGTAGACCTGGGTTCAACATGCATGCAAAGCCATCAAGACTAACAATGCAAGAATTTGTGAAAGAGACTGTTACTACAAACAAATAACATCTTTTACAATACACAAAACTTCAACCAATCCAAGTAACATGAATAATTAAGATATAAATTTTCTGTCAAGCCAGACAGAAAACCTTAGGCTTTTAATCCATAAGTGCTAATCTCTCCTACTGAGCTTTTCAGTTGTCAGCTGTTGACATTTAACATTTTCCTCAGAAAAAAAATGTTATTGTATAACTTGAATCATTTAGAATTTACAAAATGCAGTTTTCAAACTATGCATTGTTGTATTCGACCTAGTCCTTTGTAAACCTGGACCATGCACAATTTTGAGAGTTTCTATAGCCCCGCGGTTAGAGCTCTCGGCTTTAGAGCAAGTTGTCTGTTCAGACCAGTAACTAGAATGTAAATAAGACATTTCCATTTGCACCCAGCGCCAGATGTATACTTGAATTTTATGAGGAATGTGAAAGGAAGTCTCAGGGAAGGGGTCTAGTGTTCAAGAGAGAGTTTACCACTAACACACATCTAGGCATACCTCCATCCCTGTAACATAAAAACATCAGTAGACAATTCTAGTATAGCAGTACCACCTATCTTCTACATACGTAAAGAATATTTTAGTTTTAAAGATTTGTGAGGATCACTGATGCATGTATATGTAACCTCCCTCTCCTCATCTCTAGCATCTGTATGCACCACACACCTTATTCTCTTTTCTCCAACATTTTACTCCATTATTAAAAAGTTTCCTTATCTAAATAAGAAACTATTCACTTGGATTAATGGTTGTGGGCAGAACTGAAAATCAAACTGTGCCCAAGAAGTGCATAAGATGCATCAAGTTGACATGTCGAAAAACAGCCAATTTAGGTTCCTCCTTTTGCTAACCCCCAAGATATTCTAATAATGGAATCTGCAACTAGGCGGCCCTGTCCAACACAGCTCTACAGATGTATCATAGCAGCTTAAAAAATATATAAATCAATACCGCCTTGGTTTGTTAGTTTGTCCCAGGACAAAGTTAAGCCTCTAACCAGCCCCCTGCTCTGCCAGCTATGTATTAAATTACTCTCTACTTCCAGCCATCTACTGACAAATATTTATAAATATTGCATTCTCCGAAAGAACTAAACAAGAAACAGAAGAAATCGCTCCCGTATCCTTGGATGGGCCTGCTCGCGATCCCCGCTCTTTCAACACTGTTGGAATCCCCAAATGTCACGCCCATTTGCTGCTTGCCTGTAGCACATAAGCTGGAGCACCCCGCACACGCAACCAAATAGCGCCCATGCAGAAGCAAACACAAGTCAGTAATGACGGCCAAACAAACAACCCCTTTAACGAATTGCATCTAATTCATGGTTCCTTCTAAAACTTGCGGTCCTAATAAGTCTTTGATTTAATGATTCACGAATTCCATGTACACGTCGTCAATCCCTGACGATCTATTCGAATATTCAATTATGAGCAAGGCGATACCCGAGCGAAACGTGCAGGACTGCTTTGAAGTGACACCCCGGCCTGTCAATCTTAAGTGTGAAACGATTAATCGGTATAAAGGTGTCAAGCCATCATGTGGGGGAGGGGGAAAACTCGCCGCTCTGCACTTACCTTAAACGTAAACTGCATCGGCTCGTCGTCCAGGAAGCGGACACTGCAGGTATATTCCGTCTGCACATCGTTCTTCTTTTTCCGGAACATTGTGGAAGTACGCTTGAATACGGACGCCGCGACTTGCACCACCAGAACCTGTTTGCAACGCACACTGACAGCCGCTAACCCTACTACGCAAGCACCAAGCCGGACCGACACTCCTGCCCTAATCTCAAGATGGCGCTCACTGATCACGTGACTGCAAGGTCACGGCAGGTGACCGACCTCCAGCGTTACTGTTGCGTAGGAGAGGGGGCTGCTGAACAGGGATTCGCGACAGGTAGGGGTTCCCCAATCTCCTGGTTTGGCTACACAGTGCCATTGAGCGTAGAAAGCATAGAAGAAAAATAAATTTTCACCTAATGTCTTCCCCGAAATAGCAGCGAGGATCCGACAAAAAGTCACCAGCGAGCGTACTCAAGAGTATACTGCAGCAGCCTTCTTACGTCAGTAAGCATGCAGCACATCTCGGTGTCATTTCCCATTATATCAGATCACCCGCTCCCTAGCCCCGTATTAAAGAGTTGACTTTGCACAAGATTGTTTATATTCTTGTCGTCTTCGCATTGTAAGTAGCAACTATATTATTCTTTCAACACCTTAATTTATCATCATCAGTGCACCGATAAGTTAGATCATGGTGACCAGAACCAGTACTAATGGTGTTTCGCGAGTCCGTTGGTTGTGTGTACAGTGGCACAAGTAACCGTGCGTTGTGTGGGAGGAAGCACAGATCGATCAAGATCGAGCGGTGAGCGTTGGCCTCGAGCGCACCCAAACCACCTCCGTTATTTGTCATCGGGAACGTAGTGCTCGTCGGTATTACGAATAGTACTTGAACTCTCAGCTGTCTGAGCTCTGGCCAGTTGCACAACACATTTCTAATTTTAAACACTTTTAGCCCTTAAATCTATTTAGATAATCAATTTAAAGTGCACACTACAATTATAGAATTTTAACAACTAAAACTGCTTTAAGTAAGATAAAGTTGTTTAAGTCTGACGTTCCTTCCTGTCGGTACAATCTTTTATATGATCTTGTGCAATGCATCTAAATGGCAGAGAAGAGATTTTGCTTCTTTAGAACAGTTTTAAGGTTTAGAAACATGTTGTGCAACCAGTGCCAGCTGGCTGAACTAATGCAGAGACCCACGCCGTCCTCGCGCTTTTGCGAAACTAAGCTACCCGTCTGTAAAATGCGCACCCTTTGAAGTTTCGACCAAACACCGCAAACACCACGAAACCATCGGTTACTATAATTACAGTTTATAGGAAGGGGGTTTTAATGCTAGAGTTAAAAGCGCGTATTTTCATTTATTTTGCGTTTGTCGTAACCCTCCTTGATCCCTCCCTTGACTGGAGACTGCTAAATGGTCGAAGCTATAGCAACGGAAGTAGGTTGAAGTTCAACAGAGCTTCAGAAACGTGTCAAGGACGACCTGCACGTGACTCTTTATTCCACTTTACGCAGACCTAACGTCCCGTTGTTGTAGCATCCTCATCAAGACCGTAGCAACTAACGACCGCAGTCATCATCGTCCAGCCATGGTCATCGTCGTGCTGATGGGTGTTTGCGGAAGCGGCAAGTATGTTAGTCCCGTTAGTAAATCGTGGTCAAGGGGAGCGTACTTAGTTTGCAACTCGTTTTAAACTTTTGGAAGGTTATTACGTACACACACAGAAATGCAAAGATATAAATTAGCAGAACAAATTGCATATAATAAAGTGTGCATGCAAGTTGAGTGTGGGGACATTACGCTGTCTTAGTATAGCCACGACCATGTCGGGAGCAAATAATATAGTACCTCAAAGTGATATAATCATATAAGAGGTTCTTTAATTAAAGCACTACATTTTGACAAGAATAAAAAGTGTGCCGTTTTTACACTTAAGTCGAAGACTAGAATCAAAATGATGCAGTTAATGCTGTAACTCGATCTCAGTATCCATCAGTGTTTCCGCATCTATGAAGCGCAAATGTTTTCATTCCCCCAGCTAAACTTGCAGGGAGTTTTCATACCCTTAATTAAAATTAGTTAGGGTTTCATCGAGCATTCGCAGAAGAAAGTTCACATTGATGTCTGTATGTTAACATTGTGATCACTGATATCAAGAAACAGGTTTATTAGTGCTTCTGTTCATAGCATTCAAAATCAAATAATGATGAAATGTCTGATTTCATGTGTTTGGTATCTTATGTGATGAAACCTTAGAGAAACCTTTTTACATTTTCAGACTCTAGAACCTAAACATGTATATACATTTGTTCATGATCACATGTTTATCCATGCAAACTGATTTTTTACCTGTCAGATCCACTGTAGGGAAGGCACTAGCAGCCAAAGTAAGTCTCACCTAGTTTTTCATGATGTTAATTTTATTTAAATCACTGATCAATAAAGCTAGAGATTTTAAAGCAGATAGAGAAAAGGTGAAGTAAAAATAGACTACAGAGTGGACAATTCAGTAAATAAAAATATTCATAATACTTTTTAAAAGTTTCAGGACGGATCACCTTAAATGGTTGCCATTTTAAATTCTTATTTTAAGAAAATTACCTTTTCTGTTTTTTTTCAGATGCACTGTGTGTTTCGTGATGCTGATGAATTTCATTCAAGCGAGAATAAGCTCAAGATGTCCTCTGGCATTCCTCTCACAGATGAGGTGGTTTCATCATCTTTATTAATTGCGTGTGCATGATAAAGAGTTTACTATCAGAGTTGTATGAATTACTGAATCTAGGTAACCGGTCGTTTCGACTAGGGTCCGTTCGACTAAGGCCGGTTCGACTAAGTCGTTTCGTCTAACGGTCAGTGTTTTTTTACGGTTCCCACGTGTGCGCGTCAATTTTTACACTTACGGACGGTTGGATGTGTCGCAGGCATCGGGTGTTTGAGTGTTTGTTGAGTCTGCGTGGTTGAGAGCGTGCATGCGAGAGTGGAACATGTGGACCCCGATTGCTTAACGCGAAAATTAGCACTATTTACACGATACATTTAAATCGTTTATTAACATTCAAATCACTTCAACTTTTTTCCATTTCATGCGTTCTATAGATGACTCGACCGTTAGACAAAACGGCCTAGTCGAACCGACCTTAGTCGAACTGACCCTAGTCGAAACGACCGGGAACCCTGAATCTAAGAGCACAGGGCAGAGTTTATAAACATGTGTTTCTACCTACCATCCAAAGTGTTCATAATTTAATAAAGTAAACAAGTCATACAGCCATTTTTATATATGAAGAAGTGGGAAAGGATTTTAAAGGACAACCCAGGGCAATCATTTTTATTTCAAAAGAATCAAAAGACTATCACACAAGTCTAATCTCTTGCACTACCTGCTACCTTCATGGCATCAGAAATAGAACTTAGATCAATATACTTCTGCTTCTCTATCCCTCACCCCAAAGTATGAAAAGAGCACAATGTGTTTTTATAATGAGACGGTTGAGGTTACTGTGTTATGTTAACTGATCTTCAACATTTAACTTAATTTCTTGTTTAATATTTTGTTGCTCTTTAAATATGTCTGCTTATGAAGAAGAAGTTGTGTGAAACTAATTTAGAGCTTCTCATTTTTGTACTAATTTTTGCAGGACAGAGTACCTTGGCTGCTTGCAATCCATGATTTTATCAGAAGGTAATCTTTCTCGCTCATTGTGCACTCATGTATCCTGTCATATAGTGATATAGCAGCCAGATGTATATCTAGCAGTACGCTCAACATGCATGATGAACCCTAAAAACTAACAATCCAAGAATTTCTGTGGGAAATGCATGTTTATGCCTATGTGCATAATTGTTAGCGTCACAACTTCGTCCTTGGCATAGTCCAGATTTGGGACAAAGATTATGACCTGAAAGGAATAAAGAAATCTAATATATAAAAAAGAGAGTCTTGAAAGAAAAGTTGATTTCTTTCACAAGACTTTGCAGTTCTTTGTTTGTGCTAGTCTATGAGGTTGGTGTTGGAATGAGAGTGAAGGAGAGTTCTTTTGTGGAAGGTGAAAAAGATGTAACACATGAAGGAAGAAAAGAGTAGGAATATATATCACTCTGTTTCCTTTTCCCTAGCCTACAAGACAATGCTGAAACTGGTGTGGTGACTTGCTCGGCTCTCAAAAGATGGTACCGTGATATTCTTCGCTCAGGCAGAAGTGACACAGAATTTGAAAAGCAGCCTTCAAATGACAATAATACAGCACACCAAGAGTCATTCCCCTTTGCTGACCAGTCATCTTCTAAAATTGTCTTTGTGCTGCTACATGGTTCACATGATCTCTTGGCACAGAGGATGGAAGCACGAAAAGGTCACTTCATGCCCTCCACTCTTTTATCATCTCAGTTAGAGATACTGGATGTACCTGGAGGAGATGAGGATAGTTTTACAGTCAACATTCAAGGCAGCGTAAGTGGTATCGTAGATACAATTATCAGCAGACTCAGCCTTATACATTAGATGTGGTTCTGCTTGGAGCAGATTTTGTTTTGCAAGGCAATATCTCAACCTGGGATCAAACCAGGCAAAAGTTCATTACCAAGTTTTTCAACCTAAAACAAAAATCCAGTAATTGTTTTTTTTCCCATTTTATTTGCTTTTATTGACGCTTTATTGATGCACAGACTCTGAGGAAGAAAGTCTGTTTTAATAAATCTAGAGCTTCAGGGCATGAGACTTCAGTGACAGATAAATTGTGTTACTCTGCTTGTATAGTCATCTCTGTTTACCATTACCACATTTTGCTACATACTGCCATCCGGTATTTCATCATTTAACTCCCTTTAGACATTAACCCTGTCCTAGTATTTTAAAGTGTAAACTAGTTCAGGCTGATCTAGCCCTTAAGTGAAACATAAACAATCTAATCCATCTGTGTGTGTGCACATGAGCTTATGTATTTCATGTAGTAACATGATGCATGCTTTTGTCACACCAAGACAAAAACTTGTTCACTTGGCAAATAAATTTTCTTATGTCTTAACTGCATGCAGTCTATTATCTGAGCTCAAGCCTTAAGGACACTGTCAAACAAAACTACTCAGAAATTAGTATTGATATAACTGCATGTGGACCAGGAAATCAGCCAAGAACCATACTGGTACTCTGATTTTCTCCTGTCCCCTCTCCCCTCATGGTGTGAAATCACCTATGAGGCCTGTAAGGTTGACGTCATCACCTGCGAGTGACTTCCCTTAGTTGGGGTAAACAAACCCGCCCACAAAGCCGCCAGCTTCGTGAGATTCGAAAACTATAAGACCAAGACATTTTTGAGCTAGTGTTAAAAAATCTGAATGCGCCATATGCTAAATATGGAAATAAAGTAGTAAGTCATTCGCATTTTTTTTCATTGTTAAAAGTCCATGTGTGCTAGTTACTTATCCAAGTGCAAAACTATGTCAATTATGTTTACAACAGGTGACGGATGAGTCGCCTATACCGAAATCACTGTATCAATTCTTTAACAACGCCTTTGCACCATGGGTCCTCATTAAGCTCATATTCATATTAGTCTAACTCTGTGGTGGATACAGATGATAATATTTTATACTCTGGTATAAATATCGTACTTAAAAGATGTATATTATCCATCCTGTTTTGTGGAAAAATATGTGGTGCCAAAAATCAGATGAACTGAATTTTAGATGTAAGGTAAGGTCTATAACTTTGTGTGTTCTTGTTTTGTACTTTTAACAAACATTGATAATCAATATAAATTTAATATAGGATTATTTATAGTTCATCACAGTTAAGATTGTCATATATAAGCATACAAATCAAGATATATATATACACAGGGAGACACTAGGATAGAACCCTGACTTTTAACCTACTGTAATTAAAACTGACCCATGGATTTCAGAAGTTTGTAAGTGGTGGATGAACATTCAATTATAATATTCTAATCTTAAAATTAATTGTAAAAAAATTATATAAGACAGGAGTACAATTTTTCTTTAAAAATTACTGATGATTTTAATAGTCCTCCTAAAGCTTAACTTTAAGAAAAATTCATAAGCCTTATTAAAACCAAAAACAAAATGGTTAATTTATCCTAACTGCAGAATTCAAACAGATGGGAACTAAGTTACAATAGAACATAAAAACAGCACATGGACGATATTATATGATTTAAACAAGAGATCTGTAGCATCAGAGATGCTGCTCTTTCTGTCAAACAGTACAAGTGACAATTGAAAAAAAAAACTGACAAACATCTATATGTGTAAATGAATATCTTGATGAAGATCTATGTGTTTCTATCAACCAGTGTGTGTGTGTGTGTTGCGCTGAGTGATGTGTGTGTGTGTGTGTTGTGATGTGTGTGTGTGTGTGTGTGCATAAGTAAGGTAAAAAAACAAGCTAAAAATATCTTTTCAGTAGTAACCATAAAATTAAATTTAGCTTGATAGTTTGCAGATAAGCATTGAATCCGTGCAATGCAAACTGTCCAAATTCATGACCTTTTTAGACTTAACAAAACTCTCCTTGAATCTTGTGTTAGTTATCTCTTTGCCTTGATTCATTTTCGAAAGTCACCAAATTGTTTTATTTAACAATAGTGATTTAACATTCTTAAAATAATTGACTATCACACGATTCTTACCCAAACAGACAAAAAGAAACTAAGCTTATGACTTTAAGGATAAATGTAGGATTTTGTAACTTTAGAGTAGTAGTGCAAATGAAAGGACCACCTATCAAAATTAATTAAACTGATATGTTAGTATTTTACATTACCAGTTTTTACTAGATCTTGCAATCAGAAAAATTACTAAATTTGGGGTACTGCATGATGTTTTTCTCTTTTGTTTTTCTATTTCCTTTCAATGATATATTTTATGCTTGTTTTGAAAAAAACTGTACAAAATGCACAGCCCTTCCATGAAATTAAATTTCATAGAATAAGTATTTTTTCGACTGTTATTGCTATTAAATATAAACAGGCACATACAGCTGGTGTGGCCAACATTTTGACTAACCTACATAAAAGTCTTGAAGGCAATGAGACGGTGTTCTTTGAGTTGGCGCCACTTACTATCAGTAACTATGTAAGCGAATTACAGCTGTGACAGTATAGGGACTTTTAGTAAGTTGTGTTGATTTATTAGCCAGATAAAAAAAATAAAACAAAAAAAAAACAAATTATATTTGTATTAGATTATTCCACAGAATATGACCATGTATTTTTCACAGAAAAAAATCTTGTGCAAACAGCTTTTAAATGCTTTAATAAAAATGTGATGCTGTCTCACTGACAGCACACAGCCGCTTAGTCTTGATCGTGTTTGTTTACCTCAAGTAAGGGGAAGTAACTCTCGCTCACATCAAACTTTACAGGCCTAATAGGTAGAAGCACTTTTTTGCCAAACCAACCAACCAACCAACCAACCAATCACCCCTACTACCACACCAACTGGTATTTCTGCAGTGGTGACTGTGAAGACACTTTGATAATGTATAAGAGAAAGCACTATAGTGATAACTTAAACATGGATTTTAAAATTTGAGAATAAACATCTTCATTGTCTTCATTTTAAAGATATTGATATATTTCTCCATTTACTGCTAAGAATATGTGTAATGGCTTTTCCTTCCTTTCAGCAACCAAGACTGAAAAACTTGCATGGAAAAAATGTCATAACCACGATGAAACATTAACTGAAAGAGAACTAATTTGGATATCATTAATAATCCATCAATTATAGTCATTTGTGTTGTCATCCTAGGCCATATTAAAACAAAAGACAATGAAGACCAAGTGTACATGACCAGCAGTTTACATGCAAATATGAAATGGCTTAAGTGACTTTATGAGGGACCAGGATGTAGGAACACTTGAACACCAGTTTCAACTGTGGAATATGTCTGAACTAAATAAGCCAAGATAAATAGAACACATTTTAAAATGAATGACATTTTTACCATTTATTGTTAGTGCAATATCATTAATATTTTGACTGTTTATATCCTAAATAACCTGTAATAAATGGCAGTTTAAGACATGTCAGCATTTACCAAAGTGAAATGTCATAATTCACAACTGGTAACACATTATTTATCATAACTGCAAACCATAAGTTTGAGTAGGACCCAAGTTTATAGCTGTACAATTTTCTCACTGGTTCTGGCATCAACATCATGCAACTTTACACTTGTAATTTGACACTGACCAGTGGGTCATATAGCATTGCATGATTTAAACCTAAACATACCCATAATTGTATCCAGTGACTAGCAAGTCAAGATCTTGCATATGAATTATGGCATCCTTAAATATATGGATTTATTTAAACCTGTACTAATTATTGTAGTAACATTGTGATATTTTGCATATTAATAATGTGTATAGTGCATGTGTGGATGTGATCTCAGTGCACTGCATTATTAGTTATTTATGTGCCATGAGATGCGGTTTATTCTAATAGATTGATTTTTCAAGGTTGCTGAAGTACTTTTATTATGTTTATATTTTTTGTTATTTACTCAGGTTATTTGTACTGTAACAAGCATGGTGAGTGCACCCACTGTAAAAGGAAGATGTTGCATCATACACTTACATATTATTATTATGTTTATCCAGAATTGTAATCAAATGTCAGCAGATCTATTTTTATACTCTGATCATTTGTTGACCAAATGATTTTTAAATACACTGTGTACATTTTATCATGCAGATTCATTTTTCACCTTTGTCTGAAGTAAAGTTAGTATGACAGGAGTGTGGTTTAGACCTAAAAAATCCTGCAACCATAATCCAGCATGGCAGGAACTCTGATATCAGTGCCCTCATGGTTTGTAGACAGTGATCAATATATATATATATATAAAATGATGTTAAAGTAGGAAAATAAGACAAAAGTAAGAATTTGTAACAGACCTGCTGTCAAAATGTAGGTAACCAACTAAAAGACAGTTATTTACATGTCACAACTAATACACTATTTAATGTAAATATCTGCAAGCATACAAACACCCACACATGCACATCCACAAATACACTTGCGCATAGTGTCACTTATTTAATCCTCTTCACTCCGACACTAAGATGCTAACAAATCTCCAGCCATTTTGATCCTGGACGAGCCAGTCAGTTTTGTTCCAGGTCCTGCCTCTTTCTTCTGCTTGTCGACAGTTCATTGCCATATACACACTGGCCTGCCTCTCTTTCTCCTGGTGATCCCCATCTGAGGGCAGTATGTGGATGTCTCGTCTTTTTCATCTCCAGGAATGGCCTGGCCACCTCCATCATCTCTGTTTCACCTCCTCTGTGATGTTGTTGATGCTTGTACATCTGCTCACTTCTCTGTTCATAACTGATCACCCAGTCAATGACAAGCAAGAGGACGGGTGAGATCAAATATCCCTGGAACCTGTTGGTCTATTCCAAAATGAACTGGGCCTTTGCAGATGCATCTTTCAGTGTGCTTGAATTAAAGAGTAAAGAATCACTCACTGCTTTTCTTCCTTGTCTTCTTCAGTTTCAACTGTAACTTGTACAGTTCAATGTGGTGGTGGTTGCTGGCACCTGCCCCCCCCCCACTTCAGTACACCCATGGACCTCCTCCACTTCTGGTTGATGACAGTGTGGTCAGTTTGGTTACTGGTTCTCCCTCCAGGTAATATTCAAGTCAGCTTGTGTTTGGTCTCATGTTGAAAGGTGGTACTACAAATCAGTCCATTTTCTAGACACAGGTCTGCAAATTGCTGTCCACTGCCATTTCTCTCTTTAAATCCTCCTCATCCTGTACAGGATTCACAGCTTATATATTATCCAGGCCTACCCTTGCATTTAATTCCCTCACTGCAACATGAATGCTCTTGGTTGACCATTTAAGTTGGTTTTTTTATCTCATCTTTAAAATTTGTCACCAAGAGAAATCTACCATTTTAGAACCAAATTTTGTTACTAGTAGACAAAACAAACAAGCAGTCATACATAGTGGGTAACTGCACCAGATGGTGGGAACTGAGTGGCATAAACTCCATGAGGTATCTATTTATTATCAAGGTAAGAAGATTCACAATCTTCTGCCAACATTTCAGCATCCAAAATTTTCCATCCATTTTATGTCAGTCAATCACTCCTTGAATGGTACTGGTTGTTGGAGGGGAGTACATAATAGGTGCGGCAGCTGACAAGGCCACTGCTCAGGCCTGTCTTGAGCGATGGTAAGCAGGTCCTATATGAGACAACCAGTTCACTCCCCTATCTTTGTAAGCCACCACAGTTTTCTCCTCCCTCAAGGTACATTGAAGCACAGAGTCCAACAGTGTCGTGCAGAGTCACATGGCCAAACCAGAGTGGCGACCATGTTTTGTACAAAATCAGACAACTGTTTATAGGTAATAATACTGAAGCCATTCTCTGATCTCATATAAAGTAAAATGTTAACATTTTCTCTCCTAGACCTACAAAGTAAAATCCTCTATAGTCTTGACAACATCCATGCGCTGTATATGCAGCATGATAGCAGCCAGATCTCGCAGCGTGGCAGTAGGCGCACGGCTGGCCCAGTCCTGCAAAAGGGCATCACATGGGTCTCGTGGTGCCCGATGCCGCAGAAGCTCCACCTGCCTTGCTGTCATTCCCAGCTCACCTACAAATGGCAGAGAAATTTAGACTAATTACATCCGGAAAATTAACCAAGAAACACAGTTATTAACTAAACACTTTTTATCAATTCAAATACTTGCCATAGTTGATGATGAACCATTATTAGATTCACCATAAAGTCTGTAAACTTTAACTGGTCTTTTTGTTGAGGTTTGTTGCCACAAAAAGACCCCAAGCAAACTTGTCATCTTGTTTCCCCTCATATACTCTTGCTGGGAGGAAGCCAAATTGAGGGGAGCTAAATTTCAAGGCAATGTCAACAATAATTCTTACATCTTTACTCTCAGTTCTAAAGGAAAGACTGACCTTTCTTAAAATCAATTTTCCTGAAAACAATATTCTGTTTATTTTTACATTTTTAGCTTCTATAACGTTTTCTACAATATATCTTGTCAAAACATTTGCTTTGTATGACTAAAATGGATTGAATCTTAGTAGTAGGAAGTCAATCTTTCCCACCGGCAAGTGCAGACCAATCATTTCCCAAAGCATGAGGAACATCCAAAAGATCACAGATCTGGGCATGAAGAACTTGTGGAATATCACTCAGTGGTACTTCAAGGATTGGAAGCCTAGGTCTGACAGCTGCTGCTGTTGTTCCTCCTTGTGAAGTACATTCATACACCTAAAAAATAAAAAGATGTTGGGTTAATTTTGAAATAAAAAAAATTGTAATTTCTCATGATTGAAAACAAAATATTGAGAACAAATGTTAAAAACAAAGAGGTAAGTTATAAAGATAGGTTCTTTTGTCTTCAGTTTAAAGTTTTTATTTATACAAAGTTGCAAAAAATGTGTATGCTTACCTTTCCCCTACTATACAAAGCTCTTCTGCCACAGCACCAAAATTCTTTTTCTTGTGGGACAACAAACTCTTGGTTTCCCTTGTCACGGGTGTCACAAAGAGTGAGAAAATGGAACCCAACCTTGAAAAATAGTAAAGCAGGCAATAAACAGACCAATTCCTAAAATTATCTTTGAATGAGGCATAAAACGATTGAAATTTGACCAAAATTTTCCTTATCTTTTTAAACTCCAGTTTGGTTCAGCTTTAATATACCTTAAGCTACTCGAAACACAACCTACTCTACTAAAAAGCGTTAATGCTGTCATTTTTCATATAAGTAAATAAAATGCAGGAATTTAACCTACATGGATTTATGATTACGAATTGTTGCAAAATACTGTAAAAGAAGACTTCACCAACCGAAATAAACTCTTCTGCAACAGCACAAAAGTTCTTTATCTTGTGGAACAACAACAGTTAAGTCACTGCCTATGCCTTTTGACAACATTATAGATGGGTTTGACGCCCAGGAGACGTGCGGTTGTTGTTATTCCTGCATAGTCTTTTCTCTCATGACCCCATTTCTCCAACTATCTAAACATGCCTGATTTCATAACAATCCCCTCTTTACCCAAAGAAATTTTCGGAAGTTTAATAGGGTGAGATCCTACTTATGTTAAGCAAATTTTTACCTTCACTATAAATATGTTTCTAGAAAAGTCTACTTGTTGTCGGTTTATCTTCATAACTGCCAATCATCTGTTTGTATTATTCAGCTACATATTAAACATGTTTACTTTTGTCCATTCCATTTTATATCAACTAGAGCAGCGTTTCTCAACCTTTTACTTGTGGCGCCCCCCCAGACGAATAAAGGTACGTCCGCGCGCCCCCCTTAGCCACTAATACCTATATGAGATATGAGAAAATGACCGCCTTTGCAGCCCCCCTTTCAGCAGCTTGCGCCCGCCTTGGGGTCTCGCCCCCCAGGTTGAGAACCGCGGAACTAGAGGAATAATTAAATATAAACGTGCTTGACTACCTCCCTTATTTCTAACAGAACATCCTGTGACCTGTTTCTCGTGCACATCTCAGTACTTTTTTCTGTCCATGTACGAATGAAGATGAAGTTGATCGTTTAATTTTGGTTTTGACATTTCAAAGTGCTGCGGCTTTTTATGATGTCTGCTTAGATCATGAAGAGATCAAGTCAATGCTTGCTGTTTTCTATGCTATCCAGCTACCTCCTCCTACCCTGTGTCCCTCGTATCACAACAATTTAAAATGATGTATGTTGCAACTGTTCTAGAGTATCAGTCGATGACATTTCTTGGGTTTATAGGTTTTCTTGTAGGTGAGAGGGATAGCTATTCTGGCTGATTGTTTGGTTGATAGTTCTGTTTTATGATGTTTTCTTCATTATGCATTTCCATCTACATACCAGATCTGTATGTCAGACTTGCATTTCCCATGTGCTTACATTGAAGTACAGTGAAACCAAGAAACGTCAGTCATTCTTAATCGGAAAATTATAGACAAACGTTTCACCAAGTTTGGCAAAGTGTTTACATGATGCTTATGGAAAAACTTTTGTCAAGCTAGATAAAGAAAAAATGTGTCCATATTTTTCTGGTTAAACACCGTTCTTAACCAGGGAAAGTGCTGAACCGTTAACCCCCCCCCCCCCGAAGTGCTCTAAAGCCAATTTTACTGATAAATGTATTAGCAAACAAGTCTGGATTTAGCTCTGCTATGTTCCAATGGCCCGAACTTTCGCCCACTGGTTTCTTGTGACCTTTACCACACAACTTATCAAACTTGGTCAAACGTTGATCATTTGCACAGTTAAAAAAGGTCTTTAAGGTGGAAGTGGGCGCGACAGACGCCAGACTCACGTCTGCTTGCTGCACGTTCTGGTGCGGCGTTGCGCAGGGGCACCTGGCTCCTATCCTCATGTGGCAGCGTTGGAAATCTCGCCGCACGATCTTGACCAGCGACTGCCACACGAATTGGACCACTGCTTGTGACGTCACAACCTCACGGCCGCTGGCCTCACGACTGCCGGAAGGGGTGGCGGCGACGACAAGCTTCAGCAATCGTCCGTGATAGGAGGTGGTCACCTTGGACGATACCAGCTCGAGCTTGTAGCAGCGGGACCGTCCGAAAGTGAAGGCCGCGCGTGACTTGCAGGCCGTCAGCACGGAGATGCCCAGCTCATCCTGTGCGTCGCACACATCCTGCGCCGCGCACACGCTCAGCAGCCGCAGGAAGGCTGAATGCGGCAAGACTGGCAACCCGTCCACCAGCAGCTCCCAGTCGCCGGGAGCGGTCTCCCAGTAATGATGGGGATAAGCCAGCTTGTCGGGGAGGGCGGCCGGCACCAGGTAGCATTCTTCCTGCTCCTCATTGTGTTCACAAGGTTCACGGATCCCCAACCGCTCCCTCCTGCCTTCCACCTCCCTCGAACGGTGTCTCATCAAGACCGCCTCGGCTCCCCTCATGCCCAGCGGACAGATGAGGTTAAGCGTCTGCAACAGGTAGAGGACTGTGTCGCTGTGGGCCTGAAGCTCCTTGGCGTGCTTGTGTAGCACGTGGTCGAAGAGGGCGCGAGAACACACTCCTGTCGTCTGCAGTCTGGTCCAGGCGGTGACTAGCCCCTGCGCTCTGTCCGCCATCCTTGGCACGTCCAGCAGCTTGCTGAGCAGGTCCAGCACGGCGTGGGGGCTCAGCACCACGATGGACTGCAGCAGGTTGTTGTCGGGGAAGTACAGCACCTCTCCCAGCCGCTGAAACAGCAGCAGCATAGCGTCAAAGTCGTCCTGGTCCTTGATGGCGCACTGGTTAACCTTGCACTGCGCCAGGAGCATGTCAGACTGCTCGAGCAAGAGGCCCCGCGCGCGCCGCTCCTCCAGTAGGTGGAAGAAGTAGAAATAGCGCAATGGGTGCTTGTCCGCGTTCAGCTCGTTGACTGTCTGAAGCAGACGACTCCTCAGGTACCTGCCACGAAGCACGAGGAGGGGAATGACAGTTTAAATCGCTCGCTTTTTATACGTACGCCTACCTAACTACGACCATAGTTTCAGAATGTTTTCTTTAGTAAATTATTAAGGTTAGAGCTGATGTTGAAGTTGTAACCCACCTTGGCAATCAAACCGACAACTTCTGTTTTACATCTCTAATGTACGCCATAGGTTTCTCAACTGTTATGGACCCAAGACGGGCACACTTGATGTTGTAAAGATTCGCATCTTTGCCGGTCAAAAGCGGTTACAAGCTCAACATGAGTTCCAGCCTATTAATACAGTTAACTGCTGGTGGTTTAAACCGACAGCCACTGAGGCTACACCACGGCGGGCTAGTTCAGTCCGTAAACAGGAGTCGTAATCAGAAAGAAATTGCTTGTGGTGGAAGCAAGATCTGAACCCACAATCCACGATTCCCATGTCATGGCCACAAGCACTTGATAATTATTCTCTCAGACAGAACCACCCACTGCACTTACAGAAAAGGTATCTGCCATACGTAAAATAGCGTAACAAAAAACGAAAGTGTACGACAAGGGCTATGAGGGATGTGATGTGATGTAATGCTGGTGGGACATTACAGGAGACGTTTAACACATCTACAGGACATTTAACAATTTAAATTCATTTCACATAAAAATAAGCATTAATTACCACATAATAATACGTGACAATATCTTAAGCGGAAGATGGTGATGGTCCATGGAGCGTGAACTGAGGCTCTCACTTGTCCTTAAAATATGTCATGGATGGGAGAGGGAGGACGGGGTACCCTCCTAAGCCAGGACGCTCCTACTTAAGTGCACACAGCAGTCAGACGAAATTCGACCTCCCTAGACATCACATGTCATAGGAGATACGAAAAGATTTTTTGTCACCTCTCTCCTCGCCCTTCACGCCGCCGTTCGCTAGTAATCACTGCTACGCTACACTGAGCAGGCAATAAGAATAATAATTGGATATTTATGCGCACATACCTTCCCTTCATGGGAAAGCTCGAGGCGTTTACAAAAAAAAAGCAAAGCAAAAAACAAAAAAAACAAACTCGAACACTTCTGTTCATTCAATCAGCCTTCCAACGCGCACAGCAAGTTAAATACAAAATTAAAAATAGAAAAACAAAACTCAAATGCTTCTGTCCATCGGATCAGCATACGCATTTGAGCGCGCAGAGTAAGTTTAAAAAAAGAGATATGTGTAGGTAAGGGGGGATTGGATTACAAAGATCGAAAAAACGTGTTGTAAGGACTTTTGGAATTGGTCTGCAGTATCTGAATGTCGGACTGAGAGTTTTTGTCGGAACATGTCAGTTGATGAAAAGTCAGACCAAAAAAAAATTACACAATGAATGCGAGTTCACATCAAAGACAAAACTGTACGTCAACGAGGGTGTAGAAGCGTCGGTATGTTTTTGTTAATTTTGAAGACAAACTGAAAATACAGTGCTAAAGCTCAGTCGACAGTGAAAAGTTAGGCGAGTGGACTGACGTCAGACTATACAACTTCGAAAAAAGACTAGACCACCACGAAATCTATACTAGAAAAGAGAATGCATAGTTCTGTGGTATTCCTGGACGCTTGCGAGAAAACTTCTGCACTTCAACACTGCCAGACCAGACTGTGGCGAAATATTATTCGAGCACATTGCCTTGAAAACTAAAGCGAACAAGGCACCCACTTTATAAGTTGAGTGTAATTATGCTAGCAGTAACACTGGAGTCAACTTAAAGTAGGAACAGTCAAAGTCTCTCTTTTCGTAAGCTCGTCTGTGCTCAGTCACCCGAGACAGCCCTCTCCCTCATAAACTCTCTCCTTCTTCCCACAAATTCTCTCCCCTCAACAAAGTCTCTCTTACACACACTCTCCTCCCCCTCCCCCAAAAACTCCCTCCCCCCTAAAAAAAACTTTCTCTCCAAAAGTTACATCAAATGTATAGTAATCCGTGATTACTATACTATTGCCCGTGCATAATACCAAGCAGTAGGCTTTCATTTTCTCATTCATTCACTCATACAGCTTACATGCCTTACCTGTGGTCAGGGTCATGCTTGTCGCGGATGGAGTTCTCTACCGGAAACAGCGGCGTGTCGTTGTCCGTCCACACCAGCATGTTGTGGAAGTGACGTGGCAACTCTTTCCGCAGGCGGTGTCCAATGGTGCCCACGAGGTCCATTCCAGCCCTGGCCAGCTCCGGGTCGTCGCGGTGAGTGCCCACGAGCAGGACCCTAGTGTCCGGGAAGCCGGTGTGCAGGTAGATGGACTGCAACCAGCCGATGACATGGCGCAGCACGAGGTCGAAGTCTCTTTTTGCCTCCACCAGGGAGAAGACAAGCATGTAAATGCACTGGCCAGCCATGTAGACATGGTGCGCGGAGTAATACAACGGGTGACCGGCAAAGTCCCTGACGACGATGCGGGGCGTTGGTCGCGTCCACTCCGAGGTCAGCACGCAGCTCGGCTGCTGCACGCCGATGGAGGAGGCAGCCCCTGCCGCCCGCGTTTGCCGCGACCCGGGGCAGTTTGTCTTTCCGGCGCTGATGGTGGTAGACGCTCGTCTCGACGGCTTGCCGGACGGAACCAGAAGTTCGTTGACCGCCACCAGAGCTATGGCAACCGCTACGTGAAAGAGTGCGAGACTGGTGGGCGCCGTGATCAGAGACCACCCGAAAAGCCAAGTGATGAGCAAGCCTGGGAGGAGCCCCAGACAGTGGCGGATCATGTGGCGGCCGCTCACTGAGCTGGTTACTTGCTTGATCACGTGGTTCAGGCGGGGAAAGAGAACGGACTGTCCGCAGCCCAGGAACATCCCGTGGGACACGCCCGTGGCCATCCCACACAGGAAGACGTAGGAGAGGAAGGGAGGAAGTGTTGCCAGGACGACACATGCCACGGGTACGATTAACAGCCGCGAGCAGCGGTACTGGGTGCAGCCCAGTCCCAGCAGGGAGCTGACGACTAGCATGTGAAGCTGGGGCAACAAGAATGGGCTGCCATGCAGGAAGTAGTCCGTTTGAGGCTGGCGGGACGCGCAGAAGACGCACTCCAAGCCCAATCCCAGCGACATTCCAAACACCGCGGCCACCACGGCTTCCATCGAGCCATACCACAGCACGCCAAGGGCGAAGGTTGCGACAACGCCGTTTTCTTCCACCACGTCCTCGAACCAGTCGTCTGTCCGCCAGCGGATCATCGACTCGCATAGGACGATGAAGTGGTAGATGCCGACGGCGATGCCGAAGCCGTCCCTGGCGCCAAAAACAAGCCCGGAGGCCAGGCACGTGCCCACGGCGGTTAGGCCAAACACCGGCCATTTGCTGAGCGCCGGTGAGGAGGCGGCGTTGAAGAAGAAGAGGAGGGCGACGTAGGTGATGACGGCGATCTTGGTCATGGTCAGCACGGAGTTGACAATGCGGCGCGCCGGTGGGATGCGGTGCCGATGGCGCTCCAGGCGCTCCCGAATGTGACGTCCTAACATCTCGGGGAACTCGCTCTGGTTGGCTGCCCTCAACTCTAAGGGACGCCACTCGCTCCACTCTGACGATCCCGGGTCCAGCGCCTGCACAGAACACAGGGATACCATGAAAGTAATTGCTTGCCTTTCCCATTCCCCTTTCTGAACCTCTTTCTAGCCTTTTTCTCCGTTCGACTTTCTTGTGGCCTTCTGCGCCAAGATTTCTTCTCTCTCCGTTTTCTTTGTGCTACCCCTTCCTTTACAGAGTGTTCTAAAACCTGAAATCTGTTGCCAACAAATTGGAAGCGATGATCACGAATGGTTAACCTAGGTAACAAACGAGGGTTGGAATTCATAACGAGGTTGCAGCCTACATACAGGCTGATCACACGGATAGCCTATGCCTCGTGTGCCGCCATGCATACTAATCGTGGACGTGCAACACCTAATGCCCACAAAGCCCCTTATAATAAAGCATGACATCAGCTTGACCGACCTGAAACTAGATTCGATATAACTTTCGCCTCAGGCCGTCCTTCGGTTCATCCCTCCTTCATTCGGTCTACTAGTCGGTTAGGTTAAGTCAGGTCAAGTACAGTGAAACCAACTAACCATTCACTCACGCTGTCGGTCAATGTAATCATGTTAGCCCGCCCTAGTTCCCAGCCACGGAAAGCCCTCAGCTTACCTGGGTGTCCACAAGGTCTCTCTCCAGCCCCACGGTGCTGGCCTCGTGAGGGTCAAATGGTTCACCAGATAGCAGGCGGCGCAGGCTGGTCTTCCCCTGGCGCTCGCGCCCGACCAGGCTGACCACCACACGGCGAGCTTGAGAAGTGTCCAGCCGCATGGCGTCATGCTCTGCCCTCTGACCCTGCGGTCCGGTGATAAATCCGATGCCTGGTGTAATTCGGAGCTCGTAGATTGACGCGCTGGTTTCCATGGTGACAGTCTCCGACGGTTTCAGGTGAGTAGCAGCTAACTAATGTGCTTTTTAATAAGTTTTATAGCTCTTTAACAGAGCCACGTCAATAAATCTCTAATGTTTCAAAGCAACAACAAAATGACAAATACCGCAGTCGCTCCACACAGTTTCTCGCTATAATACAAGGCTTGTTTCTCCTCAGCAGAGAGGTTAATCAGTATAATTAACTATCATGGTGACTGACATTCGTACATTCATTCAATCTCAAAGTCAGTCATGAGAAAGTTACGCGCCAGTTTCCATTCCTGGATCTCCGCGTTGAAAGAATGTGTAACATGCAATGGCGTATTTTACAATGCATACCCTTAAAAGGCGGAAGACAAATGTCCATCGTTGACAGTTCTTTGCAGTAAACAGCAGCCAGCTTCCTGATCACTCGTCAACAAAGGCAAAATAAATGTTACGTGGACAAGACTTTTTTTTTAACAAAATGAAACATACGAAGAATATAGAAATAATACAACGAAAACTCTCCTGAAAACCTTCGTGACAACAGTTGTCATTTCTAATCGAAATCTAAGAGAATGCTCATTATCGTATTGCTTACGATTTCATCTCTCCCGTTATGGTCCCATATGTCGGTCGTTTTTCTCAAGAATGGACAAAGATCCTACCAGTTAGCGTTACTCACATAGGTCACGCGCAGTACTTTTCATTCCATGGTCCTCGCGCTTTCGCGTTACTCACATAGGTCACGAGCAGTAGTTTTCATTCCACGGTCGAAAGCAGTTTCCTCTTGACCTCCGGAAATCGCCAATGTTAGGCAACTGTGATTAATAATGATGCAAGGACCTTAAGTCGTTTGGTCATACACTCACAATGACATCTTTATTTCAAGTACTGGCCGTCCACAAATTTGACTAACTCAACCGCGCGTGCCTCTCTGTGTGCTGTTTAGAAAGAGAAAACGTGTGTTTCTGCTGTGCACTGGTTGTCCTGTCCATGTTGAAGTAAGCGAAGCTGAGAGGTTAAAACTCGGAGCCAACTGAACACGTTTTCTGCCTGACTGCACTTGGACGAGGAGGAGGAGGAGGAAGAAGAATGTTCTGTATACAAAGATATCTCCGTTTCTACAGCCGTCTTTTGTGACTCACTGTGTAAAGTCAAGGTTTGCAGTCATGCAGTTCCGGGGTTAACAGCGTTCTTGGCCACATTGTTCTCTGCTGATGACTTCCAGTTCTAGGCTCTTCAGCTCATTGCTTTGTTAAACACCGGCACCAAACTTTCTCCCGCGGAGACCACACCCACCTGAACTCTACATCCGTTTGGAGGGGGTGTTGGAGATGTACACATCGAAACACTTTTCACTGATCCTCGGTTGACGGCGCAGAATAGGAAAGCTGAAACAATAACATTTAAATAAACCTTTAATAATAATAATAAAAGTATGAGTTGACAGAGCTGTTTCAGGTGACATTATCAAAGAATGCGTGGAGGACAGCTAGTCTCCGATCGCTCAGTCGCCGTTACTAAAAGGGCACTTTGGTGCTACCGCTACAATCACAATGATTACTTCTGTTTTTATGACTGGAAACTGAAGTGACAAAGAAGCGTGGATTTACCCCGCCACCACTGCCTTTACTTTACTATATTTGTACACAGAAACAAAAGTCAATTTAATTCGACTGTTGCATAAAACTGAGCGATTATTTGATCACCTGTTGCCAGTTTGACGCTTGAAATTTAAAGTTTACTGAAGAGAAACAAATTTACTGCTGAAATGCTAACTGTAATGTTTTATCCTTGTTTAGGGCAGATGGTTCTGTTAGCGGTTTAACTTGCTTACTGATTCTCTCAGCATACAGTTACTACTGTCACACTACACAAAAGATTATAAATTTCCCAGAAAATGGTAAATAAATTAGACTTTATTCAATATCCACTTAGCGAATGTAGGAATGCATTCTGTTGTCATAGCGGAAGTCGTACCCCCAAACGACCACATAACTATTACCAAATGCTCACGAGAAAGTACAGTATGTGCATCACCAAGCTTATAATTTTCAACTTCAGCTTAGACTGTTTCTTTCCACGCATCTGGCACCTGTTGTGAGTGTGAGTGTAGGTCACTATGTATGCCCATAGTTAATGACTCAGGGGACAAATACAACCAACCATCTAACAATACAATCAGTCCTGATATAGTTCAAAATCATTCTACAATGCAAAAAATCAATTAATTTATATTTTTAAGGCACAACCGCACAAGAACTCCTTCTTGGAAGTGAATGTCTCACACCTTAACTTTGCTAACATGTTTTTTAAGAATTCAACAGCTCACTAAAAACTAATTTTCTGCAATGTCATCTCACTCACATTGCTCTTTACACATATCTTATTAGTTTCCTTAAATGCCGGACATTGAAAGTTTGATTATTTTAAGTGACATATCACGCTGCCTTTACATAATGACAACTTGAAGTTTCCTGATAAATTTCCTTAAATAGTATGTAATTAATTACTGTTTCACAAATAAAGAAACACCCACATTTGGTATTCTCTTAAACGGAAATGAATACCACATCCTCATTGTAAAATACCTCGAAAAGGAACCTGCAAATGCATACTCAGAAAACTAAAACCAGGCATGTCAAATTTATACTGGGGAAGCCAAACAGGCCTAACAAAACAATGCATCTGCCGAAAATAATTTATTCCTCGAACACTGAAGAATTAGCTGTTCTCTCCCAACAGGGCACAAAAAAATTATAGCGTGCAGATGTAAATGGCTCATTTCGTAAACATCCTAAAGTTTCATGCAGCTACTATTTAAACATTGATAATGTTATACTGTTTACTGTATATCAGGATAATAATTCCAAAACATAGTTTTGAAAATAATTAAATATTGTAAACAATGTTCTGATTTATACTACCCGTTATTACTTTTTATGTCATTACTGAAGTGCTACATTTCACATTCTTTTTGAAGTGAGATGCATGCAATTGTGTAAACTTTAGTTTTGATGGTCACAACGAGATACGACCAGTCATAATTTTAATAAAAAAACATTTAAGTACTAGAGTCGGCGCAAGCTGTCAACCGAGGACTGTTTAAAAAATAAGTTGACACAGTTGTTTGCAAGCGTAGCACATAGTCGATTTTATGCTTTACTGCAATTATCCTATATACATATATGTCGCAAAAAATGGACACGTCTAGAGTAGCTGCGGTGCACTCTTACTGATAATGAATTTAAGACCAGATGAACTTTTACTATAAAAACAAACTTATCAGAACCTCAGCTGTAAACATAAGACGGGGAAACTGTCCTCCAAAAGGGTTATGATCATGTGCGTACCACGAGAACGAGAAGCAGCTCAACATAGTGACTACGCCCTCCCTGCACTATAGGTAGTGATTAGACGAAGTCAGAGTTACTACAAGTAAATATGAGTTACTATGTGTTAACACTAGAACTCCTATAGTCAAGTATTAGCTCCCTGACGTCAGTATCTACATAGATGATATCAGCGTTGTCTTGATTATATTCGCTTCTTGACGTCAGTACCTAGCTAGACGTCGACGTCAGAGGCTATACAGCCAACTAAGCTATAGCTTGACACGTGATCAGTTAGTCCTTAAGTCATAATAAGCTTCGTCCTTAACATAGGACCGGCCCTTTTTTGTTCAAGTACTGATGACAAAGCTCACAAAACTTTGATTTGCTGACCTACTTTACAGCCAAGTACACGCCTCCAGACATGGGAGTGGGTGGCGTATGACGGTGGGGAAGGTTCTCTAGCATGCTTATTTTCCATACGGGACGATAGGGAATGTTGATGTGCAGTCACTCCCGGAAGCTTGATATTTTTAGTAATTTAGACACGACATCCACAGATTAGATACGTATGGACACATCATCTCCTTTCTTTTGCACTTCCTTCTGGCTTTGGGAAACACGGCGAACAACCGAGAGGACAAATGTCACAGTCACTGCAGTAAATAAACAGTCATCGTTTTATTCCACTGAATTACGAAGCTTTTGCTCTGCTGGGGTACAGGTGGGTAGACTTGCGATGCGAAGTTAATTTCATCGCAAACCGCGCACCATCTTGTGATCGCTCTTGTTCATATTTAAAAAAAATCGATTTGACGTTCATATAACGTCTGCAAATATTGGCGGCAGCCGAGTCAGACAGGTTCTGGTTGCTGTAAAGTCTCGAGACTTCTACAGAGTGTGAGACTTGCTAGTCAGCTAGTGCAATATGAATGTAATAAGGCTATTTTCTTTCTTTTCAATACTATCGGAGCAAATAATTTGTCAAAGCCCTTAGGCTCATTAATATAACCGGCAAATTAATATCAATTTAAGGCAAATTATCTTCTTTTTAGAAAAAGCATTTTTTTTATAAAGCTGTTCAACGTTCTCATTCTGCAACACTACTGAATCAAAAAAAGAATGGCGACGCGTGCCATTTTATTTTTTATTTACTGTGGTTTGATAGCATTGCCTTCTTTATTATTTGTGTCACTGTACTTTCTTGAAGCTTCCTTTGTGACAGACCGGCGCATTTCCAATGAATATGTTGTTTTACACCGATCCCAAAAAAACTGAGTCGTGTCGTTACTTTGAGATTTTGATATACACCTGCAGATTTAAATGTAAATCGAGACATAAGCACTTGGACGGCAGGTAGGAATATGCAGCGTATGCGTATCACCCTTTGGAGAGTGAGAAAGCATCAAACATGCATCACAAGTTTCTCACGTACATCAGCATGACAGGCAGCAGTATAGGTGTCGCACTTTGGAAACTGTAAAATAACTTCACGGACCGCGCAGCAGCAGTTCCCCAGAGCGAAGAGCAGCCTGGGAAAGGAAAGGGGTCAGGCAGCCGACCGACCTTAATCAGAACGTGACGAAGAAACTGAGACTGACAGTGTGCGATTGAGTGTGGAACAGACTGAACGAGTGTCCTCTGCTGCGAATGAAAAGGAAGCGTGGTCTGTAAAATAGTAGTGCGCACGAGTGCCGTCTGCGTAGGTTGCATATCTTTGTCCTTTTCATTGTCCTGGAATTAGTGTTTTTCGTTAAAGAACAATTAATTCTATATGTGCCTGTAAAGTTTATTAAAAAAGTGAATATGTATTACTGAGAGAGTTTTTATTTCTAAAAAGAGTTATTCAAAGTAAACAGAAAACAACCTGTACACTCAAGAAAAAAGTAGCATCACTAAAGTTTTCGGAGTGTATCCGCACGCCTACGTCGGCAACTATATTTGCCGTTTAAATGCTGTTTAGTAGGATGACTGCAAATTGCACGCGTTTCGAAAACATTGGTCAACAAGGTGTATTGGTTGGGATGCTATTGCTCCTGGATTGATTTTGGTGTATGCAGTGGCGTAGGAACAAGGGGGGCAAGGGGGGCAGCCGCCCCCCAAAAAAAGATGCTGGGAAGGCAAGAATGTGAACGTTATTCATTGTCAGCATGGAGCTTGCCCCCCCCCCCCAAAGCCGAGCATCTTCCTACGCCACTGGTATGCACCACTTCTTTACTTGACCATTTTCTTTCATCTGCGCCACATTGCCATTATTTTGATTTTTCGAACAGTGTCGATTTCAAACTCGGATTCCTTTTTCTGTAATTGCACTAGAAAATTTTGATGATGAGTTGTCACAATTAACGAGCTTCGTGCGCAGTAAAGTCTGATATGGCCGACAGTGTCCATTTCCAGGAAGCTTATGATGGCCGTTAGCGTAATCCTCTAACCAGGGCTGCCGAGAGCTACCACGGGTCCCGGGGCGGATTACCTCTAGAGGCCCTGGGGCAGGCTTTTCCGAGCCCTTTAATTGTAATTGTAATCGTAAATTGTTTTCCGGGTATATAATAATATGCTTACAATTTGATTGTCAGTGTCTACATTTCATTCAATAACGTAATATAGACTGCAAACATTAGGACAAGTGCACTAGGATCTATCGTCATCATTACTTGAGCATAGAGTTGTCTATACCTTAGTGGTTAGTAAATGAGGACAACTGACGGTAAAGGATCAAACATTTAGTACTCTCCTCCATAAGAAAAAAATCCCCACAGTGAGGAATATGTACCTTTCGTTAAAAGAAAGAAAAGGAAACGAAGAAGGGATTAAAATAATCCACTAAGGCCGGTCCCCTTCACAGCCGCGGGCCCGGGTACACCAAACCCCCCTGTTCCCCCCCCCAACCTCTCGTCAGGCCTGGCTCTAACCAGAGTGGTGTGGATGGAACGATATTTCTGTCTGTCAAGTTAAGCCACTGCACTAAAGATTGTGAGGTCATTTTCCACATAAAAGTCAGAGCTGCTTTCAGCTACTGCTAGAAGCAGAACTTTATTGACTTACCGAAGATTCCAGGCAAACCACATCTATGCTGACGGCATTAACATTCTTCTCAACATGAGTAGCTACACTACTGTAACGCGCAATTGAATTCCTTGCTTTTGAGACCAGCTTTCATCATCATCATTGTCATCATCGTCATCGTCGTCGTCTGATAATAAGTGCGTTTTGTATCATCCTGCATTCCGCTCCATGTCTGTTTCTAGACCACCCTCGCGTTCGGATTTTCTGAGCCAGGACTGTGCTCTGTTCTCAAGGGTTGCCTTAAAACTTCAAACGAAGTATTCAGACAAATCTTTCTTCACCTTCCCTTCACTGTGAGAGTCATGAAATCTTGCTCTTTGTAATGTGTGTTTTACTTGTTTAATTTTTGTAAACACATTGAGTCTACCTATAGGGAAGTTGTACTATAAAATCTGATCTAAACAGTGTTAGCCGATTATTTATGTCAAAGCTCATCGAACTTGCTGCTAGTATGGACATGCGCTATAGAAATGCTTCTATTAATATATATATATATATATATCCTAGTTGGAATAGGTAAGCAGATTGTCATGGACGTGTGTGCCTCGACATGAAAGCAATGGATTCTGCATGCAGTGTAGGACCCTCACCGGAGTTCTTAACACAGATATATATATATATATATATAAAAGGAAGGGATTGAGTGGTGGTGGGAAGAACAAGGGGGACAGACACGATCAAAACTCATTATACAATCTGAAATTATTTTACGAAGAATCCTTTCTATCAAATACTGTACTTTACGTGGTTACGACGATGTTTTTAACCACGTTCCTTGTGCTTTCCTGGGCCGTCTCCTGACTAATAATAATAAAGTACACTTAAGTGGCGCCATATACCAGCCCTAGGGGCAAGCTCATGGGACTATACACATAATAATAATTATGATAATAATGATGTTTATTTAAAAAACTTTTATCAAGACAAATGCTCTTATCCGCACAACTGATAGAACTGATTGCACAGGTGCAAACCATTTTTCAGTGCTCACATAGTCTGCAGAATTCTTCTTTGAGAAACCATGATGAGTTAACAAACCAAAGAAAGGGAAGCAGTGCAGATTTACCAGCATAATGCTGTACTTTCCACTCAAGTTCAAAGTCATCATTCTTCATGCGTTGCAGATCAGTCTGCTTGCTATAGCGATCTGGTCTGCTTTGTAAAGTCTTAAAACACTGCGATAATCTTCTGCATAAAAAGATAGCACACAAGGCATATTTCTATTTCTTTCTTGCAAGAGTATCAAATCAACTCACCACAATACACGTAGCCCAAAATGGCAAACGCAGTAGTGTAGCATTTTTTCATATATTAGCACTTTGTATGTGTTACAATAGTTCTACAGCTCGTAGTTTCAGACTAGGCGATTTTTTTTTTAGGTGGGGTGGGGGGAGGGGAAACGAAAAAGTCCATCCCTACAAGAGTTTACTGCTTTATATACGAACGCCTGAGAAAAATGATCAGGGGTGATGACGCAAATAAGGCGACACGAGTAGACAGTTCGCACCTGGGACAAGCAGCCCGCAGACGTAACTCATCAGCTCAGTAAGGTCTCATTGATGCCTGCAGGTGTAAAACCATGATTTATGTTTGGCGAGGGCAATATGCCACCACGCGCCAGAGAATGTCTGCTGGCTCCTGTTCCGATTATTCCCTGCTGGCGCAAATGACGCTTTCAGCTGATGTCGCTTCAAGCAGTCGCTGTCATAAAACCTCGTGACAACTGGAAAGTCGCTGGTCAGATGAACCGCTGTTTTTATTATAATATTTTACCTACCCTGAACCAGGAAACGTATTTGTTGACAATAAAACAGTGGGCTGGATTATAATGTATTTGCTTCGTGGGTGAATCGCAATGTGATAACTTTGTGGGTTTGATTGCTGGGGGGGGGGGAGGGACTGGGGGAGGACAAGTTTGTCTTGTTTGTTTGGATGTTTTTGCTCAGTTGTTAGCCACTGCAAATAAGCAAGTTAAGAAACAGAATATCTTTGCAAAGACAACAGGAACTTTGTCGTTCCTTCACCCGTCCCTGCCTCTACAGCACACATACCATTAAATCATAGAATTAAAAACAAAACTTAACGGCCAACGAAATAAAACGAACAGTAAAATATAGGCGTGTATGTAAATCGTCTCTCATGCTGCAGGTGTGTGAAATACGAAAGCTAGAAAAGGACTGTTGACGAAAGCCTAACCCTCTCTATATGGTGGCGAGATTTCACTCAAACTGTGACCACTTCGACTGCCAAGTGAGTCACGTCAGAATGACCATCCCCACAAAAATTCATGTCACATTCCTGATTATTCTTTCTAAAATTAGCAAGTGAAAAAGCTATGTTCTGTGACTTCATATGTGACTTTGACGTAAATGTAATACTTAACCGGGTAAATGTCGAACGTTTGACCAACTTTGGCAAAACTGTGTAGCAAGATTACAGGAAACATATCGTATTGCGGAGAACGTTCGAGATATCGGAACTCTGGTCAATGGGCGAGGTTAAATGTATCTGATAATACGATGGGACTCTGGGATATTTCGAAGGTTCGATGTTTCGACACTAAGAACTCCTCAAAATCCTGCTTGCGCGAAACAACACAGATTACCGGGCTATTTCTCATGTGAACCATTCAGTAGTCAGGAGCATGCAGCTCAGCTGCATTACTCGTTCCCCTCCACCTCACAACATAAAACTGCGTGCGGCTTACCTGGGACTTCATTTATAGTTTATTCGCTTACAGCCCCACTAGCCCCCCCCCCACCCTCTCTCCCTCACGCCTTTCAACCCGGCATGCTTGTAGCTTTTTAAATAGCAAATTGGTTATTTGTGGATGTCGAAATCTTTCAAGCGTGTCAGCGTGAGAAAATTCGCAAGGGGGACAGAGGGCGGACTCAGTGCCCACTTCGTAGCGTTTTATGGGGATGTGAATGTGCATGCAGGCGGACTTCCAGCATGATTGTGTGCGCGTTCCCATTTCTCTCCCTCGCTAGTTCTTTCCATCACGTGTGTGTGTGTGTGTGTGTGAACCGACGCTACTTATAGCTCACTGATTAATCGGATGATTTCGAGGTCGCCACCATGGCGTTGCTTGCTCATTCGGACCCTCATGCAACGGGACGATTTTTGAAAGGGTACTAACGTCACAACATTTGTATAGCCTATTGCTCAAAATGAGCGATAAACATGCCAGTCGAAGGTGTTTATACTTGTTATTTATACACAGTGGCGTAGGAAGATGCTCGGCTTTGGGGGAGGGGGGCAAGCTCCATGCTGACAATGAATAACGTTCACATTCTTGCCTTCCCAGCACCTTTTTTTGGGGGGCGGCTGCCCCCCCCTTGCCTCCCCTGTTCCTACGCCACTGATACAAGGTAAAGAGTCCATGAGGACGACGATTTATATCAGAATGGTTAAATGCTCAAGTCGGCGTCAGCTACAATTATTGCATCTTGTGATATCTCGTCTACAGTATACGCTTTTGTCGGTAAGCTTACTCTTTAAAGAACAACCCAAAAGGTTCGCTTTTTTTTTTTGCACATATCGATAGATACAGGCGATATAAAACTAATCTATAAATTTCAGCCTCCAAAACGCATCCGTTAGTTAATTATCTGGTAACAAAGTACGCAATTCGCACCTGGGATCATCGAGCGCCGCGAACAAGTTACTACGTAATATTAGTACACCAACCACAACATTACCAGCAATCATGACCAAACAGAGAAAGAGAGAATGAGCGACATTTCAGATTATTCGGACGCTGAAAGTCAGTATTTATCGTGCTATAGCAGCAGTTTTTCAGAACCGGAGGAAAGTGCCGAATAAAACTGTACGTGTTCGAGCCCGAGGCTTCCCCGGTCTCACGTTTTCGGGTTCAAATAAAATACCGCGGCATGTTTTCCAACAAGGTGCAATGGCGTGCAAACCAGGGGGAAGGGGGTCAGCCGAGCCCCCCCCCAAAAAAAAAGTTTGCCCCCCCCCCGGCCAAATCTGTTGCAGATTTAAAAACTGGTGGAGAGTAGGCGAGTAAGCGTAGACATGTAAAAGATATCTTTTGTACTTCCTTTAACAGAAAAGCTCATCGTCTGCTCTTTTGCTTATTGATGTGTCTATCCGTTTGTTTGTTAAGTGGTTTGGCCTGTGTTTATATTTGTGTTGTATGTTATTAGCGTTTCTTTTGTAAAACGCACTGAGACTTCTGTTAGCTAATAAATATTACACTATATATTAGTATTATTATTGCTGCTGCTATTTACTGTGCACCCTATAGTCATCGGCACACCTCTGTGAACTTCAAGCACAAGAGAGACTTCACAAAATACCAACACTGCACTCAACATCAACTTGAGAGCTAACTAGGCTAATGGAGCTGATCGTAAGCCCCAGATCACAAATTCAAGACTGAACAATTTTCAACCAGCCAGCCAGCCAACCAAACCAAACCAACCCACCTACCTGCCTATAACAATCTGATGTATAAAAATTTAATGCTAAATGATAATATCTAGTGTAACATTTCACAAATTGTTACTGATGATAACCCCGCTACATCGAGGGGGTGGGGGTGGGGAATCTGGTGCTATTTGCTTACCATTGTTAGCTTTCTCTGAAGCTTTGAACCCGTTCGTGGCACGCCGACACAAAGCGTAGGCTGCGGCGTAAATCGTGTAAATGTCTTGCCGAGATGTCGTCAGGTAGCTTGCGTTGGTTTTCCGTGGACAGAAAGTTTTTTTTTAAAAGTCTTCCCCTGACCGCATTTAGATCGCTTACACGCCGGTAACAACAAATTTAAAACAGGATTGTGCAATAAAGTCTCCCAGCATTGACAGAAACCATTGTTTAGTCTGCAAAGTAGGGGGTAGGTGAAAAAAAAAATCACATTAAGTAGGCACTTTTCACCTGCTCAGCTGTAGAGGGCCTGATCGGGACACACTCTTGAACCTATAATTATTGCTACGTTTGTGGCTGCATCTTGTCACCGAATACGAGGATCACGAGATAGCATAACAAAGACAGGGCCCTGGCTAAATACCGATGTATCTTCGGTCTGTGGGTTTGACTTGCCAATCCACCACGATGCGCGGGTACTTTTATATCTCACAGAGGGGTCGACCAATATCCTGTTAAAACTCCATTGTTGTTGACAATGCCTAGCGACTAGCTTTGCACTGCGTCGCTGAAAGTTAATGCCTTCTTCCACAGGCTGCAGACAACTGGCGTTGCTTTTTTAAAAACTGTAGAAGACTTGTATGACTTCGGTTGAATTAACTTGGCTTATGCACAATGGATCCACACTTCACAGAGTTTTCAAAGCAAAATATAGGTTGGCTTCGTCACCTGCCTCGCATGAACCATTGCTGCAAGACACTTTTAATTAATACGCGTCTTATGTGTACTTGCATCAGGGGCATTCAATTGGATCCGTACTCAGCAGTTTCTCTCTCTCTCTTAAACTGAAACTATCTCAAAGGTGATTTAAGTGACACGTCAAAAAATAAAATGAATAAAAGAAAAATGATAGAAAGGGGGCACGGGGTGAAGGGTGGAAAAAGTGTGAAAGGAGTGTTACGAATGAGCAAGGAAGGTGAAGAGGAGAGGGACTAGAGAATTCCATTGTCATGCCGAGCTGCCTGCATCATGCAGGTATACGAGACTGACACTTGCACCAGAAAGATAAATGAGAACCAGGTCAGTTTGGTACTGTGACCTCGCTGGTTGTTGGAGGGGAGGGTGGTGGGGGCAGCAGGCAAGGGGTGGAAGGAAGTCTCACTCGAGAGAGATCGTTAAACATACACCTGACCGCAAAACTTTTTCTTTCCCCTAAAAGAACTCGATTTAGCTAAGTGGGATACTAAATCCCCAAAATCTTGCAATAGTACTGTTTTGTTAACGGTGTACCTTTGTTGAGTACCTGCGCTTTAGAAAGAGGTCATCCTTTCCCGTGATCTAAACCCTCGAATCAGAAAATAATGTTGTCCTCTACCAAGTATTTATGACTGGACTTCATCAGAAAGGCCAGATAAATAGACGAGGAAAAAGGAGCGGTGCAGCAGATTACTTGATTCATTGTGCAATACGGTCAGCGCGCACAATTGATATCGCTACCGCATGCCCGGACCTTTCAACTGGGGACTACATGCGCAAAAGCGACGTTGAAGTGTTTTCTTGCAATTCTTCAAGTGGGAGGGTCAATAGCTATAATCTCAGCCTACGAGTAAACATGCATGCAGGCATCATGATGTTTACGGATGTGTGATGCGTACAGGTCGTGTCATTTCCTCTGCACATCCAACAACTGAACGGAGCCCTCGACAGTCATCCATCATCAACGGCTAGCAAAGCACATCAGTTAATTCATGACTTCTACGTCCGTAAACCCTCTTCACAATAAGAAGCATTCAGTCAAAATAACTGAGAACGTTCCTGTTGTGAAGTTTGTACCACATCCTAGACGTGGTGCAGGTATGAAGCCGACACGCGATACCTGTAATTTGACATGGGTTTGGTCACGTTTGCTTCCCCGTCTCCTGCGTTTTCTTCGCAGCAGATTTTCACCAGTTGTTACCTTCTCTGCAGTTTTTCTTTCTTCTTTCTTTTGAATGGTTTTGTTTCATTTATGAATGGACTGAAAGTGCTTAAACACACGGAAAGAACAGACGAGTGACGGCTGTTAAAGTGTTTACTGAACCGATTCGGTTTTGTCTATTTAAGAATGCTCGCATATCAATGACAGGATACAGTTCAGTAAACGCGTGGGTCGACAGTCGTGACGAGGATACACGACGCGTACATCCTAGACGATGTCACAACTGATCTCTCTTTCACTCTCACATACTCTCTCTTTTTTCTTGCTTGCTCGCTTTATTGAGCTGAAAGGGCGCGAGCAATGGGAAATGTGAAGAACTTGAGCATTCGACTAAGCTGAATGAAACATTCGGTAGAACTGTCGTCTGCAAGAAAACAATTGTTATACGTAAAATTCAAAATTGGATGAAAGGCGTAGGCTATATCATGCACACCGATATTTTGTGTTGCATCTTTTTCTTCAGAGGAATTTTTTCGATTGCAGCTGGATTTAATCTTTGTTATGCTGAAGGTGAAACTATTCATGACCACTGCAATGTTTCAAGCTATAGTCGGTCAGTGTAAGACAAACGTGAATTAAAAACGCACAAGCAAAAATGAGTTCGTATGTACTTACGATTTTCAGGCTGTACCCACTTCTGTCTCTCAACGCTGGAGGCTAGAAAAGAAAATCACGTTTGTATCGCAAGCAGTGTGCAGCACTGTATCGCTCGTAGTGTTTACCGCCAGGCACGTGTGTCAAGTGGCAAGCGTGAAGGTCTACCATTGATTATAGCGCGCGGAAGAAGTAACGGTCGCTGCGATTGGCCAGAACACGTCACTTCGTCAACACGACGTGGGACAGACGCTCAGTCCCACGACGTTTGATCGACAAATGACAAATCTTTCTTTACGAGGGTAACAGAATAAGCTAAAAATTGTTTTTTTTTTACATATAGCCCCCGATCTAAGGAAAGGAAACTAAAACACTGCTACAAAACAAAGACATTAAAATAATAAAAGAGGGAAAATCCGAATATGTACAAAGATTGGGTTTGATGTCTAATTTGACATGCAGTCTTACGTCTAGACAACTCTTAAAACATCACTACATCATCAGGATGAACAGCTGCCACGTCTATCCATGTTCAATATATAGGTACCGGTCAAGGGAGGAGTGACTGACATCACACACACACAACTATATATAACAAATGATGACGATTCATCTCTGGTTGAGTAGCAGGACTGCAGAGGGAACAAATGATTTCAAGTACCTATATATGTGGCTATATATATATATATATATATAATTTTATGTGTAACCATCTTGTATTGTGTAACCAAGTGATGTGAGGTTTTGCAAGGAATGAACAAACTGTTTTCCTCGCTGTCACAAACTGCAGGCGGAGAGACGGCAAATAAAGCTGCAGTTTGTTTGATTTGAGATGCTGCGCGAATCCACCAAGACATCCCAGCACCTGGTTCATCATTCGAGTGCCATCAAAAGCTCGCTAGTCACCTTTCTCTTTCGACAATTCGTTGACCCTATACGGAGCAGATCCTCAACAGGCGTTCTTTAATCCAGGAATCCGATTTAAAGAAAAACGTTATGTGTTCACTTAAGAAGATATCTGTATTCGGTCGTCTTATTGATTATCTTGTTATCATATGTGTCGGATGTGCGGCGGTTTCCAAATAATTCCATGGACTGCGATTGAATGAGGAAAATCAAGCTGACAACAATTGAAGGTAAAAAAAAAAAAAATTGAACATAAACAACTTCGGAAGCGTAACGAAGGTGCAAATTCTGAAAACAGGGATGTCTGCACAACAACACAAGTCTTTCACTGGTATACATCATCGACATGCAACTGAATATCACACAAATAAAATGGCTGCGCGTTCACAAAGCTAAACAAATATCGTCGGACCCGAAACAACTATCGAGAAGAAAATAAACACAATTTTGCCGCAATCCTTAGGGAGACGAGTAGGTCAAGGTTTTCCCCCACAGTGATGTGTTTTCCCAGTCAACACGGTGTCGACGGACATACTGAGAAGCGTGGCGCTGTCAAACGCGCAATCTGATTGGTTGGTCGGTGCTCTTGTCCGGGACGGCGTCGAGCAAGGATGGGGTTAATTGTACCGTCTCTTGCGAAGATTGAGAAACACTGACTTAACGTCAGAGATAATACCTATTGCGTGCGTTCTTTTATGCATATATTTTAATGCCTCTCCCAATGTATTTTCCCGAAACTGGAAAAGAAAACTTGAATGCGTCCGATGTTTTGCACCTGTTCCTCGGTGGAGATCAAAACATACACCTTATAATCGGGAAAATGCCGAACTTTTTGCAAAAGTGTGTGTGAGGGTCACATGGAATCAGTGATTTTGAGATGAACAATCTGGGCATTTGAACTTTAATTAACATGCTGATTAATGTCCAAACTTGTTTGCCAATGCAATAGGACTCTGTGGCACTTCGGATATTGATGCTCAACAGTTTGCCTTTCGACAAAAGATCACCCCGCTCCCTTCTTTACACACATCCACACAGAGTGACATGCATAATCAAAATATAGTTTTAATGACTTAACAATTCTTGTATAATCAAGAAATGTTCTTTGTTAGTGAAGTGAAATCAATAATAATAATCATAAACAGAATGCTATTTTTCGGTACGTTACATAGATAAACAGTGGCGTAGGAAGATGCTCGGCTTTGGGGGGGCCAGCTCCATGCTGACAATGAATAACGTTCACATTCTTGCCTTCCCAGCATCTTTTCAGTGGGGGCAGCTGCCCCCCCCCACCCGGTTCCTACGCCACTGATAAATTGTCACTTCTTAGAAGTAAAGGTTGGTTAGCTTATTAATTCAATAATAAATGTTTTACCTCTCAGAAATTTATATTTGTGGCTTATATACATGATGGCAACAATTGGTATCCAGTTGTTCTCCTTACACAGTTGATTCTTTCTGGATTAGCCTTACCTGATGTCTCAGAACTGTGTTACAACTGATTAAAAAAAAAAAGTTCAATATTCCTATTTCTATGATTTACAGGTGCCATTTTTCAGACGATAAATTGAAAGGTAAATAATAAATAATAAACAAGAAATAAGCATAACAAGTTTCTTAATCAGCTGAATGACTTTAATAAATTTTAGTGGATGCCACAATCACATATGCTTGCAAATGACCAGAAAAAATTAAGAGATCATACAATGCCTCCTTAAAGGAGCTTACTGTAAAGGGTCAACATACCATGTTGGTGTCACCAAATTTTCTTTCGCCAACACACATGCTTCTCATTTTTTGTCTCTTTCATGTTGTATAAAACATAAACAATTTCATTGGTAAATAAAGTTATGCTCAACCCCTTTCTATAGAGCCCCCCCCCCTCCTCAAATAAAATCTGACATGTTGGATAAGATACTTATTAACCATTTCACATTCCTTAATAACATCTTCAATCACATAGCAATAACAACTCTTCATTAAAGGTAAAAACTAGAATAAACAATCATTTTTATAATAGTGTGTTGCACTATTCAGACAGCTCATGGCATGGACTCCAGCATCGTGAATTTCTAAAAAGCCTTTACCAAATACTAATGACATGAAGTTAACTATGTGCCAGCCGAAGGGAAACAACTGGTTGCAGTATTATGTACTTATTGACAATCCACATGAAATTGTATGGATGAATTGTATGGCACATAAGGAAGATTTAAGTCTTGCAAACTGATGAAATTTTTTCAGGCTCACTCTGAATTATTTCACTTAACACCAGAACCAGAAAGTAATCCTGAAATTTTATATCATGAAAACTCTATGGACTTGTTTTTCTTATAATAAGCTTCTTTCTTTTGAGTTAAGTCTGCTTTTTGTGAATTAGAAATGTATATGCTATGAAAGAAAAAGGAAAAAAAAAGGTTCTTTCTAAACCAGATTTGCAGTTACAACTTTTTAAATGAACAGTGTGAACAAAGTAGAGATTTGGTGCACTTGTATATCATTTCCCCATAAAGTAAAAAGACTGAGAGTTCCAGCTTAATGCAAAAAAAATGTTAATGAAACGAAAATTGATCTTATTCTCTTACTTCATGGCATTAAATTTTCCTTTTTTGCCATTAATTTGAAAATAATAGTTCAAGTGACAATTTCTTTACATGTAGTTCAGTCTGTGAATGAGATGGGGAAGGAGGGGTTTGAACACAATCCATTCCCTAAAGGCCTTCAAGAATAATGTATACATTAACTGAATTTAATTGGAAATTGCACAATATCATTACAAAACATCAACAAAGTACATATAACAAACATGATAACCAAAATTATGGCATCAATATGCATTTCTCGGGGCTGCAAAAGTGTTCTCAAAAAGAATACTGATATTTCATGTCAATAAATCTACATAATTATATCCATAATGATGACAGCTCTTTATTCCTAAGGCCTTGCTCACCATTAGCATCCTTCACATTAAACATGAGCCTCTGCAACTGCATGTTACACGTGCATAAAAACCTTACCTCTGTATCCTTTGTATAAAAATTTGAACTTTCAATCAAAAGTTATTAGACATTATAACATCATTATCATAAAATGTAAACCATAATAAACCAATGATAAATGATAAACTTCCACAACTTTTCCAACTAAATGACAAAGAGAAATTTCAATGGCACACTCAAATTTTAAAAATCACCTGCAGGATTTTTCACATGTCCATAACATTCTAAATATGGTGTGAAAATACACTGACAAAAAAATAACAGCTGCCCGAAATCATCTGCTTTTCTTGGCAAACATATGGCGAGAAAAAAGGGCTGGTCCTAGCCGTCTCTTCCGCTGCCGATACATGTGCTGAAGCATGAAGTACCCAGCTGATGTAGAGGAAAGAAATGTGTACACATTTTTGAAAACAAGATGCAATTTATTCGACAAATAAAGTACAGAGACATCCAAAAAAGTCAAATATTATGAATTGTTGTTCAGACAAATAAATGTATATATTTAGTGCACAGCACATTTAAGGACCACAGTAGTTGTAAATTAAATGTTCTCAGGTTTCCTTCAGATCATTCCCATCTTCTGGCAGTATTCCCCCCCCCAAAAAAAAAAAGAAAGAAAAAAAACAACAAAACAAACAAACTATTTTTATTGATATGTTTTCTGTTCAGTCTTGAATAAAGCAGATTTTTGTCTGAACTTAAGAATCTGTCTTAATAGCTAATTTTAGGATCTGTGCAAAAGTGTCTGTCACTTAAACCCTTTTCACTCTCTCTTTCCCAGTTTTAGAGGATTTCACTCTCTAAAACTTAAGGGTGGCTAAGCTTCTGTCTCTCATCAGTAATTTTGTAATCATCCACATTTCCATCTGCATAAGCATATCTTCAATGCATAATGCACCATGCAAGGTATTAAGACATAATGAGCTAACTGCACCACAAGTACCAATTTCCAAGGTACTTACCACCAGCTAAGATAATGGGATAAATCTGCAGAATCCAAGGAAAGTAGAACGCCATGTTAAGTGAGTTTGGTAGTGAAAAGCTGAAAAACCCTGTCTCTTCAAACAGCGGGACTGCCATGAACACAAGAGTGCCTGCCAAAGAGAGATTTTGGCTGGTAAGAGATGCATAGAGAATGAGGTCAACATTTGTTTGTCTACAACCCAGACATACTATGACAGGGAAAGGTACGGGAAGGGTGAGAGGTCAAGGCTCATGTCCTCACCAACATGAGGGAAAGAATAGAGCTAGAGCTTTGCTTTAGTCACCAATAAAAGATATATTGCCTGCTGATATTGTATATCTTCATCTGCTAAAAAAATCTTGACAACACAAAATAACAAATTTTTGTAATGGGATCACATGAGGGAAGGTAATTTGGCAAAATAGAGTAATAGCATACACTTGTGTCAGTAATTGTTTTCTGCTCCCTGTTTGTATTCTTTTTCTATTTGTACACAAAATATTTTCCGTTCATATATTCCTGAAATTTCTCTATAGAATGTATACTGAGCTGTGTAAACATTACACTGTAGTTTTTAACAACATACCTATCTTTAAGTCATTGTCATTAATGATCTCTGTTCCCCATTTCTCTGAAACTTTCTATATATCTCTGTATCTCTCCATCACTCACACATACAATCTCTCTCAAGCCCTAAACCTTATGATAAATTTTCATGATCAAGGACAAATTTTAAGAATGAATAAAAATACCAGCAAACTGGTCTCAGTCTGTGAGCTTTACCTTCTAGAAGTATACCAAAAGGATAGAGTGGGATCCACACAGTGTAGCGCAGCCACGTGACAAGAGCCAGTTCTTGACCCATGCTCTGCAATATGTAAAATGGATAGCGCACAAGCTCTACGCCTCCCCATACCAGAAAAAGGTAGAAAACTACAGGTTGCTCCTGTAATCGTGGTTCTTGCAAAATCAGGACAAAGAGAATAAAGTTTCTTCCCAAGACCTGCAAGCATCACACAAAGAAAATGTGCTACATAAAAGAATCTGAAAAATTTTGTTTATATGCTACGAAAAGCAAAGGAAAATGAAAATATTTGCATAAAGACTGTACTATATTTATGAGCAAAATAATATATATACTCTTATAAATAGAAAAACAAAAGAAGTATTTTTGAAACTTTTAAAGAGGAGATACAACTTAACATCATGTGCTATGTAGCAACATGGTGAACTTTAAATTATCTGGCTGCCATACAATGAAGCATTACTACAGTTTGTATTGTTTCTTTGCAGTCAAATAAACCCGATACACTTTGCTTCAGAAAACCGTAAGCTTTAATTAAAAAGATAGGTATATCATTCATCAAGTACCGCATCCTCTATCATACCTACCCCACCATGCTCCCATCCCACACACAATACATACACACATGCACATACAAAGAACTATTTTTGCAAAATGCTTATGGAATGTCTGTCTGTCAGCAAAAACTATAACTGAAAATATAATAAAACAACTGGATTAACTCTTGACAGTTAATTTCAAAATGTATAGTAAACAAACATCTGTCAGATTAGTAATAAAAAGTCTAAACTGTAAACAGCTAAAACCATTCAAAAATCTTCAATTAGGATACATTTTCATACTTTTTCTTTTTACATATCTTCTTACTAACTAATGTTTTTGGGACTCAACAGGAAGTGCTATAAAGCAAACAACAGTTTCATCTACCTGTGCAAGAGGAGTGACAATGTCTGTTTTGACCAACCCTAGCATAGGATGAAGAACCTCCAGAAAAGCTGTCAATTGGCAGATCATCAGCTGGAATCCCACTGCTTCAAATGCAGTGTGTTTGGCCTCTGTAACCATGGAAGATTTGATCAATATCATTGTTTTCCACTCCTTTATTGTGCACATGGGACTAAGTGGAAGAAGGTCATTCTGCACTCTGCAGGAACTGTGAGAAAACTTGGACATTCTCTTTCATTTTATTTATTTAAATAAATGTCCTGGGTAAGGATATTTTGGGCAATTGTTTTTTTAAACAAATATTTAATTTAAATTCATTCAGGAAGAACATATCTGTAGATTAATGACATCTTGGTTTGTGGCAAAACACCTTAATTAAAGTGGGACACCAATAGCTCATGACATATCCTTTGTCTGGAAAAAAGTGCTCTTTAAAATTAAAAGAAAAGCAATTTTGTGTCCTTTAAAAGCCAGGGACTAGCCAGACTCCCATTTTTCTTTTAGATCTTTAGTAGGTGAGTAATCTTTTCTTCAGGGAAGCACATAGGCAAGTGATTAAAGGACTGTTGTCAAATTTGTCCTGGAGGTGCAACGATGGTTTGAGACCTTTATGGCACAATGAACTTACTCCAGTCAATCCAGCTGTTGGGAATGGGTACCAGAGAGGAAGGCAATGAGGGAGAAAAAATCACAAAGACCTGGCCTCAAGAAAAGTGTGGTCTCCAACACCTTACTCCCCAAAAACCAAAAAAAGAAGAAGAAAAAAAGACAGCCATCTGTACCATTAGATATTTGTGCAGGTTTTACACGGTGCAATGTGATCAAGTATCCTGGATTTTTATGAAATCAAAAATGGCTTTGCCCCAAAGTAACTTCTTCCTTATCTGTTCCAAAGCTTGCATGGGGTAGAAAAATGTGAAGGAAAGTGGTGGAAGCTATGGTTATGAAAAGTGAAGATGAAACATGAGATGTGCCATAAGAAGTGCTTTTACTTCACTGTTTTAGCAACATTCTAAGCATTAATGTAAATATTTTAGTACTTTATAAAAAAATTTTTGCAGTGAATCTGTAAAAGTCAAAGCTTTGTTTGCAAATAAATATAATTTAAATCTTAGCTGAAGCCAAGGCTATTTTCATAAAAACAATCTTCCAAATTATAAAGACATGATTAAGATATGTCATAGGGTTAATAGATCAATCAGGTCAGTTGACTTAAATATGCATACAATGGACGAAGATGGTTGAAAGAGAATCCACCAACTGTGTCACTAAGTGCATACCTTGCATATTGTATGCAATCATACTACAGTCTTTGTCATCATGATGTATAGGACGAGCGAGTTTTACATTTACATATGCTTGGATGCCATTAATAAGAATTTATCAACAATGCACCAATTCATTTACACAATTACAATATTTTTGTTTGATAACAAGCAGATCATTTTCTTAAAGTTTAAACTTATCCAAAAAAAAAAAAAAAGTGGAGCTATATTCTCTACAGTTCTCTTGTAATACATTTTATTTAAAGTTGAATTCTACTTGAAAATATTATTCTTCTATTGCTAATGCTGTAAATGTATAAAAATCATTTGTCAATCCTCAAATTTTAATTTTCCCATTAAAAGAACAAGAAAATGTACAATCATGTGGACGACATAAATACCAAAACAAACCCACACTTACCTAAGCCTTTGGTTATGTAATGAAATAAAAGACCAAAGATCACATAGCTAAAACCTATAAACTGGAACAGGTTGTAACACACCAGGTAGTTCAGCTTTATATTGAATGGTTCTGAAATCAGACAAAATCTGGAGTTAGCAATAATGACATTCATTATGCACCAAATTTCTTACACTAGAAAATATCTAAAAAGATATACAGTGAAGCATAAGATGATCATGAACTCTCTTTCTACCTTTTGGATTGATGCAATCATAGATTCATTTGCTACTGCTCTGAAAGCAACATTTTACAAGCAATGACTCTGGTCAAGCATTTTATGGCCTTTTTGAATGGTGTTTGCTGATACGTCTCTCAATGAAGATGTAACAATGTATGCAAACCCAAGAAAAATTTGGTTAGAGGAATCTAACTAACGTTAACAAAAAAATTCTTACTTGATTCTGATGGCTTTCCTTTATTGAAATCCTCCATGAATTTGTCCATCATCTCTTTGTCATAGTTCTGAAAGAAAATAGAAAACAGATCTGAGAACTTTCAAAGGACAATTACATTCAAATGGGTGTATGTTAACTTGCATGTGTGTCTGTGAATGTGCACATACACATTTTGCATGTGTGTGTGTGTGCTCGTGCATGCACGCGTGTTGAGATTGGTTAAAGTTTTAGTCTCCCAATTCCTCTACCTGTTCACTCAATCAGACCAATACACAGAGTCTTGAATCCAGGGAATACAAGCACCAACACAAAACCGGAAGGAAAACAGCCAGTTATGAAATTACTTACACTTTGTTGTACTTTCTCTTCATCAGATTCATCATCAACCAAGAACTTGTCAAAATCTATTTTAAGCCATGGCAGCTTCACCCTCTCACCAGTCAGACGAGGCCAGCTCTCAGGCTGAACCTTCTTTATCTGGAATTCTACATCTGTGGCTGTCTTGCGATAAAAGCTATTCTGCACGAAGTAACACTGACATTAATAATACTGAAACTAAAATGAAAATACCAAAAAAATAAATCTACTAGGATGGAAAAAAAATACAAACGGAAAAAAATGTATATGACTATTGCAAATTTACAAAAGTAAAACCAATAAAAGATTTCTTTTATGCTGTCACCAATATTTCCAGTAACTTTTCTACTTTTCATTTATATATAAACATACATAATAAAAGAAAAGATGATACATTTAAAATAAACTTTAACAATGATGTCAATAACCATGAAAATGACATCAGTTTTTGCTCACAAACCTCAGGATCAACTGGTTGATAGAAACTGAGACTGACACTATAAAGGCTATTTCCTTTCACGCCATCTCCTGTTGCTCTGAATGAGAGATTTTCTCTGGTCAGATTGACTTGTTCATCCTATGAGTGAAAAACACACACACACAAACGTGTATTATTGCCAGCAATAAAAAACAGCAATAAATAAGACTGTTGCATGATGTTGATATTTATAAGGCCTGAGTGCTACTAAAAAAAAGTATTCAAATTGTGATTCACTTTTAACTCTTTAAAAATTTCCAAGATTAAAGGGGTCCTACACAGGATGAGTTTAATATCAGACAGTAAGATTACCTACAGCAGTGGAGGATATGGCTGGATGGTGTGGCAAAAATAAACAGCTTGCAGTTAATAAAAATAAGTTTCTTTACAAGCTTGCCTTTGCATCAATTTGGGTCAAGCTCGCTGCTTTGGAAAATGCCAAAACCGGATGGATGTGAAAAACTCATTCAACACAATTTTCATATCACTACGATGGTCTTGATATATAGATGACAGGCTTTTGTGCAAAAAATGCTTATGTTTAAAGTGTTGTAGAACTAACTAGCTGGCATGGATGCACTGGAAATAAGAAAAAAAGCTTAATATACTTGAGTGAAAGGAAAAGTATGTTGCACATTGATACTGAGGCAGCTTCTGCACTCTTTTGCTTTATCACACATTACTGGGGATCTTCCATAACACCCTTATGTTTAAAGTGTTGTAGAACTAACTAGCTGGCATGGATGCACTGGAAATAAGAAAAAATGCTTAATATACTTGAGTGAAAGGAAAAGTATGTTGCACATTGATACTGAGGCAGCTTCTGCACTCTTTCGCTTTATCACACATTACTGGGGATCTTCCATAACACCCCTGTGGTCATGCTTAATAACTGTACCAGAACTTTCATTAAACACACTCAATGTTATTGGTCTACCATTTCTTTCTCTTCATGCATGTTTATATGCACTTAAGGCAAAAGATCGAATAACTCACCCATCCAGCCACATCTTCCAGTCATTGCCCAGAGGAAAGTGTTTCCAATCTGTTGGGACCAGAACTACATAGTTTCTGAAAAGATTCTATCCCCGCGCTATTTAGATCTGATCACACAGAACGCTACGTCGTAGATTGAAAAAGGAAAATCCTTGAGAAAGTGATTTAGCGATAAACCGACGTATAAAGAGAGAGGGAATGAGATCAATTGTGTGTGTGTGTGTGTGTGTGTGTGTGGTGGAGTTGTAAATACAAATGTAAACAATTTACTCCCGCTCCAGCAACATTTTCCCATTGAAATACCGGTCCAAAATCGTCAGTATCGTTAGTATTACAGATGGATGGAGTTGTAATCATAACTATAAAACTATTGTTGTCTTATATTTTTAGAGCAAAAATTCAAATAAAAAGGTTATATACAATGCCGAAAGCTTACTTCTATGTTTCTCAATGCAATCTTGAGTGAAATTTTGTCATTTGTTTGTCCCCAGTAGACAAACGGATTCAACGTATCGGCCATCTTTAGTAAGTTTCCACTAAAGATGGATTGGATTTTAAAAATGACTATTAAAATGTCACATTATTTGATATTAATTTATCGTTCAGCGTTCAAGAAAGATGCCATTTAAATCGAATTAAATCCAAAATTTCATAGGAAATTCTTATCTTTTTTGTATAATCTATCAATACACATTGTAGAGTAAGATGATAGCTAGTCCAAAGGTTTAGTCTAACTCATGTTTCCTCTGCGGTTTTTTCTTCTTCTTAACTTTCGAAATTCTTACGCTAAAAAGAAATTAAGATGAATGAAATTTAATCAATACTGAACAAACTGTTTGTTATAATATTTGAAAATTCTTTATGAACAAAGAAAAACAAACTTTCTACAATGTTTCAATTATGTCACAACGAGCTGTCTACGCCTCGGTTCTGAACGTGCTTCCGCTGCCGAGAAGCAGATGATAAAACATTTTCAGACCTCTGTAGTCTCCGGCTGAGGCAGTTGAGTGTATCAAGCTGTGGGAATGCTATGCACGTTGGGATATTCATCTCGAGACTAGTGTGTTGATTTTGTTAATGCGTTATGATCGAATGCTTCATTTTTATTTTGGGACTGTATCAATAATGAATCACGTTTTATTCAGAGATGGATTCTGTCTTCAAGCTAGAGCCGTTCGAAGACAATTATGAAGTGGGCGAAGATCTCGGAAGGTAAGGCAAATGATTTCTTTCTTTTGGCATCTGAGAATGATCTGTTACAAAACATTAATAACAAGGACTTGTTTTCAGCTTGGTCAGCAGGAAGTTCAAATGAGGTCGACGGTCGTTTTTACGTTCATCGTGTTGATGCCGACACGATGGCAGGACAGAACATGTCATTGAATGAAGCGTATTTCATGATTACTGGAATCATATTGAGCAAAGCTGAACATTGGCATTGAACATTATAATAGTAGAACCGAATTCCTTTATATGTATTAATTACGATCAACGACCTTTCGGTAACAAAACTGCAGAGGTAATTTAGCCTTGGCTGTGTGGGCCTATATATATAGGCCTACACACACGTCTCAAGCATGTTAATTGCAGACAACGTAGATACATCACCAGTGAAATATTCAGTTAGAGACTGTAAAATGGTCAATCCCACGAGTGACAGTGCTTTATGGGAAGGTGATGTTGAAAATGGAGAAATTTTCTATAATATTTTTATCTGAAAGTAGTGTTAGTCAATTATGAGAAGGGGAACAATTCACCACCGTAACGTTGGTCGAATGTATGATACTTTATACATTATTGAAAATGTAGTTTACCTTGATTTTCAGTCGACAGTGTGAAACTGTCATAACAGGTTGCAACACAAGCAACACATATTAACTTGATACCCCTTCATTTTTATTTATTTCTGCAAGTTTTGTGTGTGTGTGTCAGATACACTGCAGCATCACCACCATCTGTGCAGCGTAAACTAAGGATTGTTTCAATATTTGATCAATGTTTCACCGTTGAAAGCAGCATTTCTGTCTCACTCTCTGCACTTGTGTAACCACTCTATCTCATTATGTTTGCCAATGTGGTTGTGGCTATGCATTAGAACACAAGTGCATCAATACTTCCCTGTGTGTGGGGAAAGATTCCCTTGCCGCTTCCTTCCCTCTCCCCCTGCCATTTAGGGTACAGAAACAAGAGATGAACCTCAATTCTATTTTTAAAAAGTGCATGAAAAGAAATAACATAGTAATAAAGACAAAATCTCACTTTCAATAAGAAAAACAAAATATTTACAGCATATAGCAGCATTCTTGCATCAGTAATAATAAAATACACGTATTTCAGTTTATTTGCATCAACTAGTATAATTGAGATAAATATTGTTCTTTCTAAAATTGTTGTTAAATTCTTAATATAACATTATTAGATATAAATAATGCTAATGAAAACATTATTATCGAGGAAATAAAACGTCCAAATATATCTTGTTAAAGAGATTTTGTGTAGTGTATAATTTTGTCTCATTTTCCTAAACTAACAGCATAGGCTATATGGATTAAAGTGAAAGGAATGTAACCTTTACTGGAAACGAAGCTGTTGCAGGAGATTTAACAAACATAAAAAAGAGCCCTGAACAAATGAAAATTAGGTCACCAAAATTTATTTGTTAGTTTAAGGATTATGTGCTTTAAGGGATGGTCATCAGGAGAAGGGAATAAAATCAAACAAAAAGTTCTTGCCTGAAAATATACAAATAAGTCAGTTATTTCCTTTCTGTAACATTTACATTTTTCTGTAGTAAATTCTTTTCGTCGAGTATGACTGCATTTTATGAGGTAGGTTTGGAAATTCGTAGTCATAGAAATAAATTTTCCATTTCAACATATCAGTGGTGAGTAGTATCATGTTTTTGATTGGCACTCAAACTACATGGATACTATACTTTACAGTGGGTACAACATGGATACTATAGTGCAGCGTTTCTCAACCTTTAACATGTGACACCCCCCAGACGATAAAAGGTACCTCTGCGCGCCCCTCCCCCCCCCCTTAGCAAGCTAATTTCACTAATACTGATATTGCATATGAGAAAAATGACTGCCTTCGCAGGTTGAGAATCGCGGCTATAGTGGATACAACAAGTACGCACTTTTAAGAGACTGACAGTACTGTTACCCTTTTCCTAATACTGCTTTAGTAGCTGATATGTATATTGACACCTGGATTCTTGTGATATCTCAACACAGCTAAAAAGGTAGGCAAGATCCAGTAGTTCTTAAAGCAGAGTTCACTGGCTGTGTGTTGAGAGCTTAAGGCATTCATTTTATCAGAATTTGATCTTGCTGTTAACCTTGCTGGCACACTTGAATAGTTTTGGTGGGTACTTCTGCACTTGCAAGAAATAAGTAGTTTGAATCAGATTGAACATATTGAATATATTTTAACCTCATGAGACATGAACTGATGAAGCACACTTAGCTTATGTTATTGGTAACTGTTGAATCTCTTGACCAGTTAGTATATTAACTAGCATTGATAACTAGGGTTTAAAGGTCAAAATCTGGATTGGCATTTTCATAACTTGCCATATCTGTAAACTCAGATTCAAATCTTTTGATTTGATCAAATCCTGTTTTGTCTATGAGCAGACCAGAAAAACAGTATACTGCATTCTATCTCTGACAATGTTATGGTGAAAACTTAAGATATGGATGTGCTGAAGTGCAGGAAGTAACCAGGTGATGACTTTGTAAATCCCTGTAAGGGAAGATATTCATTTTTTTAATTGTGTAAGTGTAAGCAAGCATGCGGATCATAGCATGTGCCTTACTGTGTACTTAGATAAAAATGTGTGTACTTTTTCTAGCCCCCAAACCACTTTTGTGCTTATATTGTTTGCAAGGGTAAATAAGTAAATAAATTATATAGGCTTTATTATTTACACATGTAATTTATCTACAGTGGTCACTTTGCTGTGGTGCGAAAATGCATTCACCAGAAGACCCGCCAAGCCTTTGCTGCCAAGTTCATCCGAAAACGGAGGGGGGGTGGGCGGAAAGGAGCAAAGATGGAAGACATAGTAAAAGAAATCAATGTGTTGCGGTGCATGAATCACCCCAATGTCATCAGCCTCCATGAGGTCTATGACACCAAGCAGGACGTCATTCTTGTGCTGGAACTGTGAGTAGTTTTTAGTGCTCTGTATTCGTTTATTTTCAACTCTTTTGTCTTTGTTGTTAATAGACTGTCAGTAGTACCACATATGAATTTTTTTACTTTTTCTGCAAACAAGTCAGCAAAATTGTGGTTGGGAGATATAAGAATGTTTAGTATGCTCTATAATTGTGTTTGATTGGAGAAGAATGAAAGATTTTTGGTATCCCTAACTAAATATTCATAGAAGATGGTGTGAAGCACTCATTTTCAGTGTTCTAGAGCCTAACTGCCCACATACAGAGAGCATATTTATAGTGATTAATAGTCCCAAGTCAAGGCAGCTTTAGTCACAAAATTAATGTGTGTGGTATTTTAATTTATCAGTCTTGAATTTTAAAGACACATATGGTAGTTTCTTTGTATCTCAGCAGTGTGTGTGGTCCTTTAGAAAATCTTTCAAAACTACCAAAGGCAGAGAAAGTTGTTGTGACTATTGTTATTATGCTTAACAATATGAAAAAATTGGCTGGCTTGTGTTGCATCAGTCAGTGCTGAAATTAGTGAGTAGAGGCTGGTTTAATGACTAAATAAGTGTAGCACCATTGGGCAGTAGTGTAACATCACATGTTGTGTACTCAGCCTTGTGACAATAAAAGCAGCAGCAGAGTGTATATGTAACTCTCAGGCCATCAGTTGCTATGATTATTTGTGATATTTATTGATCTACTAGCCAGGGTACCTGACATCAACCAGTTAGATTGTTGATGCCCACATTTTAAATAAAAATGTGAGCTTTTGTAATATGTTTTCCCAGCCAGAGCCATATGCTTACTGTGCTTTACAAATACAAAGACACAAATCCTGTGGCTGTTTCTATAAAGTTAACAGAATTCCAAGATTGTTGTTCTGCTGGATGACATCCTGTTCGTAGAGCAAGATGTTGACAAGTTACAGTTCAGGATTGCAGATCATAAAATCATTTGAAGAAAGTGGAACAGATAAATAATCAGGAATATCAGGAGACTGCTGGTCTACACACGATTACCAATAAGAGAAAAACTGCATTAAAATGTTAGAGCACATGACTTTTGGGGCTATGTAAAGTCTATCAGGCTGACTACAAACCAAGAAAGTGTCATTAGCTAGAGAACACTGATTGTTCATGAGAAAGTTGAAATCAGTTGAGGAAAAACACAAAGGCAAGTAGAAGTCCAGCACAATACCGAGGACACAATCAAAAAGCATAGTTCAGTACAATGGAACTAAAATGACAACAGCAGAAAAACAAAAATGCCCAGAACTAACCCCATCAAGCCAATAAAGCTTTTTTTTAGGGGGGGGGGGCAGTGGAAGAGGGGAGAAGGGGCCTAATGTTCTACTCAAGGGGAGGTAAACCATGTTGTACTGTTACTGGGTGATGTCCTATTGACTGACAGTGCAGGACAGATCAATGGGCTTTATAGTTGGGGTGGGGGGTGAGAGGAGGAAAAGAAAAAACTCTCCATTTGTAGAGAAGGGGGAGATAAAAATTGCTGCCCCCACACTTGCTCCTTTGCTCTAACCCCTCTTCTCTCAACTTCTCTGGGATTCTCTCTCATCGGTGTCAGCCGCTTGTAATGAAGGAGATAAAAGTTGCCCCTCTCCCTCCTCCAATGTTATCGCTCGTTCCCTCTACCTCTCTTTTTTATTTTCTCTCTTTTGCATCCTGACTATCTCAAATGATGAAGTTGTCCAAGTTTGCCCTTTGTAGAGGAGCATGGCAACTGGCTCTGCGTAGAAGATATTTTTGTAGCATCTGGAGCTAACTGGAACATCTTAAAGCGAAACATAAATGTACAAAAATAAACATGCTCAGTAGCAATGTACAGAAACCAAACTTCTTACCATGTTTGGCAAGGATCAGACAAATGGTAAAGATTTGCTTGAGGGCTGATTTGCATGGAAACTGATAAACATGGAAGTACCCGCCATGCACCTCTTTATTAATAAGGGATGTATTATTTTAAACTCAGAATGAGGTTAAACGTTCAGATCTACCATTATTAAGTGGTGTGCAGATTTTACCATAAGGTGACTAAATGGGTGAGTTAGGTAAAGACTGCCTGTCATTGCAGCTCTAAATTTCCATGCTGCTAGCTAGTATACAGTGATTGTTTAATTCCTTTACTAAGAAACCAGAATCTCTGCATATAGGTTGCCACTTAAGCTGAGGCTGTTTCCTGAATCCTGTGATTAACTCATGTTCAGATCTGATAGGATGTGGTGTTGGTTTAATCTACCAAGTGCAACAACTTATAGATGTATATTACTGTAATGAAAATGCTTACATTTATTTATCACTAATTCCACACTTAAAGCCTCTGGGACATTGTGGGGGAATCAGAATGCAGCAAGGACGAGGAGAGAGAAAGATGACGTCTTTGTAAACTGTTTTACTCTGGAAGGAAAGATGAAGTGAAGTTGCTCTGTTCTAATGTTTAAGACGGTGCAGAAGCAAGACTGCAAAAAAACTGACCCCCCCCAAAAAAAAAAAAAAGAAAAGAAAAAAATTAAATAGCTGCCCAGACAGGTCGACCATGGCACAAGCTTTTTTTCTCTCGTTCTTTTTTTTAACTTCAACCGTCAGGAGGTAACTTGAGACAGAACACCAGCGTGAGGTGAACTTACCATAAAGCTGTTTGATTTGGACATTTTGTAGCTGCATTGGGATCCTGTTTGTTACTTACGAAACTCCAGAAAAATACATGTCGAGGTGTTTCCGCATCTCTGCAAAACATAGGTAGAAACTATTGTGTGTTGCTCCACGAAGAGCAGCAAAAAGAGATTATGTCAAACGGTACGTTGATATGAACTCCTTGGCTTGACAGGTCGTGTTTTGTGTCTCATTACAATCTAATGTAGAAAACTGGGTGAGTTTTTTTTTAAAGGAGGAGGGGGAGCGGAGGTAGGATGGTGAGCCACGCCAGCTCGGCTGGTTATTGCCGTTGCTACAACCAGCAGCATTGAAGAGCTTCGCCACTCCTTGATAGCAACTCTACAACAGTTGCTTAAAGAATTGTTGCTGCTTCTGGTTGCTACACTGCCAGCCCCACAGAACTGTCGCAGGAGACCTCCCAGGTCTTGTTTACCTCAATCTTGCGCACCCGTCTTACACTCACTTCGGTCATGCAGCGCTCGCCTACTGGTGATGTCGACCCGAAGTACATGCAAATATCATCTTTGGTACATGTTAACTGTCAGTTGCCTTCACCGCTGTCATCAGCAGAGCCCCCGGTTTCACATTAACGGCGGTAGTTCCCCCCCCCCCAAATCAAGCACCTGTACTATTCTCCCCTCCCACAAACACCCTCACCTTTCTCGTACTCTTTTTTTTTTTTTTTTACTTCTTTCCCTCTACCCGTTCTGCTGATGGGGGCTTCTGCTGTCACCGCTCATTTTTCTTTCCTTTTTTGCCGGGTGGTGGGGTGGATAAGAGAAATGAGTACAAGTCTGTGGGTACATGCCACCACCGGAGCTAGGGGCTTTATGTACGATATGCCGCTAGCCACAGGCAGTAGGCAAAATACTCTAAAATGTTACCATTATTAGCAGTTTACTAGGCCTTAGTAATCCAGCTTGCGGTGTATTGGGCACCCAGCCCGTGCTTTTTCCGCGAACTGCGCTTCCAGCTCGCTAGTGGAAACTGCATTATAAAGAAAATCAGTGCTATCAGGTGCATGTTAATTAAAGCTCTGCGGAGAATTAAGGAGAGCGATTCCAGGCTATTCCCAGATCGTTGAAAACTCCGTAGACAGAAGCCAGGCGGCAGGACGCCGATAACATGTCTGTGTGACGCTTAGGCAATCTTGTTTCGCACGAAGATTTTTGTGTCTTTTCTTTCGGCGAATTCCGCATGTAAATCTCATTTCAAAAAGTTTTTTTAATTTCATGAAGTTAATTAAAAAAGTTTTTCAACCCTCCATGTTTTCTGCCCTAACCTCCTGCTGAGATTTTCAGGGCTGGCAGTTGCCCATGCACAGAATACTGTCTTACACACAGCATTTCTTTGTGCTGCATGAATTAAAAAAAAAAGCCGTTAGACTCACGTTACGTCATTTGTGTCCCGAAGAGCCAGTTCACGTGATATCGCACCTGACAAGGTCTTAGAAAGGTGCTTTGCCGCATATACTTCGGGCTTTGAACTATTATCTGTCACATTTGCTGTTTTATGTTTAGCGAGCGATCTAGGTGTTGTACAGAGAAACCATAATCCCCTCCCTTTCAAAAGCTTAAAAAAAACCCAGCCTCATTTTGTAGAAGTCTGAAGGCAGGTGCGAATTACTATCATCGATCTGTTGGGAACTTTGTGAACTTAGTTTCATTGTGGATTTTGGCACACCTTTCAGTACTTCGCCGTCCCGTTTGTGTGTGTGTGTGTGTGTGCGTGTGTTTTGTAGTTTTGGTCATATGAGCCTGTAGCTCTGTTGCTCTACGTTGTTTTGTTTACTTGTCCCTCGAGTTTGTATTTCTGTTGTTGTGACCTACTGAGCCCACTGTGCAGTCTTTGCACACTGTCCCGTAACGAAATCTTGATAATAGACAATTGAGAAACACTGAAAGTGTGTCACTCCCAGCGCTTGGCAACACTGCCTGTCAACACGACGAGGGAAGCCTGGGGCCTGTTAGTAAGGGAAGGTGTTGAGCACTGACCTCTTCACCTCATCCCAGCAACATATCGGGTAGAGGGAAAAGGGGTAAGAAAGTGGGTGAGAGAAAGGCGAGGTCCGGATGCTGAGGGAAAAAGCTAAACGAACCGAAAGTATGACTCAACACTACCGCCTTTAATGTGAAACCAGTGTGTAGAGAGAACCGTGAAACTGTAAATATAACGACGTCTGCGTGCGCGTGCTGAAGATAGAGAAGATGCGAGAGGTTTGGAGAGACGAAAGTGCGAATGAGTTGAGGGAGAAGGAGTTGTTTAGGACGAGCAGTTAGCCCCCTTCCTAACCAGGCAAAGATCGTCAAACATTTGACCAGGTTTGGCAAAGTTGTGCGTGAACGTCACAGGAAACCAGTGGGTTTGGGGCAAACGTTCAGGACATTGGAACGTTGGTCGACATGCGGGGCTATGTCTAGATTTGTTTGCCAACCCATTGTTAATAGTATATTTTCCAACACAATGAGATTTAGGGTGCACTTCGGATGTTTGACACTACGGCATTTTGCCCGGTTAAGAGCGCAGTCTTTTTGTGTGACCTCTCGGTGACTTACATACTAGGAGGCCTCGGTATCTTGAACGTCAGAGATAAAGACGCAGATGAAAACCAGAAGCAGTTACCTACCTGTAGCAACAGAAGATCAAAACCATGTGGTGATGAATGTCCATAGAAGGGCCTGCTGAAGATGTCCGGGAGAAGGACTGTGACCTGCACTAGTTTTCGCTAAGAGATAGCCCTGCTGTTAGACAATGATCCTACCGTCCATCACGTGGAACCGAAGTTGTTGACCTAACGGGACGGCTAATAAGCAGTCAACCAGCTGAAATGAGGATAAACATATATGCAGCTTAGCTGACGGCTCATGTATTAGGAGACGATGGAGACTAGGCTTCATGGGTCCTTTTGGAGTCTGTCTTAGACTTCTCACCGCTCCCCGGCCTGTAGATCTTGCTTGAATTAGTCGTCCTCAATTGTTTGCATCAGTATAGGTAGCATATGTGTGTGTGTGTGTGTGTGAGAGAGAGAGAGCGTGTTTGTAATGACGCCAACATGACTCAGTTTTTTTTAAAAGATTTTCTAAATAAGTTTACAGGATCACGTTTGCAAGTATATTGGTGGAGAGGGGAGGGGCTGTTGTAGGATGAAGTGGATAGCTGCACAAGGACTTTCCCTGTTGCATTCTGATGGCAATTGTGCACAGAAGTGTGCTGTCTCTTGCCAAACTACTGGCATAAGTTAGGAGAAGAAGAAATGTTCTGGTACAAGAAATACAGTCACACGTGTGTGTGAGTAGTACCCTGCGGAAGGTTGAGTGGCGTGGGGTGGAAAACGGGGTGATAGGGGTAAAGCTGTCCAGTGTACTGAAAGAAGCTGCGTGAGACTCGTGGCACCTGAGCTGGGTCCCGCCCGTCCGCCCGCAAGAGTCCTCCTCATCGTCCTAACACCTGAGCTGGAAGCTGACGCCGCGTGGGGATCAGCCAAAGTAAACTCGCGAGGGGAACTCGTGAGAAGAGACGACAGACGTCTCCTTGTTGCCTTCAAGGTCGGGCCCGCCTCCTGTCGGACTCTGCTGCTGACGGTGGGATCATTACACACGCATAGGCACCAATGCTAGCATGGAACTGATGGAAGAACACTCTATGTCGCCGGTTTTTGCTAGATCAGTCGAAAGAACAAAAAACGGCAGCTCACGCAAGAAAAATCGAAGCTGCAGAATTAACAGCAGTTAAACATTTTACCAGACAGAACGGATTGGTACTAATGCACTGAAGTACATTTTTTGTGGAGTGGCATTGGACTGTTTGGGTTATCCCCTCCAGCCTTAACACGGTAAACGTTAAAAAAATCGTTTGGTCTCGGTCTAGACATTTGACTAGAATTTTCGTGGGATTCATTGTTCTGTGTGTGTGTGTGTGTGAGAGAGAGAGAGAGAGTCTCTTCCCTGACTCTTGCAAACACCCGAATACACTTCTTAAATTGGCTGAACCCGCATGACTTAATTTCACAAGTTCGTCTGAGATCGAAAGGTACTTGTTGTTGCATTCATTTATGATCACGCGTCCAGAACCTTCCCTCCTTTCCCACAATAAATTTTCTGACTGGAATCGGGCCAAAGAAGTTGGTACCACCTTTGCTATTTCCTAGCCCCTGGGAGACTTGCAGGATCAAGTGACACCAGTTGCACCCTAGGAGGTGTCGTAATTTGCAGTACTGTACTTTCTGAGGATCAAGTGAGACTTGTAGCACCTTCAGACATGCTGCCCCTTGGAGTAGTCACCTAGTGCCGCTAGTTGGCTGGTGCTGCCGGAGTCCTTCGATCCATTGGCGACAGACAGCATCGATCGCGCCTTGATGTTGACGTCAGACGCAACCCCTGCTTCCGGTAGGCCCACGGAAACGGGATAAAATCGTCCGACGTCCCATGTCTCTGTTGTCTGCTACTTTACTGTCACGAAATCTACCGTATTTCTGTATTTTACTACAGTCTTTTTGATCCTTTTGAGAATGCTGATGTTTCATCGAAATTAATTTAAATCACTCCATGCGCAGTAGATACTGGTTAACGGCAAAAAGGTATCGTGTGTCTCCTTCGCAGGCAACTCTCTGAGCCACAGTTGGCTTGGAACGGGTGCACTGTACACAGCAAACTTTATGACTGACGCCTAGCAGTCAGCTAAACTGATAATACTGTATTTTATAACCATTTTACCTGACCTTCAGGTCTTAACTGTCCGGATAGCGGCATACTGCTTAGAAAGCCCGTAGTCTGCACTAGTATTGCCATCTACATCGGTCCTTTGTACCCCTCGCATGCTGAAAAGATTACTATACGCGAAAGAAAGAGGTGGCTACTTTCGTGTTGACTATTTAACTGCTGCGCAAATCCTTAGCCTGCAATACCTGCGACTGTAGCCTGTAGAGGCTTGGAGGCAGCGTTTACGTGTGAAGGGTTAGAAAAATGTCAGGTGAGCTGTGTAAATCGTCCGACCGAAGTAAGATGAAACTTTTTTGTATTGTTGATGACAGTCCGGCGCTTCTCTGACTCAGCTGCGTCTTGTTGGACCGTGTAAAGCCGGCTTATACAGACCAAGCAAGCCATTCGGTTCTGTTGGCCCCTAAATCATGGTTACAGACCATGCGAAGACTTGCGTTCATTTCTCGTCTTCGCTTGAGCTTCCGTCCTCGCCACTTCCTTCCTTACCGTCAGTTCCTGATATCATATCATCGTTTATTTAGTTTGATTATTGAGTCTCGTCATCCTGTAACGTACAACATACTGTAAGCGTGTGTGTGAGTGCTCGCATGCGCGTCCCTTCTCAGCCAGGAGGTATGCGATGCAATCTCGCGCTGACAGAGCCCTGAAGAACAAACCCCTCTGTTCCACGCGGTGGCGGGTAACGACCCAGTTCTCCGGTCTTTGCCCTGGCTTGGATGAGACCAGCGTCCCTGAGGTCTGCAGCACAGAGGTCTTTCAACATTCATCGGCCACGGACAAGGCAGCGACCGTTGTTAGTACTGCGCGGTGTTGAAGGTCCTCAAACTTGGTTAGCGTTGCAAATATTCCTTTGTAGATGTCACTCCTTTGCCTTAAACCGCCTCCCGTAAACAAGACGCGCAAAGCGTGGAGTATGCGAAGAGAACAGGGAAGGAAATACGTCTGAAAGGGGTCCATTCCAGAAATAAGTTGCTCCATCCTGGATTCATATATTCCTTATTTTTCTCATCTTGTTTACAAAGCACCAAACCGTCCTGGCCAGAGCGGTCGTTAATTGTGACTACACCACGTGGTAGTTTGACACGAGAGGTCGACGAGAATAGAACGTTATCGTACCTGGCATGACTTCAGAAGCCGCCAAGAGTTGTAGGGTACGTTATTTCACAAGTTGCCGCGGGTATCTAAGTTCTTACCACGATAGTGCTCCCCAGTTAAGAGTAAAGCGCTTAGACGACACGCTTTTTCAATATACCCAGCTGGCAGGTCTTTTAGTTCACTGTTGATATCATACAGAACGGTAGGACAGGCAAACTGGCTTCTGCAGAGTTGTTAGCGATTGAAGAGCGAGCTGTACAGTGCATGCACATAATTCTCCTTACTCTTCCACAAACACCTTTTTTTTTTGGGCTATGAGTCACTGTGCTAGTGGAGAGATGTTCTAACTCCCTAGCCAGGTGCGAGATGCTGCTGTAACGCGCGAGTGAGAGAGAGAGAGAGAATGCGCCAGGTGCAAACACTTTTTTTCAGGTGTAGCGCTGATTTAGCCGTGCGAAGGTCGTTTCTGTTGTCTGTAGGCTTTATCTACGGGAGAACCGTTTTGGTCTTTTTAAGTATTTACCTGTCCGTTCACATGTCTCCCTTTCTCTCTCTCTCCGCTAACCCCAACCCGCGTTCAGCTATCCCCTCTTTTAGCTATGTGTTTGTCTTTGCTTCTTTTTATCTGCTGTCTTGTAACTTCCTTCATCTTCTCTGTCATCTCCTTAAAGAAAGGATTTATTCGCTTACCAGTAACGGCCTCGGCAGTACGCGGGGCCCAGGGTGAGTGTCATATGCGGGACCCCGGGGGCCGAGAGCCACAAGTGTAGGCTATATACTGTATACAGTATACTGTACCACTGAGAATCTCCTATCGCGGGGTCCCCCTCAGGTGCGGAGCCTGGAACGGTTCCCCCAGTTGCCACCCCCAAAGGCCGCCTCTGTCGTTTACACCACATAATAGCTTACAAACTACTTAGCTTAACATTGATGTGTTTTACACCCACACACGTATTATTTGACCCTCATTTATAAGTTTCAAAATCATTATCACGCGTGCTACACGACGTGTCTGGTGAATGACCTACATTTGTGGCTGCAGTGAGTGAAATAGGTAGTCTCCCTTGCTGACGTTGATCAGTGATCATGTGCTGTGGCCTCTTGTCACTTTTTGTAAAAGGTACCTGCGCTAGCTGTTTAGTCACCCATGGCGGCTAAACGAGAGCTGTGGATTCCTGCCGAGGTAAAGACAGAAGGTCATTAGTCTTGTTTTACTGTGTGCGAGATCATGCCGAGGCTCAGATGACGTGTCACCAACTGCTGTTTAACACGTCCGACATATAGCAATCAGCTAAACTGCTAATATAGCATTTTTTTTTTTAGCAGACTGTTATGCGTTAGCTATGCAGTTGGCCATTTAGGCGGCATGCTGCGTGCCCGTGTCCGGCTGATTAGATGTAAAGCTCTAGAGCCCTGCCACTGTAGTGGCTGTAATATCACACGTGTGTAGGAACTGTGACCTCCCTACGGAGTGACCACGAGACGCTGTGTAGGAACGGTGACGTCACTACAGGGACCTCGAGACTGACGTGTGTAGCAACTGTGACGTCACTTTGAAGTGACCTCGAGACACGTGTAGGGATAGTGACGTCACTTTGAAGTGACCTCGAGACACGTGTAGGGATATTGACGTCACTACCAAGTTTCTCTTGCGACTCTCGCACTCATCTCTGGCCTGGCCAGCACGAGGGGCTACCGTGGGTCCACGTGACACAAGATCAAAATGATCAGATAGCCTGATGTTTATCGAGATGTTTTTACACCTGCTGTAGACAGGCGCACGAGAGACCTCGTACGACCCATCAGCATGTTTACATGGTTGTGCCCTGGCAAATATGGTTAGCTGTAGTCATTTTAGCACGGACAGATACTGGGACACAGTGTGGTGATTGTTTTATGTGCACACACACACACATGAATGAGATTGGAAGGAGCGGAGAAGCAAGACTCGGAGCTTGGGGTGGGGAAAACCACATCTTCAGGTGTTACCATATTCCCACCACAATGTGAACTTGACGTGATAAGTGATTTTCAGGGCTTAGGTGGACTGAATATCAATAGATGATAGCTTGATGGCCAACTAGAACCAGTCAACTCAAATGCTCACCTTATAAATGAAGTCGTGTGTGTGTGTGAAAAAGAGCGAATTCACACGATTTTTCCGAGCGTAAACAAATTTTACAGGAAACCTCCGTTTAGATAGAGGATAGTCATAAGCTGTTTCTAGGCAGTGACAGTTTAAAAGCACTCGGTCACCAGCTACGAGAGAGAGAGAGAGAGACACATTTTAAAAAAATCTGTCAAGACGATAATAAACTCTTCTAGTATAACAACAAACTGTTTGTGGTAGGACCTCATCTAGGAGAGTTTTTGGTAGAAAAATCCTGGGCAACGCCGAGTGCCCTGCTATATAAGCTAAAGCACTATAGCTTCTCTCTCTTAAACACACACACACACACACATAAAACACAATATGTGGTAGCAGCTGTTGAAAATGAAAGCAATCAGAATTCTCCTGGCTTTTCTCACCTATCCCTCCTGCCAAAGTAACGAAAACAATTATTACAGTGAGGTGGGGGGAAGGTGGCAGCTTCGTAAAATTACATGTTATAATATTTTATTGTTAAACATATTCCTTCCGTTTTATATATATTTTAAAAGCACAGTCTGAGCACGACGCCTACTACGCCGAAACTGAGCAGAAGGATCGTTTTGATTGAGGATTGGGGGGAGGGGAGGGGCTTGGTGGGTCATTTTTGCAGTCAGTGCCATTGCACCCACTCGTAAGTCCGTGCATGATTGCATGCACGATACAAGCACACCTCCCACCCCACTATCCCAGCGCGCACACACACACTGGTCGGCAGAAAGTTGACATGTGCACGAGCATAATGAAGCCATTTTTTTTTGACCTGTCAAACGCCGGATGTTCGTCGATAACTGTTAGCTAATACGTCATTACACGTTTTCGGTTTATGTGTTTGCAGATGGTGTCGTAGACTCTCAGCCAAAACTAGCAAAAGGTGAAAATAGCAGCTGACGACATGACGGCGAGACCTAAACGTTGTCGGCCTCTTTAGACTTTTGACCGCGACATTGAACATTGTGTTTGTTTGTTGTTGTTTTTTTTTTTTTGGGGGGGGGGGAATCACGGCTGCGTCAACCTTCTTGGACATAGAGGATGAAAGCGCGGTGGAGAGCCAGGTCAACCTGCTCTGAGACTGGGTGGCTGCGTGACTGGCATCACGACCTGCACGTGCGCGTTCGGCCTCGTGACCCGCGGACGACCTGCGCCACCACGTGGAGATCGTAATTTGCTCCCGTCGCACTCCATCCCAGCCGCAATCAGTTGTCATGACAACGGTTATAATTTCCAAGCATTGCGTTTGTGATGCAGTATCGGCATCGCTGCATTTAATCTACTGCCTCACCTGTGGGACGTTAATTTGTGACATCGTTTGACCTGAATCGAGCCAGGGAATCAGTTGTAGAGCTGGAGACAGAACTCTTCCTGGTTATCTGGAGGTCGGGTGCAGTGTACATAAACTGCTAGGTGGATGCCTAACGGCAAGCCAATCAGCAAAACTTGGTAATACGTTGTGAGCAGTTTAGCTATTGTGCGCTCGGCTTCAAGGGAAAAAATAGTCTCCTTTTCCCCTACACCATTCCCAGGCTTGTTTTATAGGCAAAGGAGCTGACACAACAAAATAAGATTTGTGAGAGAATATTTGTGATTGATGCATTCTCCCATACATCAGTAGACCCCCCTCCCCCCACACACTTTTTTTTTTTTAGCTTTCGTTGTCATTTAGAAGAGTTGCGCAAGCGCATACGAAAAAGTGCCGACGGGAACAAAGGTCTGGCTTAAACTTTGAAGAAATTTTTTTTAGCAATTTTAGTTTTTAAAATTTATAAAATTGTGTTGTGCACTGAAATTGTTTAAAATTTGTTGTGTAAATGGCCACTTACATCTAAGTTTGGCCCTGTCTGTCGCACCTCATTCTCGCTTGAAAGCTCTTAGAAGAAACAGGGAAGAGGTGGGCAGAATTTTTGACAGTGAGTGATGGCTGACCGTTTGAAACGATCATCGTGACTGAACTGCGCTTAACGTACCGAAGACTCTTAATTTAAGCGAGGCTGGAAGCCTCACAATCGTGACTTTCACACTAAACATTCATAGAGACTACGCAGCAGATTTCTATCTACACAGCAAGCCACAGTTATTGATATACACAAACACAGATACTTAAATGTATGTGTAGATATACTTACATAGGTACGTAGTACATACGCACATACGTGCCTACATACATAAGCCACTTTAGACAAGCGGGATTAACGTTACAGGGTCTCTTTTTCTCACCGACACTCCTCTCGCCCCTCCACCCCCGACACACACGTCTGTCTGTTGCTATGTCTGTATAATTTTGTTGATATGGTTGGTCTGTGCTTGAAAGTGTGCTATGAGTATTTTGAATCTGTATTTAGATGTCGTTTGATTCGTGTAAAGGGCGTTGAGTCTGCTCTGCAGTAGAAAAATGCCCTATTAAAATGGGGATTTTTTTTTTTTTTACACACACACACACACAAACACACCCCGAGTAGCGCACAACAACCCAAGGTCGCTATCCGCTTTAAAAAAAAAAATTAAAACCGCCAGCCTGGAGGATAGCTGGCGTCTTCATTGTACCTTTCATTGACCTCTTAACTGATAGCTTTTGCTGACATATTGAAGGTAGGGAAGAGGGAGGAGATTTGATGGCACCAGTGGCGGAGGCAGTCGCTCTCAGACTTCCGCATAATTGCAGCAGGCGACCGAGCAACAACCGGACGATGTTTGTGCAAAGCTGTAATAGGACGATGGATGGGGTGGGTTGGGGAAGGAGCTTCAGGGGTCTACAGGTGGGTACAGGAGACGACGTCTGCGCTTGCAACCTCGGGTATTATACTGGGCAGGTTTGGGGGCCGGGGGGGGGAGTTCGTCGTCTGCCGGTGCTGATAAAGGAGCCCATTTGCTGGATAGTGGTCTGCCTCCAGTCGTTTGATGGAGTAACTGAAATGTTCTGGAGGCAAACAAGGACGTTAACGCTGGTAATAGATTGGTTCTGTTTGGAATAGGGGAGACTAACGTGTCCTCGTTGCAGAAGATGCTTGAGTAGGGGATGAGCTTAGTGAGCACTTAAGGTCATAACCCTCTGACGGACAAACGGCAGCACCGTCTTATATTGTTCAATGTTTATACTATAAATTCAGATTGATTTGTTGATGTATGTTAATAAATGTTAGTCTAATAATAATGTCACCCTCCCCCCATTTCCGCTCATTGCTACTTCCCTGCTCATCTTCCTTTTGCAAAATCATGATACTCTATCCTTGTTATTTGGTTCCTCTTTGCATTTTCTGATTTTGTTTTTTTATTCATCATCGGTACTGTTGTTTATTATTCTTCTGTAGTTGGTATGTTATTTGCTTGTTCTTCTGTCGGTCGTATGTTGCCCATGTCTTGTTCTTGTTCTTAAGCACTAAGAGCATGCTCCTTAGGAGTGTGAGTATGCGCTATACAAATTTTGTGTTTATGATTATTTTATTTAGAGTGTCTGACTAGGCACATAAAGTGCTTGACCCTGGAAAATGGCTTATTTCAGTTGGCAGAAGTCGGGGGGGGGGGATTTTTTATTTGAACAAAGTAGGTTGCAAGTGGTACAAACACAGAGCAATGCCCTCAGTCAAAAAGTGTGTATATTACTCCAAAATGTTTTGGAATTTGGGTTTAAAATGATGCAATCTCTTACCATTACTGGATCAGTAATAAAGTGTGCTTGAGGGAACTCTACCCACACAGAGATAAGATTACCCATTAAGATCAACAAGCCAGCTATCCAGTTCAACCAAACACATTATTCAATTTGTCATTCGTTATTCTGATATCACCCAGTCTGATTGGAGGTATCAGAAATATATTCGCTTAGTTAGGATCAGCATGGGTGCATAGAAGCAGATGTTTAGGCTCCACTGACATGCTGGTATGCTAACACCTCTCTTCCTGCTCTAAAGAATTTTTGACGAATCTGCTTTGATAATTGCACCTGCCTTAGGGGACCTAATTAAGTTTGGGCCAGGCTTCAGAAACATTATTAAATCCCCCCACCTGTGCTTTAATATTTTTCTGTCCTTGTAACAGTACTGCGAATGAGACCATATCGTTGGGTTTGTTCATAAATGCACGTGGATGGTTTGGGAATAGGGGCAGCACATGTAAATGTATATTTTTAAAATTCAGGGTTCCTCATTTTTCACCTGGTAAGATGAATGAAAAAAAATCTAAAAATAACATTCATTGTTACAGTGTGTCCGGTGGTGAGCTGTTTGACTACATATCTGAGAAGGAGGCTCTAAGTGAGGAGGAGGCCTCAGCTTTTATCAAGCAAATACTAGAGGGACTTAAACATTTGCATGACAACAATATTGTTCACTTAGATCTTAAGGTGAGAGGCCTTTTATATGTACATGTATGAATATATGCTTACAATTGTGTTTGTAGATATTAGGGAAAATATAATTAAAATATCCTTCCATTACAGCATATTATAAGGAAACTTTAATATTTTTTTCTTAACCATGGATTGATGATGTATTATTATCATTTGGTTCTTATAATATTTAAGAATGTGCATACATGCTGTGTCACAGCCAGAAAACATTATGCTGCTTGATCGGACTTCTACAAAGATCAAACTCATAGACTTTGGCTTGGCCCGCAAAATCAACGACAAAGATGATGTACGGGCCATGATGGGCACGGCTGAATTTATAGGTAATGACACATTCATTTTTTAGTTTACAATGAATTCAGTGCTGAAGTTGTCAAATTTGATAAAATTGTTTTGAAGCCAGTAGGTGGAGTATCACCCACTACTGTCATTTTGGTGGAGTATTAAAGTACATATAATTATGAAATACTATAAAGTTAACTGAAGAGTTTGCAATATGTCATACCAAGTTTATTTATTTATTTTTTTTTTAATCAATCTTTCTTTGGTTGTGGTATGTCAGTGGACCATGCCAGAAAGAGTTTTTACCTCCGTTCTGAAATATCTTTACCAAATTTCAGTGGAGTTTTATTAATGACTAGTCCATTGGGTTGTTTCTCTTCCTAGTGCGGTCAGTACACAATAAAAACAAAAACTTCACTGAAATGTAATCTCACCTTTCATGGTCTGACCCACCCTAAATTATGTTTTAAAGAACAAAGCATAACAGGACATAATAATGAGCTTGTGGCTAGAGCAAAAGAATTTTTTTTAAATTGACAGTTGGAGGCAATCAACAGCATTTTGCACACAAATAGCAAGTTCTGTGGGCTTTTGATCATGCTTTGGTATGTGTATAAAAACAGAAACTCATTTAATTTTAAGTGCAGAAACTAAATTGCAAATTACACAAAAAAAAGAGGTTAACCTTCCTTTTGAACCTTATTTTGTTTTTATTGTGAGAAAACTAGACCATTGAAAATGTGCTAATTTCTTTTTTCAGTCAGTGCTCCGATTCCCACTAGTCAGAGTTGTGATTTCCCGATACCTATCATGTGGTACTTAATCAAAACAAATTGTTAAAACATATATTTTCTGCAATTTTCTAATTATGTGAAAGCCAGGTACCATCATAAATTACATCATTTATTTTTAGATCTTTTTCTCTTTTTTTTTTTTCTTTAATGAAAAGCAGTGCAAAGATACTTTTCTTCCATTGGTATACAGTGCTCACTCTTCTTCGTAGTCACGAGCTACTGCAGTTGTTATTCACCAGTGGGTAGCAGACTAAACGTGGCAATTGCATTGATGCATCGTGACTGATGTGAGGAAATCATTTTAAAGCACTTTACTTTTGGAAGGATCCAAAATGATTTTTCTAGAGACACCACGACCAAACTATGCAGTTTGACAAATATGTGAAGAATCACTTTGTTTTCTTTGGATGTTGTCTTATCACATCCAGTTGTTATAGTCTTTCTGCATTTACTCTCTTCCCAGCTCCTGAGGTTGTGAGCTTTGAACCCCTGTCTTTGGCAACAGACATGTGGAGTGTGGGTGTTATAACCTACATCTTGTAAGTAAATATGATCTTGCTTCATGTGTTATAGTTAGATGATTGACTACTCACAAGGCATCAACATTAGCCTTGTTCAAGTTTTAAGATCACATTGTACATCCCTTTCTAAGAACTAACAATTTTCTCCCAGAAACAATACTTCATAGTATTAAAACAAATGAGTAATATATTAGTTATTTGTTATGTCCATCTTCAAAAGTCTTGCTTCTCTTTTTTCTGCAGGCTTAGTGGCTCATCACCTTTCCTTGGGGAAACCTTGCAAGAAACATACCATAACATCACTGCTTTGAACTTTGACTTTGATCATGATCTTTTTCAAAATACAAGTGACCTTGCGAAAGATTTTATAAAGAGGCTTTTCATAAAAAATCCACGGTAAGTTTCATCCTATTATTTGTGCAAGAAGTGGAAATTTAATTGAAGAGACCAAAAAAAATGTGAAGCTAAGAAGAAGGGGAATACAAATTTTATAATGCATTAACTTCAATGTTGATGATAATTTGGGGATGCATCTGCTGAAGGTGTGGAGACCAAATGAGAAAAATGATAAGGGTTTATTAAAAAAAGGTATTTACCTTGGAAGCACCATGTTATTCCATGAGTTTCTCAGGTGAGAGCCGATAAAGATATACGTTTCCCCTTTTTTATTTTTTTATTTTCTTTTTCTTTTTTTTCTTTTTTTTTGTCGTATGTCAGGTATGTTGATTCTGTCTTCCTTATGGTCTGTGAATCCCAGACACTTAATCCCCGACACTTCATCCCCTAGACATTTAATCCCCAGACACTTTATCCTCAAAATGAAATTTCAACTCAAGAAATTATGAAGTGAATGAAAAATTTAATTATGAAGTAAATGAAAAATGTAATTCAAATTCAAATAATTATTTTCATGTAAACATCAAAATAAGTTTGACAATTAAAATAATACTTAACTTCAACGTTTATAACATTGGGGACATTTTTGAGGATTAAGTGTCTGGGGATTAAATGTCTAGGGGATTAAGTGTCTGGGATTAAGTGTCCGGTCACCACGGTCAATTCCTTTCTGTTGTGACTAAAATTTCCTTTTTCTGTCTTTACTTTAGGCACTTTTGAAAAATATTCTTTGTTATGGTTGGAAACACCGCGAAAAATGTAGTTTGCATCCATATGTCATAGGGTGTGATTTTGGTTTTTAAAAGTTATTTTCTATTCAGATGTAATTTTTCAGTAAAAGCATGTAGCCACTAATTAATTCAATCCAGACATACTGGACTGCCTGAGAGTTTGCTCCTGACCAGCAGCTGGATTTTCTAGTTATTTTAAAAATTTCTCATTAAGAACTATCATTGTTTTAGGGAAGGAAAAATGGACTAAATCCTCTTAAAGAGTTGGGAAGGGAAATTTGTATGTCGTTATTGAGTTGGCTGATTGCACAGAAGGACAGTTGACAGAGTTCTTGTTAATATTTATCTTAATCTGCCTATTTCAGTAAGCGAGGAAGTGTGAATGACTGCCTGAATCATCCATGGATAAAGGTGAGTCATCATTTAAGCAGAAAAGAAATCTGCACTAGAAGAACCTATTTTAACTGCAATTTTTTGTCAGTCACACATGCTATTTATTCAGCATTAAATAGAAAATGATTATTGGTTTCTTGTTATTTGCTTTAGCTCCAGGTATATTTTTGTATAAAAATTTTCTGAGATTCTGTGATGTAACAAGAAAAGATTCCACCATGTTTGATAAGTTTTTATTTAGGATTTGTCTTTTTAGCCCAGTGAACCAAGGGAGGCTATAGCCCGGCGTTCAGCAATGATCAACATTGACAACTTCAAGTCTTTTATGGCACGCAAACGATGGAAGGTTGGTTATGTTGTTGTATGCATGCTTGCATGCATTCATGCATTTGTGTGTGTACATTCATACATGCATATGTCTGTATACACCTGTAAGTATATTCATTCTTTGTTGACTAGATTTACAAAACAGTGTTCATCAGTACTCTGCAAAGAGATGGGAAAAAAGTTTAGAAAAACTGTTATACGTTGGTGTTATTCTTTGCTGAGTTTCCGCTGAATTCAGCAAACAGTCTGTAAAATTTATACGCAGAGTCCTATGTTGACATCTCTGTGACGCTATTTTCTGGTTGAGTTGGTGTGACAGGAAACTAAATGATCTTTTGTGTGGTGGCAGTTTCTCAATGCATAGGTAATTGAGTATGGAAAATTTAAATCATGAAAATGATTTGATTATTAAAAAGTATGTGTGCATACTACCTTGTCTTTAAATGTGTTGAGAGTATTTAGGGCTTGAGAACAATTTTCAGGATATCTTAACAGAAATTCAAGGCCTGGAATATATTTATTGTGTAGTGTCTTTAACGTTACCTTGAATATTTTTCAGTGTGTGCTGTTTGATTAAAAGGCTAACGGTGGTAATTAAAAAGCAGAAAAGGAAGACATTATCAAATAGAAAATTCTCAAATGGATACACTTGTCACTTTTAGATTTGCATGTGTTGTTGCATATTATGCAGCTCTGTCATTACCAAATTTATATTTTTCTCTGGTAACAGTTGATTTAAAATAAATGCAAAAGAACAGATGTGGAACTGTTGTTTGTAAAAATGTCTTCTTTAGCAATCGATGCGTGTGGTGAGTCTGTGCAATCGTCTCACTAGAAGTATACAGCTGCGGAAGAGCACTGACACATTGAGCAGTCGCAACACACTTAGCAGCCGAAACAACTTAGATGAAGAGGTAAGTAATTTTCAGGTTCTTGAGGTTCCTTTAAAGTGTCCCTGTTTTATTTTTCTCTGAAAAGTTCAATGGTCTGTCAACATTAACAAGAGCTTTATAGAGTGATCAAAATGGAAATATCACTGTCCTAGTTCAGACAATGAATATTCATTGTATGGATTTTTGTGGCGCGATTGGTGGGTGGGTGGTGGGGGTATGTGTTGTTAAGGCTTTAAACTTTGTTGGCCAGTAATAGCACTTTTGTCATACTGACCAGCTTTTCACTGCTCCTTGACAGCATTATACCTCATTTTTAAATGAGACTTATTTCTAAGGATAGCATGGTATATGGTAAAAAAGGTATGAGCTAGGCAATAAATTCATGTTTTCATTTCACTAAATATAAATGTCGCTAAATTAAATTTTTAATAGACTGCTGACTCTGGTCACATGATGCAACCAGTCCCAGTGCTGGTGCCGGAAACCGCTGTCTTTTTTTCCCTTTTTTTTAATCATTTGCACATGTACTATAACAACTTTGCCCTCTGTTGATAAATTCTAGCTGTATATAGGTATTTCTTTCAGCATGAATTAATATTAGATTAAAAGAAATGCATAATGTGCATTTAACTCCTAAACCAATTTATTTTGGGCATATTTATAAACATGCACACTCACACTATAAGTTGATGTCCTGTGGCTTCATACCAATCACTTGACTTAGGTGAGTCCTTGAATAGGGGGTAAGGGAGAGCAAAAGAGTAGATAGCAATCCACTTAATGAACTTCCCTGGACACTAAAACAATTGTTTTAATAAACAAAACAAAACAAATGTTGCATTAGGCATTGGACATCTTCATAACCCCTGCTGATGTATATAAAACATGCCTGTCAGCAGATATAAAAAAACTGTTTCTTTCTATCCCTCTGTAAAAAAAAATGTTTTCCCATTATGCTTTAGAATTTCTCTTGGATGCATAAGCTGTTGTCTTTATTTAATACCTGAACATATTTTCACAATAGTTTATGTTTTTATGTAACATTGCATGTAAATGAGTGAATAACTTATCACTGGGGCCATGTTCAGTATATTATATGTCACAGTGTATGATCTGCTCACACTTGATGTTGTTTTGTGTTTATCTAATGCTGCAATGAATGTTGCCACAGTGCTTTTAGAAATAAGAATGCACTGTGCTAACCATTGCGTAAGAACACTACAGATAACATGTATGAAAATAGTGTAAACTTTGGCTGGGAACCTTATTTCCTATCAGCCTTTTGTATTTTGGCACGTGAATGATTCATTTGATTGTCACCTTGGCCTCAAGACTTAAACATTTAATGATTGGTCTGTCGTGGAATGATGCTCAAAAGGATGGAGCAAAGTCTAGCTTCTGTAAGCAGCAAAAAAAAAAAAAAAATGAAGATGTGGGGTTTTGCTTTCAAAAAGATGTGGGGTTTTGTTTTTGCTGGGTTTTTTTGCTCTCTCTTAAAGTCTGGCTTTAATGGCTCTGAAGTAATTTTTTTACTGGTTCCGTAATTTCAGACTTGTTTGTGTGGGCTGGAAACTGAAGGGAATGAAGTTTGGGGAGGCATGTCTCATTAGGGTTTTGCTGATTAAGTGTGAAGCCAGCAGAGTTTTGAACATTTTCGTCATAACCAAACCCACAAAAACATGAAGGTTCTAGAATGTGTTATCTCTTGACATTGGAGTAACGTGCATCATGCATCATATGTCATTGTAGTTTAGTCTTGGTTTCAGTGAATTCATAGGCTGATAGTGAATAACACACATCTTGTTTGTCATGGTAATTTTTCATAAAGTAATTAATCAAATTCTAGCTTTACTGTTTTGAATATAAATTGAAAAATGAAAGGAAGTTTCCTGCCTATGTACTTACGTGCATGTTCAGAAGCATATGCACATGAAGATAGAGGTGAGATTTAGAGTTGAAAAGTTGCACAACTTACATCTTTAAGGCTTAAAGTTACATAAAAAATATATTAGTTTGTCAATTTTCAAGGTAGAGGAGAAGTGACATCTAAAAAAAGTCCAATTTGTTAATTATAGCTTTGCTAAAAGAAAACCAAACCTATGGAAACACTTGCTACTCTCACTGTTTGAAAAAAATACTGTGGTTGGGGTTGTGAATGTGAGAAAGAGAGAGAGAAAAAAAGAGAGAAGAAAATGGTGTTTCCAAGGAGCTTGGGAATAAACCTCTCAGCAGAAGCAGGAAATGACTCCACATTTAAAAAAAAATCCATCATTTCTGTCAGTGAGATAATCTTTATGATCTGTAATCTCAGCATCAGTCTGTTGATTTCCTTCTGCCTTAAGCTCCTGTCTCTCCAAGGTAAACAGGCCAAAATAGTTTATCCTTTTGAAGAATAATGGTTGTTTCATGTGTTTGCCAGTGTTGGAAACTTCGTAGGTGTGTATTTAAAGTACTTATAATATATGTGTGCTGTAAACTTCCACAGTAAAATTTTAGACAGTTTTCATTTACCGGCCTGTGTCAGGCAGTACTCTAATTATTAACTGAAAGCATTGTACACATCAGGTAGGCCTTCACACCAACACGAGATTGGTTTTGGTGTGTTTTGCTGCACAGTTCCAATAGTGCTGCAATCATCATTTTTCTGTTAGCAGTCCAGATTTTCTGAAAATGCATATGTGTAAGGAAAAAAGGGTTTTGAAGATAAGGGTGGGAATAGAAGAGACAAGGAAATGCTTTAATACTGAAATTAGCTCACTAGAAAGTTACATAAAATTTGAATGTCAGTAAAGATCAATTGTTTTGGACGCTGCCTTAAAGTTGAAGGATCACAGGCTAGCCTATTATTTATTAGGCTTTCCAGAGTTGATTTTTCTGCATTCATACTCAATTTGCCAGAAACTAGAAGTGATCCATAGCTTGACAAATACCAAGATACATTCAGCAGGAGCAGATCAGGAATTTCACACTTTCATATACCCCCTCCCACTGCATCTCACCCATGCACACACATACTGTTCCTATACACTGAAAGAATGAGACAAGTTGCAGACACATACACAGCGTTTGTGTATACTGAGAGAATAAGTCAAGTTACACATACAAATAAACACACACACACATTCAAATGTAACATGATAAAAGATACAGTCACTTATTTTTCCAGTACTTATGTACCATAGAATAAAAACTAATGTAATAGCTTTAAGACATGCAGTCGTGTTACCTCACTACCTGTTATCTTGCCAACCATGTCTGTTGCCATACTTTGTGGCAGAATGAATTTCGCCCAGTTACTTCCAGTTTTTCTTACCACCCTCATCTCTTGTGTAGTGGTGGGATAACTGTAGTTAAGACTACTGACTGCTCAAAGTGATTTTGAAACTTAAAGCTACAAAGGTGAGAACTTAGGCATACATGTTCAGCATGTCATGGAAACAAAAGAGGTGGTCATGATATCTTAAGCATTGTTAATGTTCAGCTTTTACTTTTTTCCCTCCTTTTCCATTGTTCAAAGCATGGTCATATGCATAAGTGCCATGCTATTTGTGTGTTGTGTGGATCTTTTTTCCTTTGGACATACATTAATGATAATAATAGGCACATACACTTTTGTACCCGATGGGTCTGCTGTATCAGTGATGGACTTCAACATAGACCTTGGGAATGCTTAGTACCTAAATAGATGTGGATATTGATATATAGATAGTTAGCATTGTACATCCTGGTTATAAAGTGTAACCAATTGTTTTTTTACATTGACTTAACCCTTTGAGCCCGCACCACCAGTTTACCGGTGGCAGCGAAAAATGCCTTATTGCCGAGCCACCGGTAAAGCGGTGTGTAACACTTTCGTAGGGTTTTGCGATTGGTTTAAACCTATTTTCACCAGCCAGTCAGAGAAGCCAGACTATCTGATATCAGCAGATTTAGTACAACATGTCTGCTCCCTTTGACTGTGTTGTTTTTTGATCATGTTTTGAAGAAAATTGGATCGAGTTTTTACCATGAAGCGTACAGAGCCTCAACCTGACCCATCAGGGGTAAAATTAGCGACGAAGTATGCATGAAAGCAACTTTATACAACACAGAAAGTAAAGGATATGCTGGATGATTTATCAGAAGCAGAGTACGATAATGATTACTCTGACAGTAAGATAGATTTTGAATCGGATGATTTGGCCACAGACAGTGGTGTCGAAAATGAACCACGGCCTGCATTTTTAGCTGATCAAAGGAGGCGTGTCCCCACAGACTCAGGTGATGTTGACGGTGCTCAAGATGGCTGGAATAAGCTATATCAGGCAAATGACGTGGAGTTTGATGATTCCGAGTGCGGATCAATCTTATATCTTTTATTCCAACTAAAATATGGCAGTAAACTTTGTACACCCGTTATTAGCTAGTTTTGGCCCAGGAACTCAGGCAGGAAGGCTCACATATGCTCAGGAGCTCAGGGCTCAAAGGGTTAAACACAAAGTGGTATCTCTTATGACATTAATCCATAGATGTGCTTGAAATGGGGTTTAATGTGCTATCGAACAGATTTGAGCATAAAATTGCTGTTTGGTTTGGTATGCCTTTGGAGCACAGATCTGGGCATGAAATGTTTCTTATGCGCTCAGAGTTAGTTACTCCTCTTTATACCTATGGCAGAACATAAGGCATCCTATAAAGAGGGTTCATTTTTGTTTGTCAACGGCAAGTTTAGTCATGCTGTTCCAGGACAGTTTCTGGTCCTTTAATTCTCGTTCTACTGACTTTCGCCATGTTTTTTTATGCTCACAGTGGAATATAAAATTGGAGTTTATATTGTCGCTGGAGCTGATTTAGTTCAGAACAACACTATTAATACATAGAGCAGGGCATGAGGTGAGGCCTGTAGTGTTAGAAAAACTTGTATCCAAACTGAATAGTTGTATCTGTATTGTCTCATTTTGGTTTAAATAGTAGGACAGTGGTATATTGCCTGAAGCATAAAATGAAATCACTGCGTAGATTTGAGGCATATACCCATTATGGCACTAATTGTATCAGCATCAAAATCAAATTTCAACATTAAAGCATAACACTTATACGGATAAATACAGATGAGAGTATTAGCATAAAAAAGAAAGACAGGTTAGAGCATTGGTATAGGCATTAAGTATAAGTTGGAATATTGGTATAGGCATAAAATGAAGATTAGCACATTGGTATAGAAATGAAATTAAGATTAGAGTATTTGTATAGGTCTGAAATACAAAAGTGGGGCATTGAAATGGACAGGAAATACAGATTATGGCATTGTGGCAGTGGTGTTGTGAAGTGGTTATCTATTTTATTAATGATGTGCAGATTATAGGCACAAAATGGTTTTCTTCTTGTTGGTCAATCTACAATTTGCGTAGCCTCTTGCATGCTTGCAAAAAAATGTTTCAGACATCAGAAGAATTTACTACTGTTGCTACAGTGCTGAATTCAGGATGTTTAACCATCTAATTATTTTATCTGCTGTAATGATTAATCTGTACTTTGAATAATGTTGATTATGTTATTATGGGCTAGAGCTGAATAAGTTTGTTAAAGAGAAGCAGCCCTCTGTTCCCCTTATGTCTCAGCTTGGTATAGTCACTCTGGCTTAGTCTTAATGTTGTCAGTCATGCTGGCCTCTTTAAGGCAGGTCTTACAGTAATTTTGCTTCTTTAGAGGTATGAGGAAAATTCTCTAGATCATAGCATTTCTATACAGCGTGTACCTCACTTAATTTCAGCAACCTACACCAAAGCACCATATGCATTATCATCCTGTTAAGTACATGTAGCAATTATTTATTGTGTTGTGGGGAGCTTGTTCACTTGTATACCACAGACTAAGAATGACTAAGCTACTTTTTAAGTTCCATGTTTGACATTGATGTTAGAAAAAAATTGTATTGAGGGAATGTTAATGTCAGAGCATGGAGACAGTTAAAACTTATGCATAGTGTCTGCATAGTCCGTGGTGTTTGTTCTGCAGAAGTTAACACTGGTTTGAGACCATCATTGCCTCTGACCCTCACTGTGATGTTTACTCCTGCTTGTTTGTTGCCTGTACACAGTTATCCCACTCTCCTCATACAGTGAAACTACCAAGTTACTAAAAGTACTCCCCCCCCCAAAAAAAAAAAAAGGTTTGTTTCAGTGCATTTAAGCATGCATTTTTAAAGAGCATCCTCGTTGGAGCATCCCCAAACAGTTGTTTCCTTATTTCCCTTTAAAATGCATCTTGCTCTGAAAAGTAGTTCTAAAAAACATCTAGAAATAGTTACAGGATGTGAACAGTCACTTGCGAATCCAGATTTGTTTTCAGGTTCATTCCTTTTGTTGCATGCAGTTTTCTTTAGTAATAAAAGGCATGAGACTGGCTTGGCTACAAATCTATTTATGTGACATATTTCATTCTGTGCATGAATTAAACACTATGCTACTGGGAATAATTGCAAGCTATGAGTCACATTTAAAAAAATCCTTAGTGGTGTAATTTATGTAACTGATGCAGCATTTCTAATTTTGGTTGTTGTTGTTTTTTTCTTTTTTTTCCAATGGCTTGGGAATGTGCTGTGGGATTCTGTTTTTTTTTTTTAAATACAGCTTTCATGGGTTGCACACTGTGTTTTCTATAGTTTCTTTGAATGTAAATTTTAGCTGTTTTCATAGTATTCTTGAGTCTGATAGTGTAGTGAGTGACAAGAGAGTGGCTTGCCCTTTCAGTGATGGTAGCTGCCCTTTGCTGTGTTTTTCCCAGACCACTGAGGAGGTGAATTGCGGGGCTTGGTCACCCAGCTCACTGGGGTCACCTGATCATAACCCTGCCCTAGACTCCCTGGTGGTGGAGCAAGAGTCTGGCCAGCCCACCCTTACTAATTCTGCTGAGCAGCATTTTGAGCATCTTTGAGTAGCTGAGGCGCCTTAGTTCGTCCTTTCCATTTTAGCCAGTCCTAACTCCATCCCATCCATATCTCTCATTTTTCTCATTTCTACTGTTTTACCATGCTTGTCATTGGCATATGTTTAGATTATTCTCATCGGTAGCATTGTTTGCTTGAGACATGTTACATTTTTCATTGAAGTTTCACCCATTTATTTTTATCATCAATCACTTAGGAGCCAGATGCAAAAATTGTCATTAAATTCAAAAACAATTTATAATAATTAATTTTTTGTTTAACCTTGTCTCAAACTACTTTAATTTCACAGCCATGACCCTATTTCTTCAATTCCCTGTTTCATTTCTTCCTGGGCTTTTTTATATTTTGGCTGGTTTGGTTTGCTGCCATTTTTCTGTTTACAATGTGAAGCTTTACCTGATGTGTAGATATATCAGTTTATCAGTATCTCTCAGTATCGTTGACCGCTTCCCTGTGCCTCCAAGACCGCTATTAAACTATGATGATGGTGAGGTGTGAGCATATGAAACATTTTAGTAAAATTTGCCACAGTATGACCTTATTAGGTGTTGCCTTTTAGAGAGCATAGAGACTTGACCTGTACTCAAAACTGCTTGGTTTATTTAGTATGGTAGACTTTGCTGTTTAGAAATTATTAACCACTGTATTTCAGTCATCATAATCATACCGTTCTAATTCCTATCTTTTTCATAGATTTCTACTATCATATGATGATCATTTTGTTCTTGTAGCAAAACTGCCATTTCTGTGAATTCAGTTATTTGTGTTTCAAAGATTTTGACTCTTTATCGCATACTTACTTAATCTTATTCTAATGTGGTATGTGTTAAAGTGACTTTTACATTATAGGGGGATAACCACATCTAGTATATTGTTGGTTTTCCTAATGGTATGCTCATATGGTCATGACCAATAACTTACATTAGTGTATTCATCATGTTTATTTGTTGGTTTTGTAAGTTTGTAAATAGGCTTCAGTGATTCTCCTGTGTTCATGTTTCCATATTTTGTTTATGTGATCAAGTCTGCTATCTTGATTATCTATTTATGTATTTACTTTTTTGTAACTATGATGGTTTCATGTTTTGTGATACGTTTGTATGTTTATATAGTGATCATATTTCTTTGCTTAGGGTATTGGATGGTTTCGTAAACACGTTTAAAAAAATTTCTAAGAATCTTGTGCATGCATGTGTGTTTGGAGGGCTGGGAGGAGAATGTGTGCAAGAGAAAGGGAGAGGACTATATTTTTTAGCATTAATTATTATTATTATACTGCACCTGGTTCTAACTAGATGCTACTCACCATGCACAGCACACACATGCACAGAATTTAATCTGTTAAGTAATTTTTTAGAAGGATGTACTTTAAGGTATGTTTTCACAGTTCCATGTTTCTGTATATGCTGTAAGTGTGTTTGTATGTTATTTATGTAAGTTATTTAAAGGAAGTTCTTTAAAAAAAAACTATTATAGTCATATTTTCTTAACCTCATTTGAAAAACACTATTGGTTAAAGTTATATTTTTAAAATATGTCCCAAATGCTTAATAATTTGGACCACTTAAGAATAGTAGACAGCAATTATTAATTGAATTTTTTCATTTTTACTGTTTTGAATGAGACTGATTTTCATCAGGTTTGGTGGATCTCAGACTTATCACAAAGACCTTATGCATTTACTGTTTTGCTCATGCATTACAAACCTTTTAAAACATTTTGTACAAATGTAATGGCTAGATTGATGAGAAGAATTTTGATTGTTAACTTGATAATTTTTATGGCAGTCCTCATTTGTCGGACCAAGAATAGAAACTGGAATCTGATTATGCACAAAAGAAAGATGTATATGTATATATGGGTACATGAAAACATATGTAAGTAGACATAAATGAACACATGCTTAAGTATACATACACAGACATGTATGGACTCTCATTTCTCACTCAGAGGCAGAGGGAGAGAAAGAAAACTGATGTATAGTTGTCTCCTCATTTGTTTATTGTTTATTGCCATTTCTAAATACTCAAAGCTACCATGTGGCCTGATGAGGTGAACTCAGTTACAAAGTTCCCTGTCTCCTCATTTCTCTATGCAAATACTGGTAGGCTGTCTTCTTTCAACCCCTAGTTTGGCATTGAGCTCAGCATCATTTTAAACAGCTTGAAGGACTGTTTATGGAAGTGAGTGAGTGAACCAGTACCATGACCCAGCATTTGAGAAGGTTACTTTTTCAGCAAAGTGCTCAGTGATTTTATGTGGTTGTGTTCAGTCACCCAGGTTTTGTGTGACCATAGTCCTGATGTCGTCCCAGTCACATAGCATACATGCATACATTCAAGATAGCCAATTGGACCAGACTATATCTTGTAGTCTCAGAAATTTCTTGTGATACTCATAACCAAGTGTGCTTCATTCACGCTTATTTCTAATTAATAGTGTATGTAATATGTTTGTTTTCATGACAAAAAGAGGTGCTTGTATATCTATGTTATGCTACATCAGGAGATGCATTGTGATTGGGCTGTTTATTAATAGGACTGGAAAGGATTTTGGTTTAGTTAAAGGACACATACTTTTCCTCATGTACATTTCATGTGTTTATGATTTTTTCATGTACCATATGTTGACCATACCTTTTTCCATGTATATTTCATGTGTTTATCAGACTACCCCCTTCCATCTTCTCATCATTGCAGTGTATTTTACTTTACTCATCTTTCTTTCAGACAGCAACTTGTGCAAGTTGTTCTGTGGATGTCTTTTAGCAGAGTGTAGAGAAGGTTTATCTTTGCTTATTTTGTTGGTGATAAAACTAGTGCAGCCTATAAACCACATGAAAATAAAGGAAAAAGCACATGTGATGGAGGAATGAATAAAATTATTTTGACACACTATGTATACAGGTTGGTCAGGGAGGAGGCAGACAGGGAAGAACTGACAAAAACATTATGCTTTATATTTTTTTAAATTTAAAATTCCCAGGACAGTTCACATTCTGTATTTTAACCGATATAACCAGTTGATGATCTTGGTGCAGGTTTGAATTCCACCCTTTCTGATGTGCCTGCGTACATACTTGATTTGTTGCTGGCACTCCTTATGCACTCTCTCATGCACATGCGCAAACATGCACATGCATACATACACTCTCTCTCTCTGATAGTCATACAATTCACATGCATGCAAACATGCACAAACACATGAATTCTGATATTCACTCACTTCACATGCATGCAAACATGCACAATCTCTTCCCCCCACCCTATACCCCGGGTGGTCCAGTGATGCAACGGTTTGCGCCTGTCACCAATACAGTGAAGGTTGGGTGCTCTGGGTTCAGCTCTCTTCTCAGGCACACTGTTCTTTCTCTGCATGTGACATCTGCTGTGATACAGCCTTAGTTGCTGGCTCTGCCATAAACACCAATCTCTCCCCCCTCTCCTGTCCCTCATCTCCCATGATCCCATGAGCATGTGATAGAACATTTGTTGCTCAGCTTAGGTGGGGGGGGGGGTGCTTCTGTAGCACTGTGATTTCTCAGACTGGTGTGGTGGCATAACAGTTCCTTGCCACTGACATGTGTTCATCTTTCAGTAATCCTGATCTGATGATTCGATGGCAAGTTTGGAAGTTTGGTCTTCACAAAACTGTCACTGTGCTTACAAAGTTCATTTATTTTGTCATAAATTTTGTGTGTCTCTTATTGTTTTACTCCACTTCCAGTGGACTTTGTTTATGTTTGATGCTTTCAGATATTGCTTTCATCTGCTGTGCTTTTCCTGTTCTACTACAGTTTTGTGATCTTGGCTTTCCTGATATCCAGTTTTGGATTGGATTGCCAATGTGAGCAGTCAAAAAGTCTTTCCTTGTTCCTCCACTTTGAGGTGATGTTCACTTTTATGTACAGTGGATTGCAGTCACTTTGATCGGCCTTCATTTATCATTTTTGTGATTTACTCACAAGTTGTGTCTCATGGTCCGTCCATCCGCAGTGCTATAAGTGCCAGAACAAAAGAAAGACCTGTTTAAATAAATGTGTGTCTAGTCCTCAAGTTAGTGATTGTGTGATTTTGGGAAATCGGAGATGAGTAATGAAAATGTTTTTGTAGTTTCCCCAACCCCCACCTTACATGAGCTGGTATATCATCAGCTGTTCATGCCTCTTGCGATATCATTAATAAAAAAACACATTTTCATTTTTGTTTGTGAATTTATAAATAGGTCTTAGGCAATATTTAACATGGGCAAACAGTGTATGTCATGTCAGAGTATTGTTAATGTGTAGTACATTCTAAGTTATTTGTATTGAATGCATAGCAATGTCCAGGAGTTAGAATATTTGTGTAAATTGCATTTTTTAAAAATAGCTTTGCTGTAAATAGTTCTGCAAAATCAGATTATCTTAACATTAGTACTTACTAAATGAATAATTCCTGGCCTTTGTGTCTGTTTCTACAAGTATAATTCTTTGTGTCCATCCTGTCTTCTAGTGCATATGTCCATCTTTCAGTAATCTGTGAGCAACATGGTGGCTGTGTAGCTTGTAATAAGCAACAGGAGAGATCCATTTAGAAGACCATTAGATCATAACATCTGAGTAGAGATCTTGCTTATTATTGGCATAGTCACTTGCAGTCAGGACTTAATATGGAATAAACTTGGCTACTTTTCATGGTGTGAAGTTAGCCTTGAAGGAGAAGATTTAGGTAACTGTTATGTTTGGTTACTTTGACTTATACTTGAGATTAAGACAGTCAAGAGTATTTCAGATATCCAGTAGTGAGCAGCTATTAATATTCAGATCTCACCCCCAAACCCAACCTTAAAAAAAATATATATCATTAGAAAAGATCAGCTTGTCAAAAATTGCAGCTGTTGATGTATGCAGAGAGGTGTCCGGGCAGCAATCCTTCAAACTAGCAGAAATCCTACTTTTTGTAAGATGTCATGTCTATCAGAATCTTTAGATTTGTGCTCTTCAGAATTGAATCAGCCAGGGCCTGATGACATATTGTCGCTGGACTGTTGTGCTTTTTTTTATTTTCTGGGGTTCTTATCAGCATGATTGTTTGAAACTTGATGTTATTGGAAAGCTGATCTGAAAAACAAGGTAAGTCATGCAAAATAATGTGCCTCCACATTTGGCAATGTGCACTTTGATGCCATTTGATGCACTGTCTGAATTCCTTCTCAATTTTTTTTTTGGTATATAATTTGTGGACATACTTTTACACTATTGTAAAATATTTTTCCAGTGTATGCAGCTTTGCTCAAGTCTTGCGAATAGTTACCTGACCTCACTTCTTTTTTTCAGTAACTTTGCATGTTACAAAACAGTACAGAATGTAATGGGGTTATCTTACTACTTTTGTAAAGGTGTCTTAGAAGGAACCACATTTTGACCAATTATTTTGACCAACTTAATGTTTTAATAAAGATTGCCAATGTTTTTTTCATGGTTGAGATGGTTGTTAATTCTATGGTTTCATGTGATTTGGGACTTTAATACGTTAGGTGAAGTGCAGTTTGTTGTGTGGAAATGGTGCTATTGCTGAATTTTCTCCTGTGTTAGAAAATAAGCATGGTTTCATCGGCTGATTGAAGATTGTAGGTGGGATGATGATGATACAGATTAATTTTTCAGCTTCACTTCAAGCTGAAACTAATAACAGTGGGTACTGGCATCACCTTGAATAGATTGGCACAAATTAAAAGCATCTCGTGATTTGACAAAACTCCGCCACTTAATTCAGTACAAGGGTTACTCAACAGATTTTGAATGTCAGTCACAGCTGGAAGCATCTTTAACTGGTTATTTGGGAGTGACATGGCAGGACTGCAGACCAGATCTTTTCCCAGCACTTTGACAGCTGGTTGTTAAGATGGTGACATGTAAGGTTTTGTTTTATGGGCATAACAACAAAGACAAGCAGGCAGTTAAAAATTAGTGTAGTCACTACTGTTAATGAACAGCAGTTTGCGTCATCAGGCTTTAAAAAGAAAACATTCTTGATTACAGTAGACTGAATCAAGCAGGTAATAGAGAAAAATAGCAATGAATATATCTAGTTGTGTAGTTACTGCAGATATAAATGTGCTTGCTTACATCAGTCTTTTCTTCTGTTCCCTTTTCCCCTTTGTTCCACATTTGCTGGTCTCTTTTCTGTTGGTCTTTCTTTGTTCCTATTTTTCTGTCTGCCTTGGAAGTCTGATAACTAGTTACTGAGGCAAAGTTGGAGACTATGATTTGCTAAAGCCTGGTTGCTGTTGCTTTTATGTATATGCCAGGGGATGGCAGCAGCTATTGGCAGCAACAGTTTTTGAAGGTGTATGCATTTGTGCATGTTGTACAGCTGTAGTTTTGTAATACATGTGCAGGTTGTGACATGGCTGTAGATTTGTAACTTGTGCACATGGTTTGTAAGGTATTATTTAAGAATTATAATGTGCAAGTGCAGACTGCCCACTTGGGCCCCATACAACTTTCACGTTTTTTTTGGCAACAGCGGGGTGGTAAAAATGTATTGTGCTTTAAGTGTTGCTTGTAGTCACTTATCTCTGCAGTATACATTGCCCTCAGTATCTAAATTTGTCACACACACACAATTCCTTCAGCTTTAGTAGAATGTGGCAAGTTGCAAAGGTCTCATATATTGTAGACTCCTATAATTCTCATTTTCTCTCTGTTGCTGTCTCAGACACACTCATGCACGTGCACACTACCAGTTTAGATTGTTTTCAGTTACCATACACTAGTTCATCTGATCAGATCATCACACAAAATACAGCCATAGCAGACAACTTCAGTAAGACTGACTACGACGGGCTAGATGGACATGCTATTACTTTCTGAAACAGGACTGTGTGTTTTTAGTGCTTCAGATTCTCCAGCGTTCCAGTGTATTGCATTCCATTATTTGGGTACACTAAAATGTGCATTGACCTGGTAAAGGTGGCAGTGGCTCATCATGCCTAGGGCATTGGTTGCACAAGGCAGACTCCAACGTTCTCTGCTGCTGTCCCTATTTTTACAGTCTCACAGACCATGAAAGCTTGAACTAGCAGCTTTCTGTTGTGGTCTATAACGAACTGTTTTGTTTTGAAAAAGGATGTGGGAAAACTGCAGGATTTATTAAATGATCTTAATTGTGCTAAATCTGAAATGTCGTTTCTTGTAATACAAATAAAAAAGTGGGTGGGGCTGGGAGGGTGTCCGATTGTCACGTGATCGTGTTAGCAGCACATGCATGACCTTAAACATCACGACTTGACACTGCCACCTCAGCCTCCCTCACCAGTCTGCCGTGGTGCCTGCATCCACCCGACAGACGGAGCGAACAGAAGGTCAGCGGTTACCTCCCGTGTGCCAAAGAGCTGTGTGATCGCTGGGATGAGGATGGCGGCAGCTATATTGCTTTTTTGTTTTCGCCAAGATATTAAAAAAATTAATGGATACTTACGGCCGCTAGCAATAATAATAATAATAATAAATAGCTGAAAACTGTCGCTGGGCTGTAGAACTAAGCAAACGTTTCAAAACATAATAGTCTTCTTTACAGACGTTTCTGGGAGGATCTTTTGATAATGGTGTGGTTCGGCGATTGTTTGTGTGTCCCAGCTTTTCCTCGGCTTTGGCGACTCGTGCATGATGATCTCCTCTCCAGAACTAAGCATGAATTTGGACGTGTTTTACAGAAAGAGGAGTAATAATCGGAGGTGGTGCGCCTGTCAGTCGCAGTGCGGAACACGACCACCACAGTTGCAGGGCACGTAAGGCTGGTTTACAAGGGGAGTGAACTGCATCCCGGACATTTTCAACCGCTAGTACTGGAGTGTGGGCGTAGCGTGTTAATTAAAGAACAGCACCTCTTATCCACCCCACTCCCAACTGAATGTGCGAACACCAATTTGAAGCCATTATTGATATTTAGACAAGTTATGATATCCTAAAGAAGTCATAGAACTGTTGTATGAGCGTACATCAAATATGAGTAGGTTTTAATACAAATCGAAAACAAAACGAATATATACACCATTTAAAAATAAAAGAGGTAAGTCACTGTAGGCAAAACTAGAAAGTCGGAAAATGTGAAATGCTCTAAATATGGTTTGCATGATAATTCTAAAGCGTCCTAGGTCAGGGCCGGAGTGATCGGCGAATCTTATAAAAACAGGCCCAGAGACGCGCGTAAGTTTGGTGGTCCGTTTGTTGTTGTTATTTCGTCGCCCACAGCTAGCAACAAGCTGTGATGTCTGTATGTTATGATGGAACACCAAGGCTTTAGGCGATAGCGTGCCTCCTCGCAAAATTGTGTTGCCATCGGCCGGCTAACAAGCACTTCAGGGACTGGCCAGATCGACACTGCCTGTGTTGACAGTTGTCAGGCTGATCAATGACACTTCCGATAGCTGTTATTCCCTCGCTTTGTCTTGGGGCAGTCACCCTCTAAAATAAAACCCACAAAAACAACTACATAACACGTTCGAAAAACCTATTTATAAAGAGCCATTTTCAGCTGTCATCCCACCTCCAGTTTCTCTGCTATCTAAAAAGAGAGGGTAGAAACGATATGCCTCTCTGATGTCTAGGGCCTAAAGCTACCCGACCTTTAGCGTAGGCCAGAAATAATCAAACCCTGTGCATTACTGGTAAGGCGGCCATGCATATGTCGGTCGTTTACTTTTGACAAAGAACGCGAGGCTGTTATCGTCATGGCAACCGAGTGTTGACTCCCCATCAATTACGATGGTTCCTGTTTCATCCTGTGTTAAAATGTCCACTTTAATGGTTTGGCACTTTAGAGGTTGGCGGCTGTGTGCATCACGTTAGCTCGCTCCCGTGCTGTGTGACATGTCTTCCAAGACATCAAAAGGCACCCTGCGCCAAAGACAAAAGAACCGCTGAAATGGCGCTGGGAGCGTTTCCTTCAAAGTAAGATGTACCGTTCTCTCTACCTCCGGCATTTACCATGGCCCAGAGTGATGACGTCATATCAGCCCAGAGAATCTTGTCCTCACACCTTGGGCCAACGTACCTGCGCTTCCGGTCAGCGTTTTCTGGTAGGTACCCAGGTGTAGAGAGCCCTGTCCGTATCCTCACTCTTTGTGATGGCTGTGCGCAACCTGGCGGTAAAGCCGCCGTCCCTGTGTGCGCAGCACCGGGTTTCTGTGCACAGTAGGCAGTTCTGTTTGGGGTGTCAATAGGTCAGGGGGAGGAAGGGGCGCTATTCTTAGAAGAAGAAAAAAAGCTGCGATTTATCCAGCGGAGAAAAATCCTAACGTTGGAATTTGGTAGATTACAGTGCTATAAACTGCGTGTGGGGTAGGGAGTACAGGAAGAGAATTATTTTCTTCCTTCGGTCCACGAGTTATCCTGATAATCCAAACCCCGTCCGGTTGTTTCTGTATGTTTCTGTTTACAGGGCCGGCTGCTTGGCCGTGATTGAGCCTTAGCTGTTGACTCGGCGTAAAACAGTAATTCTCGATTCCCCCGTCCTTTGGCCTTTTGGTGTCCATTCACCTTCTAGTGACATCCCTCGCGAGACCTTGTGAATGTCCAGAAAAAATAGAGACCAAGCGAGCAAGCCACCCAAGGCGGGAAGGGGGTTTAAAAAAAACTTAGAAAGGAAACTGATTGAATCGTCCACCTGGCGGAGTGTTGACATGTAGACAATCACGGTGAGGCTTGCTAATCGATGTCATGTGACTGGCTTATGGCAGGTGGACAATCACCGCACAAACTTGTATCACCTTGTCTGTGATCACAGCGATCGTCCCTGATCGACGCGAGCTCCTGACATTGAGGCAGAGCGGTGCGAAGGGCGTGGCCAGGTGAGAAATTTAACACGGCAATAATTCGCTTCAGCAGCTCTGGAGCAGCTCGTAGCCTAAAAATCGCATTCTGTCGGCGATAACATCGAAAGCATACTGCAGTCGATCGTACCTCCCCCGCCACTCGTCGCTCTCCACCCTTCCTTTTTTTAAAGTCAGGTTATAGGGCTAAAATACGAGTGTATGGCATGCATTCATGGCAGTATTCAGCACTAGCGAAAGGCGCCAAATGGCTGAGGAAGTGAGTCTTGTATGGCTTGCCATTAATAGTTCGGGGTGTATGTGTGTGTTTGAATCCTGAAGCAGTGCGTCAGGTCACGTGAAACCATGCGTCTGCCGCATTGTCGCAAGCGGGTTGTCGCAGCAGGCAGTGCATTTGTACGCTTCTATAACTCCTTGATAGTTGTGCCTGAAAGTTTGCAAGGTAGGGTGAGTTGACGGGCGCGCGACTGGGTAAAAGCCTAGAACTCGGGTAGCAATGTGTGGGATGTGTGACCAGCCCATCGGCCGCCTTCGCCTTTCGCGCGAAAAGAAAATTTCCCCCTGCACCCTCCCACCCCAACCGCCTTTTTTTCTGAGAAGCTCTCTCGCTTATGAAGTAAACCTGACTTGCTGGTCGACCGGCGGCGGCGCTTCCCTCCACCCATCCACTCAACAACTCCTCCTTCCTCTAAATTCGGTCCGCCACTTGCGTGAACCAGGCGATGTGGGGAAACGTAATTGTCGCGCGTTTGCGAGCAGGATCCGTGGCAACAGGTTGCAGCTTCGGTGCAAACATTTTACCTGGGACTTGTAGCTGACAGCGTGGTCACTGTTGCAGTGCTGGGCGAGATTGGCTAGAAGAAAAATCGGAGAGACAAACCTGTTAACATGACGTGTAGAGAGAGAGAGGGGCGGGGTGGGTCGGAGGCACAACAAGTGACGGGCGGAGCAGCCAAAGCAAGAGGACGTAGTAAAGGTCCAGTTCGTCGCGTGCGTCTCTGAATCTAATACAGGCGGCAGACGACACGTGTGTGTGTTCTACGTTCTTATGAGGACGCTGCTGTAAATGCCGTCACGCAACAACCAGACACCGTTGCCAGAGATCGCAAATGGTTGGGTTGGTGTGAGCTGACAAGTCTCGCTGCAGTAACGTCTGGAGCGAGAGTTGTGTGAAGTTGGGAGCTTACAGGTCTCGTTACAAGAACATCTGGAGGCAGAGTTGGATTGTGTCTGGAGCAAGAGTTGTCTAGTGATTTGATCCAACAGGCCTCGTTCCGGGAACCTGTGGAGTCGACTGTTGAGCTAGCAGTTCTCGCTCGAGGTTGGGGGGTTGGAGATTTGTCACATGGAGCAAGGGCTGTGTAGTTGTAGGGACGTCTGGCACATCAGCTGTGTAGTTATTGAGACATTTGGCATAACAGCTGTGTAGTGTTTGGAGTTTAGAGTTCGCGTTCTAGAAGCACCTGGCGCAAGAGTGTTAGTGTTTGGAAGGCCGGAGTCAAAACTTGTGGTCAGCGCTCAAACGCCTGTTCCAGACGCGTTGGGAGGCAGTACCGTTGCCGGAACGTCGATAAATGGAGGTTAATTTCTCCTGGATCAGACAGACGGCTGCCGGGCATGCACCAGACCTACGTCGTCTTTTCCGGGTCGGACGTGTATCGACTGACGACGGATTGTAGACCAGCCGCTGGCGGTGGCGTTGACAGTGCGTGACCCAGGGGTTACCGCGGCTTAGCGTTTGACGTAAAAGGAAGGTGGCAGTTTCCAGAGCTCGGACATACTATCTGATGTCGATTGTCTCCCTTTCGCCAAGGCTGGAAGAGAGAGAGAGAAACAGCCACGCGAGCTTTCCCTCTCTCTGCCGGATTTCCGTCCAACACAGTACAAGTAGCATCGTCTTGGCGTCTCTGCAAGTTCAACAACTGAGGTCAGAGGACCTTCAGAGCATGGTGCCAAGCAGCAACAGCAGAAGTCCGTTGCTTTGTTGCAGTTTCAGGTGGTGCTGTCACTTCAGGAAACACGTGGTGTTTGGCCGGCCATGGACGCGGCCGCGACGGGTGCCCATTTGGTGAAGCTGTTGGACTTGCGTATTCACCCCTCTTCTTACAAGAAGTACGTCAAATGTGTGCAGTTGTATGGGTAAGTGTATGCAGCTGTGTATGGTCATTGTGTGCAGCTGTGTACAACGGCGTGACAACTACCGATGTAGTCGGCAGTAGAAATCGCGTATTGCGCTCGTATGGGTGGGCTAAGGTGGGTGCTTGCTTGCTCTTCTTTTTGTCGAAAAAAGGTGCACTTCACGATCACACGCAAGCCCGCTCGCTGTCATAAACATTTCGATGTAAGCGCTAAACGTTCGGCTTGTCACCGATGCTAGCAGCATGAAAAAAAGATGCTTACACGGGCCGCATAAACTAACCGCGCGTGTGCGGCGATAGTGGCAACACCTGTTGCCACCTGATACGTCACACTCTAGCGCCCGTTCTTCGGCGAATGCTACGTGAGGTCAGCCTTTTAGAGAACCTTCCTCACCCCAGCCCCCATTTTCTGCTTCGCAAAGCAAAATTAGTACTGACTGGTGTGTACACCAAAACTGGATGTTAGCTTTTTGTGGTTTTTTTAAAGTGGATCTACCATCTGTCACTATGGCAACGCATCGACACCAAGGACAGGTACTTTAGCCCCCGCATGCTGCCCAGCAGAGTTCTTCAGCGACGGAGACCGACTTGGTGCGACCATGTGGACAAAACCAGCTTGCTTGCTTTATGTCTCTTAGCCTGAACGTATTGCACGCCAGTCGCTGCTAATTTTGCCTTGCAAAATAAAAACGTCCCACCGCCAGTCGCCACCACCACCACCTACCTTGGTTGCTGTTGCGCGTGTTAACATGCAGCAATCAGTATATATCGTGTCTGACCTCTTCTCTAACACCCACCCGCCTTCCGTTCCACGCTCCTTTCCCTTCCATTAAATAATAATAAATCTGCCACCTGTTGGGTTCCGGGATTCGCAAGGCAACTTGTGCGAGTGGAAATCTTGTGTGACCTAGTTTGTGTTATTCGTGATCTGGCTCCTGGCGAGCACAAGACGGAGGCTGTGGAACTTGTAACTTGGCGGCCTCATCTTGTGAGTAAACATTGCCGTTACTCCGCCTCGCCGATTTCTGTTCATCGGTTTCTTATCCCATCCTTCCCATTGTCCGCTTGAGCCTAGTTCACTTCACTATAAGGAACTTCCTGCTGACCCCGAAATCGGGTGCTTTCTCTAGAAGCTGTCTTTCCTCGCAACGAAGCATCCGTCTTCCATATTAATTAGGTCTCGCCTACCATTTTTACCCGATTTTCACCGAGTTACGCATCGATGTTAACACTTGTCTGGAGTAATCTACCATTGATAGAACTGTACGGTAACTACGTCGAGGGGTATTGTCTTTTCACTCTCCTGTTAGAAATATACTCCTCTATTGGTCTGTTTGAAGTGGATTGCCAAGCTGCTGGAAGACAGACACGTGGTCTGAAGGAATTTCCCGACGCAATGTCGCTCTCAGAGATAAGATTAAATCACAGAAGACGAATGAGGACCGGAGAGGAAGCTGAATGCAGCAAGCATGCGACCAGCTGTCTTGTTCCTGCTTGTACGCGACCCGCGTGCTCTCTGCCACCATGATTTTTTCAAGTAGGATTTACTCGACTGTGTCGGTCTCTAGCTGAACACGTTATTACATAACTACGGTTATTGCCCCCCTCCTCGTCCTCTTCGTCCGTGAAGTTTCATTTCTCAAACCTTCCTCCTTCTGTAAGAGGGGCTTCGTAACCTGGCGAACGTTGTCCAGTGAGTGTGTGACAAAAATTTATACACGACCATCAATTAAAAAAAAAAAAGATTCAAACAAAAATGTCACATGTCCGGCAAGAACTCCGGTTAAAAAGGTCTCGTGAGCTCTAACACGCAATGCTTGAAGCCACAAGTGTTGGTGTTGAAAAATAGATAATAGAAGGGACGTCTTCGGTCTGAGTTATTTTCTCGTAAGATTTTTTTTTTTTTTTTTTTTGCTGCAGCGGTTGCTGTGTGACAGTCACATGACGACGACTAAGTGGGTCAGCGCGAGAACCAGATTATTTGTTCCGCTGTTACAGTTTTAGTGGGAAACAGCCCGGAAAAGACGAGACGACGCTGCGAGTCAGTGAGTGAAGGGGAGACTGGAATCTTCGTAACGTCATCCATCCGTTAGCGGCGACAGCCAGCAGCACAACAGCGGCGTCAGCAGGACCAGGGGGAAGAAGTGTAACGACAGGAGTTTGCAGGAGCTGTCTTCGCCCCCTCCCCTCCCCCAACCACTCCGGAGATCAGCGAGGTTCTCGACATTGGTCCCTTGCTCTGTTGGGACACGTTAAAATGTATACCTGTGTGTAAGGTCGGTGCCTGTTATCGCTTCCATCCCCTCCCCCCCCTACAAACACGCACGTCCCCCCCATTTCATCAGCTGGCCGTTGCCCAGACGTTTTGCTTCGGTCTTTAAGGAATGCCGTCTTTCGCGGATGCGATGGATGTAGCATTTTTTGTGGTAGATTTCTGTCCCTTGAAACTACCTGCCTCATGTCGTCAGATACTTATGTTCGAAGCTGAGAGCTTGTGTGTGATTCTGAAGAACTGAGCTGATGAACTCTTCGCGATAAATTGAGAGGAAATAGAAAAACCGGATATAAACATTTGAACATGTGCTGTATGTGTTGACTTGCAAGCAACGGCGACAAATCGGGGTGGATTCTTTATCGGACACGTAGAAGATCGATACTTGACAAGGCGTCGTTCGGGAGTCTGCTTGAGGGGAGAACGCTTTGGTGATGGAAACATTCGTAGGTGATGCTGACCGCGGTGCCGAAACCGTGTCAGGCAGGTGCGCATTCGTACCGACCGTCGTTCAAATAAAGCCAACCTGGGAACTGCTACAACAGCCCTAAGGCAGACCAGGGAGTTGATGGTCGAGAGAGTTGATAGCCTTGTCGAGCCGGAGGTGGGTCGTGAGGTGCCAGCGATGATGGTGATGACGACGATGACGACGACAAAGCAAGCCTCGCTGTACCAGTCGATGAGCCACTTGCACTGGAGCTCGGATGAGGACAAAGTCAGGTCGAGGTCCCCTGCCACCAGATCCACGAAAGCACAGTCGGAAGAAGAAGTTACGATTTCCGACGTCTTTAAGGTAAGATTTCGACAAAGGATTGGGGTGGTTTAAGGGGAAGAATGGGTGGGAGGAGAGAGTGTTCTTGTGCTTGTGCGAATAAACGTTCACTTCACTGGTATTGGTACACCCTAAAGACACCCCGCATTTAAAAATTCAAATTTTTTCTCGCTTCTCTTACCTTCGTTGAGCCACTAGCTCGATGTCTTCTTCCCTCACCTGTTTGTCAAGTCCGTACCTGCGGGTCGAAGACCATGTGTGGCGAACGCCTCATTAGCAGGGATCTACCATCCGGCCTCTCTTGCGTCCCACCTACCCCTGTAGGCATAGTCTGCAGCTTAGCAGTGGTGTGGTTAGGCCAGGTACGGGTTAGTTATCTGAAGACCCGATGTGAGCCCCTTGATTTGGCGTTGCTTTGCGTGCTCACCCCCTGTCCACAGGTTTGGCGTGTAGGCACGACAATTGTCGCGATCTGAATACCCAAGAGGAGGGTTTGGGTTGGTTTGGGAGGAAGGAGTCTAGCATGTCCTTTACGGTGCATTGCATTGCAGCCTGAGGGGAGCAGATGGTGCAGTGGTAATGTGTTGGTCACCTAGACAGTAAAGGACAAGTATGGGAGAACGTTTCTGGCGAAACTGTCTTGGAAAAACTTTGGGTCGTGGAGTCAAATCACTGCATCCGGCCCAGGTTTAGCTGCACCAGCACGCACACAGACGCAGGCAGACTCCAGACTCGGGTAATCTCGAGAAGCGCCCAGATAGCAGACTCAGGGAGTCTCAAGACATGCAGTTTTACGATGATAATGATGATTGATTATTATTATTATTATTATTTGCACAAAATTATGTGCCTTTTCCTCGGCTGGTTGAATACACACAAACTATTCGTACGCAGTCAAGAGCGGCCGCTTTTACGCGGTTTATGTGAGACTATCTGCCTGAGGCGAAGGTTTACATATGCACGCACGCACGCACGCACGCACGCACGCACGCTGTGCTCATGTATACTAAGAGAATACGTCGTTACACATAGCATACATATATATGTTACAAATATAACGGCTGATAAAAGATACATTCACTGAATTTTGCAGGTAGGTATTTACCATAATAGAGTAACAATGTATCGTGTAACGGAGCTTTTCGTCATACAGTCATAGCAAACATGCTATCATTCCTTGCTTAATATGATTTAATGTAGTGTGGGTGTGTGCTGTGGTTGTGGCAGTTGTTTTCGACACAGATGTTATCGTGATTAAAAGGAGTAGGGAAGTGGAAAGGGGTGGTCGTGAGGTGTGTGTTGAAGGGGTAGGGGGTTAGCGTACACCTGTCGCACGACAAGTGATGTCTTAACACAGCAGCCGTTTGCGCCTGGCCATGGCAGCTGTTTTCGATGTGCCGCGCGGTTATTGATCGAGTGCACGAGTACCAGCCCCGTCCCTGTGTTTACTTCGATCTTAAGACTACCCTCCCTCCCCTTCTTTCCATGTCTCCTTTGGGAGAAATCACTGATTGGTAGGGGAAAGTGGGATACGTAGGAAAAATATAATCACGCACAACACAAATCACTATTTTTTTTAACGCGTCATCAGGTGAAAATCGGGTTTGAGAACGTGGTGCGGCATCAACAACGTTGAGTTCTGTACACCAGTTGTGAACGGCTAGTGGCGGACGAGAGCAACACTGTACACAAAAGGAAAGAGCTTGATACTTGTTTTATTGTTTGGATAAGTTACGTGTCACACGACTGACGTGCTTTGTTATTGCAGTTGTGCGTGTTTGTGGCCGTGCATGTTAGTGTGATTGCGGGTGTGGAGAAGTAATAAGTACTTAGTAAACCACAAAATAGCAGTTTTTCGCATGATGTCGATATTACTGGCTCACCTCTAGTCACATTGATCAGTCTGCGTTTCCGGTGACAAAATTGATAAATAAAGGTGTGTTGGCTACCGTTGGAGTGGTTCTGCTTGATGGACGAGTGTAATCCTATTAATGATGCGCAGAACGTGGAGAACACAGAACGTGATATTTTAACTTTTTCTGTAATACACAAACTTATTAGGGTTCGAGCGGACTTTTTTTTGGCAGGTTAATCAAACAGCTTCGTTTCCTTAACAGCGCAAAGTGCCAAAGCATCAAACTTTGCTGCAGAGTCCCATTAGCAAACTTATTGCACTTAGCTCAGCATGTTGATAAAAGTTTCAGTGTTACAAACTTTCGGCCTAAAACTGTTGGTCTCGAGTGACCGTCACACACAAGTTTGTCACACCTGATCCAACGTTGAGTGACATGAGATTGGTTAGAAGAGCGTTAAGGGAAAACATTCGCTCACCCTTGCTTAAAGGAATGGCATTGCCTCCCTTGCCTCGTAGAGCCCTGCCATCGGCTCCTTTAGCGCCGCCTGATTGCAAGAATACACGCTCAGGGGGTCTGCATTCTTGCAGAGTGCATGCGTGTTATCGGCATGTGTCGAACAAACCGTCTGTCATATTTGTTTTTCGATGCGCGCTGATAAATGCTATCTTGTAAATGCTAGCGTTCTGCTCCTGGTTTCACTGGCATCTGTTGTGAACAAACTGTAAGTGGCCCTGCGTTAGTTTTAATGCTCACCTAAATATAAATCTTTAAAAAAAATTATTTGCTCGACGATTTTCCTACAACTCGGCACGTGTGCGCCACATGACAGGTGTTTTCCATATTAACGGTGGCAGTGGTTGGCAATATTATGATAACGCTGATGAAGCGTGTATCCCCCCCCCCCCCGGTACGTGCGCGCCACCTGTGAAACATAATTGCTCCCCCATTTCGCTAATCAGCGATTAATATGGCAATTCACCTATGTTTTCCCAACCTAGAAAATTATGACGTTGTTCCACCACCAGAAGAGCTTATTTTTCTCGCTACAAGTCTGCCTTCAACCCCAACCCGCCAACGTTTGCAGTTCCTACATTCCTTTCACACTCGCTTTTCCTTCGCAATGATCGCGTGTCCTCCTCGTCCAATGTTCGCCATTCCCCAGCCACGTTCGCGTGTCTGCTGGGAGCGTGACTGCGGCCGACGTGACACGTGTGATATCCGCGGCAGGCGTTTGATGTAATGATGTATGGAAGCCATCATGCCTTCTGCTCGTCGTTTACTGTACATCCATCTTCCTTGTCGCGCTGGCCTTCATTGATTGTCTAGCGGCTGGCCGGCCGGTCTTTTCCAACGCCCGGCAATGTATCACACGTCAGTCGCATCTTGATAGGCGCCACACGGTCTTTGCCATGAGGTCGCTTTAAACACTGACGTTTGCATAACAAATAACAGATCGAGATACGATTCCGTCCGAAATCAGAGTTTTCTAGACTTGCTTCACTCCGCCCCCTTCTCCCCGTTCTCTCGTATTTTCAGGATTTGATTTCCCCCATCCATCCACTGAGCCTCTTCACTGAGAACACCGCGGACGCAAAACTCTTACACGTGCACAAGTTCTATATCACGTTGTGACTATGTATGTAAGCTTGTGTAAACTTCAAGTTATGCATGTCGATGCTGAAGTATAACGGGAGGGCAGTGGATTCATGTCTTGTCTTCGACACAAATTTTTGGACCAACTACCTCCTAACCAGGGAACTCCATGACAGCGGACGGTTCGACACCTGCTGCCTGCCGATTCGTTAAATGTTGTAAAGGCGTTTTTCTTTAAGCTAGAGTTAAAAGAAGACGCGAAAAGCGAATGTTGGCACTAATTACTCAAACTTCTTGTTGTTTTGTTCACAAATTTCTGCCCACGCATTCCCGCTTATACAACAGTTCCGTGAAGTTAACGATATTGTCTTAAAGTACTTGCGTACGTCAGCTTGTCAGACCAGTACATGATCGAGTGCATGCACTCCTTCGCCTAACCGTGAATTGTATTATTTTTAACCTCAAAGGGCAAGCTGTGTTATTAGTATCGGTCTTCGAGTCATTCGACTATTTGCTCCACCTTTGAGGTCGTGCCCCTGATCTAGACATGTAATTGTTGCGGTCCTTGACACATATGTCTCCAGGGAGGACATTTTGAGTCTGTAAGCAGTTCTCACTATGTGAGATATCGTTGGTGCATTTTGTATGCGTATTTGACGCATTCTGAGCTGATCGAACGCAGTGTTGTGTTCGCATCGTGCGTGGCGTCTACGCAAACGATGTTGCGTTTGTGGCGAGGAGAATTGGAAACATTCAGTGTCGCACAATTCACTTTGTCTCCGGACATAAGTTATTTCAGCCCCCATGCCAGCTATCAGTTTATACGCTAAATGAATCCACTTTATCTTCATCAGCAGCAGCATCCATCACCATCCATATGAGTGGGCTAAGTGTTGCCCGTGAGCACCAGGCTTATTCTCTTATCACCGAAAGGTGTCTCGGAAACTGCACACACCCCTAACTCGATTGTAAAAGCATGCAAGCATGTCATTTGTATTCACGCGGACTAACCTAAAGTCGTGGTTATCGACCGACACATGTGGTAATTTGTGTATATCACGCACATGAATATTTGTTATCCCTATGTTCGACATTATATCTCCAGTTAATAGAACTTTTCGCCTATTTTTTTTAACCACTAAAGGTCAGCACACTGCTAGGGAGAAGTCATTTGCAATATTCTAAGGAGAACTCGTGGGAAGAGCATGTCTCACAGTGGCTCGTGCTGACGTATTCTAATGCGAGTGGCCATGGAAACATCGTCTCTGCTGTATATTGGAGATGTTATGAATAAAGTCTGCAATGTGCACTGTGAGATCTTTGCAAACGTGAGGGCAAAAAGGGACTTTTGTTATGCAATGTTTTATCGCTCACAAATCTTGGGGAGTGAGGGCGGCGCTGTGGTGTGGTAGGCAGCTAATTATGAATCTCGTAAACCAGCACAGGTCACAGCTGTGGCAGAGCCGGTTGTCTTACTGCCTTCGTGCGAGCTCACTAGCAGGTTGTGATGTCCCCGAAGACCTTTTAACTAGCGAATGACTGGCAGAGGCGGTGATGGGTGGGTGGAGGAGCTGTTATTTAGGTGTTGCTTTAGGAGATAAACTTTTTCTGTGATACATTTTTCGCCTAATATCCAGCAGTTATTGCTGGGTAGACAAGACATCCTGTTTTCTTGCAAAGCTAGCGTCTTGTTCTACACTTTTCCCCATGACAGGCGCTCAGTGATGCATGCATATGGGGTTTTCGCAACAAACATTTCCACTTTCTGTCGATGACATTAAGAAGAATGAACCGAAGAAGGGTGGCTTGCCCCACTGAACACTTCGCTTAGCCACTTAGTCACCTGTTTACCAATGGACTAAACTGCTCACAAAACGTAAATGTTTCCGCTGACTGCTCCCCCCCCCCTAACCATTCACTTAGAAACTAACGACGTGCTGTGCTTCCGGCCCCAGGTATCCGCCATGATGCTTGGCGGCGGCGGCGGCTCAGCTGTGAACAAAACTCTGGTAACTCACTGTACTCACGTTATCGACGTGTGCAAGCTGCTCCATCGAGAGGGTAAAAGGGGAGGGATGCTTATATATACATATTCGACAGTGTGCCCAATAAAAATGGTCTTAGGTCCTCTTGACCGGGCACATACGATGGAAATTAGCATCTCCTTTACTTTAAACCCCGTCATCAACGGTTTATGCGACCACACAAATCTGCTGCAGACTTCATCGCTGAATATATTAGATAGTGTCTATTTGAGTCTTCGTGACTTAAAAATGAAAATAAATAAAACCCTCATAGTCTGAACCCACCATAAAGGAGCCATATTCCTTCCCACCTCCTCACCCCCGTTACTGTCCCGAGACATCAAGCTAATTACAAAAGCATGAAGACTCACTCCACCGCATGGTCTGGGGGTTTGGAAAGCGCGAGGAGACGTTCAGCGGACCTCGTTCCCACGCCCAGGTAAGGTCAACTACAGAACGTTGGTCGTGCTTGAGTGTGGGTTGACACTTAAAGCGTTTTTGAGCTCTTTTTGGCCCGCTATCTCCACTTGGGGACTGCAGTGTCTATGTTAAGTGTCGGGATTGTCTATATTTAGACCACGCCATCGTATTCAGGATCATTGCTTCGACCACGTGGTAACTAAAGTTGTTTGGATGGATCCCCAGATTTGATGACGTCATGGTCATCTATTCAATAACTGCGCTCCCACTGTGTATCTCGAGAACTGTGCAGATAATTGTACAGCAGACTAAAACATAAAGCGGGAACTGAAAACATTCATTTTTTTTTCTTCGGGTTACTCTCTCTCTCTCTCTCTTAGTTTTAGCTGTGAGCGTATACACGCATAATTAGAAGAAAATTCATGATTTGCTGGAAATGAAAGCTTGTGTAACCTCTCTCTGTAAGTACGTGCGGACGTCTGTAGTAGTGTATTTCGAGTATGGAAGCGGATGGCCGAGGTATTCACCCAGATTTAGGAAATAGTATTTTGCATCGAGTTTTCAATAATAATATTTTTTTTGTCTTTTATAACGCAATAATCCAGCCACAAAGCCAAGCTCACCGCGCTTTACAAACACAAATCCCGATTGTGTTTCTGTGAAGTTAATGGAATGCCAGGATTTTTTTTTTTTTTTTTTGCAGGCTGGCTCCTGTTCATAGACCTATATATATATGGTGAGTCGCAGTTCATATCTACAGATCATAAAAAAATCATTTGACGAAAGCGGAACAGATCAATCAATACTCAGGAGATTGTTGGTACTCACGGGATCACTTAACCCACATTAGGGAAAAATTGCACCCCCATCAGACCTCTTCATATCACACCTGTTTGAGTAGGTTTTTTTTAAAGTTTCTTAAAATGCGGGAAATAATACATGTTTTATAGTCCCTGTGTGGAAACTGCAGGGTCTCACCTGTGTATATTATGTAGGAATTAAAATAAAAGGGAGCTTTAACGATGAAGCCGAGGTTATTGAAATTGCGTATATCCCTCCCGTCTGTTCTGGCAGATGTCAGTGTGATGTGTGATGAAAGTGGCCGGAGAAAAGAGACCGCGCCCTGATGCCAGGCACATAACCACCTCCGCTGACTCTTTTGATCGAGTGACATTTGGACGATGGGTCAACATTATGCATTGTGGTAAAAGGCATTTGGCCAGGAGACAATTTTTTGTGTATTAAACATTCGGTGGGTGAAGCTGTGCCTAGACAGCGGGTCAGTGGCTGCTGTATGTGTTTGAGAAGTGGGTGGAGCGCTACACAGTTGCAGGACAGGAAGGAGCGACTCGTGAGAAGAGAGAGCTTTGCAGTGGACTCAAACAGCGGTTAACGGAACTGAATATTTGATTATTTTTCAGGTGTGTGTGAGAGAGAGAGAGAGTGGAAGATGTGCGTATGCACGCATAATTAGAAGAAAACCATCATTGAATGAGAATACAAAGCTCGTTTGCCTGCTGTTTAAAGATTCACGACGCCGTTTACTTAGCATATAGACAAATTAGTAGACAGTATTTACGAAATAGGCTACGTAGGACACACACACACACACACACACACACACACACACACACACACACACATATTTTAAGCATGTAGACCACACTGTTTACGTAGCATAAATATAGAGAGTTGAGTAGCAGGCACACAATTCAACACACAAGCGGCTTGCGTAGCACGTAGACTGCTTCGCACGCACCACTCAAGTCCATCTCCTGAACATCAAGACAAACCCTCGAGGTAGTTGGAGGAAGCCGTGTTATGTGAGTCCTTCACGAGCCAGACAAATGGAGGAGCGGAGAGCTGAGTTCGTGAGTCGGTCTGCCTCACCTGCCGTGTCACACAGACACATGCTTTCCCCCATGACGCGACTTGCATTGCCCTCGACTTGGTCATTGGAGGCCTTTGACGATCAGTGAGCTAAAAGTAAGGGGTAGACCCTGGCTGGAAACTGCTTGCAGCCGACTAGCCGTCATATTGAAACTCCTAAGGCGATGCCGTCTCAGTATCTGCGATGCCATGCTATCGTATTTTCGTACACTATCAGTGCTGTATGCTTCTTGTGCTTTGTAAAAGGTAGATCTCAACCTGTTCGTGTTCCACGCTGGTTTGTATGGCGTTGGGAGTGGTAAAATGGTTGCGTGATGGCTTCACCAAGTTCTCTCTCTAGAAGTTTTAGATGAGTGTTGACGTCGCCCCGAGAAGGATGCGCGACGGGCGACTTCCGGCTACGCCAGCTAGATAAGGTACAGTGGGTACGTCTTTTCCACGCCGCGCCTATATTCCCTCCACCTAGCCACCTTTCCTACCATCCCCGTCTCCCAAACAACAAACATCCGCGACAAACGCTGGAAGGTCGTGCTCGTCTCAGCGTCTTCTTCTGAAAATGCTCAAGTTTATGTGCACATGCCGCTTGTGGATGGGGAAGGGAGAGAAAGGGCTAAATGCATTGTGTAGACAAGACGAGAAGCGGGAGGAAAAGTGCAAAGGTTTGCGGAGGGTCTCGGCCGGCGGTGATGGCCAGGTAAAGCCGGGTGGGCGGTATGAGGGGGGGGGGAGTGTGTCGACGCAGAAAGCGCGAGCAGGTGCGTCGTGCGACGATTAAAAAAAAAGGCCCAACTTGTTTCCACAAAGGATGTCTCCGTGAAGCAAAATACAAACAAAAAAAAATGTACAAAACTTCGAGGAGTAAGGGTGGGGCATTGTTTGGTGTTTACGACAGGTAGTCTGCCACGCTTCACTCTGCCTACCTCTCTAGTCAGTAAGCCAAACAGCCCGAGCGGTTCTAGTCGATTTCGACAACCCCTCCCACACCCGTTGCCAGGGATCGAGTCCTTTCCTAGTCCATGACCGGCAAAGTGCGCGCCCTTAAATTCAAATGGTCGTCTTCAAATGCCATCTGCGAAACGAAGACAAGGTTAGGTTGCACTTTAATGTTACCGTAATTTTTTTTTAAACAAAGCACGGGTGAACGGAATACCAGTCTATATCCTTGAAAGCAGTGCAACCATGGGCCCGGTGAGCCTCTCTCCCTCACCGCCACCAAGTCAGATCAGCCTAATAGGCAAGATCTTCATCAGAATAACTGATTATACACCCCCATCCGCAGTTGATGACCGATGGCTGAGAGAAACAACATTCGTGTTTGAGCAGTAGAGGTTTGGCAGCCATCGAATGGATGAAACGTGGAGGCGTTCGTCAGTGACAGCGGCAGACGATAAGCGGGCAGGAATGTCACAGCTTTGTGTCACCCATCATGCCCTGCGCGACACACAGCCGCGACCAGCGACCAACAAGTTTTGTCGTCTGCTCTTCACGTGTTTGAGAAAGTGGAGGAAACCGTCGTCCACGGGGCGCTCGACTTGAGGCGGATTTGGTGCACGTGACACGGGCCTAAATATGTGTCATATGCGCGTGCTGTCAAGTTCGTTCCGAACAGTGTTTTCAAGTGGCCTTCTCTGGCGCGGAAGAAATGTGTTTGTGTGCGTGTGCTGTGTCAGCTCCCCTTACGGAGGTGGTGCCCCGAAAAGCGCCTAGTCTTGGCGCAGCATCGTAGGGACATGCCAGTTTTCACGCCTTCTGCCTGGGTCAGGTATGAGTGTAAACTATCGTCTGCTTGTCCAAACTTCGCACTCGCGTGACCGTGAGGAGGAAACACTATTTTTAGACCTATGCCGCTGTTGTAGCCGTGAAACGAATAGCGGGAGATCTTTAGTTACCGTAAAAGAATTTTTACAGCTAGCAATCTCAGCGCGAGTGGCAGTCTTCTTGTTCATGAACTCAGAAACACAGATCATGGAGAAAGCAGGACCCACGCTTTCAATCCTAACCATACCATGGAGGTATATTGAGCAACTCTCACTTGTGATTCGCTAATTCCGTAAATTTGGGGGATTTCTACTTTTTGACCCTGTAAAAAACAATGTGTGACTGCGGGTAAGTGCCGTACCTTCTCGACAATACTTAGGGACCGTTCGCCGCCCCTTTTGGAAATCTCAAAGCGATTTGCTTCCAGGAAGTGTTGCGTCACTGAGTGGTTGTAAAGAATGAAAGTGAGGGGAAAACCAAGAGGAGCTAGGCTGTTAAGGAATGTCAGTGTGCATGTCTGGCCGTCATCCTGGCAGCATGTGTACACGCTTCAAACAAGGCGTTATCATTGACGAGGGTCAAGGTCACCCCGCAGGGTCAGTAGCGGCCGGCGAGAGGTCGTCTTGCCAAAGTGCTTGAGGACAGCAGGCGTGTCTGGTGCGCCCGGGAGGCACGCCGCCGTCGTCGTCGTCGTCGTCAGCCACCCCTCTTGAGCCTGCCATGTGCCGACAACACCACCACTATTACTACTACCTCAACTGGCAGTGGTCCCCGCGTTGGTACGGTGCTTCGCTCATCGCCTTCACTTTGTGTCTCTTGATTAGACAGCTGCATCCAAGATGTACGGGAGTTACATTAATCTAGCACAGGTAGGAATAAGATGTGTGTTTATATTTCATACCCCATCCCTTTCAGTTAGAAATGTGCAGCTCACATAGTAAGAAATCAACGGCATAGTCGTGCTTTAAAGATGTCCGTGCGTGTGTCATGATTTTGTTTTATTTTATTTATTTATTTTTTATTTTTTTTTTGGTACATTTGTTTCGATTCAGAATTAAATTCAGTACTGTATGAGATTTGTCACAGTAAGCTTGGTCTCGTACTATCCAAAATATATAAGCTGTTTGCATCGGTAACCGCAACTCGTTCATTGCACACGCCACATGATTGTTTTGTTAGCCCGAGGTAGCGTAATGCAGTGTGTCTGCTGTTGTTTTGTGCGTGTGTGTGAAGATTTTTCACTGTAGTCAACGTGTATATGTATGTACTCAGCTGTATATTGCTACCACATGAGCGCCCATAAATCTTAAGGGTTAATATACCTTGCGGATTAACAAAGTTGTATAGTTTTGTATCCTAGTCATCACTCTCTATCATAGCACTCGTATATTAGAGTGACATTTCATCGTCGATAGAGTCAGCTGTGAATTTCGTCAGCGTTCGTATCTCTTTTTCTTTTTTCATCCGTAGAGAGAAGGAAAGAGTCTGCCATACTTACATAGCCCGCCTCAGTCTTGGGGCGGTCCGGTGGCGCAACAGTTAACACCTGTCACCAATACAGTGAAGGTTGGCTGTCCTGAGTTCAGCTCCCGTCTCGGGCACGCTGTTCTTTCTCTGCACGTGGCATCTGTTTACAGGGCTGGCTGCCTTGCCGTGATATAGCCTTAGCTGCTGACTCGGCGTAAAACACTAATCCCCCGCCCCACACCTCAATCTTCCAATATCCTTCATTCAGTCCGTGCAATTTAATTTTCGTGAACTCGGTATGATTGAATGATAGGCGCTCGCTCTGCGAAGGAACAGTGTTTGATAAAGTACTTGTGACAAGTGACAAGTTTGCTGCCCAGACAACTTCTCCCTCAGCCACACCCTGGCGCACCTGTCACGTTTTGTGAATTCGCTCTTGGTGCGTAATGCCCTAGTGTCATCGTGACCCTCTAGAAGACAGCAGAATTTCTGGTTATTTATTTTTTTTTTCTGGTGGAGAGACGGGAGGGTTACTTCAAGAAAGGTGTTGGGTCGCTTGACTTGACAGCAAACATGTGAGAGGGTGTGTCAGACAAACGTGACAGAACAGCGTGGTTGGATACGTGCTGTGTGACCCAATGACGTGACTAGATATCCGCTGTCTTCCTGTATGATGTGACCAACTCTGGGACCTGGGTAGGTGCTGGTCTCACAGTGGAACGTTACAGGTGCCTATTGTGCACCGTCTTGCATGTCGTAAGGTGACACTAGATTGTGTTTTATTCGACTGCGTGGTCTGCGTCAAGAGAACCAAAGCTGCATTTTGTGAGGTCTTCGATTAAAATCTGACAAACATGAAAACCCCGACCTCACGGCGTGCGTGTTGACATTTTCTCGTTGATTCACTGAGGGAGCTGGGAGTAAACCTGAACCTCCGCCCTTGGTCTTGTTTTCGTCCTCTCTGGCGTATTTTTTTTTTCAAACCGACGTTTAAATAAAGAAAAATAAAACTAAAAGAACGCAAGATAGTTTAAGTTACGAGGCGACAGCGTATCAGTTATAGAAGTACACGTCTGTTATAGAACTACACGGCTGTGGCAGAGAGGGGAAACAGTCACGTTGAAATTCTCCGAACAACTTTTGACAGTAGAGATTCGGACACCATCCTCATCGTAGTATGTGATGGGGCAGTACATGCATCGTCCCTCCCTCCTCCTCTCTCTCTCACACACACACACACACACAGAAAGATAATAAATGTAATTGGTAATTTTCGTGGCTATAACATACTTTTTCAAGTTAAAAAAAATCTAACCCCCTTTAGGCGGATACATCCTGCATACCCTTTAGTTGAGTGCCATGTCTGTAGGAAGGATTGGTGGGGGAGGGGCGTGTTGTGTGTTCGGTCGTCGTTCTTCAGGCAGCCGTCATGCAGTGAACTCCTGCTGCCGCGATTGCACTCGAGTGGCTGCCTGCAACTGGTGGTCTCGTCCAGCGTCTTCATGCGTGCTGTAACAACACAACGCATTTCTCTAGTGCCTTTCTCCAACACCAAAGCCGGGCTAAAAGCGCTTTATAAACAACACGCACGAGCACACACAAGGGGCGGACACCTTCATGCACGAACACACACACACACACATAACACAACGTGTTTGAAAAAACCGGAGTACCCGGAGAATACCACTGCGCTACCAACCGCCCCAAGAAGAAACAGTTTGTGGCGTCTTTGTTAGTTCGTCAACTTCTGCTAGTCAAGATGTATGCAAGACTGCTTTTTCTGTGCAGTTGTATGTATATGTGCGCGCAGTAGCTGTGGATTTAGCCGATTACAGAACAAAGGTAGTATGTTAAAGAATTATGGATTAGCTTTACCTAGAATGTCGATTGTTCGAATCTCATTGAGACGGGGTAGAGCAAAAGCAGGCTGAAGGAAAAGATGAAGGAGACGCTGGAAATTATATGGGAGATTACTTGTAGTAGTACAACTTTTGAATCGATCTGCATGAGAAATTAGCACCACAGTCTCTCTCTATAAATACTTGTATATATCCTTGAGGCGGTTACCTGTCGTTATTCGAAAGATGAGAAGGGCTGTCATTTATGTGAGACAAGAAGTGCTTTGAAGTTTTATCAATTGAGCCGTTTTAGGGATGAGGGAGTGTCTTTTTAATGGGCTTTTCACAGCAAGAGAAGATCAAAGATCAACTGAATGAACGGGTAGGAGGTTTTTTTTTAAGGTGGGAAAGGTGAGAAGGTAAATCAAACGAAATCGAGGCTGAAGTTCCTGACAACCATTCAGCTCGGCGTTAAGTTCATCATTAACATCCGTTCAGCTCGGCATTAAGTTCATTGTTAACAACCTTTCAGCTCGGCGCTACATTCATAAACAGCCATTCAGTTCGGTGTTAACGTCATCATTAACAACCATTCAGCTCAGCATTAAATGCATTTCATCCTTTGAGATTACCACTTTGATGTGGATTGAAACTAATTCTCTATTCCCTCCAGCCAATTATTATTTTTAATAGTGCTTTTGGGGGGACTGCACCTAGCAAGACTTATCCAAACTTATGTTTCAAACAATCATAAGCAATATGTAAAATTGCTCTTGATAAAATGGCGTAGTGATATTCGGGTGCGGGGGGGGGGGTGTTACTAGCAAGTAGAATGTAATACATAACTAACTAGTAATACTTAACTTGCTTAGACTTGTACAGTCTAACATTTAGATTACAGACATTTCAATTCAAAAGAATTAAAATGTATGAGCATCAAGATTGTTATCAGTGCTTTCGAGATTTCACTTTTTAAGTTGGCTATAACATTTAAGACTATTGACACTGTGTAAACATTACTGACAGGCATCACAAATAAGTCTTTTACTATCATCATCATTCCTTGCTACTCCTCGAGGAGCATAGGGCCGCAACAACACCTCGCCAGCGGACACGGTTTTGGGCAGCCCTCCTCAGTTGGGCTCATGTGGTTCCGGCATCCTGTGCCTCACTCTCTACTGATCTTCTCCAAGTTTGTTTTGGCCTCACAACTCTCCTCTTCCCCTTAGGGTTCCAGTCAAGTGCCTGCCTGGCAATGGTGTCAGCTGGTTTGCGCAGGGTGTGGCCTATCCAGCCCTACTTGCGCTTTTTGATGTCTTGTCTAGTGGCATTCTGGTTAGTTCTTTCCCAGAGGCTGCTATTGGAGATCTTTTCAGGCCATTTTATTCCCTAAATATGGCGAAGGCATCGGTTGGTAAAGGTCTGGAGCTTGTTGTTGATGGTGTTTGTCACTCACCTGGTTTCAGAACCATACAGTAGGACTGCCTTCACATTGGTGTTGAAGATGCGGGTCTTACTGCGGAAGGATAATGCTCGGGAGTTCCAGATGGGGTGTAGGCTGTTAAAAGCATGCCTGGCCTTGTTTATGCGGCTTCTGATGTCGTCGTCCGCTCCACCACCCAGATATGTGAAGCGGTCTGTTTCTAGGATGTTCTCTCCTTGAAGATGGATTGGAAGTTCCTGCTTGTTGATTTTCATCACTTTGGTCTTTTACTATCAAAGTAACCAGTAATATAGACTATAGAGAAGATTGAATACTTGTAAGTAGTATCCGTTGTGGATGTTTGTTTCGAGTGTATTGTATTTCTCGCCATAATAAGTCTCTGTTGCTGACAGCGTTAAAAGGCATCAGCAACCACAACTAACCAACCCCTACTGTGTGTATTTGAAACACTAGAACATTAACACAATCGTTAAGGTTCTTACAATGGTGTAAAATGTCCTTTGCGTTGGCCCTGATCCATCGGAACCCTTTCTTGGTGCGTTCTGGGGTTACCAGTCGAACTTCCAAGATGTTTTGTGGACAGCAGGAATGAGGTTAACAGCGCCTAAAGCCCATGTGGCCTCTTTGCATTCGTCTTGGTCTAGACTGGTACATGTCACAGCGATGAATGCCCGCGGTTCGTGTATGCAAACACTGGTTGAAAACGGGTGGCCAGTGTTTGCTGGAACAGTGAAAGTGGTAGATGTTGACCAGCCAGGAGTTTGCTTTGGAGTGGTACTTTGTGTAAAGCCCACTCCTGTTGAAGAGGCACATTGTTTGCGGTCGGGAAGTTGGCGGAGGGGGGGTCCAAACATAGGCCAATGCATCGTTTATTGTGCTATTAACCGTGCATTTTACAATGCGCGATCTTCTACAAAGCATAACCAGTGGCAAAAGAAATCACGCACGACATCTGAATACCGTCAAGCAGTGGGAAAACACAGCCGGAGCTTTGCCGTGTGTCGAAAACGTCAGGTCCCCCAGCATTCTATAAACTGGCTTGCCCTTTCTGTGGAATTTAATTTTCGTGTATTGCCGTCTGTCCTAAGGAGCCAGGTATGTATGCGTGCAGGTCTCTCGAAGGTGGGTTGCCCTAAAGGGACATTCGCTCCGAGTGTTGTCAGATCAGAGGGTCTGGGAGTTGGCGGCCGCGTTATTGCCAGTCCATGTCTTATCCCTGTTTTTAAGTGTTAAGAGCGTGCTCTTTTTGAGTGTGAGTATGCGCTATATAAATCTTCATTTATTATTATTATTGGACGCCGGAGGTGTTTAACTCAGACTGTGGAACCGTCATCGTCTAGAATTCCACAACAATCAACTATCGTTATAACTAATAATTTCTAAATAATGATGCTGGTAACCGGTGTTCAGCTACCGCTGCAGCTACAGCTAAAAATGACCAGATACATCTTTGACTAAAGATGACAACACCACTTTAACAGCCAAGTAGCCCTAACCAAAACTGACCATATTCCACCATAATACGGCCAGATGCCGATTTAACATGAAAATTACGGGTTGAACAAAAAAAAGACATAACGCTCTGACACACCATAAATTACCCCACCCTTTGAAAACCCCCTACCTCCCTTCCAATAGAAAGGCAAAACGAAAAATATCGCTTTTCCAGTTTATCCGCTAAGTTGATATTGCTTTTCCAGTTTAACCAGTAAGGTAATAGCTCTGTCAGTTTATCCGGCAAGTTGATATTGCTGTAACAGTTTATCCAGTAAGGTAATAGCGCTGTCAGTTTATCTGGTAAGCTATTCGTTTTTGACGGAGGACCAATGCGTCCTTTTAGTTCTGTGTAACCTTACTCGCTGACGTTCCGTCCTTCGTTTTCAGAAACAAGCGGAGTATGTATAGTTTTTAATTGAATTTCATAATCGTTTAAAATCGTTTAACTGTGTCTCGTCTCTTTTTTTAAGTCTTGGGGATCTCAGTTCGTGTCGAAAGACCATCCTGCTAAATAGATCAAAACGATAGTACAGTCGAGGGGAAGGCGATTTCCTGCTTCATGAGCTGTAGCGATTCGCCAGAGGCCAGATTTAAAAAAAAAAAAAGCTCACAAACCAACATCAGCGAACAGGATGAAATCCCATGCGAACAAAAATATTGATTGCAGACAGAAAGCAGTGGCGTTGTCAGAGCCGGAAGGTTACAAAAGGATTGGATTAGCCGCAAGGGCATTGTCTAGAGACCTGTCTGCATGGCCGTTTTTTCTTCCTTTTGTCTGGACTGTCTTCGAGACAAGTCACTTCCGCCGCCAAAGAAATGACCCGTCGGCGAGAAACCTGATACACTGATGTCAAGGACATGACTTCGTCGCTGCCGAAGAAATGATGTTCATGACAACAAGGACACGTGGGAGCAGCAACAGCAGCAGTAGTCGATGATACTTTAGCAGAAGTCGCGGGAAATCCAACATGTCGCAAGGGGCGACCTACCGTCAGTGTCGCACGCAGAACTCGCCGCAGTCGGGCATGACACATCGTAGTCGAAGGTGCGACCCGAGAGCGATAGGAATCAGCCGCATCTGACAAGTATGACAAGCACGTCCTCACCCCGACTACTATCTCTCATACGATTTCTGGTTATTCTTTTCTTGGTCGCTAGCGGCTAATAGCGTCAAGTCTGGGTTGCCTATGTGTTCCTAATGTTTAGGGGCGACTGACACATTTACGCGCAGATTTTACGGATGGAGTAGATGTTAACGTTGATGCCATCCATCCCCAGTCTGGTTTGACTCCGTTCGTTCGCGAACTTAAGCTTTATACGAGTTAGTTTGGCTGCTGTTCGGGTGTGTTTCGGATAATGATTTTTTTTTTAAGTGGGTATAACTGTTTAGATGTGACGATGTTAAAAGCAACCAGAAATGCTGAATAATCTTTCTTTGCTGAAAGTGATAAAGAATGCAGTTTTTTTCCTTAAGTCCAGAGAACATTTTTAACCGCGAACAGGTATGCGCTTTTAGCGATAATTATGAGGAAGCGATTTGCTGGGCGGGAGGAGCCAGGAAGTAATAGCGACGTGAAGACTGCCGTGGGCACATCCATCACACCGCCATGATGACTGTGGCTGTAGATGTAGGCCCTCCTGCCCTCCACAGGACCACAGCTTCCCCAGTCTTACGATCCCTTCCGCTTACCCTAGGCTTTTGCGGCTGCACAAGTTGCCCACGACCAGCCGGCAATCAACATGTTCAGTTTGTGTGTAATTCATCCAAACTCTCTTCCTCTCTCTCTCACACACACACTTGTGGATGCGCATGCCCGTACTCTCTGAAAGCGAAAATAGTGTGTGTGTGTGTGTGTTCGCGCAAAGAGAGTGTATTTCTGCAGGCGCCTGTTGTTTTTGGACGAGTGGAGTAGTTGACAGGCAGAAATCTTGTGGTATATAGAACTGAATGTTGTTAATTGTATACTGACCAGTCATTTCGCCAGGATGAGTAGCAGTAACTCATCACGTCACATGTACCCTAATAGAGGGGGGGGGGAATTGGTGTTTAACGCCGAGCCTGCAGCTAAGGCTATATCACGTCACGACAAGGCAGCCAGCCCTGTAAACAGATGCCACGTGCAGAGAAAGAGCAGCGTGCCCGAGACGAGAGGTGAACCCAGGACAACTATCCCTCACTGTATTGTTGACAGGCGCTAACCGTTGGGCCAACGGACCGCCCGAACCCTAACAGAGCGACAGAAAGAGGATGAATAGCAGAACTTATCTGTCACGTGTACCCTATTAGAGACAGCTGAAGTTGGTGAACTAATGCAATACTGATCACGTACCCCATATGAGACAGAAAGATTGTCAATTTATGTAGTACTGATCAGATTAATAACAATGTAAAACTACATCAGTAATAATAAACATTTATTAGACTGCATAAAATAAAGATAACTATTTATAACACTCGGGGAGTGCATTTTTAATTACAGTCGTTGACTTATTACTGTAGCCCAAACACCACAGCCTTTCATGCACAAGGGCACCAGTACTTTATAGACTGTCGAGGAAGTCGGCCGTTGCTGCTTTTCAGCCGATGAAAACGTTATTTTGTCAACTTGATCCGCTGTCGTCGTTCATCCAGGAGTTATTACTGTGAGCATGAGTGTGGACATGTCACCCGAAAGCTGTGTCGCTGGCAAGCTGCTTTTGATGTGCGTCTGTTTCACGTTTACTCGCGAGGGGCTGAGGATAATAGAAAGATCATGTCACGTTGTGTCATCATCTGACAGGTGACTGATAAAGCTGCCGCCAGCACCCCCTCCGCCCCCCTTTTCCCGGTCCCCCAGCTCACCTAGTTCCTACGTTTTCTTCGGCGTCTGCGAAGCCCATCTTCCACTTCTTGTCTTGTGCAATGTCTTTCACGTGCAACATCTAGCGGCAGCCAGTCGCTTGTCTTGTGCTGTGGGACAGTCCGCTGTCTTCTTTTGCGAACTGTTAACATGCAGTCAGTCGTGTATAATATAATGTATTGGCCTTGTACTGTTTAGTTTCGGGTAATGGTTAATGCTGTAATGTTGTCTTGTGTTACATTTAGAGGCGTAGTGTGTCCTTTCACTAGGTCATTGCACGACGTGGAAGAGGACAATGAGGGGTGTGTGTGTGGTGGAGGGGGATGCATCAAGGAGGCGACGTTCATTTGCACAAGCCATTGGAAACTACTGGAGCGCAACGTTTCCCACTGCTGGGAGTTTATTGTGTTATGCTGAAGTTTAAGCTGGTTTTGTGACAGACCCTCCGAGAGTTCTGCCTGTCTTAACCATTTCGTCTGCTTGATATGTATTTATTTAAGAGCCAGTGTTCTGGTCATTTTCGAAACGAGTTGTTGATGGGGGTTGCCGGTTATGTGACGTCACAGCAGCGATCGCGCGCTTCTCGTGAGGGTGTTAACTGTTGGCGAAGTGGTATCTAGTTAGTGGCTGCCCTGTGTGTGCGACAGTGACAGGAGGGCTGCTCATTGTCTTTAGGTTGACACGTCATTGACTCTGGGACTCTAGCTTTCGCAAAGTGAATGCATCCGTTTGGTGCAGCTTTCACACGCGCGCGCGCGCCATGGAGCGCCCCGTTATATAACAGTACCGTGTAGACCTCCTACGTAGCAGGTGTTACATTTCGTGGATGACTGCGCTTTAGTGAGCACGGACGTTGAGTGCCGCGCTGCACGCTCTGTGGCAATCATCTCCCCCCGTCAGTGTCGAGAAACCGTCCGACGACCTGCGGTCACTTCCCGTCGCCGTTGACGGTACCGGAGAGGTAAGTGTGATGACCTACAGCATCGGAACACAACCCCGTTAGTCGCAGTTGTCGTGAGGTACTATCGGACACGTCCCTGCTGCGACGGTGTTCATCGGCAGTCGACTTCCTTGCGTAGCTGACACTGTTTGTCTCGTGTCGAACGGTGGGTTGTCTTTTGTCTCATGCCCTTCGACCTTTCTCTCAGCTCAACCGCGTAGTTATGAAGAGATGAGGGCTACCTCGGGTGTTGACTATGGACCGGAAGTGCTGCGGAGTCGGCTAATAATCGAGCGTTGCATCTCTTGCGTGTATGGTCCACTGCTAGGGCTGCAAAGGGTTGTACGTACTGAGGCAAAGTAAATCCCGAGGGTACGGACTGACCACTGGTTCCTAATTGACGGTCCCAGTAGTAAAGTGGCAGGATACAACCGAATATTTAAGACAGTTTAGGCTCGCCCGTCCACACGTGGTGGCGATGACACACTAGGGGAGTGCGTGCGTGGGAGTGGAGGTGGAGTGGCACGGTGTGTAAACAGTGGGCGGGGACAGGGTTGAATGTAATGGTTGCGTGCGTGTGTGTGTGTGTGTGAGAGAGAGAGGTGGGGTAGTGATGGTGGATAGGTTGTTTGAACACTAGAACACAGCTGCCGCGTGCTGGCGACGGCTGGCGGAACCCGTCCGTCCGCTGTACAGCTTGAGCGCAACATCGATAGAAATCCCGCGGAGACTAAACAAACCGCTTGCCAGCCCAGACCGTGCAGCCAGCTTTTAGGATCCAGCAGCGGCAGCGACGACAGGATATATAGGGTCCTGTGTCGCCTTTGACACGGAAATCGGTGCCACAGCGTGTGACACTCACGACGTCTTCTGCCGTGTCATGTGGAGCCTCAGGTAACCTGCTCCTCTTCCTTTACACTTGCCGTGAGGTCGTTCTAACTACCCCACCCCCGCCCCGCCCTTCTCTCTCACTCACTTTTCAGCAGAAACTGAATGGCTGGATTGTGCACGATATTTTTAAAGCAAAGCACCTTGGGTGGGTATGTACGGGGTGTTCATACTTATTTTCTTTGCCTGCTCTGATGGTCGAAAGCTGTACTGGAAAACAGCAGGCACAAGTCTTGACCTTTGCTAGGAGTATGGGGTAGGGTAGGATGGGCAAGGGAGACTTTGAATTAATTTAGAATAGTATTATTCCCTGAAATATAACGTTTAGGGATACTCTTGCTCGTTTTGTGGAAGGGGATGCATGGTTTGTGTTGTGAGGTTCCGTACCCACAGCGGTTTGATAAGACATGTGGCGCGAATTCTCACTCCAGCCATCGTTGTCAGAAGACAGTGGACAAATTAAGTCTTTCTAATGAGGCCCTAAATGGACACAGCACTAAAGAGCGCCTCACACTGGAATTGTGACCAAAGTTCGAAGGAGTAGTTAGACCTAGAACTGAATGGGTTGGAGAATTTGTCTTTTCAAGGTATTGAGATTTTAAGTGTTTTTAAGTTGCAAATTTTGCCTTAAGCAGGCAACAAATGGCTGTCTTGTAGGAAATAGGGAGTTGTTTTTTTTTAAGTGGACTGGTGTTTTTGGAGGCTGTTTACACTGTGGGACAGTGTGGCGGTATCAGCAGTCGCATGGTGTGATGTGCGCGTGCATGCGAGATGACAGCAAAGAGTACATAGATGACAAGTGGGTTGGTGGGTCTGGTAGGGGGGTAAGAGAGAGGAGAGGCCTCTAAGGTCACAGTGACCTTTTAAGACATGCATATTTGCACAAGTATGAAGGACATTGCCAGGTTACAATCAAACTTTAGAAAAGGGGCATAGCTGTAGTTGCTTACTCATGACTTGGTTAACTTGGCAGAGAAACCCTAGTTAGATAAGGGACATATAAACATGGTCACCAATGGCTTAAATGACATGCTTGATCACTGCAAAGAACTAGCTAAATGAAGAACTTGGCATTAAAAACATGTAGGCTCAAAGAACTAGCTGAGGGACTTGCTCAGCATTTAAATAAGTGTCATAGCAAAGAACTAGCTAAATGAGTCACCATTAAAACATGTCACCTCGAAGAACTAGCTAATTACTAAGAGATTTGCTAAGCATTTTAAAAAGTGTCATTGCTAGGAACTAGCTAAATTAGTCTATTAACATCAAAAAGTGTCCTATGGAGATTTAGATGGTGGACTTACTAGGTAATGGTGAAACCTTGGTTTCCCAGCCAGAGGCTGATGAAACAACATTTCTGTGAATCCCTTGATAACATGGCGCCGAAGGAAGCAGCACTACATAGTTGAATGGCGTGGATAACCATCGTATGCAGTCAGCCTTAAGCTGTCTGTGAAGTCATTCTTCTTGCCTTTTGAAAACGATTGAAAAATGCATGCTAATTGTTTACCAACTTACAGCTGACAGTGATTAAGGGAGGTGTTCTTGGCATGTTACATGACAGCAGATGTTTCACCAGACTGTAGTTAATAAAAGAGGTTATGACAAGCTATAGTAGTTTTTCTCAGCCTGTGATTATTGTTCATATTTGTTTTAAAGCCCACAGCAAATGAAGTAAATTTGGGTTCAGGCAGACAAGAATCGACATTCTTGTGTTGTGATTAGGGATGATCCGTCTGGAGCATTATTTTTCTGTTCACTGACCAGCACTCTGGCAGGCTTGAGTGGCATAATTGTTCACTTGTGACACTGGTGTTGTGTGTGTATTTAAACCCCCAAAACCCAAAAAATTTTTAAAGGTAAGGGTAGTCCCTGACCTATGGCTTGTGTGAGGCAGTGATATGTCAGAGCCTGCACTTACCTCAGGGTCAATGTGTTAAAGCCCTCACTCACCTCAGAGCCTGAGGCAGTGAGGCATTAGCAGAGCCTGCGCTAGGGTAGGGTGAGCAGGGCGACTGCCCAAGGAGGCCTCACACTAGCAAGTTCACCCTCGGGATGAGACAGTCCGTAATTTTCTTGAAATTAAAAAAAAATATATATATATATATCTTGCATCCTACAATATGGCGTTGCAGGGCACAAGAGAGAGGCTTGGAGACCCCAAAAATGGTCCTTTTCGGGGCTTAATGGAAATGCAAGCAAAGTATGATCCCACAATGAAAGAATACAGTCATAGAATCAAAAAGGAAGAAATATTTGACCACTACTTGGGCCATCAGATTCAAGACGAGTTGATTCAACTAATGTCATCAGAAGCTCAGAAGAAGATATTAGAGAATGTACAAAAAGCAAAGTATTTTTCTTACTCTTGACTGTACCCCCGACGTGAGTGATAAAGAACAAATGAGTTTAGTGCTGCGATTTGTCGATGTGAGTGACAAGGATGTAGAAGTGTCAGAACACTTCATCAAATTTTTACATGCCGGATTACACTGGCAAAGGGTTGACAGACACTCTGCTTGAAGCACTTCCAAAACATGGGCAACAAATCGAAGACTGCAGAGGTCAAGGATATGATAATGGAGCAAACATGAAAGGCAAGCATCAAGGTGTTCAAGCTCGAATACTGCAAATAAGTCGCCATGCTTTTTACATACCTTGTGGGTGCCACAATCTTAACCTTCTTTTGGGGGACATGGCGAAATGCAATCCTCAAGCCTCGACGTTCTTCGGTGTGTTGCAGAGAATATACTGTGTCTTTGCAAGTTGCCATGGCAGGTGGAAGATATTAGAAGATGATGTCCTGTTTCTTACACCAAAAGCATTGTCAGAAACAAGATGGGAATGTCCCATGGAGAGTATGAAAGCCGTACCCTATCAAACGGCTGAAATTCAAAATGCGTTGCTACTCGTTTCTGAGACGAACAATGATCCAAAAGTGGCAAGTGAAGCTTGCAAACTATGATCTGGGAAATTTTGAATTTCTGGTTGCCGTCGTTGTGTGGTACGACATCCTGTTTGCCGTCAACACTGTCAGCAAAACCTTGCAGTTGTCAAATATGCAACTCGATGTAGCCACTAAAAACATTCAGTCTCTTATAAATTTCTTAATCACGTATAGAGACAATAGATTTGCGTCAGCAATAATCACCGCAAAAGAAATAGCATCAACAATGAACATCGAATCTGTATTTAAAGAGCACCGCCTTAGGGAAAGGAAGAGGCAATTTGAATATAAAGTCATGGATGAACCACAGGAGACACCTGAAGAGTCTTTTAGGGTTGAGTATTTCTTGTGGATCGTCGATCAAGCATTGAGATTTCTGAAGAAATGTTTTTAGCAACTAGAGCACTATGCTGGAATATTAGGTTTCCTTTACAATGTTTCACAACTTCGCACAATCACAATGAATGAATTGAGCAAACATTGCAAGGATTTGGATTTGGCATTGAGAAACGGCGATTGCCGGGATTTGCTTCCAAAGGCCCCGCAATTCTATTTGCCCAAGGCCCCGCACCCCCCTAGCGCCGGCTCTGGCATTAGAGCCATCCCTGAGCCATTTTGTAAGGGCATGCCTATCTCCTCCTCTCCATCTGTGCCCTACACTCTCAAACTGTTTACAGCATCAGGTCTATAACAGGGTCCACTAGTAGAAGTATGTGGCATCACATGGTATTGAACAGTCTGGTTAATGTGCCTTTAGGTTTGGATTACTCAGTGAGGGAGTGAACATTTTTGTGTTAGGGTGGTGAGGGCGAGGTGATGACTTATGTACTATAGTTTCATTGGTACTGTGCAAGAATCACAAAATTTATTTTTACACAGCACGCATGGAAAACACAGTATTCAGAAACTAGTGTAAAACTCTGAGAAGTCAGTTGATGCAGTGAGTAGCAGCATACCTTTGTAGTGTTAAGCATCCTGTCAACCACAAGAGTTTCCTAACAAGTGCAGAAACAATGCGATACGATGTCTTGTTTGTTGTGTAGTATGACATAAAATTATAAAACAACACTGTCACACAATACCTTGTTGGATTTTTTTCCAAGATATTTTGTCACCTAGTGGAAGATGAGCTATAGGATCTTACCACTGCTTATCTTTTCTTCCACAGGACAAGGCTGAAAACTTTGTCATGGCAGCACTCTTTTGTGCTTCAGAGGAAGGCAATGTTGATGGCCTAAAGGAGCTGTCAGAAATGGCCAACAACGTAGACCTTAGCACAGCCAACAAGGTGAGCAAATGTTCGGTACACGTAACACAGTTTGCAAGAGATTATTCTTCCAGCTGTGTTTTGTTTGTTTTAACATAGCTATCAAGATAATATGATTGTGCGGTGTGAACAGGATATTTTGATACTGGCATGACATTAAGAGTTCTTAAAGGGCAACATGGCTGCAACATTTCTTTTTTATGATCAGGTTAAGTTCATTTTAAAATAATAATTCCCAAAATACGAGTGCATAATTACGCTTCATTTTCAACATATAAGTCTTCAAACATCGGTATTCTCACCTGCCCCTAGAAAAGCGGAAAAAAATTGCTCTGCTACACTGGAGAGTTTCATTATGTATAAGTAGTATTTGTGACAGCAAGTCATCTCAACAAATCTATGCATGTCTTTTTGTAAAATGAAGAAACATCACTCAGATTGTCATGTTCAAGAAGCAATTGCTTTGCCCAGAAAATGAAACAGCTGATTTTGGAATACAGCCCTACAGATTTGAGGAAGATTTCTTTATTTTATTGAAACTTCAAGATTTCCCTGTACTGTATAAGTGACTGGATAACAATCATTTTTGAAATGTTTTGAGCAAATTCTTGAGTATGGTGTGGTGACAAAGTTTGCATGGCACGTTTGAAAAAATCAGCATATAAATCTGTATAATCATACAGAGCTCGGGAAAAAGTTAATCCACTATTTTCATCCGAGTGTCGAAGAGAACATTTAGCAGCAGCACATTATGTCCTTGTCTGTTTTTTTGTACCAAGGATTGCATCTTTCCTCTTCAAATTCAGCACATGCAGATGCTATTTTTTAGAAATTCTATCCTTTCCTCGCTTCCTGTTTTCTCAATCCAGGTGTGATTAAGAAAGAAAACATTCATATAGTACTTCCAATGGCTCTTCATCATAAAATACCACCGAAATATGTTTGATACTTTATGCTCTATTTCCAGCGCTTGTGTTGCCCTTTAAAAACCGCAGCTGTGTTGGTGGGTGGGTAAAACCTCTGAGGTAGAATCATTATAAGAAAGACTTGATATGACAGTGAAGTATGCAATGGTAGGAAGGCTTTAAAAACATGTAGATGACATTGAGGCATGAAAACAAAATCCAAAATGCAAAAGGTGACTGTTTCAGCATGGAGAGACTGCTGTTCACATGGCAGCAAGTGGGGGGCATGTAGATGTCCTTCGCTTCTTGCAGGATAAGGGTGTTGACGTCACTGTAAAAGACAAGGTATTTTTCCCCTGTCTCTTTATTCTGTGTGTCCCTACTTTCCCAACACCCCCACTAGTCAGCTGATTCCCTGCTTCCCCTTACTCTGACTCCCACCCCTCAGGATTCAGCGAAACAGCAAATGAGATTCAGGAAAGATCACTATTAATATATTAACTATTGTCTATTAATCAATATGATCATAGTGGACTTATTTTGCCCTGGTCAAATTCTGTTAGCTGCAGCTTGATCTCTAATGATCTGATAAAGTGGGTGGGTGGTTGAATGAGCAGTAAAGGACTTGGAAGCCAGTCATGAAAGAACAGTGTGTTGAATAATGCCCCTTTGATGGCATTGCTTTGTACATATTACAATTTATTCTCTGTGGTACCTGGAACTTTTGTCAGAGGGACAGTAAAAGGAATTACTCTGTATTACTGTATCTTATAGCGATAAAAAAGTAACATGAAATTACTCATGTGATTAGTAGCTGATGTGTAAGGCATAAGAAGAGTATCGCTTCAAGAGAGCGGTATCAGCATTTATATTTATTAAAGGGACAGAAATGGGATCTTGCATGGGGAATTAGTCTAGCTAGGTAAAGAAGCATAATCTAATATGAAAGGAATCAAATAAAAATCAAAATTTATAGATTAAGTTTTGCTGCACCTGATTTTTATCTATTTTTTTATTTTACAAGCAAGGAGACTCTGCCATCTACTGGGCAGCCAGGCAGGGTCATCTAGATGCTATCAAATGCCTACACGCAGCGGGCCTTTCTCTCGACTCTCAGAACAAAGTATGCATGTTTCTCCTTATTGTTTATAAAGAAATTAGTCAAAACAAAAATTTTCAGGGAAGAAAACATGTATAATATCTTATAAAACTACTCAAAAGTTCGATGGCTGAAATTTATGCGTGCATTTGTGAATTCCTGGGTGCATGCATGCATGCAGATTAGATACCTGTGCAGAGATGAACATGCATGAGTACTGACAAATGCATTTGAGGATGATTTAATAACTTAAGCATTGGGCCATGGTTTCATGTAGACCTGTGTGAATCTGGTCAGTAAAAAAAAAACATTCTTTTAGTGAGAGTGCCCAGACATTTTTCATCTGGATTCGTGAAACATAAGAAATGTAGTAAACTGGCTTAAATAATGTAGAAAATTTGCTATTCTGAAAATACCAAACATTAGTGAAGTGCTATGACCTGCACAGCAAAAACTTACTTCTTTGCATGAACTTGTCCTGAAACAGTCGGAGGAGACTGCACTGCATGTGGCTGCTCGCTATGGTCATGCCCAGGTCGTGGACTACCTCTGTTCATCTGGTGCCAACATCAACATACTTGATAGTGTGAGTATAGAGCCATTTGCGTATGTAATCAATGACTTTTGCTTAACATTGTTGGTGCAGAACTAGAGCTGATGCTGTGGTGCTCTTTACCACCACAGACATTGAGTGATTGTCACAGTGTGCTTGTTGAATGTTGTTGGTGTCTTCCACAGCTATCAGGCTGTTGATATCCTTCACCAGAAATGTTTTTGCTGGGAATCAGTTTGCTGTGGTGTTTACATTGCTGTTTATTATTGCATGTTTTAACAGTTGTAGTAACCAAAGCTTGTTTCCAGTTATTGTTTGGGTCTGGGCCATTACTTTTGTTGGTCTGCTGAGTGAGGTCAACATTTCCATCATTGTACTGGCATGTGTCTAATTGTATGTTTGTGTGTGTGTGTGTGTTGTCAAACATTGGGAGTGATTACCACTGCACTTTTGACAAAAGCTTAAAATTGAATGATGTGGGAGAGCTCAAGCTAAGAAAGCCACAGACAAATGTAATTGCAGCCTATTAACAACCTACTGAACTCAACCCAGACACACAGAAGCTCAGTTTATCTTGTAATAGTAATGAGAAAGACCAAAATTTTGTGCATCAGCATCTCACATGTAATGCAGTCAGTCACATTTCAAATTGCAAGTTTCTCAGAATAGAGGATATTCACCATATTTTGTGATAAGAGTGGTTATATACTCAAGAAGTCAACAATAATCTTTAAACCCTTTTTTACTTAAAATTTTGTTGATTAAAAACAAATCAAAACAGAGTGGCAAAACTTGGACAGGGTTGATCATAACTGATAAAATTCTCACCGATAATCTTTAAATCTTTTGAGCTTTTTGTGCCGTTTATTCCCTTTTATACCATAGCTTAAAGTCAAAACTAGTAAAACTTGAGCAGTGTTGGTTGACAACTCATGTTGCTTTGTAGTGTTCTGTATGCATGGCAAACTGATTTTTTTTTTCCCAAAAAAGTAATCAGACCAGTGCTAGATTTTGTTTTCTTTGTTTATATATTTTGCAAGAGTGATGGACAGTTTTGTTTACCCTGCAAGTTTTGTTTTACACCGGTAGCTTGGAGAAACACCACTCCACAGTGCAGCATGGCATGGCTACGTGTCTATCGTGCAGACTCTCTGCTCTTATGATGCTGTGGTGGACATACAGAACAAGGTAAAACTTCTGTCATCAAATGGATCTGCTTTTTGGAACAAAATGTATTCAGAGATGTCTTTCTGTGATCCTAGATGGTCAGTCACATTGACTGTATCAAAATGCTTTGATGACAAGGTAGAAATGTTTCTGTTTCAAAAAGGCAAATGTTTAGCATCAAAATGAGATATATATATATATATCTAAATATTTTGAATATAGATACAGACTGGTCAGATTAGAAGTATTTATGGTATGTGCATGCATTTATTCATGAGTCAGCTTAAATGTAAAAAAAAAAAAAAGTAAAGGTAACTGCTATCTTGTAGCTGTGTTTTGGCTGTGGAGGGGTGAGGTGTTAAGAGATCACATATTTTTCTTAGAGCCAGTTCTTTATGAGAGTGATGCCTCTCTCTCTCTCACTCCTTCACCTTCCCCAACCTTCAATGGAGTCAGGTACCCATTCCTGTCAGCTGGTTCTACTGAAGGAAGTTGGCTATGCCTCATGTATAAACTTTTATTGGCTTGGAGGCCAGTGCTCTAATCACTCAGCTATTAACCACTAGTAACCCCACCTCTTGCTTCGCCTTTGATGGTGCATGGTACATGCAGGCCAGTCGGAGACAAACATGGCTACATGTTGAATGAACCTCCATGTTGAATGAACCTCGTGTCTCCATCACACAACTTCCACGATCATTTTTAACCCCTAAACATTTCATTATGACTTCACCATATGGTGCACAGCTTTTTTTTTTTTTTTAAGAAAGCTCCATTCACACTGTCAAACTAATTGGAGCCTGTAAAGCTGGTGAGATTGACATTCGAGCTAAATGTTATGCAAGCCTCATTGGGTCACCAGTGCAACATCAAATTCACATTACTATTGGAGCCATCGCAGTTACAAAAGCCTATTGTGATTGGAAGGCAGGGTAAATTAGGAATTTTTACTAGTTAGATGAGAACAGAAAACAATTTATTAATAGTAATAAAGCATGCTTTTATAGTAAAGACTTGCAGCTTTACATTATTGACTAAACACCACTCTTAAGTTCTCTCATTAGTGCTGGCCTAAACTACGATGCAATAACATAATAGCTATTCACATTTTCAACTGTTCTGGACAAAGTTGTTGATCTTGTTGATATTAATTTCATTCTACTTGTGTCTAAGTGCACTATCAATAAAATGCTGCAATCATAAATTGTTGTACAATCCCATAAAGCTTAGATCTGCATCCTCGTAATACGTGTACCTAACCATGTAGTGCCGATGAACAACAAACACTTGCCTTTGTGGCAATATTTGTCATTCACCACTTTAAAACAAAAATTTACCTCGAGTACTCTTTTTTTTTTTATTTGTCTTGACACTTTTTCATTACACTTTGTACATACTGGTGTTAAATTATTCATAAAAAGGGTAGTTGTTGACCAGACACTCTGTGCTAAGCTGCTCATGTGATCAATTGCAAAGTTTTATCCATCTGAGACATTTCTCCCTGTCACGATATGGTCTTTGACATAGTATGAACTTCACTATTCCATTTTCAAGTCTTTCAGGGTAGCTAGAAGCGGTGTTGCACAAACCCCAAGTGCATTTTTTTACCATGATTGTTTTGCTGAAATCAATGAACATACTAGCACTAGACATGGTGCTTGTCTCAGAACAGGCAGAGTAACTCTACCCAGCAAAATTTCTCCTGTGGATTCTCCAAAGTCACAATATGATCCGTCGTGACGTCACCACAGGCGGAGGGTCTTACAGTTAATACACTTCCCCCAGCATATGTTGGGACACAAGGTGTGGAGAGCAGTTTGAAGTGAAGGTCACCAAGATGGTAGTAGGGTACTAGCAGGATGTAGTTATCAGAGCAATAGTGTGGTGTGTGTGGGTGTGCATGTGTTTACATGTGTGTACAATAAATATATGCACATAAGCCACTTGCTGGGTGAGCTGGTAGGTGCATGATGTGTCCTCTGTTGCATGTTAATATGTCTAATTTTGTTCTAGTTGGCTACTAAAGGTCTTATTGTTCGTCTGGTTATAAGACATTGTATTTATATTATTGTTCCCATGAACACACTGGTGCTAAAGCCCTTCATGGTTTCTTGCACCGTTTACAAAATTAAAATCAAATTTTTACAATTTATTTTGTATTCTATGATCCATTGCCTTTACAAATTGATGTGTGGATTTCCATGTGCACATAGTTGATAAAAATAAGTGAACTTCTATTGTTCCAAAGGTATCTTCTGTAATGTGCATATGAGATGTTTATTCTTTGTGTATGCTTATGTTCGCATGCATGTGGGTGATTTGTTGCATGCTGTGTGCATGCGTGACAAATTTGTTTTGTTTCAGAGAAGTGATTTCTCCACTTGCTGACATTTCATTTTTTTTATCTATGTGGTGTGTGTGTGTGACAGTGGAGAATGCACTAGGGGAAGACAACTTCTGTAGCTGGCTGGTGCTCTCTCCCTCCCCGCCTCTCTCTCTCACACTTTTCATATACTGACCTATTTATTTTATTCTATTGATTGTAGGAAGGAGAAACAGCTTTACATTGTGCTGCTGTCCGAGGAAATTTAGACTGTATTAAAGTACTCTTGGAGCATGGAGCACCAGTCAACCGACTGGACAAGGTTGGCCATGTTTTCTTTGAAGAGCAAGACAGATTTATTTATACAAGTTTGCATAATAGGAGCAGTGTGTGTGAACATTGTCATTCGTCAAAAGAGCATCAGTAGACATTGTTCACATCTTTTCTGAGTGAGGGAGAGCACTTGATGACTTTTTGTTGTTATTTTAGGGTTTAATTCCAACAAACTCCTGTCTGTAACCTTGATGTGGTCCCATCTTGACCACATTTTCACATCCAGTCAACTTAATTTTGTTTGTTTTTTTTTGTTTTGTTTTTTTTCATTTCATTCCTACTTCCTTTTACTGCCATCTAATCTGACTTCATTATACTGCCACCTAATCTTACCTCATTATACTACCATGTAATCTTTGGCTTACTAAAAAGATCGAAAAGAAAGCAATGTCTGTATCAACCATCCAGAACTGTTAGATACTATAAATATTTTTAATATGTTAGGGTAAAGGTAAATGCTTTTGTCTCAGAACTGTGAGTTGGCATAATTCTGATTCCTCACAGCCATAAAAGTCATTTATATCAGTTTTATTATTGAGCTTTAGCTTTACCAAGTTTCTTGGATTCCATCACAGCGGGGCAGCACAGCATTACACATGGCCTGCCAGCGTCACCATGCCAACATAGCCCTTCTACTGTTGAGAGCCAGCTGTGAATTGGATTTAATTGATAAGGTATATACAAACTGCAATCAGGTCCTTTGTTGTGATCAGAGATGTTTGTTTTGATGGTAAGATATATGTGATAAGGCTTTTATTCCCAGAAAGTTTATATTCATGCTGGATTTTTCCCTTCTGTGACTCTTGATAGGAACATTATTCTTTGACTCCTGATAGGATAATCATGAAGGACTGTTCATTCTGTCTCCAACTGGATAATCATGACCGAGGTGTTAATTCTGTGACTCCTGATAGGATAATTATACTGGGCTTTTCATTTTGTGACCCTTTATAAGATAATTTTACTGAATTTCTATAAGATACTTGTGTTTGAGGTTTTGATTTTGTGACTGCTGTGCTGTTCATTTTTCTCCTCAGGAGACAGGGGAGAGTGCTCTACATGTGTCAGCAAGAGAAGGACTGCTGGAAGTTGTTCGGCTCATGTGCACACTAGGCTGTAATGTCGATATAATCAGCTCTGTAAGTTTTTTTTTAATCTTGTCAGCAACACCTGCAAAACTTTTTTTTTTGGGGGGGTGAGGGGTGAGAAACAAAAATGTTGAAAAAAAATGTGTGCATGGCATTAATTCTGAGCATGTCCCTCATTAGACTACTCAAATTCTTCCCAGAGGTGAATGACTTACAACTGAGGGCAAAGGAAACTTCTGGTTTGACATGATCTTCCAAATTAGTAGTGACTGCCTAAATGTAAAATTCCATAAGGTACAAAATTAAAATTCCACGTTCACTGTGGAAAATTAAAAAAATGCGTATTCCACCTTACTCTGGGTATTTTCTGAGAAACTGACTGACTTTGACTTGATAATGTTACTCTTCCTCAGGATGGATTCACACCACTCCACCTTGCAGTGAAAGCTGGCCATATTGAGATTGCGCGCTGTCTTCTCATGGCTGGTGCTAAACCGGACATCCCTAACAAGGTTTGTTAATCCAGACAATCAGTTTCATGCACAAGCAGATTAGGAGTTAGTAGCTGCATAGTTTGCAGGGGTGCTGGTGGTAAGAGATGGATGCTAGCTTGCAGTAAGATTCTGTTGTGTGTAGGGTAGGCAAGAAGTCACAAGACATACTCAAAATTGAATTTGCAGTGGTGCTGCAAGTCAAATTGTGGATTAAGGTAGGAAAATTTTTGTTTGCAAATACTTCCCCACTTATTTCTCATTTTACATGCTGGTATTAGGAGGAAAATTATTTAAAATGCACATTTGAGTCACTCTAAAATGTGATTGGGCTACCACCGAAAAGAATGAGGAATACTGTGTATGAATCAGAGTTCTTGCGCATTTTGGGTGGAAGAGGAAAAGTTAAAAAATAAAACATTCTACAAAAAATGTGAAGGCATATCCAACTCTTCAGGAATATTGTGGAGTTTACCAAACTATTAAGATGGAAAAAGAAATGTTTGCAAGCTGTAAATGAAAAAAGGAAAGAATTATAGATGTCACAAAACTATTCTCAAAAAATATTTTCATTCATGTCAATAGTATGAAAATGATAATTAAACAAGGATGAAAGTTGTTTCTTGTATTTTTTCATTAAAACTCCATGGCTCAACCTTTGATTCTGATACCCAGGTATGCACAAATTTGAAGTATTTTCAAAAAAAAGTTCAAAGTTGAGAGAGAAAAAACTGTTCCTACCTTATCCCATGGTGAAATTGCACTTTCTTGTAAATCCAAAGAAAATGTATTAAATTTCCACAAAAAAAGTTTTTGTACAGTTTTATACACAACTGATGATCACTGATGGTCCAGTATTCAGTGAGTTTTAATATTACACAGTATGTAGCAATGAATAAACAGAACTTATGATGATAAAGAACAACTTGTCAAAAATAGGCTTGAAAATGATAAAAATTGCTAACTTTCGCAGATTCATTTGTGTTGCCATGGTTTTTATGAAAGAAAGTACATCCAGAAAAATTCAACACTTCAAATTAACATCTTTTTGTTTCTGTCTTAAGGGATGTAACTCTTTTCTAGTGTGATTTTCATAGCTAAACGACCGGATTTTGTCCCTTTATGCTTACATAGTTTTCTAGTAAACAGTATTGAAAATGACAGACACAGGTGGGCGGCCCATACTTAATAGCTGCTGAAGGAGCTGGACTCAGAGAGTTAAGCACCCAGAAGGAATGATTCTGCCAAGAATATGTCACAGAATGCAAGTTTTTAAACCTTCAAAGCATGTTTCGTCTACTCTACATAATGAACAGGATAGATAAATATAGTATCCAAACTGTACCAAGTAACCAAGAAGTTTAGAATATAGGAAAAGTGCAGCATAAGGGATCTGGCAGCTAGTGTAGTACATTATCACTGCCTTAATGTCTACCTGGACCCTAGGAGCAAGGAATAACAGCTGGAAGAGGACACCAACAACTGACCACCACCTGTGACATTAAAGACAGTGTCTTTCCTCCCACACCTGTGAAACCCTTCTTCTCATCAACCCCTTCCATCTCTCCTCCCACACCTGTCCAAACCCTTCTCCTCTTCATCCCTTTCCATCTCTCCTCCCACACTTGTCCAAACCCTTCTCCTCTTCATCCCCTTCCATCCCCATGCCTTATGTTTCTCAGACCCCCATCCCCCCACAGGGCAAATCACTTTTAGGTAGAGGCACTTTCTTCCTTTCAGACACAACATTTTATTTGCTTTTGTTAAATTGTAACTGTATATTCTTCTGGAGCTCCATCAGCTTCAGTATAATTTTGTTTAGCTTGTGAAGTTAAAATTGCTGTATAGCCAGTTCTGGATGTTTCTGTTATCTCCAAATTGTCAGTAATGTCATGCATGTTGTTTTTTTTTCCCCACCAAAGAAATATATAAATGAATTCCTGTTTTTTATATTATTTTATGTTTGTAATCTCTATTTTTTGCTGTTCGCTCAGCTCAAAGATGTGAGTCATGATTTTGTGACAAAGTTCTAATTTCTAATAAGATAAATATTTTGTTACCCTTTCCAAGCATGATATCAGTGTTGCTTAACATCAGAGGTAACTACTGATTTAAATTTTTGTTAGTCCGTAGTGATTGATCCGTTGCCTGTAAAAGCCTCACTCTCTATTCCCTGTTTGCTCTGCCCCCTCTCTCCCTCTAGTGTTCTCTGTCACTGACTTAAACATGCACATGCATTCATGTGTGTGCACACACACACTGCCCCTCCATACACACACCCACCAACGTTCGCTTATCATGAAACTAGAACTAAATGCCTTTGCATGAAACCATTTGCTGGAGGTAAAAAGCAAACATGCAGTTTTCAAATCTTTTAAATCCACTGCAGCACAAGTGATACATATTTACAACATGCAAGTGAGATGATCTGAAATTCTGATGTTTGTAGTGTCATTATCAAACAGTGTTAATGTCATCATCACTGAAAATAATCATGGTGTGTTACATGTTGCATGCTGCGTCTGTTGCAGGATGGGGTCACCGGGGAAATCATGGCTCTTGCACAGGGATTTATGGACATTGCAGAACTAATGAGCAAGGTCAAAGGGGTATGTAAGGTTACCATTAAGATTAATTTAAATGTCATCTTACACGCTTCATTTTAAGTGTCATCTTACATGTTTACTTGTCCATTCCTGTGCTCCTACTGGTGCATATGACAGCAGTTTGAAGAAATACACACAACAATTTGTTGAAGCCCGATACTGTCTTCCATATTCAATCTCAATCTATCAGTGAGAGGAAGCTTCATTCCATTGTCCATAATACAGCTAAACAAGGTCTGACTGGCTTGTCCCTAACACTGCTGACCAAGGTTTGACTGGCTTGGTCCATAACACTGCTGTCTAAAGTTTGATGGGTTTGGTCCGTAATATTGTTAAGTAAGATTTGATGGGCTTGTGTGGGCAGGTATGTGTGTGTATGAGAGAGATATATATATATACCATTTGGGTGTGGGTGTGTATTTGTTGGGGGTGGGAAGAGTAGTTTATGATTTATTTTGATTTTTGGTGAGCATTTCACTATTACATTTTATGTAGTGAATATTCCATTTTGAAATATGCATAACTGTCAGTGACACAGACCTAAACTAGGCTTTTGAATGTTTTCTTACTGAGCTATGATAAAACAGTTTAGTTTTTGGTTGTGTTTTATAGGAGAAAGGTCAGTTATTTATCCAGCAGCTCTCTCCATCAAGCAACAGTCTTCCACGCATTAAACTCAAGGTCCTTGGATCTACTGGTGTTGGCAAATCTTTGTTGATTGAATCTCTTAAGTGCGGCTTCTTGGGCAGCTTCTTCAGACGAAGACTACCAAACAGCACAGGCAGTTCCTTCAGGAGTAAAAGTAAGAACTTCTGTGTGCAGGTGCTTTGCCAGGGAGTGTAACCATGCATTCAAATATTTATATATGAATATGCATACATAGATATGCAGCACGATTGTCCAATATTACAAGAGCTTCGTCCATTGTACAGTTGAAGCTGCATGTTAGTATAGTTATAATGGCACCCAATAGACATGCGGCATATTATGTCTTGCAAATCTAATAACAGTATGGAGAGGAGCAGAGATAGAATTAACTGACTCCCATTCATTAAACTGTCACCAGAATCACTGTCTCGGCAGTTCAGTCTGCCAACACCACTCAACTACCAGGTTGCAAACCCTACATACACCAAAGGACTTGAAATACAGCAAGCCACACTAACAGGTAGGATCTTACTGGTTTGTGATGATATGTTCCTCTACAGCTCTTCATCATTAACCAATTGGTAAGGATTTTATGTCCAAGAAAGTTTTGGACTGTAGCAGTAATAATTTTCACAAATTCAAAAACAGTAAATGCCTGAGTCCATTCAAATATCTACAGCATGTAACATTTGTTGGCAATCTGTCACACTACATAGATGTGCATTCACATGCACGCACACTCAGTTTTAGCCATTTTGCAGACAAAACCAAAACTAAAAGCAAAGGAAGAAAACTAGTTGATGTTTACCATTAATTGGGTGATATAATTTAGTGTTAAAGCAGTGTGTATTCACTTAGTAGACTATTTTTAATTTTCTTACTATACAAATAGGATTGATAATAATAATGAACATAGAAGTGAAAGGCTTGTGTCCCAGCTTGGCAGTGAGCTCAATGCTTTTGAACATAAGAGCAGCATACCAAACAAACACAGAAACATAACTGCAAAAACAAATGCAGAAACACAGTTGTAAAAGCAAATACAGAAACATAGTTGTTTAAGACACACACAGAAACACTGTTGTAAAAGCAAAGTGGGTAGGTGGGGGAGAGATGGTGGGAAAAGGAGATCACCACTAGTATAGGTATTTATGAAAGAAATAGGTCAAGGCCAGTGTTAAAAATCTTCAACAGTGGTCATTGTATGAAGCACAAGAGAAATGCATTGCAGACATTACATCCAGAGGTGATGTTCTCAAATGTTTTGTCTTAATGGAGCATATATAGTAGGTCCGCATGGGCAGAATACAATCTGAAGTGGTGTGTACTTCACTTTGTGTGTGCCTCCTAGTTCAGTGAAAAATAATAATAATACTGCAAATTTACATAACACCATTCCTCAGCACCAGAGTAGGACTCGAAATGCTTCACATACATATACACACATATATGCACATACGCATACATGAAGGTGCACATGCACATACATTTTTAGGCCAGGCATCAAATGCACTTTAATACACAAACACACAACACACACAGAGGGTGAAGGAAACTGCAGAAAACCAGGCCAACAGAAAAGAAATTGTGAAAAGGGGGAGGGTTTTACGAACAATATGATGCTGGCTGCGACAGACACTAAATTTTTTTTAGGATTTATGGCCAGCGATCTGAGATGCCAAGTACATGACTGTGGTGAACAACAGGTTTAGAAGAGTTGTATGCCTATAGTCCTGAACACTTCAGATCTTTGATAAGCCTTTACTAGCCATCATTTTCGAGCATGATCATCTCATGACTAGACAAAAATCTTTCAGTTTGTCCTTTGTAACTGAAGTCTTTTCATCATGGCTGATATTGAAATGTCACTGCAGACTCACTGAGCTTGTCTTTTCATATTTTATAAAACAGGTGCTGGCGACTTCAGCATATGGGATTTCTCTGGGTATGAACCCTACTATATGCTGTACGATCACTTCTTGGGGGACACCCACTGTGTGCACCTGGTGACCTTCAGTCTGCAAGACTCCTCTGATGAACAGCTTGCTCAGGTTATCTTCTGGCTCAACTTCATCAAAGCTCGTGTTGCACCTGCCTTGCCCATTGGTGAGTCTAGCAACAACTTCCCATTCTCAAGTTCAGAATCCAGCAAAAATGACGAACCTGTTTAGAGGTTGGTAGAGAGTAATAGCCCTTTATCTAAGGGGGCAAGCACTCACTCATTTTATGTTTCTGTTCATGTACTATGCTTCTTCTTCCATGTTTTTTTTTTTTTTTTTTTTTGGGGGGGGGGTTTGCAGGAAGGGTGGAGTTTGGTCCACTTCTTCGCTCAGGTGTAGGAATGAGGCTTTTTTGTGTGTGGATAGATTATGGTATTGTTTTGTGGTTTAAAACACACCCCAGTCTGAACATACTGCCACAATTGTCTAATCCTTACAGGTGGTAGCTAAGATATTATCAGACATTTAAACACTCAGAAACATTGTCTTGAAAAGTTTGCTATCATCATTTTTATCCATAGTACTGACAGCAGCCACTCATCCTCTCGCCCAGAAAGTAGTGTCATATGTGCTGAAGTCATGATGGCCAGAAACAGCAATAAAAATGAGTGTGGCATGAACAGCTGCTGATGCTGTCAGTATCATTTCCATCTTTCAAAATTGTCCGGGTTTAGATAAACACTAAATCAAGATTACAGGATTTTCTCTAGGATTGCAGGTTTTTTCTGGGACAATTGCAGGTTAGCCATCGTAAGGATAAACAGGTCTGAGCTTTCTCCTTTGTCAATAATACCAGCAAGGGGAGAGAGATTAGAAAAGTGTCTATACGAAACTGTTTTGTTTTCACATAGGCTTCTGTGGCCGACTTCCCAATACTCCACGGGTTATTTTGGTGGCCACACACGCTGACAAGGGCGGTTGTTCACGCAACAGCCGGGGAGAGTATGTCAGTCCCGAGAGTTATGCTCTCCATCAGAGGGTTCAGCAGATGTTTCAGTATGACGTTGAGCTCAGTGACCGCCTTTACATCATTGATGCACAGGTGGCGACCTCTGCAGACATGAAGGCACTGAAGCAGGCACTGATGGCAGCCAGAAGGGATGTTCTTGATGTAAGTGTAATGTTTGAAAACCACAGCTTATTCTGCTTGGTCTTTCTCTTGGGCTGAGTGTGTCTGCCATGTTCTCTTGTAAGGTTGAAGTATGTTCTTAAAATTTTATTTTAAATGTATGAAATGCAACCCTGATTAGTGATCTAGATTTTGTAGTATTTTATTTTTTTATTTTTTAACCTAGCACCTTCCCAAGTCAAATGGTCTGCTGGAAACCACTGTGAGCCAGCTTGCCGCGTGGCGACGTGAAACACAGCAGTTCCCAGTGCTTACATGGCCACAGTTCTGCGAGTCCATTCGGTCCAGGCTCAACCCTCTAGCCTCTGATGATCACATCAGGAGTCTGGCCGAGCAACTGCAGCTGATGGGAGAGGTATTGGGAATAAGAGAAATCTGATGTGGGGGGAATAAATTTTAAACAGGTACCATCTAGCAGGTTTTGAGAGAAATCTGCAATATTTGTATGCATAAGATGCTGTTATTATGACATGTTTAGTGGCATTTTTTTATGGATGTTCATCAATTTTTATGGATACATGTTCGTGCATTTTTTTAAACTGGACATGAGAGCTGGTGAGCAGGGTGGAGATGAAGCATGTAGTGATCATCAGCAGATGCACAGATCTGTGCTTATGCTATATCTGAGTGTGTTTTGATCTCTGTGTATGTGTGGATAAGGGGTGTGTTACAAATGTGTGCTTCATGATTGAACAAGACGTGGATCTTTGCATCAGGTGGTGTACTTGGAGAATGAGTCTGGCACAGACTTGGTGGTGCTGTCCCCTCGGTGGTTGTGCGTGGACGTGATTGGGACACTGCTGTCACATGAAAAAATAGTGCAAGCACGCATCACTGGCTGTTTCTCAGCTGACGAATTTCAGATCATGTTTCCTGACACAGAAGCCAGCAGTTTGCTACAAGTAAGATACAGAAATGGACTGGATAGAGACATGTCTTATAGAAGGCATTGTTTTCATTTACTCTCATAAAGGTGTCTTAAGATATAGAGCATCATATTTATTAGGCACTCCCATGATGGATATTGAGAGTTATTAAAGGTTTATAAAATATTTTGGATAATTCAAAGTTTTTTTCATGAAAAGCTTCAGCAATATTGTTGGAGGACATACTTTGTTGCAATTTGTGTTACATTACTTCAATTTTCATAAGGATCCTTGAAGGTTGGGGTAGGGGTAGAATCTATATTCTCCACGTGTGAGTTCTCATTGCATTAGAACTTTTGTCAGAAATGCTGTCAGATAAAGTAAACGTTGGGGTATTTTCTCCAGTTTTGCAGATTTTGTTTTTAATTGGATAACCTTCACCTCTTTAGGCTTTTTGTTCCCCCTTTTGTGTAGTTTTTAATCCCATAACTTATTTTTGTAAGTTTTCATCCCACCTGTTTTAACTAGCATTTATCAAAGCCGGTGTTTCATCTTTTCTCAGGTTCTTGAAGCCTTGGAGGTCTGTACACAGTGTGAAGTGGAAGGGGATGTAGAATTTGAATTTCCTTGCCTCAATTTTATTGAGACTTTGTCAGGGTTGTGGCAGAGAGATGACAAGCGATACAGTGATGCTGTGTATGGAGGCGTACGACTTCACACAAGTTTCCAGTCAGGAGCTCAGCTCAAGTATCTATTTCCTCGAATCCAGGTAAAGTTACTTCTCTAAGCTCCATGCACCAAATAGAATGAGTTGATAAAATGTTAGCGCCTGGCTTTGCTGACAATGTCTTTGGAGTCATTCAAAACACAGTTTTAAGCTCACCATTTCTCCCTCACCTTGACTGCCAGATCTTCCTGCATACTTTCATGCTATGTTGTTGTGTCTCTGAATATTTATGTTTTGGTCAGTGCTATGTCTGTGTATTTTGTGTTTATATTTGTATATTTGTTTTGTACTTGTTAAGTGCATTGAGCAATAAAGGAACTATATAAAAGCACTTAATTATCATTATGTTTATTATCTATATCTGTTCTTTTATCTTTACTTTGGATGACTTGTACTTTGGTACAACATAATAAGTAAGCATGTTGGAAGATGCTATCTAAGGGAGGGGGAGGTTAAGTGAAAGATTGAACCTGATCTGACAGCATATTTGGGAGCAGTTGACCTGTTTATTTGTTCAGGTTTTCTTGCGTCGAAACATGCTGGGAGAGAGTGAAGATCAGGAGGTGGACTTGTACCAGTGGCACCATGGCTCCAAGTACTGCTGCGGAGCTTTGGAGGGCATCATAGATATGGACAACCATGAACAATACATAGAGATCAAAGTCCGTGGCCCTCCAGCATCTCGCTATTCTCTCTTCTTTTTTCTGGAGGATTTTGTTAATGTAGTAGAAGAGGTGAGATGATACAGAATGATTATTTAGAATGCAGTCTGTAAGCAGTATTATTCTTCAGCATGTTGGTAGTTTTTTCCTTGTATTCATAACTATTTGATTTTGAATGTGTTTATACAGTTCACTTTCAGCAGATTTTTAATTGCTTTAATAATAAACAGACCACTAATTTTTCAGAAAGTTCTATAATGTAACAGATATAAAAATGCCAAGACAATTTTGTGTACAGGTGATTGAAAGTGTGTGCCCAGGACTGTGTACTGAACGCTACTCATTGTCGCCATCACAACTTCGGCAACATGGGAAGATTGTGCGCAGTTACTCCCCTACAGAACTTCTTCGCATGCAGCTCGAGAACCGGTCCTCAGTGGTGCTAAGTGGGACAACATATGAAGACTTTCTCGACATTGCCTGCATGGGCTCCGAGGAGGTGAGACATGCTGCTGGTCAGATATCATGCTGGGGGTTTGGGAGAAGTGTTAACAGTGCATGATAGAGGAAATAAAAATGATTTTAAATATTGTTTTCTGACATCATATCAGTGCTTTCCCAATTATAACATAATTTGAGATTGTTTTAATGTAGTATTGCTGCCATCATTATCTTTCATTAGTTTTTTAGGATATTATAGGATTCTGGCGTCTTGTCCCTGGTGTTAGTTTTAAAAGAATATGGAAAGGTTTTGTTTATTTTTTGGCAGGTGCTAAACCATATGACACTAGGTATGGACTTGGACATCACTCATCTAACAATCCACACGCAGCGCCTTTTGTCCCTCTTACTCGACCCCCCAGATCCAATGGGGAGGGATTGGTGTCTGCTTGCTGTAACTCTTGGTTTGTCAGATTTCCTCCCAACACTTGATGGCCAGGAGACGCAGCAAGTGTCGCAGACTCAGCGCGTGCTGGCTGAATGGGCTTGTCGCACCAGCACCCAAGTGCGGAGCTTGGTTGCCCATCTCAAAGACTTCAATCGTATCGATGCTATAGAAGCTATCTTACGGACTACTGCTCCCTTTCACACCTTAACGTACGAGGATCAGAGCACAGATGAGAGTGCAGGGGCCCATGGCACCGATGCTTCCACTAACACACTGTCCAACTTGTCAAGATGACAGCAGGCGCCGCCGTCTTTCTGACTGCACTAACAGTGTTCTAACAGTGATTGTGCCACATTTGTCTCCCTGTGTGCCCCTGCTCATGTGTGTATCTCTTCAGTTTCCATGATAGACTTTGTGGAAAATTGCATGTTTGCCATATTGGTGCAAGGCTTTGTGGCTTTTAGAGCAGAGCATATAAAAGCCTGTAATGCAGTTGATCTAGTGACTGTCTTCAGCATTTGTAACAGTGAAACCACATTCCTCTAATGAGACAGAACATCTGCATTCAGGCAGTTAAGTTATTGACTCTTGTGTGAATTAACTCGTGAATTTTGTGATATATTGGAAATATAACTTGCTCATAAATACCTGTTCATTCCTTAGATGTAGAATAATCCTGCAGTTAAGAAAATGAGTGATAGCACATCACAACATGCAACGTAATTATGATGTAAAAGCACATCTGGGTTGGTGCTGAAGCAGTACCTTTGCTTTTCCAGTGCAGACAACATTCCTGATGTGAAGCACTTACTTGTGAGCTTTCTGACAGATGTGAATGAAGCGCTGCTTAACCTTTGATGCTGCATGCATAGTGAGGGGTTGCTATGTGACTGACTTGATGGATGACAACAATTTGACCAGCTTTTATCTGTGTTTACTTAGCCTGCTTCTTGTGGACAGTACAACAGGAGGATAAGCATGGAGTGAGCAGTGTGCAATGACATAACTTGGTCACATCACTCTGTGATTTAACAAGAAGAATCTTCAAGTGAAATATGTATTAAAATACTTTTGGAGCTTTTTTTTGCAAAAATTGTTTGAGGAGAGAATTTCACAGAAAGGACATAAGAACATATTTCACAGTTTTTTGTAAGGGATCTATATTGAGAATGGTCATGATTAATCCCATTTTATAAAATCTGAATGGCTGTCTGAGATGATCTACTTTTCTTCATTCCATATTGAGTTTAACATGAATTTAGCATGATACAAACAAAAAAATTTGTTAATGCTGTATATTAGGAGTTATTTTCTTCTAAACACTTGCGCCTAGATTGAGCACTGTCTTTTGTTCACAGGGAAGAATTCAGCATGGATTGGCAACGTATTTACTTCAAGAAGTGGGACGAAGAAGATGGGATATTAATTGGTAAAATGGCATCCTGGTACACAGTGTTCAACAGCATGACTTTATTGAAATTAGAAAAGACCCACAAGCTCAGACTTTGTGGCATCAATAACTGCCATTCCTGTTTTTCTGGCTTTGCTAAAGCTGATATTTTTTAATTTGTTCAGCTCCGTCATTTTGGCCAGCTGGAACATCCTACAAGTCTTCGTGATTTGGATGTGAATGTGCGTGCAAATTTGTGATGTGTGGAAGTCGGTTTTGGCTGTTGTTTCTAATTGCAGTGTGGAATATCTTGAGTAGGTTGGAGTTTGTTGTGAACAATGGCAGGTCTTGTACCACCCTTCCAGTTTTGTGTGCCTTGTACTCTTTTCCAAGCTGTACCTGCTTGTGAAGACGAGACGCTTCCCGCACATGCTTGTCACTGACGGACGAGGAACATGATATTATGAGCTCAAAATAAAAACTGTGGTAGAGGGATGGAAGTGTTGAATTTTCATGTGACATTTTTATTTTCATGGAATGATTGTTTAATAAAAGCAATTAGCCAGGGTGGTCTGTGGCCAGAGGGTTCGCCTGAGGGGTTCCCTGATTTTTGTTTTGTTTCCTTGGGGGGGGGGGGGAAGGCAGGCAGTATTTTGTCAATCACTACCTCTGTGTATGTATATGAATATTAAATGTGTATGTCCAATGTACAGAAAGAAAGTATTGATGTAAAGCAAGATTGGCTTTGTCTGCTTTGTAACTGTCATCTTTTCAGTTATGACTTGCACTTGTCGCAAGTGCAACAGCTACTGACATTTTCATCAGTGCATATTTTGACACCATCAGTACATGTAGAAATGTCCACTGTAGAGAAAGGTGATTCACAAAATGAATCTTTTTATCTTTGCATAATTACCTACTACCACTAGCACTGTTTTGTCTATATTTGACTACCGAGTCATTATTGAGAATCTCAAGTTTTCTCTGTACCTCGGTTGTTTTCTGCATAACATCTATGCCTTTCCAGGAAAACCACAAAATACTGCATTTTTTCATAATTGAAAATTTCAGCTTTAGCCACAATAAAAGTGACTTTGTTCAAGTTCACCTACTCACCTATTTGACATCAGTCACAGGGTAGAAATGGTTTAAGCATGATCTGCTCTACAATTTAAAGTTTTTTCAAGGGACCATTTTACTGCAGCTGAAGCAAATATTTTTTTTTAACATTGCTGGATGATTGTTTACGAAACAAAAGAGTAGGATACCTCAAAATGGTGAAAATCTTCAAACAAGCATGTTTGTTTATGTCAAGTAAGTGACAAGGCTAGGCCTGTCTACAGTTTTAATCAATTTCAAGTAAAATACCATGCAGAAAAAAGTCAAGGCAAAAAAGGAAAATTAAACTAATTTTCTTGCATTGCAAAGTCTTTTGTAAAAGAATCCTGCTCTTTGTTCTCAAATTACATTGTTGGTGATAATGCCTTGTTCTTTCGTGACTTCAACCTTGTTTCTAAAGTTCCACAGCATTTGTCACCTGTACAGTCCACAGTTGTCATGTTCCTTACGAGTCTGCAGTGAAATTTTTGCACAACATATTCATGTAATGGCATGCCTGTAGAGACATAAAATGTGCCTAGTTATAGCTGTCTAAAATGTATTTTTTCACATGCTTGAACATCTAGCAGCCTTCCACAACCATGATCTTCCATCATCCTTACTCACCCTTATCCAAGCATCCAAACTTACCAGCAAAGCTGCATTTATTGCTAGAGATGAGAGTAAACCTTAGTATCTTCTTGCACAGCAAGTGGTTTTCCACATTTATCTTAACTTCTAAGAATCTTTTTTTTTTTAATTTTGGCAAATGGATGTCTATGTTGGATAAGTCTGATACTGATACTTAAAAACTTTCTGCTGTTTGTGTTTTCTGATATCATAGTCTGCTGAAAACTGAAATGGGAGTATTTGCACAGCAATTTAATAATAATAATGTGAACTTATAATTTAGTGGCAGAATTCCTTTTCAGTGCACACCAAGGTGGGGATGAGATTTAACAGATGGGAGGGAAGAAAAAGAGGCTTATTTTTTATTTCAGCAAAATGCTTGCAACGGCTTATAGTTTTCAGAAGCAATAACCTTTTCTCATTATTGTCTTCTGTGTAGTATGGATATTTTATCTTTTCTACATTGTGTACATTGTATTATCTGCAGCTAATCTAGTTGTGTGAAGGTCAGCTTTATGAACATCTGTACAGAAAAACGCTTAAACAGTACAATCTGTGGATCATGTTAGTGAAAACATATCGTGGTTCCATCAAATTGCTCCAGTATGTTGTGGTATCAGATGGTCTGCAGACCATGAGACCCTTTGATTTTGTGTTAGTTTGTCAACACTCTTTTCACACAGTTGAAGATCTAAAATTTATTCCTTTTTTCAATTTGCTGTTCTAGAATTTCATGACTTTAGGAAATCTTGTATGCCTAAACATATCTATGTCTGATATCTGAGCATAAAAGGGTTTAAATACCAGGTTTGTCATCCTCTCTGAGACAGTATTTTATTTAGAACTATGTCGTGTGGAAACTTTTGGAAGCTGGATAGGTAAAAGGATGGTCTGAAGACATGTTCAGGAACAGAACTTGAAGCAGTTTTAGGGAAACAGTAGAGAGGCTTTTTCTTTTACTGCTGATATTTGGGCATTTATTTGATAACAAATTTTCATTTTCTGTGAACAGTATGCTTTCAGTCTTCCACAAGGTTAGCTTTTTTTGTACCTGCGTACATGCATGCATGTGTGTGTGTGTTTTTTTTCCATCTGTTATGTACTTGGGCACAGTTTACTTCCTTGCAAAAATCTCAGTAGGCTACTTGTAGTGACATGTTTCACATGATAAGCCATTGCAGGTCTCATCCTATGAGCCATATATCACAATCTTTCTCAAACCAGTGTTCAATTCTGGTCCAGATTTTATACTTTATGCATGAATCACAGTCTACTAGCTGAAGGGTCAATTATGGTCAGCCAATAGCTGAAATGTTCTTTAAGGCACAAGTTTTGTAAGTTTTTTTTTTTTTGTTAGATTTACTAGATCTGAAATGCCAGCTCAAGGTTCTAGTATTACAGTCAGTAGGCAAAGCTTACCCACTTAAAGATGCATATTCTGCACAAGAGAATTGCTTACCAACATGGTCAGAGCCTGTTACTAAAACAAAGTAGCAGTAAAGCAGTCATGCATATTAACTAATAAGATGTTTGAATGAGGTAAAACAGAAGTTGCACTTGTTCTTGTTTTATTTGAATAAACATGCAGAAAATGGTTCCTATTGTTGGGGAACACATTTTTTCCAGTGTATGAAATTTCATATCAGCAGTAAATGTGCAGCCATTTATAGAAATTAGACAAACTTATTTTACATATGCTTGTGACTAAATCAGAATGCGCAGTGTTTGTAGAGCCCAAGATGTAGTTATTGGTCTAGAAGTTAATGTTTCACATTTCATCAATCGGACGGCATTTACTGATGGCCTGCATTTACTGTTGCCAGTAGAGCGATGATGCTAGCTGCTGGTTTTAGCCCTACTTCATGGCTGCCTTATTTAATTAAGCATGCACATATTGTATTTCGACAGCAGAGCTTTGGATGACCATGAATCAAAATTTACAAGCAGTGTACAATAGGAATAACTTGTTTTCGCTTGTACACAAGGAACTTCTGAAGTAGCTGTGTATTGTGATTTTAGTGCAAGTTTAGGAAAAGATCACATTTAAAGATAAACTATACAGAATTCTTAGCTGAGTAATCCATATCCCAGCTAGCACTGTCATGACACCACCATAGATATTTTTTAAAGACTGAGTGGGTCTGTGAGAGGGTATTACTGCTAGTCTCACATGATAGTTGGGTGATTTGGTTTCCTTATCAACCTATTAAAAGTTCTTAGCAGCATAGTCTAGGTTTCAGTGCATTGGTGTTGGCAGCCAACTTTTTATATGCATTATCTGCCTGGACGTCGGGCTATGTAGGAACATGTAAGACTGAGATAAAGAATGTTGGATGGGATTCTTCTCTAACTTTTTACTGGAATGGCAACAGGACTGGTTCAGAGCTTTTGTTTGGCATTTTAGCTGCGTGCCTTGTGTTCTTGCTTGCCTAATGCATCCCCTTCCTTCCTCGCCCAGCATTCTTACCATCTCGGCCTCCCTTCCTTCCTCGCCCAGCATTCTTACCATCTCGGCCTCCCTTCCTTCCTCGCCCAGCATTCATACCATCTCGCTTTCAGAACTCTTCACTTTTTGCCATTAATGTTCCTTTACTTATAAAACATTCATTTATTGCTATACTGAGTTGTCAAATAATGGAACACTCTCAGAATGTGGATGCTGGCAGAAAAGATTGAAGTATGTCTGGACGTTTTGGAGTGTCTCCTTAAATTATTGAAATTTTTTTAAAGTTAAGAGTGCATAGCATATTTTATTAGAGGGTCATTGCAATTCTTGGTTTAATCTTCAGGTAACTTTTGAAATGTATGTCTGTGGTGTTATCTGTTTTAGATGTAAGATGCATGTTGGCATCACTGATTTTGGTGCTTCTACCTTTTGCATGCTTTTGTATTGATACTTCATCTTTTGTGATAAATCTACATGTTTACAGAAGCACTCATGCATGTATATATAAAAACATAGAAACTTGTGCAGGCACTCACCTATGATCATGCTGCTGAAGTAATAGGCTTGACTTCAGCACTTGTTTAGTTTATTCCTTGTTACTCCTCGAGGAGCATAGCGCCACTTCAGCACTTGTACTTGGCCAAAAGACAGACTGGTGGGCCAGTTTAATATCTTGGTTATGTTTAATCAGGATAAATGTCTGGCCTATTTTATCACCTTAATGTTTGAATCCTTTTAAAATAACTGCTTTACCAAGTGATTGCTATATCAGCAGTTCATTGTTAAGAGGTGCTGCTTAAGCATTCACAGCTGTGCTTGACAAAGTGATCTATAAAACAGGACCAAGCACCAGCAAGCTATGGTGGCGAGACTGGTGCTTTTTGCTGAATGACTATTCCATCAGAGTTTCTTTTTGCAGATTACAGCTAGTGATCTCTCCCACTTTACATATTTTTAAGGAGATTTATCTGATTGGTGATAACATTCTGTCTTTGTTGGTATCGTGTATGCATGCTTGTGTGTATGGATGATGGTTGAACACACATAAATATTCAGGTGTGTGTCTGTGAATGTATATTTGTGTTGTCTCTGCTAATAATAATAAATTTTTTGGGTATATTTCGATCAATTTCCAACGAACTTTTCAACCCCTGTGAAAATTTGAACTCTAATATTGAATTATTATTTTTTTACAATTTTGAAACAGTTAAAGTATGCGAAAAATCCTGCAGAACTATACACCTGACCATATATTATTGATTTCAGTGTGCACAACATCCAATATTAACATCCTCCTATTGGCAACACACATCTTTCACAAAATCCACTTTCTGTTCATGACAGTTTTGAGTTGACAGTGTAAAGTGTTTTTATAGATGTACATGGATGTGAAAAGGAAATATCATGAAACCACTTTTTCAGTTCAGTCCATTCCTTTCACAAACTTCTACATGCCAGTGTTTTCTTGTGTATTCTGCTGCCAGGTGCTTTGTACTCTCCAGCTATTGAACACTGGATGGTATACACGTTTTGAACTGTGAACATCTTTGGTATTATTGCAGCTGAAATTTTAAATCATCAAAGTGGACCACACATTTGTGCATTTAGTTTTTCTTTATGAATTTCATTCATTTTTGGGTGGGAGTAGCATTTTATTATCTACATGACAAGAAAAGCTGTTGTGTTATTTACCGCACACACTCAAGTCTTTAAATGACATGCTTTGTTGGCTGAATAAAATTTATGCCTGTGCCAGTGTCAGTGAATGTAATGTACAACACTGCAAATCTTGTACAGATTCGTAAAGATGGTGTGCCCATCAGGTTTGTCTTTTTGTCACTAACAATTTAAGCCATTCGTGTAAAGGGCATAGTTGTACAGACAGGAAGAAAACTGCTTTTACAGAAAAGTACAAATTTACATCATTCTAGAAGTAATGGAAGTGATGTCTGGATCATAAAGTTTTTCTGTAGAAGTCAATGAGGTTTGATATTTTATGAAGGGATCACAGCCAGTTCACTAACATGTTGAGAATTTACAAGAGAAGCACAGCCTGTTATTTCGGTGCTGCTTTTAGAGACTTGTTTCCTCTCATTGAACAAATGCCAAAATGTGGGCACACTTCATGCACATTTTTGAAAGAAATTTCCTTTGTGTATGCATAAGACTGGTATTTCTTTTCAAAATGCTTTTATTTATTCATTAAAAATAACACTTTCCTGCAAAATTTGTCTTGGCTTCTGCCTTTCCCTTTGTGTTTGTGCTGACAGACTCAAATAAAACGTATCAGCAAATGAGGGAAAGCGAGGAGCGTTTGTGGTTCTGGTTCAACCGCACATCACTGTACTGTGTGTCTCCCTAACCCTCGAACCGTACGCCCGCAAACTGTCGATGAAAGCCGGAATCCCACTGAACGCTGGTCATCAATCTTTACAGGTCTAGTACGTTATAGTCTTTAATTATCTAGGGTGTTCTGTCCATGCATGAACGTTAGCTGGTTGTTGTCTAGAGATTGTTCTGTAAATAGTATATGAATGGCGGTTGAATCCACAAGAGAAAAAGATGAGGCCAAGGTGAATAAGTGATCATCACAAATCAGAAAATGAGTGTTCGCCAGTGACCCAGTGGATGACGTCTGCTCTGGCCCTTCGGGTTTGCCTGTCTACAGGACGGACCCGTTTTCTGTAAAACGACCGCACGGTAAAAAGGGTATACTGCAAGATTTCGTCCGTTCTGCAGCTCACAACGGACGCCAGATATCATCGGGGCTGTAACCAACTTAAATTATTGACCGGACCTGACGCGAAGTTATCATCCCTCTTAAATCAAAGGCCGCAGCTAGAGTGGTGCTTTGACACTCAGTGAGAGGCCCTGAGTTCAGATCTTGTCTCGGGTAACTCTCTGTACGTGACACCTGTTCGACACCCCTTATCGGGATTTTTCCCCCCGGTACTCCGGCCGGTTTATTGTCCCTTCCTCTCCCCTCATAATGCGAAATCCCCTCTAAGTGGAAGCACTTACACGCCAAAACAACCAACTTATTAGTATAATAATAAACCAACCGTTGTAATGTTGCTTTACACCAGAGATCGTGGAAAAGATCCCCCGAAGTAAATTAATATAAACCAATATTCGTGGCGTTTGTGCAGTGTGTCGTACCTATGACGACAAGACTTTTTTTTTTTTTGTTGTCCCCATTTTACACACGGGTTGCAATTTACATTTGCTTCACAAATACGACCCCCCCCCCCCCAAGTTTTATAAAGTAAGTCCTACGTCCAGTGCACGCCTTGGTCCCATTAGAACTGTGGGACTAGAGAGCTCATTGGGTCTATGATAAAGAATTGAATATGACGGGCGGACAGGTTGTGGACAGAGGTTTATCAGTCTGGCCGACTAACTCTCTCCTGTAGACAAGACTGAGTGATAAGGCAGCAAAAGACGCGAAGCAGCGGAGTACGAGCACTTCGGGTCACGTAGCGGGTTTATTCCAGGTGACGCGACAGGTGGGGAAGAGCTGCAGAGATTCCAGACTTTCCCTACTACCTTCCGATTTATAACGACAAAAGCAAGTACACGTTTATTTTCTTTAGCTTGAAATTGAGAGGCATGAAGCACAATGATATTATAATTAGTCCCACAGTAACTGCGATACGATACTTCAGTGTGTGTGTTCGCGCGCACGCGCGTTTAAGTGTGTGTGTGTGTGTGTTTGAGACCGTGTGTATGAACAAGACGGAATAATAACAGTAATAAAAAACGTGCGATTTACGTTGCGCGTGATCACGCTCATGAAGGAGCATGCTCTCTTCTGTGCACTTGAGACAAAAACAAGACATGGACTGGTGGACACCTTACTAAAGAACGGATGGAGGAACAACAGTACTGACAAAACACTAAATGACAAACACACAAGACGCAAAGAGGAATAGGAGAACAAGCAGTGACGACTTGGAACGAGTTTCATTCATCTCCAGAAGGAGACAAGCAGGCGGACAAGTCATTAGACATCATAAGCAGCTAGGTCATTAGACATCAAGGACGTGGGAGAAAAGGGTTATTAGATTGACTAGCATTATGTGAACTGCTGTTAGCAGTAATGCTCATGGAAGACAGGAGTAATGCTCATGGAAGACAGGAGTAATGCTCAGGGAAGACAGGAGTTTTGATGCACAGATGGGGAGAGTTCCACTATTTTCCTGCACGGTGGTTAAAAAGCCAGTGACCATATGTTACGGTTTCAGTGACGGGGATATTTATCATACGGTCGTCAGTCGAAGATTTGAATTTTAGATGGGAGGCAGGCCTGGAGAGGGGTGGGGGTGGGGGACAGGCGGGTCTGGTGTACCCAGACCCGCGGCTGTGAATTTTTTTCCTTCTTTTCCTTACCATTTTCTTTTAAAGAAAGGTTGACGTAACATTCCTTACTCGGGATTTTTTTCTAAGGAGCTAGGGTACTACAAGTTTGATCCTTTAACGTCAGTTTTCCTCATTTACTAACCACTCACGTGTAAAGAACTTTATGTTCAAGTAGTGATGTAGATCCTATTGCACTTGCGTGTGCAGTCTATGTTACGTTGCTGAATGAAATGTAGATATTGACAATCGAATTGTAAGCATATTATTATTTACTGGGAAAATAATTTACAATCACAAGGGGCCCGGAGAGTCGTCTGCCCCGGGGCCCTTGCTGGCTCTCGGCGGCCCTGATGAGAGGTAGGCGATGATAAAATTTTGGAAACAGGGCTGGAACCTACAAAGAAGTTGAAGCACAACACAGCTTTTAATGAATACGAACACTCATTGGCAGCCAGTGCAGAAGACGAAAGAGAGGATTGGCATGGTCCTAGCCTTAAGCATCACGTGCAGTGGAGTTCTGTACTTTCTGGAGTTTATGAATCAGGTATGCAGGGCAGCCTGAGAGCAAAGGGTTACAATAATATTATCAAGTCTGGATAGAACAATCGCTCAGACAAGTGTTGGTAGCGCGCGTAGAGAGAGAATCTGACTGATGGTGTTGATCGTTTGTAACTCATAATAGACAGACTGACAGACAACTGTAACTAGTTTGTCTGGGGTCGTGTCACCAGGGACAGTGAATCCAAAATTTCTGACCGATGACACATAATGGTGAAGTTGGGTTTTTTTTCGCACCTTGACGTATTCGGGCAGACTGATGAGCGATGATAAATTTCTTCTTGCCGAACATATTAAGAGGGCTTCCGTTTTATCATCGCTAAGTTTCACTTTGTTGTGCATCGTCCAATCATTCACATCACTTATACAGGCTTCTACAGTACTGGTGACAGAGTGAGTGGCAGTCGGCAGAGTGGAGGAGTACAGCTTTGTCATCAGCTTATCACTGATGATAAACAGCGAGACTGGGAGCATGATTACAGTGGCTTAGTGAACAAAATGAAAAGAATGGGGCCAAGTATTCAGCCTTGAAGGACCCCGCAAGAAATGGGATGTGATGTTTGACCACCGACAAACACAGTCTGGGTCCTATCAGTCAGACACGAGTTGAACCTTGCTGGTGTCAAGGATGCTATCATCCTTGCCCGATTCACTCACGCGTTCATCCAGATATTTGAGCGCTCTTTTGTTAAAAACACAAGGACAAATCACACCTACCTACTTTAATTATATTTTTATAATCATATATCCTTAAAAAAGGCACGCTTGATTCACAACCAAAAGAAAAAAAAACACTCTTGCACGCACAACCAAATATCGGTGACAACACCCCCACGCCGTTAATTTAGAAATTATAAAATAAAACTCAACATGCTCGCTTAGCACAATTACACAAGTACAATCACAGCGATATAAATAAGAGTATTTTTTTTGGATAGCCAGCCCGAGCTGGAGGACAGAAATTTGTTTGGTGAAAACGTACTCACGGTGTGTCGCAGCCGTCGAATGTCCATGCAGGAGGCTTTACTGTTTGGACGACAGTTGGAGCCAACACAGGACACTGTGATGTCGTCTCTGTAGACTCGACGCCCTGACACAAGTCTCTACGACGTCCATCGAATTATCACACTCTTCTCCCCTACTGTCCCCACACACACCACAGAAAACGCCACCTCTCTAGGTTGACGTAGATGAACGCTGAATAGCACGAAGTGCGTGGTCCCAGTTGCGGATGGGTGACCTGGGCACGTTTCATAGCGCCAGCTCTCTAGACAGTGGTCCCTCGATGCAGCCGACGAAGTTTGAACCTCTATATTAGCTCTAGTCTCTAGCTACTCACATCAACAGCTGCACATATTTAATTTAAAAGTTATAATTCTGGCTCCTCAGACATCAGACATTTTTATTCATTCACCCCCAAAGAGGTATGGAGAAATTGAATTACACACAATTAGCAGCTCACCCATACAATTTCCTCATATAACGCTTGAATAAAAGTTATTATTTCGGCTGCTGCCCTGACTCCATGGGAGGTGATGAGCTTGCCTGCGTCGAGTATTTAAACAACCCCACTACTTCTTCTAGAACCATCTATATAATTTTTTTAAAGCCTAAAGACCCAAGTCTTCCACAGTCGCTCGTTTAGCACGTGCGGCTCGATGTGTCCGAAACGTGCTGACGCAGTCACACAGCTTTCGCCCACAGGCCACAGTGAGCACGCTTTGTCACTCGTCCGTGACAGCTAGTGCAAGCATCGGGATTCTCACCTGCCACTATAGGTAAGCAGAAGAAAATTACTCTCCTTCCTTGGAGAGCTCCGTTGCGTGCAAACAGTATTTGTAACAGTGTGGCTATGCACGTCTTCGAGTCACATGAAGAAACATCGCTCAGGTTCTTGTGTTCACAAAGCGATGTTTTGCCCAGAAAATGAAAGGCTGATTTTAGAATACAGCCCTACAGATTTGAACTTTATTTAGAAGCTTGGACTGAAGTTAACAAAAAAGGTTCAAACCTAATTCCCTGGACAGACTAGTAAATAAATCTTCTCCGGATAAAAATTTAATGGGCAACAATCACGGCCACAGTCTACGTTGTATTATTATTGATTCTCTGTTACAAAGTGGGCGCATACGAGTTAATTTTTCCGCATGTATTATTGATAATAAAAATATTTATGCTCTATTTCCAGCGATTTTCGATGAGCGCTCGTGTTTACCTTTAAGGTTCGCACCTAATTATTATGTAGATCCGTAAACAACATAGTCAAGTTGAAATCAAGAGATGACAAGCGACGTAGTCTAGACAGGAGTGTGTTGGTGTTGACAGCTGACTTCTTGTCTCCCAGCAGATGACAAGCCTGACAGCAATCAGCACACTACTGGGGCTTCTGGCCTGGCTGGGATCACAGGATCAGGCTGCGGCCTTGCTGGTCGACGACTGCCCGACGGATGCCTGCATCTGCCAAAGCCACTCTGTGCACTGCAGCAAGCAAAACCTAACGGCAGTGCCTGGCTTCCGGCAAACCGGGACAAGGTTCTATTCCCTGGAGCTCGCGGACAACGCCATCACCTACGTCGGAGCATCCGCATTTGCCAGCGTCAGTGCCACTATTCTCGATCTCAGCAACAACCCCATCGGGACTTTCCACGATGATGCCTTCCTGGGTCTGGAGGACATTCTGGAGGACCTGGAACTTAACAACTGCACCTTAGTGTCTCTCCCGGCCTCTATCGGAAACCTGCGGAGACTCAAGACATTGAACATCCGCCATAATCCTGCTCTGACTGCTCTTTCCAGCTCTGTCATGACTAGCGTTGGCATTTCCTTAGAAAACATCGACTTCAGCAACACTGGCATTTCAACCTGGCCGGCTGCTCTGTCTTCCAGCATCAGACTGAAGAACCTCCGGGCATCCGGAAATAAAATAGCTCATATTCCTAATGATGCTTTCCTAACGTTTGCAGGCTCTCTGCAAACTCTAGATATCTCCTATAACCAACTGACTGGATTCCCAGATGCTATCGATGAGCTAAGGTCGGTCAAAACCATCGACCTTTCCTTTAACAACCTAGTCACCATCCCTCCGGGGAAGTTCACCAACTGCAGGTACACTCTCTCAACTCTGTACCTCGTTCACGTGTTTTTTCGGGAAATCCCGCATGGCTTCCAGGACCTGGCGGCGATCAAGAATCTTTACCTCTCATATAATCCCATCAACACAGCTCAAGATGATGTATTCCATGGATTAATTTCAAATTCTTTACAGGTAAGCCAGTTGTCAATGTTGGGTAATAAGTTGTCCTTCTAGAGGATTTTACACTGCAGAAAAAAACATTTAGAAAATACATGTCCCTTTAATTAAGATGTAGTTTTGCCTCTCTGCGCATGTGTGAATCTGGTGTGCCCACGTGGATGAACTATACTTCATTCATCCAAAGCCTACTGTGTACATGAACAGCAAATTTAGGGTTAATTTTTCAGGTACTGCACCTAGACCACACTCTACTGGCGACTGTGCCAAAGGCCTTGAACAGCTTGACAGCGTTACAAGAACTGAATGTCACCAACAACCGTCTGAGCACAGTGGACAACTTTGCTTTTAGCAGTCTGCACAATCTGGAAGTTCTCTACCTGGATAACAACCCAATCTCCAGCGTCAAGACTGCAGGCTTTAGTGGACTGAGCAAGCTAAAAAAACTTTACATCCGCAACACTCCTCTCTCTTATGTCCCCAACTCGGCCTTCTCCTACACTCCTGACTCCACCCCGTCTGTGGCTTCTGTCCTGCAGGTGCTGGACTTGTCCAACAATAAAATCACCCAGCTCTTTGAGTATGGTTTTCCTGGCATGACAAGCCTTCAAGAAGTAACTTTGTCTGGGAACCCACTGTCCAATGTGTCTACGAATGCCTTTGAGGATCTGACCAACGTGCAGATGCTGAATTTTGAGAGATGTCACCTCACAAGTATCCCCCAGGCTGTGCGTGTCATGCCACGACTGCGCAGAATCCGCCTGGAAGGCAACAACATTGAGTGCTCATGCCAAAACCTGGCTTGGGTTGAGAAATGGAGGGAAACTTCTGGGCTCATTGCTCAAATTGATGGGCATTGTGCCAGCTCCACCCGCTTCATTCAAGATTTTGTGGACACTGATGCCCGCTTATGCCCATGAAGACGCCTGGTCATATTCATTCCCAGTGTTCCATAGACTGATCTTGGCAGTGTCTTTCAAGTGTCCTTCAGCCATTCCTTATTATGCTAAACAGGAAGTCTAAACAATAAAGTCTATTCTTACCTTTCACATGCCAAGAAATACGAATCTCTGGCAAGCTGCCTGATTAGTTTTAGAGAAATGCTGTGCATTCTTTTAACTGGAGTTCTTCTCTTCAAGACTGAGAATGTAAATGATAAAAGCACATTTCAACACTCTTCTCCACGCTGTTAATCAAATTAGATATACATTAACAAATCCTATGGTTTCAATTACGTCAGTAAGCATAGCTCAAAGTTGTTACTGATTCTTCCAATAATGGGTATGATTTTGTGATTTTAAAAATATAATGATTTTTTTTTAAATGTTGAATTCTGGGCAATGAAGAAATGTAGGTACAATGTGGAATAGGTGTATTTTATCAAATGCAGCACACTTGCAATATAACTGCATTCAGCAATGACACACACGTGCACACACACACAATAGAAAATTGAAAAGGCTGACTAAGCACACTACCATTGTCAGGAAAACCAATAATATTAATTTTTTTTATTACATAAAATATATTGCACTGTAAAAACAAAAGTATAATCTTCCTATAATTATTTCTTCTTTATCAATCATGAATTAAAAAAATGTTTACTTACGGGATAAACATTCTTCCAGTAAAAGACTATCATGTTGCACAGCTCAACTATATTTATTCCTAGTCCTTTGCTATCAGAAAGCAATTTTGACAGAGATTAACTTAAAGGGAATGGTAAGGCAACTAGTAGGTTGGGCTTAAATGATACCAAAGTGTTCAATTTTTTACTGTTCAAAGTATTGGGTCTCAAAGCGCTGTTGACTTAAAATCGCATCTAAAACCAGCTCTGGGCTGGTTTAATCTAGCCACCATGTTTTGTTGTCAAGTAATTTCATCAACACCCTTCTGATGCAGATGTTCATTTTTAGTTTCTTAAGCGCAGCCACATCTTGGATTTAGAGACAGTGCCACAAATTTCTGAATCTGAGCATTGTAGTGAAAAAAAAGGAGCAAACTGGAGAATACAGAGGACAGGATTACAAATAGTAACATGGCAAGCACTGATGAAGAACTTGCTGGGCCAATGATCTCTGCATTTTAAACATAGAAGAATATCATTTCTGTAACACTAAACTGAATTTTACAAACCCTAAGACACATTTGATGCCAGTATCCTGCAAGCCACCATGTCTTTTCAAAGGTAAGTGATAAACAAGTCTGTTTACTTCCTATAAACTAGACATTTTCACAAATTACAAGACATAAAAAACTGATTCCAACAGCAAGTTGCCCAAATTGCTAACAGTTCCCCAGCATTGATCAACACTTTTCTTGTCAAATGGGTTCTAAATCACTAACGAGGTTTTCCTTTGTAAAAAAAAAAGTATGCAAAAATGACAGTCTTCATGAACCACTCCTAAGCCGAAGTTTTAGAAATTATTGTAAGTAAACGATTTTTTTGCAGCCCAAAATTGAAAGCTGAAATATTTCAGAAAGCAGAACTTAGTTTGCTTGCATTTTCTTTTAGGTCTTAACTTTTTAAAACTTGTCTAATGATGTATCAAAGTTTAAGCAATTAAAAATATGGTCTTTTACAAAGATGGTGAAGATTAATATCAGTCTAATGATTAAAAGTATAAGTTTTCTAAAGTTTTTGGACTCATACCAATTTGACCCACTAGAGCAAATGATACTAAAATGCCAAAGCACCACATAACTATACGAGGTGTAAACCTTTCAAATGAACCAGCCAATGTGCAAGAGCAAGGATATATAATTCTTGTTGGATGAGAAAGGATTATCTTTCTGGATGCCTCAGAGACTCTTTCAAATCCAAATTCCAGGGAACTGTACAGCTGTGATAACAATGTGATGTCAAAATAAGAAGCCAAGACTAGTTTCATTTGAAATATAGAATTCAACAATATGGGCCTAGGTCTGTGAAATGCAAATGAAATAGGTCAATATCAATTCCAGGAAACAAAACTGTGAACAGAACAAGAGTATACCACTTTTTAAAATCAACTGTTAATGTCACAGAAGTGGTCTGCTCTGCACTAATATACCTGAGCAGGGGAAATCCAGTTTTTAGCATTTCAAATGAAGCAGACTAGTATACAACTGTACATAGAATGAAACAGACACAAGCAAGTGATCTTGCAATAAGCAGACCAACACTTTTCCAATGCCTTTTCATAACTGTTAGTCATTTAAGTTCCCAGTCTTAGTAACGCGAAGAAAAGCCCAACGGCAAAATTCAATGACACATAGCTTTTCATGAAAATTTCAGTTACCTTACCTACCACATCTCACAGCAAACTGACAGTATTGGGAAGTAAAATGCTTATTCCACCTACATATCTTTTACATCTTGATTATTGCTGTTCATGAGCAAAGTTACACAGTAATCTGCTTCACTTTCACAAAAGATATATATACATACATACATACATATAAAGCAGCAGAATTAGCTAAAATAAATACATTAAAAAAATTACAACATTTCTCTTCTACAAAAGCCTCAGGTAGTGAGGGAGTGCACTGAATGACATAAGATGTAACAGTCAGAGTATTATGGGAGATCTGTCTGCTTGTCTATAATCTAAGGTATGAAAAGGTAATGAACACAATCCACTCAGGTAAACACATAACAAATGGCTGCTTATGGCCACAATGGGCAGCAAGCTGGTATCATGTCCCAGTAGACATTGGGATGAATGTGCCACAATCTTCTTCTTTTCATCCCTTAAATCACTGGGGAGACACAATGGGATGCAGCACTGGTGAATGCCCACAAGGTCCCCCAGTGGACAGCCAGTCCACTCATCATCCTTTTATTTGCCACAGCATCAATTACCTTTAATGTACCCTTGAAGGACCATCTTTGACAAGGTGTCATGTTGGACGACATAATAAATAATAATAAATGAAGATTTTTATAGCCCATATTCACACCCACAGAGAGCATGCTCTTAGCCAGTGGTTCTCAAAGTATTTCGGAGCGCAGACCACTTTACTTAAGTAAAAAATACGGCAGACCACCAAGGCCTAAAATCACTCTGTACCGTAAATTTCAAATTTAAATTGCCGCATTTGTTTTATTACAATTCAACACTAAAAGTCCTTTTGTGACAGTGCTATAGTAATAAGTTGACATAAAATTACATCCCTTGTTCTTTATAATTAAAATGTTAATGCGATGAATGCAGTTGATTTTGATGAGATATTAAGGTGATAATATCTGGATCAATGTTGGAGAGTTTCAACCTCATGTCAGATTCCACATTCAACCGGCTTCTCTTATTTGTTTTTAGTCCCACAAGTGTAGAAAATCCTATCTTGCAACAGTTGTTCGAAATGGCAGTAGATACTTCACAGCAATGTCAGCAAGTCCACCATACTCAGGTCGAACATGAAGCCAAATGTATGTCAAATATATCTCAGCAAACAATTAACACTTTCAGCGAGCCATCAGAAGCAATTTCCACAAGACTATCAACATCCCTTGAAGAAAGTTTGGTACTGACCCCTTCGGCTGCATTCATGTTTGTAAATGGATTTCTGATCAATTTAGACTTTGTATCCGGCTCTGGAAAATAAATTCTGAATTGCACATGCAGACCATGTAGGTGTGATTTGAAGTTCGTAACAATCTGCTCATCAATTTCCTGCGGTGATGTCACAAGAAAATCACTGAGGGTTTGGAATGAGTCAAATTCTCAGCGATTGAGACAATCACACTACAACCCCAGTTTTATACACACAGCTTTTAATTTGTCTTAAACGTTAAAGATTGTGACATCTCTGCCCATTCAGATTGCTAAAAATGTCAGCCAGATACGGCAACTGAGCAAGCCATGAAAAGTCATGCATGCAGTCTCACAAGTGGAAAGCTTGATGGTGACAGTCACGCATAAAAATTTTAACCTCCTCGCCCAATTCAAACATACGACTGAGCACTTTTCCATGCGACAACCAACGAACTTCTGTATGAAAAAGAAGCTTGGTGTGTTCACTTCCCATCTCTTCGCATAAAGCTTTAAAAATCTACGTGTTCAAAAGGCACCCTTTGATAAAGTTTATAATTTTTATTGATTCCTCCATTACTCTCTAAGATCCATGGGCACTACTGTTCTTCACAGTTTGTTTGATGCTTTCTTTGTTGCTATTATCTTGAGCACAAGATGAAAATATCACATCAAGTGCGTCTTCCACTTCGTGGCAAATTGCTTCTGCTTTGCTGCTGATAAGCGTATCAGAAGAACAGAGTGGTTGATTTGGATCACAAATGACCTCAGTTGCATCTTTTCCTCCCTTCTGCATCTTGTTTGCACTTTCACAGTCACCAGCATCAAGGGATTTACGTTTTAAATCCCTGATTTTAGCCAGCCATCCATAAGAACCCTTCGGCTTGAAAATACTGAGAAAGAATACTTGAAAAGACGTCTTCTCAACAGGATGCAGATTCGGAAAGTGGTCAGCCTTGCTTACTGAGGCAGACTTGTCTTTGCCTGCCTGGTTCCCTGTCATGTTTGACCGATTGGCACATACTAGAAATCTGCAACAGAGCCGTCCTGTTCAGGTAGGCGTGTAACGCGTCACTGGTCAAGATTCATAGCTGGCCGCCGTGACCATCCTTTCAGGCCATTATCAGCTGGGGTGGTAACTTGACCAGCACAGGGTTGGGGGTCCCACATAAACTTAACTGAAGTTTTCTACAAGCATATCTGGCGATTTAAACATCACTTTGCTGACATATGACAATTGTCAGCCGTGGACCACACTTTGAGAAACACTGCTCTTGGCGCTTAAAATGGGAAAGAGACATGGATAAAATGAATAGAACACAAGGGATGGAAGAATAAACAACAGTGCTGACGACAATCAGAAAACAATAATAGAAAACACAAAAAAGGCACCAAGTAACAGGAACAGAGAATATAGTGATTCTGCAGAGAAAGATGGGTGGAAAAGGAGCAAGAGCGGAAGGGGGGAAAGTAAAAAGGACTAGGATTGTGTTAGGAGTAATGCTCAAGGAAGAGGTGCATTTTCAGTGCATATTTGAAGGATTCAATTGTAGGAAGGTGGCGGATATGGAAAGGAAGAGAGTTCCATTGTTTTGCTGCACAGTAGCCAAAAATCGTGTGACCATATGTTGTTGTTCTGGTGACAGGAACAGTTAGGATAAGGTCATCAGACGAAGAGCATAGTTGTCTGGCCGGAACGTAAGGGATGAGAAGTTCAGAGAAATAATCAGGACAGGAGCCTGCAAAGAAATTAAAACACAGCACAGACAGTTTGTATTGAATGCGAGAACGGGTGGGTAGCCAGTGCAGAAAACGGAGAGGAGTGACATGGTCCTGTTTCGTGGCTCTCTGCAGTAGACATGCAGCAGAGTTCTGTACTTTCTGGAGTCTCTGAATGAGGTATGAGGGGCAGCCTGCCAGCAAGGAGTTGCAGTAGTCAAGCCGAGAAAGAACAAACGCACAGACAAGAGTGTTGGTAGCGCGTGTAGAGAGAAAATGACGGATGGCGCTGATCTTACGGAGCTCATAACAGGCAGCTGTAACATGTTTATCAAGTGTCATGTCTTCAGTGACCATCAATCCCAGATTCCTAACGGATGACATGAAAAGGTGATGTTGGCTTCACCCACCTTGATGTGATTGGGCAGACTGACGAGCGAGGGTTGATGTCTTCTTCTGTAGCACAAGAGGGCTTTCATTGTATCATTGTTTAGTTTAAGCTTGTTTTTTACCATCCAGCCATACAACATGACTAAACCATGCTACCTTCTGCTGCTTGATGGTAGCAAGCAGAGGCTCCTGGTCATCCATCAAGCAGATGACTAGGTTGTGGACAAAATCGCTCATCTTTTGTTCCCTGTAGGAGATCCAAAGGAGTCTCCTGAAGCACTTCGTCTTGAACACCTTGATCCATCGCTTAAGTTCTGCGAGCGAGGTCCTTGTCTGGCAGTCATACAGCATGATGGGAACAACATAAGACTCGTAAAGCCTCAATTCGGTGTGGAAAGCTGATACTTCCGATGTCCCAAATCTTGCCGAGCCTGCCCACAGCCACTGTTGCTGCTGTGATCCCAAGATGAATGTCCACCATGCAGCTACCAGATGGTCACACCCAGGTATTTGAAGCACTGCACCTTCTTCACCTGTACTCCATTCAGATCTCGCTTTACTAATCTGACGGCACTGATCGTGACTTTGCTTTCGTTGAAAGCTACAATAACTACATGCAAAATATCTTAATCTTGTATAAAGGTGACTAAATAAGTAGAGATTTATGGAAACACTTTCAAATAAAACTCAAAAATAAGTTTGCACATGACCAAATTTTCTTGTTGATATGACTGATGTGATGACTGTTCAGCAGACTCTAATTAACTGCTCTGTTCTTAGCCAAGCCACAAAAGCTCATCATTACTCTTGAACTCTGAATGGGTTTACTAGGGAGTGGAGTCTATTTAGCCCCAGAAGCATGAGCAAGATCCATCAAGTTAGCCACACCCACTGAGGGAAGAAGAAAATTTTGAATGAATGAAAAAGTGCTGGTATAGTCCCCAGAAGTCTGCTGCTGCTGTTGCTGCTGTTGCAGTCCTTCCATTCCTGTGCCAGCACCACCACTTCCAGGAACATAGAAGTCGTGCTGTCGCTGAACACTTGCATCCACCATGCCAGCTGCTGCACTGCTGGTGTTGGCACTGGTGTACGGGACCATAGCAGGCAACGTCTGCAGCTGACTATATTCCAGGGCGTGGTGGGGCAGGTGTGACAGGGGATGGCTACGTTCAGCTCTGCTGCTTGCGGCAACCAGAGTTTGCTGTGGGTCGTGGTGGTGGGGGTGCATGGTGTAGTGAGGGTCCATTGCCAGATGGGGGTGGGGATGAGACAAGGGGTGGTGAACTGCATCATGAGGTTGACCCACCCCACTGCTATTGGAAGAGGAGGACAAGCCAGGGTAGGCCTCCACCCCGTCCAAACTGACAGCCTGTTGCTGGAGGTCGTGTGCAGGCATGGACATTGCCACTTGTGACAGGAGATGCATGCCATCATTGTCCATCACCCCCACGTCCACTCCACTGTCCACCCTCTGTTCCTCCTCTTCGCCACCCACGACTACTGCTGCTGCAGCAGCTTTCTGCTCTTCCTGCAGGCAATCAGCCTTGACCTTTCTGGATTTGACCAGCATCTTCTTGGCAGGAGGAGTGCTGACTGGCTGTTTGATGCTCTGATCGGAGTCCAAAACCTCCACTTTACGCACAGGTGGGAGTGCTTCATCATTTCCATGCACAAGGCGCATGTGGCGCCGGAGATTGTAGAGGCGATTGAAGGCTGCACCGCACCAGCAGCCATGTTCTTTTGTGCGTGAATGCACTTTAGCATGGCGTGCAAGAGCATTACGAGCTTTGAATGTCATTGGACAGTCTGGACACTGTAACAAGTACAAATAATGTCTCACAACTTGGCTGGCAACCAACAGCATGAAAACTTACGTTAAAATTATGCAAACAAAATCTCTGATGGAAATATTTGTGCAGGATTTTTAAGCTTTGAAAGCATTTTGAAGCAAATGAAAAAATACAAATGGAAAAGAATTTTGTAAAAATAAAAGAATTTTGTAAAGATAAATAAGAACATTTACAGATTTTTTCTGCAATTAACAGAAGAAGTTAAAAATCTTTTGCAGACATCATTTCAAAAGCATACCTTAAAACGACGTTCTGAGCTGTGCTTGTAGCTGTGGTGCATCTCCAGCGTCTTCTTTGCATGGAAGGCAGCCCCACACAGTTCACAAATGAAGTTCCGCTCAGTAGAAAAGTGGCGAGCAGTGTGACTACGAAGATTATCTTGTTCACTGCATCGGAAATTGCAATACTGGCAAGCAAAGGGCTTGCTGTTTCGGTGGTGTCGCAAATGTCTCTGCAAAGCTGGACGTCTAAACGGCAGAAATAAAATGAATAATTAAGTTTGCAAGCTGACAGCAGCATTTGATTACTGAAGGATGGCAACTGTAAAATTAAATTACTATATGACTATATATAGATTTGTATCTTAAAGATACATTATCCAGAAAATTTATGCTAGAAAAAACAGTTGTCAATTAACTTCAACTCTCTTTGCCAAACTTTGAAATAATGCATTTGTCTCTGCTACTGGAAAAAACTTAAATCTCTGTGTCAAAGAAAAATATCTGAATGTATCTAAATAAGTTAAAATTATATTAAAAAGAAAGTCATTTAAATTGGTCTTATTTACAAATTATCTTAAATTTATAACAAATTTTTGTTAGCCTTTAAAATTTATTTAAATGTTAAACAGAACTAATTTTTCATTCCACATCATAATAACAATGATAAAAATAAGAATAATAAAGTGATGATGCTTGATTTATAGAGTGCAGAACTCACACTTAAATAAGAGTGTACACTCTGTGGGATAAATTAAAAATAAATGCGTAAGAATGGAAGGACGGGCAACAATTTAGACAAACTCTAAGGTGACTACACAGGGACCCAAAGTAAATAACAAGGTAAACTGGGAAAGCATACAGTACAACTTAAAGACACTAGGTAAATTAGAGTAACCTACAGTTCTTTTGGTAGGACAGAGGAATTCAAAAAAGTCCAAGTGAGAGAATGGGTAAGTAGATGAACAAGGATTACTTGCAGTAGTGCTCATTGAAAAGATGTGTTTTTAGTGCATGTCTGAATGTTTCAGAGGTGGTTAAGTGGTAGAAATGAAAGTGGAGCACTGTTTTGCTGCTAAAAATACAGTGGTCATATGTGTTCTATTTTATTATCATTTTAGCTAAACTGCTTTGCCCTAGCCATCGAGCCAATGCCTACATTCTGTGCAAATGGTCTCATGTGATTTTGGTCACTCTCCATTTTGTGAAGTTAACATGATCATGGGAAACTGATGATAGTTTTGGAAAGTTCAGATTTTTTTAGGTTATAGTGCACCCAGTTTACTCCTCTGCATAGTGTACCACAATGAAAATTTCATCTTGTTCTCAAGTGGCCAGGTGCTATTTTTCACATAAGTTGTAGCCATTCAGAACTGGGTCACACCATGAAGAAGGCTAGATAAAACATGCTTTACAGAAACTGGCATCTCCCCTATTAAAAAGTAGCGTCCTGCTGTGCTTTAAATTACCTGAAAAGTTCTTCCCTCTATTACTGATGGTTTAAATTTTTTTTAAAAATTAGTCAGTCAGTTAACAATGTCAGCATACCCCACTTCCTAAATAGATTCATCTGATCATAAACAGTGGAAATAAACTAAAAGCATACAATAAAAGGTGGAACTTCTTGTGGGCGGTTTTTAAAATGGTTTTTCCCCAGAGAGGGAAGGTAGGTTACCTGTGATGCAGATGTGGTCAGTCTTCACTAATTGCTACCCTGACAAAAGGCAGGGTGGAGATCACAGGCAGTGCCGACTAAGCAATAAAATGTATTTTTCACCTGAGTATTTGCTGTTGGCGTTGAGAAAGTTGAGGTGAAACGGTTTGCAACTAAACATACTGTCAGGTATAGAAATGACATTTGTGTATTTTCCATAAAATAAATAGAGAGAAAAATAAAGGCGAGAAGGATGAACAACAGAAATGACACAAACACAACTTAATTTTAAAACTTTTTTTATTGCTTTCTCTATATTTCTTTATCTTTCTTTACTTAACATTTTCAGTTTATTCCCCATGTGACTGACATAAAGTACATCTGCATCTGGGTGCAATGTTCATACTTTTACAAATGGCCAACACTATCTACAAAAGTGGTTTGATTGTTGGTGAGCATGACAAGGTGAAGGACATTGGAGATCACGTTCATGTACATTCAGTCTCGTGCACCTCTTCGCTCGAAGTGATAATGTCAAAAATGGATGTGCTGATCATCTTTGACTGTCATGATGGACATACGAGTATTGTTGTCTGGAACTCGTCTCCATTTGGTGACAGTTATTTTTTAAATGAAGGAATGTACCTTGTGTACATTATGTTAGGGATTATTCCCATTCAACATACAAAATTTTCTACGTCTGCCAATATGGGACATGTAAATGATAAATTTTTGAGAAAACGACTGCCATGGTTTTCTGTAGTAGTTGCCTTCTTGAAGTGTCAGTCTACCACAGCTGCACTTCAAGCGGAACAGTCTCCTCTGACCGACGGGATCAGTGTGATGACAGATGTAAGGCACGCATGTCGAAACAACTCATATCACACTGCTCATGTTACTCTGGGTGTATCGACCGACAAGGTTCTAAATCTTCAGCACGTCACCAAAGAGGATGACGTGTACACCCAGTAGCATGAGGCAGTGGGCTGCGAGAGGATTATGAAAGTATGAATGTGTCAGGTGTCAAGAGCATGTTCACTACTGTAATTAATAAGTTAGTCAGAAACACAGGTGAGACGTGGCATGTTGCTAAAAATATAAAAGCTGGAATGAAAAATGTGGCGCAAAAGCAGTAAAGCAAACATTAGCAAGAAATGGCACCCTCAGCTCTCTGACAAGACAGCAGTGGTCAGGGATCATGTTTACTGGCGTACTGAAAATTGTGATAGCAACTCTTTGAGACTAAGGCACTTGTTGCATGAATGTATTACACACTTCCAAAACATCCATGACAAGTGCAACCAAGCCTCACCATGCAGGCAATTTCGATATATACCATCTCTAATAGTGCTGACAGGTCCTGCTGTCAAGCTTCTGAGCAACTTACTGCATGGTCATATACTCCATAAAAATCCATAGGACTATGTGCTGTCCAGGGACACATTTTATGTTGAAAACTTTAACAATGTGTGCCTGATCTATCTACCTAAGCGGGTTCACATAGAAAACACGAGGCACTATGATGCGCATGGGTCTTGCTGTCTTAGACTGGTATGAACATGTTGATAGAGATTCTACTTCAAATTACACCAAAACAAGTGTTCAGCACAACTGGCAACGACTGGACAACGCACTTTAGAAAAGAAAACTTTTAAACTAGTAGAGGATATCTGGAGATGTGTCACTGAACAGTACAAATTTGATTCCGAACATGAAGTAAACACATTAACTAAAACAGACAGTAGTCCAGATGAAGATTTGGAAATGAATAATGTAATTTAAATAACACCATCACACCATCATTGATAAATGAGGAAATAGTTTATCATCAATGTTTTCACTTTCAAAACCAAAATTGTTCTAACCAACGGCACAGTTTTATTGTGTCTATAGACAAGTTCATTCCAGTCTAAAACTGCAAGACCCACTTGTATGTTATAATGCATTTTTATCTTATTCACTATACGTTTGCTATCCTGTGATATCAATTGTAGGATCGGTAGCAGTGTTAACTTTTGTGTTTCAATTGTTATGTTGGTGATTTCACTTTGTCGTATCTAGATGTGTACGACAGTGCCTAACACCACTGATTTTGATTACATACCTGTACTTCCCCTACGCCAATACGAATCTTTGAATTTCTTGTGATGTTACGTAAATCATGAGATGAAGGGGGAATGTGTTTGAAACAGTTAACTGAAGAAACAAAAATTAAACCATTTACTGATATCCTAACTTATGAGTAAAGAAAGATAAAGAGATACAGAGAAAATAAAGAAAAAACAATATAAATAAAGTTTGAAAAATTCAGTTGTCTTTACGTTTGTGTAATTTGCGATGTTATCCTTCTCTCCCTTATATTCTCTCTCTCTCTTTTTTTTTTGAGAATACATTCAGTCCTTACCACGACAGTATGCTCAGATAAAAGCTGTTTTCCCTCACCTTTCTCAGATCCTACAAGAAGTACTAGTGGGTGAGAAAGTCATTTTATTGCTAGGGTAGTCGACAGTGTCTGTGCACCTTTACCCTGCCCACCTGTCGATGAAGTAATTGGAGGCGAATGACTGCTTGTTGTCAGCACCGCTTATACACCTACCTTCCCTCCCCTGGGGGAAACCATTCTCTTCCTACGGTCCAAAGAAGTTCTGCCTTTAACCATTAAAATCTTCTATTCAAACGATCATAACCAGGGGAAATAAACTAAAAACATACCATGAGTGTAGTAATCTTCTATTCCTGCAAAGACAACTGTTTTGCTATCCAGATGCCAACACCTCACATATTTATCCCATGCTTTTCAAGTTTCTTATTTAAATGCACTAAAATAAAGAGCTAAAATTAATTATTAAAATTAAATATGTCAGTAACGGACCAGACACAAACTTGACATGTTCCATGTTGTTCTTAATAAGGGTATGACTTAATCTACCATTGCTGAGTTAAACTGAACATTCTCAAACTCTGAGTGACCAGGACATCCAAAAAAGGACAACCGTTTTGAAAGATTGCGCATGTCTGAAGTGAGTGTAGTTTAGTGACTCTAGCCTGTGACAACCCAATTACTCTAGCCAACTTAGGTTGTTCTTAAACACAATTAGGCAGCACAGACAGCACACTTCACTGCAAAACACAAGGTCACTGGCTTGAGGCCAGCTCAGACCTCCCTGATCTACCAACAGCTGGCAAGAATGGGTGCCTGATTTATTAGAAAAGGTAAAGGCAGCAGAATTAAGAGGGTTGGATTCCACTTTCCCCATGCTATGCACTACGAATGGTGCAACCCGTTCATTGGCCCTTTGGTTCTAGACTTTGGAACCCCTTACCTATAATAATTATAGCTGAATTTTTAAAGCATAAATTTCCCCTTGTGGATGCAAACTCAGTGTGCTGCACACAAAAGACTACAACAAAACCAACAAATATAACAGAAGCACATGGCTTAGTAAACAGATAAGACTTCAAGAGGGTAAAAAAAAAACAACCCAAAAAACATTAAAAAAACACTACTTTGAAATAATTAAGAGCATCATAAGCTAGGTCCAGTTCATCATTCTGAAGTGCTGGGTTGACTGACTACACTTCACTGAACAATGCACTGTTCTAGTGTCGATGTACACCCTAGGTTTATTCCACTAGCTTGAGAATTCTGCTGCATGTGTGAATTACTCACCTAAAATAGGATTTGCCGCACTCACTGCATAAGTAAAGTCGTTCATCAGACTTGCCTGCACGTTGGCGGTGTCCCATGGTCTGCCGATGCTTGGCCAGTGCCTTAGGTGTGCGGAAACTTAAGGAGCAAAGAGTGCATTGGACAGGCTTCTCACCTTGAAAATAACAAAATCATTTAAGATAAATAACCAAGCTTGCAAACATATACATGCCAGTAATGAGAATCAATGAATGGAAAGATTTTTGAAAGGACATTACTGTCCTTCTGAAAAAGCCTTTTATATCATTATTTTAGTGGATGCTGAGAGCTAGGCCTCAAATTTCAGGCTGAAAATAAATCTTTGGGTTTAGAATTTACATCTCAGCTCCCCAATCTGTCATTCTTCTCAATTCTGTGCATCACACACATTACTCAGACTTGAAGTGCTACAACTACAAAAGTTTATTTATAGAGCATCTTCCCTACAACTGAAAGTGGGCTCAAAAAGCTTTATGTAAGTATGTGAACACAAACATAGGAGGAATCAAGTACATCCACGCCTCCCCTCTCTCTCACACACAGCTTTATACCAACAGGCAGTTCTATGGACTGAAGGGTAGAGTAGTATAGCATAAATAAGACTGTGTTTCATAAAAACAAAAAATAATAAAAAAGATAATTTAATAAATAAAATATGGCAATTGCCTATTCACTTTCAGCACCTTCTTTTAAGCAGTATTTACCTGTGTGAAGTCTCGAATGTAACTCCAACTGTTTAGCCTTTGCAAACTGTTTGCGACAAATGCCACACTTCAACTCTTTGTCGTCATTTGAACTGTTGCATGTGTTCAAGTTCTTCTTCACCTTGGCAGAGATTTTAGCCTGGTATTTTGCCAAGGCATTCTTGTGGTTGCAGCCACGCACCCTCATGCCTGTCCCTTTCGACTTTTGGCAAGGGTGCTGTCTGTACTGAAAAGACCGTCTAAAAGTCTTCTGACACTGCCTGCAATGAAATCTCTGTCGTCTTGTTTCGTGACTGCACATATGCCAGGAGTACTGAACAAAGTCGTTCAGCATGGCACCACACATGCCACACACAAACCTGCCTCCTGCATGCTGCCTGTAGTGTAGAAACAGCATATACCTCTTGTTAAACTGCAGGCCACAAAACCTGCATGTCACCTTTGCATTCTCTGGAACCTGCTGCTGATGGATACCTGTCACATGGGATTTTAGCTTGCTTTTTGAGGTAAAAGTCTTGCCACATTCATCACACATATGGATCTCTTTGCTCAGGAAAGCTATTTCCTTCCACTGCAGACCGGTGCAGAGGTGGTGCATGAAAGCCACCTCATTGAAGAGCTCTTGATGACAAAAGCGACAGCTGACAGGACTTGAGCCATGACTAAGAACATGGGCTTTAACTGAGCGGTGATGTGTTAGCATTTCTCCGCATCCACGACAGACAAAAAGTCGCCACCTGCCAGCTGCAAGATGCTGCTGATGCTGTTGTTGCAGCTGGTGGTGAAAGTGAGCTGAAGCACTGACCATTACCTGACTGACCTCCCGACCTTGCCCAAAGGCAGCGTGGGCCACAGGATCGAACACTGTTCCCCTGTAGTGCACAGAACTGCAGCCTGCACCTACAGGAGAGCTGGAACTCATGTCAAAGTTTGTGCTTGAATACTGACTGTGTGACTGTGACAGGGACCCTTCACAATGGCTGCTCCCAGCTGTTGACATGTCCAGAACAGAACTTTCAAACTGCTGGTGACTGCTAGTTTCACAGCTTGGGTTAGGATTATGAAGAACTGTGCCACTATAATGAGATGAGCTGTACCTTGATCCCTCTGATAAAGCCATGTTAAGGATTTGTCCAGAGTAATGAGCTGAAGCACAGCTGGCAACATGCTGTGGCATGGTGAAAATTGTCCCAGCATACTGAGCATGCTCTTGATGTGCATTGCATGCTGGGATGGCTTGAGTGGCAGAAACATCCAGAACAGCAACTGCATACTGTGGTGTGCTGCCACTTGTGTGGACGGCTGGTATGGAAACCACTGCTCCAGTGTACTGTGGATGGGACAGGCCACAGGTGGCCTGGGACGTTGAAGGTAAGATTGCACTGTACTGAGGATGGGCATTAGAAACTCCACAGTTGGCTTCATTGTGAGCGTGAGGGTCAGATGTGTTCACCAGTGGAGTAGCAAAGTGAGGCTGTGTACGAGCGCAAGCATCACTATCAAGAGGTGCTGGGATGTTCAACATGGGGTCCGAGTACTTTGGAGCACAATGAGGCAAATGACTAGTGACTGTCGCAGGCACTGAGCAGTTTGGGTTTTGTGCAAGGTTTTGGCTAAAGTCATAAGCACAATCAAAACTGGCCAGCTCTTGAAACTCATCGTCAAAGTGCTCCTTGCTTTCTAACCCTTGACTAGACGATGAGGGCATCTGGTCCTGAGAAGCAACATTAGCTTTTTGCAAATCTGAAGTCTGGCACTGGCTATCAGGCTCACATGCCAGCACTGAGCAGCTACTGTCTGCAACATTGTTAGTGGAAAACGGCACTGACTGTTTGCCACTACCAACCCTCTTCCGAGCCTGGCAGACTGACTTTCTCCTCCGCCTGTTTCTAGACATGCCACTGTTGTTGGTCGATTGTGTGTGTCCTCCATCATGAGGATCTCTTTGAACCACTTCGATGGCTGCACTATGACTGTTTGCAAATGATGAAGAGGCAATGTCATTTCTGCTTTGAATGGCCCCAAACTGTGAGTTAGTGCCATCACTTCCTGAGAAATTAAGCAGCTTGTTGATGGACGACTGGAGAATATTTAAAGCCCTGCCTCTTTCTGCTGGATCTAGCAACAGAAATGTTTCTTCTACTGCCTGTACCTGTGTAAAGAAAATGTTGATGGTTTAAGTTGTCTTTCAATACATATTACTAAAATTTTCACTAAGATGTATTCCAAGTAATCAAATACTTAATAAATATACTATGTAATCAAAAATGGAGAAAACTGCTGATGGATGTGTACTATGCAGTGGTTGTTTAATCTGATTACTGCTGTATTTTTCATTATTTTGTTTAATGTTGTTGTTTACCAATGAATTATAAGATTCAATGTATTATTGCCCTGATATGATTAATAAGGTGGCATAGCAAAAAAAAAAAAAAAATCTCATTTACTATTCAACATTTTAATCACAACTAAGTACTGCTCAATTTTAACATAAAAACAAAGGCATAATAGATTATCGCAACAATGCACTATCAAAGTTTTACTCAAAGAAACACTCTGGCTGCCACATGCTGTGGTAATTGACTAGCAAGTTTGATGGGCCTGAATTTTATTTATGGTGACCTGGTCACCATGACGATCACATCACTAACCACCTTTAAAATTGAAATCCGTTTTGGGGACAGTTATGCTGTTCCAGAATATCTGCGGGAAATATCTTCAAACGTATATAAAACAGCGCAACAAAGCGCGATCTCTAGCTACTTCCAACATAAACGATAGTAAGTCCTTGTACCGATTTAGACCAAACTTCTCAGGCAGGTGACGTACAAGCGTCTACAAAAGATCACTGGCAAAACGTTTGCAAATCTAAACGCAATTATTAACACATTGAAGCTTATCGAAAGATGAATATACCATAAATTGGACAGTTTTATATTCTCTCTTCTATACCTTTAAGAAAAACGATGCAAGCTTTTCTTCTCCCATTTTCGCTTCGAAATATTCATCTCGAGAACAACGCCGATGAGCACACTTCCGGTTTATTTGGTGGCGGTTGGGAGTGTTTATGATTTGAAACATCAGCCCGTCTTAGTTTGAGAGATGCAATACTTACATCATGAAATACTAGAAAAATTCTAACATGTAATGTTTTAATAATGAAGTTTCTTCAATCAAGTAATACTTTATTCTTTACTTTGAACATACAAAACGTGGGGAGCAATGGAAGATGAGTGCGAGCTAGAAAGTGGGCCATCGAAAGTCCAGACTGCATGGTTGATTCCTCTCTCTGGATCGAAGCAAAACTCACGTTTATGAGCGAGCAATAACACCCGATCACACGGCAAAGAGAGACTACCTTCATTTTGCGCACTTAGTTCATGTTTGCCATTGTGCTGTGTGTTTGTTTCTAAGAGACTCATGAGAGAATTTCATTGGTTCTAGATGAAGGTCCGTGGTTGTAAAAGTAACTTTTGTTTGTTGTCTTTCGTGCACAGCACGTTGAGGTTGCCTTCATACGGGAAAATGCGCTCAACAAATACAGTTGTTATTATAAACTTTCCGTGGATAGTGGTTTTCGTGCTAAGGTGAAAGCGAAAGACTTTTTAAAGTGCGAAAATTTTCATGCATTTGATACTTGACACGTTTGATTATGACAGTAATAGGGAAATTATAGTTTGGTGGACAATCAAGGAGGGAAATGCAGGACTATGTTCAATGCACCACATCAACACAACAAAATAACCATTGCACAATTGGTTGATGGGAAATGTCATTTTTAGTTGTGTTTATGACCAGTACCAAACCTGCCTTTCTCATCCATAAAGTGGAAGAGGTTTTCAAATCCTCAAAATTATTTGTAACTCCCTACCTCAATGAAAATATTGCAAGTCATTTCATACATATCCGTAGCAGAAAAAGTGCATAGCAATGTACATTAGTTATTATCATGAGCTTTATCATTGATATGTTTTGTGCATAAAAAGAATATGTCACTGATGGTTGATAACAATTGTCAAATATCACTTTTCATATCCAGTTTATTACAAAATGTCTTACACAGTGAGACCTCTGATCTAAACTCTTACATTTTCAGACCCCCTAGGCAAAGTTTATTTATGTGATTTGCACAAATTTCTAAACAATGGGAAAAACTGCCAACCTGTAAAATACCTTACCAGTAGCATTCTTACCTAAAATTTGTATTTTATATACCATTCAGCCCTTTATTAAAAGCCGAACAAGCATATTTTCTCAGCGACCACATACGGTTACCGTCACTCTTTTTCCTTTTGATTGGCATAGTCCCCTCCCCTACCAGAGCACCTATTCATCAGCTCAATCCTTTGATCACACGGTTTTGCTAAATCCTTCGCTACTTATACAGAAACTCTGTAGTGGTAGGCAGTTCTGCCAGTATGTTCATCTCAATTGAGTTGTATTTGAGTATTATTTAACTGTACAGTACTTTCATTTCTCGCAGAATACCGATCTATGAGTATGATACTGCTAAGGAGTTTACCTCAAGGCTGTGGGGGTTGAAACTTCAGCAGTGGTTGTACACATTTATTTTTCAAGCTATGCAGCATTGCCAAATATTGACAACCAATAGTTCCAGAAAGCAGTGATATAGTACCTACTGTCTAGAAAGGGACATAATGCTCCAAGTTTTTGGTATTCATTCTGAATGCCATGAGAAAGAATCATCACATCATCTGTCAGCTCTTTGGGTACTTCTGCATTTGGTGGACTAATCAGACAGCTGAAGCAGTCCTTCATTATCAGATGCTCAATAAACATTTGCAGAGATTGTATTAAAAAGAAGTACCTAAATAGCAAGTTCTTAAAGATGACTGCACAATTCTGATTAAGAGTTTACATTTCGTTCTTGCAGAGGTGCAAATCTGTGTGCTGTTCTTCCCTATATGCGTACAAGCACGAACACACCATATTTATATATCAACATATTTGTTTGGAATGATTTATTTGTGATGTCACAATGAAAATCTGTCATAAATATGATCACACAGAAAATAGTATTGAACTCTAACCAATTGTATCTTTGAAAACATTCACAAAATAGATTCATAGCTTCGTTGGTAATTCTAATTAATATTGATCATCCAACAAATCTTGTAGCAAAGTGCACACAACGCAAAAAATACATTGTGTCAGTTTTGACATGTACAGCGCACAAGAAGGAAACCTTTACTGAAGCTTTGATGGTCAAGCAAAACACTGTAGAGAAACCAGCAAGCTGATGGGATTTAATCTAAATCACGAACATTATATTGAGTGTATTATATAGGCACAACTCTGCAGAAAATTAAAAATTTTTTTAAGGATATACCCTGTCAAGAGCCAAAAGCAAGCAGACACTATATTCAAGTGTCCAGACTACTTCACAATGATTCAGTAAGAGCACAGTCTAAGCACAATACAGGATAGAAAGTGTGAAAAAAAACCTTAAGTGTTTTTGAGGTATGACAGGGAAATGTTTTAATTCCTCTCATGATGGTGTTTATGCAACAAAACATTAAAATGAGGGAAAATATTCAATTTTAAGTATATCTGCTCAGACCTAAGTGAAAGCATTACCCATTAGAATCTACATCAACAATGCAAGATCTGGCAGCAATAATCCATTTTAACTTTGCCAAATAATTGGAATTATGTTGATATTTTTTATTTTCACATTTTATACTACTAATAAGATTTTCTTTTAAAAAAAATAGATTTACAGTTATGTCAATGGCTCAACAGCACAATTTCCAGAAAGACATCATTGCTACGAAGGGTACCTGTTATTTTTTTCATTACTAAATGGAACATGATTGCCAGGAAGTACAGAATTGAGGCACATCAACTAATAATGCTTGACTAAGCACTAATGAATGAAAATTTGCTTTCAGTAGTGTCTTCATATGGTTAAGAAGTACAACTGGAATGCCATCTGAAAGTGCATGATCATATCTGCTATTAGGGTAACAAGGACCTTTACATGATGAAACACTAAAGCATACAGCTGAGCTTTAATTAGCTAAGTGTAGGTTTCTGGGCTGGCATAGACATTCTTATATATATATATATACCCCCAAAAAAATTAGTTCTGATAACATACAGAAGTTTTTTTCAAGGATCCAAAACGGAATATAAATTAAAGTAATGTACAACTGCAAAATCTGAAATATTTGCAGTGCTCACAAAGCAGAATGGTCACACCTGTCAGTCAAGCTGTACACTTCTCATTCTTTTGCTATGATCTACAAAAGAATAAGATTAAATTAGGTAACACAAGCTTTTGGTTCACATAATAGATTTGCATCTATCATCATTGTTACTTAATACTTATCCCTTCTAGAGTTAGCAAATATATCCATGTGCATGTGCTTTCTCTCTCTTCTGTCACACACACATTCTCACGTTTACACATTTATGTCTGACTCACTCTTTCTTATTTTGAAACTTTGATATCTTAAGTCTAGCTTCTTCTCCAAGTTGTCTGCAAAAGCCTGCCCAATACAACACCACACAACAGTGCATATTCAAATATAAAACACATCACCTTTGGTTTCACAATTGTTTGAAAGTGCTCACAATGTTAGCATGTACAGAATGACTGTCCTAAAGTGCTGTACATATGTACAAAAACGAAGCTTCAAATATGTAGTCTACCATATTTTTACTGTACATATATATATACTGCCTCATACGTAACACATAATGTCAATCCACTGCAGATTCCGGTATTACTTTCACTGATGAACAGTCTTCAAGATGTGTGAGCAAAGAACTCATACTTGGAAAAGGTGTAAAGCTGTCACATTTTTGCAAAAAAAAACAAAACAAAAAAAAAACACAAACAAAAAAATAAAAACACAAGCAGCACCTAAATAAAAAAATATGTTCTAGGTTCTTTTTTTTTTAGACTGCCAAGATCCACACTTATAATCACTGCAAAGTATATTTTAGTTTTTCACAAAGTTGCATTTTATTTAGCTGCCTGGAAATGCTGCTGAGGGACAAATTTAGCAGATAACATGACAAAGTGGTCTAAAACATCTACTTAATATAGATTTTAAAGGGCACTTGAACAATGCCTTCCTAATGTAGAACATCAGTGCTGTACAAAAAATCAAGGATAATGTAGACAGGAAGGAAAGGACAGAGAATCAAAACTTTCTCTTCGCCTGTAGGAACTGATTCTGTAATAAAAGCATGTCTGCGATTAAAGTCATGAGGAGTAGTGAGGTGAAAATTGTCAACCCTGTAAGGCTCGATTCCTGCCCTTGTTTTTTCCTGATGAAGGAATAAAACAAAAATGTTGGTTAGGTTAAAAAAAAAAGCTGAAGGTTGTTTCCTTTTATTTAGGTCGTTTGGGGAGTAGGGGTGCTAAGAGTCCACACTTTTCTAGGGGTATGCTGTTATGAGTGCAATCCTTTTCTCTTTGCTTTACCTCATCCAGCCCTCCATGGAGTATGCTACCTATTCTTGACAGCTGGATTCAGATGTCAGTATTCTAATCACTCAGCTATCAACTTCACCTAGATGTTTTATGCTGCTAAGACATTACTATTAACACTGTACTCCAAAGCAATTTAAGAGGAGCATTAAGATTAAGGTGAACATACCTTGAAGACATAAACATGGTTCATAAGGTAAATATCACGGACAGGCAGAGGAATACCAGGTGTTTTGACTCTGCTTCTGATCTGATTTGTATTAAGCATGGTGCTTTCCACATCGTGTCTGGATTTCGTCTTGACAATGTATACTTTTAGACAAAACATAAATATGTACAAGTATTGAATAAAGATAAATATTGTGGTGCTAACAACTGCTGCTCTTTGTGAAATTGGAATTGATGGAGTTTGCAGGGGAAAAACCACAATTAACCATTATTCTACTAGTTCAGAGACACAATAACACAGATGTTGGAATAGGCTTTTGTAACTTTAATTCAGTCTCAACCACACAAAATCTTCTACGTGTTCAAGCGTTTTAATGAAAGAAAAGAAATTATGAAGAGAAAAATCTGGATTTTTTTCCTCTACACGTGGCCTTGTTGCCAGAAATCTTTAAAAAAAATCATTTTTTATTTTAAGGCACTTGATTTTTGGTGCAGGGGGTGGGGCACTTATGGGAATAGATGTCAGCGGTAAAAAATCTCCCGACTAAAAAGAATATCATCGAGGCAACTGAGATCAATGACTTGGTGGCATATGTCATGGCAATGTACCAGCATATACAACTCAAAAATACCCAAAATTAAATCTATTTGTCCTAATGGTGAATGTCAAGGTAATAGAAAAAATAATTAAAACTTAACTAGGAATGATTTAAAAAAATAACAAAAGAACACCAGGGGTACTTTAAAAATTTGATATTTGTGATAAAAGGTCCACCCTGTTGCTCTTGATTACTCTCATGACCACACCTATTTAGCACCTCTCAAGGTGTGCTACCATTGGTAAGACATATTAGCCAATATCATTATCCAGCATAACAGAAAAGCACCTGCATGGCTGGGCTGAGACCATGGATTTGACTACAGAAATAAACACCACAAAAATGAGAGAGCATGACAAATCAATGAAGGGACAGAAATGGGGGATAGAGAAATTTGATGGATGAGAAAAAATACCGGATCTTACACATTAACAACTTTTAAGATGATCACAGACAACAAATGGTTTGCAACTATCCAACAGGCTGAAGGGTTACTGCTGACTGCATCAATCATGGAAGCACACACTGCTGCTATTTGCATGCATGTTGCTAAGGACTACGTACATCTGCATGTGTGACACTTAGAAAATATACGAACATGCTGGCCGCAGGAGGCCTGGTATTGCAAAAGATATCTTCTTAGCAGAATCTGCCCATTTAAAGGCCACACCTTTGGCTTATGACAGAAAAGAATGATTTGATCCGAGGGAGATAGGCGAGGAGCACTTGTCACCCACTCTAGTGGTCATTCTTCTACTCTAGTGGTCATTCTTCCATAATTACTTCCATCTGGTCTGGCAAGCACCTTCACCTCCCTCTGCCAGATCAAATCCATTCTTTCCTGCAGGACGGTGAAAGTTCGACCTTTAAGAAAACTCTTCTAAATGTTTACAAGTATTAGTGTGTTCACAGCACTTTCAACAATTTTCCTGTGATCATTTAAGTACCCTTCCCCACATAAAATTTTAATCATCTGTTGACAAACATTTTATATATATGCTTATAAATCGTTCATCCTCAAACATTAAACCCCAGAATAGTGTTAATGTATTACAGCAAATTAAAAAAGAAAAAATGGGAGGGAGTCAGATCTTGGACAACATACTGGAACAACAACCAAAAATTAGAGAGTGAAAATGATGCATATCACTAAAACACATTTGAAAATCTCAAGAGGGGAAATACAATAGCCAACATGAAAAAAATCCAAGAGATGCATGTGATGAAAATGAAGGCCGAAACTGTAAGCATGAGATTTGTGGACCAGCTCTGTACAAGCAAGCAGAAAATCCATCAGATTCCACTAAGTAAAAACAAATGCAATTGTCTGCCAGACATATAAAAGGAACAAATTTTGCAAAACAAGCTCTCTCTCTTGCACGCACACACACACTTGCATCTCATGAATACAAACACTAGATATTCAAATATTTCAATTCAACACTCTGAAAACCAGAAATTTTTTTCATTTTGGCCAGGATGAGCTGATCAGAGACTCAAGAAACCAATGCCATGAAGATTGTATGTCTTCAAGGTACAGCAAAGATTAAACAAAATTCTAACAATCATTGATAATAAAAAAAATTAACTGAATCAGATACAATGACAAAGAACCACTTAAAAATTATTGGCAAACACTATTTTAACACAAAACTCAAAACTGCACATATTCATTTGAATCATTCAGAACCTGGACTAATTTACTGGTTTCAATTCTCTACACATAAAACACAACCATAACAATGTCTTAAGCTGCTATGCTTTGCCACAACAAATGGCAACTCGGATGCAAATGGCACAATTTTATTTTACCCACTGAAATATGCTGTTTCTGTAAAACTGTCTATAGCACACTAATGATTTAATATCAACTTTTTTAAATGAACAGCAAGTCTTTCACAAAAATGCAATCTCAAATCTCAGAAACTAGTGACAATAAAATCAGTTTTAATCGAGCACATGGATAAAACAATTTTTAAACTCTATGCAATTTTGAGAGAGGCCAACAACTACTCAAATTCTGCTGTCATCAAATGGTGAGGTGCTTCCACAATGGCTACCCATCTTTTGAAGGTTACATTGTTGGCTGCTGCAGTTGCAGGTATGTTTTTGTTTGTATTTTCCTATTTCACAGTCCAGTTAACGCTGACAGGTTATGGGCCACATGATTTAAAAAAACAAAACAATATAAAGCAGCAGGGGAAAAAAGCCCATCGTAAGAATGTATCTGCCAGTCTAGCCAAGATTAGCAAAAGCAGTTCACTCTATCAATTCAAAACAGTGTTTCAAAATGTGGAAATTATTAGATGGTAAATTATTATCTCAACTGATCTCATAAAACACAGTATGTTAATTACTGGAAGGTGGAAAATACCTCATTACCTACACTTCTCAAGATCCAATTTTGCAAAGCTCCTTGAACTAAACTGACACTGTCAACAAATTTGAATGCCAGTAACAAATATATTTATTAATGCAATCACATCATCCTGTAACAAAACCTCAATTTTCTAACATCACAAAAGAGACACTATTGCTTGATTTAAAAAAAAAGCACCATACACAACGCAAAATAGTTCAAGTATGGTGCTGCTAACACAATTAATGTTGAATTGTTGAAAGTTACATCTACTGAGAAGAAATTCCTTTGAGACTGAGTAGGACACTCTTCACTGTAAAACTACGCAAAAGTGGAAACTAAATACAAAATACAATCCATTAAAATCCATCCTAATTTTTAAAGTTTTTGCAAGATGCAGCAAATTACAAGGTACACAACATGAAATGCTCTTTAAAGACGCAACAGAACACAAAATATTTCAAAACATTAATGAGGCCTAGCTGTCAGAAGGACAAAGCAAAGATTATCTTCCATGTCGTCATCATCACCATCATCAACAATCTCAAATTTCACAAGTGAAGCTGTGCCATTGAACTCAGTGTAAAGTACAGCCCATTATCTCATTCTCTTTCTTTCTCTCATTTGATGATGGGTTATCACATCACGGTCAGGGAGTAGTGTTGGACAGTAAGCCTCCGTGCAGCTAGGTTTCTTCCCAACAATAATTTCCAAGCCCAAGCATTCAGGAAAAGCCTGGGCATCAATGAATTATGTGCAACCTATTACAACAAGTGATACTTTCCATAGCATGGTTTGCCTACAGGCAATAAAAAAACAAAAAAACCACCTGTGGTATGGAAAGAGAACTTCTGTGCTATAAAAGATTTTCCATCACTGTTCTCTGCTGTTGATATTAATATCATTAAGAACGCATAAATATTCCAACAGACTCATTGAAAGCTTGCCTGAGCTCTTGTATGGGTCACTGTCCAAAAAAATCCCTCTACCAAAAGTTTCCATCATCAAATGCACACCATTCAACCAGGAAAACAATATCATGCTCATAATATTCAATGCCCTTTTAAAAATACATCTAAGAAATGTCAAGATCATTTGTACATATATTTACGTATCACTGCAACACCACCACATAAAAACTACATTGATGCCAATCAGAGAATTCATTTTCAATGATATGCTCAAAAATATTTAGTGCATCAAGCCAACAAATTTTCGGAAACTGTTCAGAGAACTAGGACATAGGGGCTTAAAATCCTGCCCAACCTGAATTCTGTGCAAGCAGAGTGCTTGTAAGACTAGAGGAGAGCAACAATTATAAGTAACCACTGCCAGTGATATTCAACACCCATTCATTTAAAAAGCAACCCCCCACCCTCTAAATAAACCCCACCTTATCCTGAATATAGTCTATTTGTGGCAAGGGTTGCAGGAAAAGGAGGAAAAGAAAGGGGACAATTGCTGTTTTACAAAGAACCAGCAATTAAAGCTGATTCCCACCATGCAGCCGGTCCTCTAAAATATATAAAACAGAGTTAACTATGGCATTAAAAAATATCCTAAAGTAGTTTTCTCTCTTTACACAAGCCAGTTTTTCTATACTTTCATTAAACATCAAAATTAGAAACTAGAATCTGAAGTATTTGAAATTGACAATGATGTTTTACAGGTGTTGATGACCGTTTGGTGGAAAATTTTATTCACAAGCTGTTAATTTGTTAAAAACTTTACGTGGGTCATGTTGCCAGGATGGTTACTTTTATCTTCAGTTTATTTATGTTTTAAAATTACTTGTGGATCAAAATATAAGACACTAAGCAGTAGTAAAAAGTTCTGGAAGCTGGCCAGTTCCAAAGCACACTCACAAACCACGTGGAATATGAGACTTCACCTCACTAAACATGCACGTAAATAAGCACATCAACCTGAAAATGACTATCATTTACAAGGTTTTCATTTCTTTTTTTTATTCTAGAGCAGTGTTTCTGTACAAGATAGTCAAACAAGATGGAGCTTCTACTTTCAGCAGCAGAAGACAATGAAAGTCTGGGCTACCACTACTGCCTCTCTTTTCATTCCAGCCAGTCTTCATTTGCTTGAAATTCATCCCCACGATTTTCTCAGGATATGGAGTACTGGTGAGTTGAATTGTTAGGCAAGTGATGACTGTTTCTGGCATAGCTTTCAATTAAAGTGTATATGAGTAGGCAAATATGCTTTAAAAATAAAAAAATCCTATATCGTTGAAAGTTTTATTACAAAAAAGCAAGAAGAAAGTATTAACCAATAATACTTGTGCTCAAAGATGTCCTTAAAGAAAATGGCAACGTTAACAGCTTTGAATGTTGAGTTCCCTGCTCCATCTTACAAAAAAAAATAAAAATAAAATAATAAAAGAGCTGCTTTGAAGGGAATTTGTGTGGGAAGGGAAGAGTTATGGTAAGACTCTGGGATATGCAAGTTTTCTGAGCAAAATGGATCAACTTTTATGAAACATAACACTTGGATCCAAATCAGTTAATTCAGAAATGTAAAATAATTGCTTTCTTTTTTTATGAACTACTACTATCATAGTATGTGCAAGTGAATACCCTCGACTATAACCTGAAAGATCATGGAATTATCAGAATGCAGTTTAAGGATTACATAGTTCAGCTTTGGAGTGTCTGAACTGTCTCAGTCCAAATCAACCCACAAATTCAAAAAGTTATAGTGACCATTCCCATCACTTCAGTTATGGCACGCAGATCCCACTTTGCTACTGAATTTTAAACATTAATTTTAATGGAAGAAGCAATAGAACACCCACACCCCCAAAAAATAACATCTTCAGGTCAATGTTGACTACTATCAAAACCTCAGTGAAGATAAACATAATGATAAAAAAGTAAACAAAATATAACCAAAGTTGTAATTTTGGTGAAGCCAACAAAGGAAACATAATGAAAAACAAAATATAAAAGAATCAGTGATTACCAACTTCTTCTAGTTGCATAGCCTGACAAATTCATGAAACTAAATTGAACACTTCATACCCCACCCTCCCTTTGCCCTCAAAAAAAAAAAAGAAAAAAAAAGTTCACAACAGAAGAAAGTAGCCAAAGCAAGTAACAACTAAAAGAAAAATGAGGTCTTTTACATTTCATGGTTAGTCTGCTTCAGTCAGTGATTTTTAATGTTTCATATATTCCCGTGACAGAAATTCAATCTCTGTTGCATGAAACCCAACAGCAAATTCAACCCTCTCCATCAGGAGATGAGAACTTATCAGAAGAACAGCATTCTAAATATAATGCAACCATGTTAAGGTGATGCAACAGGGCTGGAATGGATGGATATGCCATCACTGTTGGCATCATGCCGGGTTTTTTTTTTTATCATGTTGGGTTTGAACTCTGCATGTCGGCGAGCATGCTTGTTTAGATGGTCACTGCGCATAAACTTCTTCTGGCAGATGGGACACTGGAAGTTCTTTTCCCCTGGAAAAATAGGGAAAAAAAACAGCCTATATCATTAGCATTAACAAGTTAGCAAGTATTCTACATCAACAGATGATTACAATACAAATTCCAGATTCTGAGATGATTTCCTTTTATCCCAGTGATGTTCATACAGGGCTTCATCACACAGCAAAAAGCATTTATGCAAAAGTTCTGAAAAGTGTGTGGTAAAATCTAAACTCTAACTTGATAAAAACACAAACTGACTTTTTACAGCCCCTTTATAAGGCCCACATACCTGTGTGTGTCCGATTGTGCCTGGCCAGTTCATCCGAACGTGCAAATCTTTTATCGCACCCAGTCCAAGTGCAAGGGAAAGGGCGTTCACCTGCAAATGATGACCATAATAACCACCAGATCCCACAACTAGGATTTTTCTTTGAAACAACAATAGCAAAGTGTACAAGCTACAATGGCAACCAGCAAAGATGCAGGCATGTGAATGGGCTCAACTTCTTCCACTGATACATCACATGGGCAGGGGAAGTTTCCCTACTAGTTCAATCAGGCCTTAAAGCAACATTGCACCCTTCAGTTGAGCAGTTAATACATTTCTTCTCCTATGTCACCAATGCTTTAAAGTACTGTCAGTCTTCTGGTCTATAACAGTTGTAAGCCAGAATATGCTGCTGTTTCCACCAATGGAAAACCCCCCTCCCCTCCCCAGAAACGAAAGGATCTCATAAACATTGGTGTGTACTCGGGTGGTGCCCACTTGTCTGACTTGTATCAGTGACCCATCACTTGTTAAAGATACCCTTGAAAGATTTAATTCAGCGTTGCTGTACTAGCTGCCTCATTTACTACTGATATTCACGCATCCTCCTCACAGGTAAGATTAACCAGCCACACCTTTTCTATCTAAACCAGAAAAAACTCTTTTCTGCAAGCTGTTTTTCATGCACAGGCCAAGAGTAAATATAGAGGTGGTTGAGTTTTTTTTAAAAAAGAGTTATATAGCACTGATCAAGCTGTGCTATTTGCAAGCAGATATGGCACTTGGCCCATACTTGGCACTTTTCTCCAGTTTCTAATCACTTTATCCAATTATGGAAAAAAAATCAAAAGAAATTACTCTGTAACCATGCACACAAGTACAGACCCAGCCCAGAAGTCAAGGTATCAAAGCTGCAATTTGTCTTTGGCAATAATATTTTTCACTTTGGTGTGGTAGTAACAGTTTGCATAAGCATACTAATATTTAACAATATAGTAACCCAACAAAATATATTATTAACATTTATTTTATGGGTAAGGGCAATGACTATCTACTTCACCTTCCCGTGTGCTGGCATACCATTTAATCCCAGTCTTAAAGCCCAACCCGATTGCTGAGCAAAATTGCTGGAAACAGAGCACAAAGTATCACAAAAATTTTTGTTAACATATTCCGGTATTTTATGACAAAGAGGCATGAAAGATTTTATATTAATATTTTTCTCTTAAGCACACCTGGATCTGTCGAGAAAATAGGAAGTGACGAAATGGAAGTATTTCTAAAAATAGCACTGTTTGCACTAGCTGAAGCCGAAGAGAAAAGATGCAATCCTCAGTAGAAAACCTGACCAGGAGTTAGTTTGTACTCATTAAGGAAATCCTAAAGATAATGGCAGCAAACGCCAGTGGATTAACTTTGTTCAGAGATGTGTATATACAGATCTATGCTTTGTTCAAACGTGCTGTGCGAACTTTGTCCCCACACTGTACTCAAGAATTTGCTAATAACATTTCAAAATCGATTGTTATCCAGTCACTTATACAGTACAAGCAAGTCTTGGACTTTCTGTAAAATGAATAAATCTTATTCCTACAGCAGTGCTTACCATACAAAAGCATGAGATGTTAAAACCAACTAAGACTGCTGGTAGATCAAGCACCAGATATGCAACATCGACGATTTCTACTTCATCTGGTCCACAACTAACATCGTGTAACAGTCACAAACACATCATCATCAGTCGTATCTTTATCCAGCATAATGCTAAAAACAAATGACAGTGTGAGGGCATCATTGACGTGCGTGTTCGAAACAGCTAAAAAAGGAAAAAATAAAAGAATTGAGGGTGATAAACATATTATAAGGAGTTTAAACAGGAACATGTGCGAGTAAGTAAACAGAAAATTTGCATGCAGCTAAATGAAGAAGAAATGTTTTTACATCGATAAACGTGCTTCAAACTATCATTATATTTTAAATTGTGAAAAAAATCCTTATCAGCAGTCAGTTGTAACTATTGTTGCCCATTAAATTTTGAGCTGATGGACTTACCAGTCTGTTGAATGAAATCAGTTTGGACCATTTTATTATTTAATTAATTAACTTCATTCGAAGCTTCTAAATAAAGTTCCAATCTGTAGGGCTGAATTCCAAACTCAGCTGTTTTTGGGCAAAAAAAAAAAAAAATGCTTCTTGAACACGACAACCTGAGCGATGTTTCTTCATATGACTTGAAGACATCCACACTCACTGTTACAAATACTTCGATCGCGTAAGAGAACCTTCAGTATAGGAGAGTAACTTTTCCCCACTTTCCTAGTTGCAGGTGAGAATGTTTGAAGGCTTATATCTTTAAAATTAAGCATAATTATGTACTCATATTTATTTTGGGAATTATTATTTTAAAACAAACTTAACCCGATCATAAAGAAATATGTTGCGATCGGTTTGTCCTTTAATTTTCCATATACAGAGGGTGCACTTGAGTTGCATTTTAGTTGCATGACATAGCAACCACCTCATCTCTATTCCACATCTTAACACATTACAATCAACAGCTCATTTCATCAATAAAAACAATTTACATAAACAGTTCACTACTTCTATTAATAAAAACACATCAACAGTTCACTCACTCGTTAATATAAAAAGTGTTATTATTACTACAGGTTTTTGTTTACTCTTTATTTGCTAATCAGAGTTTGAAGCACTTGTGTGCAATTTATGCTCAGAAATTCAAATTACTATTGTTATATTGTACCAAGAAGACATTTAATGTCTGAGGAAAAGTTCAAGGTCGCATCTTTGTTCAAGAGTGCAGGTACCAGAGAAACCCCAAATTGTGTTGGATGTTTACATTCTCTGACCGACAACAAATCTCATGGTGACAAGCACTTCACTTTCGACGAAACAAATTTTTTACAGATGGGGGGAAAAATGTAAATAAGCCCATGTCTTCTGGCCGACATCTTAACAAAACATTTGTGATGACCTCAACTGTTTACTTTCTTCATATATTCTTAAACATAAAGTATTCAAATGCCGATTAATACAAAGCGAGCACAAGCAACATTGTTATAAATGCCTATAGCTGACATCCCAAGAACTGCAGTAATGCTAAAAGTGTGCATCATTTAAGGAAAACCACTCCTTCAGACATTAGTGTCACACTATTATTGTAGTGATAATGAATGATGGTCAACTATTCTTACAAAGATAAAATAAGAGGGCTTCTATCCTATGGCAATATCATAATTATAACAGATGTAATTCGCAACGGTATGCATGATAATGATTGCTACAACTCTTGCTTCATCTTTTGGTTATTTAATTAAAAAGATATTTTCTTAAGAACTAATATATTACCTGCCCAGTATGACAGCAAGCTCATTAAACCAACAATATATAAAGCTGTTGTGTGTTTTGCACCCATATACTCATTTAGGCTAGGTAAATCTTTAGGAGAAGATGAGAATGTTGTGAGCCTTCACTGGCTCCCAGTGAACAAGCTCATTGACCATAAAGTGCTTTTGATTGCTCAGTCCTGCATGTTTAAAACTGCTCCTGACTATTTGCAAGAGATCCTTCCTCCTTACCAGCCGTCACGTGGCCTGCGCTATGGCTCCCAGTCACGCTTTTGTCTCCCTGCAGTGGAAGACACAAACAAGAAGTGCACTGGAGCCAGGGCCTTCAAAAACCTAAGCTGTGGAATGCTCTGCCATCGTCACTCTCCACCATCACCTCAGCAACCAGTTCCGAAAAAGACTGATGACCCATCTGTTTATTTAAGATGGACTTAAACCAAGCAACACTTCTGTCTCTATTTTTTTCTTTCCTCTTGTTTTATCTATTTATTTATTTTAATTTTTTTACTTTTTGTTTTTGATGCGCAATGAGCATTCTTCTGAATGGATACCTGCGCATTACAAATGGACATCATCATCATCATCATCATCAATGCGAAAAAAAGAAGTAACACTTTTCAAGACAAAAAATTAAAAAACGGCTCCTAAAAGTAACAAAAATGGAAGCTAAGAGAACTGCTCAAAGCTAGCATAAAAATAAAGTTACATTTCTGATGCACACTAGTGTTACCACTGAGATTAACTAAATCGTTTATCCAACCTGCAAAGAATTTTCCCTTCCGCTCCTTAAAATCTCACTGTTATCAGTACTCAATACAGGCTCACTGGCTCCAACAGTGCTGTGGTCTTTGTTACCTTTCTTTTGCACGCCAACCCAAAAGAAGATAGCAATGATGACTACCTGTGTCTCATGGCAGGTGCCTTGACTTCATGGCAACTTGAAGCTTTTACTTCAGTCTTAGAAAATGTCAGATGATTACTCATTAGCCAGGTTAGCACCTAAGAAGGAATCATTTGTGAAACTAATCGCCCCCTCTCCCTGCAACTCCAACCACCCAAATATCAGCTGCTTAGCTGATCGGATTCCCTACTTTTGAAACCACCGCCGCTGAGCCGAGAGCAGGCATGGCGTCTAGCAACGTGGGTCAAAGGGGACATTAACAGTAGCAGCAGGCAAGGAACAAAGAACCGCCAAACTAGTACGATATTTGAATACAGGTGTCCTGGTCCTGGGACCACGGGGAGAAAGGAGAAAGGGTGCAGGCGACCGAGTGGGAGGTGGTGGGATGGAGGGGTTTATTTTTCCGGCAACGCCACATGGAGTACCCAACCGCCGCCATCTGGCACGCGCCAAGCGCACGACTGGCCCACGTCGAACAAAGATGCGGGGACACCGTTTTACCCCGGCCAACATGGGCCGCGAGCGCCACCCACCCTCCACACCTCTTCTGCCGCTACCTTAAATGAGACGCGATCTGCGTTCGCGAAAGCAAAATCACCGCAAAACAATGGCATCGTCCACTGACACCCATTGTCGATAGCAACAACCAAGTACCAGTTGCAAGCACGTGGCTGACAGTAATGTCTGAGATCTTCAGCTGAGAAATCAGTAACTACATACATGTTAAATGAATGGCATCACAAGCATGCTCTCATTATTTCGATTTCTGAACGAGCTCTTAAAGTAGTGGAGGGGCTAAATAATAATAATAATAATAGTGAAGATTTTTATAGCGCATATTCACACTCATAGAGAGCATGCTCTTAGCGCTTAAAACGAGGAAGAGACTAGAGACTAGAGAGGCTAGAGACTGACAAAGGAAGGACGCGACTATCCCTTGTTGCTACAGTTCACTTATATTGTCTACCTCTCGCTGTTCTTCCAGTCTCGCTGCTACGTTGACAAATAGTATTTTTCTTTATCAAATCCATTCTGTCACAACGGAAAAAAATCAAGGAAACCCACACAAGCCCATAAGGTATACACTAAAATCAAAACTATGTAATTCTATTTCTTTAAAAAAAATTGTCACACATAACTGTAAATCATCTGACACTTTCTTTACCAGGTTAATCTAACTAAACCGTCAATTATTTCGGGTAAAGTGGGATGGGTCGTGACAACTGATAAATTAAAAAAAAATCCATCGAAAAATAAGAACGGCCATTATGCTGTATTGTTACTTGAAGGCTGAATACAAAGTGCAATAAATAGTGTATAAAAGGCTTCTCGGGAATTGCATCAACATTGAGAAATAGATCATAGCAACTCGAGTCTATTAATAAGTGCAACGTTGTGGTTACGACGACGAAAAAAAAAGGGCGTGTCGAACATGCAGTTGGCCTTCTCGTTTTCGTCGCACCCCTACTGTATTTTTCGGAGAGTCTGTGACAAATTCTAGATAAAATGATATAGATTAAGAGCGACTGAAGAGAAGAAAGTAGCTTTTGAATGCAAACTGTTGTGCTACCCTGTTACGGTAGCGAAGGAACGACTACAGGGCGTCTAAAATTAGCGCTCTCCTCACACAAAGCGGGAAGATAGAGGTCAGTCCTGCGCCAAGCGTACAGCTGATGGCACAGCAAAGCACACGCCATCGATTTTTCTAGACCGATCCGCAACATCGCTTATTTCATTCACAGAACGCATAAACACAATTTTCAATCTTTTCACACCCAAAGTATTTCCCCATTCTCGACTATTTCAAACATTGTCACCTTTTTCTGGAGTTAAGCGAGGGAGAGATGTGAGTTGTGAGTTCGCTGCGCGAAGACCATGCCATGCGGTCGGCCCCCCCCTCCAAACCCCAAACAAAGAAATGGCGCGCTACTAACTTACAGACAGCACAGAACGCACGTAGGCGTTGGAAAACTCACCTGTGTGTGTTCGCTGGTGGGCTTTGAGATGAGAACTTTTGCCGTACACTTTATCGCAACCTTTGTACTGACATTTGTGCGTTTTTTTGCCATCGTTCTTGCCTTGTCTGTCTCTTTTTGATGCCCAATTGCAAGTAGGCGTGGTCATTGGTCCTTTGCCTCTCCTGGCCTTGGTGCCGCTGAGAGAATGGTAATTGTGCAAATCTGTGGCACGGTCTTTGTCCTCTGAATGATCGTCCAAAACAGGCTCTTGTGGATATCTTTTTAGATCAGTCAGAATTCTTGCCAGCATAAACAAAGAATTTGAGCGGTGGCTTCTTTCTAAGGCTTTATTTTCTGGGGCAGCAGTATAGTTCGCATTTTCATCCGCGCCATGCTCTCCACATTTTATGGCACCACTGTCGGGAGTCAAATTGGACATGGCAAGCAAACCTTCTGCTGCCAGGTTTCTTTCAAAATCTGCTCGGTTTCCCGTTAGTAATGTCATCTTTGGTGGAAGCAGCTCAGTCTGCGCCAAGGACACGCGAAACTGGCGAATGGGCGGGGGAACCAAACGGTAGAGTTACACAAAGCAAATCCTCGTTCTACTCACGTCTGCTGGCCTCGTGTTCCGCGCGCCAAGCTCGACTCTGACGTCGATAGGTCAAGCCTTTCTGTACTTCCAATCTTGAATCAGTTTGCTCGATAGATGTTCATTAATGAAGCAGAACTATCTCAAGGTGGCACTACCGTACTACGGTACAAACGAAGGTTATTCTACAAATCACAGCTGATCGCGCACACCAGCAATGGAGATGTGCTTGAGGCAGCCGCAGGACAACGAGTAATACACTTGGCTCGCGCCGCGTGCTGCACTGTGGGCGTGCCTTGTTTCGAATCGGAAGTGACGTAGAGAAAGGCGCGCGCTCTATCTTTCTGATTGGTCAAAATTTTTAAAGAAAGAAAAATATTTTGCGCGAATTATGACGAACCTCACGAAACCGATGAAAAGTGAATGTGATCTTGAGAATAATATAAATAAAAATAGCTGACGATATTTTAAAGTTAAAAATTAATGACTCAGAAATGGCTTCTGCATCGGTGCTTTTGGAAACAGTTACTAGCACGTACGGACCTTCATCTAGAAATTCTAGATGATGGTCCGTGGTTACTAGCTGAGCTAGCACGGTACCCGCTTAGGGCGCAGATGCTAGCGATGAGCTTTAACAGCGCATAGTTACCTTTCTGCTTCTTATATTATGATACCAGAGTCCAATATCTCATTAAATAAGAAATAACACCTGCGTGTTCAAATAACAGTTTGATAAAATAAGTGCTGAAGAGTTGCATAATACGGTACATTGGGAATGTAATATCCGTGAATAGTATTAGATTGCATCAGTTGAAAAGAATTGTCCTTTATCACAAAATGGCCAGTTGACATCACTTTTCCTCAGTCACTTAAATATTTTAAATTTTTTTTATAGCAAAAACAGAGACCTTTTAACTTCTTCCATAATTTCTGCATTGTTTAGCTGGAGTAGAAATGAACATACTGGCCTGCTTTCAGTTTACTAGAGAGTAATACTATTACTAGCATAAACCTATAATTGTACGGCCATCAACTGGTAAATACATTTTTTTAGAGTTTTATGGAAGACGATATTTACAGTTATCTGCCTTTGTACTTCTTGTTTAATGTAAGAAAACTAGGCAACCTGCATCTTTGTTTTTATATTTCCACATAAATTGATCAAATAGAAAAACGTAAACGTGTTTTGTTTAGCAGATGCCACCTTCTAGTGTATTAGCTCAATTATCTTAATTATGTATGTTTGTTAGAAATAAATAAGAATCAACACACTATAGTTTTTTCCCATGAAAAAACAGAACTGCATTATATATTTCATAAACTCAGTTTTTAAGTGATGATTTAAATGAAAGATGTGCTGTGATGTATGTAAGTGAAAAAGCAGTCTTAATTATTTATCAAGGTGTTTTAACGAGCATGGATTTTCTAGATATTCAATCTGCCTTCAAGATAATATGTTATAAAAACTGCCTAATATTCCCATAATATTATCTACATTGTCTGTCAAAAGAAAAAAACCCTCAAGGAACAGGCCTCAGGAATATTTTTATAATCTCCTAGGTAGTAAATAATGTGAATATTTGATACATGCACATGTGTGTGAGTGTGTGTGTGTGTGTGTGTCTATATATGCAATCATACATGCATTTTTGCATTAATTCAAGAATATTTCTTTACAGGGCTGGCGCAAGGCTGTGTTGCGCCCTAGGCAAAAGACAAATATTGCGCCCCGCTCCCCCCAATAATGAACCAGCTATAGAAAAAATTATACGTTTAGGCTTAACTCTGTTTTTTTAACTAAAATTATAAATAACAAACCCAGGCTTACATTAAAGACCACAAATAAGGCTGTAAGGGACGCGTTTGTGCAATGAAAAGTTTTGCAAAAAGTTGTACCACCACTATCGCAACTCTTTGCACCCACACAAACAAAATAACCACTATAAGAAATAAGGAAATAAAATGAAGGTAAAGAAAGAGACAAATCGTGTCAATAAAATATATGCAGTTATATCACAGTGTATAAAAATCAAGCGAACTTATTTTTACAAACTCTCATGATGTTGGGGCTGTTCACTCTTGTATGGCTAAATCCAGTTCACAAATATAGTCTTATAGAACAGTTCCGTTCACAAATCTTCCATTAGACCTTTACTGATTCTGCTTAGGAAGGATGATACCTCCCAGCGCCTAAACAGACCATTACAAAGTAAATTCAAACAGCAGCACGAGATATCTGCAGCCGCTCAGAAAAGTGAGGTTTTCACAACATACTGTGGGTTTTAAGTTTAAATTTAAGACTACCTCCCCTCCCCCCCATCTTGGTTGTCCAGCCCTGTTAATGTGATCTGACTTTCTTTTAAGTGGTTGAGATTTATCTCTACCCTTCTCCACTAAACCACCCAACTTAGGTCCTTTCAATCTTTCTCTCCTCTCTCTTTCTCATCTCACGGACAACTATCAAGTAACATCGCACCACCTTCTTTGTCCAGTCTTCTAATCTGATCCGACTGGTCATTAACTGTGACAGATTTATCGCTACCCATTGGGCTTTTCCACCTAGCACCTTGGCAAGTGCTATGAATCGTTCTCTTCTTTCTCATTTTACAGAGGAACTAACAAGTAAAACCGCACTGACTACATGTTTGCTGCTTAAAAATAGTGGAAAAGTGGTTTTCTGCAAGAACTCATTATGACCAGAAGTTTTAGAACCCAGAAGTGTCAAAGAATGGCTTATTAAAATTAAACCTTTTTCAAGAATTCACTCTCCAATTTGATTAATAACTTTTAAGTAAGAACTACTTTTTTGTCACGAAAAAAGTACGTCTGTTTTTCAATGTAAGGGTTGCATCATGCACACATGAATACTTGCATGCCTACCAAATCAGACCTACACTTATGAGTAGGGGGATTTCAAACACTCGCGTAAAAGGCTTTATGGAGTGGCGAATGACTGCACACTGATGGAGACAAGAAATCTGTAGCACCTTGCTCTGGTCTTATTTTGCTGTGTGGTCTAAAACTCAAGCTATCACAGCTTCTAGCATCTAGACCACCCTCACCGAAGCTACCACATGTTCCCATCCAAAGTCACACCTGACAGGTGGGCGGGGCGGTACAAGAGATCAAGAGTCTTGGAGACGCTAACAATACAAAGTTGTAAATCATGGTGTCAAGGCAGCTACTCAAAAACATTCCAATAGCTAGCTTGGTGTTCGGCCTGATAGGGTTTGTTGAAAACAAGAAAAGTATATAGACTACAGGTCTTAGTACGCATTATCTCTTAATAACCAATTTCAAATATTCTGTCAATAGAGCATAACAACAAACTATCCGTTCAAATTGTATACAAACAGACGCACTCATAAACAAACATTACAATTTGACAACTAAATTATGGGTAATACACCCATCGAACCGAAAATAATAATTAATAATTAATAAGAAAGTTAAATATTTACGACCATGAGTCACAACAGTAAGTACAAGACTATAGGCCATCAGCGTCACCGCTGTACACATCACTAAGGAGAAAACAGGTTCGTGACCTTGAATTAAATAAATTGATCTGAACTTTGACAATAAAAATAGATATACTATTGAACTTCAAGTGACTCTGATATCTATTTGCTAAAGGTTTTGATACTCTTATTAGCTAAGAACGCATTCGAGACATTAGCTTAGTTCCCTCGGGTTCAAAGTTCGTAAGTTTAAAAAATATTGAGCATAAAACAGTTGTCATAACCTAACAGAAACTTGTGTAGCAAACTCAAGTCAGGGTTGTTGTCCCTAATCTCAGCTGCAGAGTTTTCAATGCATGAGTGTGGAACTTCTTCCAAAGTAGAAGAATAAAGGTGAGGTTTGTATCAGTAGATTGTGGTCCACCAACAGGGCTCCTTCCCGCCCGTCTGCTGTCTATCCTCTGCCCCATCCTCCCTCTTCCTCCCCTCCCCACGCTGGTTAGCTGGTCACTTCAAGAGCATCTTGTAATAATGGGTTTTAGTGGTGAAGTCAACCTACAAGCAGAGGAAAAGTGTCCTGCTAATGTCATTCTTTGAAAATTATATTTTTCCCTAACACTTTTCAGCACTTAAAACGAAACAGCAGGCCATTTTTGCACCCCCCCCTCCTTGACTGGCCCTTCCCCACCCACCAACGCCACACCAAACCCCGCCCTTCTCCTCCCCTCTGCCACCCCCTCTCCGCCCTCTACTTCCCCCTGGTTAGCTGGTCACTGCAAGTGCGCTCTGGAATAATGGTGTTTTCCTGTAATACATGTACTGAGAAGCTAGCTTGGTGGTCAACATACAAATAGAGAAAAGGTGTCCTGCTAATGTCATTCTGTGAAAATTATATTTTTCCCTAAATTTATTCATCTTATAGAAAAAAACAGCAGACCATTTTTGCACCTCCCTCTGTCGCTGCACCCTAGGCAACTGCCTAATTCGCCCAATAGGTAGAACCGGCCCTGTTTCTTGTAGAGTATGGAACAAGCTCAATCAGTTAGTATATCATCTGATACTGTTCTTGAGCTTCTGGTTTCGCGCATTCAGAATTGTGTGATTTCAGGTAGCTTCAGATCATCGTGTCTCTTGATATATTTACATTCACAACTTTCTAGTGGCAATCAAAATTTGATTATTTTCTCTTTGATTACTTTCTAGAAAAATAATGTTAAGAAATAAATTCTAAACATGTTGCATGTGTTTAAAAAAAGTTGTTTTAATCAGACTTCTCACTTTCGTTGGCGAAAAATGATTATTAGCAATAAAACAGGCTGTGTAGGTTAACCTTGCCCAGTAGCCAGACTCATCAAGACTAGTTCACCGCTTTACGCCGTGTACGCAAATGCAGATGTTACAAGGGAGACTAATTTTACTAATGTCGAAGCAGTAAATTGTTACGTCCCTTGAGAGAACCCGTCGAATAAACACTGTACGCTCACATTTAATACAGTTTGATGCGTATATGTAAACATCCACTTTGTACCGTTTCAGTATCTTTGTACCGTCACGACTTGCTGTCTGTAAGGTGACCGACAGCTGCGGCTAGTAGCTGTGATGAGTACCCAGCACGTAGACGCTATAAATGAGCATCATCGAGCGCAAAGACTGATATATTTAGTACAATGGACCGTGATCCTATGATTTTGTTTTACCTGCAGTCGAGGAAAAGCTGCTATCGTTCGAACATATCAACACGGCGTCGTATGTTTGACAACGCGATGCAATATGCCATTAACACATTCATCTCGGAAGCTGTGCTCTTTGCCTCCCTTAATATCAGTTCTCTCCCTTACTCTCTGGTGACAGGCCCGTGCGTGTTACCGAAGACGCTTGTAGAGACCCGCAGCAGCGCTTGGCGAAAATTTTATCGTTTGTTTGGTCTCTTCTTCGATGCCATGTCTTGTTTGCGACCTTTCATTTTTCAGTCGCAGCAAGAAAGTAATCGAGAAACGCAGTGATGTCGATGACTGGGTGTGTGTTTCATAACGCGCGGAAGAAAGGTTAAAGTTAGCCAGGACGGCCGCATACTTTCTCTTCCACCCCCCCCCTCTTTCTCTCTTTTACACTCACACACATGCTTTTTGTGGCGTGGACTGTACAAGGAGTCTTAGTTTCATTGTTAAAAATGTAGTGCAGTTTTTGTCATCAAAGTTTGTCAACGAGCAGGCAACACCTGGATTTTTTGCATATTTACGTTTGGTTTTGGGTGAGCATCACAGGAGTTATATTGTCCATAAAACAGCGAATATTAGTGAGTTTATGCGTGAACTAGTGTGAGCTGAAACAGCGTACTCAGAACTGAACATGATCAGACATCGATTAATTATTATGACAATACACGTTAGGTCTTATTTAATTACTTCCAAAAGCCACCGTTGATGCTTCCGATTTTAAGCACGTTTTCAAAACAGAAAATAAAACAAAGAGACAGAACTACGATTGTACGACTTTTCCTAGCAGGCACGCTTGTGGTTAATTGAACACGCCAAGTTAGTAGGGAGGGCACAAAAGTAAGAGAAGTCTGAAAATTAGCTCTGCGGGTCGTACTGATCTGGTGGGTGTTTTTTCTATGCCTTATGAACGCTGAAGAAAAACCACTGGGCCCAAACAAGTGCAGTTACAACCACTTTTCACTTGGGGTTAGCACCAATATGATGGAGAGGAGAAGTGACAAAGTTTTTTTTTTGGTAGAGCCCCCCCTCCCTTTACCCAACTGCTAGCTTATCGAGCTTCCCTCCTTTGCATCCGGTCTTCAGCAAACAGACATTGGTACCAATAGACCAAGGACCACAGGGTGATCTTATTCTTTTCGCGTCGCTCTGCAAATTTTCAGTGTGCACTATAGTCTGTCCAGTGCGATCATTCTTTATCTGAAGATGGGTTTCACTTATCTAGTGACATGGTGGACCACCTTCCGTTGGAATTTAGGCTTGCAGTTTCACTTAAATAGACCGATGATGCAGTATTCTCCTCTTTGCGACAGGCGACTTGCATTTTTCTGCCAGAATAGTCAGTGTTATCGTGCACACCACAAACAGACGAGGCCATGTTCTCATCAATGGAACAGACGTTTTCGCCAAGCAGATAACTGCCAGAAGTTTCCACTCTATTGTGCAGACTACCAACAGACGAGGCCTCGCTCTCTTCACTAAAGGAGACGCTTTCGCCAAGCACGTCATTGCCAGAATGATCGTGCCCAGAATCAACAGACGAAGCCATGTTCACGCCAACAAAGAAGACACTTTCGTTGCGTACATCGTTACTGGAACGGGCCACATTATCGTCCGAGCTCATCGTCTCACTGGAAGGATGATCAGAGACGGAGCACTCGTCAGCAGTGCCCAAAAGTCCCAACAGATTTTCGACGACGACCTCAAGCTGATCGAAGGCCTCCGTAACACTCATATTCGTGGAGAAGACTTCAAGCAGAGAGGAGGTGGAACTTTCCGAAAGGGGGGTCGCTACATCCTGCCGATGCTTCTCACAGGCAGGTGAGTCAGCCAGCGTTTGCACGTCTGTCCAGGAGACGTGTGCAGGCTTTTCTGCTCCGTCCGCTTCCACGCCGACGTCTTTATATTCAGATCTGTCGCCTTCCCAGTCGGGTTCTTCCTCTTGTAGCTGGTGTCGCTCGGGATCTTTACACGCAAGCGAATCAGAAGCGATCCCGGAGTCATTCCGTTGGTCGCAGGCCGATGCGTTAGGCTCTGGGCTGTCAGGGTTGTCATTAGGAAGTTTGTGCGGGAGTGGCGAGCACACGAGTTGACGCTCGATGTGCTCCAGGTATCGCATGGCGAATTTGCCCAGGCAACGGGTGTTCTTCCGGATACGAGGAAGCAGGCTGTGCAGTTGAGGCTTGGCTTTATTCTTTCTTTGTGTTTCTACTGCATTGAACTGCTGCGGTTGAGCTGACGTTTCTTCCACCAGTCGGGAACGGGGAAGATTGTTTTTTTCTAGTGGCTCCACTGTCGTTTGTTCGATCTCCTCGGACAACTCTTCCAGCAACATCGTAGAAGGAGATTCTTGAAGAGAAGGAAGAGTAGTATTTTTTTCTACTGGCTCTGTTGCCATGTGCTCTGACTGTTGTACCGCGTTTTCCAGGATTGTTGGAGAGGGGGGTGTTTGAAAGGGTGTTGCCAGTTCGCATCCGGATATAAGACTATCTTGCTCCTCACTTTTCTGTATGCCTTCGACAGGAGTGGCATCTGAACTGACAGCATTGTCACTGAACATCGGATCCGAATTTAGTACAGGACCAGTTTCTGTTTCCAGAATTCTTGAAGGGGGATGATTTTGGAAGGGTATAGTCAATTCGTATCCAGAGACAAGCCTATCTTGTTCGGTTGAATTGGTATCTGAAGTAGCGATGTTGTCACCAAACAGCATTTCCGAATTGGTTACAGGACCAGTTTGTACTTTCAGGAATTTTGAAGTGGGAGAGGTTTGAAAAGATAGAACCAGTTTGGACCCACAGTCAAGACACTCTTTCTCCTCAGATGTTGTTACCCTTTCGACTGGAGTAGCATCTAAGCCGATGACATTCTTACATATCAGCGTTTCTGAATGTGTTACAGGACCAATTTTCACTTCCAATAATTCGCCAGCTTCCAATTGTTCTTTTTCTTGTACGTCATTTCCTTTAATATTCTCTTGCAATCTGACAATTTGGTCAGTAAACAGGGGTCCCAAGTTCGTAGCTGGAGACGTTTCACTTTCCCTTTCCATCTGCTTTTCCAGTTGGTCTTGAAGGCTATTTCCCACATCATCGCCTTGCGACGCCTTAACACAAATCCTCCCCGCGCACTTTGTCTGTCTGCGTTTAGCAGCGCCCTCAGCTGGAATCGGGACTCGCATAGTATCCTGGCTAACGTGGGAAGAACAGGGCATCTTCAAGGATCCCACAAACTGGTCAACATCGCATATTTCTTCCATAGTGACGAACGTACCGTTACCTGCTACCGTGTAGCACCCTTGTTCTTTGGGGCACACTCCGAGTTCCGCTTCTGCCTGCCGCAGGAGGCAGCATTTCAACGCAGAAGGTGAAAGTGCACATCCTGATGAAGTGTGAATGTTATCAGTTGGAGCTAACTGGACGTGGGGGCCGATCACTTCACGGAAGGCGCATGTGGGGTGCAGCAAACCATGATCCACGTATGTAGGATAAAAGACATCGCCATTGGGATGTTGCTCTTGAACCCGCAGCGCTTCCCTTGTATAGGAATGGAGCAATGTCGACAAAGCACAATAGGTTAGAGGGGTCCCTTCAGTAGGGGTTGTATACCTGCAGCAGTCACACTTATCTGCTGTGAAAAACTGTTCTTGCCGGCTGCCAGTCGAGCTGAATTGGTCTGGTGGTACCGCCTGTTTGAGATGTGCGCCTTGCAGAGGATTCGGTTCGTTTCCTTCTGCCTGTACTTTGTCAGAAAGTACCTGGCATGTTTCAGTTGGAGGTGCGGTTGAAGAACGAGCAGAGTCGAAACCCATGTCACAGCCCATTAAAGCGGCCGTGGTGCTTCTCATCTGCTCAAACTGCATAACAGGTCCGGCTAACTGGACACTGGGGGCAATCGGAGACGGACTCAGCAGCTCTGTGGTCATTGCCTTCATCTGGGACAGCGGCAGAGGCTCTTCTACCTTTCTGTGTTTAACAGCTCTGCTCTGCCCTCGGCTTCTGTTGAATCCTTTTTTCCGAGGAACTGTTTCTTGAATTATGCAGTAACTCGTTGTACATTGTTGTCGAAGGGAGGCAACTCCATCTGCCCTCCACACCTCAAAGTCATCCAGTGCAGGAGATTTAGTCGGGACCTCCTGGTCGCGAATGTCACCCAGCCCCCCGAGTTGCTGCAGAAAGGTTTGCTGACAACCATCTGGTGTTTGTTTCCCTGGACACAAAAGTCCACGTGATAAGGGTGGTGGCGATGGGCTCTTATCTTTGTTGCAGGCATACATCGACACCCTTGCCAAAGGGCTGGACTCGGACGACAGCGAAGTGGGGAGGCCGCAGGTATGAAAGCTCTCGCAAGAAGACTCGAACAATAATTCGTAAGCTCTGTGTCCATCCGGCGCATTTTGAGCGTCTGCCAAGAGGATCTGTCATAGAAAGAAAGAAATATAAATGAAAATTGTGACCATTCATTCATTGACTGAGTACCATTTGACAAATGGCTATGCTGGCCCACCAGTATTAATCGCTGGGGCAAACAACTGGATAGATGCAGTGGCTAAGCTGTCCATTCGGGCCTGTCTTTAGCGGTGGTGAGAAGGTTCTGCAAGGAAAAACCAGTCCACTCCTTCACGTTTGCAAGTGAATTCTTCCTTTGTCCACCTCGTCGTTGGTGTACTTTTCACAGCCCAGGCACCCTGACTTACAGCGTCGTACCAGGTCACTTGGTCAAACCAGACCAGCTTGCGCCGCTTTACTGTTGCAATAAGGGTTTTCTGGTGGCCCACAAGGGTGGCGGCATGCTAGTACAAGCCATTAGTTTTTCAATCCATGTAGGAGATTCGGAGCAGCATCCTCGGACACTTGCTCTCAAAATCCCTGGATTTTCCTCTCTGCATCGGCAAGCAGAGTCTACACTTCAGCAGGATAGGAACTGCAAGGGACTTGTACAATTTGTGCATGCTAGTAAACGTGATGGTGTTGCTGCACTGTATGCTGTCCAGGCTGGCCATTGGCGCTGTTGCAGTACTGATGCATATGGCCGCAATGCAGTTGCCATGTTTGAAAAGGGTGACTTCTACGTACTTAAAGCTGTTCACCTCCTCGAGCTGCACTCCGTTTGTGTAGATCTCTGCGTTGCTGTCCTTGCGTTGGTGTTAACCAAGACTTTGCTTACAACAGTACTTTTCTTCATTTCACATGCTTTTGCACTGTCTGTCAGTATGTTGGTAAGGTCTTGCAGTTTGATGTTGAGTCCCACAATCAAATCAATGTCGTCTTCAGAGCGCAAGTTGCACAGAGGCCTCCCAGAATGGAAAGCAAAGTATGATGGCAATGAGGGGCTTCTCGCGTGGTTCAGCCTGTTTTTCTGCTAGCAACTCCTCAGCAGTAATGCTAATGCAACTTTGAAGTACTTTCAGGATAAGGCTTATGATTCTGTAGTTTTAACACTGTTTACTGTTTCTTTGGAAGAAGTATAACCATAGATTACATCCATTCTTTGGGCGTTCTTTGCGTTCTCAGATTTTATTTGGCACAGAGCAGTAAAGGCCTTTGTTGTTTCTTCCTCACTCTGCTTAAGCAGATCAACCGGGGACTTCCCTTTTTTCACACTGCATACAGCTTTCTCAACATTTTCGTGTGGTACTGGTAGATCTGTAGGTTCTCCAGTTGTAGTCTTGTTGCTTTGGGAGACATTGACATCTGGGTGCAGCTGGAACATCACTGTCTTCAATGACTAAAGTTTTGTATTGATCAGTGTTTGATGAAAGTCTTCAGGAGACCATAGTAGACTTTTTGCTATGGCCTTGTGCCGTTCCCTCCTTTATAGTCCAGCATTGATCTTTTATCAAGTTCTTTTTAGCTGCCTTTATATCCTTTCTGGTGTCGCAATTTACTGCCTTGTATGCTGCTTCGGGGTTGCTTTTCCTCTCTTTCTTTAAGTCTTGTTTTTGGGCACAGCGATCTAGAATCTTATTCGTTTCTTTTTTTGGCTCCTGTTCGGCTGTAGTACCTTTTTAATGTTTTTAGCTAGGGTATCTACATCAGTCTGCCCTTCTCAGGAGGCGAATTTGACTCCATCTCTCCAACGTTTGGGTCATACAGCTTTTCCAAGTCAAAGCGAATTTAGGGGGTTGGTTGTGGCGTTTCACCTTCAGACTTAGGTTCGTTAAAACAAGGTTATGGTTGCTGCATGTGTCGGCGCTTGGATTTGACCTTGTTGATGCTGGATTTTAAACGCCTGGGCAGCAGGATTTTAAACGCCTTGGCAACATGATGAAGTCGATTCGGTTAAAGATCAAACAATCTAGAGAGTACCAACATGCCGTGCTCGAATCCTTTAGGAAGGGGAAGATATTGACTGTGGTTAGTCTGTGGTTTTGTACGAGCTAGGAGTCAAATGCCCCTATCGCTAGTTTCACATAGACCAATTTTACCTACCGTTCCCGGCCATTGTTGTTAAGCATCTAGGCCGATCTTGGCGTCCCAGTCACCTAGTAGAAGTGGAAAATCCTTCCAAAATGCTTTATGATAGTAGAAACCTTCACTTCGTCATCTTGGTGAGTGAAAGTCTTGGACAACGGTGACATAGTGAGGTCTGGTAGAGCAGAGAATAGATCATACCGGTAATGGGTGTACAGCTGATGACGGAAAACCCATGCCATATTCGTGTCTCGTAACCTCCCCTCTGTACCAGAGTCAGTTGCTCTCCCCATATCCTGGCCATCTGACCTCAGTCAAAATCCTACACGATCTCACCGGTATATATATATATAAAGCATACAAGTTAGTTCTTTCACCCTTGTCGCATTTGTCTAATGTGCGGACGTTCCACATACAAAAAATGTCTTCTCTCAGCTCCATCGGAGTTTTGGCATTCCAAACCTCATACAAACATAGTATCCGATGTAGGTGTCTGGACGGGCTTAATCTAATGAGGAAAATTTGCTGGTTAATCAATGCTATACAGGCACAGTAGCCTTGTGCTTAATTCACTCGGGTTTGGTGCACAAAGTCGCCAGTGACCTGGTTAACCTCTCCTGGCTACTGAGCCAAGAAGTAACTGATATTAGAAGGGCAGATAAAAGGACAAGGAGGGCTTGGAGTGCGTTCCACCTGTGGTAAAACACTAACGTTTATCGCCACTAGAGCCGGCTGGGACCATTTACTTCTGTAACAAGGCGTATGCTTCAGAACTTTTCTCTTTCAGAAAACAATATTTTTTATATTGTTGAAACTGAGACGGCGATTTAAACAAATATTAACATACTTGAATCATGCACAGGAGGACTGAATTTCTTCACCTACTTTTAAAGCACCGTTATGGTGAATACCCCTTAATGTTACTTCTTTTGATCTTCCGATTCGGCTACTGAGTTTTCACACTTAGGGGCCTTGCAACTCTCAACGTGCTCACGTACCTCCGTTATCACTTCACGACAAGTCGGCGGAAAAGCTTCTGATACATTTTTCAACGGTGAGTAAAGAGACAGGCGCAGATCCTCCTTGATTAGATCAGCCTCAATCCATCCAGCATCCCGTGCGCATCCATCGCCATTGTGGTCGCTGCCGCAGCCACCGCAGGCGCAGACTGCTGGGCGCAGCCTCGTCAAACCTTGCCCCGGCGTCGCTAAGTCGTCCGCCGCCCATGGCAGGAAATCAGGCATTGCGCTGAGTGCCAGCTGATCGTCAGCAGGGGGCATGAAAAAGTCCTCCCACCACCAGCGCTGTCCCATGCCCACCAGTCGTCTGCGCAAGACGTTGAAAACGATGGGAAGGAACAGACTGGCTGTGAGGACGGGCATGGCCATAACCTGTCACCGATTGTTAGGGACGCCAGTTTTCGCGCCGGGCATGGGGTGGAGAGCGAAGAGGAGTTTTTACCGCCTGGCATGGCCTCTGGCCGTCAGCAAGGATGCCATGGCGTGACAGCACATGAGAACAGGGTGCAAGGCAGTCGTGAACAAGCGGCCGTAACAGCTCAGGTGAGCGAGGGAATGGACTTCAGGCGATTTTTTCAAACTCCTCCTGCATTCGGACTTCTCACCTGGTCGGCCCGTCTTGACCTTCACGCGTTATGTTTCTTGGGGCGTCTGGCGTCACAATCGAGACCGTGACATCAAATAGTTATGACGTTTACTAAATAGCGGGTGGAAGGACGGTCACGTGATGGACTCCTTGCCGACCCGTTTTAGAAGTAAACAAGTTAGTTAATTGGTGTTTAACGCCATGTCAGTCAGCAACTAAGGCTATCTCACGGCGAAAGAAGTAAACAATAGCCCACCTCTTGCTAGGTAGATGGCTGTATACAACACCCCATCTCAGGTAGATGGTTGTATACAACACCCAAGCTCAGGTAGATGGTTGTATACAACACCCCAGCTCAGGCAGATAGCTGTATACAACACCTCATCTCAGGTAGATGGTTGTATACAACACCCGAGCTCAGGCAGATAGCTGTATACAACACCTCATCTCAGGTAGATGGTTGTATACAACACCCCAGCTCAGGCAGATAGCTGTATACAACACCTCATCTCAGGTAGATTGTTGTATACAACACCCCAGCTCAGGCAGATAGCTGTATACAACACCTCATCTCAGGTAGATGGTTGTATACAACACCCAAGCTCAGGCAGATAGCTGTATACAACACCCCAGCTCAGGTAGATGGTTGTATACAACACCCCAGCTCAGGTAGATGGTTGTATACAACACCCCAGCTCAGGTAGATGGTTGTATACAACACCCCATCTCAGGTAGATGGCTGTATACAACACCCCATCTCAGGTAGATGGTTGTATACAACACCCCAGCTCAGGCAGATGGCTGTATACAACACCTCATCTCAGGCAGATAGCTGTATGCAACACCCCAGCTACCAAATTTACTAGGGGATGTAAAGACGGTTGAAAGAGAGGGTTAACTTTGCCTTCTACTTTCTTGCCCAAACTTCACTTAAATGATTTTGCTATTGCAAGATGTGTGATTTGTTATGTCTATGCCAATATAAAAAAAATGAAAAGAACATTTGTGTATTGTGTGCTGGTACACCTTAAGGCGGTACCAAGGATTTTTAAAAGCATGTGTACTGGCTTGTATTGGAAAGAGATTATGTACATGATAATTTTGCTATTTATGTGTGTATTGATCATTTGTATGTGTTTCTGTAGGCATGTATTATCGTTAGAGTGATGTTCTTCGCTCTAACCGACTTGAGGGGGGTAAGACTTTGTAGTTTTTTTCGTTGACCTGTTGTGAGTGTCGTGCCTTTTGACTCACGGTTTTTCGTTTGTGCTAAAATTTCTGCTTATCTGCGGCTTTTGGTTTTCATCTACATTCTACAGGTTTTATATTCCCCCATCGACTGCCTTCCTCTTCTATCTACTGTCATAACAGTTTCTTTGTGAACTTCATCTCTGAGAAGGTCACACAGTGCTGGTCGTCCTATCTGTGTGATCACGAACTTGCCTGTACACGTCCGTGGTGTGATAATATAAATCCTAGCAATCTACAAATGATTTATGTGATCTGTTCTATGACTAGATGAGTAGTGTGGATAGGAACCTCTGCAGCCTTGATTACAGTTTTTTCATTATTTGTAAAGCGCCATGAACTTGCCCATTGTGCTGGGATAAGGCGCTATATAAGCTTATGATGATGACGACGATGATGATATGATCTTGATATGATTAGAAGCAGAACGACACTCGAAACATAAAAGTTATTTTGTTTATAACAGGGTAGAGTGCATGCAGCACTGACGTTTACATTTTCAACAACAGCAACAACAATGAACAACAATAACATAACGTGAAAAATTATCATCATAAATAGGATAGATCAACAAGAACAACAAAGCACCGCCTTTCAGAATCTTCATCCGTCAGCAATCAAACATGTACGATTTTACGAATTCTCACTGTGTTGTGTACTAACAACTCCAAACATTGTGGGAAGCATTCTAGTCGAAAACAGCTGCCTGAACTCAGTTCACTCCAGGTATAAAATCAGTATGTGCGCATGAGCTCTTTTCTGGTGAGCTATCGTTGCGGTGGAGCTTCTCACCAAGGCCGTGGCGAGTTTAATCTTTTCGCCAAAAAGTAGCAGAAAGGAGCGGTTTCCAGGGTTACGACGACCTCCGCCATTCGACATTTGACATCAAGGACGCTTCCAATCATAAACCAACAAGAGGTCTAGTGTTTAGAACAACGTGTCACGTGCATGTGATTCTCAAAACACGAAACTCTAAATGGCTTGAAGAGCGTTTCTGGACACTCACACTTCCGGACAGATTTTCAAGCGTTCGAGTGCAGCAGCTTCTTGCAGAAGGTGTGCTAATCTTGACGTGAGCCATCTGGCTTCGAGATGCGCTGCGGCTGTGCAAGAAAATGGCGAAAGGCGCTGCGGGTTCGTCACTTCCCGAAGAGCATTTCTTTTGGCAGCGGCTTCGGTTTGGCCAGTTTTGTGCCGGGACGTTGGTGCGCTTCTGGTGTCGAGCAGATGGACGGCAATCGACTGTCGTGCTCAGCATGCACTGCAGGGGTGCTCACTGGTCTCTGCTGGTGTGAATAAGAAAATGATTAGAGAAAAAAGCACTTTCCGTCACCTCAGATTATCTCCATTTTATCTATCTCTTCGTGTGTGTGTGTGTGTGTGTGTGTGTGTGTGTGTGTGTGTGTGTGTGTGTGTTTGCGTGCGTGCGTGCGTGCGTGCGCGAGCGAGCGAGCGCGCGCACGAGGAAGAGAGAACGGTAGCATAAAGTACAGCTATAGCCCTTTATGAATCATTAAAAGCTACTCGAATAAGACTAAAACTTATTTTGTGCAGGGCACGTAAAATTGATATACTGAAAATCCATTTAATAACAAGAGCTGGATGAACGTGGAAATATTTCACTGCCAGCTTTTAAATAATCCAGCAACACAGAAGCTGAGAGACCTCAAAAAGCTCTACCTTTTGTGCTATTGTGAAGCACTCGATTCGCACTGGTTGTAATCTGATATTACAGGCAAAAGATCTTAACGATTTTCGCTAAAAAAAGAGAACAGGTACTTGTTGGAGAATTGTTTCAAGTGCATTGGATTTTTGTTTGTTTGTTTGCTTGGTTTTGGTTGGAACGCTTGTGAAAGGAAATACTACCTGTCGGTCTCCAGGCAACTCGGATGGTTCTTCAAAAAAGATAACGGGTCCTTGCAACATCGTCTTCTCTTTTTTCATCGCGAGTGCACTGCTGTTTGATTGGCTGTTTCCTGCATGATTGGATGGATAATTCATAATGCATAATTCTGGCAGTTCCTAGAAGCACTACTGTTTCAAAAATAAATAAAACGTAAAACATTGCCAAACACGATATTTAATAAAGAGATGATGATTTCCGCATGTTAACGACTAACAACTTGTTGTGTAACTAACATCAGGATGGCTTAGTGATCACCTGTAATGTTTATCAAATATTAACAGTGTAGCTAACTGTCCAGGGGTTAACCCAGCTAGCGGCGTACTGTGGACCTCCCACTGCTCGCTTTTACAGTGACTGCGAGTGAGTGATGAGCAGGAAATTAAACTCGTGACGTGCACTGACCTGTTGGCTGACTAGCGTAGAGCTTGAGAACGCCTCCTCCCGAACGGTTGACGTAGGTAGGTTGTTTGTCGGTGAACATGCGGTTAAAGTTGACGTCACGGTTGCTCAGTTCCAGACGGTACCGCTGGACCTCGCGCCTCAGCTTCTCCAACTCCTCGTTCTGGTCCTACATCAAGAGAGTATAGATAGTGCAGGGTAAACGTGGAAATGACTTGGATGTCACATGGTGACACTGGAAATCCCTGACCACAAAAATGAATAATTATCCTAATATCCAGAAGGCAAGATCACCAATGAGAGATGAAGCGATTTTACTTTCACGAATTTCTCCAATACATCCAATTTAAGATTTTACCTCCAATTTCTTGGTGCCTAATAAATGTCACAAATCAAAATCGCTATGGAAATGACTTTTTTTCGTTTGTGAATCAACACAGACCCAAACACTGTAGCAAAATGCTTGCTGTTTATTGAGTCAATAGAACTCAAATCACCCAGCTGCTAAAGAAGAAAATCACAAGGCCGAACGAGAGAGGGGAAAATATGGACTGGGGTGAGATTTTGCTTAAAGCTGTCTCATCTTGTGATTTGCACATGCACTCGAGGCGAGATCTCGAGTGAGTTCTGCCATGTTAGAGATTTTTCTGTTAGAATTTGTGTCAATGATTATATATATATAACTTCAATAATACTTTCTTTACATTTCGAGTCACATTTCAAACTCTTCATGACGACTTTATCGGTTTATCCTTTGACGAACTGAAGGGAAGACTGTGGCGACGCACTGACCGTTAGTACGGAGAGACATAAGGACAGACTAACAATGATCTGGCCTAATTAGGGAGCTGTGTAAGACGCATGGACGTTTAATGACCCATACAAAAGCACGGGTGCACGCACTCATACTGTACTGCAAAGTCCTCCCCCACGTAAGTACCCTGCAGTCTCACCGCCAATAAAAGACTAAAAGTAATCGGACTCTTCATTGTTGTGGACTAACACTTCGGTAAAGTTTCGTTTTCTTCTGACAATCATCAGCGCGAGCGTATCGATCAATGGTGTAGAAATTGTGAATGATGATCGATCGAGTGGGATTGGGAGCAGAATTGAGTAAACAGGTCAAAGATAAATTGCAAATTTTCAGAAAGGTCGCAGTTCAAAATAAGACAACTAATTTCTCATGTACAGATCATTAGAAATGTAAGTTTGTATAACGGAAATTAGAAAAGATGTTTGTTACAGGCATTGCTTTGCTGCTAAGTAACGGACGAGTCGGGGAAATATGTTGTTAACCCTGTGGGCAGGCACGTAATAAGTTTTATTTCGTTGGGCGACATCAACGGAGGCACGTCAAGAACTCAGGGCCCAGGTGCACAGCCCGTCGTTAGCGCAAACAGTTTGCTAGACTACTCCTTAAATGTTAACAGTTTAACTGATTACTTTGCCTTAACCATCCAGCCAAGGCCATAGCGACAAACTGTGCACTTTGCCAAAGTCCGACGAACTGCAAGCGCCGCAAGTGATTAAAAAAAAAGTCGAAACAATAGAAAGAACATAAGTGTTCCTGGTTACAGAAAACCCGCTGTATTATAAAGAACTCGTGTCCCTCGTTATAGAGAGACCAGTACACCAGAAAAGCGTATATGCCACTAGGTACAGAAGAAAAGCTATAGGAAGATTTAAAAACTGTAAGAGCTGCTACACTAGAAAGGCTACAAATGTCACATGTTACAGAGAACGACACGTGCTTGGGTAATCAGTCGCAGCAAAGAAGCTCCTAAACGCCACCAAGGCCACAGGAAGTAGAATTGGGTTTTCTTCAACTTGTTCTCCTTCTCCTCACCATTGTCCAGCAAGTCTCCTTGGCCAGAAAACAAATACATAACATTACGACGCAGCACGTCATCTCCCCAGCAGGAAAGATAAATATATTTATTTATTACTTGTTATGATTATTAATCGAAAAAGCTTACGGAATGGGAATTGTATGCTCAACCTTTCATTTGGAAATGCTGCGTGAATAAATAAATTTCAGTCTTAAAATACAGACGTCACTGACTCACATCGTGAAGGAGTCCCGATGTGGTAATGATAACAACAATGAAAGATCCAACAGATGAAGTTTCGTTTGAGAATATTCCTCCAAATGGCCATTACTTTGCAGACACAAGAAGGCAACACAAATTAGAAAAATCAACTCGCGAGAAATATAATCCTTCTTAATCCTTCGCAAGAAACGTCGGAAAAGGTTGTCTGTGAGATAAAAACCCCAAGTGACTGGCAGCTACGATAAACTCTGAAGAGAATTGCTCGACCTTATGAGCACCTGAAAGGCACACAGAAACCTCTCATACTTTGAAATGCGTCGTCTAGTAGGGCTCAGAATTTACTTAAGGGGTTGGAAAATCTTTTTAACACTAAACGTAAACAAGATAGAAATACTTGTGCTCAAACATGAAGAACGTAAAATACTATCACAATAACAATGTTAACATCAGCCCAACGGCAACAACAACAAGAGCAAATAAAACGGTAATAGCAACACTAATAACCCAAAATACTCTCGAAGCCAAAAACGTTCCTTCCTGCAACCTTTTCTTTTAATAATAGAAAATATAACTCAAAATACTATCCAACCAAAACATTTTTCCATCCTTCACACATTTCTATTACTAGTGCGGAAAAGCCTTACACAGTGGACCACATTTGAATACATGTGTATACATCAGTGTATTCAAATTTGTACCACATAAGTCCTTAGTATGGCATAATGTGACGTATTTAAACACTACGTTCCGGGATATAAAATGATTTGCCGTTTTGGTAATAGAAAAGTGGTCAGAAATTAAATACTTTGGCGTTTGGATTGTAAACATGTGTTTTTCTTTGCTATCGCAACGACAACCGACCTGAGACAGAGAAGGTGCACATTTCTGCACCCGGGCCTGGTTGCCTATGATTTCCGCCACTCTGCGGTTGAAGTCCCTCTTGAGAGCCTTGACGTCCAGCTCCAGCTGCCTGTTGCGCGCAGTCAGCTGTTCGCGCCCTCGTTGGCTCTCATCCAGCGAGGTGTGCAGCTGCAGTACGTCCCTTTCTAACTTGTCGTTGCTGCGCTGTAGGTCCCGCAGCGCCTCGCCACTGTCCTTGCTAATGTCCCTGATGGTCTGCTCCAGCCCCGCCACCTGCTTGTGCAGCCTGTCGATCTCCTGCTCGCGGCGCGTGATCTCGCCCACCCGCCCAGCCAGCTGGTCCGCCACGCTCTGCCGCAGTTTCTCGATGTCGCGCTGCGCGTGGATCAGCAGGTCGCGCAGGTTCTGGCACTCCGCTCGCTCCTCCTGCAGCTGCCGCTCGCTCTCCTCCTGCCGCCTCTTAAACTCCTCTTCGCGTTCGTGGAACGCTCCCTCCAGCAGCTTCCGTATCCGGTCCGTCTCGCCGGCTCGCTCCTTCAGCGAGTCCTCAAGTTGTTTCTCCAGCTGCGCGATTCTGTTTTGGGCGTCCGCCAGGACTTCGCCGATCTCTTGCTCGTAGGCTTCCTTCAGCGCCTCCAGCTCCACCTCCTTCTCATGGTTGCGCGTGAAGAGCATGTGCACAACTTGCGTCAGCTCCGCTACTTTCTTGCACATGCGCAGCTCGAAACTCTTCTTCCCTTTGTCCCCGCTAGCAGCCATGGAAGACTTACTCCTCGGGTCGCTCCCTGGGAAACGAATGCCGCCTGTTTCACTGTCACCTGGTTCCCCAACTTGACCTCCTGAAGACCCAGTACATTTTTCAGATAGGGGCCGATATCCGAAAATGAGATCTTTGACGAGGTCACGTGACGGGAAAGGTTCCGAAAGCTGGGTCTTGTCCGAGGGGTTCTCGGCTAAACGTCCGAAATAAAAACCACGAAGGTCGCCTTTATGGGCTGGGACTTTGGTCAGGTCTCTCCCCGAAAACTGCACCTTCTTCGAGCTGTCCCCCGAGAAAGGCTTCCTCTTCGTGGTAGAGGGGAGAGAACCAACAAACGTGAGACTGCTTTCCGCACCTGCAGATGCTCGCTGTGATCTCTGGGAGGCAAAGGAGGAAGACTCCCTTGAGGGTGCAGATGCGGTGGTCTTCGTCACTAAAGGTCTGGCTGATGATGGTAGTAGATGTAGACTCTTCCTGATCCGTTGAGCGTCTCCCTCTAAAAGACAAACCAAAGTAGAAATCTTCAGTTTCTGGTTTGAAAAAAGATGATAGGTGTCACAGAGGCAGGTACGTCAGCTCGCATGCCACAGTAAATTTCTCTCTTGAATGAATGTATATAACTTCTAATTGTAAAGCTTTTTAAAGGGGACAGTGCTGTATAAAACAATAATAATAATAAATGTACTTGTAAGACAGAAACAGCAGTATCAGCAAGCTCTCCCCTCGCTCCTCCAACGCACAAACAAAACTTCTACGGAACACTCACCTCTGTAGTCAGCACACATGTACTTAATGTTACTTTCTGATCTTCAAAACGGGGTTACGAAATAATATGCCATCCACGAATTCCATACAGGTTCTGTTGAGGTTAAGGTGCAACAACAACGGTGACACACAGTGTGTTCTACAGCCTACACCGTCACGACATGCTGCCCGCGTGACAACGTGCAGCTCCGGTCATAACCTGGGTGAGCCGCTCGTAGACACCAGGCCAAAGGATAGTGCTCAAAGACATTCACGCCAATCGAACTCTGTCACAATACGGACCCTTATCGCAGCCCTGATCGACATGTTTCAACATGCGACCTGCCACCCCCCACCCCCCCCACACACAAACAGTGTCGTAAACACTTTGGCAGTTAACAACAGATTTTTTTTAGAATAACATGTACATGACCCTCAAAAAAAAAAAAAAAAAAAAGCGAAAATTTATTCAACGCGTAGCATTCTTTACTTCAGTTTTACTGGGAATCCTCGCCCAAACAAAATCTGCCATCGCTCTGTATATCACCGTAGGTAAACACTTTCCACGTCGTGTCAGTTACCCCAAAGATTCTTCTTCTGGCGATTTTTGGTGACTTGCTCCTTGTGTTTGTTACATGCCAAATTACTCGCACGTTGAAATTACTCTGTGACTGATTTGTCGTCGGTGTTGCACCTATATGGCCTGGAAACTTATAGGAAGTGTTCTAATGTTCCGTACATAGACAGCAAGGCTGGTCGAACCGATATTTCCCTTCTAAGCCACTCAGTCCACGCGTGTCGAGTTCGGTCGTTTCGTTACCTGCTCGAACAGGTACACACCGCAGCTATTGTCGGCGTTAAGAACTGTGTCAGACAGTGAGGCCCAGACATGCTGAAGTTTTGACTGCCTCCCGCTCTCGGTCTAATTTTAGTCCACTTCATTTTCGTATTCACCCTTTCACAACCCCCCTCGATCCCCTTCTTTCTTCCTCTCATTTCTTTTCCTACCCGCAAATACAAGAGGTGAATAAACAAGTTCACACCCGTCACATTTAACTTCTTCGGGTAAGTTAATACATGCTCCGATCTAGACATACATCAAATTCCTCGGGTTAACACACTCTTGTTTGAAGAAGTGTGTGTCTGTGGGAGGAGGGGTTGGAACTACAGTCCTAGTGAAGAACAAAGACGAAGGGGGAGGGGGCAGGCAGCTGTACACTCACCTGCTCATCTCCCCTGACGATATCGGAAGGCGTCATGTCCGTACATTTGTTTTTACCTGCGACCTAATCTTCTGATCCTACCGCGGTCGAGGCCGCGCTAACAGGTGTTGTTGTGGAAATCTTGCTCTTACTGGCCCCGAGTCAAGTTAGCTACAACTAATGCAGAAAAAAAACTAGCAAACAAAAGGTAGTCAGAACTATAAAATTAACGTAGGATTGTCTTTCTACTTATGTTTTCTAACAGTTCTGTAGATATTCTTGTTCCTGCTAGAACAAGCGAGTAAAAACAGTGGTACAGTACTAGATTTTTACTTCTCTGCTGGTCACTTTGCCCACTCGCCTTTCTCAGCAGATTCACCGCACTGTTAGTGCTTGTTACCCGATTCTTCCTGTTTTCTTTATTTGTCTTTATCAGTTATCAGTACGGTTGTTTATCCTTCCGTCTTTAGTATACTGTCCGTGTCTAGTTCTTGTCTCAAGCGCTGAGAACACGCTCTTTCATTGGCGTAATCATGCGCTATATACTTCTTCTTCTTCTTCTTCTTCTTATTATTATTATTATGTCACGAGTTTGAAAGATGGTTCACATCGCAGGGTGACACCACCAGTATGCATCACACGTGTAGTTTACCACTATACATCACAAGGCGAATGAAACGGTATGCATCACGAGGAGAACAGTGTGTCCGTATGTGCGCCTTTCAGTTCCTGCCATTCTTATTTTTAACTGTTGGCTCTCCTCGCAAGCTGCCACCGCCATCTCAAACGAACTGGGACAACGAGTAGCTTATGCAGGCCTACCTCTCCTTTCTCCGTTGTCCCTCCAAGCAACGGCTTGTACAACCATTCGGTCATAACAAAGCAGCAAAAACAACAGCATACAACGAAAACAAGCAAGGAAAGGCAGGAAACATCCCTCGGCTGTTGTTTAAGACAACTTGCTGTCTTCGCTTGCACCGCCGTCGGAGGTTGCGGCGATCGGCGATGAAGTGAGTGGTCACTGCTGCAGTCGTTCAGAACAACAGTTTCAAGAGCTGACATGCGTGCTGTTTTACGTCTACGTCCGCGGGTACCTGCTGGGAATCGTCCAGATAAACGGGTTCCTCACTGCTGGAGGAAATTTCAGCCAGGGACACGATGTATTGCAATGGTGCACTTTCCATCTCTGATCTATCATCTGCGTCGTGATTCGCTTAAAAAAGATCATCAAGCAATGAATGCAATGGGACTATTTTTCTATAGGTAAAGATCACTGTAGAAAAGTGAAGGTCAGCTTCAGAGAGTTCAGCCACCTGTAATGGTTGTCGAGGTGATTGGACGGATGAAGTTGCTGACACAGTGGCTTCTGTTGAATAGCGGCAAGCAGGTCTTGCATGGAAAGTGATGACTCCTTTGGAGAGCGTTGAATGTGAAGACGACTGCGTGACTAGTGTAGGTACTGATCCTACGCCTGTAAGCGACGAGTGAAAGCTCGTTTGTTTTAGAAGATGAATCCATCAACCTCACCAAACAGCTTTGCGTCTATGCGACCTTCGCGACCAACCAAGAACTTGTATTACTGGACTGCTTGCAGACGATTTTTTTCAGTTAACTACTAGAACGAGGCTTTTGTCACCCCTTTTATAACTAGCGTGTCGTTTTTTTTTTGTTTTTTTTTAAGAGACGGTGATAGAAAGCAAGCTGATTTAATGTAGATGGTCAAGCGTGAGATAAACAAGTCTAAAACAGAAATTATAGTAAACAGAGCAACAGACGACTGAAACTATTATACAACACAATAGTATTATAGTATTTTTTTTAGGAGAAAGTTAGTTAAACGATCGACATGTCTAGCAGATTTAAAACCAATGCGTCAAAAGTTAATTGAAAAAAATGACAAAAAAAGGAAAACAAAGAAAAAGCAAAAGAAAAACAAAATAGATCAATCTTAAAGACCAACCTGAATGGTTTGCGTTTTTTGCAGATACCGGTAGATATATGCGATATAAACCTAACCTGTAAATTGCAGCCTCCAAAACCCATCCGTTAATTAATTATCCGCTAGCAAAGTACACAATTCGCACCTGCGATCAACGAGCGTCGTTAACAGTGTACTACGTCACAGTAGTGCACCATTCACAACATTGGCAGCCGTCAACACCAAACAGAGAGAGAGAGAGAGTGTTGGGATTATTCGGACGTTAAAGTCTGCATTTCTCGTGCTAAAGTAGCAGTTTTTCAAAACCACGAAAAATACAGACTTTCAGCGTCCGAATAACCTGAACTGTCACTCATTCTCTCTCTCTCTCTCTGTTTGGTGTTGACGGCTGCCAGTGTTGTGAATGGTGCACTAGTGTGACGTAGTATACTGTTTGGTGTTGACTGCTGCCAGTGTTGTGAATGGTGCACTAGTGTGACGTAGTACACTGTTAGCGACGCTTGTTGATCATAAGTACGAATCGTAGCGGATAATTAATTAACGGATGGGTTTTGGAGGCTAAAATTTACAGGTTAGGTTTATATCGCCTGTATCTACCGATATATGAAAACTTCGAAAACCATTCAGGTTGGTCTTTAAAATTCCGTTGGTAAATGACTATCACAGAAATAATATAATGTACTTTCATATATAACGGGGATAATACATAGTGACAACGTCTACTGAACGTTCACCTTTTTGCTCTGGCGTCGGGCTGTTGTTGAATCCCAAAGACCCCTGATCCACGCTGTAAACACTCAGGTGCAGCGCCACCTTTTGAAGGCGTTGTTTGGAAGACATATCGACAAATATCTGCTTACTTCATCAATCCCACAGCACACCCAGAGGGGTTGTTTCACTTTTCTTTTCCACTCGTGCAAAGCGCGGCCGTGAGCTGGTGATAATCATCTATGTCAATAACACGACCAGGGTACGTCCACAGCCATTTTGCTTCCTTTCCCACAGAAGCGAATTTTCAATCACTGAACGGTTTGACGGGTTGAAAACTAACCTCATTAAAGTCAAACTGGCATTCACGGAACAGTGTCGTGACGTTGCGTGAATTAAAGTGACAATGGCTGCTTGGCTCTCTTATCGCAGACAACGATCAAGAGACTTTTTTTTTTTAATTTTCGTATTGTTGCTGGTGGTGGTACGCAAGACGTGGCAAGCGAGGTAGAAACAAAACACGCCATTTGTTCCAACTGACCTAGAGACACATATGTGATCTGAAAACCAAATTGGAGACACGTGTGTCAGCCGCAGAGTGCAATCGTTCAATCACTTCAACAATCCTAAATTATCACGGATATTCGAACATGCTGGTGCCTATATTTCTACTTTTGAATAAGTCGCTCAAAGATTTTTTTTATATCTGAAATGCTTCTCATATTTGCTCCTCCATGTTTCCCCACTTGGCAATAATGTGCGGGATTTAACAGCATTTCTAAAACAACGCCACAATTCTTAGTAAGCCAGGTGTTGGAATGTGCTCAGTGTCTCCACCCACTAAAGTCCCTTTCATTGTGAAACTCAGGGTTAGGTTACGAAGTAAGTGCCGCCTTAAAGATGTTTCGGCCACCAACAATCACGTCCCTTCTGAAGATGCTGTAGAGCCCCAGAAAACAAACACAGGACATAGTTAAGAAGCCTCTGCTGCCGTTAAATGTTTGCCCAGCATTCACCTCACTTTCGTTGTAGATCTAGAGACACAGGAAGGTGTCCTCGACAGATATTTGTGACCAGAGCGTCCTGCGGCCAACGAGAAGCAATTCTAGTCGGTTGTTGGCGTTAGACGCCGACAGCAGCCGAGGCTCAATGAACAAGTCTAAGCCAGAAAACGCCCCACGTCTTCCAGAGTAAGATGTGAACTCACAGCCCGCGCTCCTCGCTGTCTTGAAGACACGCGCTATACATCTGCATCATAAGACTTCCCAGGGAAGCCGTTTTCGTAGAGAGAAAATATTAAAATGGCAATAGCTAGCGTGACCCCCACGCCAAGGCAACTCGCCAGGAAAGGAAAAAAAAAAAGAGGGAGGTGGGAGATCAGCTCTTTGTCTTGGCTTCACGTCAACGCTGGAGATTATATTAGGTTCACCTTCTCATCGCCAGATGTGGTCTAGGTACTATTACGCGAGAGAAAACTGCGTTACGATAGGATTGCATTTTTTTTTTGTTGCACACAAAACATATCACTCTTTTGGTTTCATCGTTAATTAAGCAACTCTCATCCTCTGACACCAGTGTTCCAGCTGAGAAGTCTATGTTCCGGTCGAGATGTCATTATAAGCACTGGTACAACAAAATAAAAACACCGAAATGCATCAGCGGCTGTTAGGTTCTTCGTTTCATTGCGAGTTGTGACGGACGAAGAAAGGAGAAGGCTCAGAATACGACGATTGAGATTTCAAGTCGTATAAACTGCACTAAACAGTAGGAACCCATAGCCTCTCCGGTAATTTTCACTCTAGTCACGTGGTCGAGTCCTCGTTCACCGTCTTTGGTACGCGACACCGTGGCGAAGTGTGGCAGTCCGTAGCTTCTCCATGCTGCTGCAGTAGACGAGGTTCGTCACTCGAGACAAGAACAGAGCAAGCGAAAGCAAGCAAAAGAGGTAGGGGGGGGGGAGAAAAGCTCGCTACTTCGCCTGCAAGTCGTGGAGGAGCGGTTGCCGCTCTTATATAAGCGGTGAGCTGTCCGAGACATTGCAGAATTGATCCCCCTGATCGATATAAAAAGGTCAGAGGTCGACCAACAGGCGCGTGCGGTCGTGACGACGGCTCATTGTATTTGTCGCCGTTGTCTGGCACACGCACCGTGGAAAAGACATTATACGACGTTCGGAGTTAATGACTCCCCAAAGATCGGACTACCACTCCCCACACCCCATCCATACCCTCAAGTGTCGCACAGTACCCAAATCCCCCCCCCCACCAAGCAAATGTTTTAGCAGCGAACTTAGATCAGTAGCGATGCGGTTGTAAAGTTGCCTCTAAATAAGGTTTTAACCCTTTTGGGATTTGTTTGCGCAAATGATGGGACCTATGACGATGTGGAATGTTACAAAGAGAGAACAATGAAGCGATACTTCCGGTTTTCTAATTTTCATTTTTAGATATTTTAGACATTCACTCCTTGAAGGGCATGGCAAAGTTGACATTATACACAATTAGCACTTCCCCCATACAATTTTCTCGTATAAAGCTTGAATAAATGTACATAGAGTTTAAATAAAAGTAGGTATATGACAGTGTTATTACATAAAAAGGAAAACTTAATAATAATGTTAATAAGGATGGCAAAATGTTAATAATCTTTGTAATGCATTAACATGATAACCTGAAACTTGATACTTTTGCTTATTTATAGTATAATTTTTTAAAAAGAAAATTGAAAGAAGTATTTCACTAGAAAATTGACGCATTTTCAGTAACATTTGGTCTAGTTCAACTATAGTAGACGTATTTGTGTCTCGTTTCAAGATGCTGTTTTTCTCCACAAATCAGCTTAATAATCAAGAAAAAAAAATGAGCTGAGTAGCTTTGTTCCAGGTGTATTTGAAAAAGTATTAACTGCTTATCAAAGCGTTTCCGTAGGATAAGCTAGACATGCGAGAGTTACAAAAATTATAAACGTATTATGCAGCACACATGGCTATGACAAAATTCATCCTTTCATTACTTGCGCTCTCCTCACAGATTCTCTCACACCCTTTTCCCCATGTGTACGCGCATGTTCGTGCTTATGCTTGCACACACACACACACACACACACACACACACACACACACACACACACACACACACACACACACAATCAGCTTGATCCTGGAGTGGTGCAAATAATACGAGTACCTTCGTGTGACCCGTTCAGGCTTTGCTGAATCAAGACCTTTAGCCGGACGAATCTTTTCCTTTCTGTCGCAGGCCGTTACCAGTGGTTACGCCCCACAGACTGTCAGCACTAGAGCCCTCGCCGCTGCCAAGCGCATGAAACGTTGCTTCCAACCACTCGTCGGTCGCTCGACAAAAAAGCTGGGGGCTCCGCAGGCGCAGTGCGTGATTGATAAGACAACCGCCAAGAGCTGCGTGCCGGCCATCACTAAGCCTTCGATCGTGAAGAGGATCCACTGCTCCTGTTGTCTGCAAGTGGTCCCCCCACCCACCCACCCACCCACCTCGACCAAACCTCGCAGAGAAGACACACATCGCTCTATATACTTCTTATATTTATTCTTTCGAAAGGCAGCTTCGTGTCTAAACTCCTGATGTTGTCATAAACTGGGCAGGGTTTTTTTCTGCCCATGTCCTTGGCCGTTTCTCAAAACTTGGTGGCTAGGTGTGTGGGTTCGACTTAATATGGATTGCTAGCAAGACTTTACGGATGATTTGTACAGATCTGATCTGATTGCTCTACAAGACTACAATCACGCATATTCAGCTAGGAAATCCTCTTAAACAAGTAAAATCATTAAGTCTCAAGTCTATGACACCTTCATATTTGCTGTCATTATTACTGCTTCCGTTCCTGCCGCCGCCGCCGACGATGACGACGACGACGATGATGATGAAGATGATGATGATGACGACTGATTTTATAAAACACATTTCCAGATGCGAGCTCCATGCGTTGTGCTTACGGGTCTACAAATGACAGAAGCATATAGAATAAAAGAGTGATGTAACAGCACACATGTGACTCCGTCGCAAATAACGATAGGGCACGGAAGACGATGAGGAAGTGAGAAGAGGGATACGCAGCAATTTGCTAATTACACGGGGTCAGTTTTGAGACTCAGTGCGAGACCACAGATCAAACAGAAAGGGGGAAGAAAGTTTCAATCGTGGAGACCAGGTAAGGAGAAGCGTCAGCCGAATTTCTCTTGGATCGTGGTACAGAGAGGAGATCAGCACTATTGTTTGGGGAAGCGGATGGCCGAGTGGTTAGAGCGCTGGCGTCCGAACCGAGAGCGAGCTGGTTCAATTCCCGATAAGCGCAGCAAACTTCCCCCAGTCGACCCAGCTGACGGAAATGGGTACCTGACTCCATAGAGGGTTGGGGAAGGTAAGACAGCGAGGGAGAGGAGATTGGCACCACCCTCATGTAAAAGCTGGCCCCGAGAAAAGTGGGGTCTCTAACACCTCACTCACCAACTCTCCAACGACCATGAAAAGGTTATGGGATGACCTTTACCTTTACCTTTTAGCTGATTGGAGAGACTGCCTGGCGTGATCAGTAGGTCCGACAGGTGTGTGATGAGGAGGAAATGGAGGCAACACAAGCGCCATTGGGCAGTCTTGTCGATGCAAACTCGACCTGGCAGCCAGTGCAGCTCTTCCAGGAAGTATGTCACATGGTCGAATGAAGAATGAAACAGCTGAACCCCGCGTAACTGTAAAAATAGCTTCGCCCAAGACGATAAAAAAAATAATAAATAAATAACTTTGCAAGCCATTCACCTTTATCCGACCAAGGACGTTATAAAATAAGTCTGGTTTATCGTCTTGATGTAGTAAGTCCAATGTAAGACATGACTCGAGAACAGGGAAAAGGATTGGGGACGAAGAAAAGAATACACATATGACAACTGAAATACACAAGAGCAGTGGGCAGTGACTGCTAATTAATAGATACAGGTTCTTAAACTGCTCACGCTGGGTTCCACTTCCACTTCGACAACGCCACGATCCTTAAGAGATGCCTATAACATTTTGAGCGAGATCGCCGTCAGACTTATTATATTTATACTAATTGCTAACCATTAATTTGTTCTCTAAAGAATAGACATTATTTATCGACTAGATGTCAATGTTCACTTCTAAAAAAGATTCCATACATGTTTGTTGAACTTCGTCGATCACCTGATGCTGCAAAACAATACAAACGAATGAAACAGCAGACGACGCAGATCGTGCCAACATCAAAGAAATAAAAAAAGAAGTTTATTTTTCATTTAAGTCGCGATACTAAATCATTATGGAGAATAATTTAAAATCAATTTTAAAACGGCTTACATTTACATTTTTTCCATCTTAATATCACCCATAGTGTCTTTTGAAATATTCTACCTTTGCAAGAACAGCTGAAGTGGGTATTGAGGGAGGCAATGAAAATAAAAATCATGACAGAATGGTCTCCCTTAGCCTGCTTAGTAACGTTTACTTCCGCTGTGCTGCTTGCCCTGCCTTTACCGTTGTTGATGCTCGTGAAAAAGCAAACATGAGCGTGCTAAGCGATGGCCGAAACGAAATTCCTGTCAGTAATTCAGACGCTAAATGTCTTCTGGAAAACTGGGTGGAGGAGGTAAGTATATATGTCCACCTAAGAAAGCAAAAGATACAAAGGTACAAATAGCTTTGATCTACATTCATCATCCTTATTAGATTACAGACACTGTCCACGCACACACCAATGTTGACCCAAGAAAAGCACACCCAACATAGTCTTGTGTTTTTATGTGTGCAATATATGAGATAATGTATTTGATAAAAGACCCCCTTTTGCCCATGGGCAGGAGACAATTTAGCTGACAGCTTGATACCAAAGATACGTTCTTTGTTGATTATTTTTGAGAACAGTCAAATAGTGCCAACATGTTAAAAAATTAACATACAAGAAGGAATAAGCACGCGCGTGCGCACACACACAAATCACATGCACATGAACACACACAAGCACTGATACAAACACAACTTTTTTTCTACTTTTTAGAAAGTATTCCATTTCTTGAGGAAGGAAGGCGATTGTTGAGCATATTTTCAGAAAGACAGCAGTACTGTAGTTTATCTATTGGCTTTGTCTGTAGCGAGCTGTGAAACACATAGATCCAGAAGTCAAAATTGGAGGAGAAGTCACCAGCCTAGCTAAAGAGCTGCGCCATGGTCATCGAGGAGTCCTATCTGCAAAATTCGATGCCAGTTTTGAAGACAAAACTACTCACCGTATCTCTTACACACCGCCAGAAATTGTGTCTGTCAGACAGATAGGTATAATTTAATGTTACATGTAGTGGGGATGTGGAAGATAATATTTTGAAGATTTTGCACTGTAGTTATAATAGCTTATAAAAGTGGTCTCATTGTCAAAGTCTATATTTTTTTTAATGAAAAAATGTAGACTGCTTCAGAGATATTTGTTATTGTTACCTTTTACACTGTTTCAAGTACAAGATTCAGAAATGAATATCATGGTTGAGGAAAACTTTAACTTTTTTTTTTTTTTGCTTGACACTACTGCACATTTTTTCCTTTTTCAAGTCTTTGTCTTTTCAATTACCCCTATTTGAATTATCATTTTTTATATGATTGTATAATTATTGTACTATTATTTTATAGAAAAATAAAGCATATTTACTGAACATGATCCCCAGCACTAGCCAGGCTTAAAGTGTTGTACATACAGTACTAAAAACACAGAAACATCACACAACAACCTTTTGGAAATGTGAGCATGATCACTCTTCACATGCACGCACACATCCACACACAAAAATATGCCTGTGAAATGACTACAAATTACACCTGCAAGCTGTCTTAGTGTTCAAAAAGCACATAAGTCACTACTGTCACTGAGTAACAAAATTCATTCATTCATCATTCCTTGCTACTCCTCGAGGAGCATAGGGCCGCAACAACACCTCGCCAGCGGACCCAGTTTTGGGCATCCCCCCTCAGTTGGGCCCATGTGGTTCCGGCATCCTTTGCCTCGCTCTCTACTGATCTTCTCCAAGTCTGTTTTGGGCTCCCAACTCTCCTCTTCCCTTGAGGGTTCCAGTCAAGTGCCTGCCTGGCAATGGTGTCAGCTGGTTTGCGAAGGGTGTGTCCTATCTAGCCCCACTTGCGCTTTTTGATGTCTTGACTAGTGACATTCTGGTTAGTTCTTTCCCACAGGCTGCTATTGGAGATCTTTTCATACATTCCCAAAATATGGCAAAGTAACAAAATAAATGACAATAATTTTTCCTAGATGATGAGAATAATAATAATCATCTTTTCAGGAAAAAGAAAAGAGATGTTGAGGCAAATGCTGTTTGCCCAAATCTGGTAAGTAGGTGATAAGAATTAATAATGTATTAATTACACTGATCTCTTCACCTGAGAGACATGCTACTGAAATAGCAAAATAAGTATAGAAAACTACATCCTCTTGAGCAAGGACATACAAAGCTGCCAATAGATTTTAAAACGTAACCTATCCATCAAAATATTAGGTAATCAAAGCTCTCATGTTTGCTCTTGTATTGAAAAACGCTATGGTACATCACAGAGACTTACAAGATGTTAGATTTATGCAGATGTATATGTTTTTTCCATTGCCAATGTATTTCAAATGATTATTTTAGAGATTTATGTATTTAGTTTGAAAGTCAAAAGAACAACACTGGTTACAATTATTTTATTTGATCAGCTGGACTGTAAACTTTTTCTTTCTTCTAGCCTTAATCCTGTATCATGTTGATCCTAGTTTTTATATATGCAGTGAAGAGAAAAAAGTGGGACCAGAGCCAGAACCAGAACCAACTGACTTCCGTTCTGTGAAAATGGTCGACTATGACTTTGAATTTGAATCCAAGCCACCTGCACCTACAAGAGTAATCTTCCACTTTGATTTGAAACAAATATACACACACACACACATCCTAAATAATACATCTGACCTGCTTAGAAATATTTAATGATTTGAAGATGAGTTGTGAAAATCATACTGTTGCTGCCATAAGTTATGTTGTAAAAATGCTACAGTTAAATAAAACTGAGGTTCAACAATCAATTATGCATGTTTTTTCAATGTTTAAATGAAGCATATTATAGTACGAGCATAGTACATGAATTTAAATAACTCAGGTTAAATACACAAGCTACTTACTAATTCTTTGAACTTAGAGCTCTTCAGCAAAATCTGGTTACTCCTGACATTTCTTGGTTGTTCCAGAAAGCATTTCCTTTAAAACTCAGAGGATAGTCCCAACAAAATGACATACAGAAACTGATTTAATGTTTAGTTTTGGATTTGTAGCACAAAAATATATTTTACATCTCTGGCAGGCAGGTTTTACACCTGTTAAGTTTAAAAGGTTATTTGAAAAACACTACCTCTCCCTCTTTGCCAATGGCAGATACAGAAAGCTATTGATGGTGACTTGCTGTTATAGTTAACAAGGATTAAGTCCATAAGGTACAATTCTGTATATACCATCAAGAAGCTTAAAATGTGAATGTCTAAAACTGAGCTGCTCATTTTACCATGTGATACTGTTTGTGTTACAGGATCACAATTACAGAACAGAACAACCAGTGACATTTTGGACTGAGCACAAGGATAAACTACATGTAAGTTTTACATTTATGTTCAGCTTTGACCTATAGAGGAGTTGCTCAACAAAAGTAGATTTCATTAGTTTGTGGTATAAACTTACTTGACTTGTACTTAGGTCTGCATTAGATCAAGTTTTATGCCTACAACAATCAACAATACTTGTGCAAAAACTACAAAAAAGATTGATTCCTAATGAGATGCAGCTCCATAATAGCCCTCCTTATCAAACAGCAAATGAAGACAAAGATGGAAAGAATATCAGGAAAAGAGAATGCTGTGTAGAGAAATACTTTTTAAAAAAAATTGTTAGATTTAGGGTAGAAATTGATTTTACTGACTTCATATTTTTTAAAGAGGAAAATATATCCTTTACTCTTTAACAAACCCATTTGATTGTACATCGTATGAAATGATGTGACCATTAGCTAAGCATCTAAGGGAGGTAAACGAAGAGCAGAAAAGGCATCTATGGCAAACGGATCCTTTCCTAACATCATCCATCAACATGTTTAAAAAAATTGCAAGCTATTTACTGATAATTTCCTAATTTCAGGGTGTGACTCAAATTAAGACAAGAGATACAGTTTTTCGTCGAAATGATGCTTTCACCAAACCCATTGAAGAATACTGGAATGAACCAAAGCCCTATGAATTGGAAGATTATCCTAAAATGTGATTGGCTTTTGATGAACGTATTTTAGTACCACAAATTTTGAAAAGTTTTATTTTACATATGTAGAACCACTTCATCACCAGAAACCTGTTTAAGTGCTTATGTGATGGGAATTTTACTCACTTTTTAGGGTATCAAATGCATGTACCAGCAAGTCTTGATTCATTTTCTTTATGTAGTCTCAGAATAGGGATGAAGGGGAAAAGGCAATTATCAGGGTGAATTTGAAAGCAAATGACCTTTGACATCAATGTGTGAGCCAGGAGCATTCCAATACTGACCCACAGTGTAACAACTGCTTCTCAGCAATAGCCTTCTGTTCATGTATGTGTACTCAAAATTGATGTGTCCATGCATTTGCTTGAATGTTATTTGTTCAATGCAGTATGTATTGTAATATCTGTAAGTGGTATAGAATGTTGAAGTGAAGCTTAAGCCACTCATGTCTTTAGGTATGTCACAACTTAATCACAAATTTTCTCAAAACATCTTTGTGTTTATTCCACTGATTTTCATTTCCATAAAAAGGCTAAATAAAAATCCCTTTGGGAAGTCAATGAAAATATTATAACAGCTGTCAAATCACCTTATAATAATTCAGCAATACAATACTTGTAGTTCTACATATTCTGAGTTGTAGAGTTACACTGCAAATAAAAGTTGGATTTTCCTGCTAAAACAGAGCTAGACAAAGGCAAATATATTTAAAATTCTCAAGATGCCAGCATTTTAACATGCTCTCACAGGAATACTGCACTCTTAAGAAAGGTAGAGCACAGATTAAGTGACATATAGTTCTTACTCTTAACTTGCTTGACATGACAGGATTTTTTTTTATAGATAGCCTCACTATTTCAGACAGTTTCGATCTCTCTTTCACACAACACACTTCCCTCAAAGATTTTTACACATATGCACCCAAGTTTTCTTCTCACTCTACAGTCCATTTTTACATCTATATCTCAAGTTCATAAGCATCTAAGGCAGAGCAAACACTAACAAACTGTGCCTTATAATAAAGAAATCATGTGAAGGGAAAACGTGAATAAGATGACAAGGATGATAACCATAGATAAAAAGTTTGTGGACTTGAAAGAAAAACTCAACGTCGCCTCCTGTCATCTTTACTGCGGCTTCTGAAAATGAAGGTATGAGAAAACGAATGAACAAAATTTCAGCACTAATTATTATAAGTGTTTGCATGTCCAATTCTTTTTTTTATTAATGAACACTTTTAAAAACACATAAAATTCTTTCATGCATGGGTGTGAAGTCACCAACATCAAATGGTTCTGATGTGTGTCATTGGGATGAATGCTGAATAACGTGGGCAAAAACTTTCAAGCTCGTGAACAATCTACTTCCCACGATAACAAATACTTTAAGTCAAGATATTAATTTGTAGACATTTCCCACTGCATATTCTCTGCTCCTGAATTATCAGAACATTATAAGTGCTGCAAGAAAATATTTTCTGTGGTTTAACACTCTCTAGGACTTGTAGCAGGACATAACTATACCAATAAAAGAATAACATTTCAAAACCCTTACATTTTGAAGATGACTTCTAAAATGTGTTAATAACTTACTTATTTTGCCTTGGTCCTCGAACAAAACACCAATCCACTGATATTTTCTGACCCAGGATTTCTGTGCCATTGAGGTTATCCATAGCACTCTGGGCTTCTTTGAATGTTTCATACTCAACAAGGGCATAACCCTGTAAGCAAATTAATGTGCAAGCTTCCATTAATACATAAGTATCAGACAATATATTTCAGACTACAAGAAACCATAAATATATAGCTCTAATTAACAATCCAGAAAAGGGACATTATATTTATATCCATAAGATTAGTTTAGGTAAAAATTAAAATTGCCTGAAAGGAAAGCTACAGCATCAAGCTTGTTACTCTTAAACAATCTTAAGGTCTCTTTAAGTGAAATAAAATTGAAACAGACATCAGATCCATTTCCATGATCCGAATACTGGAGATTCTTGCAAGTTAAAAAAACAAACAAACAAACTACTACAAACAAATTCACACCTTGAGGAAACCGGTGCGTCGATCAAGGTTAAGATGAAGATTTTTAATTTCTCCATACTCCCCAAAAGCATCACGGATGTCTTCTTCCTGTGCCTCTTCATGCACCCCAGTAACAAATAAGATCCAGCCCTCTACAGCTGTAAAATGAGTACAATAATTTATCAGCTCTGTAGAGTTCTAAAAAATATTCAACTTAGCTGTAAAGAAATAAAACATCTTGTTAAGACAAGACAATTGGTCATACAAAATATCCACTCCTTTTTGTGTATCATGTTACAACCAGTCACATCCCTAAACAGCATATAAATAAAGAGGAACAGAGTGTTATCGTACCACACCAACCACCTGGTCAGCTTAAGTGGTAAGAAATGTTCCAACTCTTTAGTTAAAAAGTTGTTGCATGATAATTCCGGAATTTGAATGACAGTACTCGGGACACATAGCTAGTGCTACAGTCTAGACCAATGATTGTCCATAATTTATCATTACTTTTAACTTTTATCAACTGAAAAATGTCTGTGGTGCCAGCTTAAAACAACGTACAGATATTTACACAAATATTTATAGATCAGAAAGCTAATGGGATCATGGATATGTCTAATTTTCCTCCAGCACAGTTACTGATTCTTTTCCACAATGCTGCCAAGATAAAGATCCACATGTACTCCCATGTTATTGGTACTCACAGCGCTGGGGTCCTGGGCCATCTCCTAAAGATTCTTCATCCACTTCCATGCCTTCATATTGCTCGACACCACTTCGTGTAGGTCCCTCTGTTTCCACACATAAAATGCATAAGCAGCAAGAAATGAGAATAATATTATTTATAGAGCACTTACCCAACCATCAATAGCGGCTCATGTCACTTTACAGAACATACAAAAACAGAATGGCATTAAAAGCGCAGCATGCTATATGCACTGCACACAAAAAAACCTCATTCCTCTCTCTTGCATATCAAACGGACCTTATTCATGCAAGCATCATCTTAAAACCAGAAAGAGGCCTTGTGGGCAGTTGTAGGGGCTGCTGAAACATGAGCACTGATCTATGTATCATGTGAATTTGGAATTGGTATCATTCGTTACATCGAAGCACTTTCTGAACAAGGCTTTCGTGTAGAGTTTTTTGAAGTTTGAAATGACCTGTTGATCCATGGGCTGCAGCAAAAGGGTTGTGTTCGGTGGCAGATAACGCATGTGATCAAAGTCGAACTCGTCGAGATTTGGAGGGTGTTCTAAGTGGGAACAAAAACTTCAGTCCCCCACTCAACAAAAAAATTGGCGGGTCACCCAGGCCTTAGAATTAGACCTCCACATAACAGGCAATTTCTGTTTTATTACATTGTTCTTCTTAAATACTCTTGGATTGTCTAAATGGTAGACTAACAGCGGCTTCAGCTTCAAATTTTTTACTTTCCTGGTGTTTATCTATTTATTAACTTTTTTTAAATTTTGTTTTTGCTGCGCAATAAGCATTCTTCTGAATGGATACCTGAGCATTACAAACTGGACGTCATCATCATCATCAAATCCCCACCGGCATTACCGCACAATAGAAGAATTAGTCTATCTTTCATAGGCTTGTGCCCTGGCAGATCTTTATCTTCCTTCGTAATGTACGTTTTATTCAGCTGCTTCTTCCAAAACAGTCCTGTTTAATCCGCGTTAAAAACCTGTTGCGGGATGTAACCTCCTATGATTTTTCTGACTTCTTGAACGAACTTCTCGGCCCCTGCCTTGTCAGAACTAGCTGCCTCTCCATGCCTTGTGATGCTGTGGATGCCTGTTCTGTTCCTAAACTTCTCAAACCAGCCTCGACTGGTTTTGAAAACAAAATCACGCGCAGCACTTATCACCGGGGTTTTCTTTTGCAAATCTTCTTAGATGGTCGACTTCGACATGCCGTATTTGGCAGCGATATCCAACACAAGCATGCCTCTTTCATACTTTGAAATCATTTCCTTTTTCAATTGTTGGCCACTTCCTTTTAATTACCTTGCTACTATTGCTCTTAATCTTTTCTGGAGCCATGATTGAGGGCTATATTATTAAAATTAAGCACAAAAATAACTAAATAAGAAGGATGTGCACAGATAAAGATAACGAACGACCGATCAGAACTGTGTCTTGAGCGCGAATGATGCTTGGTCTGAGATGCCAGTCAGTCAGTGTGGGTGATGTGACTGTTCAGTATCCGAATTTTGTTCGGTACCTGGTGCAAATTTTTAACAGAATTTTTGGTTGTTATCCAAAATGCTCACTATTGAAGCCGTTCGCTAACCGAGGTTCCACTGTATCTCCTTAGACTCTATGGGCAGTGTGTTTCTGATTCATCTTTTGGGCTTGACTTTTCAGTCTTGGGACGAAATCACTTGCTGTGGGGCAAAATGGTCAAGGCAAAATGACCAGCACCTTGCAAGTGTTTGTGCATGCATGTGTGTTTGCGTGTGCACACACAAATGTATGGGCACAAGGAGAGGAATTTTCGTTTTTCTTTTTGGTACTCACAGGTGTACATATAGTAATGGATCTAGTGGCATCTACAAGTGTGTTACTGGTGATTGTTGATAAAGCGATGGCCATCACTAAGACATGTTCCTAGAGCAATGTCACTTGGCAAATAAATTTGTATCTTGTTATACAGCCCAAGAAATTTATGACACTATGGTTTGGATGTACAGTTCAGAAGTTCATTATTTCATCTGTGAAAATAATCTATGTTCATGAGATTAGATAGGTTGACCTATCACCACAGGCTGAGAAACAAGTTATTGGAAAAGTGGAATACTGTAGAGAAAAAAAAAACAGAACAAAAAAATTACAGGCAATGAAAAAAAAACAAGCCAATATGACTATGAAGATTTCAGCAAGAAGTGCTGACAGAAAATAGGGAGGAAAATAAAAACAAAAAAAGGTGGTACATGTGCACGGACCATGTTAAGATTTCATAAATATTTTTACATGACTTTATTCACTATTTAACTGTTTGAAGTGATACCTACCTCCGCCAAAGCCACGACCTTTCCTTTTTTTAGCTTTTTCTTTCAGTTTCTGCAGCCCCTCTGAAAAGTGATAAACAGTTTTACCAAGACGTGTGAATTGTAAACAATCAATCAGTTAGAGATGCCGCTTTAGTTATACTTACAGTATGCATTCCAAACACAGTAATCAACAGTAACTGATTATCTTTATCCAACAGTTATATCCAAAAAGATTCCCCTTCGTCTGTTTTTTACATTATCGTCTACCAGGACAGTAGACTGAAGTAATTGTTGCAATTACACGAAATTAACCAGGTGACTGCTAAGAGTAACCAGCTTGTGAGCTTCGTGTATTGGTAGTAGATGGGATGCTCAAATAAAGAATAAGAATTCAATCAAAATTGTGACCACTGACTAAGTAAATTTAATGTATGGATATTGCCAACTACAGTACAATCAGACTGCGGAATCAACCTATTTTACTGCACTGGATTAAATGGACTGTGGAGGTCTAGTTGTATTGTATTTATTAGTATTCAAAAAATATACATTTATTGTACTCACGATCTCCTTCTTCGTCGACTTCAAATTCTTCGGCATCTTCTTTGAGATCGAGTACGTCCGCCATTTTGGTTTTGTATAGCGTGTGTTCCGCAAGGAAATGAACTCTCAGCAATTGACGATAACTCTCGTCTCCAGGCACAGGCCTTGTAAATGAAGCTACGTGACTACAGGTAGGCAACGTCAAGGAATGGATAGCAAAAAACAAAAAACAAAACAAAAAACAAGCAAACAAACATAACAAAAACAAAAAAGCTTAAACTAAACGAAGATAAAACGGAAGCCCTCCTACGCTCTAGAACAGGGGTGGGCAAGGTTTTCTTTTTACGGGCCATTCTCAAAATTCTAAGCCGTGCGACGGCCGGTAAAAATTAATACCCGAAACCCACGCTACATAACAAAAATAACCAATTGATAACGGAATGGACAACAAATGAGTACATAATGGCGTTCGCTTACAGAATTTATTATATAACGTGACGCTGTTTGAAATACTCCCGCTAAAACTTTAAAACCAGACTTTCCTTTGAAGGCAGCTGCCCCCGATGTTCTTTAACTCAATCAGACATTTCAGCTGTGATATGTGTTATCTTTGTACTTTGTGTTAGAATCACGGACCTTCAATGAAGGTCGGTAGTTAGAATGTTACGGACTGCTGAATTCTAACGCTTGATGTACTTGTAATAAAAATTTAATCAAATGAACCTAAGCTGGATTAAAAAAATTAAAACAAAATTAAGTGCACTTCACATTTGGCAGACGGGCCGGCCCAATCGGCGGCCCGCGGGCCGTCCTTTAATTGTCACCCCTGCTTTAGAAGAAGAAATCACCTTTCACTCGTCAGTCTGCCAAATCGCATCAAGGCGAAACCTGCATCACTTTTGCATCATCCGTCAGGAATCTGGGATTTATTGTCACTGCAGATGGCATGACTCCTGATAAACAAGTTACAGCTGCCTATTCTATGAGATACGTACGTAAGATCAGCGCCATCCGTCATATTCTCTTTATGAGCGCTAACAAAACTCTTGTCTGTGCGTTTGTTCTTTCTCAGCTTGATTACTGCTGCTTGCCGGCTGCCCTGAATACCTTCTTCATAAACTCCAAAAAGTACCGAACTCCGCTGCACGTCTGGTGCTTAGAGCTACAAAACAGGACCATGTCACTCCTCTCCTATGTTTTACTGCGCTGGCTACCCACCCGTTCTTGCATTCAGTACAAACTATGCTGTGTTTTAATTCCTTTGCTCCTGCCCTGATTTTTTCTCTGAACTTCTCTTCCATTATACGTCCCAGCCAGACAACTATATATATAGGCTCCACGTCTGACGACGGTCTCCTATTCCTGTCACCAGAACAACAACATAATATTATTATGGTCACAGGATTTTTAGTTACTGTGAAGCGAAACAATGGAACTCTCTCCCTTTCCATATCCGCCACCTACCCACAACTGAATCCTTTAAAATGTGCACTGAAAACGCAGCATTACTATTAACAACAATCCCCACAATACTAGTCCTTTTTCACACCCTTCCTCCCTTTTCCGCTTATTGCTACTTCCCTACTCGTCTCCTCTTTTTTTTCCAATCATCGGAACTGTTGTTTATCCATCCGTAGTTCATATGTTGTTTGTTTATATTTCTGTCCATCGTATGTTGCCCATGCCTCGTTCTTATTCTTAAGCATGAAGAGCATGCTCCTTAGGAGTGTGAGTAAGCGCAGTTCAATTTATGCGGACGCCTAACGTCCTATGTCTACAATAAAACACATAACAGCACCAATATGCTTGTTGGAATGTTACGATAACGGTTATGATTTGCACTTAAATGTCAGCTTTATTAGGCAGCGAAGCAGTCCATATCATCGCTAAAACAAACCTTTTTTCCTACCACGATTTGTAAAAATCTGCACAAAAAATAAAAAAAAATAAATTTGCCGTGACCCGGATTCGAACCGGGGTTATCGCGGCCACAACGCGAGGTCCTAACCACTAGACTATCACGGCTGGTGGTAGATTTGGTAGTTTTAGTCCTTATAATATGTATTTTTACATCTCGGACCGTACTTCTTTGAAGGTATAGTATATTATTGAAAATACTTTATTTATCCCAGAGGGCAATTTGGGGCAGCTCAGTATGAAAGCACAAAACAATACCATAACATATTCATATCCGCCAAGTAGAATCATGCTTTCATACTTCAGACAGCTGCATTCATTCGCGCACACTAACATTCATGCAGAAAGTCGCACGGGCGAAACAAAGGACAGTCCACAACTCACGTGGTACAGTCGATCTGTCGTGCACTCAGGTACACAGAATCAGGGGCCCGATAGGAGCTGTAAAAAGCCTCCCGACAGAAACTGCCTGTCACCACGAAGGATTTCAGACACTTTCAGACGTGTCTGCCTAGCTGTTATATAAAGAGTGCAGTCTGGGCTGCCCTAATAATTAACTTTGGAGCAGCTTTCTTGAAGTGCTGCATCGAACGATATAGATCCTAGCAATTCTGGCAGACAAGCAGGTCTGGCGCAATTAAAATGCGTTGCGCCCTAGGCGAAAGACAATTTAAATATTAGGCACTTCCCCTTTCTCCCCCAAAGTGAACCATTTATCAACAAAAATATTGGAATAATTATACATTAAGGCTTACCTCTAACTAAAAATTTAAACACTTAGCATAAGCTCACATTTCACCATTCATGATTGTCGTCCCAGATAACATATGTGAACGTTAAAATAACCGGCTATTATTGGGGTTTTGTTTTGTTATTGACGTCACGTACTTATTTTGACGTCACATCACCTTCTGTCATTTGTGAAGCGCCTTGAGGTGTCCGCAGGCCAGGATAAGGCACTATAAAAGCCAGCCTTTATTATAATATTATTGATGGTTGGGCTGCAAGCCTGCAGCACAACGGACAATTTGGTCCACATCAAAGTTGCGAAACTAAGACTTTAAGCTAACAGCACATTAAAGGTGATAGGCAAATGTGAATCTCAACCAGTTCTAGCGATCAGTATAAAGAAGGAAGGAATGAAGTAATACATATTAACAAAAACTTAAAAGAATAGAAAATACAATGCTGTTTACGAAAATAAATGGTCTGACATGAGTTCAGCAAAGAACGTTTTCACGATCAAAGGAGATAGCTTTTTTATTTTCCTGTTGTTTTATTTTTTTTTCTTCTCTTCTGTTTTTTTTTTTTTTGCTGCGCAATGAGCATTCTTTTGAATGGATACCTGTGCAATATAAATCGACATCATCATCATCATAGCTCGACCCAGTACATTTTGCATCAAAGAGGACTTTGAATTCGTCTGGTAACAAACATATAGCATCTGTAAGTGGGCTCGAACGTTTCTATTAATCGGGTGAACGTAAATATATTCTTTACTAAATAACAAAAGAAAAGTTCATCACAAATATCCTACACTAAGTCTACTCAAAACGAATGTATACAAGCAGTTTATATTAAAGTCTGTTTTTTCTTCAAGTTCTCTCTTCTTCTGTTGTTGGGGGGGGGGTCGACACGGCAAACAGTTCCACTCCTACAGTCTTGCTCTCTGGCGTTGATCATACGGACAGCATACATCCACCAAATAACTCCGACAGTCTTAACGGCAGACAAATGATCAAGTCAATAATAATCCCACAGTAGGTAAACATACTCCACACAATTATACAATCTTCTCAGGAGATCACACAGCAGCTGAAAACATTTGTAAAGCGAGGAACCACACAGTCGCTTATCAATGACAATCCACACAGTTAATATTTCTCCACACAGTTACTATTTCTCCACACAGTTAATATTTCTCCACACAGTTAATATTTATCCACACAGTTTCTATTTCTCCACACACTTACTATTTCTCCACACAGTTACTATTTCTCCATACAGTTAATATTTCTCCACACACTTACTATTTCTCCACACAGTTAATATTTCTCCATACAGTTAATATTTCTCCACTGTCACGGATCGACCCGTGAAATTAATGAATGACAGAAATGGAGTTAGCTCCCTTGTTTGTTTTGTACAGCAGGGTTAGTGGCCCTTGGGGGACACGTTTGCTATGGTTGAAAAGCGTGACGTAAAAGAGGGTATGACGTGGGGTGTCGTCTGCAAGAGCGCAGAAGTTTCGAGAGAGGGAACAAAAGATGGTTTGTGTGTGTGTGTGTGTGTGTGTGTGTGTGTGTGTGTGTGTGTGTGTGTGCGTGCGATTTTTGGAGTAAAGTAAAGTAGGTCGGCATTTGTAGTATTGTTTGGAGTATATAGGCTTAGTGTTTCGCCAGTTGTTGTGTTTCTACTGGTTTATTCAGAAAATTGGAATATTGCTGCGTGTGTGTGTGTGAAAAGATTCGTCAGTTGCTGTGTTTCTGCCAGTGGGAGTAATTGCTGTGCTTTTGAAGATTCGTAGTGGTGTGTATTTCTATATAATTTCAAGGAGTATTACAGGCAAGTGTATATCTGTGGGTGCGTGAGTTGTGATCAGACGTTGACAGTGTGAAGTGGTCAGGTACGTTTTGAGAAACTGTTGATGAACATTGGAAGAAAATTAAGCTGATATAATAATAATAATAATGAAGTTAGTTTGTATAGCGTTTTTCCCACCATTAAAGGGAGGCTCAAAGCGCTTTACTAAAAAGGAAAACAAACAAACATTATAATAATGGATGCTGATCTCAAAAACAGTAAGTTTCAGTGTTCTTATCATTATTTACGCTCACTGCCTTCCCGCCAGCACCGGACTTTCCTTTGAAGTTGATCCAATGTCTTGAATTTCAAGTGTAGGCCAGTATAAAGAAATATTAGTCGGATTAATGAAGTTTAGGGCGACACAGCTGAGAAGAGAGCACAGTCCTGGCACTAGAGAAGTGAAGGCGACAGCAGTTCAGTGACACGCACGGATGTAGAATGACACGAACACATCTGTCAGCAGACGACATCACTGAAGCGCATAGATCTAGAATCTAATCCACAGAACATGTAGCAACATATGCGGTTCATTCATTAAAAATGAAAAACGGTATGGCCCACAATATTCCACAATGGTCCACAATGCCAGAAACAGTTAAAAGTGTCAGCGAGGGAGGCGCAGAATCCTGTTCAGTCAAAAATCAAAGCAAGATGGCAGAACGAACAGGAGACAGAAACCGTTAGTGGAAGAAAATGTCTGTTACAAAGAAACGAAAAACATTCCATTACGAAGGTAAACTGCACAGCAAACATCACAAATGAGAAGAAGAAACCAAAGCTCGACGTACATCCAAGGACGAGACAAAACGACTGAGAGCTCGTCCCCTCCAGCCAGTTAGGCGAAGGGACATCACTCTCGTTATATAGAGAAGAGACGGTGAGCGACGTTTGAGTGTAAGGTTGAAAGAAGACATTACAACAGGTACCGTTGAGACAAGAGACAACGCGTTCGTATTGGTGCTTCATGTGGATATACAGAGTTTAACCTGACCATTAGAACTGGATTTAATGTGCTTGATTTAACATATTATACAGTTTGTTAGATATATTGCCGAGGTTAGGAAGGAAGGCCTACCCACAGGTAGTTATATTTATTAGTAGTTATTCTTAATCCTGGTTTCTGATTGTCCCTAGGTAATTTGGCACGGAGGCTTTGCATGGCGAATGCCCGTGGGTTCTTCAGTCATTAATCACAATACGTGGATGTCGATTTTGAAGTCAGTACAATGTGACATCTCCTCTCCTGAACTCCCTCTTTAAAAAGAAGGGTGGGGAGGGAAAAGGTAGACAAAATTTCCCGTCATAAGTTAGATTGTCGCAAGTCGTGTTTATGGATATATGACGCCTTCTTGACATGCTAAAAGATTAAGCGGCGTTTGTCTGGAACGACGTCGAGAAAGTTCTATCCTTATGAACGACACATATTTACTTGCTAAGAACGTTTCTTGTATGGGACAACAGTCAATATACTTCCTGGCGGGTGAGACCTTGCTTCTTTTTTTTTTAAATCGTTGCCCTTGTAATAATGTGTAAATGTACACTTTGTTGTTTGTGTATAGAGTTTAATTGTCTGCGACCTGACTGGAGTCAAAGATTCAAAAGATTGTAAACGATAATGATGGGGAAACTAGAATGTGAACTTACATCAACGGTAAAGAATATTTGGTGTAAAAGTACAAACAGAGGAAAACTATTTTGCTCCCCTGACAGCTGCGTTAACAACTGGCACGAATTAATATTTTGGACTTAAACCTTGCTTGGCCCTGTGAGGAGAAGAAGGTTTTTTTTTCATTTCAGATGGATGGGTTGTTACCACTGTTGTTAATCGCTCTGGCGATGGCACCATTAGCCTCTAGTCTCAATAGAAAGAGGTACAGAGAAGAAGAGACGCCGAAAGAGGACTTAGTGAACGACGAAAAAAATGTTGGTCAGTATGGGTGCTGCGTATGTCCAGTGGAGTGCACAAGTGTTGTAACGAGTCATATCACCATTTAAGGTGCATAGCACACTGTAGCAATACTTAGCCTGGAGTCCCCCCAAAAGTCCTTCACACAATTCAGTCCTGTTTGGAATTCTCTGTCCTTGTCTCTTCGAGCTGTTTACTTTCAAGGCCTTAAAAAAATCCGGGGAATGATGTATGAGTTTAAAACAAACAAACACACACACACACACACACACACACACACACACACACACACACACACACACACACACACACACACACGCACGCACGCACACGCACACACACACACACAAATAAAAATAGATCAACAGTTAAACTATATAAATTATCTCGCCACCATCCGTCCAACACAATCGCCGGGCGAGAGGGTGGCGACATAAAGAGGGTATGTGAACCATAACTAGTGATGGCTTTGGGGGGAAATCCGTTCTGCCATACAGTGTGGCAAGAGACGGAGTTGGCGAGATAACGAGTTGAAATCGTACCTAGCTGTATACCCATAGCCAAGTATAGGCAACTTGGTAGGAAAGGAAAGTCCCACCCTGGCGCCTTCTAGGAAATTATAGTCCTTTCTCGCTGTAATAAGATTTAGTTTATTCCGGGTAGACTACAGCCTTGTTTTGACAGTCACACCTTTTCCCGATTCGGTCTCGCCAGACTATCATAACAATTGCTTGCGCTTACAGATGTCTACGACCACTGCTTGCCCCGACCCCTCTGCAGAAATGGTGGCTACTGCCAAGCGACAAAAAACGCATCAATGGCTTATACGCAGGAATTTGTAAACTGCATTTGCACAGACCCCATATTCACTGGAAAGTTTTGTGAAATTGGTAAGATACTTTATTTGATTTTACTTGTAAACGTTGTTGAAATCAGTCAGTGCGTGGATTTGGTTTATAGTTGTTGTTGAAAAACAAAAATCAAAAACAAACTGGACTTTAACTGAATATAGAACAGCATGTATAATCAGTTATAACGATATTTTAGATGCTGAGGTTTTGAATTTTTTCATAAAAAAAGAATTAGACGATAATCCTTCACGTACAATAGCATCTTTAGCACAGTTCGTTTTGTGGAGACTGCTTAGTTTCCACATTTTTTGGCAAAGAAAAACAAACATGTGGCATGACCTCATATAATTTGTTAAAAAGAAGATGGCGCAATGCCAGAGTGTTCGGCATTAACTGTGGTTGCTTCAGTAGGCAAACCAAGTCTTGATGTAGCAATGGTGGATATCTGGGTATTACTGACCGACTGCGGATGCATGGGTGTTAAAGCGCGCAAAAATGTGTCTGAGCTTGTTGTGGCGAATGATCGAACCTATGGGCTGAACCCTCGTTCGAAAGTACAGCGCAAATGACTCTGGCCATGGTTTGGAGAGCTCTTCACACAACCATTCATACAAAGACGTCTGTTAATTTCGATCAAATACTCGTTCACGCTTTCACCCTACACCCATACCCAGACTACACCCAGTCGGTCAGGAATGCGCAGACAGCCGTGATCGCTACGCTGGAACCCAGACTAGAGTCAGTAATGTTTTGTTACATTCCCAACTCCCGTGATCTGCTAATTCTCTACGATGTAGGTGTGATCTTAGAGGCCTTACCGGCTTGAGGGGACTAGCTCTCCGGATTTCTTTGGATTTTGTTATTTGTATAAGTTGATTTTGATTTTCGAGCGAGTCCATTGTTTGACATGTCGTCATCCTAGTGATGTACTGGACTGTGTTTCTTGATTGTGACATTTTGTTTCACTTCTACGGCTTCTGTTGATCCGCTGACTAACAGTCTTTTCTTCCACGCCGCCATTTTCATCTCAGTCCAGTTTCTTGTTTGTGCAGTCGACAGCGAGATGAAACATGTTCATTGTGGCTAAACTTGTTGATGACTCGAGGCAGCAAAACTGTCTACATTTTGTTTGACATGTGGAGATTTATCCTCAGCATTCTTCGTCTGTTCTTTCTGATGACTTCTCCGATGACAAGCAATTGCAGATCTAAACTCTAAATCTTCGGCGGTGAAACGTGTGGCCAGTCTCCCCAGACAAATCTGGTCTCCAGTTTTCTTCTGTCGCCAGGACTTTTTTAAAAACAATTTATGCAGTTATTTTAATTTCATAGACTCGTTGGATAATGAAGTACCGTATTCTTGAAGTTATTTATCAGACAGCACTACAATTTTGTATTATTATTATTATTATTATTATTATTATTATTATTATTATTTTTTTTTTTTTTTATTATTATTCCCGTTTCTATGCGTTATCCCTTTTCCTTTCCTGTCCTCTTGGTTGGTTTCTTCAATTTCTCCCTATCATGATTATTGTTGTTATAATTAATATCATTTTAAAGCGCCATGAGCCTGCTCTTCGGGCTGGGATATGGCGCTATAAAAATAACCTTTAATATTAATATATCTAGTTCGCGAGCCTGTTTTTATGATTTGGCAAGAACTGAGGTCATGACCGCTAGAAAGACTTGCTTGTATCTCGACAATGAAGCAGAGTCCTTCACTCAGGTGCTGTGAACAACTTTCTTAAACCCATTTATTTGAAAGTAATTTTCATTTGGTGGTTGGCCTGTAAGAAATCGGTGGGTATCATTTGAACATTGACCCACTAGATAAATGTCGATAAGATTTCTTTTTTTTCGGTTTGGGGAGGGGGGAACCAATATATCTTTAATTTGTGCTTTCTTAATACATGAAGCATTTACTCTTCTTTTGTGATTGTTTCTGTTCTAATACGAATTTAGAATACCCAGAAGAAATTGCACAAAAGAAATAATCAGATAAAAGGAAGAAATTGACAAATAAATAAATAAATAAATAAGCGAAAGCGACCTTTGACAAGAGAGTTTTGGCTGGTTATGAAAGACACAGCTTGTTGACAAAACGCTCAATATTTTGTTGTCGATAAAATGTTTACAGTCAGGAAGTGTTCTGGTTACATTTGGAAATGGGCGTTCTTGAAGAAAGGGGACGTGGAGGACCCATTTAAGGAAGGAAAGTATACGGATGAGCAAAAACTGACGTTAATTGAGACAGAGTTCTACCGGTTCATCCTCATCCATTTCCCGGACTCATTTCCAAACATGTCTTCTCCCGACCCACCAGCTTTGTATGACTGGGGTTTTGAAGTTATTGAGTGCAGAAAGGTAAGTGTAAATGGGCAGTACATACATATTTACATAATGCGTACGCATATACATAAGAGACACGGTAACAGTTGGCAACATCCCTAAAATAATGTCTCCATTATATCTTATACAGTTTTAGAAAAAATGCTATTATTATTGCTTATCACTCACTCACTCACTCACTCACTCACTCACTCACTCACTCACTCACTCACTCACTCACAAGATAAAACTATAGCCAAGTCATTGTGTTTTGGAGAAAGAAGCTCAGCTTGTTTGATTAACAGGCCTCAACTCTTGTTTCTCATCACAGCTTGTTGAAATATCACGCGAGGGTGAGGGCTGAGAGGGTTAAGGGAGACCTAACGAAAAGGGGGATGGGGGGGGGTCTGGTGTACCCGGGCCCGGGGATGTGAAGGGGGTCCGGCTTTGGTCAGTGTATTTTTTTCTTTTTCTTTAAATAAATCTCTGAGGAAAGAAAACAAATACAGTAATCCGGCTGCAAAATGCAAACTCATTTTTCCTTATTTACTGACTACTTACCTGTACACAGCTCTAAATTGCTCACCTCGTGAAGAGGGGTAGTTCTTAGTTATTTCCTGTCTATATATATTACGTTACTAAAAGTAATGCAGATGTTGCCAGTCTAATTATAACTTGTAAGCATACTACTATATACTGGGAACATAATTAACAATTACAGCTAATGATTAATGCCAGGGGCCCAGAAAGGTCCTCTGCCCCGGGGCCTGTGCATAAAACAGGGACAGGTAAAAGTGCCTCACACTCTCAGACTATTAAAATGACAGGTGAAAACAGTCTAAGAACGATAGGTGTAAATTGTATGAACAAACGACAGCCATTGGAAAGACAACTGTAAATGATGTTTATTGTCAGCCTGTTGGGACGACAAATTCACATTTATCGAATAGTGGCAGTTCATTAGACTGACAGGTGTAAATGCTGTCTACCCGCAGGCCACGGTGAACATGTTCCTGAAGGCACTGCTGTCGGCAAACAGATTTGTCCTCAGTCCCAACCTTCATGCTCGGTACCTCACCTTGCACCATATCCTGACGACCTACCTTCACAACATGGAGAAGTGGAAATAGTTTGTGCACAGCTGCTTTTTCCTTGTTGCCTATCTGTCCGTCCGTCCGTCCGTCTGTCTGTCTGCCTGGCTTTCTGTCTGTGTCGGGATGTCTGCCTGTGCGTTTGCAGTTTGACTAGCTGTCGCCCGTACACAGCGCTGCTATCTGTAGGCCAAGAACTACGACAAAGTCTAAAGAACCAATTAACTGATGGAGTTATGCTCACACATACATGTATGACTTATTTTAAAGGACGGCCAATATTTCGCGGGGATTTCCACATATGTCTATTACTTTTTAAAAATTATTTTAATTGAAAAAAAAGTTAACGGGGATGTCAGCATAGGGTTATACTATTGATCCTCAAAAAAAACATAAATTAGCGCGATGCCAGCATAATACCTGTATTTTTATTTTAAATGAAAGCTAGTAGTTGTCTACATATTCTTGTATTATTGGTTCTAAAGTAAAGCTAGTAGTTAGCGGGGATGTACACATGCGCCTGTATGACTAATCTTGAAGAAATGTTGGGGGAGGGGGGATGTAGAAAGCCAGTAGCTTGCGGGGTGTCTTCACCTATGCCTGATTTTTAAAGTGATATATTAGCTAGTGGAAGTGGAATGTCTTCACCATTCCTGCATTACTAACAGTCAAGTTAAGGTAAAGTGTGTGTGTTTGTTTGTGTGCGTGCGTGCTGTGCACATACAGTTTTATAGGCATCACACGGCTGAGTAATTACGAGGGTTTCTTTCTTCGCGACATGCATTACGTTCTTCATAAGATACAGCGCCACTGGACTACGTGGAGCAACCACACCGTCATTCTGACCCTTAATCTCCTCCAGAGCATGGTATGTATATAACGTGTGCCTGTATTTATTATCCATATCTACGTATGTAACAATAAGAAAAGTAGAGGTACAGGGCGTTCCTAACTTTTTTTCTGTTCTTGGGGAGTGAGGTGTGAGAGATTGTACTTTTCTTGAGTCCAGCGGTGCCCATTTCTTTCTCCTCGCCGGTCTACTTTTTCAACCATCTGCGAATTGAAGGTACTCATTCCTGATAGCTGGATCGACTGGGGAAGCTCACTGCGCCATACGGGTGTTGAACCGATGCACTTCCAGGTTCAGAAGTCAGTGCTCTAGCTTCTCAGTTCTCCAGGTGCCCAATAGATTATTATACTACACACGTGTATTGTAATTGTGTATGTATGGTTGTATATACATAACGCCAGTATATACCTGGAGCCACGCGCCGTGATTACATGAGAAGGATAGAGAGGATGGATAGACGAGAGTAACAGGAGGACAAAGGGACAGAAAGGAGAACGAAAGCAGCGATTTCACAGTCATTATAAGCCAACACAGCTATAGATATACAAGTCCTTTAATAGACCTAGTACTAAGAATTACCAGTTTATAAGTCAAATAGTGGATATAGTGGTGACCTAAGGTCACCTCAGGCTAGTACGAGTTCACGGCCAGTGGCACGTGGAATGAATGAATTGCGGTGGCGATAGGTTTTGCATACAGGCATCGCGTACCTACTGCATACTACATACTACATGTCCCTCTGCTATAAAGAGTGTAGCATCAGACTTCGGGGAGAAATAACTGAAAGTTATGTGGAGCAGACGACGAGTCGTCAATTGTACAGACTGATTTAATATAATGTAAAATAAAAACGTGCCTGTGTGATGTATATCAGCTTTTTATCACCTTTGATCTTTCTCTCTCTCACACACACACTCTCACGCTCTTCCTCAACGTGCGTTTCTCTGTGCGAGAGAAAGAGAGAGAGAGAAGTGTGTGTGTGTGTGTGTGTGCGTGTGTGTGTGTTCGCGCGCGCGTTGCTCTACATATATAAGGTAAACATAATCTTGTTTCCATGTAACTTTCATTTTGTTTGTTTGTATGTTTGTTTGTTTTCTTTTTGATTTTTTTTTGGTTGCTATTCTTACGTTAATAAGGTTCCACGAACGAATAAACGAGAGGGAACAAATGAAAAAACTAGCAATTAGTAATGATACTGACACGCGCAAAATAACTGCAAGAATTTTTGTATTTTAATTTTTGCCAGGTATTAAACATAACCTACACTTGGAATCAAGCCCTGAAAAGAGGAATTTCAACTAGTCTCTATTCGATCGTAAGTACATTCATATTCTTGTGCAACATTTTTGTATGAGGCTAAATGTGTATAAAATACTCTAGTGATTTGCTTACATATTCGAGAAAAATAACTATATGTGTCTGTGAAACAAGATCCGGGAATAAACGAACCAGTGAGAAAAAACTGGAAGTAAGTGTATAGGTGGGGGTACTCTATGTAACACACACACACACACACACACACACACACACACACACACACACACACACACACACACACACACACACATAAAAGTTCAAGTGTTTGGAATAAAATCTGATGCTGTAAATATTAAATGTTATAGTTTATATGGCGTTTTATTGGGATAACTGTTATTATACATAAACAAAATATCACCACAAGAACAGCAGAAAAGTATTAAATCTTGGGCAACTTCAGCTAAAGTTAATCTGCCTACAATTTGTAAATCCAGTGATTATAGTAGGGCGTATTCATTTCATAGAATTTTATGTAACTCCCAAGAGTACATCATGCTAAGTGTGCAACGAACATATAGCTTTTTAATGAAACTAAAGGAACAGAACCAGAACGTCTTAAAATGTGCATTTATGGGGTGTTTCCTCCGTTTTTTCTCACTTGAAATTTATGTCCAGTATACTATGCAGTTCGTTTCAAGTGAAGGTAACACTATGTATATATTTGATATATATATATATATATATAATACAATTTGTTGATAGGTGTGTTAAAATTAGAATGTATTAAGTTTTTGCAAATTTAAACGAAAGAGAGAGGAAGAGAGAGAGAGAGAGATTCTATACGTGCGTGTGTATGAGAGAGAGAGAGAGAATGAGAGACTAAAGAAAGATGTTGTCACCAGTACCTGCTGCCAAAAATCTTCGATGAGCTGATGACGTCGGCGGAGATTTATAAGATAAAGGCACTCCTGTATAGATATGATGGCCTTTCTCCTGATGATTTTTACGACAACTTACTCGTTCACCCGTTGGAGAGGTAAGATACAAGAGGGTATCCCACAGCACTTTAGTCAACTGTCGCGCAATACCTATTACCTGTCATGCAAAGTATCGTTGAAACTCTCCACTACTTCCTGGACTGTTTACTGTTCTTTTTTTTCTTCTTCTTGTTCTTCCTTTTCTGCCTGCTACTCCTTTCTGAAATGCATGTCGCTCACAAAAGACGTTCTTCGTTACTTCCTTTGCTTTTCTTTGTATCTGGCTCCTGGTGTAGCCCATTTTTTATGTTCATAACATGGAAAAATGAATATTTTACACTAAACATTACACTAATACGTTTGCACTAAACATTAACTAATACTTTGCACTCAGCATTAACTAATACTTTGCACTCAACATTAACTAATACTTTGCACTAACACTTTGCTTTAAAAATTAAACTAATACCTTACACTCAACATTATGCTAATAATTTACAATAAACATTATACATTTAATTTGAACTAAATATGCAGCAACACGAGTTCCTCCTGAAAGACAATATTTTTAACGAGAAGGCCAACGAGCTTAATGGCTTTTGAGAGTTAACATTCATGGCTATCTCTTCTTTTGTAATATTTGTTTTCCTAAACTAACAGAAAGTAAATATAGGTCATATGTATTGGAAACTACATTCACACAAACGAAAAACGACAAAAAAACTAAACAAAAGCAAAATTGAATTTGTTTTGGTGCCTTTGTTTGTTGTGGCTGGTTTCAGATACCCCGTGGAAAAAGTATTACCCAAAGCTCAGCGAGCGCTGGGGTATCAGATGAGCGCCATCAAGTCTTTCTTGAAGCACGTAGGTCATCGCTTTGATATAAACATTTATGGTCACAGTCTCGACATGTGTCGATCAAGAGATCGGCTTGAAGTTGTATGAAGATTACTCTTACTGTTGGCCATTCTTGTCAATCCTTTGCCTCTTGTGCCTGCATGTCAAAATACAGGGGGAAGATCATCTTCTCCTCTTTATGTAATTTTTTCCTGCTCATGTTGTCAAGTGGAAAAGCTGCCTTGCAGTCTGTTTTGCAGTAAGTTTGTGTGTGAACTTTGTGCCAGGCTGCCCTGTCGCTGTGGCACAGATTTCTCCCAGGGTCCTATTTGTTTTTGTCAGTTCCTCATTTTAAGTGTGGGTTATATGTGAGTTCTTGTACATATGTGAGTGTTTGGGGGAAAGAAGAATTAGGTGATATTTGTGCCCTGTGAAAAGACTTGCATGACTTTTTCTTTTGATGAGGGTTGGGGGGTGCTTAAATTAACGTTTGCATAAGCATGTGGTTGAACGGCATTGTACATGTATGGTTTAATTGTCGCAATGTAGTTATTAGACGACGACGACGACGACGACGATGATGATGATGATGATGATGATGATGATGATGATGATGATGATGATGATGAGAATTTATGACGCTTGACCTAGCTGAATAGACGCAACAATTTACCTCCTTCTCCTCATCATCATCATCATCATCCCCGCCGCCGTCGCTGGTACTATCGCCTTCAGTGATGGGGCTGCTGCTGATGATGGTGCATTATATCTACCGAGCAGTTAAAAACGCGCTCGGACGCTTTAAATCAACAGATTTTTTTCGAGAAAACTGCCATCCGTAGTGTTTTTCCAGTTATGTCTTCACAAAACGCTGTAATAAATATTACGCCAGCGCGCGTAATCGTAATCGTAAGAGTGTTGTCAAAGAGGATTATCTTCTTTGGTAGTGTATCGCTGCTCGGAGACTGGCAAGCTGGCAAACCTTCAAAAGTAAAAGTCAGGCGCCTTTATCCTTCATATCGTTACTTCGAGCATCTGTTTCACAGATAAACGAACACAGCATAGCCGCCTTCATTTCCCGCCCCATGCACGTTCCTACAAGTGGTATCTAACTCTTGATGGATATACAAAAAGCAATCTGTAAGCACCACAAACATATGGTACAGGCCAGCCCCAAAACAAACTTAAGCACGCTGTGGAAACCTTTTATTCTATCCTAAACCTAGTTTGCGATCTTCTTTCGACTCGGTTTGGGAGCGAGGTTCTTGTTTGTATGTAACGAAATTGGGATCGACGATGATCGCAAGCTTGGATTACAGCTATTTGATTTTTTTGTGTGGCTCGAGATCATTCAAGATCTTTAAATTCTGTATGCAAACGCACAACTCTCTGTAGGTACACCCCTTAAAATGTATATGATGACAGGATGAGTGAAACTGATGATGAAAAACTTGCCTGATCCTTTTGGGTCGAGCTTACATCCTATCTTGGCTATAGGTTTACTGGCAGAATCTACGGCCGTCCCCTAGTGTACTGTCTCTGCCGGACGGCAAAGAGTTTTACATGGCCTGTCTCGAGTGGTACCTTGGAGAACCAAGTCCAGACCCTGACAGAATCCTGGATCATGCTGAATGGGAAGTGATAAAGATATCAGGAGCTATAGAAGAGGTTAGGCTGTGCCAGTCTTTCCATAAGCAATTTTGCTTTTGTTGTTGGAGAATTCAGTAACTTTTCAGATCTAAGAGCCTTAATTGTTTGTTGCCAGCCAGTATTATACAAAGAAAACCAGGGATCTAGTGAGGAGACAATTAGGAGGGAATCTTACTTACTTTAGCTGTGTGATAGAAAATAAAAAAGAACGAACCTAACTGCCAAATGTTGTGATGTGAACGGACAAAAAAAGGTCGATTACTCACATTAATTAGATCATTAGATATTAGAAGCAGCTGAATATTTTTGTTTCCGGTTATAGATGATGGAGGCCGATTTCTACGATTATAACTTGAGGAGCTATTTCAGCAAACTGAACACAGACGTTTCCCCAATCTCCATGGTATGTCATTCGTAGTACAAAGACACGAAATGTTTCGTTCTCTAAAGTGATCTTATGTTGATATTAAGGTAGGTGTGTATGTGTGTGTGTGTGTGTGTGTGTGTGTGTGTGTGTGTGTGTGTGTGTGTGTGTGTGTGTGTGTGTGTGTGTGTGTGTGTGTGTGTGTGTGTGTGTGTGTGAAATCTTTATGAGCGAGAGTGATCGGATAAGACAAAATGATAGGGTTTTTTCCATAACCCTCTCCCTGTAAGAATGTACAAGAGGAGGCAAGTATAATATTCCCGTATCCACACAATTTAGTTTGTTTTATTCCCTATGGAAGGTCGATGTAAGTCTTCACGCAAAAATGTCAATGGGAAGGAGTATGCCATAGATAGAGATACGGAGGAGAGAGGGAGCAAACATTTTGCCACAGATTGATATTCCTTTGCATGCTTTCAGGGGGAGATCCCTACAGAAATACACCGAATTCTCGATGAAGAAATCAAGCCAAAACTGGCGAAAGTGATGGACGTAGAGTTTCCCCCTAACCCAAAGTGAGTCGAATCGTTAGTGAAATATAAAGAAGAAAAAGCAAGCAGAAAAATACACGATTGCTTTGATTCAGGAAAATGTCTTTGTCCGCTTTCCAAGCCTGTTTTCATGGCGCTGACGATATGTCACAAATATTGGAGTCCATCGAGTCCATCTCATTTCAGTCTGCTGAGGTCAGCTTCTCCCTGTTTGAAAGTAAGGCTTGCTCTTTGAACTATAAATGAGCCTGATAATTTACAATTATTTCCAATATTTTCTTATTTTTTCCCCAAATCCATCTTAAGATACGATCCAAGCATTGAAATTCTTGCTTGCACATCGAAAAAGATATGATAAACCTCTTTTCCCCCTTGACGTCATAGGTGCGTTGTTGTAGTCAGCTGCAGCCTTCTGAAGTCAGGATACAATTTTGCTCAGTCCATGCAGGGTTGGCAAAAGATTAATTCTAGAAATAACAACAATTTTCTGCGCAAACTGGTGGCAGGGGTATGGTTTAGCAACCTGTCAGCAACATGGGGGTTCAATGCATGTCTGAATCAGGTTTACATTGAAACCCAGCCCTAGAGAAGTCTGCTCGCCTTGGGTGGATGCTGCTTTAGTGTCAAGATTGTTAGTGCAGTTTGTAACCAGCTTGTGTCCCACGATTGCAGGATTGTGTTACTGAAACACTGGTGGGATCGAACCTTCTACGACAGAGGCACGCTATACATCAACCCCCGATCTACGTGAGCGTAAACCACGTTACAGAGAGAGAGAGATGAAAAAAGAAAATGAGCGGTTTACAACAATTATCAGACTTTCGACAACTATCAAGATTTTATATCGCATCTTTTAATGTTCGGGCTGTATATCATAGTCACCAGGCTATAGTTATTGGTGTATTATGAAATGATTATCTGGTACTCACATATCGGCTATCACATAATCTGCCACAGCGTTCAGGCTATTATAACCATGGTTATTAAGCCATTATAACCATATCAGTCTCTTATAGCCATAGTTATCAAGCTTCATAGCTATAGTTATCAGTCAAGACAGAAAGGCAGAAAACCACGATCTCTATTGCGCTGCAGGCCCAGACACAGACTACTTCCGCTGGCAATGAGATTCGGGATACCCGGCGAGCACTTCCGGGTGAGAACTCTTACGTCTACTAGCTTCCATGAGGCTTAGATGGTTTCTTGCTTATGCAGTCTTCGGACATATTTGCTCGTGCATCCTCGACGACGACGACGACGATGATGATGATGACTACTTTGGACATGTCTGCCTCTCACGGTGGAACTTCAGACGCAATACAAAGTCTTGATTCTTTATTTACAGTTTCTAAAGCTGGCTTCAGCTTTCTGTAGCATTTCATTGGCAACTTAAGTCTCAATAGTATCTACCGGCAGGAATGTTATGCACATTTTTTGTTCTGTAGTTTGCTTCCTTACTCAATCGGAGTGACGTTCCGGCATACCTTAAGTGGCCCGTTATAAAAAGAGGTGCGGTACCCACAATTCCTCAGACCCCGTTTCCAGCTTTTCATTGGGTAAGTCGTTTTCTTTGTCATCTAGCAAGAAGAGCAGTCAAAGATTCTACTTACAGTCGAATCGATAAAGATAACGGTTTTAAATGTATCAGTTGATCAGTCAGTAAAATGGATGTCCACGATATACGCATATTCGTGAAAACATATTTCGTATGACTCCTATGTCTTAATCTTTACATCCCAAAACACACACACACACACACACACACACACACACACACACACACACACACACACACACACAGACTGACACTGGCCCAGCCCACTTTACTGTCATTGTGACATGAGGGAGATTAAATTACTCTAGGAGCAGCAGCATGTACTACTCACATTCACGACTGGATATTGTCATTAAGTTGAAATCAGGGAATACATCTTCCTACCACCATAAAAAGGACGAAAAGATTTATGATCAAATGTATCATATGCATTATTATTAAATGTATCATATGCATTATTATCATTAAATGTATCATATGCATTTGCCCGTCTGTTAAAGGGATATATCCCTTAGGGAAAAAAGAGAGACAGAGACAGGGTGCATACAGAAGAAAAATTGCATATCAGATTTAGTACAAGGGGTTCAGGTGGGTGGTGTCTTCGGAATAGTAAGACAGAATCGTCTCAGCTAAGGTGTTCTGTGGGTGCCATGCAGGGCTGGGGCGCCTATGCTGAAGCTCTTAGCGTGGACATGGGGCTACAAAGCTCCAAATTCAATCGGTGAGTGAATTAATTATACGAGGTAATGTATTTATTTACTTGTTTGTGTGTTTGTGCATTGTGCATTGTGTGTGTGTCTGTGTGTGTGTGTGTGTGTGTGTGTGTGTGTGTTAGTAAAAGAGAGAGAAAGAGTGTGAGCGAGTTATAATGCTAACATTGAAAAGCAATATTTATGACAATGACTCACCCCAAAGAGAGGAAATTTATTAATAATAAATAAGAAAATAATTTATTAAACAAACAGTATAATAATATTTTAACAAAATGCATGAAAAAAATTAGAGAAAAACTGAATGGTAGTAATTCTACTCTTGTATATATTTATAAGAGTCGATGTACCTTTACCTTCATATTAACAACGGAACTAGAAGTCTGACTAGTATGCTCTATTAGAACACAAAAAGCAAAAAGATGTACCATGTCACAACTATTAGTGACAGTTTATTGTTGGCATGAAGTTTTGATGTAAATATTTCAGTAAGCATGGTGAGGGGTATTTTAAAACGCAGTCTGCGTAAAAACAAGCAGTTAAAACCAATTTATAGTTGAATTCGCTAACTTTCGAATCAAGTGCTAAATGTTAAGTTTAATAGTATTTTACGAAAGGAAATGATTTCCACTGTGTGGGAAATAGCCAAGACTGAAATAGTTTGCGAAAGAATACTCGATAATTGCGGCCGGTAAAATTAATGTCTTAAATGTTGGTCGACAGTCTGGCATTTTACGCCGAAAGGATGTTGCGTGCTACAGCCGCCGCCGTCGACGTGGGTATCCACTGGAAGAAGTAAGTCACGTGACCAACCGAGCGCTGTCGGGTGCAACCCGGTCTGAACCTGGTTCAGAAGAGCGGACCCGAAACAATAATTACAATTTTTGAACTGCATAAGGTGCGAACATCCTTTTTTTTAATCTCTAAAGCATGAGCACATGAAAGAAACTACAGAAAAGTTCCATTGTATGTCAAAAGGATCTTAGATGTGGTGGAATCGACTCAGAATAGTGGTGGAATCGTCATATGGTCGACTCGGCAATGATCAAATCGACCTGTGACCTGAATGCTTGAGCTGGGAGCTTCACGTTAGAATGTTTGTGCGCATGCGCTCTGACTTGCTATGTGCTTGGGGCGATGCATTTTGTCAAAGGGCCAGGCATTTTGATGTACACGTGTTTTAAACGTCGGCACCACGTGTTGTGTAGGTGGTCACGTAGTAAAGCGGCCGCCTACCTGTACAAGAACAACGTCTTTTCTGAAGACCTCTTGGCACAAGTCCTCGACAGCGCCATCAGCTTACCTGGGGAGGCAACTGCGGCCCTCATGGGAGAAGCCAAGCTGGAGGATTTGAGACGGATTGCTGAGATGCGATACGGTACTATAGTGTTACGCACATTTACACTAAACATTAGGTAAGATATGGTATGGTTTCTCTAGTGTTCTATGCTTCAAAATCCTTATTTTTCAGCAGTTCCTGTGACACTCGCCAAATGCGTGCACCACACCACACAAATTATCCCTTTCCATCTGAACCACTTCAGTGGTTAGTATGGACACTTTGGACAGGTTTTGGCTCTTCGCGAACCGATTCAATGGCGGCAGCCATATGTGTTACGAAGAATAGTTTTATGATCTTCCGCTTGAGTCATACGGCGGCTATCCGTAGAGTAGGATACCGGACTAACATCTTGAATAGTTTAAACCTCTCTCGAAGAACGTGGTAGTGGACAAAGGTGAAGAAGCGGTGGTGGAGCATTCAGTAAAGGTGAACACAATTTAAAATGAAGATCTAACCGTCACAAAGAGGATAGCCGGTGTTGCAGTCCACTGAGCAAAAGCGACAGACATGCAAGTGTTTTAAATGTTGTCACACAGTATGACCGTCTCATGAACTATTTATGTTGCTTATGGGGTTAGGTTTATGAATGTCTCTAAAGCCTACAGCATGCAGGTTTCTATGATCATTAACATGATTCTTAATCTTTGTGTCCATGGCATCTGAGCTTCTGGAGCAAACTCTCGAGGCGTACCCTAATTCTCAGAGAAGTGTCATCTGTGACTGTGCCGTTAGCTACGAAGGTTCAGCAAGGATGTAGATCGCATATAAGCTGATGGCATTCATCCTATTTTCAACAGGAGTAGCTACACTAACAGGGCTCGCAATCAACTCTTTGCTTTTGAGACCAGCTGTGTGTTTTTTTCTGTACAGAGCTTTAAGTCTTCCTTTGATGTATGGGGGTAAAGCGTCATGTAAATCAAATTATGATTATGATTATTATTCTTATTATTAGTTGTAAAGGTAGTCAAAATCGTCCTGACATATGGAGCTGTTTTAGTGTCGTACTAATTACTTCTTCCTCTGAACAAAACTAATGCTAAATGTTTCATGTTTGACAAGCTTTTCATGCACGTGTTCTCGCCTATTATCAACATTAACTACGCCTTGCCTAACCACTTGCTTGGGTTTGCTGACGAAAATTTCTATTATTCTGTTTGTATTTATTTTTTCTTTGATAAATGTCATTTCTTCAAGTCTATCATCTTTATTTGTTTGTTGTCAAGCCTATGCAAATCTTCCCATGAATGTATCTGAAGTATAGATGATTGACCCTTGTAGTGTAATCCCAATCAGATATTTTGAAGAATATTTATTGTACACCTGGTTCTGATTTGCTGTGCCAAAGAGCTTCTGTGATTATTTAAAGGAGTCAGCAATCAAAACAACCATATCTTCTTTACAGTTTTCTCTGAAGCAAAGTGACATAGACAATTTCAGTAATTCTCTTGACAGCCACTTCATCAAAAAGAAGACGACAGCGCTACAAATAAAACCAAAAGTTATATGAAAACTCCAGTTAAGACTGACACTTTCAGCTGATGTGATGTATCCAGAAATAGGTAGTTCAGCCTTATCTGTGTAACAGAATTTGGTTAGACATGTATGACTACCATTCTAAAGTCAAGGCTCCTTGCCGACAAAGAAGTATGATCATAAATAGAAAGATGTCACACGAAGCCTGGTCTCATTATTATGCATGATTTCATCTCGTCTTTGTCCAGGCAAATCTGTCTGAATATCTGAATAAGTTCATTCAAAACGTGAATTATCTATGCAGCTATTCACTTGAATGTCTCACATTTCTTTCACATAGTATCCTCTTTATTTTGGTTTATTGCTGCTTATTTCAGTATTTGAGCTCGTATTCGATCCTTCATGAAGGTAAAGAATGGGAAACCATGAAGGGGTGTTTTGGAAATGAACGTAGATTGGTTTTTTTCTGGACATAAGAACAAAACAACGCTGATCTTCTGATAACAAAAACCGGCTTGGACGCAAATAGAGAAAACATGTCTAAATAAGAAAAAGATGATTGGTGAGGACAGAAAAGACAGGCCCCCTCATTCTCTATCAGAAATACATCTAAAGTTTCTTTCATCAAGGCCATTCATGGTGAAAATCTAAGTTTGTTGACATTCACCTCTGACATTGTCACTAACATTGAAGAAACTATTTTCACGCAGTGTAAACATGCAGAACAACGTAACAGACCAGTAATATTCGAAAGAACTAATGTTTTCTTCCATAGCTCTTCCTCTGTAACGTTCTCTCCTTATACGGCTGCCTTCCTCAGATGACATCGTTTTTCTGCAAACATTTGGGCGTTATATCGAAAGAAACTAGCACACCCGAGTAGCAGTTGCTAGTGTTGGGGTAGCAGGATGGCCGCCCAAGCAACCCGCAAAACGGATGAAATCACTTGAAAACGACCAATTCACCCAAATATGGGGTACAAATAGTTCGCATTGAACTTTCAAGGCGTCTATGTGGCGAAGCGGTTGCCGCTGTTTGCCAATACAGCCAGAATTGGCTGTCCCGAGTTCAAATCTCCTCTCAGGCGTGCTGGTTTTTTTTTACTCTGCACGCGGCATCTGTTTACAGGGCCGGCTGCTCTGATGTGATGTAGCTTTGCTGGCTTGCCGTAAGAACACCAATTTCTTCCACCACCACCACCACCACCACCACCACCACCACCACCACCACCACCACCACCACCACCACCACCACCACCACCACCACCACCGCAATGATTACTTAGTCTAGTAATTTGAAAATAAATCTTCCAACTAGGCCGTTAAAGTGTCGATGTGACTGTTGAATCTGGCAGAGAGCAAGTTTGACCTGAAGACGTTCCATAAGAAAATACTGGACGTGATACCTGGTCTCCAGATTTCCCTGTTCAGCGTCATTGACGACGCTCCGTTACCACTGGTGCCAAAACAATCACAACAGACGTAACCGTCCGTTCCCGTCCGCGAAAAGCAGGTAAGAGTTACCTTTCCTTGCTTTTACTTTTTGATTCTTGTCCGTCAGTCATGCCTGTCCTCTCTAAACATTAAATAGAAACGCCATGAAGGTGGTGGTACTTCTTATACCGCCATATGTTATAGAGACACTGTATTTCTATCGCTTTATCCATTTTACACAGTTTTTTTGCAATAAAAAGCCCAAAGCGTGTGTGTGTGTGTGCGCGCGCGCCCTATACACACACTCTTATCTAGGTAATTCATCGAGCTCGCATCCAGAATGGGAATGCGCGTTATAAATTTGACGACGACGACGACGACGATGATAATGATGATGTACGTGTGCATACTCGTGCGCGTGTATACAGTATATGTTTAGCCGACGCTCATTCTCTTTCTCTGGCTCAAATATCTGAAATCCCTTGCCCCTGTCCCTCTGTACACCAGGGACTCTACATGCTTTTCCGGTTCTGGACTTTAAAAAACGTCTTTTGGAAATACCTGCTGTGATTTGATATGCCGTATCTGGCCTTTCTCCCCAAACTCCTATCTCCGCGTTCTTTCATGTTCTTGACATTGTTAACTGTGCATGTGAGTGTATGTCTGCCTGATTGTTCTGTCCATCTTTCTCGTCCGGTCTCTTTCCGTTCTGTCGTCTGTCTCTGGTAAAAGGTATCGAGTTTGCCTCCACGCTATGTAAATCCCCCTCCTCCTTGCGGCTACTGCTACTGCTCGTAGACATATCTCCGTTTCAGGTCGTTTCTATAAACCTACAAATCGTTAATAACACTTTTTTCTGAAATCAATAGGATATTTATTTTACAAAATAACCGGGCAAAAACATAAGTGTTTTCACCAGTATAGTTCAAAATGTAATAAGTGTAATAAATGTAATAAGTACAATTCCTATATAATTATATATAAATATAAATTTATAGCTGTTATAGAAGTCGGTCTAAGTTTTAGTTTATCGTGTGTTATCTCAGAGGCAAAAGTACCCATACTTTTAGAATTTTGCTTGTTCTGAGACAGGACCTGCTAAAATCTTACGGGGTTTCCAGCTGAAAATTTCCTTAGCAGCACAGTACGACAGAACAAAGTTTTAAACACTTGACCGACGAATTACCTTCTCTACAGAGCGAACAGCTACATGTAAAATCTCCGTGACGCCCAACTGTGAATATTCAGATGAGCGTTTTTGATGATCATCGTGAATGAAAATAAAATGTCTTCACAAAATTATCGCAATTTGAAGTGATGAGGTGAGTCAGTGACACCTGTGATAAGATAAAAGACATTTCACAGAATCATTTCTCCCCATCCACTCTTATGTAACGAGAGGCAGACCTCAAGAAATTACCCAAGTTTTTATTCGTGTGAAGTTTAATGTTGCATTCACTCTTAATTTTCTCTCGTAGCTGGACAAAACATTTTAAAAGTCATCGCACAAATCCCACGTGCATGTTTGTGATTAACAAAAGGTACAGGAAATTAAGTTCAGCTAACAGTCCAAGCAAATGTGCAAGGGATGCACCCAACGTCCATGGAAATGTACACCCGTTATACCAAGAGACTAAATGTCGAATGTCCATGTGCAAGGATTTCTTCTTCCTGGCCTGTGCGGTTCCGTTCAGCTTATGTCAGTAGTTCAGTCAATTTGTCTCAAGCAGTACTTCAATGATAGTTGCAAAAGTGCAAGGATTTACATCTTAAGGCCGGGGAAATGTTCAGCAACTGGGTCCAGATATCCACGCAGACGTGCACGGATACCCCAAAAGAGATCATGGACAGCAAAACAAATTATATCGGCACTTATTGAAATGTGAAGACAAAAATGGAAAATGGATAAATAAGACGAACAAACAAGCAGTTTCACAACCTGGTAATATGAACAATTCATATGACGACTGAAGACGAAATAGAATGATTTACAAAGTAAATCAGCAATGGAACGTTTTGGAATAACATTCAGTTCATTAAATTTATCGCAGTTCATTCTTACTTACTAATGCCGTTAATTAGAACCCTGTTAGAGCCGACAAAATCAGACGACCTCTCTAGCGCCTGATCACCTCATACAGAGCATGCGCGAAAACAATTCAAGCTCCCCATTTAAGAAAGAAAGAAATTGATTAAAGAAAAAAGTAGCAAAAGGAAGAAATGAATAAATATAAAAATATCGAAAGACAGATACCGAAAGTAATAGGGAAGAAAATGAAAAAAAAAATGAATATGAAAGAAAAATAGAGAAAAAATGAATGGACATTAAAAATTAAAGAACTAAAAAAAGAAACGAAACACAGCAAAATTAAGAGAGAGAGAAAAAAAAAACATCACCAGGTGATTGTTGGAAGTGCTATAACACTAAGAAGAAGAAAATCGACAGGATTACACGGTGAGTACAGGTGTCTGAAACGTCCACATTTGAGTGACGACAGTCGTGCACGTCTTCACGCATGGAAGGCCGTCGCACAGGTCTAAGCACAGACCTGTCCGCTCATGGCGCAGATGCTCGTTTACCTGCAACAGGTGAGCTTCTGCAGTTACACAGCACAGGTACCTCCCGCCAGCAGAGAGCATAATCTCTTATACTATGTCAGATTTATTTCGTCATGTTAATAACTGGGATGTTATAACGAATAGTTACTGAGATTTAAAGAACAGAAAGGTGGTTTTCTTTTTAAATTCCGACCCTGTCGTTAACGTCAGCTGGCCACATACTTTTGGGTACGACCACTTGTCTGCCGGACCGCTGATGCAGCTCTCGAGCCTCGCCGGCGCACCCGGGTAGTTCTGTTTGATCACCACACACTGAAGACTAGTCCTCAGCAGCCCTTGGTTGGTCAGGGTGAACCCCTACGAAAAGCAGGGGAGCAGAATGTGGGTCACAATAATAATAATAATACACAATTATACATAATAAAAGCTGCATTTTGCTCGATGAATGTTTTCAGACATTATCGTGTTTACTAATGTAGAAATCCTTGTTGCCAGGGTAGGACTCTACAGTCAGCTGTGTTGCCTCTAGACGTTCCTACACGTGTGTGTGTGTGTGTGTGCTTTTGTGTCAACATATGTGTGTGCGCGTGTTGTAAATAACTGATAATAAAGGGCTTTGTAAGCAGGTGCACTTCTAAGGAACCAAGTCTCTCTCCTCTCCCCTCCCCTTCCCATTCTATTGTTCTTTTCGCGACATTGTTTCCGTATTCTATCATCATAAATTTGTGAGACTTTTTATGCGCTGTGTTGCTGTGTTTAAATCCTGCATTCTTGAGACCCGTAACAGAAAGCAGATCCTTTGTTCTCGCTCTTTCTCCCTCCTTCCCTTCCTCACTCAAGTTCTCAGCGAGACGCGGAACTGGGTAAAGGTCACTGTCGGATGCAACAACACACAGCTTTTTCTTCAGCCCTGTGCAATTTGTTTTGTTTAATTATTGGCGACGTCTCCTTGGCGGTAGACGACGTTAGAAATGTGCAAGACGACAATCTGGGCAGTGATACAAGACGTGAGACAAGCTCCGCTTACCTGAGTGTTTAACTTGCCGTGACACGGGTCTGCATAAAGGGCTTCTTCATAGGTGAACAAATAGCTGTGGTTGTCGAGACACAGCCCGGTCGCCGTGTTGCGTACCTAAAATGAGAACAACGGGCATGGAAAGTGTTACAACTGCAGAAACGCATTCTTTGAGCATCATTGTCCGTCCAATTATCGTCGCGGTACACTATCTGGTACCTATGACTACGAGTGATGATTCCCCCCCCCCTCGAGAAACCCAAAAGATGTTTTAGAGAACAGGCCGACAAACGTCACCTTGCACAGAAAGAGGCTAAAACTGCCTGACATCACAAATGTTCGTTTATATTGTCATGGCTACAGCCAGTGGGATAGAGGGGAGTCATTTGTTAATTAGGCGTGTTCTTGGAGAGAAAGGAGACAGCGCAAACTAGTGGAGAGGCTTAGCACAGGCCTGGTAACCGGAATGGATCAGCCAACAGGCTAAGAGGCTGACTTGACTTTGACTTGTCTGCAGACAATCGTGGAATCAAGATTTCGGCCTCTTTTTATGCAGGCACTGTTTGAAACATATCGAGAATTATTCCCTCCCATTTTGTGAAGCAGCATCTCTACCCAGTCTATCCAGCCATTTGAAAATACCCAACAAACTTTTGACTTTATAGCCCTTTAAGAAGATCATCTGTTTGCTTTCATTTGGAAAGTTATCAGTACAAGTTTTTAATTTTGACATAACTGTTCTTCAAACACATTGTCATTATCATGATTGCCATAGCAGCCGGCGTCATTGTCATCAGGATGAGGTAGAAACGCAGCTTACCGCCCCCCAGGCCATGGCATCTTTGTTGAAGACAGTCAGTTCCGGCCAAATGTTGTCGATGAGCCAACTAAACGTTTTGCACCCAAGTATCTTCTTAATCTCATTTCTTTCTCTAAGGTCTCCAGGGTCCGCTGTCTTCACAACAGAAAAGAATGCTATTTTATCACGGACCGCCACAAGCCTTCAACACAGTATCAAAATAGTGCAGGGGAAGCCACCAAGAAGATCAAGCAACATCCACATCCCTCCGCCCCAACTACAGCCAGGCTACGCCCCTTTCAAACCGAAAATCCACACCATCCTCTTTTAAACTTAAGATGTAATATAGATAGCTTTTAGAGTTCTTTGCCAAGTTAGCAGATCAAACTAGTCCAGTAAACCGACACCCAACATGTAAACAATCGTAATACATGTATCTAAAGGACAAAATATAATCAATTGTGCCGAAGGCAAGATCTGAACCGACAACCCGCGATTCTCACTGTCTTGGTGACAAACACCTAGCGTTGTTGCAACGCTAGGCCGTCCAAATGGCGTTTACCTTCATCTCGGGAAAGAAATCGTAGATAAAACTCTTGTGGTCGTCCTCCATCCACATCTCCACAGCGCGTTTGTAGTTGTGCACCTCGATCTCCCGCCGGCCGGAGGGAAAGGAGTAGGGCTGTGACCTCGCGATGTGACCCAGTTTGGAGCAAGGTATGTGAATCAGGGAGCCACCGCACAACCACACCTGGCGACGAAAACACGTTGAAAATAAAAACACGTAATCCATGGTGGGTGAGTCATGTCAGGTAACTACCAGGTAACGAATAACAACAGAAGAATTCTTACTATGCACAAGGAAGTCTTAGCTGTCAGTCAAACCACCGAAGGAAGGAAAAGTGGGAACTGGGAAGTGAACGTTACCATGTTTACAATTTGAGAATGAATATAAGCTGGTGCGTGGTGCCGTTTATGTCTGAAAATAAAAATATCAGTAAACAAAGAAACTCAGCTTGTATAGTTGTAGCTGTTCAAACAGCACTCCCATTCTCTGTAACCACTGACAACGGTTTAGAATTTTAATAATGTTAGTAGCTATGATTATTATACCATTTTACACAACAGTGAGATGCGTAAATAAATTGAAATCTATGGAAGAAACGACAGGTTGCCTAGAGACAAATCATCTCGCTTTACGCATATTTTGTCAAACAAGACATGAATACATTCGATCTCAATGTCAACATACATTTAGCTCAAGAATCCACTTTTGTTTTTGAAATCTTTTTTTCAGTCCATCTACTACGTTCATCTGTACATTCTCGCATACTTTCAGTCTACTCTGCACCATCTGTTTGAGGAAATGTTGGCACTCGTTCTCAAAACAACAAGGAAAATAGACACAATAGGTGCATCCGGGAAAGAGTAATGCAAAAAAAGTTAATGGCTTTGACAAAGAAAGAGATATAAATTTTATGGATATTGACGATACTGATGGGAATCGATCCATGTGATAGATATGTCGTCTTTGATGTTAAATACTCCTATTTTTTCTACGTTTGAGGAACATTTCCACGTGTTAAATTTAAGATTTTGAAATAATATTTTTTTGTTCTCCGTTGTTCTGAACTTTCAAATATTTCTTATTTAAAACTCTGAATTTCTTCAATTTTATTATTATTCAACCCGCTCATAATCTGTAGACCTTTCACTAGATTTATAACCATTTAGACAAAATTACTGGGGACAGCGGCCTCCGTAAATGAACCTACCCGCCACGACAGCTCCAGGTTTTCTCCTCCCCAAACGTCCATTCCTTCGTCATATCCGCCGAGCTCAAGAAAGAACTTTCGGTCTACAGCGAAGGCAGCCCCCACCATTACTACGCCTCTTCAATTATCAAAATCAAAATGAAGTTTTAAATGACAGCAAGTGATTCTACACAAACGCATAGAAATGTACAAACACAACACAAAGACGCACGCACTCAAAAACTGCAAAAATTGTTCCTTACGGAATTGCACGTTGTCAGTTCGTACTTGTCCACTATTTTAAATAAACGTCAGAAATTTTGAAAACAGTTTAATTCTTACCTTTTGGGAACCGTGTCGTCTGCTCCGTACAAATCTGGTCTAAAGAAAGTTTCGAAGAATACAAGGCGCCAGTCAAAGCCGTATCGTGTTAGGTAACCCTTGTGCCAGTCGTAGAGAAACGTTTCTGCGTGGATGTAGTCCAGAATGCCTAGGGCTACGGACTTCCGGTCCTGCTTCACTTGCATCAGCAAAGGTTCTAGCCTTTCAATCAATCAATCAATCAATCAATCAATCAATTTGGAGTAGCCAATCCACTTTTCCACTTACTATCACCTCCTTCCTTCCTTCCATCCTTCCTTCCTTCCTTCCTTTTTTATCTAGCCTTCTATTGTTTCTTAGACATAGACTATTTTAGCAAAGAAAGGAGGGAGAGACTGACCACTGGACATTGACTTCCATGTGACTGTCGAAGATGACCAGGACTTCCCCTGTCGCCATACGCACACCTTTCATGCGAGCCCGGATGAGACCAAGCCTTTGTTCGAGGTGAATTATCTTTACTAGTCCAACGGGAAATTTGGTGGCGATGTATGTGTCTAGATCACTTTTAAGGCTTTCTGGAGAAAGTCAGCAATTATCAATTAAAGTTAACAAGCAGCCGGCCACTGACGTTTATTTATCTGTACATACCATTAAACACACACGCCACGTATAGTTACTTAAACATTCAAATACTTTGATTCGAGCGCACCAGTTTACTCAAACACGCGTGTATATATATATTATATGAGACAATTAAGTTGCGCCTGCTGCTTTCTTTGGATGTGGAAGCTGTTGCTCATGCTCCGTCTCCGGCAACAGGCGCGTAACTTACTCACTCCCAGCTCGGGGATGTAGTGACGAAAAAAACAAAAACAATACAGAACTCTTTTGAGGCTGGCTCCGTCATTGGAATAAGTTCAATTAAGTCCTCTAACGAGGATCTATTGGACGGAAGTCTGGTTCCAGCAGTCGCGGTAACTCTAGCTTCAATTGTGTTAAAGTTGTTGGGATTAAAAGCTCGTAGTTGGATCTACGTAGACCGGAGCACCTGCACCGCACAAAGTAACTACTTTGAAGACAATCAAAGCATTCACGCACACTTTAATCACGTGCCAGAGTAGAAGGCACTGATTAGAGAGCCTGACTTCCACGTACGAAGACCACGAAGTGGAAGGGTTCCACGAAACACAAGAGGAAGTGCTGAAGGCAGTACTAGAAAACATCATCGTTGTACTTGGCTATTGAAACGCCTGTGTTCACCCGGGTACATAACAACATTTGACAGAAACGGTAGGAAGACGGCCTAGGCCCTAGGGGGATTGGTATAAGGCTGCAGAGTCACTAACTTACTCTCATAAAACCCTACATCCTCCCAAAAGGTCGAAGACAGTGACCTGGTATTCCCCGGATGGGTTGATACAGAACCAGATCAGCTACATCTTGCTGCCGAAGCTCTTAAAATCTGGCATCAACACGGCTAACGCGAGAGCGTACATATGAGCGGTTATATGAGCGTTTATAACATATTTTAAACAAGCCCGAATCGGAAGCTGAAGGTGAAGCGGCGTTCATCCGACCCCTGAGTTCGCTTTGACCTGGACAAGCTGCAGGACTCAAATGTTATGGAACTCTTCCAGTAGCAAGCTGAAGGCAAGTTCGCCAGAGGATCGACGGTGATGTGGATATTCTCTCTGAAAACACCAGAGAGGTGCTTCTGTCTACAGCCGAAGAGGTTCTAGTGAGGCTAAAAAAAAGAAAAAAAATCCTTGGGTCACGAAGAATGTTCTTGACCTTTGTGACCGTTTGGATGCCTCTAAAGACTGAGAATAAGAGCAGCGGCCGAATACAGGAAGGTCAACAAAGCTGGACTCATCCGATGAACTGAATACAGCAAAGACCTCTAAAACTTTCAACTGGAGACAGACAAGAGCATTCTCCAAAGGTGATCAGGATGCGACCAGTGAACATGCAGACATTCTAGTCCTACAGTGGGATGTCGAACTGGCCATACGCAGCCAGAGGTCTTCTGGGATCGACAACGCCCTACGGACTGGCTCCAGTGCGGCGTGGTAGTGAAAGGATTTATCACACTGTGTTATAAAAACTGGAAAAAAACAAAAAGTGGCCCCCAAAAATGGACGCAATCACTGATGATTATGACTCATAACTCACCGAGAGTGCTTCCGTCATCAACGAGAATGATCTCCCCCAGTAGATGTCGCGGAGTCCTGTTGATGACGCTGTACAAGGTGCGCAGTAAAACAGACGGCCATTCGTCGTGGAAAGGGATGATGATTGAGACAGTGGGAAGGTCATTTGGGTACACTCTTCCCATGCACCTGACACACCAGTAACAATAACCATGATGATTATCCTACTATTACTCTGACAAAGATACTAGTATTGTTGCTGCCGCCGCTACTATACTATAAAAATATGCTGCCGCAGCAGTTATATCAATAGGATCCTAGTATCGATGCTGCTACTATGTCTTAAAGAATATACTAGTGCTGACGTGCTAGAGAGAATATATTAGTACTGACCTTATAATGTAAAGACGATACTAGTAATGGCGTTATAATATAAAGAAGATACTAGTGTTCCTATTATAATGTGAAGAAAATACTAACACGTACTGCTGTATGTAACACCCTAGTTATAACAATAGTTGGTTGATGTTTTTATGATTCGATCATTTTTGAAATCTTTTATTTCTGTAAGTCAGACATAAGAAGTCGGGAGACCTAATTAGCTTTCTCTTTTTTTTATTCTTTCTACTTGCTTATGAAACACCCTCATTTAAACAACCTTGAACCCCAACCTCGTCCTTTCATTTGACCTACTGCGCCCACCATAGGTTGCCTGCTTTTTTATATAACCTGGTTATTTGGGGTTTCCAGGTCAGGACGCACACGTGTACACACGCGCACAGACACATTGTGACAGCCTACAGAAACTTTGGACTTGACCAGCGAACTCATTTAATCAGGTCTACCGGTCAAGGCCATGGTGACCGGAAATGGCCACATTACAAAAGACATGGTGTGGGGCGAGAGGTTCTGAAAGATTCGATGGGGGGAAGGGTGTATAAATAGTCGGGACTGGAGAGTTAGGATGCGCTTTCTTGACATTCTGTAATGTTTGCAGGAATATTGATAGCATAGCTCCGACCTCATGTAAAGCTGGCCCCGAGAAAAATTAGGTCTCTACCACCTCAGCCCCCCCCCCGCCCCCCAACGACCAGAAAAGTTAGGGCACGGACGTGTATAGGTGGATTGCTGTCTGTCTGCCGAGACCAACGCTGAGCCTCTTGCGAAGTTCTCTACTGTTAGTCTCGGGGAGCCTTAACAATGAATGTGAATAAACCGGAAGCTATATCGTCGAACGCCTCGTTCTAGTAGTTAAACTGAAAAGTGACTAAACCGGAAGCTATATCGTTACCAGCCTCGTTCTATGAGTTCACGAAAAAAAAAATCTGCAAGCAGTCCAGTAGTACAAGTCCGTGGTTAGGGGACGACCTATGCTAGTATTGCTGTTGCTATTATACCACAAAGACGAAACTAGTATTTCTGCTGGTACTATAAAGAAGATACTAACACTTATGTTGGTACTAGATTTTACATTTTGTGCAGATATGAACAAATAGTTGTATTACCGTGGCAGCTACCACACAGAAGAAGTGGTATTATATATGTATTATAAAGATGCTGATACTGATGTTGCTACTGTACTAGCTAGAGAAGATACATTAAATACTGTCGATAGTAATGCTGCTGGTGATGGTGGGGGTTCTACTATATTAATGTCGTCAACATTTAAGAGCACAGTAGCGGATTAAAATAATAAGGCTGAAAACATAATTTTACCAAGTTGGACTGGGTTCAGAGCGACAACAGAGTATCTTCCCTTGATAGATAAGATTGTCTCCTTTCAGCTGTTGAAAAGTACCTCACTCCAAAACATGGCTTGCTTATCGAATATTTGGACAGCCGGACCTTCCTTTATATTTAATGGAAAAATTCCAATTCTTTTTCGGGATATTCGGATACAATTTTGCAACTACAGTTGTTATAACAGGATCTAGTGGTTTGAATAGATGGTTCATAAAACAGAAAAGCTAAACAAAAAATTAGAATAAAACAAGCAATCTCATATCCCATAGCTTAACTGCTCACGATTTCTCTACGTCCCTTTTAGCTACCGAGAGAGGTCCCCCAGCTGTTTTTCACCCTTGTGTACATTCATCCCAAGGTAAATGTTTCCAACGTTACAGTATATTGCAGATGCCACTCACGATCTTGACTCGATTTGTCCTGACGCTCCTACATTTATCTGAGGAGCTTCCAATCATTCTGACCTAGCATCGGTTTTTAAGACATGTGATCAGTATGTCACATATCCAACTAGCCAGAGTAAGAACACACGACCTTTTCTACAGAAATATGCCGTATGTTTACATGTCTCTACCCGTGCTCAGTCTAGTTGCTTCATATCATCTGATTGTATATCTTGTACCAGTTTTTAAAACCTTTTTTCAGACGGTTGCTCCGAACAAAACAGGGACTGCGGTGCTCTGAGTTTGCTAACTGGGCATGTCCTAATCTTGACGACTTAGTTAACGCCATCTCCTCATTTATGAAGTATCTCCTGCTGCACCATTCTGTCGAAACAGCTTGTGCTTTATCGAAACAACAAACCCTGAGGGACTAAGAGTTTAAATCATTGCTGAATAAAAAGAAATATGTGTTCTTCACAGGTTCTACCCATGACAAGGTGCTGGTGCATAGAGAATGCTATTCGTTAGGCCAAGGTGAAATATGAGAATAAAATAGACTCAGTTTGGTACGAATAACATCTGTGCAGATTGGCAGGTCTCAAGAATATGGCCAATGTTGAACATCGCCCTAAGGACTCAGAAGCCAAAATCTCCATTTCAGATGTTGACAGTACGGCCCAGGCTAAATGCTCCTTTCTAGACCTGACTTCTCTGCGAAGATTAAAGAGGAGCTCAGTTCTCTTCATCCTGTCCAGAGGGTTGAGATTCATAAAGAACAAGTCGGGGAGCTGTTTCATCGAGTAAAACTACGCAAGGCTCCAGGTCCAGATGGTATTTGCGGCAGAACATTACGTTTCTGTGCGAACCAACATAAAAGCATTTCCCAGCACCTGTTTCAACGCTCTATGGATTTAATGTTATTTGGAAATTGTCTACCATTGTCCCAGTTCCGAAGAAAGCTTCAGTTCAGCATTTTAATGACTTTAGACCAGTGATCGCTGATCATGAAAGTATTGGAGATAATCATCAAAGCACTGATTCAAAATGCCACTAACAAATGTCTAGCATACTGCAATTTGCAAACCGATCCAAACGAAGTGTTGATAATACCAAACTGTTTGTGTTTGGTAGTTCGAATTGGTGAAGTGTGATTCGCCACAGAACGGTGACTGACTATTGGAGTATGTGTACATCCGTGAACGTTGGAATATGTAAATATCTATGTGGACTCTGAATGCGTATAGTGCAGAATTGCCCATGCTGGTGCGAACACCGTGACGGTCGGAGTATATACGAACGCAGCCAGAAAACTAAGACCACATCCAAGAATAATTAGGTAACCGCTGAGTAGAAATAACTGTTGTTTATGCTTATATGATTTATTTTACATGCTTTTCCTTTGTTTAATTATATTTTATTATTTTACACGTATAGACGTAGCTGTATTGGTTGTGCGGATGCGAGTATGTGTGTTATAATGAGGTGTGCGGAACGATAGTTTAATTTAGCCGTTGCGCAACAGTGAGCCCGCAAAAGACCTTTACAGCACTGGCTCACCCCAAGGCTATGTTTTATTCCCGCTTTTGTTTATCATATATACCGACAGCTGTCGCAGTAGCCACGAAAGTCAATATCTTGTCAAACTCTCGAATGGCACCGTACTGAACTCTCTTCTTAGCGGGCCAGATGATACCCATGGTGTAGCCTTGGATGCATTTACTGCCTGGTGCGATGACAAGTTCTTAAAAATTGTTTTGATTTCCGTCGGAATTCTCCAACAAGTCATCCATGACAAAGAGGTGAAAAATGTCACTACGTTTAAATAGCTGGGCACTGTTTTTGATAGGAGAATTTGCTGGGATCCCAACACACAAGTTGTCGTGAAGAAGGTTCAACTCTTCCTTTTCCGAAAGCTGACGTCTTTCTCTGTCTCCCAGAGATTTCTTGCGCTATTTTATAGATCCCACCGATTCTGTGTACTTGCATGCAGGACCAATATGCATGTCTTTCGTTATTTCGGTTCTGCGACTTCGAAACGCTGTTGTGTGTGAATGAATAAAGATCATATGTAAGCCTAAACCATGATTGTGTGAGACTTTATTTGGTGCAGTGGATATGAATATGTTGTGATACTGTGCTTTTGTTGTTATGCTTCCATATAGACTTGCTTCTAATTGCCCTCTGGGATAAATAAACTCTTATCTTATCTTAAACATCGGACTGTAGGAGTTCAGACTGCTGGAATCGACTGTACAGTATGGTACTGCGTGCACGGCTTTAACAGAAAGGAACGGAGCTCAGTAGCATGCTGTACATCCTGATAAACAAGACAGCTTCATTCGATTTTGAAAGAGCTCCCTGAACGATCGACCAGGATTCGGCGCCATTTAGAACTAATCACCAAGCCAGCGATGTACAGATGTTGCCCTCAATGTGCCAGATGGCTCTCAGATTTTGGAATGGCCAGTGCAACACTACACCGACGCCACTCTGCATTTAGTGTTCGCCATCGATTTGTCTGGCTTTTTTTTAAACCAATTTCTTTGATAACGGCTTACCCAGGGAAGCGGGAGTCTGGCACCTTCCGGTTGAGAGCGATGGCGTCACTGACCAACACATTGACGTGATACTTCTCCAGAGCAAGCGAGGCGTTGAGCTTTGTTATTTCCGGTAAGACCACAGGGGCGCCATTTTCGCCTGGCCCAAAAGGGTCGTTTTTCCCGTAATCATCTATCAGTGGGTTACCTGCGGCAGGACAGACAATCGATAACACGAAAATTAAAAGAAAGGGCTGGGAATACGTGCCTGATAAACTGTTTATTCATTGGTTTAAGATCGGTGGCAGGCGACCAGACTGTGCACAGAAAAGGGTTGTCTCTGTCCGTCACATCGTCTTCCTTATTTTCCTGTTTTTCTCCTCCCCCTTATCGTCGTCATCGTCGTCGTCGTCGTTGTGTGTGTGTGTGTGTGTGTGTGTGTGTGTGTGTGTGTGTGTGTGTGTGTGTGTGTGTGTGTGTGTGTGTGTGTGTGTGTGTGCTGCTATCCGTCACCAGCAAAATTTTTAGCCGCATAATTCTCCAGCGCATTACAACAACAGTAGAATATACTCCGACAAGAACAAGCTGGCTTCCGGAAAGGACGATCATGCATCGATCATATCTTTGTGCCTCGACAGATCCTGGAACAATCGCAGGAGTGGAACAGTCCACTGTATATGGCCTTTATTGACTTTGAGAAGGCATTTGACAGCCTACATCGTGCCTCTCTATGGAAGATTCTACGTCACTATGGCATTCCAAGGAAACTGGTTAACATCATCAAGTCCTTATATGAAAATTTTGAATGCCAGGTCATCCACAACAACCAGCTGACTGAACCCTTTAGAGTGGACACAGGTGTCAAGCAGGGGTGCATCCTGTCACCAATACTGTTCTCACTGGCCATTGATTGGCTCATGCATCGTGTCATTCAGGGAAAACGACAGGGTCTACAGTGGACTCTAACCACAGTTTTGGAAGATCTAGACTACGCCGACGACCTAGGTCTGCTATCCCATAGGCACCAAGACCTTCAAGATAAGACCGAAACCCTTAGTAAGACGCCAGCATGATAGGGCTCAGAGTCAACACTCGAAAAACACAAGTCCTAAGGAACAACATGACTAACAATAACCCTCTCACAATCAGTGGGAGCCCTACATTTTGCCGACATCGGAGGAGAAGGAAAGAAATATGTAAGATTTGTGGGGGTGTTAGATAAGTCAGCCAGGTACCTGTTAGAAATAGTGGGTTTTGTCGGAACTCCTCTGCCGAGAGCTGGCGTACGAATTTGTTCGGCTCCAGCTTGGGCTTCATCTGGAACTGGCTTCTGATGGCACCCTGTACCTCCTGCACAGTGTTGTACAGGTGGTCGCTGTTGGACACACCCAGCACGATGGTCATCGTGATCACAACGCTGACGGCCACGCCACCGGCGATGACGTAACGGTGGTGTAGCTTCATGCTGGCATTACGTCCGAGGCTTACGTGACGGCCAACAGGCGGCTTGTGTTGCGCGGTAACTGTGGTGAGCCTGTGTTGAGAGCCAGAACGCTGACAGCTTGCGCAAACTGAAACGAGTGCAAGATGGCGTCAAAAGACTTGCGTGACTCGACTGATAAGAGAAACAGTTAACAAACTGAAGCAAGTTTGTCGAAGGAAAAATGGCGGAGTGGAAGGGGATTAAATAACGACATCGGCTACACGCGTAAGTACACACAAATTCTTTACCTCCATGTCTCTCTCCCTACCAAAACCCACTCGCATGCAGAGAACATGTAGCTCTATTAAAAAAATACGCTTAACTACTTTTTTATGTTAAAGAGCACTTTATAGAGTAATTCATCGCTTGACAGAAGTCTCACTCATGCGTGCGCACTCTCTCTTACAGACTTGTGCACACACACACACACCCTGCTATCCTATTGGCGTTGCCTTTCACTACGATTATTAAATATGTCTGGGCTCTTATTGCCTGCAAGTTGCCCTTTTCCACAATCTCTACTCACTGCGACAGAAGTGGGGGATGCTGCAATGCCAGGAAGCCAGTTTGACACAAAAGCGTACTTACCACAAGCTGCAGGGGAGGGTGGGGGATGTATAAAAATAGTCCGCACACAGCCAGAGGGCGCGCTGCCGCTTCTCAAACTACATCATCTTGCTGCACAGCACGTATACAGCACACACACACACACACACATACACAAACATACGCTTGCACACGTACGCAAGCGACGGTGCTGCAAGGCTAACTGCGATACTTGGTACGAGTAATGTGAGCAGCCAAACCGACTTGAATCTGTGCTCGACACCAAGCAAGAGAGTTTGAGGAGAATAAAAAGACCACAGGGCCACTAATTGGAGAGAAGATAGTTAAGTTGTACTTATCTCTGGCCCAATCGGAACAGACTTTCTGTCCCCTGAAGAAGACATCGGAAAAAAAACTTCTGTCGGTTGTAACAGATGTAAAGATAAAATGTCATAGTTCCTATATGAGTATTCTGTTTATGACCGTACATCTTCAGAGAGTGAGAGAGAAAAAAAAAGAAAAAGAGAGATCCTTTAATTTTCAGCTTCAAAGTGTAGAGGATGCAAGTGACAGTAAAATTTTGAAAACAAACATTTAATCTTCTAAAAAGGAAGGGAGACGAGAGAATGATGTGTGTACATGTGAAAGAAAGAAGCACACATATCATTTTCTCTTCAACGCACTCTTTCACACACATACACACACACGAACCCGTCACCAACTACAAACTTCAACAGTTGGCCGAGAGAAGGAGGCTATCAGTAATGCAGCTGTTGCTTTTCCCACTATCCGTCTGCAATCAAGCTGATGTTTCGTGAGACAAGACTAGAAAAAAATAGCAAAGCCCACATGTTAAAATGAGTATTTAGTTGATATGTCAGTTTAAAATGAGTGTTTAGAACTTTAGATGATAGGCCAGCTCTGCTTCAAGTTCCCCGACAGACGATCCCTCGTAGCCATCATGACTTTATCACCTGGCGTAATGAGTAACCGAAAGGGGACATCATCGCCTAAGACTTTATAATCAGCTGGGAATAAACCCACGTACGTTCGCGTAATACAAATTCGTTCCCCTCCAGCGTCACCGGGGGGCACAATTGCAGCCACTCACTCAGCCGCCACAATAACACAACCACTCGCTCGGCCAGAGGCGGAAAGTAGACCACAGCAAAGAGGAAATCAACGATACACACGGCAAATTTATCCGCACGCAGAAAATAATAGGAAAAAAACATATACATATATACACACCCAAAAAGAAAAGCAAAGAACCGCCCCACGCCCAAGTAAAAGATAATTAAAGGGGAGAGGTAAAAAAAAAAAAAAAAAAGGAAAACGAGGCAAAATATCCGCACAGACTGCAGCGTATAGTTCTGACGGAGGGATAAGGTTATCACCACTGAGGCCTTCAGGCCAAGCGTTAGTATGAGAATGAAAGTTTGCACTCAGTCTTCTTTGCTCTTTGTGGCGTTCCGCTGTGGTCCGGCGCTGACCCTCGCTGTCCGTCGGGCACACGAAGGGGACCGTCTGCTGGTCCGCACCCCGAGCAGCCCGTTGGTCACGCGCACAGGTTTGCGCGCTGCACACGCTGACGATGCCATGTGGCTTGTGCTATGTCTGTCGGTCACCCGCTCGTCGAACAGCAGCCCAAACGGTCTCACACCGTCCTTTGTGGTCACTACCGGCTGATGTGTCCAGTAAGAGCACCAGCCCCACGGTTTCCCACCACTTTACGTGGTCACTACCGTCATCTGTGTTATAACTTACTAACGGCACCTGCTCAAACGGTCTCTCCCCGTCCTAGCGCGACCGTCTCCACTCACTGCCTGAATAAGTGTGTCTCTGAGTGCGAAAGAGGGACGCCAGCTCTGGTGTTTGCTACAATGTCTCGCAGGGGCTGGAACCTATAGCCAGCGCCCACATCACCCCACACTTCAGTCGTGAAGTTTTTTCGCGCCAAAAACTGGAGTGGAAGAGGGGATGAACAACGAACCTCCTAATGACAGAGAAAATCCAGAACTCAGCTGCTCGTCTCGTTTTCCGGATTCGCAAATCTGAACATGTCACACCACTTCTTCACTCTCTTCAATGGCTACCGATTAAAGCTGGAATAACTACAAGCTCTCATCTCTATGCTATGGATTCTTTGATTGCTTCTCAACTTGTAGCTTACTACTTCCCCCTTTCTACTAAAATCTTGTCTGTCCACATTCCTGCTCGAAACCTTAATCGCTCCTCATCAGACTCGCGCATTCTTTCCCTCCCTCCCACAAAGACTCCCACATGGAGCGAGAGAGAGTAAAACGCGCGAGACAGCGAGAAATGACGCCATCTCTCGCGAGCCGGATAAAAATAGCCTTAGAAAAATGACGTCAAACCGTCGTCTGCTATGCACTGCCTTTCTTTTCTATGTGCGTCCCCTGCGCTAGGAGAAGATACAGAGACAGAAAAATGTCTCACACGCGACAATATAATTTACATTTTATTTCACATCACACACACACACACACACAAACACACACGTACGTTATGGTACGAACATCCGACACAGTTCTCGTCGGTTTGTTTTCTCTTTCTGTCACTCTCCTTCGCGGGGTGAGCCGCTCAGTCACTCAGAACAATTGTGACCGGGCGTGTGTTCCTTGTTCGACAGTGAACAGCCGAACTAATAAGGTGTTATCATATTTGCAATCCTAAATTAAAATCAGATTTCTCCTGTGTGTAAGAGGTTAAGCTTCCACGGCTGGGTGAACACACTGCAACTCTCTTATCTGATGGTGGTGCGTCAGACATTTTATTGCCATTTCAGGAGAATCCCTTGCAGTTAAGGCCACAAGGGAAACTCGCACATAGCAGACAACGCTTACTGTTATTCTTAAGGATATTTGTATCTTGCTTTAAAGGGAAATGGCAAATAAAATCAGGCTTTCCTCCCTGACACGCACGTTCTTGTTTCTCAAAGCCGACGGCGCATGATAATATTCAGGCTTTACGTTGCAAATGGTTTGTTAAAGACTGTTTAGGAGATTTCTGTAGCATTTTGGGCCGTTCGTTCACTTCCCATCCTCGAGCGCGCGCTTCTGGAGCGAAAGCCTTCAACACTCAAGAGTTGGATGGTCAGAATGCTGGTCATTGCCCGGTTCCAACCACATGTCAAATTTATTGCAGTACCGGTGTGCCCCGTACAGTCATTTCCAAGCAGCAGCAGGAGGTCGGAATGGTGTTAGACTACAATCCTTGAGCCGGTGCCGCTGGCTGGGGAGTAACTGAGCGTCACACACTTCACAAAGATGTTTGAATTTTTTTGGCGTTTTTTTTTTTTTTGGTGCTGTACTTTGAGCTCTCTGTCATGTTCCAAAAAAGGCGTCAGGTTACGCACATCTTCTCGTACTTTGTGTCGTCCACTGGGGATTGCAAGCACGGGGTCCTGAACCTGGAATAGTCAGCGCTGGACGAGTGGTCGAAACCGGGAGGGAGCAAAGGGGAGAAGATTGTAACAATTCTCTCCCTTATGTACCACAAAAGAGATTTTTGTCGATCGGGAAAACCAAACTGTCAAAACTAATACAAAAATATTACCTTGTTCAGACAAAAGTTCGATAAGAACTTGAAATTAAGCTCAATTCGCCAGCAAGTTAACAAAATATACAGCTGTTATTAGTTTGTTTGAAAAAGGGTCTTTAAATTAATTGTATATTTTATTTAAAAAAAAATTAAGGTTCATCTACATTTACCTAAATTTGTACTTCTGGCATCATTGAAGGCCGCAGACAATTCAAGAGCTTCGGGTTTATGCTAATGCAGCGTTGCCCTATCAACAAGCCGATGATTGTGACGTGACGAGAACTGAGGTCTTGACCTTCCAAAACCCAGGAGATGACTGCAACGTTCAAACGTGTATCTCATGAACGGATCAGAATGTACGTTCAGACCTGAAAATGTGAACTAAATCACACACATTTGTGTTTTTTTCTGGATAGCCTTTAAAATCGTTGTAGTTTCCCATACTTATAAACAACTCTGCGAAGTGATCGGCTTGACGGTTGCACTGGGAATGAATCTCAGCGCTCACCAAGCAGCTAACATTAAACGAGTTCAAATTCTATATCCTACATGTTCTAATGTGAGGGTAACATTCCGATCAATCTGCAGTCAATTTTTGGGGGGAACTTGACAGTCAGCTTTGCATGCAAAGAACATCAAGCGGAAAATCGCTTAAGATGGCGTCATATCTGATATATGGCCATAAGAAATGAGTGGATGCACAGCTTAAAATATTGGCTGCTTTCCACCCGCTATTAAAAAAACTTCTTGCCACATCCCTGTTAAATCTCCGTTCACAATAATGCAAGCTATTCCGCCAAGCACGCACGTAAAACTGCATGTATACCTTTGGGTTTACACAGACACATACGCGCCCAAACACTTGCGACACATCTATGTACACAGACAGAGACTGATAAAAAAAACTCAAACAGCGGGACTAGAAGCGCGCCTGCATATAACAATACAAACAGCACTCAAAACGTTATGGTCACTCGTAATCACATGCTTAAAGACACACCAACCCCTCTCACATGTATACAATAAATGTAAAAACACACAAAGATATACTTCTAAAAGCCTGAACACACACACACACACACACACACACACACACACACACACCGATTTGCTGGCTGTCGGCAACTCACTGTGAACGCGCAAGAATTAACAAGAATGGGAAAAGTAAGCTGTAAAGTGTCGCTACACCTGCTTGGCATAGCAAGGATGAAAAGAATGAGAGCTGCACGTACCTGACAAACATGCTTTTATCTTTCAGCCACCACAATGTTTAGCAAAGGCGTTGCGTTGATGGCCAGCGTCACATCCTATAGTCCGTCAAGAGTAGATGGGCGGATGGAAACAGGCCTTTCGACTTACTCGCTAATTTTCTGCTGGACTGACACACGAACATCCCGCTGCTCTGTGTGTGTGTGTGTGTGTGTGTGTGTGTGTGTGTGTGTGTGCGTGGGCACGCTATATGTGAGAAAGAGAGTAAGTGAGAGAGAGAGAGACAAGAGGGGGAGAGAAAGTGAGCGTGTTTTTCTGTGTAAAAGGAGATACAAAGGGAATAGTGTGTGTGTAGTGTGCGTATAAGAGAGAGAGAAAGAACGAGCGTGTGTTGTGTGAGAGAGAGAGAGAGAGAGAAGGGAGAAAGAGAGCCTATCTGTCTGTTAATCGTGAGAGAGAGGTGGAGAAAGTGAGTGTGTGTTTGTGTCTTCGCGTTTTATGTGTGCGTGTTTTGTCTGTTGCTTTCACTCTCTGTGCTTTTGAATGTGCTTTCCGTGCGTAATAAACAATGACACCCACCTAATTTTGACAATATTTTTTCCAAACCAATTCATGTCAAATATTTTTAATGCATTGAAATAGTCTACATGACTGATATACAGTTTAATGTTCCATACCCCACACATCTCACTTCTGTGGTTACACAAGGGTGGCCAAATCATGCAAGAAATCAAAGCAACACAGAGTTCTTTTCCTATTAGGAAAGAGATGATTTATTTATTCCCCCGTGACTTTTTAAGAGGAAGGATGAAAAAAATCCACATAACAAGAATCTCAGTCCGAAGTACAACAGTACAGAATTTAAAAGGCACTCGGCAGTTAAACCTTACAGCAAAGAATCTCCAGAAAGCGCTTCTAACGTACACTGACTACAAATAATACACATATATGTTATTTTGCCCTCATCCATCGAATCTTCCAGAACATCTTACCCCACTTCCTCTATTGTCGCGTGGCTGCATCCGGTCACCCTGGCCAAGACCAGTGGCCTTGATTAAATAACTTCCTCGGCCGGTCAAGACCGAGGTTCCAGTAGCTGCCACAATGTGACTGTGCAATGCTTGTGCATGTGTGTGTGTGTGTGTGTGTGTGTGTGTGTGTGTGTGTGTGTGTGTTCCCCATCTCTCCCCCTGCCTGACATAGAAACCATTATGGTCCCAAAGTAGCCAGGTTATCTAAAGGGTCAGGCGACCTAGGGCGGGAGCTGTAGGCCAAGAGGATGGACGGAAGGTTCAAGGTTATACAAATGGAATTGTTTCACGACGATTTGTCTTGCGTTCCCCATTTCGCCCTGCGGAAATGAATTGCTCTCAATTTAGAACTAAGAACCCTGGAAGGCAGTGAATAGCAGTAAGCACGAATCGTTTCAAAGCAACAAGTACAACTGTATAAGAAACTATCATGGATGCAAAAATTTTGTATCGCTAGAGTTTCTTGAGATCTTTTAGAAGGCTGGGGTGAAGTCAGAGTTCAGCCAGCATCAACATGCAAGAGCAATACAATAAAAAAATCCCTAAATGCAGAACCATTTTTTGAAAGTTATTTTGTGGTTTCAGATTGATAAGTTTTCCCAGGAAATTAGATATGAAAGATGAAGCGAATTTTTACACACGGGTTTGCGAGTATGCAGGTGACCTTACAGGTGTGTAGGTGGTTTTACGGGTGTGTAAGTGGCTTTTCGGGTGTACAGATGGCTTTGACCACAGAAGCAACTACATGTTATGTCGATCGTTAAACCAACTGGTTAGTTCGTCTGCAGCATCTTGGTGTTAGACGGACAATTAATGGCGACTCTAACTTCCAGTGAGCAAGCCAACCCTGTTACTGCCTAAGTTCACTGCGCGGTTCTGCGCTTCACAGTGTACACACCATTCTACCGGCATTGAGGGCGAACAAAGCCGGAGTCATCCACGGATGTATTATCTCTGGACTGCTTGCTGGTTCTAGAATGAGTCGTTGGTCGAATACGCTTCCGGTTTTACTATCAACCCAACGAAGAAGAGCAGACGATGCGAGCTCTCCTGTTAATTAAGGTACACAAGATCAAGTTTTATGGTCTGCTGTGTTCTCGGTTTAGTGGCCCCAAAGCCGTGGAAAGTGGAAGCCGAAGTCTGTTAAACAGAAAGGAAACGTAACTAAGCAACAAACGTATTGCAAGCATACTGCTGACATTAATTTTACTTCAGCGCTGTTCCCTGACAAAGGGCTTGCCGTCGCCGATATCTGACAGCCTACAACTTCATAAAAGGCTAAGCGTTGGTCTCGGCAAACCGCCAGCAGTCAGAGGTACACGTCCGCGAGTCAACCAAATCTTTGTAGCCAGGAAGCGGGTTGTATGAAGGTCCACTTCTGGCTGACATCCGCGGTACAGTTCTTAATGCAAGGCAGCTTGTCACATAAATCTAAGCAAAGACCACTACGTTGGTGACACAAGTGCTCATTCACCTGCAACACATTTCGTGAATAAACGGTGTTCAGATAAAATAAAAAGAAAAAAGATCCATAGCAACAAAACGGGTTATATAGTCTTTCAATGATCCAATTGTAATTAAAAATATGTGTCACTGTGTAAAGGAAGAAAATGTATGTAGTGTGTGTGTGTGTCCTATTAAACAAAATGCTGAATATTCGTAAAAACAAACAAAATACATATAAAAGTGATTTATGTGAACAATTAAAGCAGATCGTATCTTACAAAATTCAAGACTGTAGAATGAGTTATGTAAACAAAATATAAAAGCAGCGTAAAACTCAAAAGATGATGTGTAAATGCTCAATGTACAAACCTTAGGATACGACCACTTGTCGACAGGGGCAGAGAAGCAACTCGCCAACAATGCAGGTGCGCCAGAGTAGTCGTTCCTGACCACCACACAGTGAAGACCTGACCTCAAGACTCCTTCCTTGGTCAGCGAGAAGCCCTAAAACACAAAACAGATGCAACCATGACTGATCGTGTATAGCAACTAGCTTGTATCACCTACATGATAAACGCATGAGACGATTTTTTTCAGGTGTGTCTAGCCATCTCAACACTAAAAAAACTTAAACATTTTTTTCCTTAAAAAAAATATTCTTTTCTTCTTTAAGACAATCTTTAAGCGCATGTTCGTGCCACTGGAAAATAGTTTGCACTGCTGTACAACAGTTTAAGTTGTACACACCACTGCAACGTACCTGAGAGTTGAGCTGTCCGTGGCATCGCTCAGCGTAAAATGGTTTTTCAACGTAAAAGACGTTATTGTGAGTATCCAGGCACAGTCCAACAGCAATATTGGCTACCTAGGGTAAGAAAACACAGGAGATGCAAAGCCCTGAGTTGGTGATAACGAAGATTTATTGAAGTAGGTTAACGTAATATGGCATTTGTAACTGAGATAAGGTGAACCGCAATGTTTCGTCGATGGAGAGGCTTCATAGAACAGAACTGTGATCTGTTTAGGCCCCGCAACCGAGAGACCCTGATCTGATGTAGATGGATGCTAATATAAAACTTTCTGGGAAACAAGCGCATTCGTGTTCATGCTCACCTCGCGATCGTGAGACCCCAAAGGGGTGGGGAGATTGGTATTTTACGCCAAGCCAGCAACTAAGGATATATCAAAGGCAAAGCTGCCAGTCGTGTAAACAGATGCCACACGCCTAGAAAGAACAGCGAGACGAGAGCTGAACACCAGACCACTTTTTTTTTTGGGGGGGGGGGTAAATAAAGGCGAAAAAGGGTATCACGAGAAAAAAATTAATAAAGCTATATTTCAAAGAATGCGATAAAGCGTAGGCTTCACTACTGCTAGAGTTACTGCTACCTCCAATAATTGTACCCAAATCTGTGATGATTTTGACACCTCACCTGAATTAGAGTGGAGGGTATAAACCTTGTCGTAACTCGTAGTTTCTTTAATCTGTCGAGTTTTGTTTTTACGTCCACTGGTTACATTTTCCTACAGAAGGGATGCGAATAGCTTGATCTTTTCCCGTCATTTTCCCTCATTTACTGAGCACTCACGTGTACACAGCTCTAAAATGTTCATCTCATGCAGTGTTGTAGATCTTAGTTGTGTACACTTTTTCTAACGTCTGCTGTTTATAATAAGTTACTAAACGAAATGTTGATATTGCCAGTCGAAGTATAGCGTGTAAGCATTTTGTTATATCCTGGAGAAATAATAAACGATTGCAATTAATAATTAATACAAGGGGCCCGGAAAAATCGTCTGCCCCAGGGCCAGTGCTGGCTTTCGACGGCCTTGCCGCTCCAACCACATTTTCTCACTGGACTGCGGCGTTTCACACACATTTTTACAGGAAATTTTAACTCCTAAAGACTCAATCAAAACGTGCTACAAATTCCATTAGCAATTTTTTTATAAGCATGTAGCAGCAAATCTCGAAAGCTGCTGCCGAGTAAAGAGGTAGACTTAAAACTAAATTCAGTGAATTTTAATGTTTAACAGTATGGTCGGCATTATCATCACGCAACCCACTAAATGTCATCATCACCATCATCGTATTCTCCTTCTTCTCCTCAGTGTCTCGGCACTGTAAGTCTGTAACGTATCTACATTAGTATCTAAGCCTCTTTGCATTTAGTATCTTTCAATTGATTAATAACTTACTGCGCCCCAGACAGAGGCGTTTTTGTCGAAGACGGTAAGTTCCGGCCACACGTGACCCAGGAACCAGTCGAAGTTCGTGTTGCAGCCAAGCTTCTTTTTCAGCGCCTTTCGTTCCGTCAGGTCTCCGGCATCTAGCTTCTGTACAGGCAAAGCACTCGTCAGCGGACAACAACAGCAGACGAATGAATGAATGGTAGAAGGGAAATAGCTGTAATTATTCGTTTATCGCGAATTGTTTCTGGGTATAGACTTTCTTTTTAAAGGAGACCTGTAGCTGGTTATTCACTATCCATACGAAAAATGAAAACAAGTGGGTGTTTTGTTGTTTCTTCTATTTATAATTTTTGTTTTCTTTAAATTTTGTGTAATTTGGTTTTTCCCTGCAAGAGGTAAAGTATTTAATTGTCTGATTATTTACGTTTTGATGTTATGTGACCACATTATTAGACGTTTGTAGCGGGTTAAATTAGCTATTTTTTCTTCTTCCAATACTCGAAAGAAAGAGGTTATCATCCCGACTTCTGTATTACAATCTTAATTAAAATGATTATTGAAAAGAACATTTATTCGGAATCACCCTCATTCTAAACAGGGCTTTAATTTGCCTTGTCTAGAAAAGGGATAGGTGTGGTTTGGGGGTAAAGGGGGGAGTAGGAGGAGAGGGTGATTATCATAATACTTTGTGCAAGTGAGTCGCATTCACCTTCATCTGAGGAAAGTAGCTGTAGACGAAGCTCTTGTGATTGTCGTTCATCCACATCTCCACGGCGCGCTTGTAATTGTGCATCTCCGTGTGATGCCTACCGGCAGGGAAGGAGTAGGGCTGCGTGCGGGCAATGTGGCCCACCTTGGAGCAGGGTACATGGACCAGTGAGCCCCCACACATCCACACCTGGCGACACAGATGGCTGCGTCAGCAACAGGAACAAGTTTGATTTATTGGATGCGGCAGTGGTGGTGATCGACATTGCCCAGTCGTTGGCGTCCAGTCTGCCGCACCACTACTGGGTGGAACTTCACTTAGTCCTGTGACTTTACAAGTGGTAATATGGTGTAATATGGAGACTGAACGATTCGACCATTTGCCGATTCGACCTCATCATCATCATCATATTATAAGTCGTCCACGAAATACGTCAACTTTGATGTAATCTCCTTTCTCGTCTCCCATTGACCTGCACACTTCGGTCTTGCTCTTTCGTCGTGTGTGTGTGTGTGTGTGTGTGTGTGTGTGTGTGTGTGTGTGTGTGTGTGTGTGTGTGTGTGTGTGTGTGTGTGTGCGCAAGAGAGAGAGAGTGCGTGCGTGTGCGCGCGCGTGAGAAGTAATTTTTTTAAGCAATACATTTCAGTGTAGCTTCTATTTTCACGTAGCACAAGATGCCCAGGACTTTTCTTTTTTAATGTTCTAGGGATAGAATTGATCGCCAAAGTCGCGTGGCAAAGACACGAGGTTTACTCGACACGTAGTCATGTTTGTCTGAGACCGTGCCGCGTGTACCACGCAGCGTCGATAGGCGGAGCAAGAGGCGGGGTTACTAGCGGTTAATTTCTCTGCTATTGCGTAAATTAGACTAAGCGAGGAATGCACTTTTTCTCGCTCATACATAGCTATCCATCCGCCATATTAATTCGGATAGCGTCCTTTTTTTTCATTTTATAACGATGGCGGCTGATCTATGTTTATCACGCGACTAATTTGTATTTAAAAAAATGTTCTTTCGTTTTGTCTACAGTCAACGATATCGCTAACCCTACCTCTAACCCCAAACCCTCACCCCTACCTTTACACTAACCTTAGACCCTAGGGTCATGACGATGACGAAAACGAGCTGGTCACTGTATAAACACGAATGGAAACATAGCAGAAAGACATGATGTTCCCTACTGTGTCCAAAAACCCTCAGATTACGTACCTGCACCTCATCCTACCCCACTACCTACCCGATATATAAATATATATATTGTTCACTGTTTGTAACATCTTACTCTGCTTGACAAGCGGACATATTAATTTCCTTAGACCTCAGTACGCCCGTCACTTCCAGCCAATAGCAGGCAGTACCTACCCGCCATGACAGCTCCAGGTTCTCTCCTCCCCATATGCCCATTCCTTCGTCATATCCGCCCAGCTCCAGAAAGTACTTCCGGTCCACGGCGAAGGCAGTGCCTACCGTGACCACGCCCCTAAGAATCAGTAGGAGGATTTTTGAACAGCAGCTGTTACTTCCATGAATACATGCGCTACATGTATTTCCACCGGTATTTCTCTTTCTGAGTCGATATGATTAATTTTAAATATTTCAGCCTTGAAAGTTGTGCAGTTTTCTCAAGCAGTATACTTAATTTGCAGTAATAAACATCAGAAACAGGCCCAGATGTTTGCTTGTGCGATTATTCACCTTATTGTGAGACACAAAAATGGGCGATGTACAATTGTTGCTCTCTTTACACCCGCCAACTTTAAAACCCAATAAAATGCAAAACAGCGAGCATTACGTGCGTTTATAGCACCTGCACTTCTTGACTTTTGATTTCCACCATGCGTGCGGAAATGGGGAGACTGCAGTAGGAGTCAGTACAACGCCCGCACGCCCGCAGACAGAGAGATAGAGAAAGAAAGCGAGAGATGAGGCTTACGGTTTCACAGAAGCGTCGTTGGAGAAGGGTCTGAAGAAGGTTTCATAAAACACCAGACGCCAATCAAAGCCGTACCGCACCTGGGAGAGCTTGTGAGACTTGTAGGCAAAGGTCTCAGCGTCGATATAGTCCAGCAGGCCCAGCGCTACACTCGCCGGGTCCGCTTTGATTTGTGCCAGGAGAGGTTCGAGCCTAATCAATCAATCAATCAATCAATCAATCAATCAATCAATCCATCCATCCATCCAAGTTAGCAACTAACCAGTAATTCGAGCAAGCAAGGGGTCAGGCAGATGTGGTCATTCAATCTCTAATCATTAATCAGAACAGTAAAATACGTTCATTTTCATCAAGTCGTCTCTTGTTTGCATTTAGGACCTGACTACAAACAAGTCCGAGCTGGGCCATGGTCTCGATTGTAGACGTCACAGTCTAATTCATTAAGTTTCAAGAGCCACAAGATCGATTTTAGTTCTCCAATGGAATGAATGAATAATTTTTTTTAATGGGTCTGTAATTCAGGGTTTAGTTCAGCTCAGGATATTAATTATTATAATCTGAGTAAGTTATCCGTTTTGGTGTACAAAATATAAGCCTCGAGTAGCCGAAGTCACAGAAGTAGATCAAATTCGTGACTCATCTTAGTGTAAGCGGACTCTTACATCTTCAAGGCTTCGTCCAATGAGAGACCTTCATGTAGTGTATCCGCGTATTTGCATATTATCAGATTCCACCGCTTTCTGTTTTCAGTTGAGAATGTCAATATCCAAAGGCTACCATATCACAAACAGCAGAGATTCATACGCTTCAATCTGGGTAATGATTATACTTCATCTGGAAAAAAATCGCACTATTTGACAAAAAAATCCCCCCTCCCACTAGCTGTTAGTTATCGAGAGTTGCTTGTGGAAAAGGCCAGCAGACAGGACAGTTGTGGGCAATGAGACAAAATAATCAGCAGCTAACCACTCGACGTTGACCTCAGAGTGGCTGTCAAGGATGACGATGGCGTCCCCTTTGGCCGCACGAACGCCCGCCATGCGCGCTCGAACCAGCCCCACGCGCTGCGTCATCCTGACGATTTGCACGAGACCATCGGGGAAGTCTGCGGCAATGCGATCGTCCAGGTCTTGCTGCAGACCCTCTGTAGGCAGACTAGGTGTTAGTAAGACTCTCATGTATGAAGCAACACGATGGCCAAATGCAGAGTCTATACAATATAAAACTCCGTGTCTCGGAGGAAGAACCGTATAAAGGCATGGCAGTCGTCAACAAATGTTCTCATACTTCAGCAAGAGTGTATAAGAGCGTATATAATAATAAGATTTTTTGAATTATGGGTTAGTATTTTGGGATAGTAGCAGACTTTGAATATTGTCCCGCTTCATGCATTAGACACCTACAGATGTTTCCACGGGTTGGTCACTGCTGGATATTTATCTGCAGTGCACAGAAGCGCACGGACGCATAAGACTTGTACACGTGTATACAGATAACATGGGCAGAAAGTGTACTTTATTTATAGTAATGCGCATGCCGAAGGGAATAGAGAAGAGGGTTCGAGAAAGAGGAGAAGGAGAAGAATGAAACGGAAATGAAACAGAGAAATAACATTAAATAATAAATAAATAAGGGAGAAAATGAGAGACAGGGGAGAGAATACGCAAAAGAAGAAACAGAGAAAAGGAGATGGAGGAAGAGTTCACTACGAAAGCACTATTTGCACAGAAATGGGAAAACAAATGCTCACCGTCCCCCAGCTAACTTATGAACAGACGTTTAAAAAAAAGAATTGAATGCTCAATGATTCTGGATGTTGCCCAAGAAGAAATGCTGCCAATTCAAATTCTCTTCTCTGTTCAATCTGACACCCACATGAAACTCACTCAGCGTGCTGTAGTCGTCCACGAGAATGATCTCCCTCAGCAAGAGGCGCGGCGACCTGTTGATGACGCTGTACAGCGTTCGCTGCAGGACGGACGGCCACTCGTCGTGGACGGTGATGACGACGGACGCCGTCGGGAGGTCGCGAGCAAACTGCTTTCCCAGGCATCTGGCATGGATATGCACTCCCTTACATGTGATACCGCATCTACGGACGTCAAGCAGTCACCCACTCACTCAAACACTCAAAAGGCTAAGTCAAGCTTACAGAGCGATGTAACTGGCTCTTCCGGCTGTGGCACGCGCACCCATAATAGTGAGATGGTTCTGATGCTAAAATTCCAGATTCACATACATCCTCTGGTTTTCCAGAAAATTTAAAACACACCCAACCATTCACCCACCCACCCCCCATGGACCCCTCTTCTCAACACACACACACACACACACACACACACACACACACACACACACACGGACGGATGCGCGTGTTCTGTTGACAGGTAGAATTTAACCAACATTGGACAGAGCCTCCAATGCGAACGCACAAACGAAAACAGATTTTAACTCGCCTTAAGTTTGAGACTTGCTGGATCATGTGTTATGAGTCAGCAGCTCAGTAGATATAAAGTTTGTGACAGCATCTATTAGCGTGCCAACGTGGCAGTTCTAATTCATTTTCTTCCTCTTTCTTTTTTTTTAAATGGAACGTGCCTATCAAGTTCTCATTACGTGCAGTGATTGAATGAACAGACGTCAGCTTAACCTGATACGCACAGTACTTCAATAGCTTGATGTAAGGAAGGAGAAGAAAAAAGAAGACCTTTAGCGCTTTGGGATAAATTGTTTCACCGCCTTATTCAATTTTGAAACAAACGAGCGAACAAACAAGTGCCTGAATAAACAGACCAACAAACAAACGAACGAACGCACAAATAAGCGGCAGAACGGACAAGTGAATGAATGAACCAGCGCACAAATGAACGAAAGAACTTAAGCTTGTAAATCAAAACTCTGACTTTTAACGTACCCGGGCACTCTGCTGTCTGGCACCTTTCGGTTCAGTGGAATGACATCACTAGCCAGGACATTCACCCGAAAAATGCTCAAAGCTTCTGAGACATTTGCTCTCATGTCACCTGGCAGAACAACAGGTGTACCCATTTCACCTGGAGCCGTGATGTTGTTCCTGCCATAGTCATCGATTAGTGGGTTGCCTGCATTTAGGAAGGGGGAAGAATATGGTGATAGTGAGAGATTAACACGAATAAATCTATAAGTTATCCTTAATGTTTCTAATTAGAAAAGGATGTTGAAAAATACGAGGGTGAGATTTGGAACCGAATGCTAGGTAAGAAAGGTGATAAGAGACAAAAGAGAAACGAGATATCGACAATAAACTGCTTATCCCATGTCGCTGTCACATGACTTTGTTCAAGAGTATTAAAGGCATTCTGAGAGTAGATGTAAGATACAAGATTCCTTATTCTTTCACCCGACAGACATATTCACGTGCTTACTGAGCAATTCGTACCCGCTAATATTCATTCTTTGTCTCTCTGTTGCTCGTGATTCTTGTACGTCGTTTCAGTGAGGTCAGAGTAAGTTCACTGGATGTATAATCAAATAAACTCTAGTAATAGTAGTAATAATGATGATGATATTTTTATCAGGCATTTTTCTACTGAAAGTATGCACAATTGTCTGTACAGGCCCAAAACGCTACAGCCAACGCTGTAGGTACACAAATACAGAAATATAGACTCAAAAGGAAGCCATACATATACCAAGATATATCAACAAGCAAAATGTTTACGAAACATAACAGATAAGGTGCAAGATCTCGCAATCAATGCGAGGCGGAGAAAGGTTAGTTTGAGCACTAGGTTTAGTCAGGTTCGGTCAAGACTTATTTCTCACTCACTCACTGCATTCACCGCCCTGCCACCTCTACTAAAAATGATAAAGTACAGAAATAATGATCCGGTAAGTGTAAGGTAATAGACCTGAAAACAATGATATACATGATGGATCCAGTTTCACTGTCACGTGACTTTACTCACGACTACCTCCTTTGCAATGTGCAAAGCCAGAATGAAAAAAAAAAAGACCGACACTCCCACCGCACAGGTCTGTCATGAGCAGGCGTGTTTGGAGAGGTGGACACTTCAGTCCATTCTTCTTACGTTCCCTGTGCATTTTATTTCCTCACACTGAATGCTTAAAAGTGCTGTTAGTGATTTTGTTTCTCTCCATGATGCATTGCCTATCACTTCATGATTAGAACGCCTTCGTAATTTTCAGGGCTGTGCGAAGATCCGCCTCTTTCTTAACTACCTCCAGTAGCTGGCTGTCTCTTCTTCTCATCATCTCTCATTCTCTCTCCTCTGTGATTTGTATAGTTTGCAACTGCTCTTCTGCTTTTGTGTTTCATGCATCTCATTTGTTCAAACAACCTGTGTTCGCTGCCAAAGCGGGGAAAATGAGTAAAACAATTGCGATCATCATCATCATCATCATCATCATCATCATCATCATCATCATCATCATCATCATCATCATCATCATCATCATCATCATCATCTCTTTAAATAGTTAACGTTAGTATCTGAAATTTCTTACCCTGTATTCCAGATGTTATACAAAATGAAGTGCACGACAAAACTAACAAAAATTTGGACGGCATACGAACTAAGACAGGTTCAGTGCGCGTTTATTACAGATTATGGCCGTGTCCATGACCGAACATAGTGGGTTATTAAAAGTCTTATCAGAAAAGTGATCACTAGAGAATTAACAGCTAGCGCGACCCATTTCCAAACAGAAGATAGTCGGTTCAAGGCTCACCTTGGTCTGTAACTAGAAGATTCCAACCCCCTTGCATACTCAACTGATTTTTCGAGGAAGATACAAGTGGAGGGTTGGGTTCGCTATTCTTCGCAGACACGGCGACTCATTTAAGGTTCAGCTAGGCTAGAGATTTTTACTCAACACTGTAAAGTCTTTTAAGAATATGGCAGTTAGTGATTCCATGGAAGACTGAAATTATGGTCATCAACAGATTTAACAGAAGAAATTCCAACATGGCGATACTTTCTGAATAGGATATTTGTCTGCCATACCGTAATGGAAATGTCATTAACATCACTGTAGCACCTCACCACTGTGCAGTGTTTCTCGACATCGCCGATATTTTTTGTTATGGACTGAACCTGGCCGAGCTTGCAAGTTTAAAGAGAACGATGTCGGAGAAGATTTAGTGATGTGGATGATTATAACAGTGCCTTCATCGATTATGTTCAGCGCAGAAATGCAGTCTTTCGGCCTGCCTTTCATAGCCCTTCAACGTCAGTATACTGCAGTTCAAAACTGCCACAGCTTGTAGTTAATACTAGGCTGTATAAAGCAGAGAACTCTGTGTCCTCTTTGTTTGAAGTTTTAAACGGTTCTCAGAAGTCGGCTAAAAGAGTTCTGGTGCAACATCGTGTACTTACCTGTCTTCAACAAAGGGTTGCGCCGGAATTCCTCTGCCGGGATCTTCTGTGCGACTGTGCGAGGCTCAGGCCGCTGCTGTGTTGATGGGTCAACTTCGAAGTGGAGTCGTCTGCTTTCTTCCACCTGCCCGGGAAGAAACAAGATGATCGACAGCACCGTGGTGAGAGAGATGGCCAAGGTGGCGGCGCGACGGAGGTGACACCTCATGGCTGCATTGCCTGCAGGAGAATTGTCACGTGACAGGTCAAGAGCGTGTGCACGGCTCTTTTTGTTAGATACCGGGGATACCCCTCAGGTTAGATACCTGGGTCCCTTTTGTCGTGGTGTATTTGCAAAGAAAATTTGATACTGATTGTAAGGCAGGGTCAACTGAGAATGCTGGAGATCAGTGGCGTGCGGTGGGATTTCCCATTGGGGACCAGCTAGGAGACGGGTGGGGGGTGGGGGTGGGGGCGGTAAGCTAAACGTTTTCCTGCATTTCTCAACGCCTCAATATGTATCTTGTACTACGTAAATAGTAACACAAGTAATCGACGAACAAATCAGGTTTTATAATAATGTTGATTATAAGATCATGATTTATGTGAAATACCAGAGAATTTTGTAGAAGCGTTAAATGAAAGGGGAAAAAGTCGAAAACGAGTGAGTGAGTGAGTGAGTGAGTGAGTGAGTGAGTGAGTGAGTGAGTGAGTGAGTGAGTGAGTGAGTGAGTGAGTGAGTGAGTGAGTGAGTGAGTCTTGCTTTCATTATCAGACGCAATACCAGAAGCGGAACATCAGCAGAAGCACAGCCCAGTCAGCCCTATTTTCACAGTCTCCTTGTCTCCTAAGTTAAGATTTGGGGTAATTTTTTAGCTTTTGTCTCAGCCCTGGCTATTAGGAAACAAAAATGCTTGTTGTGAACTTATGCGACATGTAAACTATACCACGAAAAAGGTATGCTTCCGCAAAGTTCAAACATAAACCTTTTTGGAAATTTAATAACTCTTTGTTAAAAGACAAGAACTTTATAGAGTTAATTAAAAATGTAATATTAGAGGTAAAAAGACAGTATGCCCTCCCGGTATACAACTTTGAGAAAATTGGAGAAATACCACGGGAAGAAATTGAGTTTATTATTTCTGACCAGCTTTTCCTTGAGACCCTGTTAATGGTGATTAGGGGCAAAACTATCTCATATGCATCATTCAGGAAGAAAGAAGAAATGAGAATAGAACAACAACTGTTAAGTAATATAGCGAGTTTGGAAAGCCTTGGAATCTAATTTAACTGAAATTGAAAACATAAGAAAAGAGTTGCAAGAATTAAGAAACAAAAGGATGGAAGGTGTGGCTGTGAGATCAAGAGTGAAATGGGTCCTAGAAGGAGAAAAAACTACCAAGTATTTTTGTAATTTGGAGAATAGAAACTTTGTAAATAAATCCATGGGATACTTGGATAAGGGAAATGGAAATATTATTACGGATCAGGATGAAATCCTAAGGGAGGTCCAACACTTTTATGAAGAACTGTACAAATTTCGACCAGTAGACAATGTGAAACTAAGAAGCCTGCTACACGATGCCCCCATGTCAACTATTGAGAATTCAGAATCTTTGGAAGGCCTTATTACATTGCAGGAAGCGGGTTCAGCACTAAAGAATATGAAAAACAACAAAAGCCCTGGCCCAGATGGTTTTACTGTTGAATTCTTTAAAACTCTTTGTGGGTGTTGGAACTTTTCTTGTGAGATCATATAACAAAGGCTTTGAAAAAGATCAGTTATCAGTCTCACAAAGTCAAGGCATAATTACTTGTCTACCTAAGGACCAGAAACCAAAACAGTTTATTCAAAATTGGATGCCAATTTCACTGTTGAATGTAGCCTACAAGATTGCATCAGCACGAATGTCAGAGAGGATTTATGAAAGGCAGATATATGGGAGACAATATTCGGATGATTTATGATGTACTTTACTATACACAAGTTAACAAGATCCCTAGACTACTGCTAACTGTAGACTTTGAGAAAGCGTTTGATTCTGTGTCCTCGTCATTTATTGAACGATCTCTCAAGTTGTTTGGTTTTCCAGAGTCTATCATAAAATGGTTTGTCACATTGTATAATAATACATCCTCCAGTATATATTTCAACGGGCAATACTCAGGTTGGTTTGGCTTAAAAAGAGGCTGCAGACAAGGGGATCCAATCTCACCTTATTTATACTTAATCTGTGCAGAGGTACTGTCACTAATGATAAGGAAAAATAATAATATAAGGGGAATAAAGATAAAGGAGGAAGAAGTGCTATTGGCTTTATTCGCAGATGATACTACGTGTTTTCTAGATGGTAGTGAAAAATCTTTTAACGAAGCTGTTAACACGCTAGATAAATTTGCAGACATCTCAGGGTTAAAAGTTAAAAATGACAAGACTCAAGTAGTTTGGATAGGTAGTATGAAAATTAGCCATATTAAATAAATGAGAGACAGGAATTTCTAATGGGACCCGGGAATCTTTAAAATTTTGGGTATTACATTTTCTGTAAACATAGAGGAAATTGTTAATTTAAATTTTATGGACAAAATACAGAAATGGAAAGAACCCTACAATGCTGGGAAAAGAGGTATTTAACACCTCTGGGGAAAATAACATTAGTGAAATCCCTTGTAGTAGCTAAAATAGTTCACCTGTTAACTACTTTACCTGACTCCCCCCCCCCGGACTTGATATAAAGAATTGATAAGAAACTATTTTTCTTTGTTTGGAATGGAAAATCTGCAAAAATCAAAAGAGCTGTAAGTTGTAAACCATACCAGGAAGGAGGACTGAAAATGTCGGATCTTAATTCTTTCATAGCCACACTCAAAATTAGTTGGCTAAGACGGCTGAAACTTAAAAATGGGAGTCTTACGAGCTTGATGTCAGCTATTTCTCCTGAGATAGTGAAACTTTATTCTTATGGTGGTCAATATGCCTATTTGGTAATGAAAACCCTTCAAAATCCATTCTGGCAAGATGTGATGAGGCATTATAAAAAGTTTATTAGCAAATGTATTCAAACATGCAGTGAGGAATTTCTAGGGGAACCCATGCACTTTAATGGTAATATTATTAGAGACAGAAAAGTTATATATATTAAGAAATGGGTGGATGCGAAAGTCATAAAAATAGGGGACCTCACTAATGTGAATGGTACATTTCTGAATCTTGATGAATTCTATGTTAGGTACGATGTACCCTGCCTTAATTAGCACAGACTCCTTAACTTACATGGGTCTGATACAGTCTATAAAACAATATCAAACCAAATGTAATTGTCAGTTAGTCTCTCAGAATGAACATGTTAATAGGGGATGGGCTATTATTAGAAAAGGAAATAAGGAGGTTTCAAAAATTATCCTAGACAATAAAACGTATCCAACTGCACTTAGAAAATGGGAGGCTGAATTTAAAGACTGTGACTGGGCTGATATGTTTCAAAAGCCCTTCTATACCCAACTGAGATGGTTTCAGCTACGACTTTTACACCGGATCCTACCCACAAACTCGTTTCTTTTTAAATGTAAGCTTATTACATTTCCTTCTTGTTGTTTTTGTAAATAAGACAGAGAAACCATTGAACATATATTCTGGCATTGTCCATTAAGCAAAACCTTTTGGGACCAACTGTGGAATATGTTAAATAACTGAAACTATTCAGAGGAATTTCAGTTATGTAACGAAATGGTGTTGTTTGGTATTGGTAGAACTGAGGGGGTTGACAAAGCTTTGAACTTTATTAATCTCCTAGCAAAATTTTTTATTTATAAATGCAGATCCCTGAAGACAATACCAACAGTGGATAAGTTTAGGCCTTTTTTAAAGTCACGATATATTGTAGAGCAATATGCAGCATTTATTAATAACGCACAAATATCCTTTTGGAGACAGTGGCTCCCATTTATCCATGTGACTCTCTAAACGACGACACTATCTGTAATTGCCTGCATCATATTAGACGGATTGTCATTCTGCTAGTTTACTTATGTATAGTAGGTATAGTATGTAGTATAGTATGACGCTCCATATAGAAATTGTTACGCTAAAGATAAACAGTATTATATTTTATTAATCGCTTTGTGACAGAAACTGGTTTCAGATGTAGAGAAAAAATGATGCATATAATGCATAAATCAACTTGATGTAAAAGACATTATCTAACAATTATTTTCAATGTGTTATAAGCAGTCCAGATTGTTTACTAGTTAAATGTTCAGTACAATTCTTGGCAAAAAAAAAAAGAAAAGAAAAGGGGTGCGTGATGCCAAGTGAACTGTATCTACTGAATAAAAAAAAGGAAAAAAAAAACAAAACAGTTGTATATTGTGTGCTGGTACATCATAAGACGGTACCAAGGATTTTTAAAAGCATGTAAGCTGGCTTGTATTGGAAAGAGATTATGTACATGATAATTTTACTGTTTATTTTGTATAGCAAACTCAAATGTAGTCATGTAAAATTGTTTGTAATGGTACATTAGTGGACACTCTCCTTTGTCTTTCTCTTTTTTCCCTCTACCTCTTCTCTTGAATTAAGAATAAGGGATGCCATGTTATGTGAACTGCATATACTGAATAAAGAATATAAAAAAAACGTTTACAAACAGACTGAAAAATATATTTGCATAAGGTAAAGAGCTTTATAAATGTATTTTGCTGGTGTATAATTATGTTGTGCATTCAGGTTAATTCTAAGAATGAGTACATACATTAGTTCCTTTTTTAATAGGCTTTCTTTTTTTTATACATAGCATAAAAGCGTCTACGGGGCGAGGGCGAGGGGTGACTAAATCACGTGGCGTAAATTACCGCAGACAGACATCTATATATTGTGTATTGCACGTATGAATGAATTTTACAAACACCTGCTAAAGCTGGGCGTCCAGTATTTACTAGAAATGACTTTGTTTTGCTTTCCAAGTCAGTTAATGCTGCGAAATGCACGTTTTGAGAACGAGTAGAACAGTTCTACAGAAAATTACTTTGCAGATTTATTATTTTAAAGTCGCAAAATGTGTTCGAGCTGATATAATTAGTTACTAATTCTTGAAAAAGTGTTAGAATCTAATTTTTGTTAGCTGTACCAAGACTCTCCTCCCCCACTTGCAATTTTAGGTGTTCGCTGCTACTGACAGGAAACAAATATCGGATCATGAGTGTAAAGTACGAAAATTGAAAAAAATAAAAACTGAAAAAAATTTTATAATGAATTTTAACTTGACTCCATTTCCTTCCCTACCTTAAGTCGACCAGCACACTGAATTTCATCCAAGATCTAGCTTATCTACTGTTTAATGCAGTGGTTGGAAGGCTGGCACAAAGCAATAAGTAGGCTGCATCCAATCTACTCTCGTCACTGGCACAACCAGCCGATCCAAACTGGAAACCAAAGCATCTGCTGACAAAGATATGAGAGGACATTATTTCGTAACCCACCACAGCACTACGAAAATTCTTTGTAAGATACACTCTTATCCCATGCTACACACTGTAGCTGGAGCTTATTACGGTGCGTGTTCAGGAACTGGTGCGTAATTTGCAGCCGTGAATCCTGGGATTAGGCACAGAGAATGAAGGCTCAAAGTTTTCCCGACCGAAAAAGTTTGGAAAATCGAGTTCAAATATTGAGCATGTAGTAGCCCTCTCAATGGCGATCATGAACCGTATAACACGGTAAGCTTTGTAACAGTTCTACATGTTACCACAGAAACAAAATGCTTGAAAGACAGGCGTGCAGAAAACGTCGATCTGCTTATAATCCATAAAGATTCATACAAAAAATGCATTTATTTACGTAGGTACCGATAATGGTCATGTCTTTATGTATTGCTTGTCATGTCTTTTAAGCGCGAAGTTTGTTTTTATCTGGTTACCGTAGATGTAAATTGATACAAGATATACAAGAAGATTCAATGGACCTTCATTTTTAAAACTGAAATAAGAACCAGTCATTCAGATAGAGAACGTTAACAGAAAATGTCCCCCAAATATGGAGCCTGTACTCACCAGTTTTACTCAGTTTCAACAGCAAGACGCAGGTAAGATAAAATTGTAATGAAAGTTTCTGGCAACGAGCAACTACAATGTGTCTCCAAATTATGTCTTGGTATTTTAACTACAACATTTTTCTCCCATCACGCTTTATTAAAGACCAGGTTCACAACTGAAAGGTGTCCTTCCATGTTCGCAGAATCGTTACACATTGATTGTGCGTAACACCTGCCATCTGTTACGCAGACAAGAGTGAAGATAGACGCAAGATCCTGGGACGTATTTTTCTCTTGGGAACATGTGTCTGCATAATTGACAACAACCACACGCACGTCCGCACACACAGTAAAAATATAAAATGAGGTGAAAATATAGCATTAATCAATCCTTTAGTTTATGGAGGCATACACACGCATCATCCGGTGACTTCCAAGAGCTCTAGGTATGAAGTCGGAGTAAGCTGTTTCCCCACGGTCAAATGGGGAACTCAAGTAAAAGTGGTTTCCAAAGTCATAAAGCGGTGTCGAGATCCCACTGACACTACTTCATATTTTCCCCATAGCTCGAGGAGATCATCAAGCTAACCCGTTTTAAACGACGGAGCTGAGGGTCATCCCCGAAGAATCCTTCCGTCAGTGCATAGAAACATGGCAGAGAAGGATGGAAAAGTACAGTAGACTCGATGGGAGGTTACTTTGAAGGGAAAACCATGTTGTTTGGTGTTTGGAACTAAAATAAATTATTTGCGACGTCAGTCCCGTTACACACCTCATATACCTATATACGTGTGCGTGTATACGCATGTCAAACATGCGCGCGTGAATGTATGTATGTGCAATATGCACACAGTGGACAGTCACGAAACGGTATCCAGAAACTGGGACCATTGCTTTACGTTTCTTAATTCTAGAGCGTCCTTGCCAAACCATTGTAACAACTACTCCAGGGATAAATCAACATCTGCGTGGTGTGGACATCGTTTTATAACAAGACTCTGGCTGTTCCTTTCATCATCTTTCTCCGGACGAGCGAATTACTTTCGCTTCATAGCTAATCGAGACAAGTATCCTTTTTACTCCTTTTTATTTAGGAGTCTATTGCTTAAGAATATTTGCGAAAGTGTGAAGATTTACTTTACTAAAGGACTAGAGGCATGCTAATTTGTTTAATGATTGTGTAAAACTCACTGCAAAATACCATTTCGCCAATACTGGGTAAGTAGAGATATGCACATATAAACATCCCCATGCACAGAAAGAGGTCAAAATCGCGGTCAAGGTTTGCCTGATACGTTTTTAGTTATCCCATTGGCCAAGGCTTTCAAAACATAAACCTATCCATGCACTAACCTGACCTCTGTGCTGTTGACTTCTTTCTGTGCATGGTGAAGTCTGCAGACGTGCATGTCGAGTAAGGAAGGAAGGAAGGGTATACATTCACATTTAGGAAAATAGTATTGTACACTGAGCTTTATCCAATCATTAGAAAAAAATATTGCGTCCCACTAGTTCTGTAAACTGGGGCTGGATAGGAAACACCCTGCGCAGACCATTGGCAGGCTTGCACTTGACTAGAACCCTCATGGGGAAGAGGAGAGTTGTGAGGCCAAAACAGACTTGGAGAAGATCAGTAGAGAGCGAGGCACAGGATGCCGGAACCACATGGGCCCAACTGAGGGGGGCTGCCCAAAATCGGGTCCGCTGGTGAGGTGTTGCTCCGGTCCTATGCTCCTCGAGGAGTAACAAGGAATGATGATGATGATGATGAGTCCTGTTAACTCCTCTTTGGTGTCGTCGATGTCGATTTCTCTGTCCACGCTTCTGTCTTTATGTCCGTCCATCTTTCGATGAACCAATGCCCCTGGGACATGCGCTTTCCGATCCACTGGATGTTAACAGCCGGGAGAGTGTGTCTTCGATGTGATTGAAGGAACGGTTATGGCAGCACTTTTTACGCTCGATAGTGTGACAACGGGCCACCTGTCAAGACGTAGACATGAGCCGGCGAGCGAACAAAGAGGAGGCAGACATTTATGACTGTCAAGGGACTGAAGGTTACGTTCCGATGGTGATATATAACCTCGCCATTGACGTGTCAGGTCGATCTGGCTGTAAAGAAGCTCTTTGGTAAGACAATAACGTGCACATACACCTGCATCTCAGGTATATCTTCCATAATTGTGAAAAAAGCACAGTGTGACTTGTTAAAAAATGTTCATACCTCTGATCAATTGTGTTGATGACAATTCTGTTGTACACTATACAGCTTATGTGTATATACCTATGAGGGTTTTATTATGCCCCTCTTTGAAACAGGCCGATGACCAATTTAATAAAGTGATGCTGATTCACTTATAAAGACAAAGGATTTTTTTTTAAAGCAAACATCTAGTCCGCGCCTTTAGGTCACCTGACAGCTCAAAGTCACGTGATTCCCCAACCCCCTACACACACAAACCCCTTCCCCTTTTCCCTCAGTCTTTGAAGAATTTCATGATCGAACCCCGTTCTATCAGTGGTTCAGTCTTGGCGTTTATGACCAAGTAGCCGAACTTTTCGCCGAAAAGCTTGGCTATTTGCAGAGTCAGACTGGACAGGTCGAACCTGTGACACTGGCCCCACCTGCGTTCTTTGTGCTGACAAGACAGCACACTGCTGGGTTCCACGGGGCACATGCACAGTTTGTCAAGCGCACAGGCTACCCAGGGCTCCAAGACCACCTGTTAACGAAACACACACACCAGTCAGGCTGAGAAAAGAGGATCTAGAAACCTACACTACCTACAGAAAAGTCCTCTTTCTGGTTCTCCTCTTCTCTCTCTATTCCATTCACTTCCTGCATGTCAAATAAACCATCTCACTCGCTTATTCTCTCTCTCTCTCTCTCTCTCATTTTACCTCCTCTTTTTTTCTCTCTCTTATCCCACCACTACAGGAGTATGAGGACCCTCAATTAACTTCTTTATGCACCGTCACTAAATTGCGTGACAACAGGTAAATCAAATTTTATAAATATTAACGACGAGTATAATTACTGTTTTGTATATCTTCCTTTTTTAGTGTTTCGTGCATTTTGTTGTAGTAGTACTTTTTGTTTAACAAATTATTTTCTCTATTCAGAGTGAGGCCGATCAGTTAAAAAGAACTCACATTGTTTGCATGAACTGTCACCCTCGTTTAAAAAATGTCATTTTCATTCTTTCTCTCTCTCTTCGAGAAAACTCTTCATTAAATCTTTTTGTCGAACCAAGTAATAACCTAAGATGACTTAGGGCTAGCAGTCTGTAGTAACCGACTGGGGGAAAGTAAGCCCTGTTCATATCATTTTCTCCTCACTCCCACAGTGAAAGGAAAGAAGGTCGAGGACGACGGCTCGGACAAACAAGATTCACCTGGTTCATAAACGGTTCGTTGTGTACAGCGCTGAAGCCCGCCAGGATTTCTGGGAACTGGGTGAATGTACACTCTTCGTCCCCGTAGAAGTCGAACATGGTGCGCAAGGTATGGTTGGGGATCGAATCCATGTTGTGCAGGAACTGACCCCCGCGGCGCCGCACCCTGTCAAAGAAGACTTCGAGGTCCATGTCCCGGAAACGCACCGACGTGTCCATATACACCAGCACCTCCGCCTTCGCCACCATGGCCTGCAAGGTGAAGGACAGGTCAAGGTCCCATGGAAGCAGTTACACCGAAGCGAGTTTGCGGTCAGCTGTCTTTCAGCTCAGAAAGTAAGTGATGAATGTATTCGGTTGAGTCTGAGTCATATGCAACACAGAGCGAAACGGGGCAACTGGGCGGTCAAAGCGAGATCACTCACTTTCTTTCGACTACTTGATTCTGTCCCCTGCACCATTTCATGCGACAAGACTCAGATTTAAGAGAATATTGTTATATTTGTATGCTACTACCCCTACTACTACTACTACTAATCATCATCATCATCATCAACAACAACAACAACAACAACAACAACAACAATGTCATCCAATCCAGAAACTGTCGAAAAACGACACATTAGAATAAATTAATAACCATGTAGATAATGTGAAGAAAATAGTTATTTCTCTATGTTTTATAAAAACTAGAGATTGGGCTTTTGACGAACATCATCAGATGGATGAATAAACCGATAGAGGGAGAAAAATAAGGCAGAGGAGAAGGAAGACAGCTAGAAAGCGGAGAGCGAGGGAAAGAAGGAAAAACTCCGAGTCAGACGTATAGTGTCTAATGAGAAAGAATGAGAGAAAGAAAAAGAGTTAGGACGGGGAGAGATAGAGGTATAGATTCAGAGATAAAGATAGAAACAGAGAGGAGTAGTAGAAAAAAATAGGTCGGGTGGGGGGAGGAGTGTAAGGACTGTTTGGAGGAAAAAGTGAAGGAAATGTTAAAAGTGAATGGAAAGAGTGAAAGAAAGAATGAAGGAGAGATGAAGGCGACCGAAGAATGAGTGTAAGGATTGTGAGAAAGAAGCGGGGGTAAAAGATACCAGAAAGAGAGAAGTGCAAGGCGAGGAAGAGGGGAGGAGGATAATGACAAAGAAGATGAAGCTGTCGAACCGAAATTCATACCTTGATGATTATGGGCTTCCACCCGTAACAGTTTAAATTTTTGATGTGCGGTGGAAATAAACTAAATGGAAAGCTCTTTACAGCACAGTTGCAATTTTTCTCAACCTGAGCAACAAAAAGATAAAACAACACCATCAACATAGTTTACAGATTTCACTCTAATAAGTAATTTTCAATGTCTTCGTTTTCTTTCTTTAAATGGTGAGCATCTAGGCTTTTCGGTGTACATTTAATATCGTTCTGTATTTAAAGTGTGTGGGTTAACATTATATTTTGTATATTTAATATAGTTCTGTTTTAATAATATTACATATACATTACTATTTTGTGTGTACAGTATTACTACACTTTATTACCATTCTGTGGGTATTATGGTATAACAGTTCTGAGTAATTTAGGATTTTTGTGTATTACTATGTATTCTCTGTGTATTACTGTTCTATATTACTACCTTTTTATTACTTTTTCAGTGTATTACTGTTCTGTGGGTATTTTAGAATATTTTGTGTACCACGATTCTCCATTAATTTGTTACAGCTCTGTACGTATTACCATTTTGTGTCTATTCTATTCTGTTTTACTGTTCACCATTACCTGTATGATTGTTCAATATTACTATTTTTGTATTACTACTACGTGAGTATTCAGTACTAAACCGTATTACTAATCTGCATTAAAACTATATATTACTATTAAGAGTGTGGTTTATTGCTATTTTACGTGGCTTTAGCACTACTTTGAGTGGATTCGGTGCTATTTTCAGTGTGTTACTATTCTGCATTACTGTTCTTTGTATTTTTTGTTATTCTGTGCATATTTAATACGAAGCAATAATTAGTATGTGCATATTTAATACTGTTAATACTAATTCTATTCCTTTCAGCTATTGTATAACAAATCAGGGCTGACCTTACGTCTCTCTGATGGTGACAAACCAAGATCATAGTAGTAGAAAGCGTAATCCGTCGGGTTCAGCTTGTTGAAGACAAACTGCCTGAGGTTGTACACCAGGGCCTGGGACTCTGTGTAGTGGTTGGATGACGCCGCTGTCACGAAGATGTACTTTGTCACCATGACGTCCTCGACCATGGAGCGCAGCACATCTTGCGTCTGCAAGCTGAGTCGTAGCTGTGGGAGCAGCAGCTGTCGAACTCGGTCCTCCACAGATTCAGCCAAAGAGTTGGAGCACTTCGTGTGCACGCACGGTCTTCCTGCCCAGTGAGCAAGGAAGCAAACGTGAGGTCTAAAAAATCCCGATGCTTGGCAAGATGGTGATGACAACAGCGGAGTGAATTAATGGCGGATATTGGAAGTCGGCGAAGAAAGAGGTATTGTTATGAAACCGTCCGCTTGAATGAATAGGATATTTATTTGACGTTTACTTCTACTAAATGAAAGGAAGGTAACAGGCAAGCAACACACAATAAGAGTACAGAAAGGGAGAGAGAGCGCGCGGAAAAAGAAAGAGTAGAGAGATAATAGAGAGCTGGATGGGGGAGAGGAATAGAGGGAAGAAATATTACGAGAGAGAAAAAGGAAGGGAGGAGGGAGGAAAGTGTGATGAATGAGACCTGAGGGTGAAAAAAAGGGGTAAAGAGTATTGTGGAAGAGATGTGGGAAGAGAGGTAAGTGTGATGAGGGAGAGATTTAGAGAAAGAGAAAAAGAGTATTTAGAGAAAAAGGGAAAGTGTTATGAGGGAGAGAAAGAAAGATTATTGAGAGAGGATGGAAGTGTGGTGAAAGAGGGAAAGTTTAATTAAAGATAGAGAGGGAAAGTCTTTGAGATGGGGGAAAGAGAGAGCAAATGTTTAATGAGAGAGGGAAAGAGGGAAGAGAGAGGCAACGTGTAATGAGATGGAGGGGGACGTGTGATAAGAGAGGGAAAGTGTGGTGAAGGAGACTGATGGAGTTTCTCAAAGTCATTGCGCTGTATATATAGCATCCTAGATAATCTGTAATACTATGGTAGTTATCTGACATGAGTATTGAAAAATGGGAATAATAATAATAATGTGAACACGCAGCATCACGACCAAGATAGATCGCACTTTCTGCACAGACCAATAATGATAAATGAAAGATAACAATGGACTGTGAGATACTTATAGCCACACTGAACAACATAAAGATGAGGTACAAGAGTAGAACGTAAAGCGATAGATGAAGGTATGAAGGGATATAGGTACTGTAAACTGTGTGAGATGGAGTCATGACATGATGGTTAGCAGTACAGACAGTATTGCAAGGGAGTTAAGAATAGTAATTCAGGGCTAGTACTTTGTGAAAGGGAAAGGGATGGGTAGTATCAAAATTTGGGAGGAATGAATTTTTCTCGTAATCTAGTATATTGTGGACAACATAATAAAAATGTAACTCGGGTACAGTTTTGACTAATGCTTAAATCGGTTGTATACCTTATTTTTTTATAAAGTGTGATGAGAGAGAGAGGAAAAGTGTAATGAGAGAGAAAATCCTATGAGGGAAAGAGTACTGAGAGAATAAAAAAATTAATGAAGGAAAGAGTACTGAAAGGAGAACTGTGATGAGGGAAAGAGTATTGAGAGAAAGGATACGTGTGATGAGGGAGGGAGTGATGAGAGAGAGGTAAAATGCGATGAAGACGATAAGGAGAGTGTATTGAGAGAGGGAAAGAATATTGAGGTAGAAGTAAAATGCGAAGATGGGGAGTGTGTGGGGGAACGAGGGAGAGTGTATTGAGAGAGGAAGAATATGATGGGGAGGGAAATTGGGATGCTGGAGACGGGAGAGAGGGTAAACGGAATGGGGAAAATGATGAGGGAGGGAGAGAGTGAGGAAAAGGGTTATGGTGAAAGTGTGAGGAGGGAGAGACGGGAAAGAGTACTGAGGGGAAAAAAGAGGGAAAGTGTGATAACGGAGAAAGTTGAATAAAGAGTATTGATGGATAAGAAAAAAGTGTGATGAGGGAGACGGACGAAAAAGAAAGGGAAAATGTGCGAAGAAGAAAGGGGGTGACAGATGAGAGAAAAAGAAGGCAAATGTGACGATAGGGAGAGGCGGAGAAGACACTACTATCTGTGGCACGTTGCCTAGACAAGCTGTGCACACGAAGTAGTCTCGTCAATGCACATAAAGGCCTCTAAACGGTTTATAAAGAAGGATAAAAACTATAATCGCTTGTGCAGCCATAGTTAATCAGTTTTCCTTCTAGCGGAAATGTAATCCACCTCATTTGTTGAGGCTAAAATTGGAGACTAGTGTTCAGAATCGTATCTGTACTTACGAACATCTGTTTCAACTTCACATGTTGTGTTTGGTATTAATTCACGTTCAACCGTGGCATCTGAAAATAAAAAAGAAAGAAATAAGAAATATAGACAGACATTGAAGGGGGAGACGTTGCTGCTACAGTCATCACTGTCAATATTAATATTTTTTCCATTTCGCTTTTTTTTCCTTCGTAAGTGAATGATACCTACCCTGCAATTATTAGTCTACATGGCGAGATAGATGTTTATGTAACGCAGTTTGATATTTCGTGTCTATTATCTTTTTACCTGAAATGAACTGGGTAATTACTTAATGGCGAGTATTGATGTCGAAATGCTAAGTATTTGTTAAAGGCTAAAGGTAGTGGTATTGTTAGTGGTCGACTGTATCTAAGACAAGGTGCGAGGAGGACAAAGTCCAGAATCTCCTTCTCCCGTGTATACCCTCCCTGAAACATCAAGTGCCGCTGATGAGACCGAGGGAATTTTCCACTATAGGTTGGTTGGTTTTCTAGAAAACTGTTTCCACCTGTCGGCGATTTCGCGCTATGAAGGGAGCGCAGATCTAAGTACCCAAAGATAACCCCCGACGGGCGACGGCCAGTCCTACGTACATCTTAACTTTAACTCCGAACGTACACGTCACCTACAGACAGGGCCGGTTCTACCTATTAGGCGAACTAGGCAGTCGTCTAGGGGGCAGAGACGGAGGGGGGCGCAAAAATGGCCTGCTGTTTCTTTTTAAGATGAATAATTTTAGGGAAAATATCCTTTTCACAGAATGATATTAGCAGGACACCTTTCCTCTGCTTGTAGACTGACCAACACGCTAGCTTTTCAGTACATGTATTACAGGAAAAAAAAACCTTTATTCTAGGGCGCACTTGCAGTGACCACAGCTAACCAGCAGGGAAGTTGAGGGCGGATGAGGCGGCAAAAATGGCCTGCTGCTTTGTTTGTTTTTAAGTGATGAAAAGTGTTAGGGAAAAATATCATTTTCATAGAATGACATTAGCAGGACACCTTTCCTCTGATTGTAGGTTGACTTCACCACTCGAGTCTCTCAGTCCATGTATTACAGGAAAGCCCCATTATTACAGGGCGCTCTTGAAGTGACCAGCTAACCAGCCGGGAAGAAGAGGGCCGAGTGGGCGGAGGGGCGGTTTGGTGGATGGGGTCTGGTCAGAACGGACACCTACGATGGATGGGACCACATTCCACTGATACCAACCTCAGCTTTCTTTCTTCTATCCTACTTTGGAAGACTTCCACACTTATGCATTGAAAACATTGCAGCTGAGATCAGGGACAACAACACTGACTTGAGTTTGCTACGCGAATTTCTGTTTGGTTATGACAACTGTTTTATGTTCAATATTTTTTACACTTACGAACTTTGAACCCGAGGGAACTTAGCTAATGTCACGATCGCGTTCTTAGTTAATAAGAGTATTAAAGTCTTTAGCAGACAAACATCAAGGTAGAGTCACTTGAAGTTTATAATATATCTATTTTTTTGTCAAATTTCAGATCAATTTACTTAATTTACTGTCACGAACCTATTTTCTCCTTAGTGCTGTGTACAGCAGTGACACTGATGGCCTATAGTCTTGTACTTACTGTTGTGACTCATGGTCGTGAATATTTAAATTTCTTATTAATTATTAAATTTCGGTTCGATTGGTGTATTACGCTTAATTTAGTTGTCAAATTGTAATGTTTGTTTATTTTTATTCTCTAAGAGTGCGTCTGCTTATTTACAGTTTGAACGGATAGCTTATTGTTATGCTCTATTGACAGAATATTTGAAATTGGTTATTAAGAGATAATGCGTACTAAGATCTATAGTCTATATACTTCTCTTGTTTTCAACAAACCCTATCAGGCCGGACACGAGCCGTGCTGACTATTGCAGTGTTTCTGGGCAGCTGCCTTGATACCATGATTTACAACTTTGTAGTTCTAACTTCTAAGTTATTAATCAAATCGGACAGCAAATTATCGAAAAAGGTTTAAAAAAAGCCATTCTTTGACACTTCTGGGTTCTTAGACTTCTGTTCATAATGATCAGGTAAAGGCAGGTAACTGAGCTCATTGTTCAGCATGGCCCACACCAGGTACATGACTATAATTTTCCTAAAAATGAAAACGAAAGGAGGTTCTCTACAGTACATTTCAAAATGAAACTGGCTAATGGGGAAGAGGTGCAACGCCAATGGTTAGTTTATTCAAAGGCCAATGATGCAGTATTTTGTTTTTGCTGCAAGTTATTCAGCAATAAGTCTGACAGCTCATTTCTGCAGAAAGTTGGAAAAAAGACTGGAAAAACATTTCGACCATACTGTCTTCATATGAAAAAAGTGCAGCACACTTAGAAAACTACCAGACAGGGAGAGAACTTGAGCTGCGATTACTACATGATAAAACCATTGATGATGTCAACCAACACAAGATTAAAGGCAGGAAGAAGTCTACTGGCGCCAAATACTGGAACAACACAGATACAGCAAAGACACTGATGCGGAGGAAGTCTGTTCTGAATTACAGGTTGTGGATAGAAGGCTTCCCAAGCCTAAAATGAGCCCCAAAGAAGTCTTAAGATTCATTACACTGCACAACACAGGAAAAATTGTCTAAGGTCTTTCAGTTGATGTCCTGAATCCAAATATCACATTGGTTTTCATAGATCAGGTCAACTTTCTAAGCTATGGCCATATCTTCATTTGTACTTTTTTATGTACAGTTACAGATATTTTCACTGTATGTGATGCTTTGTTCTTAATCACTTCTACAATTTGAAGAATTTGCATGTGCCAATTTTTTACTAATTGGTATTATCTGTCCACTACACACACACACACACACACACACACACACACACACACACACACACACACGTCGGTGCAAGAGTAGACGCTGCAGTGCTTAATCAGTGTTCATTGACAGCAGCAAGCGGTCACTGAAATGTGTTCTATTGCACAACAGCAACCAGTTTGCCTCTGTACCCCTTGCTCACTGTACCAAACTGAAGGAGAACTATGAAGCGGTGAAGTATGTGCTGGAAAAAAATTGTTATGATCAGCATAAGTGGGTTATTTGTGTCGACCTTAAGATAGTTAACTTTCTGTTGGGGCAACAATCCGCTTTCACCAAGTATCCATGCTTCCTGTGCATGTGGGACAGTAGGGACACTGCTCATCATTATACGAAGAAGGACTGGCCTGTGCGGGAGGAATTAGTACCTTGCAGAGCAAGTGACGTCATCAACACCCCTCTGGTGGACAGAGACAGAATACTCTTGCCACCACTGCACATCAAGCTCGGCTTGATCAAACAATTCACCAAAGCTCTGGACAAAGACGGTGGCTGCTTCAATTACATGTGCCAGACTTTTCCGGGATTGACCATAGTGAAGTTGAAAGCTGGTATCTTTGTCGGTCCTCAAATCCGTCAGCTCATCACAGATCCAGAGTTTGAAAAGTCAATGAACAAAGTGGAACAGGAAGCGTGGAATGCTTTTGTTCTCGTCGTGAAAAACTTCCGAGGCAACAACAAGGCCAGAAACTATGCTGAACTTGTCAACAATATGGTGACTGCTTTCAGAAACCTCGGATGCAACATGAGCATCAAACTGCATTACCTTTTCTCACATATGGATTGGTTTCCTGAGACTCTTGGATCAATGTCCGACGAGCAGGGAGAGAGATTCCATCAGGAGATGAAAGAGATGGAGACCAGGTATCAGGGACGCTGGAATGCCGTCATGATGGCTGATTACTGTTGGACTCAAAAGAGAGACATCCCTGATGCTGAGCATTCGAGGGTTTCCAATAAACGGAAGTTCAAGCCCTGAATTTTGAACGGTGACGAGCATTGATGAGGTAACATACTGTTAACTTGTCTAATATTTAAGTTACAGTAATAGATGTTTTCAACAGTTACTTAAGATTTTGTGTTCCAGAACGATTTCTTCTCTTTGAAACCAATTCTGGGTAATAAACCAATTAATGTCGCAAAACTGTTAATGACTTATTTACAAGGTAAAAATTGTAAACAATTAAAGTAGCAGATCAACCTGACCTGACCTAGACAAATGGAGGTCATTTTCGGACTCAGCGGTACCAAATTATCATAAATCAGTTGAAAAAACATAGACAATTTTTTAAAAAATTTTGTTGTGCAGTGTTATCAGTAAACCGAAGAAATCTTATTCCTTCAGCAGTGCTTACTTTACAAAAATCACGAGATGTTAAAACCAACTACGACTGCTGGAAGATCAAGCATGAGATATGCAACATCGACGGTTTCAACACCGGATCTGGTCGACAAGTAACATCGTGACACAGTCACAAACACATCATCAGTCGTATAATGCTCAAAACAACTGACAGTGTGAGGACACCATTAATGTGCGTGATCAAAACAGCTAAAAACAGGGGGGAAAAAATTGAAAAAAAAGAATTGAGGGTGATAAACATATTATAAGGAGCTTAGACGGAAACACGTGCTATCGAGTATCAGCAAGTAAATAGACAATTTTGCATGCAGCTAAATGAGGAAGAAATAAGTTTTTACATAAACATGTTTCAAACTATCATTATATTTTGAATTGTAAAAAAAAATCCATATCAGCAGTCAGTTGTAACTATTGCTGCCCATTAAAGTTTGATCTGATTGACTTACCAGTCTGTTGAATGAATTCAGTTTGGACCATTTAATTATTTTTTAACTTCATTCCAAGCTTCTAAATAAAGTTCCAATCTGTAGGGCTCTATTCCAAATTCAGCTGTTTCATTTTTGGGGGCAAAATCGCTTCTTGAACACGACAACCTGAGCGATGTTTCTTCATTTCACTCGAAGACATGCAAATTCGTTGTTACAAATACTTCGATCACGTGAGAGAACTCTTCAGTATAGGAGAGTAATTTTTTCCCGCCTTCCTAGGTGCAGGTGAGAATGCCGTTGTTTGAAGGCTTATATCTTTAAAATTATGGATCAATATGTACTCATATTTTGGGAATTATTATTTTAAAACGAGCTTAACCCGATCATAAAGAAATAATGTTGCGAGCGAGTTGACCTTTAAGAACTGTTTTACGGGAAACATGACTGATGTTCTTAACTGAAGGTAAATGATTTACGTGAATATCTAATGCACGTTTGAAAGACAGAACCTTGACCTCTAAATTGTTACAAATAAAAAAATCATCCCAAAATATATCACAAAAGATAAGACAACAAAATAAGAAAAAGTCTTAAAAGCAGCATTTAACAAACTCTGCACAGTCATTGTGCTCTTACCTCTGAGCCTCATTTCCAACACTTGGGCCAAGGTCGCAATGTCTCTCGGCGATGAGTTATCCACGGTGAGTCTCTCAAAATTATCTCCAAAAAGACACTCTTCAGAGAAAAGGTTGGGGATTAAAAACTACACAGGAAAAATCTAATAAATCGTGGTTTTAGTTAAGTACAGAGAAGTCAAGAATATACAATTCACGAACACTCACAAACATGCATTCAGGCACGCGCGCGCGCGCGCACACACACACGGGGAGAGAAAAAAAGCCATGGCATTCACAAAATCACACAGTCACGCGCACGCACGCACGCACACACACACACACAAACCGTGAGAAAGATTAAACCCATGAACCAGTCCTGAAACCTCTTCGCCCTCCAAGGATTACATTGCTAAAAATATTTTAATCTGTTTGCTGCAAGTGCAGCCTTTGCTAGACAGGTTTTCAAACCTACCTCCCATGGTTGCTCCATGCTGCCTTCCCACGAGCAAGGCATCCTCATCCGGAAACCTTGGTCTTTGGGACCGATTCAAAATGCGATCTATCTCCGGATGGAAGATGAACAGGATGGCTAGCAGTACCACCACGGCCACGCAGACGACCAGCGGCATCCGCACGGCGGGACACCCTGCAAAACGCATGGTGGCAGTACTGTATTGAGAATAACAGCGCCAGCACGGACGTGTATAGGTGGACTGGTGTCTGTCTACGGAGACCAACTCTTATCGTCTTGCGAAGTTCTTCGCTGTTAGTCTCGGCGAGCTTATACAATGAACGTAACTAAGCCGGAAGCGTTGTACACAACAGTCTCGTTCTAGTAGTTAAGCTTAAACGTGGCTAAATCGGAAGCTTTGTACACACCAGACTCGTTCTATAACTTAACTGAAAAAAAATAGTCTGCGAGCAGTCCAGTAATACAAGTTCGTGGCGCCAGTGTGTGCGAGCGCTTCTGGGTTTCGCAGCCGTCGATTGCGCCACACCTTGGTGGATGCTGCAGAGGAAGGCTGTGTATCATGATCAATGCACACAGCTTCACGCAAGATAAGCTTGGGATGGCTCTTAAATCGATTCCGCAGTTACGACCCACCTGAGAAACGAAACACCATCTTTCTTCACCACTACTCATTTTTTCGCGAATTTAACATTAGTTTAAAAAAAAATATCAGCCAATCAAAGCCTGAAGTACACAATCAATCATTTATTTACTCAGTTTCATCAGCCCTATGCGTGGTAAACGGTGGGCACGAAACCTGCCTAGCTGTTAGCAATAGTTGTGTCAAAACATACCACATCGACACTCAAGACGTCAACAACCCTGATAGCATGGAAACGTTTAAGAAGCGTTATCTTTATGTTGATGTGAGATGTTTTATTAACGTTTGTAGTGAATGTTAGTTAAACGTTGCCCGTTGTGCCAAGGTTTTAATAGTGTTTGGATTAAATTACTAACAATTTCCTGGTGTTTCTAACACCTTTTCCAAAAAAAAAAAGTTTCCTGCTAACGTTCGTATAACATTTCATATTGCTTATGTAACATAGAACCAATTTTTGTAATGCAGATTAAATGTTTCCCAGCAAATAAAACGAAATGTCCTTTTAAATTACTATTTGAACATTAACGTAATGCAGTATTCAAAATTTATAATGTTATTTTAATGTTTTCAAACAGAACATTGATGTTGTATTGATTAACTACCATTGTGCAGTTTAAATTTCAGCAGGCATGTATGTCGATGCTCAAATGTTAACTGAACAACGTTTATTAATCAGAAAACCAGTAACTGCCAGAAAACTTGTGCACCTATTAATTTTATAGTACCAAAGAACATTCACCATGGTAATGAATTAACTATCTTCATTACTCTTCTCTTCAAAACAATCACAAGCACAATGCAGTACCACTGCAACAGATAAGCCACGTCAGGAACAAAAAACAGAAGAAATGGGTCTTGTTTTTTTATGAAAATAAAACGCGTACATAAGAAATCATACATTCTACGGTATAAACAAATAGTAAAACGTTTTTGAAAGAACATAACATACGTATTTTCTTAGTCTAAGTGCACGATGTTTGCACTCGATGCAACACCAATAAAATGTACTCGTTTTTTCTGTCTTTTCTTCCGCCATGTCTTTCTCGCCCATCTTTTGATGACTGCTTCAGTTGCCATGTCCGATACGTACCTGTTTCCCTGGCTGCTTCGTACAGCTTTTACAAAAAAAGGAAAGGAAAAGAGGATGTGAGTGATTGAATGATGACCCTGTGGTGTCTGAAGATGTAACGTCAAAGTAAGTTGAATGTTAGTATGAGTGACATACACAAAACAAATTGTTCCTTTATAATTGCCCCTGCAGATTAATAAAGGTGTATTGTATTATACTTCACCTTTTTTTTGCATACTCAGCTATCCCCTAACTGCCCTCTGGAATAAATAAAGTGTTGTCTCAAGCGTTGAGAGTGAGCATGATTATGCACTATATAAATCACACATTGTTTATTATTATTTTAACCAAGGCGGTGTTCATGAAACCATCCAGGGAGGCAATTTAGACGCGATTGTAAGTAAAGGATTGTTCTGCAACCCGAAGTGTTGAGCGAAAATACTTTAGATGACAAGATACGGAAAATTGTTTGGTAATGATTTGCACAATAAAACTGCTTTACATTACATATTATATATATAAAGTATATATAATATATCATTACAAAACCTAACTTACTGTTGATCAAGGTCTGCATCTTCAGTTCTTTGAAAGCACACTTTTCTTCTCTCTCTCCATTCTACTTATATTTTCGAGCAACGGTGTCGGTCGGGATGTGCTGGATAATTCTTTTCACATTCCTTGACATTCTTACCACTCGAAAGATAGGCTCTTCATCTGCAAATGAAAGAGAAGACTATAAAAAAATGGATCACACATCATTGACAAAGAAGGACATGTTGCAAAATCTACCTAGCCTTAATATGTTCACAAAAACACTGAGATTAAGCTTACCACACACACACACACACACACACACACACACACACCCGAGACATTCACAACAGCTATATACCTACACAGTCAACCCAGTTGTAAAATGGGAAGGTAAGGTAGAGAGAGTATGTGCGGCAGCAAGCAAACTTGTGTAAGCAACACTGTTTTCGACATCTTTGATCTTGTGAGAGGGACTTTAAAACCCTTTAAAAAAGACTGCGAAATTGAATAAGCAAACCAAAAAAAAAGCCTTTCAATTTGAAGTGCATAATATGTAATAGTCTTCATTACCTTCGTTGGTCTGAACATTACCTGATAGTGTTGCAGTTGTGGGGGACTATCTCTTCTTGCCTTTCTCTTGTTGATGTTACTCCATGCATATAATCGACACCTTTCTTACAAAGACCAGACTGGGGAAGAGTTGATTGAACTGGAGAATACTGGAGTGACCGAAGAAAATATTACGAACACTAACATGGAGTGGCAGCTCAGTACGGTAATCGTTGCCGAAGAGAAATGTGTGAAATATAAAAGAATGTCATTCCATAAGAGGAATGAACCTCGATTCTGAGTTTTTGCGTTAATTCCTTGCTTGGTATTAGAAGTAGCGTTTGTACATACTCTCACATTTGAATCACACCATACTGTCCCACCCGCACGGTGCTTTCTCGCACATAGGACGCAAGCTAGACAGCCAAGACATGCCGTTACTCGTTCGTTTTCTCAGTTAACAAGCTATAATTCATGGTCCTGCTATCCATACAGCCAGAGAAACATAATCGTTTACGCATTGATCGTCAGTGTGTGTGTGTGTGAGAGAGAGAGAGAGAGGTTTCGTTAAATGACGCCTCCTGCTAGTTCGCTTTCCTTCGCGGAAAAAAATGCACAACTTCTCTTCCCCTGCATCCCAGCCAGACTTATCAGCTCTTTGTCTAATGACCATACGCTCTCTACTCCTGTCACCAGAACGACCACATATGGTCACTGGATTCTTAAATTAATTACTGTAATGCAGAACAATGGAACTCTATTCCCTTCTGCATCAGCCATCTATTCACCATCGAATCTTTTAAATGTGCACTAAAAACACATCTGTTCCACAAGTGTTACTCCTTACACCAATCAACAGAGGTGTCAATAGTTATTATTATAGTCAATTGTCTAGTCCGCCTGCTCCTCTGCAGATTTATGAAACTCTCCATCCTTACTGTTTGCTCCTTGATTCCTCTTTGTCTTCTATGTTTGTATTGTATTACTTGTCTGTATGGTTGTTTCTCCTTCTGTCCTTCCTATTCTGTCCATGTCTCCTACTTGTCTCAAGCGTTGAGAGTGAGCATGATTATGCACTATATAAATCACACGTTGTTTATTATTATTTTAACCAAGGCGGTGTTCATAAAACCATCTAGGGATGCAATTGAGACGCGATTGTAAGTAAAGGATTGTTCTGCAACCTGAAGTGTTGAGCAAAAATACTTTAGAACGTCGGTGTCTGTCAAATTTAACAGTTGTTCCCTAGCCTTTCCCTTTAGCTAGTTAAAGTGCTGAATGGCTATCTAGCCGTGATTTCTATAATTCTTTGACGCTAGCCATTCCTGGTGCTGTCACTGCCAAAGACGAACAACTGGTCTTTTCACACACTCAAGTTGTAAACATAGCCCACCTAGTTCCTGCCCTTCCTTTACCTACGCACGTGTGTGCATGTTGGTCATTTCCTCCGTTGCACGCATGCATCACATCCGCATAGACGACAACAAACATGTTACCACCAGTTCAAGGTAATACCAAAATATGATACAATATCCTATAAAAGAGACTAAGTAATGAATGGTTAAGAGTTGTCCCTTTACTTTCGTGTCGTAATTCCTTATGTCAGATTTCCAGCTCAGATAAACAGTGCACCATTGATATCATCTGGTGACAAAATTACAAGTGGGTTTGGCTCGAAAAAAAAACCCACAAAAAACAGGATGACGAAAGGTTCATGTCCCGGGGAAGGCACAACAGCGTAGAGAGTGCAAGGGAGTCTTCGGTGCTAAGCAACGCCAAGAAAAAGAAACAAACGACGAAGAAAAAGATTTTTTTTTTAATGTCAAACTGCCCGTCAATACTTACGCAATCGCATGACTGCTTCCTTGTAGACTAGTCCAGGTGCTGTTAAATACAACCAGCAACACTACAGTATCCAGATCTGCAGACGACGTCCACAACCCGTCTGGTGACCGTTGGCGACTAACTAGATCTGTGCAAAGGGGTCACAGCGCGCGCAAGAACACCGCGGCGTAGCATGGCTTTTCGTCGACCTTCACCTTTTGCCTTGTTGCACTTGGGAGAGTGTTCGGGTGCTAAACATGCGCATTGCAGAAATCTATATCCCGGTTGCCATTAGAAACGCCGGCGTAGCACCATGCAAGGTTGGTAATGTCTTCGCGGTTTGCGTGTAAATGTTCTTGCAGTGTTTCTGCTTTCTTCGTGCTTTAATTAATATTGATTAAATCGTGATCGGAAACATATAAAATGCAAGGGGTTCTCATTTAAATATTTATTTTTATTTTTATTTAAAGACTCCTTTCTACCTCTCGTGAACACATTGTGTTTTATCGACCAGTTGCAGAAAAAAAAGCATGCACTAGTGTACATGTGTTAATAGTATCTTGATTACTGAAGAAGTTGCTTTATTATTGATATGTTTTATGCATGTAGATCTGTGTCCCCAACGTTTGTTGACACATTCGTTCAGTCTCTTGACTGGTACCGGTCGTTGGTAGTCGGGGGGGGGGGAGCACGTGGATAGACGCGGCAGCTGATAAGCCCCGCCCTTCATCTCTGTTTTGGCGGGAATATTCATTTAGGTATGTAGGTCCGTTTGTTTTGAGCAAGTCCTCTACACTCTACAGGACGACCAGTTCTTCCTCTGGCCACCGTGACGTCGACCACTCTCCCAGCAGGCCCGCTTCTACCGTTAGGCGAACTAGGTAGACGTCTAGGGAGCAATCACAGAGAAGGGCGCAAGGATGGTCTGGTGTTTTTGTTGTTGTTTTTAAGCGATGAATGATTTTAGTTAAAAATACAATTTTTATAGTATGACTTTTGCAGGAAAACTTTCCTCTGCTTGTAGGTTGACTTCACCGCTCGCGTTTCTCAGTATATGTATTACAGAAAAGCACCATCTTCGGAGGGCGTGTAAGGGGTGTTAAGTTGGACGGGAACAACTGCCACCCTCACCTCTAGCAGTTGATTGTCACTTTTCCCCATCATCTCTCCCTCTCACATACCCACTTTTGATTTTTCAGTTTGCAGCCGTGTTACTGTATTTGTTTGTAGCGCTGTGTTTATGTTTGAACTCACAGCGAAATGGGCAAAGTGCGCTATAATACGTGATTTATACTATTATTGTTTTTTCCCCGCCCTCTTCATACAAGCAACCGCTCACGCAAACTCACTTGCTCAGAAAACGAGACAAGGTTGCAGAAGAAAAGTGAAATGCCTAAGCGCGTGCCTTTAGTACCTTCTGATAACCCAGCCTGATTAGTGTGTTACTGGTGCTAATGCTGTATCGTGATGTTTTTTGTAGACTAGTGTAGCTTTATGTCTGGTGACGGAGAAGTAGGAGGAGAAAAAGTATCAATGTGTCCTTTTAAGTAATTACAAAGAAGTCAATCATTTTTGACATTTCTCGCCTACATGCAGGCCTGACGAGAGGTGGGGTTGGGCGGGGAAGGGTGGATGCAAGTGGTTGAGTCAGTGGTGTTGTAACACTTTGCAAAACGTTCTATTGCGTGAACGGATTCTTTACAGTCCTATAGTCTTTATCACGTCTCTTGGTGTGGTCTGTAGGCTGGAGGGCAACGGAATGGATAAGCTTGCCACTGCTTTTGTGTGGAAGGAAGGAATGTCACACGTGATACACAGTTAACCAGGTTAATAATAATAATAATAACAAAACATTTATAGAGCGTTTTTCCAACGATTTGCTCAAAGCGATGTACAGATATTATATACAGAAGTAACTAAAACTAAATGACCAACAACCATAAGTCATATTCTCGTATAACAGACACCGCTCACTTCTATAACAGGTTGATGAGGATTTAAAGTGAGGCTAAGTTCAGAGAAGAGGAAACAAAACGAGCAACAAGAATTAGATCTAACATCTATGTGACGGCGAAGAATGACAGCCGTTAAAGTAAAATCGACAACAAACAGAAAATAAGCCAATTACAAGTAGCAAATAAAAAATAATAATTATTAAGAGAAACAAGAAATCAAATGCAATTAAAAGAAATCTATAACACGAATAAACAGAGTTGAACAAGAAAGCAGAAAAATCGCTAGAGAACAAAGCAATTTAGCCTCTCAGGCGCAGCCTCGTCAGAGAGACTAGATAATGAGAGGGTCAACTCCTTCTTTGTGCTTACTTGCTTAAGAAAAGTATTGACGCAGTTGCGTCCCTTCGAAACTTGATGCTACGCGACAGTTGCTGCTCTCTTTAATGTTGATACACAATGGAGCAAAAAAAAATCTTGTTCAGCAAACGATAGGCCTTCGGGCTTGTATGAAGTAAAGAGAGAGCTGTTACTTTGTCATCCTCTGTCCACCTATATCCATTCTTGGTCTTATTAATTTCTCTTAGCTGTGATGCAAAAAATGTCATCATCTCAGGTGGAAGAATGGTAGACAGCTGTTTTAAAATGGCAGATTACTTTACTTCTTTTTGCCTCTTTCTGTTTCTGCTATGCTTTTTCATTTTCTTCTTTTTGAGCTCTTCTATCAGTCTGCTCAGTTTTTCTTTGAGATTTGCGCCTATTAGCATAATGAAAAGGAGTTAACAGTAGCCCAATTATCCTATATATCTGTATGTAGAATCTTTACAAACATATGCACACCTTCAAACAGACCTTTTAGTTTGCAAGCTCTGATCATCATCAGACTTATGTGCCAGTTAGAGCGACCTAGCTTGACAAATGTTAATTTAAAAGAAAATAAAATATGACAAAAACAAAGGCCTATGAATATAAAATTTGGGTTAGCAGTATATCTAGTAATTGTAAGTTATCAACCTTGCAAAGTGGATTTTGAATGGAGAAAACTCTAGGTACAGCATTCCACACAAGACTTTTCTGGGGGGGTTGACAGTTGTACTGACTTTCCTCAAATTGATCTGAACACAGACAGGAGCCTTTTCCATACATGTCAGATGGTTTAAGGTAGTCAAAATCTTTCCTTCTTGTAAAATTCATCCATATCTTGCACGTGTTGCAATAGCTGTTTCAATATATTAGTAACAAATATTTCAGTAATGCAAAACCAGTTATAGCATTATGAGACTGTACGTGTACAATAGCGTACCGACCGTGACCATCAACACCTCACCCCGGTGACGAATGCCTTAACCGCTTAGATTTTTAATTGGAAACAGCTAGATTCGCTCATTTGGACACATGGGGTACGGCAAAATACCGCGTGGGTTAACGCAAACGTCCGTTTTTTAAACGCACCATTAAAAACCAAAATCAAAACCACTATATGCACAGATGTCTGTAACGTAGCAAAGTTTAAATCATACGACAAATGGAAAATCAGAAAAGATACTGTATTAAAAGAAATACACTGGTTTTTTTTTCAAACTAGTTTTCGTATTAAATTTTCAAGCACGCGGGCAGACGTTTTCGAACTACAAACACGTAAAGATCAATGAATTTCTCTTTGGTATTGCACGACAGAGTATATTTCCAATGCATAGGAAGGCGGGACCAGCGACAGACACATATTAAAACAAGAGTACTTTTGGAAACAATTTGCAGGCTACTGACCTTTGACTGATATAGGGTCTTAACAGTCATGAAAGTGCATGGCTTAGGTGTGCCAACGTTAAAATTTCGGCCTTTCCACGAGGAACAAAAAAAAAAAATCAACTGCAATAAGTGAAATCAACAAGGAAGTTAGCTAATCTTCGTATTCACGTGAAAAGGGCGATTGGTACAGTGAGGCAGAAATAACCATCACCCGGTTCATTAAAGACAGTTCATTAACGGCACATGACTTCGCTCCGGTTGCTAATATAAGCCGATACAAAATCGAAAATATCCCTATCACCTGACGGTAAACAGCTGCACGCCCCACTCTGCACTCCCCTGTGAACAATGGATCATACCCGAGCCTCACTCCCCTTTGTCTAATAGGATCCACCGACATGACGTATTTCCTTTACTCGATGAGGCTAAGTCGTCAATTATTCAGCGCATGCGCAGTACGCGCTGGTCGCTGGTTAATGACCAACCTGAATGGTTTGCGATGTTTGCCTATATCGGTAGATATAGGCGATATGAAACTAACCTGTAAATTTTAGCCTCCAAAACCCATCGGTTAATTAATTATTCGCTACGATTCTCACTTACGATCAATAAGCGCCGTTAACAGTGTATACGTCACACTAGTGCACCATTCACAGCATTGCCAGCAGTCAACACCAAATGCAATCAGAGCGAGAGAATGAGCGACAGTTTGGGTTACTGGGACGTTGAAAGTCTGCATTTCTCGTGATTCTGAAAAAACTGCTACTTTAGCACGAGAAAAGCAGACTTTAACGTCCGAACAATCCCAGCTGTCGCTCATTCTCTCTCTTTGTTTGGTGTTGACGGCTGCCAATGTTGTGAATGGTGCACTAGTCTGACGTAGTACACTGTTAGCGGCGCTCGTTGATCGCAGGTGCAAATCGCATACTTTGGTAGAGAATAATTAATTAACGGATGGGTTTTGAAGGCTGAAATTTACAGGTTATGTTTATATCGCATATATCTACCGATATCTGCAAAAAACGCAAACCATTCAGGTTGGTCTTTAAGGTGGATGCGGGGGTCAGTCTGTTGCTGTTACTGAGACATATGAACGTGCAGAGATGGGTGGAAAAGATCACTGTTGTGTTATAAATTGCTGTAACAGTAAATTAAAAAGGGCAGGAAAAAAATTAGTATTATCAGCTTTCCAGATGGTAAATAACTAAAAATTCGAAATACGAAAATTTTGTGGTTATGCTGTAAGCTCTGTACAGTATATTTGATGTATTTCAATGATCTGTGGACAGGCTCCTCTTACTGATAGGAAAATTCTGTTTACCCTCTTCCTTATGTGTGCGTGTATGTGTGTGGAGGGCCGTTCGTAAAAAAACTGCAGCAAAAGTATTTTTCTCTCTCTCTCTCAAAAAAAGAAAAGAAATATATATGCATAGGGGATTTGGCAAGCATATCATTGTGAAACTTTATGGCAATATGCAAAACATCTCTCTGCGCATTTCTTTCTCCAAAGCAATGTGAACTGTGTAACAGCTTTGTGGATAATTATTCTTGCAACAGTGCTAATTTTATACTTTAAAGGACAAACCGAGTGCAAAATTTTTTCTTTGTGATTGGGTTAAGTTTATTTTAAAATAATAATTCCCGAAATATGAGTACATAATTACGATTAATTTTCAAGATATAAGCCTTTAAACATCGCCATTCTCACCTGCAACTAGGAAGGCGGGAAAAATTACTCTCCTATACTGAAGGTTCTCTTACACACCCTGAGTATTTGTAACAGCACGGACATGTAATACAAGTTCGTGGTAACAGCGAGTGTGCATGTCTTCAAGTCAAATGAAGAAACATCGCTCGGGTTGTCGTGTTCAAGAAGCGGTTTTTTTTTTTCCCAGAAAATGAAACGGCTGACTTTCGATTACAGCCCTATAGATTGGAACTTTATTTAGAAGCTTTGAATGGATTAAAAAAAAATAATTAAATGGTCCAAACTGATTTCATTCAACAGACTGCTAAGTCAGTCAGATCAAAATTTAATGGGCAACAATCATGGTCATTACAGTCTACGTTGTATTATTACTGATTATCTATTACTAAGTGGGCGCATTTGAATTAATTTTCCCATGTGTATTATTATTGTTAATAACATGTAAACACGTTTCAAAAAAGTGTTTTTCTAAGAGAAATTCCTGTAATTGTTTATATTTGATGGTTTCAATCATCGTACGTATTCCCGTTTAAGCTCCTTATGTTTATCACCCTCAATTCTTTTTTTTTTCTTTTTTAGCTGTTACGATCACGCACATCAATGGTGCCCTCACGCTGTCAGTTGTTGTTAGCATTATGCTGGATAAAGATACGACTGATGATGATGTGTTTGTGACTGTCACACGATGTTAGTTGTAGACTAGACGGTGTAGAAACCGTCGATGTTGCATATCTGGTGGTTGATCTACCAGTAGTCGTAGTTGGTTTTAACATCTCGTGCTTTTGTATAGTAAGCACTGCTGTAGGAATAAGATTTCTTCGGTTTACTGAAAGTCCAAGAATTGCTTGTACTGTATAAGTACCTGGATAACAATCGATTTTGAAACGTTTTGAGCAAATTCTTGAGTTCCAGGTGGGAACGAAGTTCGCACGGTATGTTTGAACAAAACAGAGACCTGTATATACACATCTCTGAACAAAGTTAATCCACTGGCGTTTGCGCCATTATCTTAAGAATTTCCTTAATGAGTACAAAACTAACTCCATATGAGTGTCGAAGAGAACATTCAGCAACAGCACAATGTGTCCTGGTCAGTTTTCTTTTACCGAGGATTGCATCTTTTCTCTTCGACTTCAGCTCGTCACTTCCTGTTTTCTCGACAAATCCAGGTATGCTTAAGCGAAAAATATTAATGTAAAATCTCTCATGCCTCTTCGTCATAAAATAATAATAATAATAATAATGAAGATTTTTATAGCGCATATTCACACTTAAAAGTAATTCATCAAGTATGATTGGATGGAGAATTGCTATACAAAGCCTGCTTCAACTCTGGCACGATCTTCACAAAACGAAAGAGGTTAAATTCTTCCACAATAGCCGACTAAACCAAGACTGCGTAAGAGAAAATTTTTTTTCTCTAACACAAGTAAAAGGACATTGAGATAGTCCAAGCTCCCGCAAATTTCGTTTCTTTCAGTGCCAGGTAATGGTGGATGGTCTCATCATGCAGTGAAAGAAGCAACTGCATCGAAGATGTAGATGACTTTCTCTTGACGCTTAGCAACATCAGTACTCAGCGCACTCCAGCGGTTTTTGATGCAAAATATGAGCTAACCAAAAGATGTGAAATCCCCCAGTATGTTTTTACCTACTCTGCCGAGGAACTATTCATTCTTGAGAACAATATTTTAATTTACACTGCTGGTTACATCACCGAAAAGGTACAAAGGAATTTGTGTTCAGAATGTAAAGAAATTATTACTGGAAAACAAGCAGGAACTGAAATAAGAGAGACCCTGTTGTCAATTAAGCAGGTACCTCATGCTAAAGATAGGCTGCCTTTTGTCTAGTTTTCTTTACTCGGGTAAAAAGGTGTTGATAGCGCTGGTCAACACTGAAATTATTACTGACTTTAAAAGGTTCTAATCTGTAATATTTTGTTGTGCTTAACACGAATATGACCATGAAAATTTTTTTATTGGCTTTCTTTTTGAATATATTTGATATAGTTCATTTTCTATGTTTCACCGTGTAAACTTATCCCAGTAGGACTGTAACAATATCCCAAATAAGCTTATAATGATGAAATATTGCATCACATTGCATAATACCATCATTCACACATCATCTAGAGTTTATTGCATCATTTTCTGAAGCAGTGCAGTACTACTGTCAGGCTACTGCTGAAGTAAGCTGACGTCAGCTGTGTACTATATAAAACCCAGACAGAAAGCTTGAGCATTTAAAATATTTCGTACTTCGTGGAATGCGGTTTAATCCACTGTTACATAAAGCTGTTATTATTTTATCCATTTAGTTACAGTATGGAACACTAATGCCTCGAAAGTACGTTAATACCGTGGACAATTTTTGCTATATTTATTTGTGGGGAAGTGACATTTGCCAACCAGAAGAAAAGTATAATTTCTCAAGTAAAGAAGGCATATCATGTTTACTTCGGATGCAAGATAAGTCTTGGGTCCCGCATATATCTTGTGCTACATGTGTAACACAGCTTTCACAGTGGTTGAATTGCAAAAGACCATCAATGCCATTTGCAGTCCCCATGGTGTGGAGAGAGCCAATCAACCATACAAATGACTGTTACTTCTGCTTGGTTCCTCCTCTTTCCGGCGGGATAACGAAGCAGAAGAAGTCGAAAATAGTCTACCCCAACATTCCGTCTGCATTGAGACCAGTTATACATAGTGAGGGCTTCCTATTCCAGAACCTCCAGCAGAATATTCTCTTGATTCGGCTGATGAGGATGAGGGTAAGCCGACCTGTTCTTCTCCTGGTCAGCATGCACTGATCAGGATTTTCACTGGGGTGCACCATCAACCGCACACAGAATAACACAGGAAGAACTAAATGACCTGGTCCGTGATTTGGACTTCTCCAAGAACAAGGCAGACCTGTTAGGTTCAAGACTCCACCAATGGAATCTTCTAGAAGATGTCACAATTACTTCATATCGAAAGCGCCACCAGCAGTTGGAGCCTTTCTTCAGAAAGGAATGTAATCTGGTATTCTGTTCCGATATTGAGGGCCTCATGAATGCCTTAGAAATCCCCTCATGACCCACAAGAATGGCGACTACTTGTAGAGTCTTCGAATAATAGTCTTAAAGCTGTGCTTTTGCACAATGGAAACCGTCTTCCATCTATTACAGCAGCGCATGCTGTCCATGTGAAAGAGACGTACTATAACTTAAAGCAGCTACTGAATTCCATTGAGTATAACAAGTACAGCTGGCACCTCGAAGGTGATTTGAAGGTAGTTCGCCTTTTAACTGGACTGCAGCAGGGATATAGAAAATACATGTTTTTCTTATGTTAGTGGGATAGCTGAGCAAGGGAATTGCACTCCTTGCGGAAGAAATGGATTCGCAGACAAAATAATAATAGTGAAGATTTTTATAGCGCATATTCACACTCGTAGAGAGTATGCTCTTAGCGCTTAAAACGGGGAAGAGACGTGGACTAAGTAGATACAGAACACAGGCGACGAAAGAAAACGACAGTACTGACAAAAACAGATAACAAAAGGCATCAAGTAACAGGAACAGAGAAAAATAGTGATGGGTAAAGTAGCAAGAGGGAAGGGGGGGGTAAGGACTAGCATTGTGGACTAGGAGTAGTGCTCAAGGAAGAGGTGCGTTTTCAGTGCAGATTTGAAGGATTCAATTGTAGGAAGGTGGCGGATATGGAGAGGAAGAGAGTTCCATTGTTTTGCAGCACAGTAGCCAAACGTCCTGTGACCATATGTTGTTGTTCTGGTGACAGGAACAGTCAGAGTACGGTTGTCAGAGGAAGAGCGGAGTTGTCTGGCCGGAGAGTAAGGGATGAGGAGTTCAGAGAAATAGTCAGGACAGGAGCCAGCAAAGAAATTAAAACACAGCACAGACAGTTTGTACTGGATGCGAGAACGGACGGGTAGCCAGTGTAGAAAACGAAGGAGAGGTGTGACATGGTCCCGTTTCCTTGCTCTAAGTACCAGACGTGCAGCAGAGTTCTGTACTCTCTGGAGTTTCTGAATGAGGGATGAGGGGCAGCCTGCCAGCAAGGAGTTGCAGTAGTCAAGTCGTGAAAGAACAAACGCACAGACAAGAGTGTTGGTGGCACGTGTAGAGAGAAAGTGACGGATGGCACTGATCTTACGGAGCTCATAGTAGGCAGACTGACAGACAGCTGTAACATGTTTATCAAGGGTCATGTCTGCGGTGACAATAAATCCCAGATTCCTAACGGATGACGTGAAGGTGATGTTGCTGTCGCCCACCTTGATGTGATTGGGCAGACTGACTAGTGAAGGTTGATGTCTTCTTCTATGGCACAAGAGGGCTTCCGTTTTATCATCATTTAGTTTAAGCTTGTTTTTCACCATCCAGCCCTTGACATCACTAATACAAGCTTCTAGAGAGCTAATAGCAGAGTGAGACTCAGCCAGTGGAATAGAACAGTAAAGCTGCGTGTCATCTGCATAGGACTGATGAGACACCTGGTGAGACCGGATGCAAGATGAAAGTGGTTTAGTATACAGGATGAACAGGACTGGGCCAAGTACTGAGCCTTGGGGAACGCCACAGAAAAGTGAAGCAGGGCGAGATGTCTGACCATCGACTACCACAGTCTGGGTCCTATCAGTGAGATAGGAGTTGAACCATGAGAGGGCAGGTCCAGAAATCCCGTAGAGGGTGTGGAGTCTGTGAAGAAGCAGAGAGTGGTCTATAGTGTCAAATGCAGCAGACAGGTCCAGTAGGGTTAATGGAGAAACATCACCACTGTCAAGAGCAGATAATATGTCTGTTGTTACTTTAATAAGAGTGGTCTCAGTGCTGTGGAAAGGTCTATATGCTGACTGAGCTTGTGGAAGAAGATGGTGGTCTTGTAAATAGGCCCAGAGCTGTGTCAAAACTATTTTCTCTATGATCTTAGAGAGAAAAGACAAGTTGGAGACTGGGCGGTAGTTGTTTAGCACATTGACATCAAGCGTGGATTTCTTTAGAAGTGGCCTCACCACCGCATTCTTGAACAGAGATGGGAAAACACCTGACGACAGGCTGACATTTACAATATGTGTGATGGCAGGAAGTAGAGTATCTAGGCACTCGAGCAGAAGGCTCGTGGGCATCGGATCTAACTCGCAGGTTGTTGCTTTAGCTTTTAGGATGACCGCTTTTACATCGGTCTCAGAGACTGGTAGGAACTTGGTCATGGAACATCCTGGGAGGACATCACAGGAGATGCTGTCAAGCGCCGACGCCGAGTCTAATGATGATCGAATGTCCGATATCTTGCTGGTGAAATAATCACTAAAAACTTGCGGCAGCAGTGAAGCAGGGTAGGCAGTAGGCAGTAGGCAGTGGTGTTGCTGTCTTAGATCCAGTCATTTTATTGCAAATGGCAAAAAGCTTTTTGGAGGAGGTGCAATTAATTATTTGGCCCTGAAGGTATGATGTTTTAGCCTCATAAATGCATTTTGCCACGCTTCGCTTTGCAGCATTGTAAATTTCTTTGTGGATGGCGAGTCCAGTCTTCCGGCAAAGACGTTCAGCTCGCCGGCGCGTGCGCTTCAGGTCACGGAGTTCGACACGGATCTGTGAATGCCAAGGCGCACATTTAGACTGGCGCATCAGACGTCGAGACACTGGGGCGTGGTCATCAACTACTCGACGTAAAACACAGTCAAGTTGCTCGGCAGAGGGTGGTTGGAGGAGCTCCATCTGCAGCTGTGCTTTGAATGCCAGTCTATCAACATTTCGTAATGAGCGAGTGGATCTAAAAACTGGCGCCGATGATGGGCATTTGTGATCAAGTTCGATCAGTAATGTAGCAGATGGAGAGAATATCCAGCACCCGGCTCTGGTCAAGGCTCACAAAATCCTGCTACCACCCCTTCACATCAAACTAGGTTTGATAAAAAAAAAACTTCGTGAAAGCCATGGACCGGACTTAGCCAGCTTTCCAATACCTGCATGAAAAATTCCCTCGACTCAGCGAGGTAAAGATTAAAGAGGGAGTTTTGTGGGTCCTCAGATTTGAGAGCTCTTCAAATGTGACCGGTTCAACAACTTGCTGCATGGCGAAATGCTTTTCGCCTAGTGTCTACAAACTTTTTCGGGAATGTCAGGGCAGAAACCTACAAGGAACTAGTAAAAGACATGCTGATGCAGTATCAGAAGCTTGGCTGCAATGTCTCAAAAGATCCACTTCCTTCATTCCCATCCGGATTTCTCTCCTGACAACTGTGGTATGGTTAGTGATGAACATGGCAAACATCTTCATCATGATATCGCAACAATGGAAAAAGATACCAGGGAAAATTGTTCACTATCACGCTAGCTGACTGCCGCTGGACACTCCCCAGAAATGCTCCCGAACAGCTGTACAAGAGGCAGGCAAAGAAATCTAAGACGTAGTTTATGACTTGATTTTTTACAGGTATTAACCATAAGTCAGTTACTATTAGCATGCATTTCGCGATGTACACAATAATTATTGCAGATTACAAAAAAACTAGAGCCAATTTTGCATTTTGATTGTCATATTCGTGTTGACCACATAAAAATTGATAAGGAATGACCAATTTTATTTCAGTAACATGACTTTTGTAAAAATGTGTAGTACTGGCCGGCATGTTCTCTCCGCCAGGGCAAGAGGAAGAGTTAGACACAGGCTGACGTAAAGGACTCTTTCACGCATTAAGCAGAGTCACACTACGCTTTCATCAGTTTTCGTTTCTTCTACCCACTACCTAATATTACCACTTCGGCACGAGCAGGCAATCTTGAAAGTGACTAAGAACCTCTTTTTGATTTAAATCGCTCTTTCTCCATGTTAATGAAGATGAAATTAAGCTCATAGAAGATGCCCACAGTGAAAAAACACTCACGCTCACCCAGTCTTCTGATCTGCGCATGGTACTAAGAAAACTGCTCAGTTCTCATCCTGCAGACAGCAGACAAGCAAACAGCTAGACTCAATGGAAAGACGTTTAATAATGATTGCACTTCACCATGTTTACAAGCGTATTCATAGAGTTTTGCCTCTCCATTTTGTATAAACATCAGTTATTATCTATTTCATACAAGATGCTTCTTCAGCTTTTTCACACACATGCAACCCTTCTCCCATCATTGTTTCCTTACAAAAATGTGCTGATGCACACACACGAACATAGTGTACTTTTGAACACATGTATTTTGTGGTCTTAAGAACATTCTGCTTCTATTATCTCAAGAACATTCTGTTTCTATTATTGTCTTTTCTTTGGAATGTTAACACACAAAGACTGGAACAAAGGCAAAAGAACCAGATATAGTGATTGTCTACAATGTCAGGACTTGGTCACTGACAAGATTATAAATTATTTCCCATTATGTTTTGGATTCCCTCCAACAGTCCCCTATATGGCAGCAAAGCATGATTTCTTCTGCTGTTTTCTAAGGATGTTACTCACCATTGTTGAAGGTATTTATACTACATTAGCGAGCACCGATTCAGAGTACCTTGCTTCTAGTGATTCATTTTGCTGTATAAACATGTAAATCACTTAAAATGATCTACCAGTTAAAGATGCCAATACATTTTTATCACTTTCCTAGTCAGTTACATCAAGCTTCTTTACATTCATTCATGTCCAAGTTGACAGTTGCAGTTTATCAATTTGTTCTTTACCCTAGCAAATTTGTTCATTCCCACAACCAGTTATATCTGTTTAATAAGGAGATTTCTCTGTAATCAAACTTTCATCCAAAGACATCACAAAAACCATAATCTATTGAACAATACATATGGTAAATGTAAAAATACACAAAAAAGGGATAAAAGTATCTCACAGCCCTGCAGTTCAAGTTTATGCCCAAAATGCAAATCTTTTCCAGGAACAAGCATTAACAATTTTGACTGTATCCTTGGCACTAACAAAAGCATTCAAATGAGCAATATTTTTGTTACTTTGAAGGTAACAGCTCATGAGTTACAAGAAAACACAAGTGATTCTTACATTGTTAGTGCTTATGTAAACGTATATACCATCCACACAAGTGTTTTAATCTTTTCCCATCCTTCACATTCTCTCCCCCCACCCTGTTTCCCCTTCTCATTCTCACACACACAAAATATCAACAGAAGATAATCAACTACTGTGTAAATAAATATTATACGAGGGAGTAGAGAAGGAAGTTAGCCACTAGAAAGGAAGCTGAAATTTAAACTATATGCATGCACATCCACCGACTTCCTTCAGCAAGAATACTTGTTCTAGAAGAATTGATGAAATGTTCTGGTTATGAAATAACAATACAAGCTAATGACAAGCATAAAGATAATGGTCTCATGAAGCAAAAGCTTTAAAGACCTCTGCACTCAAGGGAAAAATCAGGCCTCACCAAAAGTTAAGAAAGTATGACTGGGTGTCTTCACAGCCCTGTTCTGAGGAAGTAGTGGAAAAGCATAGGAATTTGGGGGTAGGGGTGATAATGTTTGGTGTATAAAAGTTGGCCTGGAAGTTCTAGGTTTAGTCAAAGCCTTTTTGTATTAGAGCAGTCATATCCAAAAGATTTAGTGTCAAGGACATTCAGTCAGTGGACTGCTGAACATCTGGTGCTAAAAACCCATATTCTTTAACTTAAAATTATAATCAGTACAACATGGGATTCCTCCCCTTCCCCGCCTCCTCTCAAAAAAAAAAAAAGCCTTACGGAACTCTTTGAACAGTCCAATTTAAACTTAAAGACAAATATTAGATTTCCACAGGCTAGCCATTTTAAGCATACTGTGCATTTTACAGTACTCCAAATTATAATAATCAGAGAACATGCAATTATGCAAATCTATGTTCTCAAAGTTACACATTTATGCCATTACTTACTTTTAAAAATAAAATCTGGTTGTCTGAATTCTGAAGCCAAGTACATGGAAGCACATGCTGTCACCACCAAATAAACTTCCTAACTACTTGCCAGTTTCCTCGCTTTTCAATCATCAATCACACTCACACAAACCTTTCTGGACACTTGCTTAATAACTCAATCATACCTATGCCTTTGGACCCAGCCATACATTCACCACTTCTTTCTGCTTATCTCCTTATGTCACATCCTGATGGATTCCTATTCCAAACTTCTTGCTGCTAAGTTGTTCTTTTAAAAAAAAAAAAAAATTTCCAACATGCACAGATGGTTACAAATGATAAACATTAAAAATAAAAAAAAAATTCACCAATTCATGCGCCACCGCCCTGGAAAGTAACTAGCACTTGCATATGGAAAACAAGAAAGTCTGTATATGGAGTTAAAACTGCTGTGAGGCTGCAGCACCTCAACGGCCATCACGTCGTCCGGACTGACCAGATATCACTCCTCGAGTGGCTTGAGCAACTTCCTGCAGGAACCTGCAGATGAGCAGCAGCTTTTTTGAGGAGAGCAAAGGATGGGGAGGCTGTGGTGAATGGAGGCAGAAATAAGTCTAATTTCCTCCAATGTTTTTGTTTTTAGTCCAAGACAGTGACTATTAATAATTTCCGGAATCTATTCCACCAGTCTCTACAGGTGCATACATCTCAGTAAAGCCTAATTGGATGAGCCATGCTCTGGCTTCTACTCTGACTACTTGCAAGTGTGTGTTAAATGTTAGATGATACAGGAGGGTTCCACAAAATTTTGCTTACAAAACTGAAACCTGTTGTTTGAATACTTAAGCCGCCTCTGTGAACAGTGTTTGGGTGAAGACAACTCTGTTTAAAAATGGTTTTACTGTTTTACTGCCCAAGCACTAATAAACCTTTATCCCTGATTATCCTGTATCCTCACTATTCCTGATCATGTGCTGCCATGTAAATTCTCACTCTTGCAGTCTGACAGCAGATATGCGATGCCTATATGCAGAACAAATTGTCACCACAAAACTCATTCATTCCACATGCCATTCACTTGATAAATTCTGCTGGCCAAGATCCTGTGTTAGGTCACCAACTGTATCTACTATTGCTGGGTGTATGTGTATGTATATAATTATATAGTGTGAGAGAAAAAAAGAACTTATTTACTGTAGTCAACATGTATATGTAGTTATCTGTATACTGCTAGCATATGAGCACCACTGGTAATTGCCCTTGTGAACTAATAAAATTTTATTGTCTTGTATTCGAGCAAATACTAGCTCTTTTCCCTGGTTAACAAAGACTTACGTTTTAGAATTGTGAACTGTGGTTCCACCAAGCACCACACGTACACCTGGTGTTGTCCTATTCACCTGGTACACAGCCAGGGCTTCTTCATATGTACAGCCTCCAATGATAAAGACAATGACATCCTGAGGTCTGTGAAATACAACATAAAGACATACTGAGAAGACAGGTGGTGCATTTATCACAAAATGCACAGATAAAGTGTGTTTTACAGTGTACAACAAAATATTTGCAACTGCAGAACCTTTTTTCTTTTATGTGCTTTTAGGTACCAATATTGGTACATAAAGTAAAATTTATTACCCACAACAACTTTTGAGTAAAATATGTTTGACACATCTAAAATTGCTTTCAAAAGCAGCATACACAAACAGAACTATGAAATAAATAAACATCACATCCAATAATCCATGCCCTGTTTTACCTGTCCTTCAGCTGACCGGTGCCCAGGTATGGATAAGATGCCTCCTTCAGTTTACCTTTTATGAGCTGATCGAGTATACACTGTAGCAATGGCTTGTGCTGGGTGTATACATTTTCTACACCCTGTAAAAGGAGCACAACAGGGCTCATAAATATACATCATAATGTCAGGCCTCTTTAAACTCCAAAATTTGACACAGATGCTGGGAAATCATTCTAGTCTTTTAGCTTATGCATTCTTCTAAAGCATGGTATTTAGCTTCTAAAATTACTGTTGTAGTGAATTTTTTACATAAGGTCCCACCATCACCATCCTCTTTCTATGAAACATAAATTGCTGTGAACAACTTTGTCCCTTGGCATTCTAAAACTTTTCTAAATTAACATTTTCATTTACAATGCAAATACACAAACATACCCACAAGCAAACATGAATTGAGGAATTAGTAAAATAAAACAGATTTTAATGATAACAAAATCAAGATTCATTAAAAAAAATAATTACACATTGTTTTCAAAATCTGCCAGAAGTGTAACAATGAAATGTTGTTCTTTTTCACCTTTAGTCCCTTTAGAAGACGCTTTGTTATTGCAACTGGGTCTTGATTTCCAAACAAGTCACTACCACGGGCTTTGCGGCCACCATAGTCCAACATTGCTTGTACCATCTTTAAAAGCATGTAAAAAATATTTAAAAATTAAGGCTTAAATTAGTTAAAGTTGAATACTTTCATAATTTATATAACTGGTCTTACTGGAAAACTTCTCATTAGCCAACTTTTTCATTTTTTTCTCTCACTCACACAAATACACACCCCTCTATGTTCCTCAGCCAACCCTCGCCGCTTGAGAGCTTCTAACAGTCCTGAAACATCATTGTTGCTGTGGTTCTCATAGCGCAGTGCATACAGCATTACCAGACGCAACATATCCACCTGGCGAACTTTTTCACTTGAAAGAAGACCACGTATCCTCTAGAAAAAAACAAAATACTCTTGATGACTTCATCAAAATATCTCTATGCAACTGTGAACATATCTGTATGAGTAAATCTGCATTTTTTTCGTCTGTATGTGTGCATTTGTGTGTATGCATGCATGCATGTCAGGAACTGACTGTGGGAACAGTTACCCATCTGCAGATTCAGTATATAAAAGTGTGTACTGATTGTGCACCAGGAATATTGTTTTGCTCAGCTGTTGAATATTACATGAGCAGCACCTGCTAATCAAAGGAAACTCTCTGGAGCTCACCACCCACTGGTATTTTGTCAACAATGTAAGCTCATCTTTCCATTCTGACAGTCAAAGTGGCTAAACACTTTTATTGTGCACAGAAGAAGGAATCATTTTGTTTTTAAGCCTTGTCTAGACAAAACAACATTTTCATGTCTTGAACTTTTTCTCAAATATGAAAAACAGTGGTTTTTTGTTGAAAATTGTTTTCTATATTTCTGCAAATTAGAAATTTAAAGAAATGCTTATTGCCACAGAATTTTTCCAAGAGATCAAGGTCGAATTTTGTTATCATGATGATGTTTATTACAATGTTTGTTAAAGGCACTGAGCCTTCACCTAGGGCTTTTGAACCCAAATTTTAATTTGTTTCCAAGTAAGATAGTTGCGTTTGTGTGCAAAATCTACCACCTTTATAGCTTAAACTTCAAAGCTTTCTCACAGTCTGTTGTACTCATTGTATTGTATAACCCACTGGTTCTTTATTTTAAATATACTTGAAAAGAAGGGAACAAAAAGAAACCAAGCTGAAATTTGCAAGTATTATTAAACTGAGCATAAATTTATGGGAAGCCAACTGGCAGGCCTGTGTTTTGTGAGAAATAGAACATATGCTGTCACATAGTGTGTACATATATCATAGTATGTGTTGTGTGTGCATTTGCATGTGCAGATAATAAACGAGATTTTACATTTCTTAATCTTAAAAAAAACTATGCTAAATTCTATAAATATATATCTTCATGTTCATTTATATTTATGTACCAACAAGAACAAGCATATATGTACATGCAGGCATACATGCACATACACATGCACACACACACCTGTAATAAAGCTGAGTGATCTCCCTGGCAGGCAATCTCCTGCTCAGTTTCGGACACTTCCAGCAGATTGTGAGCACCAACTAAGCGTGACAGTTCTCCAACTACAGTGACATGTTTTGCCACAGCTCCTGACATCTTCTTGAACTGTGGATAGTTCTCTACAAAGGCCTGTTTGATTATCATAATAAAAATCAGAGTCAATGATGGTGATGGATGCACAGCATGCATGCATTACATACCCATTTAGTGCCAGCAAATACAACATGGTGTTTCCCTCTACAACTTGAAGACTTTAATTCTTTTGAATCAGAGATTTTTTTGCACAGCCATGCAGGTACTTTCTTGAGGATGGGTAGAAGGAACTTTAGATGCTATCAGATGCCAAGAGAAGGGAATTTACCCTATACACTACTCAAAAAGTTTGACCGATAGGAGTTACTTACACAATAATTTAGGCAATTCAAAGCTTCAAGAAAAAAATTGTGTATATTATGCACAATGTTGTGGTTTCTTCAAGTTTCCAAAAAAAAATTATTTTAAAAGAAATCATCTTAACCCTTATTTTAACCTTAACCTGCAATATTTTAACATTTTACATATTTTATTCACTTGAACATTTTGCAGGCACTGAACTGGCTGTTGTGATCCTGGGACTCTGTTGGATGTTGCTCATCTCTTGGTGCCCCAAAGCACCACACAGTTTTGTCACTTTACATGTTTAGTTTAACAGTACAGATACCTGAAAGTAGGATTTCCCAACCCACCCAGGATAGGATAGAATCTAGGATATAAATAGGATCTGGGTGATCGCCATAAGATCAGGTTTACTACCAAGTACAATCTGTACACATCCCTGGTAGTACCTATACTGCTCTACGGATGTGACACGTGGACTCTGCTCGCCGAAGTGGAAAGAAGAATCCAGGCATTCGAGAACAAGTACCTGAGCAGGCTGCTCAGGGTCTCATACAGAAAACACAGAACTAAAGACTTTGCATGAAAGAAGACTGACACATTCGTACGACACCAGAAGCCTCTACTTTTAACTGATGTAAGCTGGTCTACTTTTGTCATGTGACCCAGCACGGCACCTTGTCGGCACCTTGGAGGACAGTCAATGCCGCGGTGGCCAGAAAAAGAACTGGCTTACGAACGTCAAAGACTGGACTGATCGTACTGTACAGGACCTGCTATCGTTCAAAATAGGCAAGAGTGGGGAGTCCTGTCAACTCCCATGTCTATCCATGCGCTCCCCCAACGACAGGTACCAGTCAAGGGACAACTGACTGACCCCACCCCATTAAAAGCTGTTAGAAATTGTTATTTTCTACAATAAATTTGTATACTATTCTAGCATGACCCATGCAATAAAACTGCTAAATTGTTTATTAACTTTATATATTATGAGGCTGATAAATGCCCTGTACTGTAATGTTTCTGATTTAATCTACCTCTATGACATGTCATGACATGTCAAATTCAGAAAAAAACTTTGTAATGGATACAAAATACTTCTGTCCATGAAATGAAACATTACCTTCAAAAGCAGAACTTTAAAAAAATTAAAGTAAAAAAAAACCCTCTCTATAAATGAAATCTTACCTTCATATCTGCTATGGATTCAACTTTGGCCTGGCTCTTGGATTTCTTCTGAAACTCTTCCATCAGTTCCTTAATGTTTGATCCAATCTCCCCAAAATTCATGTACATATTCTGTAGGAGTATGACACCTTAAAGTTTTAACAAAATGCTAGGACCAAACAAAGATTACACACTTATGCAATAATACAGGCTTATTTCTTGTAACCTAGGTTTGTACAGATTAACAAGCAACATGCTTAGGTTTATCACTTATCCACAACTGCTCTAAGTTACTAAAGAATCTCTAGAAGACACTGCTTAGATCCATGGCTGGAAAACCCCACCTTGACCACCCAGCTGTAGACCTTTCACTTTTTAGTAAAGAAGTCCATTTCCTTCTGTATAACTTATGTTGTTTTCATTAATAAGGTACAAGAAAGATCAGCCAGAAATGATCTGAGGCAACAGCTGTGTTACTGTAACAGTGATATACTAACATCAACAATTCTTAATGAGAGAGGATTGAGCATTTTCATCTCTCAACAAAAACTCACATTAGCATAGAATTCATCATGCTCTGCTGACAGTACCACTTCTTGAAGATCTTTCGAGATGCCAGGAACATTGACCAGGCTAATACGGTTGTTGTTGATACCCAGCAGTTCATGCACCATGGCTTGATATGTCCACTGACATCAAAGACAGCACTCTCAATGTTGAAAATAAAAGATACAATTCTTTTTTATTACAAAGAACACTTTAACATACTTGCCAATCTCATTCTTCTCTTGTGGATGTTTCCTGACTTACACACACATATACAACCCAACATTATGAGAAACATATGGGCATGTGTTTCCCATAAACATGAAGGTTGGAAACAATAGAAACTTCTTTTTCCATCAACGCTATTAGAAATACCAAATGTTAAAAAAATTAATAAATGAAGAATAAATGAGAATCGTGCTCACTATATATATATATATAAATTTTAAATATTTTCCTTGACCTTTAAACAGTTAGGTACTGCTTGTCTGCAATGCATTAGTGGTTGATTTTAGTTGTGTCTGTGAGTGCATGCTGCTATGTATGAGGGAAGAAAAACATGATTTGTGTGCGGGGAAGTATCAGTCAAGGGAGCTCAACCTGAGTTTTAGCATGAGTAAACGAAAGTTTAGAATTCCTGGTTTGAAATCCATCAAGGCTGGATGTATTGTTAGCAGAGAGACCAGGAATCAATCTGTCTAGAGTTTAGTGATTTCTTGCCCAGTCAAGGTAATCTTTTACATGATTTGCAGATGTTAAAATGCATGGGTTTTCACAGACAAAACTGTATTTTGCAGATTTCAAATCTGAAAGCAATGAGTTTTCAGGAACTACTTGGGGATTACTAAAACTTCGTAGCCAAGTCGTGGAGTATGTACACTGTCTGGTTGTGATGGGAAGCTGCGTGCACCCAAACATGGATGATGTGAAGACAAGAGTTTGCCTGTAGACATTCTGCTTGCCAATCCAGCATTGGGAGATGACGGGAGGTAGCAAGTCCAGCCCGCAAGGATCATCTTGAGGATTCCTTTGGAAATTACTAGTGGTGTGTGAAAAGGTGATTCTCTAACAGATTACCTATGTTGTGTATGTGTAAGTGGCGAGAGAGAGAGTATTCCACCATGCCGAAACACAGCTCAAAGGGAGTAACCCTTGCTCAACAAGCCATGTACGGAGCAGCAGAAACTGTAAGTCCAACTTTGCAGTATTAAACAAGTTAACCCATGGACCCAGTTCCAGTGGCCTGTTGTCATAATGACTTACTCCGGTCTGGAAAGGAGTTGCATTTTGTTGCAAACATTTGTCCACAGAACCTAGAACGTGTGCGACTGGAGAAGTGTAAATTGTATAAGAGAGAATGTTATTGAGATTGTTAGTTTGGTGTTTAAAGAGAGTTTATTTAGTTATAGAATAGAAATATCACTGTTTATTTTGTAAACTATTTTTCTTTTAAAGTATGTTTGTTCTGGCTTATGCATAAAGGAAAAAAAGAGCGAAAACAAAAGAAACGAAGAATAGATTAAAGAAAAGAAAAATAAAAGAAACAACGAAAAGATTACTACCTAATATAGAAATATTAGTTTATGGACAACCACAAAAAAACAAAATAGAAAGCCCACAAACAGATGTTTTGTTGTTTGTAGAGTGAAAGAGTATATGTAACAGACAAGGTCTATGTCTGTGTGTTGTACACCCCGGCATCTCTTACACTGATAACCCTGTCATAGCAATAACTCTTGCATAGCCTATGATGGGGGTGTAGTAGTAGTACTGTACTGCTCACAAGGCCACACCAACCTGATTCAGCAGTGGTGTTACGCAATCATCTCGCCTATCCAGGATCAAAAGCACAGGTGCCACATCAGTCTTACGGAATTCAAACAGTGCAGCTTCTTTGTTGATAACTTGCTGCACAGCCAAAATCAAAGTTGGAAGTTAAGATATTGCAGAGAAATCCAATAGAGAAAGTTAAAAAATAAAACTTCTGGGCGTTAAAGAATCTCCACCTAAGCTAATTTATTAGTGAAAGGTCAATACCTTTTTTCAAAATGTCTAGCTGGTTGTACATCTCTCTCTCTCTCCTGCTTAGCTTAATTCCTAATGACCACTGATGCTTAAAAAAAAAAAAATTATGAAATATTTGGTGTTAGAATTGAAAAGACCACGTTGCCAATACTCACATACCAAAATATAATTTGTGATATGGTGGGGCAAGGGGTGGGAATAATGGGTGCTTTACACCGAACCATCAACTAAGGCTTATATCATGACAAAACCGGCTCTGTAAACAGCTGCAAAGAAAGAATAGGGTGCCTGACCAGATCTGAATCCAGGACCACCAATCTTCATGGTATTGATGATAACCATTATAGCACTGGACCACCCAAGGTGGAAGGGCATTGGAAGAAGATATAATCACATGTGGCTTCAAGTAATTTTCTGCTTTACACATCCACAGTCACATGAAGTTTTAAAGCTATGGACATTAACATCTACATTATGAGGTTGAAACATTTTTATCTCCCCACAAAAAAAAACAAAAAAAAGAGAGAAACCAAATGATTACTTTGTGTACCATACTGTGCGAGTACACTGAAAACAGAACTTACCCGAACGCTTTCTGCTAGCTTTCGAGCCATTTCAGAAGAATTTTGGTACCGGATCATTGGGCACTTTTTTAATGAGAGAAGCACTGAGGTCAGACCCTGTACTGTGCGTGAAAGATGTGTTGGAAACCAGGCCAGATTCTGCAGATAGAGTGGGGATAAGGTAACTGACACTGTGACCCTGAACCCTATAGTTCGGCTAATCTAGGTCAATGAGAATGAATTAAAAACAAAATTCAGGATGTGATAAGAATTCCTTTAAGAATTTATGTTTTTCTGATTTCTTCCATCCCCAACCACTATCTTTTCACATAGCCCACCTAATGTTGTGCAAGTCAGTAAAAAGTTAATTTTCTAAACATATACCACAAAAACCCTATATGATAAACCCATTTCTATAATCCTAAAACTATAAAAGATTTTGATATATAAATTCCTGGCAATCAGTTATCAAGATTTCAACATGCCACAGGAAAGCAAGAATTAAAAAAAATGAAATTGTACTAAACGAAAAGCAACAAGCTTCTTCTCATATTCGGTCACACAAACCTGGCTACATCCAACAATGTTCAGAGAAAACACATGTGGGTTCACAGCTATGTAGTCACCATAAAATTCCTGCACTTCTCGAACCACCTCCTGGTCATCAGCTTCTGCCAGTATTTTGACATCCTGCTTGCTGATGACATTGCTAAAGTCTGCACACATATCCACCACATTACATGTATAAAATACTCTATACACTGTAAGCATGTTTAATGCCCTGTACATGGACTAGTGCATGTGTATGCACACCAACGTGCATTGAGCCATAATTTAAAATGTTCATTAAACAGATTTGCATAGGTAAAGCAGTTAAACTGGCATAGTTAGATTCTCATAAAAAACAGTTTTGTGCTGCATTCTATATGCTGCTTCAATCTCAGCTTTGTAACAACTAGTTCACTAGAAATGCTGCACTTCCTTAATTACGGTTGGATGGTGCACAGTTAGATGGTGTTAAGGACTTTTGTACTTCAAAAATAGTAACTTACAAATAAAATACAGGCCATATTTGGGTATTCGCAGTTCCTGGGCCAGGAGCTCCACATTTTCCTTAGTGGGACGGAGGAAAGCAATGCAGTTCAGGTGTTTCATGGTCTCTCGCCCAGGTGAATCAATACGCTCAAAAAGGTAAACCTCCTTCTGCAGAATTTCTGACTGAGCATACACCATGCTGACAATACTTGTCTGCAACAGTTATCACACTAATTGTAACAAAAACAGCCACGATATCCAGCTGCCTAACATAAATGTGTACTATAGTAAATATAAGTACTACAAAAATGGCTGCCTGCTTTTTTTTTTTAAGTTTAACAAACTATCTCCTATACTATTTTAGGAAAAAAACTTTCAGACTATTTTAAAATATTAACTTGTGGAAAATATTATGTCTGATTTATCTTCATTGACCATGCAGTCTGACAGCAAGATGATTTCAACTTCTGATAACAGTCTTATATTAGCTTGACAAGATAGCCAATTTCATAGATCGAGAGGTAAACAAAAACTATCAACCAAAAAAAAAGAAAGGCAAGAGCAGAAACTTGTCATTAAAGCTGGGATTTCTTTTTACCAAGTAATAAAAGCTAGCCTTTTTCAACCACTTTTCCCCAAGCCAAAGAGTTTTATGAAAACTTAGAAAGCTTCCAATAAGATTGTGACTCTGAAGACAACCCTCCCCAACTCTTCTCAAAATAAAACCCAACTTTTGAAAATTATTATTTCGCACACCAAAAGATGCCGGACTTCAAAATGATGGTAGTGTTTATTTGCTGTGAATCATCTGCTAACCAATTACTATTGTTATTGTACATAAAGTGCAGATTGTTAGGAGCGAATAAAGCAAGAGGCAAAAAAACAAAAAACAAAAACGGTAATGCCAATTTTTGTGCATATAATATTCTGTCCATTTTACAGGGTTCTTCCTTTACCAGATAAGCATAATGAAACAGGTATTTGGAAGTGTTTGTGAAAGCTGTGCGCGGCGCACACACACACTAAAAGAAATAATTTTTGATAATCGTCATCGCAACCATATTATGATATCATAAACAAAGCAGCCTCCAATCTAGTACAGTTTTATAGCGCTGAAACAATATGCAACTTCATCAAATAAAGTATTGCGAAATTAGAATGCTTTATTTGCTTGTTCTTAACTTCTTTACGCAATATGCGCTTAAATAAGGAACAAATCAGAAAATGGAATGTTCGGAACCCACTGTTTCTTTGTCCATTAACAGAACTTTCATTCCTCCTCCACACCCTTCAATCATTTTACTTATGTACTGTTTAACAGCTAAAATAACATTCATTTTCGCTGCTTTCTGGTTACTCTTTCGGCTCCCACAGCAACCGGAAGGGGATGGCGTATATCTACTGTTACAAAATGCACCATTCGTAATAAAGAGTCTTTTTCTAATAGCCTCCCTTCTACATACCCCTCGATGCTTGACTGCTTCTTCCATAAAACATAACTGTTTATCCATATAAAGTTTATTATTATTTTCAAAAGTTTCTTTAATATACACAACTGGTTATTTTCAATCAATTTCATAATAACAGACGCAACAAGACTATGAGAACAAGCCTTTACGAGTTATTACTCTTACATGTAGTAGCATAGCGACTTATCGCTTATATCTTTCATAAATAATAATATTTCGTAATATGTAGAAAGGCTTATAAAAATTTATGTATTTACTATTACTTAATTAAGTAATAATTTATGTAATTAAATGCTTTTAACTGGTTTTATTTAGTGTTCTTGAACGTGATGCATGCGACTTAGTCGTTGTATCGAAAATAGGTCATGTCGGTAAAAAGATTGTGATTAGAAAAAATAAGACTTGGTTAGAAGAGGTGTGCTAAAACGAGCACAGAGTGAACTGTTCTCAACTCTCAACTTTTTTCTACATTGAAAGAATTACACTCATCGAGTAACCGTAAGTTTTGTGCTTTATGTAATCAAAAATTCTGTATTTTTCTCACTCAAGACATGCCTGACCCCTTTTGATAAAACGATTTGATTTCGTTGTGAAATACAGGAGTAGTTGAAGAATAAACAAAACAAGTTGTTATGAAATAGGTTTTTGTGCTGAGTAAACTTTTGGCATTACTTGCACAAATATATATATAATGCAGAAATAGGTTATATAAATATGTAGACTGCAGTGAAGTTAGGGGTGGCTTGAAGTAAATTCCTAATCATTGCTTTGGGGGCTGTTCAGTGTTTGTTTCACTTTCAGTTTCTGTCCACTTCTGCATTTCTTTAAGTCATTTCAGAGGTCACAATAGAATGTACAGCATGAGTTTCTCAGCTATCACTGTTTTTTTAAGAGCATGATCACTAATATTACTAGTTAAAAAATTGTCTGCCAGATTTATATCCTGGTTAACGCTTCGGTTGTACGTTCAGACCGCACCAAAGCGTGAGTAAAGCAGTGAGTGTTTTTGAACAGACTTATGTTTAATACATTAGTTTGCTCTTCTGAGATGACTGCAGTATGCAGTTGTTTTATGCATCCATTTGTCCTTGACGGGTACCGGTCATTTGGGGGTGCACACGGATAGAACAGCTGACAGATATCTATCATGGAGCTGATGTTTGTGGAGAGTGTGACTGCCAAGTATTTAAAGCTGTTTACTTCTTCGAGTCACACCCTGTTCATGTACCTTAGTTGTTGGCATGGCATAAAACACAACCAACCAACCAACTGTTCATGTAGATATCTGCTTTGCCATCGCCATTGCCATTACTTGACTCATATCAGTGCTGATCTTCATTCCATATGCATTCAATCTGTCTGTAAAGTCTTTTGGTAAGGTCTCTGTTAGTGCCTACTGTCAGATCAATGTCTGCAAAGCATAGGTTGCCAATGACCCTTCCACCGATGGAAATTGAAGTGTGATGGTTGTGGAGGGTTTCATGCATGGTGTTCTTCAGAAAAACTGCGCGAAAGGGTGGGGATGTGCACCTTTGCAGAAGCAATCCAACTGCGGCGCTGGCGATGGTTAGGTCACATGTGCCGCATGCCTCCAGACTCAATCCCCAGAACAGCCCTGCGATGGACACCACAGGGAAAGAGGAACAGTGGCAGGCCCAAAGAGACATGGAGGCGATCCATTGAAAAGGACCTCAAGAACAGAGGCCTATCACTCGAAACAGCCCCCAGATCAGCAGCGGACAGAACCAGATGGAGGTCCCTAGTTGTCGCCTCACGTGCCAGACGGCACAATAAGGACTGATGATAATGATGTTCTTCAGAAAAATGTTGAACAACCCAAGTGATAGAGAGCACCCTTGATGGATGTCTACTGTTGTGTGAAAGAAAGCTCCCGTTTGTTTATCCAGCAGTACTATGCTTGTTGAGTTCTAGTACAGTACTTCAATGCATTGCATGCATAACCCCTTATGCCAGACTATGTCAAAAAACCTTTTAAGTCATTGAAGCTGTGATAGGGTCTTGCTGATGCTGAAGATGCTTCTTTATCAGGAAGCAAGCCTGTTCTTCTGCTAGCAGCTTCTGTGTGGTAGTGCTAATGCGGTTGTGTATAACTTTCAGTATGACTTTGCTTGAATGGCAGATTAGGCTCATTGTTCTATAACAAATTGAAATTGCTTTTTTTGTTTTTTTGGGGGTTTTTTTTTTTGGAAGGGGTATGATTTGTGACTGTGTTCAGAGAGTGATGGTGATCAGTCTTTTGGAAATGGGTGTACAGCTGATGATATCTCTGACCACTTCTCTGTGTAGAAGGAAGCCCACACCATCTGACCTCTGACGATTCTAGCTCATGGGTGAGCTGTTTCACTTTGCTGCACTGGTGTAATGTGTAATGTGCAGACTTTCCACATACCAGTGGATGTTCCTTCTTTCAATTTAAATCTGCTTTGGTTCCAGTAGCACAGTTTTTACTATCCCCACCATAGAGCTTGCTGGCAGGGTGCACAACCATTGTTGACCTGAACTTTGACTAATGAGGCATGTTGATTCTTTTGTTATGAATAACAATAGTCCTGTCACTGGCTTTATACACTTGATGGTGCTAGTATTCCTCTCCAAGTGAACCGCAGCCATTGGGTTGGCCTGATTGCAAACAAATAGGCACTGAGGCCAGTACTTTCACTGTGAAAAGCCTTCGCCTGATGTTGCCATATTAGCATCATGATTTTATGTAGGGGCTTTTTACTCCCTTAGCCTTTATTTTTTTCCAAGAATGCCCACAAGGCAGTGAGACCATGGACATGTGTAATACAAGTCCGTGGTGAGACCATTTTCCCTTGGCTAGGGGTACAGTAGAGTGGGGAATTCCCCTCTCCCCCCCCCCACACACACACGCAACGCAAAAAGCTTGGTGCAGAAGGCAAAAATGAAAACAACAAGACAACCACATGTTGTAAACTAATCAAAAATAGAAAAAAAATATTTATGCTTGGGTCTGTTCTTGCACACATTTCTGGTGCGTGGCATTGTTTAGTGATGGCCATAGAGTGACTCTGGGAGACAGCATGAAAAGTTTTTAAAAAATCTGAGCTGGTGCTGGTATCTCTAGTTCTTCATTTTTATTTAATGTATCGCTCTTGTGAAGTCCATCCAATTGCTGAATTTATGTAGTTTGAAATCATGCATGATATATTGTAATGCTGGTGTTTACTAGCAAGAACTTGAAGATCAACCAGTGCATGTGTATGTTATGGTTGTGAAGATTATAGTGTATGCACATGCCACTTTAGATATTTACAAAAACAGTTAATGTGAAAAGACAAGCTCTTTTTTAAAGAATCTATTTGTTGTTGAATTTTCAGACAGTCATTTCTTTTCAGTAACCATGAATGAGAAGTCAGTAAAAGCTCAAATGCTGTTTGATTGCACTGCACACAACAATTTTGATTTTGATTCATGCCCGGTTAGTTACTTATTGTGCTGCAAATCCCTGATGTTTTTAACATGACTTTTTATGTTCAGATGAGTTTGGATTGGATAGGCAGCATAGTGTCCATAAACTGTGGGCCTACCCTTGGATTTTACCAAGGACAGGTCACTGCAATTGACTCTTCAGAACAGACTGTAACCATTGGCCAGGCTTTCCGCAATGGTATCAAATCAAACATTGAAAACATCACCATATGGTGAGAAGTCTTTTTATGCATTTTTGTTTGGATGTAAAGTAATTTAGCCTTCAGTAAGACAAAGCATTTCACAAAGTTCTGTGTGCAGCACATTAAATTAGCTTTTATAAAATTCAAAAAAATGTTACATAATTGGGTGGAAATAGTTTAAATATTGTTTAAATATAATTTTTGGACACAAATTGTTTCAGAATTTTAAAGACACCCCAAAGTTTTTTTACTTCCCCTTTCTTTGTGCAGTGCATCAGACATTAAAGATCTTCAGATACTGAAAACAAGAGAACAGGCTCACGATATTGTCAATAAAGCTTCAACTCCGTCATGTCTGTCCAAGGAGACAATGCAGTCTGTTCTTCCCAAATGTCCATCCCCTGTAAAAGTGGTGCATGCATGTGGTGCGCCAAAAACTGGATTCCTTGAAGGAAACAAGACAAACAACTCTTTAGACAGGAATGCAGACACTGGTACAAGTCCTGTAGTTAACCCATCTCAGGTCACAAATGGGAAACATGTGAGGAGGGCACTTGTCCAAGACGGTGATTCACAAGGAAAGACCCGACAGACACCAGAGCGAGAATTTCGGCAGCGGAGAAATTCAGGTACATTCACGTTTTAAGTAATTCGTCCTGCGAGACATGTTTTTAAACTAAAAATGTATCATAATATTTTTTCAGGTACCAGCAGAAAATGATACAGAATAACATTTTATATTTGTACAACAGATCATTCAGATGAGATTCATTTTCAAACTCAAAAAGTAAAAAAGAAATGTTTTCCAAAGAGAATTGAAAAAAAGAGGTATGGAAACAGGTAGCTTTTTCTTCTTTTAATAGCAGACGAATTTTATTTTTCAAACAAGCAAAAAGACGTAGCAAAAGCAGTGAATTTGGCTGACATCAATTATATTTTTCAGCCTCGGATAGCAACAGGCGAACACCTGATTCAAAAAATCGAAAGGTCAGTACACCTAAAAAAATGGAGCGTTCAACCAAGAAAGGTGGGCAACGTGAAGACTGTTTCAGTGCACCAGCAGAATCCTTCCTTACAGAATTTGATTTTGAGAAAAATCTTGCGTTGTTTGATAAGAAAGCTGTGTTTGAAGAAATTGAAAATGGGATCGTTTCATCAGAGCCCCCAGTAGAACGAAAACCTGCCAAGTATCGTCATAATGAAAATGTCTTGCCTTCCCAACCTACAGAGATACGTCAGATTCGACTACCTGGTACTGCAAATAAAGAATTTTACACTGGTGAGTTTGGATTTATGTTGTAAATATTTTTAAAATACTACTGTATGGGTATAAATATTTATAGACATCAACATCCTGTGATATACTTGTGAAATGAGGCCATTTAGCAATTTTTACTAAAATATTTTTATAAATGCAATGCTTCTTGGACATTAGCATGACATTAGCATTTGAGTAAAATTATTTGCAGCATACAGAAATAAGGCTGTCATATTCAGTCGGCAAGATTGGATTTAGGGGTCTGCATTCGTTTGTTTTTCATTTATATGGAATGGACATCAAGCAAATGCATGCATCAGTATGGACAAGAGCAAAACAATGGTCAACTCTGTTGGACATGGAAAATTAGAGATCCATCTGAATGGTGTTCAACTTGACGAGGTGCAGAATTTCGAGTACCTGGGAGCAATGCTAGTAAAGGATGGCAGTTGTGTGGCGGAGGTTTGTCAAAGAATCACAGCAGTGATGGTAGCAATGGTGAGGCTGAACAAGATATGGGACAGCAGGAGTTTAAGTCTTGAAACCAGATTCAAGCTATACAAGTCCCTGGTCGCTCCCATCATGCTGTACAGCTACAAAACACGGACCCTGCTGATCTAAATGGAGAGGATGATTCAGGATGAAATGTTTCCAGAGACTGCTTTGAATTTCCTACAGGGAACAGAAAATAAAACATATTTGTTCGCAGTCTGGTCACTGCTCTGGTTGGTCCCTAGGAACCTTTGCTTGCCACCATCAAGTGGCAACAACTGGTTTGATTTGGCATGTCGCTTAGTACGACGCACTACCCAAATCACACTTCTCCAGGGATGTATGGAGGGAGGACCTACTGAAAGGGGTGCAGAATAGTTCCAACTGGTGTGCCTTCACCATTGCTGGGTTTCGTCATGTCCCCCTTGTGACTGAGCGGTCCGGTGGCACAACGGTTAGCGCTTGTCATCAATACAGTGAAGGCTGGCTGTCCTGGGTTCAGCTCTCGTCTCAGGAATGCTGTTTTTTCTTTCTCTGCATGTGGCATCTGTTTACAGGGCTGGCTGGCTTGCTGTGATATACTGAGTTGCTGACTCTGCGTAAAACACCAAACCCCCCCTTCCCCCTATGATTGGTCACAGTTAAGCTGCAGAGAGAGAGATTTATTTGTTTTAAAAACAATCATTTTCCTTCACGGTGTTTTCTTTAGTTCCCTGCTTGCCATCATGAATTTAAAGTCTGTGAGTAAAACCTGAAAGCTAGGTCATTGCCATTGTGATTAGGTATGCATATATTAAAAGAAAATTCAAACTTTCAAGTTGTCCACTTTGACAAAGTCTGCTGATAAAGACAGAAGGAAAAACTATAAGAAGTGATCACTGGATTAGTAAAATGTCCGTCCTGGTATCAGGTTGATAGCTGTAAACTCACCTTACGGTTACTTAACTAATTTTAAAAACAAAATTGTAGTGTTACCCCTGTAAGGTTTTAGTCCTACTATTTAAAGAGTTGGCAGCGAATGGTGGGGAAGTAATCTTTACTCATTTGTTCAGAGATACCTGTTTAATGCATTGATTGACAAAGTAGATTTGTTTCTCTTTTCTCATCCTAGATTCTGGGTTGTTGGTACCTAGTGTTTCCTTAGAGTTGAGGAATCGCATCATTGAGGCAGCATATCAGCAGGGCTTCACGCAGGAGAGAATAATTGAAATGTTTGGGAGATCTGCAGCTGAAATGATCATGCAGCTACTTGGAGGAAGTCACAGGTATTTTACATCACCACAAAAGAGAGCCAATGTAATTTTTTGGGGTAAAAAAAACAAAAACTAATGTTGTGCCCAGGGACCGCTGCCTTTATGTGATGCTTGATACTATGTAGGCTGGATAGATTAGGAATTAATGGCAACACCAAAGAATTTTTAAATAATGCAATTCTAATAATATAGAAACTAAAGGCAGTTCTTTTTAGTTATATTAAGTTAGTTTTTACAAAGGAAAATCTTTTTTGGCTTGTGAAAAGTAAATGCATTCTTGCACCATGCAGAGATGTCAGAAGCATTGGTCAACTTTTAAATGAGGTTTATTATTGTTCAAACATCGAGCTTGTGTTGAAAATGAATGCCTGTTTAAAATGTGGTTTAATGACTTATTTTTGAAATGTCTTCTCTTAGATTGACTCCTGCCAATGATCATCAGCGTCCCACAGTTGTCTTCCTTTGTGGGCCTCACTTCCAGGGGGCACTGGGAGTGAACTGTGCCCGGCAGCTGTCCAACCATGGCACAGATGTCATAGTATATGCCCAAGTCTTTCAACAGACCGATCAGTCTTTAAAGAATGAGCTGAAACTTTTGGAGTTTTCTTCAGCAAAGCATGTCACCAAGGTCAAAGGTATCTGTTTTTTCATTTGTGTAAATGGCATTTTCATGCTGTTAGAGGACAATATAGTTCTTTATTTGCACAGGTTTGACAAGTAGAAGCAGATAAAAACTAGCGCTGTTCATAAGTTTTATCTTTGGATTATGATCAGAAATATCTTTCAAAAAATGGCAAGAGGTGGAAGAAGCAGTTATCTCCCATAGACTTATCTCTACATATCAGACCTATAGCTATTCAGATACATGTGAACATATGGTATTTGGATAAAAAATCTTGCTGATCCATCCAAAAATTAAAAAAAAACCACATATCTGCTGGCAGGGCTATGTACAGAAAATTTCTTGACCTTGCAGATCTGCCAAGCAAAGCAGTAGATATGATGATCAATGCACTGGACACACATGGACCAAATCTTCTAGCTTGTCAAGACTGGTATAACTCGGCTTCATCTTGGGTGCAGTCTCGACGAGCTCCGTGCTTGGCATTTGATCCTAGTGTTGACGGCTCTGCTTTCCCATCCCACTGGGCCCTAGGTCTGGTTTTACCTCTTTATCTTCCCTCTTCCTGTGGCAAACAGTACTTATGTGATGTAGGCCTACCAAGTGGAATTTTTCAGAAGGCAGGAATTGAATACAGTTCTCCATTTTGCCACAAATTCTACATTGCTCTCAACTGAAGCTATGAAACACAAAAGAGCGGAAAAGGACCATCTTCCTTTCAAACAGAGAAGCTTTTGGTTTCTTCAGGGAGGCGCTTTTCCTTGCCGATTTTTAAGGGGGACTGAAATCTTAACAAATGACAGTTTTCATAACTGAAAGCTTGCTTTGAACTTTTTGAAGTAATTTTGCATAGCTTCAGTATGGCGTCTTACTATGATGTGAAAATGTCACAGCAAATCAGATAGCAGTTTATTAAGCATCTTGCAGCAGCTATTACACCTGATCAGTTGGTGTCTCCTAGAACAGGGTTGCTTAACCCAGGGCCTTCCAGACCCATAATTGTGGCCTGGGTTCAGCTTCCAAAATATTTGTAAGGTATATAAAATAACACAAAATAGAGTGTAACTTGATGTTCCTTGTGGTTAAATTTAAAAGCTCCCCTTTTATTAACCAAAAAAATCTTTATCATTTTTCAGATTTTGCTGTCGTGTTTTTGGCAGATCTTTGGTTAGGTCAGCCAAAGTGTCATACCAACAGCTACATATATCCATTTTAATAATTGATTCCCATTTTTTAAATTTTACTAGCCTCCAGAAGTGCTCTCAAGTAGAAATATATGCGTTCCAGACCCTCCAAACAATTCTCATGGGAAACATTTTAAAGTCAAAACATAAAAGCAGTCAGTAGAGTGCATGCAATAACACTACAGTTGATTATAAGTGGAGTTTTTTTCCCCCTCACCAGAGCTTTCCACTTGTTGTAAATGTCCAAGATGGCCTATAATTTTCAAAAGGTCAAGCACCCCTGTCCTAAAACGTTGATAATTCTGCTTTGTTGTCACCAGAGAGATAATAAGGGGTATTGGAACTAGTTAGAACTGTGATTTGAGCCAAAATCAGAAGCTCTTTCTCTTGGTGATTTCACATATGTCAAAAACTGCCTTTCAGTTCACCGCATTTAACTATGTGTACTTAAATCTTGTTAGATTACCCACAGCTGAGCAGCTGAAGTGAGAGTAATGGACATGTTTCTTCATGTAGGCGAGCTTGAAGACAAAGGAATTTTAAAATTGCCATGCAGATTTCCATGTACATTCCACCCATCATGTACCATTAAAAAAAAATTTTTTAAACATTAATGCCCAGGCAGTTAAATATTTTCTTACGATGCCTGGAATTGTAGTAGATGGAATATTCGCATTGCTGCCATATTACCATGATAGCAAAACAGTTGCTCAGTCTTAAAAACTGTTTGTATTAGAGAATTTATTGATCACCATAAACAGATGGTGATGCAATTATTGGTTTTATGTTGATGGTTGTGTTGGTTCAGAGCTTGTTAAGAGTGTATAATAAATAGTTTAGGGTGCAAATGCATGAATCTGCTGAATGTCAAATTCATAACATGTGGGCTCTGCATGAGGTGTAGTCTGTGTGACACAATGCCGTATGTTTGTGACAAGATTTCTGTCTGCAGCTATGAAAAAAAGTTCAAAATTTTAGTAATAGAATGCCTGAATTTAATGGCATAGTTGTGTTCATATCATTTTTTAACATCATTATCTCTTGATAAGAACTGCCAGCTTATATCGGCTTTTGTTTATCCAGAATGGACAAAGTACAGCTGGCATCATTAGAGAGTGCATGGAAAAAATACATTACCTTTAAAGTAGTAGACTCAAGTAAACTGACAAGATGCAAAGTGTGTTTTTATGTGTAACTTGTATATAAACTGATTAACTGAAATCCTCAGGCGATAAATGTTGAAAGTTTGTAGGCGATTGGGTACATTCTTGGCACAAAGCTTGCTAAGAGGAGGCAGTGCTGGAAGCTCACCAAGCTTTACAAGCAGAGGTGCATTTGAGGATTCTGAAGTGTCTTGCCATAGTGAGTGGATCTGCTGAGAAAATGATGATATTTTAACCACAGAATGACTTGTAAAAATGTAGCATGTCTAATGATTTCTTGTGGTTGTGAATACATCTTAATGGACTGGAGTAGCATTCTGACAGCCACCCAGCCCAGCCATCTGAGGAATTTTAGTGAACAAATGCATAGTAATACCAGGCCTTCACTGGAAAAAAATGGCAACTGTACCAGGATATATCACTGTTATTATCAGTTCATGAAGCAATACTGTTGCCATTACCAGGGCCTGCCTGAATATTTTTATTGTTATGTAAAATACTCAGTTTTGAATGCTTCAGTTGTGCAGAGTGTTGTAGATTATGGCAAGTAGATATAGATCCCAACCTTTTTTTTTAAGGCCATGCCCATTTGTGCAAATGAGAAGTGAGTTGAAGGAAGTACACTTAAAGAAAGGGAAACTGCAGCAAATAAAAATGATGTGAGTTAAATGGGATTGCAGGGTGCATTAAAAGTGTGACCAGTGGGCATGCTAGTGAGAATGTAAACTATTTTGGCTGACAGGTACTGAGTTTGCCTTATATGTAGGATTTCCTCCTGGTGAGCTGCAAGAAAAGAAGTGGCATGAAGAAAATGGTGTGAAACTTAAAAAACACTCAGAAAGATATGTTGAAATATTTAATAAATTGGAAAAAATTGCTGGTGGTGGTTTGTTGATTGGTATTGGGGTAGAACTAAGGAAAAATTATTGTTTTACCCAGAAGAAAGAAAACGTGCTTGATAAAATGACCAGACTCCAAGAATGTTCTGCCAGGAATCAATACCATTTTCCAACACCACATTGATGCCAAAAATATTCTCCAGTTTGGAAGGGATTGAGGCATAGATCTGCAACTTGTGATAAGGGTGCTAAAGACAGTGCATGTTGTAGACAGAACAGAGATAAGTACTCTGTTATAAAGCAGATTGGTTTGTATGTTTGTGTTGATCTGGCTTTCGCATGTTTAAAGGATATTGTGCATGGTGAATTGTAATTGTCAAGGTGACTTAACAGTTTATATCGGTGCTCTTTATACAGTGTGTTTACCAAGTACTTTCACCCATGGTAGCTTGCTAACATGCTGTGGAGACTTCAAAATGTGAATGGGTTTGTGTGAACATATCTCTGTGGCAAGTACACTATGCACAGAGGAAGTGACAACAAAACTTGTGTGCGGTGAGAAGCCCCATCTTATTATTGTATGTTAATGAATTATAAGTTTTCTGAATGAACCAGAAAAACTGCAGCACATTGGCAGCCCAGGAAAAGTTATGTCAGTTGCTTGAAAACAAAAACCCCAGCATTTGCCACTTTGTTGGAAATGTGAATTTTGTCAGTTGGTCTTCTTCAGATAGCAACAACAATTACTTTCTTGGAAATGGCAATGAGACAGACCTGATAGCAGTGATGCTGTCATCTTTTTCCAAATGAGCTGCTTGTTTGAATTTTAATTGATGTCTGGTTTTGGTGCTCAAACTCTTTGGAAAGAGTTTGTATTGTCCAAGAAGTGCAATGGATTGCTTGATTTTTGAGCAGACACAGCTAGAATTTGTCCTCATCCCCACCCCCCAACTCCCCACTGCACCAATCAAATGTACAGCAAAGAAGCATTTTGATGGCACCACTAATTTTTGATTGCATGACTGCCAAGAGGTACTAGAACTTGGATAGACTTTGTTACCATGGATCAGTCTGGATTTTGTGTTTGGCAGCTGACAGTTGGTTTGTGGTTGCTGGTGACTGATGTGTTGAAACCATAATTATTGACATTCTGTTGTAAGCATGCTTTTAGCTATGGAACACAAGGACATTCCCATTCTGTCATTATTTCCCATTCCACTCATTCTTCCAACACTAACATTAAATAGCTACTTCAACCTTTCCCCCATTTTATACATTAAGTGTTTAATGGGAAATGCGCTTGTGTTAACTTACATGTTGTTTTGTGTAATTTTTTTAAATACTTACTGCAAAGGGAGCACCTACATGTTGTGTTTCAGCAAAGAAAATCCATTTTGCATATAAGAAAGAATGAAGATCAGAATTTGTCATACTTTGCTGACAACTGGATCATGCAGAATAGTCTGTCTCAGAACTGTTCTGTTCCCGTAAATCCCTTTTGAGGAAAGTCACTAACTTTTCAGTATGTCATTCATCGGTTTCTTTCAGTCTGTTCAAATGAGTTCTTGGCCAAGTGTATTGGCTGCTCATCAAATACAAGAATTGACACCAAACAATCCACATTGGGAAGAAAAAATATATATGTATATACACATTTGTAGTGTCACAAGGATCAGTAGCATGTCCTGACAAGCAATCTGATTGGATGATAGGAAAGAATAGATATGAGAGGAATGCATTTATCTCTGTTTGAAATGTGTTAGGTTTACATAGACTAGTATGACCTTTCACACTGGATAGTTTTGGGTGGAGTCTGCAGATTGTGTAGCAGACGAGAGAAAAAAGGGAGAGTTCACTTTCTTTGCTATAATCCATTTAATACCAAATCTTTTAAGTTCACAGATATGGATAGTGAATGAGAGGAAACAGTTTGTGCTAGTTTGCTTTGCTTCCTTGCTGCCATCATCATCCTTCTCCATGATACAGACCCTATTGCTAACACAGCATTGAAGCACTAACACTCAACTCTATTGACAGGAGTTAAATCCCAGTCCAGTAATATGATAATAAGAGATTATTTGCTTGGTCCTGCTGAAAGACAAAGACTGAAGAAGAAACTCCCTCATAGCAAAATGTTGGTTTTTAAATGCCATGTGTGCTGAGTTTATGTTGTGATTACAATTTATTTTTATTTTCCTTCACTATGTGGTGCTCATGCCAGGATCATGTGCAGGGTAAAGCAGTAGAACAAGTAGAAGCTGTTATTAGTTGGTCATAGTTGCATGTTGATGAATGTTTGCTGGTGATTTTGCCATGCTAGGATGAGTACTTGCTGTTGAGAACACATCGACACCCTAAGCTGCTTATCGTTGTAGTTGCTCTGTATGATAGCTTACATAATTCATCCTCTGTAAATTTTATTAATTCTCTGGTGCCTACATTAATGTACTGGAGTTGTCACTTTCACTGTTATCATGTATCAACATTATTTTATGTTCTGTATGTGCATATTACAAATTTAGCTGTTTATACATTAGCTAAAACCATTCACTTCCGCATATATTCTGTCATTTCCAATGTCCCCCACATTCACTTAGCACTTAAAAAATTAAGCCAGCTTTTGCATTGTCAGTTTCATTTGTTAAGTACAACATTGATTAATTAATTATTCACTACCGTGATACTTTGTTTTCTCATTACTGGACCATTGTAAATACCATTATACACATGCTATTTTCATTTTTGTTCGTGACTTGTACAGAATGTAATGGAAATACACTTTTATTGTTTAACGTCCCAGAAAATGGCGTAGGATTGAATGACCATGGCAACAAGTATTTCACACTTTTGATCCACAAAAATAACATTCTTGGTCACCAAAAATGAATGCTTTCCTTTCTCATTATAAATATATGGCAGCCAGTGGGCAATCATTTTTAGAACTGTCAGTGACCAGAAGCAAAAGATCATAATGTGAGTCGTTGAGGGATGTTCTGTGTATGCTGTTCATCTGTTTGATAATATTGTTCACAAAGCTGACAGAAGTTTTGTTCCAACAAGATATTTATGACATATTCTCCTAGAGACCTATGACTTCACCATCATTTATGTACATGAGAAAAAAAACTAGCACTATTTTAAACTTTCAAGACTAACATTTTCAAAGTAATGTTGGGCGTCTTTGTTGTTGCTTCCTCTTCTACACCCCAGTTTACCATTTACATATGGTCCCCTAACTTGGATGGTCTGACAAGAGTTTTCACATATATTCAGTAGAAACCTTATTTTGAATTTTGATCTTTTCCTCTTGTGATGCTGGGCTTAGTGTTAGAAAATTTTCCCAACTTTAGGCTAACTGCTAATTTAAGAGTTTGAAGCATATTTAAGGTAAGCTGTGATGTTTGGTAGTTAGGTGTATTAATGCATTTTTGACTTGATATTGGTCTGGATGTAACCTCATAAATCAAGAAACATTTGTAGCGTGGACATGAAGATCTCTCCACATCATATTTAACTAAATTCTGTTGATAGCTGACCTTTTTTTCTTATTTTAAACGCTCCCATTTTTCAGCATCTTACAATTACATTTATGTGTAGTCTAAACAAAGTTTAAAGTTCAGAATCAGATTCTGGGCACTTCAGATTTCAGCATGTTCTGAGGCAGCTTTTGGGACATTGTGAGGTGTCATTTTTACATAGGTTGGTGTTAAAGCTGTATGTTATATGCTCCTTGTTTGTGCGTGTGATCACATGAGCCTTTTATACAAAAAAACTAGGTTCATGCAAGAGAGCAGCTAAGCCAGTCATCTCCTACTCTGGCTGTGGACTGTGGAAATTAAACGATGGGCTGTTTTAATTTATTTAATTTTTTTCCTTGGTAATATAAAGGATTTAGTGTACTCGTACAGGTGCTGTAATGTACAATTTGGTGGCTAAACCCCCATGGTTATCTCTTACATGTGTAGACAGTGTGCTACTGCTCAGTATGATTCTCCTGTGATTCTCATTGACTTGGTGTATCTGGAGGTGTTGTAGAATGCCTAGAGTGTAACATCTAGCACAAATCTGTTTCTGACTACTTATATTAAGAATTGTGTGGAGTATATGCTGATGTGTCCTGCTGCTGAAGTCTTTAGTTTGGGCAAGCTGGACCATGTTCTTACATTGTTGTTAGCAGTGTGTGTGTGTGTGTGTGCATGCAGGCTGTTTGCTATTGGTTGTTTAGCGTAGGTGTTTTTGTTCCTTGATGTACCCTTGTATGTGTATTAAAAGATGATGATTGTAAGTGCTTACAAAGATGCATTGGCCAGCATGAGTACTTGTAAATAATCAGATATTTGACCACTTGTTAGAGCAAGCAAGCTATATGTTATCTGGTAGACAAGTAAGGTCAAGAGTATAATTGCATCATCACACGGGGAAAGGAGTTTTTTTATTGTGCATGGGTGTGGGCTGTACTTGTTTTGATAAATAATTACTAACATATATGTCATTTCATGACCACTCTTCTAACCTGGATGGAAGATGGTGTTGGGGTAACTTCTGTACAGTTGAGCCAACAGACTTCCAAGCCTTCTGTTTTATTAACCAGGGGCAGCTATAACAAACAGATGTTTAACTTGTTTCCTTGTCTCATTTTTTGCTTTGTAAACATGATTAACAGTGATGTGTGTGTGTGTGTTTTCCTTGCAGACCTAAAGATTTGTGCCATTCCATTCTCCTTGCAGAGTACATGTTGTAGAAAGTGATTTGTTATTTATGTGAGTTTGTGGCCAAATTATCCTGTTGCAGTTAATTTACAATATTAGGTCATCTGCTTTATTATTCAAGTTTTGTTTGTTTTTATTGTGCTGCTTTATTTCCACACCCTTTTCTTAAGAAGCAATTTTTCTTTACTTTTTTAAGTCGTTTGTAAGATTGAAAAAGTAGTTGCCATTAAGAAAGTTCTTGAATTCACAGAAACTGCTGTCTTTTATTCCACTTACTGTATAAATGTTTATCCATGCAGCTTTGAATACCCTATTATTTTTGCCAGTATTTAGTCTTGTTTGTTTGTCTTATTATGTCAAAAGGAACATATCCATAAAGCTATGGCAAACAACTCACAGTTAGGAGTGTGCAGAGTGTGCTTGGGAACTCACTTCCACTACTTAATGCCACGTCATACTGATCTGTCATCGATATTTTACTCACTATTTTGTGCCATTGTTAACCATGGTTTCAATTTTTCTTTATGGAAACTAAACATTTGTTAAATGTACCCAGTAAATCTGGTTTTGGATGGTATACATTTTGAAAAGAAAGAAAGTAGGGGAAAGAATATTTTCTTCAGTTTCCCTGGTTCAGTGCTATGCAACAGAAAAATAATAAAGATGTTTAGAAATGTATTAATGTACTGAAGTCGTTTTCAGTTTAGTGCCTCCATAAAGCACTTCTGCAATAGTGGAGGGACAGCATCAGTTAATTAAGGGAAGGGATTTAATGGGCATTCACCCCGTTCCCCCAACTTTTCTGGTTTTGATTTTGTTTGATTTGCGTTAATACAGTAAAGCATATTTCACTGCTTTCCCACTCTTGAGAAAAAATATAAGTAGTCCCAGTGAACCACAAAAATAAATGAGTGAACTGTCATTAGCAAACTCCAGTGCATCCTGGTGAGGCACAGAATAATATGAATAAACTTGGTGCGCTTATGTATTTTTTTTCAGTACTTTCGCTGGTGACCTTGGTCTTTTGCCATGCTTTTACAAGAGAATATGCGGTTTAAGTATGGTTTTAATACTATTATTTTTCTTTATTGTGTGTAGTCAGTATGACTGCTTTTGGTGCAGTTAGAGTAGAAATGTTGAAAAGTTACTGATTTCAACAATGTGTGGAAGACAAATTGGCATGCTGTTAAATTCTTGTCATGCTACTGTTTTAACCATTTGTTGCATTAAGTTGGATAAACCATCCTGTTTAAAAACCCATTAAGCTAGAACTTGAAGAGACATAGATGTATTTAACAATTCCAGGATAAGTCAATGCAGGGAATGTTTTAAAAAGCCTGGCTAAGTGCCAAGTGACACCAGTTGATATCATTTGTTAGTTAATTGTCCGAAAGATGCAGCAAGCCTTTAACATCACAGTTCTTTCTTGTGTTTTGGAAAAAAACCAAGTCTTCACTATTGTGAGGTCACAAAAGTAAACTTACTGTTGCAGCAGTGCTTTATTTACTTCTGCTGTGACTTTCAATGACACCAGAAGTTAATAGCTGAATTCATGTGTTTTCCCACAAACAAAATTTATTTGAAAAAATCAGTGCAGTTCTGTAATGAAGTAAGGACTTATTTTTCTGTTAACTGTCACCATCTGTATGATTAGTTTCAGTTTTGAATCTGGCAAGAAGTCAAAAGAAAATGAAAAAGAAGAGCGGTGCATACTGCCTGACTTTGCAATTCCTGACCTTCGAGCACAAACTTCAGATAAATCTAACTTTTACCTCACATTTTATTTCCTATATTTTATCACTTAATATTTAATGGGCATATAATATTTCATATATTTAGGAAGCATAAAAAACTCTTTTAAATCTTTAATTGATGAATTATAACTACAATTTTAGAGACATTTGTTAAGCTTTCAGAAATTAAGCAGAAACATTTATGATCCTTTTTTTTCACAATAATGAACCTTTCAAAAAGAAGATACTGCTTTGTGGTTGAAAGCTTTCACAGCTTAGGTAATACAATAATCTTCTTACAGGCATGTAACAGCAGAAGTATTCCTATTGTTACATTAAAAAATACAGTTCTCTTCAGTCCAGTAGTCCTAATCTTCAAAGTCTGCTAGGTTAGTCTAGTTTTCTTTTTTCGTTTTATGTGCTGTTGGAATAGACTTCTATGTACATTCAGTTTGAGATGATGTATTGGTTCCTAAAGGTTGGCACAAAGTTCCTAATGTACAGGAACATTTTCTGGACAAACATTTCTATTTTTCATTCACCTTGACTGTATTTGTACATGTGTTTTCTAAAGCAGCTGTTTTCTTCTATTAGGGCCTTCTCGATGTTTTCCTGTTGCCAGCTAGATGCTAAAGGTGACTGCCACATTTTTTAGAATATTGTATAGTAATATTCCTGTTTTCAACAGGCCGTCCTAGAAATTTGTCAAAGTTCCATGTTTTCATGGATAAAAAAATGTTAGCTGTAAGTCATATTTGTTATTTTTATATTTATTACAGTGAAACCAGGATTATATCATACATAACTGAACAGAAAGGACTCTGCTGTACATGTGACTGCATTCTCTTAAGTAAATACAAATGCAGTGAGAATTTATTGTAGTCAAGGAACTTGAGGATAGATCAACTTTTTGTCCTAAGGAGTATTTTATCAGTTCTATTTTTGCTGTAGTTAGTTTTAAGACTGCTCCATCAAAAACATGGAAGGAAAAAATCTCTTAGCCGTTCTAACAGAAAATTTGTAGTTGTTGTATCTTCCCAGTTTAAACTAAGAGAAGCTTACTGTTTAATGATTAAATTTAGTTCATTGCAAGAAGGTCTAGTGGTACAATGCTTAGTGCCTGTCACCAATAGTGAGGATTGGCTCTCCTGGGTTCAGATCTCATCTCAGGCACTCTTTTCTTTGTCTGCGTGTGGCATCTATTTACAGGACTGGCTGCTTTGCCGTGATATAGCCTTGATGACTGCATAGGACACCAATTCCCGTTCCCATCGTTCATTACAGAATACTAATTCTCATATTTGAAAATATATCAAGAATTCATTTTTTCACATCTTATAAACTGTAGGTTTGCTGTCATGGCAATACCCTTTTTGTATTTTTATACGCTCTGGTGTTGGTTGTGATCTTCAGTGACATTAGAGTTTAGAATTTTAGTCAGTCCACATGTGCTGTACCCAAAAAATAAGATTCATTTTTATGGTAACCGGTCGTTTCAACTAGGGTCGTTTTGACTAGGGTCAGTTCGACTAACGGTCGTTTCGACTAGGGTCTTTTCGACTATAGGGTCAGTTCTACTAAGGTCGGTTCGACTAAGTCGTTTCGTCTAACGGTCGAGTCGTTTATAAGACGTATGAAATGATATAGGACGCGGGTCGCTTGATGACAGCCAGCTGCCTCCTCGCAACTCTCACTTCAAGGTGCATCGGGGAGGGGGAAGGTGCATCGGGGAGGGGGGTTGTCTTATGTTGTACCCGCCCTACGTGTGGTTGCACTCCTGTACGGGGCTGCGCGGGTTTCCATTAATTTGTTCATTCTGCAGGGGCGTTTATTTGTATGTGTTATCTTGACATTATTTTTGGCAGCGTTCGCCCTGTCTTCTTCTCTCTTACAATTTTCTTCCATCTTTAATAAACGCGTGTTTTTTACTCTTCCCACGTGTGCGCATCAATTTTTTAACTTAGGGACGGTTGGATGCGTCGCCGGCATCGGGTGTTTGAGTGCTTGTTGAGTCTGTGTGACAATTAGCACTATTTACACGATAGATTTCAATCGTTTATTAACATTCAAATTTTTCCATTTCATGCATCCTATAGATGACTCGGCCGTTAGACGAAACGACTTAGTCGAACCGCCCTTAGTCGAACTGACCCTAGTCGAAACGACCCTAGTCGAATCGACCGGGAACCCATTTTTATGACAAATTAATGACAATACAATGTTGCTTTAATATATCAGGAATTTTGAGTTTAATTTTAAACTCTGATTGACCTGTAAAAGAAGTTTCCAGGTCACATTTTTTAGATGATGATAAAAGTAATTGAGTGCTGAAAAGTCATAGGTCAGTTTACTGCTACTGATGATGAAAATGATTGGGTCGATGAAGGTATTTGCTGAGAATGATCATAATGGTAACTATAGATAATGAGGGAGAACATGTTCCATGCATTAATTAGTATTCTGAGGAGTCCTGAATGTGAGCTGAATTGTTCATTCCTGTGGTGATTTTGACATTTGCTCAACGTATGTAGCATCTCCTAAGACAAAATCTACTTCTGTAAACAGGTTTAATACTCAGTTTATCACACATATATATGCTTCAAAGCAGAACTGTATGTCATAGAACATTGTTTTGTGCTTGGGTCGTTTTATGAATTTTTTAAAAACTGTTAACATTTTAAACAGGAGCAATAATTGTCATGGTAGACGCATTCACATATCGTCAAAAAAATATTGATTTCCTATGCAGGGATGGTGGGTGGGCTTACACATAAACATTGAGATTTGGTTAAACTGAAAACTTGCAACCCCTAAATGCAGTTGTGAATAAAGTGTGTTTGTGTATAAACATGCATCGCTATATGTAGATGTTGAGTTAATATGAGAACAAGAAAAAAATTAGATAAGACATTGCAGATTTACATTCGATTAAAATCTACCATATTGCAGCTAGTAAACGGTGTGTGTGTGTTGTTTTGACTTCAGTGTTATAGCTGAACACCTGCATTTTACCTCCACTAGGATAGGTCAGGTGATGATAATCAGACCAGAATTTGGTGCTTGTTCTCATTCCCTTGAGCATTATCCCCTTGTGTTTCACTCACTGGATGCTGAGGATTTACTGGCCACTACTGTGTTAATGTGCGCAGGTCACATGACAGCTGTAGTAATTTTGTGACGTGAGATTACTTTATAAAACCTCAGAATGCATTCTGTTTTTAAAAGATCCTAAGACTGCTAAGTAACGCAGGCTGCACATGCTGGTAAAACAAAAGTGTTTGTTTATTGTATTCCATTTAAAAGTGTTTTTGGGTAAAAGAGTGGTGAATGTCTGGATGTGTACATGTTTTAATGCAAGTTAGTGCAAGTGATGACACTTTTCCTCCAGATTTCATGGTGTTTTACAGTGGGAAGTGGTAACAAGTTTTAGTAAACTATTTTTCATGTTCAGTTATTGAAAATTAGATTTTTCTACGAGAAAAAAATTAGTCTTGTATAAAATTTTATGAAAATTTGTGCACAAAATGTCTGTGTATTTAAGCTACTCCAGATTTATGGGGTTTTATGTATTTTGTTTGTGTGTGCATAAATATGTGTTGGGTAGATGCTGCTTCATTGTCTATGGCATGTATGTATAAATCTCTTCACATAGCTTTGCACTAGCTTGGTCTAATATTTGTTACAGTATTTGATATATTCTAGGCATGAGGTGGTATCGGATGCATTTAAAAGTGTCTCTGAAATTAAAAGCTGTCTTATATTAAACAAATGGCTTTGGCTACAGCCAAATGTGTGAGAATTATCCATTGAAGTGGGACAGCTCCAAAAACAGGAACCAAGCAAGCATTCCAGGAATTAAACACCAAAAATGTTTGATCTACTTGGACTGAAAGCATCTCCACATTGTAAGTAAAACAGAATAAGACATTTTCAGAAATGATATTGTTCATGGTATCACACATGGTCACAATTTTTGTTGGGCCACAAATATTTAACATCTTTTTCTTGAAATAACATTGTCATTTTATTGGGCCTCCCTAGGTTGAAAAAAATGGTATTTAAAACATTGAAAATGTTGAAAACAACAGCTCCTTTACCTTTGAACGAAAGAGACCTTTATTTTTCCAGCAGCTTTCCGTAAACCTGTAAGAAATGGTATGGCAATTGGTATTGTTTCCCTTTAAAATAATTGAAACATTGCCATGTTTTGAAATGCGCTATTTAGTGGCCATTTCAAACACTGATAGATTTTATCTGTAATTCTAGTTCATAGCCATGACCATGATATTATGCTCTTTATTATAATTATTATTATGCTTGTTTTAAAATGTATCGACAAGAATCACAGTAATTACATGTATTTTTAAAAAGAAATACTGCCAACACTTGGCTTATTCATTTTATGGTGGTCTTGTGAAATCAACTCTGTGTGTGTGGGGGGGTGGGGGGGCCGAATGCTTCTAGTTAGTCATCTGATTGTAGTCACACAACAGCATTTTTAGTGAGAAGTTTTTTAAAATTTTTGTAGAAAAGAACATTTATATTGACATCCTTGCCAGTCCTACCCTATTGCTCCATCCTATTTCTGGCTTCAGCTAACAGTATTATGGCTCAAATGTTTGCATTCTACTTTCAGTCCCAATTACACTGGGTCAGTACCCAACAAAATACACTTTTTAAAGTTAGTTTTGTGTTCTTCCATGTGCTCCTTTAAGTCTTTTTTATGTGAGTTTACAAATAATCATAAACCTCGTTATTTTCAAGAAAGTAAATAATAAACCCATTATTTTATCCTCTTGTTTGATGTGGTACTTTTATGTTTTTGTCAGAGATCAAGGCTGTAGATGCTATTAAGAATGCTGTTGATGTCTTTTCTTCTCACCCAACTCCCTCTGCCCTCACACACACACACACACACACGCTCACGCTCACACAGAAAAATGCTCAAGTCCTTTTCCTCCCCATCTGTTCTCTTCTTGATATCCTTCCCGCTCACAAGAATTTTTTTTTTTTTTTTTGCATGCCTCGCTCCTGTTTAGGTTTACTGTCATAAACCAAATGTCTCCCGTGCTTAAAAGAAGCATATTGTATATATCATTGATCAGAAATCAGTGTGCAATTTCTTGTAGTTTAAGGATGCAGATGTAAACTCAAATATTTATTTTATTCTTATGTATCATACATTTTAGGAATAAGGATATATGAATCTTTATTTTTCTCAACTCTTGAAATTTCAACTTAATCATATTTCTCTCTGTTATCTTTCAAAAACCATTGTTCATTTTCTTCTGGCTTCTAACGGGAGAACAAAAGGTTACACCACATTATTAATTTCTGCTTAACATAAAATGATGCGGTCAAGATTTAGTGTGTGTTAATGGACAGTACAATACAATCTAAATATTTAACAGGAGCCATTCAAGAAATGCAGTGTAAAATCTCACAAACAGATGTAAACATTAACGATATGCTTTCTTTCACAGCAACTTTTGGTCTTTATCAGAAATAGGAAAGTATTTTTGCATTTTGCACTGTCCTTATTGTCACGTCACATAGCCCTTTCCTAACCACTGCTGCTGGTTGTTGGAGCAGCTTCTTTGTAATGTAAATTAGTGTCACAAAGATTTATTTACGTTTACCTGCCAAATATTGAATTACACAAAAATTGGCTGTCAAGATACCTTTTTTCAGCTGTTGGTTGATGGTGATATTCACAGCAACTAGTGCTGTATTTAAAAAAAAAAGTTTTAATACCACCATGACAATTAATTTCTGAAAAGGAGGAAAAGATATGCAGTCATTCTGATGCCATTGTTAATAGTGAAAGCTTTTAAGTGCTGTGCACCTCCTGTCTGCTGGTTTACTTGTTATCTATATTGAAATATGTGTATGGCAGATAGAAATGAAGGTTTACTTATTCCATAACGAAATCTCTTACATGAAGCGGTTTTTATCTCTGTGGTGTTAAGTCTTTTAGTGCGAAAATTGGTGCATAGGTGAATTGGCAGCTGTTCATAAACAGCACAGGAGAGATTAAACCTGTTGGGTTTCTCTTATAGCTGTTAGATGACCATGTAACGTTTCTGTAAAGGTGCTGTTTCAAGCAAAGGATACAAAAAATAAAATTCTGTAAGTGCATGCACATGCATTAAAATTAAATGTATTTACAATTTTCTTCTTGCAGTTGTATCTTCTTCATAGTGTTGTTGTATTGCCTGACTAACTAACAAATGCCCTGAAGGTCACACTTACAGAATGTTAAGATCTATTTCTTTAACTTTGTATGAATAGTTTTAAGAATTCCTTTTGTCAGTTTTTCTAAACAAGAAAAAGTCAGTGACAGTTGAAATTGTCATGGACAAAGCTGTAAAACTGCAGTGTCATTTATAGCAAATGCAAGAGTTGCAGGCATGACCTGACATTTATTTATTACAATTTTGTTTTGACCTCCGTCATATTTTTATATTTTTTAAGCTTGTCTAAGAATAGAAAAAAAAGAGTGTCCAGTGGTCAGATCTCCTGTTGAACATGCTGCTTTGCCCTGATATAACCTTCTTTACTGGTTTGGTAAAACCCACCCACCCCTGCACCCCTTTTCTCCAGCCTCCTGGTACCTTTCCATATTTGTGGGTGGAATAAAAATGTGGATTGTTTCTGTAGCGGTTGTTTTTAAGGGAAAAGAAATATCAAGATGATTTTTTTTTTAATCTTAACTGTTGAATCTTTTAACAAATAAAAAAAAGAATATTGTGGATTCAGTAAACACAGTGTCCTTTGATTATCAAATTCTTGTGTTAGCTGACATTCAGGAGTTGTTTGTACAAATACAGAATTAAAGTTAAAATATTGTTAGCACAGAACAGTTTGATTAGAGAATATATTGTGACATGAGTAGGTAAGGGAACATTAAGAGATACATCATTTGAGAGTGTTTATCAATAATGATATGAAATTAATTAGAAGTACCCAGCAGTCAGGTGTGCTTTCAAAGCATTAAACTTTTTCAGCACAAAGTTTCTTACTGGTTTAAAATCCATGATTTGGTGTTGTGTGTTAAGACTGGACATGAAGTGTGTGTTTAGAAATAAGCTTACAAACACTAGCTTGAGCAAAGTTCTGTGTCACTTATCATACTTTTGTCACTCCCTCACTTGCGCTCGCTGCATGAACACATTTCATGTATGTGTGTATGCAAACACAGTGGCGTAGGAACCGGGGGAGCAAGGGGGCAGCCGCCCCCCCCCCCAATAAAGATGCTAGGAAGGCAAGAATGTGAATGTCATTCATTGTCAGCATGGAGCTTGCCCCCCCCCCCCCAAAGCCGAGCATCTTCCTACGCCACTGAAACACACATATCATTATCCTGTGGCTCCTGGTTTTGTTTCAAATAAAACATAAAGTAAGATTTCCTGCCAACACTTATTTTTAGGGCGATATCAGAAAAAAGACAGTTTAAAGAATACAACTCCATAAGTCTGAACTAGCTTATCAACATTTCACTGCTTTTCCCATGTTAAAGTCAAAAGGCAGGTCTTGTGGAGAAATTGTTTCTCAAAGTGCAAGTACTGTAATCAAACATTTAGAAAGAGGTGGATTTTAGGACTGTTCTTACAGTATTCAACGGGAAACATTGATCATCAAGATCTCAGAAAGTATAGGTAACGGACAACTGGTTCATAAGTTTTAGTTTTAACAGCCCATGCAATGTCTCATAGTTTCACAAACCTTTGGCCAGATCGAGCCTGCACATAGTTTTTTGATCCGGTTCTTATTTGATCGGTAGTCGGCGTGAAAGCCAGACAACAGTGGTACACATGCTCGAGCAAAATGACCTGCAACAATATCTTGGAGAAGGCAAGTTCTGGTGGGGGAAGGGGGTTGGGAAAGTTACAATTTTCTGGGGGGAAAAAAAGCGTTAGCCTCGCTTTGGCCAGTGGCTCCGTCAAGAGTTCACAGGATGCTAGGTTCTTTTTAATATTTTCCGATTATAAGCAACAGTAGGCTGTCACTGTCTTCTGGAGATAACTCACTATGGTGTTACAGTCTCCCTGACATACAGTAGTGGTCGACAGAACTGTTCTTGCTCAACAGTGCTTTGAAGAAGCTGAAAATTCCTGAGCAGAATTCGGGTGGCGCAACGGTTCAGCGCATGTCGCCAATACAGTGAAGGTTGACTGTCTTGGGTTCAGCTCTCGTCTCGGGCACGCTGTTCTTTCTCTGCATGTGACATGTTTACAGGACTGACTGCCTTGCCGTGATATAGCCTTAAATGCGGGCTCGGCGTAAAACACCGCTTTCCCCGAGGAGAATTCATCAGCGTGTGCTACCTATCTTTTCTTGAGACAACATGTAGTGTTAACCGACAACGCGTATTAACTGCTTGTAATTCATGACCAAGTCTCCTCGATGGAAAGGTCACGTGGAAAAATCGGTCAACATAGTCTCTAACTGGGAAATTATCGTATATCACTTCTGTTCTTAAATACATTTCATAAAGTTTGCTATATTTTTTTAACCTGTCGGATCAGTCCCCAGCAGACTTTTTACAAAAATGTTAATGTCTGTATACAGCCTGTACTACATAAGATCTCATTACAAGGTTTTTATTACAAGACACCGAGAGCTGAAGTGATGTCAAGGGGAAAAAAACGCTATTTAGGGGCTGCAGATTCATCTCAGGGCAATCCTGAAGGCTATGTTGCATAAGAGTTCTGTCTCCTTCACACAGCAAACTTGCATTTTCCATCAAACAACAATTCTCCAGTGTACATTATGCAAACTTCTTGTAGCCTACCGCTGCATAACGCTATCTTGCCGGCTCCATCGTACAACAACACTAAAGTCTCCAATCCTTCAGGCACAGCAATCATATATTACAACCCCTGCGGGCTCCTTTTACATCATACATCAATTCTGAAGGCTCCGTTACACCTTACATCAATCCTGACTGCTCTCTTTTATCGAGAGGGCATGCTCCGCTCCATCAAAAAGAGGAGTGCTTCATTTCTTAATTAAGCAGACTACAGGTTAGAGACAGATTTACATTAACACCTTAATTAAACCAAAACTTTCAACGTCTCGACGATTTAATTATACGATCAGTGACTATTGTAGGTGTCGAGTATCACCTGTGACGGTAGACCGTAAATATAAGGGACTTTATTCACGGTCTTTGGTGAAAGATGGGGAAGTGATAATGACCGACGTGCCCGTCTGTCGCTGATTCGATCACACTCGCGCATGCGTCTTGCAGCACAAAAGCGACGAGAGAGGGGAGGTGCAGGGGCAAGATGTCAGAGAAGCTGGGGTGGGGGGGGGGGGGTGGCACTTAAGCTCAGGTGGCCATCATCTTGTTGAGCAGCACTGACGCGTGACCTCGTCATGCATTTCGCTTGATCCACCCTCCCTGGCGGCGAAGAGGGAAGTCCATCTCAAACGTCGTGTCGACACGCTAGCTGTGTGCCGAGGGAGAGCGTTCACAGGGGCGTGTACACAGTCTCCGTGCACAACAGATGTCGGGGAGGGGAGAGGGAGGAGAGAGAAAGAGAACCCATGCAACTATATAGGTGTAGACACAAGGTCTGTGCACCGTGGACAAGTGGCAGTAGTAGGCCCGATCGACCCCACCCCTTTTGAGCGCGCTCACGTGCTTCGCTGAACTTTGGCAGCCACGACTAGCAGCAGCAGCAGTGCTGCAGCTAGAGCGGTGTGCGGCATCACCGCGCGACCGTTGTCTCAGGCCTGGCACTTGCCCGTCGCATGCGTTCGTCGCGAGCGTGCTGCCGCTACGGTATCCTGGCTTGCTGCTGTATGTGGTGCAACAACACTTGCTGCCGCCCGTGCTCACCTGGATACGAGAAAGAGTGTCAAGGTAAAACTCACAACGTGAGTGGAGTAGCAGGCGACCAAGGGAGGAGGGGTGGATTTGTGTTGTGCGTTTCACGCGCGCGTGGGTACGCAGGCTAGTTGGCGAAAAGTGAACCAGGTTTCTTTTGCGAGATCTTGAAATTTTGGGTTTGCGACTGTGTACGTGTGTGTATGCCCAGGTGTGTGCAGCATACCGTGACTCAGCGAAAGAACCCCGCTGTGGCTTTCCGATCTTCATTTGTGACGACGACAGTTGTATTGACTCACAAGGCGGAACTATAAGTAAGTGTGTGTCTGTGTGACAGATTCGTGTTCCCTGTATACTCTGCAGCACACCACCCGCCGCGCTCACTGTGTGCGCTGTTCACGTGAGGAAAATAAAAACGCTGCGTACGTGTATGCGTACGTGCGTGTCAGTGTCCACCGGCTCGAAACCGGAACTCCGCGATCCTCCTGTCGGCAAAGTGCATGAGGTGATCAGAGGTACCCGACCTAACTATCGAGGAAGCTTGAGGCGGCATTTCTTTCATTCACACCTGGTAACTGTCGGCGAAGCAGACAGACAATTTTAGGTAGGGTGAGTAGACCGTGTTTTTTGTTGTTGTTTTTTTTAAGTTGGGTTTCACGGTGGCGCAGTGGGGATGTTTGGGGTGGGAAGGAGGACTCCACGGCGCTAAGACTATTAAGTTCGTCTGTTGCTGAGTGCAAGGGTTGTGAACGGCTTGGAAATGAATCCTGGTCGCCAGGTTCGATCACGTCCGTTTTGTCACGTGATCGAGAAACCTTATTCTGTGCTGGCGACTTCTTCTTCATACCTGTTATAGTGCGGCATTTACAAAGAGGCAACGCGTACCTAGCATGGAGGTAAGACGATTACCTATACCACATGTACAGCTACCTTTTCAGTACTGTTAAGGTAAGCAAGACAAGTGGGGACCATGTTCGGAGGCAGAGAGGAGAACAGTGGAAGTCGGCGTTGCACCATGTAAATATGTGTGCCATTTGTAGATTAAAGATATAAGCAATACACAATGAGATGGTCAATTTAGTTCGAAAGGAAAAGGTATCAGAATAAGCACGCCACGCTTCGCATGGATTAGCATTGCAGGGATGTCAAACTGACATGGTATGATGATTTTGAACGCTGTGCGAGGACAAACCGAAAGTATAGCAGACTTGTTTTGTTTGTTGTCGCTGGTGAGCCACGGTTCACAGGTTAGGCTGGCAATTACTAACCATGCATGAATTAAAATGACACCGTGTATTTCGAATGTAGCTGGTTGGACTGTAAGTAGCTGAACTGGCAATTATCCAATGATGCCAGAGTGAACTGCGTTCGTGGGGTCTGTAAGCCTTCGATAAATGTTGTTGATCTAGCAGCCAGTGATGCAAATTAAATGAATGCCAACCAGTACGATATAATTACAAGTCGAGGTACTCCTATGTGAAGATTACAAAATGCAAATCGTTTGGAATTCTTGCGACACAACATTGTAACTGTATTGAAGAACAACACACACCAAACTGCAAAACAAGATGTGGAATTGCAGATTAGCCTGTTGTGTTGTTACTTGTATTTATCGCACATCATATTCCCAATCCCAGAATACAGACCATTGCTAGGTTTCTGAGATTCGCTATCAATGCAGCTGGCTTGAAAAAAAAACCCAGTAACTTCCTGCTTACTTGATAGTGAGCCTCAATAACATCATGTTGTGACTTTTTGATTGAAGGTTTAGTAGGCATTTAAAAGACAGATTATCACGCAGATGTGTGAACCAGTAAGGTAATCGCGAAGACGAACACGTAAGGAGATTAGCATTTGGGTGGTTGTTGTTATTGTTGTTATTATATCGTGCTACATGGGACACACAGTTGTATTTACAGTACGGTCAGTCGAACTAGTACAAAATCTGAGCTAATTATCAAAGGGCTGCTTTACTTCAGCCGGTTACTTGAGATCATCACCTGGAGCACTGTGATGCCTCACTCGGTCATGTCTAGACACACGCTTGAACCCTGCAACCCTGCACTGTCACTTGCAATCATCTACGTGAACTTCATTCGGGGGAACTTGTTGGGAAAAAATGTTGGCGTCGTTTGTCGGACTTTGGTGTCATTTTTGGAGATATTGTTGGAAAACACTTTAGCTTAGGTTTTTGGGACAACCTTTAGAATGTAACATCACTCAGGAACAGCGTGGTCTTCTTGTGGACGTTCATTTGAAGAGGAGTTCTCTAATAATAATATCACTTTTGTTGAAGCCTAATTAAAAGTAGAGGGATGCTTCTTCGCCTTACCGGCTGGAGGGGACTTGCTCTACATGTTCTTGTTTTGTTTTTGTTTGTTTTTTTTGTTTTGTTTTTGTTTTTTTGTTTTTTTGGTTTTTGTTTTGGTAGTGCCTTTGAGTTTTCATCGTGTTTGGCGTCTGCTGAATACTGTTGAACTATGCTTTTAGTTGTATTCGCCTGCCACTGTTCTGTTTTCCTGAGTCTGTGCCCCATTGTTGTATTCATCGTCTGACGGGATCGAACGCTATATATCTGCACCATCTCGACTCCGGTTTTTCGTTTGCTGGTTAAATTCTCCATTTCCCTGCAGTTGTGCAACGCTTTGTGTTCTGCGGAGCATTTTTATCACAACATGTTTCCCTTGCTGCTTTAGGTTCTGGATACAGGTGAGTCAACTTGATCTTCTGATCTACTGTCTACAATCCTGCCTCCGGCTTCATTCATTCTTTTTGTTTCTTTGTTTTGTTGTGTTGTGTTTTGTTTTGTCGCCACCGTGTTGATGGTACCTTCGTGACAGTCATGTCTGCGCCATAAATGAACAATTACACATGTTGTTGCCACCACCACCAACACCACCACCACCCCTAATATTACCACTGATACTACTATAACTACAAATCAGCTGCAAGTCACAATTCAAAGAAGAAGAAAAGGCTAGAAATGAATACTTTGGTAGTGGTCCTGGGGTGTAGCGACTGCATCTTTGCTGGTGACATTAACCTTTTTCTCAACTTGTGAACGCAATGTACTTTGTTTTAAGACCATTTTTGTTATTATGTCTGTGTGTTTATATTATTTTTAGAGCGCTTTGATGTTGGGGTAAAACGCTATATAAATTCACTCCATTATTTATTTTTTTTTATTATTATTATTAGAATTGCCTCTCTGGGACAAATAAAGTGTTATCTTAATTATGGTGCTTCTTTTTACGCTTGTAGCTGATAGGGCACATTAGTCTGAAAACCACAGTGATGATGTGGCCCCATTCTTTCACTCTGTTTACCTGTAGCGCCTTCAGATGCTTTTAACTTCAATCACTGTAACAATCGGAAAGGTGATGCATGTCCAGTTGCTCTGTCGGAGGCCAGTTGGAAAGGAACAATTCTGATGTCGAAACGTCATGTCACAAGCGGTGGTTCACAGATAATTGATTCGCGTTCTTATGTTTGTCTTGTGATAAGGCGAGAACAAATCACATTACAAGCTTATGTTATTAGAGATGATGATGGATCCTCTCGTAGGCGTGAACTTCCGGGTCTGGCGCTATGTCGCAGGCGAGCTTAGCAGAGTGGTCAGGCTTCGATTCCCCGTGGAATCATTTTGTGTCTGGCGCCATTGTTAAAAGGAAGTGCTTCCAACTAAAGGTTTGAATGCCTTTCTGTAAATACAAAGCAAAGTTATTTTCAAATGAGAGCTTGATTCTTTAAAAGACATCGATTCCTAAGAGATATGCTTTCTTACGTTAAAGAAAAAAAAAACCCCAAACTTTTAACATCGTAGTTTTGGAACGAGGTCAAGACTTCATTTCTGATGACGTTTAGGTTCATTGACCAGCCAACACGTAAACACGTGCTTGGAGGTCTAGCTTTGACCGTTACTTTTTTTTTTAAGATCAGAACTTAGGTCAATCTGTGTGTGCATTTACAGAAAGAAAACAAATTGAAAACTTGTAATGAATTTAAAATTCCCAGGAGCAGAGGAGTACAGCTAGAAATATTGGCTGTGTGTGCAAGATGCAGAGAAAATATTTCCCTTTTTTCCTCTTAAGCTCACAGTTGAAAAGGCCTGCAATGGAAGGTTCTAAACGATTCTTCTAGTGTAGAACACTGAACTGAGGTCCGACATGAAATGTATGCTGGTGCCAGAAATGACTTCAGGTCACGTGTATCACCAGGAAGGCTGTTCGGACTAGGCGCGTGCCTGTTGCAAATCTACGCTGGAAAAAAAACATTTGAACGCATGTTTGGAAGTGATGTTGCAGTCTTCATCAGTTGCTTGTAAATACATAATATTCCAGATTGTCCCAGAATCAAATCAAGTTACACTGAAGAGCTGCCAAGATTTCGTGTGCTGCTGACAACACCAGCTCAAAAATGCGAGTAGTTATTTTGCTGATGCAGGGTTTTCAGACAGCAATTCGAAAACAAAACAAAAAAGAAAAATGCTTGGAGAAAACATATAGAAAAAAAGGCAAGGGAAGAAGCTATTATTGGAGGAAAAATTAATTATTTGAGAGAAAAATAAGTGGGTATGAATCAGTGGTGATTTTTCCCCTTCTGTGTTAAACTGAAAATCGTTCTTGAGGTTTGCATTGGTTAGCTGTTTGAGATGTCGGTGTTTTGCGCTTAGTAAACCCTTGAAGCCATATCAAGACCAGCTTGTCCAGTTGTGTAAAACACGCGCAACATCCCTAGAAAAATGACGAGTACTAGAATGAAGTCTAAACCCACAACCTCGCTGTCTTGATGACAAGCGCATCATGGTTGCGCCTCCGTATCGTCTTCATCAGTTGTGGAACATTTGTCATAAATGGCGGTAGTGTCGCAAGTAACCACGGCAATATTACCTTGTTGAGGTGAGAAAACGTGGGGTCGCCGGCCGGTCTTATTGCCCACACATGTGGACATAACAGAGAGGGGCGTAGCACTCAAAGCCTTCTTTCATCTTTTCGACAAGCAAAATTGACGGCTGCTTTCTTTCTTTCTTTCTTTCTTTCTTTCTTTTTCGCTGATGATTTTAAATCTTTCATGTGCGTTGACAAGCCTGCAAGCAAATGCTGGTGTAACAAGGAAATGTGTTTTTATCAACTTGTTATTTACAGATGATTTACACATGATTAACACATGCGCACGCACGCACGCACGCACGCACCGACACACACACACACACACACACACACAAGATAGAAATACACAAAGACGCACGCACTCAACGCACAGTTTTAAAGGAGGTTCAAAAAGTTCGGTTTAAATGAAAGGGATGTTTTGAAATATTTTTGCTTATAATTTCGGGAGCAAAAAGAATCATTGACTTAAATCGTTTCCAAAACACACTTATTGCGAATGTAGCAAAGAGAAACAAACTGATTTTAGTTCTTGACGTAGCTGGCCACACCTGAAAAGTGTCGGGCAATGCCGTGGGACTATTGGCATCTGAATGGACACGAAAGTGCTTCAGCCTAGAGATTTCGCATTATGAGGGGAGAGTGATATCGGAGAAGGATGAAAACCAGATTACCCGTAGAAGATCCCCAACGGCAAGGCCTACGAACAGGTGTCACACACAGTGTCCAGACAGGAGAGCTGAACCCAAGACCTTTTGTTTCTTACTGCAGTGGTGACAACCAAATGTTTTACTGGGCAAGGTTTATCCGACTGTCGAGCTGGATCTATATTTCTTTAAAAATTAGGGGACAACATACGAAGGACGGCGGGATAAATAACAGTACTTATGACTAATAAAAGACAAATATAGAAACCGCAAAGAGGAATCGGGTAACAAGAACTTAGGGTGTCGTGATTCTGCATAGGAAAACGAGTAGGGAAGTAGCCAAAAGTGGGGTTGAAGATGGACTAGCTTTGTGTGGACTGTTGTTGAAAGTAATAATAATAATGATCTCTTTTTGACATACAGAACTCGTTGGTCCGATTATCATGTAGAAACAACACCGCAACAGTCACTCGCAGTTCGCACGCTTCACGCTGCGAGACATTGAAAGTTATGTTACTGATTGTAACATTATCCTCCGTCATCAGTAGTCCCCAATTAGCTCGTCTTTTCATCGTTGTGCTCTGGTTCAAAATGCTACAACACGATCTCCAGAACCAATTCGTCGTCGTTTATGAGACAAAACGTCAACACTTGCGTCGAAAGGTTGCTACTCGACAACAAAATATGGTGGTCTCCTAAATTGGTCCAGACCTGCGTTCTAGTCGCGATTATAAGCAGTTTATTTTAACCCTTTTTTTAGCGGTAATGATTCAGCATTATCATTTTATTCACGAATATATTATTTTACCTCAACTTGCTATATGCCTGGTGTGTTCTGTTAAAATAATGAAACATACTCTTGTTGTTGTTCTTCTTCTTCCCTCCTCTAGTAACGGAGTCTTTGCTATAGCTGCCTCCTACCCCAATTCGAACTATTCTATATTTGGACATAAATTCTTCGACATCACTATAGTGTGCTGCATTCATTGTCAGATACATGGGCGATCTACCGACCACTGTCGGATTCAGAGACTCGATCACTTTGTGGGCGAAAAAGAGAAGTAGTTTCTAGTTTCTGCTGACGGAATTTGTGGCTGGGTCCGCCCATCAGCCCGGAAATGTGTGAGACCTGCAGAGAACCAATTTTCCTTCTGTCCACTGGTCATATCGACCGCACTCTTGCCTTGACGTCACAGAAGAGCCGATCCCGAGTTGATCGTTCTCACCCAGTTTCGGCCAGTCGCTTTGTACGTACAATTGTACGCTTGTACATATTATGGTTTAGGCCTTTAGGGCCACCGACTGGGACGGCAGACGCCGGAAAAACAGCCAAGAGTGATGACCCGTGACCGTGATGACCCGTGACCGTGATGACACCGTGACAGGTGTGTTGGAGGATATGGCTCGGGAGGGGGGAGGGTTTTACTCTCGCAGTTTCACGTTCACGTGTGTCTCCCGTCACAGCAATTTAGATGTGCGCTCGTCTCCTCCAGTCAGCAGCCAGCTTAGAAGTGAATAAATCACTTCTGCACGTTGTTATACTTTTATTCATACACAGACGGTAACACCGGTCATTTGCGTTTCCCAGTCGTCTGCCTGCTCTCAGACAAGTATATCCTAATCCGGAGATTAAATGCGCTGCGATTGTGTTTCTGGGTACTAATGATTATAGAGCACTGACGGGACGGGGGAAAGCAAGATTAATGAGATTAAGTCAAGGTTAGATTGTTTATACACACACACACACACACACACACACACACACACACACACACACACACGTTTTGTGTGGTAAACTGCCAGTGACTGCGACCGACTGCAGACCGGTGCTGAGTGAAGAAAGGTAATGCACTTTCGTTGTTTTTTGTTTTTGCCTGCAGTTTTAAAGAGGTGAGGCAGATAAGTGGGAGGGAGGAGAGACAAAAGAAGTTCACGGAAATTCTCGCGTCTTGCTCCTCATTTGCCTACATTTGCGTCTCTGTGTGAAGGTGTTCGAGGTAGGGGGTTGCTGCGAACCTAGTGCGGAATGTTTCTGTAAAGTATATGTGTTACCTTTGTGTAATGTTTGTGCAAGCGTGTTACCATGCTGTCAATATGTGAGGCTCGATTAGAGATTCTTTATTCTTTCACTCTCTCTGAGGAATTGAGATCGGGGAAACAAATCATGTAAATAATTGAAGCAGCGCGTGGAGTGAAAAGGTCAAAGTTCATTAATTGTTGTGCTCTATATAGTGATTATAATCTTCCAGGCAAGGCGAGGCAATGTTTACGATATCTTTCTCATTTCTTGCAGCGTCTTTGCAATTTTGTTCAGATTCCCCCGCAGGTGGGTATAACTGAGGTGATCTGACAGATTGACTAACATGCAGCTAGGCTTCTAGAAGACGAGGAGACAGGTAAACAGACTGACAGAAGCAAATTATTCTTGCCTTTTTAAAAATCCAATTCTGATATCATCAGGCGTTTCCTCGATTGTCAGAGACGTTCTCGCTTCCTCTCAAATCTCTGACTGCTGTTTATACTGTTACCTCGACAGTAGCTCATAAAACGAGCTTCTCTATCGAGTCACCGTTCACTTTAACAGAGATAGCGTTCCTAGTCGCTTGCCATCTTCTCGTATCTCGCGCTTCTTTCTCACTTCCTCCCTCTACCAACAAAGAGAGAGAGAGTGAAAGAGGAAAAAAGATGAATTTCTCCCGCTCTTCCTCCTTGAGCCCGCCTCGGTCGGTCTCTCTCTCTCTCTGACAGTCTTTCTCTCTCTCTCGGGAATCACACAGTTCACATAAATCGAAATGCCCTCCATCAATGTCACGATGTGTTAGTTCATATTGCAAAACAAACGTTTGATGTTTGTCATATATTTATATATTTCTGATTATGCATATGCCATGTCCGCGAGCGCGCGAGAGTGTGTGAGTGTGCGAGTGTGCGTGCGTGCGTGTTTTCGCGACGACCGCAAAACAACCTTTTTCCATTCGCCTCTACAGGACTACAGTTTGCCGATTTGTGACATCTTCCCGTATGCCCGTGTTACAATCATGTAGCGGACCCCTCGCATCTGATGTAGCTTTTCAAAACGTGCCTATCGATTAGCTTGCAGCTACGTAACATTACAACCTGTTTAATCTAACGTTACGGTTAAATAAAATTGTTAGATATGTGAACAGACAATAAAATCAATGGTAAAATAACTCAGAATCTTCTTGTATGTTGTACTCATGTTTCATTTTATTGTGTTTTTAATAGGACAATTTCCCCGGATAAATCAACTGAAACGTCAACGAACCATCGGAGCTGGGAAAACCTCGGAGCAATCATGGGTTACCTAGCCGAGCTCCACCCTGGAATTAATATTTTAAGAACGTGAGAAAAATGATCAGTCGCTTGAAACAAACCAAAATACCAATCAAGACGAAGGAAAGCAACTGTCTTGGCCTCCAGGTGCCACTGGACTTGATAGCTGACGATGTGAATGGATTTTTACCTAACCTAAACGCAGCTGACGGATTTTCAGTAAGCAGCAATGCCCTTTCCCCGACGTCATACCAAAGGCTCGTCCCGACAGGTCCAGACAGTCGGGGGCATATTGGTAAGAATACTTTAATTGCGTCCCAGCCTCCAGCATCTGCGGAATACTGTGTGTGTGTGTGTGTGTGTGTGTGTGTGTGCGTGCGTTTGTATCGGTGTATTTCTGGTTTGCATAATGGTGTGTATCTAGTCTGAGTATTTCTTGTGTAACTAAACACGTATAATCTGTGTGACGGTGCATGTTGGTTTTGTTTTAAAATGCACTTCTGGGGCCAGTTGCACAACACGTTTCTAAACCTTAAAACTGTTCTAAAGAGGCAAAATCACTTCTAAGCCATTTTGATTCTTTGCAGAAAAAGATACAAAAAATTGCACTGACAGGACGGAAAGTCAAACTTAAACAATTTTATACTTAAAGCAGTTTCAGTTTTAAAAATTCTAAAATTGTGGTGCGTACTTTAAACTATTTATCTAAATAGAGTTAAGGCCTAAAAGTGTTTAAAATTAGAAATGTGTTGTGCAACTGGCGCTGGTCTTTGTAATTTGTACATCTCTGGTCCCTTTAACTGTGCATTTCTGTTCAGTGTAACTGTGCATCTTTGATATGTGTAATTTTGGGTGTCTCGTCTGTGTTAGGGTGTATTTTCTGGTCTGCGTGATGGTACTTTTCTGGCCCGTGTAGCTTTGTGTTCTGGTCTGCGTAACGGTGTATTTCTGGTCGTCGTTTTAGAAGGCTTAAGATAGAGGAGGGGGGGTGGTGGTGATAGATCTACCAATGATGTCATTTCACTATAGCAAATTTTTCTTTTATTCGTTGTTTGGTCTTCTCTTCGTTCTCTCTTTCCATCACTCAGCTACTAGACAATTTATTATCCTCTTGTATTATTATAATGTTGTGTTTTATCCGCTATAGATGCGTGTGATGGGCAGTTCTAGTCCTCTGGCGGTACACTTGTACTTTTCTCTAAAGGAAGTAAACAGAAAGTTCTATAACAGGGGCAGAGCGGTCATATAGTGTATACCTGTACTATCTAATTACCAAACACCTCGTGATGACTGGTTGGCGTGTCGTAATCTTATGCAGGTGATACAGGCGGAGCATTGAACCGTAATTTGATATTTGAAGGTATATACGCAGTTCAAGATTATTTATAACACTTTCCTGTCTTTGGTGATGATACTCGGTACTCTTAGGCTCTCTCTACATCTGCAAGGAATTATCTAGTTTTATTTGATTACGGGTCTTCAAGCTGCTGCTGGTTTCTGCAGCTGAGATTCACGTCTCTTAACCCATACAGCGCCGGGGTAGGCGGTTGCAAAAGCAGTGATGATGATGATGATGATGATGATGATGATGATGATGATGATGATGATGATGATGATGATGATGTACATGTATGTCCTTATAGGCTTATAAGGTGCTCCACTCACGTGAAGTTTTTTTTTAGGTGGGTAGGTAACAGCGAATATTACGGCTCTCCTAAAACTGCACCGACTCTACTTTTCCATCGGCTTTACCCTCTAGTCTAGCCTTTTGTGTGCTTGTCTGCTTGTCAGATTGCTTGGGAAATTTCAGAGTTATGTTGTGCTGAGCCTTTGAGATCGGTGGTTCCGGTCACGGCCTGTGGGGCTAGTTGCACAACACATTTCTAAGTTTAAACACTTTTAGGCCTTAAATTTGTTTGGATGATCAATTTTATAGCAACACACTGCACAACACAATTTTAGAATTTTTAAAGACTGAAAATGTCTCAAAGAAGATAAAACTATTTAAGCCAGACTTTTGTCCCCGGCAGCACATGTATTTTTCGTATGTGCTTGTGCAACGCATCTGAATGGCATAGACACAATGCCACATCACACACACACAATATGAACAAGTTTGCCTCTTTAGAACAGCTAAAAGTTTCTAAAACACGTTGTGCAACTAGCCCTTTATCTCTGTCATCTTTGCCTACTCATTTAGCAGCCCTCATCGCTGTTTGAGTCAACGCTTATCGCCACAACGGAGCCAGTGTCGTTCCCGCAAGCTATTTATAGTGCTTCCTCACCTGCCCCCCCCCCCAACACAGGTGACATTGTTGGCATCAAACTCTGGCATTGAACCACATGACATATAGCGTAAAAATGGCGTCCTAAGCAAGACTATAAATTTGAATTCATAAGGAGCACTCCGTTTTCTATAAAATAATTTTTTTTAATACAAACTAGCAATACCTATGTAATATTGTGTGCAATATTATCTACATAGACAAGTATTAAGTGTGAAATAAAAGAAAAAAGTCAACAGACAGGAAAGCGTATCTTGAAATTAAGTCATAAATTTATTCCGGTAGATGACACAATTTTTACCTGGTGGGAGGACAGTTTGCTCGCTTTGAGTTTGAACTGCTATCCACAGCAGAATATTACTGTGATCTTGTTTTAGGGGATTGGGGAGGAACCCGGATGTGACGACATGCGGTCTTTAGGCGTGGAATGACAAAGTAAGAAGGTAGAAAAGTGTACAGAAAGACTTAGAGGTCAGAATAGTGTCCTCACCTTTGTACATAAATATATGTAACTAACAAAAGCTTTCCCATTGACCGAGGCCTTTACAGCATAAACGTATCCATGTGCAATCCTGATGTTGGAGTTGTTGCCTATGTTGGGCTCTTTCTGTGCATGGTGATGCTTGTAGGCATCTGTCTGGAGAACATATTTAGGGAAATAGTGTCTAAGCTTCACTCAATCGTTAGAAAAAAATTCATCCTATTAGTCCTTAATCGTTGAAAGAAAGAAATAATAATAATAATAATAATAATAATAATAATAATAATAATGGGATGTATATAGTGCATAATCGCGCTCGCGAAGGAGCATGCTCTCAGCGCTTAAGACATACATGGACAGAATACGAAGGACGGACAGAGAAACAACTATACAGACAAGTAATAAAAGACAAACATAGAAGACAAAAAGAGGAATCAGGGAACAAATTAAGGACGAAATGCACAGATTTTGTTTTCTTTGGTCATTTTTCTCATTTGTACCGTTCCTGAAGTGGCCGTAACTCTAGACTTCTATGAACTAGGATGGAAGTGCTACACACAACAAAACCTGACGTGGTCAGAAACCTTCATATAAAACTATAGAGTCTCTGTCAGAACAGGAAACATATATGTGTTTAAATGTTTATCACTGTAATTCCTCAGTTTGACAGATACCTGCATCTTGTGAGTGATGACGCTGCCAATTAATAAGCAGCTAATGACGTTTTCAACACTTGTTTATCTACAATATAACGGTAGAAAATTCAGACCTGAAAGTTCAGGCAATATTCTGCTGTGGATAGGTAATGTGTACCGATGTCGATACATTAGTTAACTTCAAATCGTTGCAGTGGCGAAGATGACAGGAACAGTTTTGTGAAGATTTCAATGTGCATTTTATGTGCTGACTCATGAAAGATCCGACACCCTTAGGCACTTTTTTTTTTTTTTGTTAATAAAATAATGGTCGGAACGATGCTCCAAGTAAAAACAATTAGCGCGCAGGGCACACTGACGGGCTGATTCAAACTAAGACAATTAAATTCTCACACGCACAAACGCACATTTAAGAGGAAATAAAGATGGAACTGACAGAGAAAGAAGTACGAGAAGAAAATGTATCAGAAGAATTAACCCCTACCTGATATTTGATCTATGCAAGACTGCGTATCAAATCAAGATTACTTTCCCACTTTGATAGCAAGATATGTGAACACTATATATAGCTGCTACATTTAGTTGGGGGATGTAAATATTCGATCAACATAAAAACAATGCTAGCGAAGACAGAAGAATTAATACGAAAGTAAAGTGTATTAGAACTGCATCGTCAGTTTTGTAATTGATAGATGCATTGACTTCGTCGTGAGCACGCAGACGATCGATTTCATCCATTCCCTTCTTTGTGACGACAATATGTCCCTTTGTTCGGCTCCGAAAGCAGAACAGAGTTACTTATTCTTGATGTTGGTAGCCGCACAATAATAATAATAATAATAAAAGCATTTCTATAGCGCATATCCCTGCCGGCAACAAGCTTAATGCGTTTTGATATAAACAATCGGATAACAATTAATATCTCTGTCGCACACAAACGTATACACACACCTCACACAATAATATGTACTTACACAAAAAAAACTCACACATGCATACAGTATATATACACCCTACTCGATCAGTATGGTAACTCGATCGAAGGTGAGGCTTTTGTTACATGGTTAATGATTACAACTATAGGAGCTAATCAGCTCTTGGTTGTTCGATTAATTATTTAATGCTGTTAGAGAGCGGCTACACGAATACACTAAAAATAAAGACGACCGAACAGTGAGGCGACTGCTTGGGGCCGAGGTCTCGTGTCGCGCGTCTCGAAGCCACTTACAGACTGCCTCCTGATAATCAGGTGTGATTCATGACACTCTTACAATGCATGCTTTGTCAGCGGTGCAACAACCCACTTTGAAATGTACTGTTTAATAATGCAAACTTTTAGTTCTTGAAGACCCAGCGATTCACGTTGGAGGCGCGCTTTTTTTTTTTTTTTTTTTAAGCAGAGATTTGTATTGTTGGTTCTGTTGTTTTTATGTGAAGGATATGTCCACATCGCGCAAAGAAGCAGTGCAAAATACTGTTTTCAGCGACTTTATTATAAAGTGCGGAAATAAACGATTTTGCATTTTTTTTTTATATTAATATTATTGAGGCTTCCGAACACGACTTGAAAACATTCACATCGCGCAATAATCACGAAGGGGAATATGATCATGTGATGGTGATGGTCACGAGGGTGATGATTTGATAAATCCTTTAATCATTAAATTAGAATAAAAGCATCAAAGTATTTACACACAATTGATCGTGTGTGCCTCCATAGTTCTAATATTAAATGTAAATTGCAAAGGTGCGCTTTGGCTTCATAAGCTTATCGACTCCAGATTCACTTTCACCAACGGGACTGTCAGCTGCACGCCTTGCCCACTTTTTAAAATAATGGCTCCACTTGCGACATCGCACTTGTTGTCACTTATGCACATTTATGTTCTATACTGTTATTTATAGGATCGGAAATCCTTTTTTCTTTGAAACAATACGCTCACGTGTGCTTCGACTTGAGCTATTTTCTCGTGTATTTCGCAACATCCGGATCGCAAATTGCACACATCGTCATCAAGGTTTGTGTACTTAATAGCTCGAGCTGATAACTCTAGTGACGATTACTGATGTAGTGGTACCTTACAGATGTTATGGCCTCAAATTCACAAATTTACGGATTACCAGAGATTCCGGTGAGCATACTACGTTTCCATTCTCCCTTATTTGGAGATAAATGTTTATCTTTGTGTACATATGAGATCGTGTGTTTATGATTTGCAGAATGATACCTCGGGCACCACCCGTCTTCTTCGGATCAAAGTCATCGAAGGAGTAAATCTTGCAAGGAAAGATATATTTGGTGCAAGGTTAGTTGTTTTCGATTTCTTTTAATGCTTACGTAATAACTTTACTTTAATGTTATTTCTTCATTTTGAGACAGAGGAGCGAAGTTTGTATACATTAATAAACAATCGATCGTTTTAATGTGCTTCAGCGTCTGCTCAGCAGTCAAGCACTTTATTATTATTATTTTTGCTTTTTTAAAGAAGACGTGCAGGATAATAAAAGTAATAAGCTTTCATGTTGCCTGTGCACCTAAGTTTTATTTCTAGATAATGTGAGTGTTAAGTCATGAAGCTTTTGTGGTAGACAGCGTCTAGCTTTTGTAGGTTGCCCGTTAACTTTGCTGTAAACACAAATAGTACAGACACTAATTAGTAGCACATTTTGGCCTGAGTGGTCAACATGCAACTCAGTGTCCTCATGGTAAGAATTTAATGCTGATGATTAAAATCTCAGTAAAAATATTTAAAAAGGAGTGTATGTGGTAATGACTACCTCTTAATTACATGCGATTTTCAATCATGAAAAAAAGAATAATCAAATATTTTTACGAATATTTTTATGACTTGATCTTGCTTTCATATGATTTTATAATTTTATACTTCCTTTGTAAAATATATTTTACTTGAACAATTGAAGAAGAGTATACAAGTGTTTCAGACAAAATGTTCATATTATAGGTGTCATCTTTGCTGGCATTTAATGGAAATAATATTTTACATTGTGCCCATTTTATGTTCAGTGACCCATACGTACGTATATCCTTATATCGAGGAGATCGTGAAGATGGCCTTATCGACACTAAACAAACAAAAGTTGTCAAAAAGGTATATAATTATTTTTAGGTTAGACTGTGCATATATATTTTGGGTGTCTTAAGGTGTGACCATAAAATAGTAATGGAATAACAGCGGGTCGGTTGATTTGACTATTTATTGATTTAACCACAGCACAAGTTGATTCCAGCATAGCCTATTGTCAGTTTGACCACATTTGATCATCCATGTGATGAATTTTTATGTAGTCTCTTTTGCTGTCTTTGATTGGTATCAACTTTTCTTTTTCATCATTTTGTGTGTGCATGTGTGAAGATTCCATTTTTAGTTTAAGGCTGTAGAAGTAATTTTGTGTGGGGCGGGTGGAGGGGGTAGGAATTGTAGTGTCCATATTTTAACACATGATATGGAAATCAATGAGCTCTGGTGTGAATCCAACTTCAAAGGATCCTTAGAAACTTACCTTACACCTTTGGTTGGTCTATGTGACTCTTCCCCGCTCCCCCACCACTTGCTGTCTCTCTTTTGGTGTTAATGCAACTTCATTTTGTGTGGATATTAACACCTTGGGTTGGATTTTGTGATCTTTTATTGTTTGTACATGCATGTTTGGAGATGAAATTAAAACCTCCTTTCCACACCTCCCAAAAATGTAGCCAGTTTGTGTGCCATGTGTGTGTGTGTGTGGATCCAGCTAGTATAAATCACAGTTTTTTGCCCATCTGATATCTTCATTTTCCTAAGACTTATTTTGAAATTTTAATTTGGGTTGCCTCTTCCGTAAGAATACATAGGTTCGTCCTTCCCCCTCCTTGTGTGATAACACCTTACACCTGGTGCTGACCTCTTTGCTTGGCCAGCATAACATTTTCTGTCTTATTGTTTGCGTGTGTGTGCGTGCGCACGTGCATACAAATTTAAAACTTTTCCCTGTCCACACCCAAAAAAGTGTAGCAAATGTGTTTTATGTGTGTGTGGATCCTGTCAGCATAAACCACAGTTTTCTGCAGTTATGACGTATTGACCTTATGACTTTTTATTTTAAAAAATTAATTTTTATTGCCTCTTTTATACAGTTGTTCCATGCTTAAGTTTGAAAGTGTGACCTTCTTTAGGTCAGAAAGTAATCTCAAGTACAGAGTATAATGAGTATGTTGAAGTTCATATTCTAAAGAACCTTGATGCATAATAATCATGACACCTTTGGTTGGTGGTTGGTCTGCATGATTCTCTTTCTGAGGACGTCTGACCCAACTTCAAAGAGCTTTGTGGGATCATATTAACACCTGGTCTAAATGGCCCTCTCTGTCTTTTTTCATTTATCTCATTTGCATGAACAGAGCCTCGTATCAAGAAATCCACCAACAGAGTTAGGTGTTTTTATGTAAACAAACGGTACTACAACACTGTTGTGGTCAGGGCGTTTGTGTACCACCAGTCTTGACCAGTGCTGTCCATTTTCCTCCATCCTTACTACTTCTGCTGTTCTTCACATTTGTGCATATCCACCCACACACCAACACCAGTCACACAATAAGGGGGAGGGACTAACCTAGGTATTCTTAAGGAAAAGGCAACCCAAAGGGATCTGTGGACGCGCCTTTCATTAGTGTGCTAAACAACAGCTCTCTGTAGTTTTTGTAGACCAACGGAACCAAGCAGAAGGTCTTAAGAAATCAGCAAATCCTTAGGAAGGCATCTTGTATTTTATTCCTGATCATGTGTTGGCATGCGAGTTCTTAGTCTTGTGGTCTGTTCCGCAGATGCACGATGCCTATATGCCAAACAAATTATTACTTCAACTCATTCTGTTCTTTTTCTGCATGTGGCAGCTGTTTACAGGGCTGACTGTCTCGCTGTGATATAGCCTTAGTTGCTGTCTTGTATGTGCTCAGCTATGTATATATATTGCTAGCACATGAACACCTATAAATCTTATCTATAATTGTGCTTACAGATTAATAAAGTTGTATTGTCTGTGTTTATGCACATCCACAGTTAATAATCTAATTAATAACTTCAGTAATTGGTGATATAATTGACTCTTGGCCATGGTTGAATCAGCTTCTGGGTGAATCATTAATTGGTCGAATCTGCCTGTGACTAAATAGTGTGTGTGTGTGTGTGTGTGTAAGGGAGGGAGATAGAAATTTAAATTATTTAACAGATTAAAAACCATTGAACTAGGCAGTGAGTTGAATAAAACATTATTCACATGCATATCTTTGAATGAACAGCACTATGCGTCTCTGCCTTTTCCTTGAACTTGTATATCAAACGATAAAGTTGCTCAGTAACATCATTAATGTCACATTTCACCTACACAATTTTAATATTTTACCATTTTCTGTTTCTGGGGCCAGTTGCACAACATGTTTCTAAACCTGAAAACTGTTCTAAAGAAGCCAAATCTCTTAGCCATTTTGATGTATTGCACAAGAACATACAAAAATTGTACTGACAGGATGGAAAGTCAGACTTAATCAACTTTATCTTAAAGCAGTTTTAGTTTTAAAAATTCTCAAATTGTGGTGCGCACTTTCAACTGATTATCTAAATAGATTTAAGGCCTAAAAGTGTTTAAAATTATAAATGTGTTGTGCAAGTGGCTCCTGTGTTGTAAACTTTGTAAATTAAAAAACTGACCATACTATTATTGACAGAACTATGTGCAAAAATAACGGAGACCAAAAGTATCTTTTTAAGACTGGCCATGTCATATTTTTTATTTCTTTCTTTCTATTTTTATTGTTCTGTCAACAGAGTCTGAATCCAAAATGGAACCAGGAATTCATCTTCCGGGTAAGCTGATTAGATTACTATGCATACAATAAATGTTCCTGTAATAGTCAAAGTAAAATGTCTCAAGTTTTCTCAGTAAAGGATTAAAGTGATCTTTTTTCGGTTGTTTCTTTCATCATCATTATCACCCTGAGATTTGATTTTGTCAGACACATGCTTTTTTCAGGATGCATGTTGTTATCGTTTTATTAATTAGTAGAGTCTTTATTCTTTCTTTTAAGTTCTTAGAAATGTTTCTTGTGTATGTAATCAGAATTTTTCACATTTTTAGTTTGTCTGATCATCACTACCACATCGTCACAGTGCTCATAATCAAATAAGTTGTGCTGTCATGTTTACAGGCTAACCCTCGTGACAATGTGCTGCTTTTTGAAGTGTTTGACCTCAACAGAGTAGTAAGTAAATTGTTTAATAATGTAGAAACAATGACACCTTAAGGTTCGATCTTTGGCTTAGACTTTGTGTACTCTTGCTTTTTTCATCAGTAATGATTTAATATTAATGTATGTTACAAACAACCTGAGGAGCATGTCCTGGAATCTGCTGTTTAAAAAAAACAAACACAAGAACGAATGCATCAGGCCAACAAAAAAAAATAAATTAATAAATTCAGGTAGGAAATCTGGTAGGTGTTGCGTGCAAATTCTCACTCACTTCTTGAAAAAAAAGGATGCTGTCCATGAATTGCATTTTCTTGACTTCTAGACACGAGATGATTTTCTGGGACTTGTTGAAATTCCCCTTCGTTTCACAAGCATCAGCACTGAGGCCACTGGTCGAGACATTCCTTGTAAAAACTGGGTGCTGCGACCTCGATCGTAAGTCTTCTAATTTTGTCAGTGTGTGAATTAATTTTATGATTATATAAATTAATTCTTTGAACTAAGCAGATCACAAGAAATGGCCTACCAGAGAGTTGTATATTTCTGAAAAGTGTTCAAAGCGGATCACCACCAGTATTAACTGGCAGGCTAGTAGGGCAGCAAGTAGTATATTAGTGCTTACTTCTTGTCAGCACATCAGAGACTGGCATGTTTTCTATTGTGAGTATAGCTCCTCTTTTAGTCAGATTCATAAAGGGAAACTAAGAATACTTCACTGAAAATTTTTGCTTGGCTATGGCAATGCCTTCGTGCCAGAATGCAAACCCATAGTGTATTTATTCTTTCCAAGCAAGTTAAAGTCATGTTTTTTATAAAAAGCTTAACAAATTTAATAAGTAAGAGCAACAACCATCAACAGCACAAAAGAAGAATACAAAATTCATCACTAGACAGGTTTTGATGCTCTGTATTTTCTTATCATATTTTTCAAATTAATTATAAACTGATTTCTGTGTTTTTAGAACAGTCATAAATTTTCAAGAGCCCTGAGTTATGCTACTGATAGACCCCAGAGCTGAAAGGATTAATATTATACAAGTTGATCTTGAGTTAATATTATAAGAGCATTCAGAAATATATCCATACCCTAAGTTGTTGAGTGCTTTTCTTTAATGAACAGCATGCAGATTCAAGAGCCCCAAATAATGTATACCTTCCCTAAAAAAAACAACCTTATCTTTCAAGCACAAAAATGATTTGTAGTAGCAAACAAAGGAACTAGTTTATTCGGCTATTAGTATTGTTTAAGATCTTGTGTGGTATTTGGAAGTGTTTCTGAAATGTTTTATGTTCAATAAGAAGGGAAATACAAGGTAAACTATATGGAGTTCTGGCTTCAATACAAATTTACATAAAAGATAGTCTCTGAAATGTAACTTATTCATAACTTAGAGAACCGCCTGTACTTGAAAACCAGGAGAAGAGCATCCTATGCATTTTTTTTGTAAAGTGTGCACTGTAGTCAGTGAGTGTTCCACTTTGAAAGAAAGGGCAGATTGGTGGCACAACGGTTAGCGCCTGTCACCAGTACAGTGAGGATTGACTGCCCTAGGGTCAGATCTCGTCTCAGGCCTGGCTGCCTTGTCGTGATATAGTCTTAGCTGCTGGCTTGGCATAAAATACCAATTTTCCCTTCCACTTTGAAAGAGCAGAGTTTGTGCTACTGCTAATTGCTGTTCTTTAAAAGCAGAAGGATGTTTGCTGTTGTGTTTACCTTGCATAATTCATTGCTTGCTTTGGTCCCTGAGATACAAAATGCTGACCCTTTTGTTGGTGTTGTTAAGAGTACGATCTCGAGTGCGTGGCCATCTCATGCTGTACATTGCATACCTGGAGCCAGAAAACCAAGCAGATGCTGCTGATGACCCAGCTGGTGGCCAGACTAATCCTGAGGTGGGTGGTTGCTCACCTGGTCACAAACTGTGTAGGCATTAGCATCATTTTACTATTGTCAGCATTGTTACAACTTACCTGCTTTTTGTTTGGATATCAGAGAGAGAAAACTGCAGGATTATTTGTTCAATTCTGTGCGAGATAAATTATACATTGTATAATTACTTTCTTTGCATATTCTGTAACATGAATTTTTTTTTTTTTTGCTAACCAGCCTGGCTGGGAAATGCTGGAGTTGGACTCAGCTCTGAGAGAAGCTGGTGCCTCAGGACCTGTCACCACAGATGAAAGCTCCCAGGCTGCACCTTCAGAAAACCTTGAACCACTACCTCCAGGCTGGGAGGAACGGACCGACCCACAGGGACGAACATACTATGTCAACCACAACAGCCGCACAACTCAGTGGGCTAGGCCTACATCGTAAGCTGCTAGAAGCAGGAGAGATTTTTCTCGTTTGGCTTTTGAATTAGAAATTGTTAATTTTTTTGTGATATCTACAACTCTGATAATAACCTTTAGTAATTTTTTGTTCATTTTGCACAAGATTCACAGCTTGTTTTCTCAAACAGATCATTTTCAAGAGTTGAAAACATCTGTATTGTACACTGCTTTTTTTTCAAAAAAAACTTCCAGTAAATGTAGACTTTTCTAATTGGTTTCATCTCAAATATATTTAAATTTTGCAAAATTCAGCTTTGCCATCAAGTCATTTTGTACAACATGAAACATTATCAGAGCAAGCCTGTCACTAGTTTTTTATTTTTTAAGTACCTTTTGTAGAGTTCAAGCAGAGAAAATTATTCAAACTCATATTTTTGATTCCTTCTCATTTGTAGATCAAGAGTCCTGCCTCCTGACTGGGAAGAAAGAACAGATGCCAATGGGAGATCTTACTATGTCAATCATCGCACACGAGTTTCACAGTGGGATTTTCCTACAGGGTGTGTTCTTCAGTTAGGATTTTGTACATTATTTCAAATAGAAATTGTGATTGCTTTTACATTTAGAAACTGTTAAAATCAAGTGCATCCACTGTGATGTTAGTAAACCAGACATTTCTGCTATAAAATATAGCTACACTTTTGAAATTTTTCTGGTAAGTTTTGATTAGTTGGATAGAACTGTGTGCCTGTGTGCATGCACCTATCCATGCATGTGTGTATGTGCATATATGTATTCATGTCATATGTGTTTTGTGTGTGCATGCACATGTACACGTGATTTCTGATGTAATTACCCATGAATATGTATGTTTTGGGATCCATTAGTGGTGTGGTCCAGACAGAACAGGATATACAGAGACAGCGAAGTATCGAGGCAGCTCAACTGTACCGACAGAGGCGTCACATCAGTCAGGACGACACTCTCAGTATGAACTCTAGTCTATCTGAATCAGACCTCGCCCATCAGATTGAAGAAAGAAGGGTTGGTATTCATCATGTCAACTTGAGCGTTGTGGCTGCTTCATGTATAGAAAGAGCAGTGAAATATCCTCAACATGATATAAACTAAAATTAACATGAAAAAGTAATTAATTGTGAATGCAATATGGTTACCCTGAGGTAAGCCAAGTAACAAAAATTTAGTATTTAAAAACATAAAATGAGTGCTGCACATCTTTTGTTTTTAGATGTACATGCATATTGTTCACTTTTGTCATTGATAATTGAAAGGAGATACATATTGCCTTGTGGTGTAGTTGCGGCCCTATGCTCCACTGGGGGCGAAAAGGAATAAGAAGAAGACATATTGCCTTACATTGCTTTTCCTTCATCATCCGCACTGGTTTTCAAGTTTTTCTTTCTAACTTGCAGTTGTCCCTAAAACTTCATTTTACTTTTTTTGTTTATTTTCCATTAATATGTTTGCATAAATGTGAGCATTTTTTTTCTTTCAAAATATTCTTATTCATCAACTTAAATATTTTTTATCCACAGCAATTGCACAGACGAAGTGCACCTGTCAGAGTAAGTAAAATGAAACATTTTCTGTAGTTGGAATAAATTCATAATAGTGTATTCATTCTCTATTAAATAGAGTATTTGACACATTGAGTGCACCAATCAATCTATACAAACGCCAACATGAAAAGTACAACATATACACAGAACATTGCTACAATCTCAATATTCATGCATGGTTTATCTGTAATCTTAAATGCAGCAAGAAATCGTGGAAGAAGAAGATGAACCACTGCCGGCAGGCTGGGCCATGGGTTTTGCTCCAAATGGACGTCCATTTTTCATTGATCACAATGATCGCCGGACCACATGGGTGAGACATAGCTTCCCGTTTTGTGTCTTTATACCTTTATTTTCTCAAAAGCTGAATCTCAAATTTAATTTTGGGTATTTGTGGTTGCTATTACTGTAATACTAATGTACTTATTATTATTTTTAGGATGATCCCAGAAAACAACGGGAGCGTTCAGGTTCCCAACATAAAAATGACTCCCCATCACCCATGTTCCGTTCACATTCTACAGAGGACTTGCTGTCTGACCTAGGGCCACTGCCAGTAAGTTATTTAATTGGTTTGGATCAACAGTAGCTCTTTTTATTTTTTGTGACCACTTTTTATTTTATTTTGCGATCATTATTCATTTTCCTTCTGCTCCTTTTCATGTCTGCCTTTGTGTTGTCCAGATTTAACTATTCCTTTCATTGTTCGTATTCCTACTTGAAACGTTGTTCTTCATTAAACATATTAAAATAAGAAATTAAAGTGTATGATGGAAGATGTTTTTTATGTAGATTTTTTGAGAGATTAGAAACTTTCATTTGCTAATATGGTCAGTACATATTTATGAAAGTTTTTTTTTTTTAATTAATTGTTCAGCCGGGCTGGGAAGAAAGAACACATTCAGATGGCCGTGTTTTCTACATTGATCACAGTGAGTAGTACTTGTTAAAAAAAGTGATTGGAGCGTAATGAAGAGGAGAAATATGTGTATTATTCTGAGAGAATGACCATTGCTTTGTAAGCATTTGTGCATTTTAAAGTCAGATGTGTGAGGTTGTGGGGAAGAGGGGAAGAAAGATTGGTATTTTACACCAAGCCAGCAATTAAGGCTTATATCATGACAAACCAGCTGGCCTGGTAAACAGGTGCCATTAGATGTTTGGGGAGGTTTACTTGCCTTGGTATTTGCATGGAAGCTTTTGTGTCAGGTAACTCATTTCATTTGTGAACAGATACAAGAACCACACAGTGGGAGGATCCAAGACTTCAGAAACTAGGGGGACCAGTAAGTCTTGGTTCTTATTTTTTTTGTATGTATAAGTTTTGTGTGTTGTTTGTTTGTCAAAAGTGTTTTTTTTAAAGAAAATGAAAACAAGAACATGCTCATGGCTCATTCCAACACAGCTACAACTGCCAGGTCAATGCATGTTCACATTATTCAGTAATGCATCCTTTTTTGTTTCCGTTCACTCTCTTATTTTGCATGTCCAGGTTAACACTAGCATCACAACAATGGTAGTGTGAGTAAAAGATCAGCTATAGTTTGTGGAAAGACATCACTGTACCTTTTAAACATTCTGATTAATATACTGGTAATTAAATGTACCGTAATAATTATGATGATGAAAAACGTGATTTTTGTACATAACATCTAAGAGTTCACTTGGTGCAGGAAATGCACATAACTATATTGCCATACAGTATAAATGGCTTGTCTTCTTTCTGTTGCAGGCTGTACCATACTCCAGGGATTATAAGAGGAAATATGAATATTTCAGATCCAAGCTGCGGAAGCCAGTAGGTTTGGGAGCTGTCCATTTCCTAATTTCTATAGAGTAGATATGTCACTAGACTTTAAGGTTCTGTACAGTTTCATCTTAAACTTGGTTCTTCAGTGGCTTTTGGGGGGTTGGAGGGGTGGTCTTTTCTGATGATGTGTGCATATTCAGATATACAAGTGCATTGAAATGAAGACGGACAGTGTCAGCATCGAGCATACATTCTTATGCCCAATTAGACTAATTAATCTACGTACATAGATTTTGTTTGGGAGTGTTTTTATTTATTTTTGCCCATTCAGACCTGAGCATTATTTATTTATTGTGTTGCAGAACAACCTCCCGAACAAAATAGATATTAAAGTTACAAGGAGAAATGTCATGGAGGATTCCTTCCGTCTAATCATGGGTATTAAGAACCCTGATGTCCTCAAAACAAGGTCAGTCTAATGGTTCTCAAGATGCTTCCAAAAAAGTATTTACACACAGGGTAGGGTAAGGTATATTATCCAGGCTTGTAGAACAAAATCCATTATTTTGAGTATGTTTTTGTCATGTATTTTTTTAATCACTGTCTTTATCTAAATATCTCATGAATTCCAAAACGGCCTACAAAATCTTGACATGATCTAAGAGGGGAAGTTCACATTCGGAACTATGGTTACTTTTGTATCGTGCCTTATTTAAAAATAAAAATACTTGTATAGATCGGTATAAAGTTAAGCTATCACACGATAAAAAGTGTGTACATTGGGACTATGAAAAATGGACAGTGTTAACTAACAATGCATACATGTGTATGTATGTGCATGTGTACATACTTTCTCTCTCTGTCACTGCATTCAGTATTGTTGTCATCTCTTGAGGTTCTTGAATTTCCTTATTTTTATACAATGCTGCTTTACAAACAAAATACTTTTGCTGAAATTTGCTGTCTATTACAATTAAGTATCATAAAGTTAACCTGCTCAGTGTCATCTTTTCAGATATCAGGAAAGATGAAAAAACAGCAACCACTTATTTTTGGGTTGTAAATATGTGAGCATTAATAATAGTCAAGCATACATCAATTGATCATTTACACCTTGCAAGGACCTGTGCTTGTAAAGTATAGCATGAGTACATTGCTTTTGCTTTCAGGTTGTGGATTGAATTTGATGGTGAGATTGGGTTGGACTACGGTGGTGTAACACGTGAGTGGTTCTACCTCTTGTCAAAGGAAATGTTCAACCCTTACTATGGACTTTTTGAGTATTCTGCCACGTAAGTACCTGCTGTTTATCTCTTAGTGATATCATATAATAAGTCCTTTATCAAATACCACTAGATTCCACGCATACCATAAACAGTTTTAAAATATGCAGTTGAAAGAGCTCAGATTGTTTGTGGACTCAACAAAGATGAATTCACCAAACTTTGAATTTTATTTTTGACATTTTTTGTAACTTGTGAGATTTGGGATTTTTGGTGTTTGGCATGTTAATGGAGATTTATTAGTTGTCTTAAAATTAATATAATAAAGAACTGTTATCATGCAGCATTGCAACCAAGGCAAGTTGCACTCTGTGCTGACCAACAATAATAAAATTAAAAACAATAGCTAGTGATAACATACTATGATACAAAAGACACACTAAGTCATAAGTAATTAAAAAAATTAAAGTGAGAAATTAAAAATAAAAGAATTTATTTGACTAATAAAATATGTGAAAATCAATTGCATTGATGCATAATGGTAGCAAAATGACTTCAAAAGATCAAGCATAGTATTTTTTAAACAAACATACTTTCAGTGAGAATATGAATACTACCTTTGAATCAGAATAGTGGATGGGGTATGTAAGTGAGTTCCAGTGTCTAGAGCCAGAGAAGATCTCTAAGATAATCATGTGACTTATCTTCGATGTCCTTTTTTATGTGTGTCCCATTTAGATATCAACACTTTTTGAGTGATTTACTCACTCCCTCACATGTACCTCTTTTTTATAAATGCATTTGTTCCTATGAACATCATTTTTAACTAATTTAATGGTAAATACCTAAAATTCTGAACATGTAAATTGTCTTATTATAGATATTAATACGTATTATTTATTATACATTGCCTTCTTCGGTGAAGTCAGAATGCACCAAAAGATACTCCAACATTTTTGCAGTTGTGTGTGTGTGTGAATTGTTAAACAGTTTTTCACCAGAAGTTTGTTTGTTTGTTTGTTTGTTTGTTAGTGTTTTGTGCTGTGCCAGCAATTACATCAGAAGGCATCAATAAATACTCTGAGATATGTGTTTGTCAGGTGAATGTTATACACAGTTTGAATGATCATGACACATTATTAAAATATATGTTAAAAATGTTTTTTAATCTTCTATAATCTCTCTGTGTTCAGGGATAACTACACACTTCAGATAAACAATCTTTCGGGTATCCTCAATGAGGATCACCTAACCTACTTTGAGTTCATTGGCCGTGTAGCAGGAATGGCTATATACCATGGAAAGCTTTTGGATGGTAATTCTGTCTAAACATTCTCAACTAATTTGAAAGCTTTTGTGAAATCTTTCACTCAGAGTTATGCTTACTTTTAGGAGAGCATAAACACATTTTTCATATTTATGTATCTGAATGAGCTCCAAACGATGTTGCCTGTTCATTTTGCATGAAACTGGTCTGCTAACCCTTGGATTTCTTTCCCATCAGTTCATACAGAGCAGATCTCTTTAAGTACAGATAATTTTAAATGTAGCATTTAAATTATTTATTATGTGTAGTCCATTTTTCTAATTCAACTCTTGAAAGCATTCATATTTAGAGATTTAGGAGATTGATCTTCAGACTACAGGCTTCTCTTCAGGACACCTTCCAGCACTGTTAATAGCTTATTTGTTTGAGAAAAGGGGTATTTAAGACAGGCTATAGTACTTTGGACAGGAAGCAGATACCTTCAGACTACAGTTAGGTTATTTAGTCTGAGTATGGTTAAGAAGTTTTTCTTTCTTTCAGCATTTTTTATCCGACCATTTTACAAGATGATGCTGCGGAAGAATATTGTTCTTAGTGATATGGAATCTGTGGTAAGTTGCGCTTAGCAGCCTGCAGTGGCTCACATATATATATGCATTACATTCTATTTGTATGCATTCCATGCTTCAAACCAGAGTCTGCTTACATTCAAAACATCAAACTGGATTTCACCAGGATGCTTATGTAGCATTCTTATAATTTCATAACATGGTAGTAGTGTGCTAAGTCTTAGTAGTCAAAACTTACCAGCATGTCACTTTCATCTTATGAAGTTGAGAATCATTAGAGGTCACAGTGTAGGTTCTAAATGCTCATTTGATATATAGACAACTCCTTTTGTAGCCTCACTTATGCTCATAGGTTAATAATAATAATAATAAGATATGTAGTTATTGAGTGTTGTTCCCTAGTCAAAGTGAACAAAGAAAATGCAATAAAACTATATGACTAAATAAAGATACAATGCTAACTTAACACAAAATTAGCTATTTCAATACATCATCTCTCAAACCACCCTCTTTCCACACACACTCACACATATATAAATATACTCACGTGTGCATGTACAGTGCAGTCAATATGAACAGAAAAAGCAGACAGTGCCATTGATTTTGCTGTCTGCTTATTCAGGATTCTGAGTACTACAACTCACTTGTGTGGATCAAGGAGAATGACCCTACTGACCTGGACATTCATTTCTCTGTAGAAGAGGACCACTTTGGAGAGGTTGGTGCTGCTTGGTGATTTCAACAGAAGAAGTGTGGCTGAACTGTGCCTGTTATATACCATCCATAGATGTGGGCTATATATAATTTTCAGTGCCTACAGCACCTTCACCTTTTACTTGCTGTCTCGTGAACAGCTGGGAACAAACCAAAACGTTTATTGCTGACATCCTCTTTTCCATGGTAGTCTCAAATGACAAGAACACAAAAGCTGTGTGTAATGAATTTTTTTTTCTTGTTTTGCTATAGCTTCAAGCTGTTCTGTACTTTACAGTGTATCAGAAAAATACTCTCTTTTTTTATTGCAGCTCACAGAGAGAGACTTGATTCCTAATGGTCGCAATATTTTAGTTACCAATGACAACAAATTAGAGTATATAGAGTGAGTATATAAATGATTTTCTTTTATGGTAGGTTTTGACTGTGACAGATTGAATGGAGGAAATAAATAGGGTGAAGATGTTAGGATTTATGCAGATATTCACATTATATGTGTGCACAAGCATTTACATGGAGCCTGGGAGCTGTCTCTGCTTTGATCACCTAGATGATTACCAAATTATTTCACAGTGTAAATGTTTGATAATAGATCTGATGGTAAATACCTTGTTAGACTGAGCTTTTGAGAATGCTGATGAAGGGGACACTATGTTGCAGTGTGGTGATCAAGTGGCGGTTTGTCTCACGTGTGGAGCCACAGATGAAGGCCTTTATGAAGGGAGTCAATGCCCTCATACCACAAAACTTGCTGCAGATCTTTGATGAGAATGAACTAGAGGTCAGGATTTAGATAGATCCATGTGATGGAGTCTATTTAATTCCTAGTTCTCTCCCTCTTTTTGGGCACCCATTAGGATTGTGTGCCCTAATTTTAATCTCTTTGAACAGAACACTTGATGAAAAACTGACATGCTGGATCAAAGTCTCTTTGTTTAAAGCAGCTAAATATTCTGTGTCTTCACACTATAACTTGCAAGAATGTTACCTTCACATGATGTCACATGACATTTTGGTTGCAGGTCCCGTTCACTCACTCTGTATCTCTTGCCTTTGTCTCTTGTTATAAGAATGCTAAAGTTGTTGCTGACTCATCAGACGCTGCTCATTCTGTCCTCAGCTGCTGATGTGTGGCTTACAAGACATTGACGTCAATGACTGGAAACAGCACACAGCTTACAAGGGAGAGTACAATCCCAACCATCCAGTTGTTGTCAGTTTCTGGAAGGTGAGACCTGTTTACTCTTAGTGTTGTTTGTAATGCTGAAACTGAAAAGAATGAAAAAAATTTAGATATGAGTTGACAGTCAAATGTTTTGCAACTGCCAACACAGAATTTGTCACCTGAAGCGAGTTTCAGCCGATCGACATCAGTGGCGGGCTTTGGTTGAGGCCTTATGTGCAACTACAGTCGGACCTCGCTAAGTCGAACTTCCCTAAGTCGAAAACCTCCCTATCTCGAATTAATTGTTAGGTCCCGGCCAAATTCCCATAAGAACAATGTATTTTAGATCTCCTTAACTCGAAGATTTTTTGGCTTCCAACCTCCGTAAGTCGAATTTTGAGTCATCCCCAACCAGACGCAACTATGTCTCAAACTGTTCCAAACTGTCTCAAGAAAGACACTTTTATCCCATTTTCCTTTCATCTTTGTGTAAAAGGTTCGTTGCGTGCTCAGTTGCGCAGTGGACAACTAACTGACTCTCACGCCAGTCCCCCTTTGAAGTTGACCGACTCATGGGAACTGGCCGACACTAGACTTTTCCCACGCCCACTTCAAGTCGGCGGGCCGCGCATCACTGGTCAAGATTTATGTCCACCCGCCATGACAATCCTTTCAGGCGGTGGCGACGGTAACTTGACCAGTGGACCGTTGGTGGTTCACACGCAAACTTACTCAATGTGAAAAATACGTTTTCTACACTTTGTCAGTCTCTTATTGGGATGAGCACTGAATAGAGTTCGTGTCGGTGTGGGTTTTCCCGTGCGGTACGTGTCACGGAAATCGCAGTACATGTATCCGTATAAAACGATAATACTGTATAATTAACTGTTATAATACACTAATTAAGCCGGAAAAACATTGTCCTTGATTAACCTGCGCCTATTACGCCATTTTCCCTAACTCGAAAACTCCGTAAGTCGAATTTTTTTTCGGGTCCCTTTGAGTTCGACTTAGCGAGGTCTGACTGTAGCACGAAGAGGATTGATTGATTTTGATTGAACACAGAATTTGAATAACATCTAAAATTATATGATTCAAAAAAGTTTATTATAATTAAAAACTACCCTGGCTGTGTCCTCAATAACTCCGTTAAAACCATTCAAAAGTGCATGAACAATGAGACATCAAGACACAAAATTCAAAACAAATTCTCTCATGCTATCAACAAATTATAAACTAAATAATAGTTAAATATTTCTTAACAGAATTTAAAATATACATAGTACAGTGGTACCTCGTTATGAATTTAATTGGTTCCAGAGCCGTGCTCGTAATTCGAACAAATTTTCCCATTTAAAATAATGGTAATCGGATTAATCCATTCCAGCCATCTGACAAGTCCCCAAAATTTCCTAAATTATGAAAAAATACATGTTTTTAATTTAGAAACACACACATAAAACTTCAAATTATACAACAAAATAAATAAATAAAAGAAAAATGTACAAAATACAGTAAGAAAAATGTATAAAATATGGTACTGTAATTTTACCTTGGCAACAGATGAGCGCAGCTAACGGAAAGCGGGTGAGGAGAGAGGGAGGGAGGAAGAGATACTGGCACAGAACGAAGCGTAGATACAGCACTTTCTTACACTTTAAACAAAACTACAATTGTACTTTCACTTTCGTGTAGGATCCCGAAGCTCAGCTGTTCATAACTCAGAACAATGTTTGTACTGTAACTTTGAGCAGAAATTTTGCTTGGGCCGCAGCTTGTAACTCAAAATGCTCGTAACTCGAGGTACCACTGTACTTCCTTGCAAGTTGTTCTTTTACATGTATTAAGCCATTAAAAAAAACTGATGTTAGCTTCAAAGTATGTAACAAATAAAGAAACTAACTGGATATACTTACTGTATAGTCAAAAACTAACCAGCTAAACAAAAGGAAACAAAAAGTCCCAGGGTGCAGAGAGTTGCTAAAGGTGTAGACAGACTTACATAGGTAGATCAATGAAGGAAACCTAAAACTCGTGTTTCTTTCCATTTACCATAACAGGCAGTGTATTCATTCAACAACGAGATGCGAGCTAGGCTTCTACAGTTTGTGACAGGCACTTCCCGTGTACCTATGAATGGATTTGCAGAGCTGTATGGGAGCAATGGACCACAACTCTTCACCATTGAAAAGTGGGGCACCATCACCCAATTTCCTCGAGCACACACATGGTTAGTTCTTTTTCCCCTTTTACATGCACCAGCATCAGCACACCTCTAGGCTGATGCAGTACAATTGCAGCACACTCAGATCAAGACAAGGATGGCAGTAGTTATGCTAAATTATCAAATATTTTTTCTGTTTTTCTTGTGAATGCAGCATATTATCCCTCCTGTTGCAAAAGTTTGATGCTTATACAAAGAAAATCTTCCTCTCAGTAATATGTGAGTGCCAGGACTCAATCATTGTGAATTAAGATGACAGTTGTGTCTTCATTGTTTGCAAAAAATGATGTGTTGTTTTTTTTTTCTTAATCTGACAGTCACACATGAACAAACGTTTCTTTATATACTTTTAGAAGTCTGAATACTTAATGAGTTGTGGTGTGACTAAATTTGCCTTTATATATTTTTTCTCCCACTCACCAGTTTCAACCGATTGGATTTGCCACCATATGAATCATACTATGACCTTCGTGGCAAGCTTCTGGTGGCCATAGAAAATGCTCAAGGCTTTGAAGGCGTGGACTAATCATCTTGGTGCATTGTCATGTGCAGATTTATCATGTAACCCCAGAAAAATGTGATCTCATCACAGTAATAGTCAAGTGACTCACACACACACACACACCTGCAAAGGTGTCTGCAGCCCTTACAAGGACAGATTGATGTGGGCTTAGGTGGACCATGTGGTCATCAGATGAGCAAGACAACCATTATGCTTGTGGTCAGTTTAGAGAAGTGTTGCTTGCAAATACATCAAAACCCAACAGCAATGCAAATTCTGGTATCTTATGTTCTTCTGGTTATTACATTTTTGAAAAGCTTTGACTCTTACCCCCTTGATCAAAATATCAAGATATGAAGGATTTTGAAGGCAAATGGAGCTGCTAATTTTATGCTTTTTTTCTTTTCTTTTTTTTTTACCTTATAAACTCATTGATCATTTTTTCGGTTGTTAATTTTTAAAAAAAGAAAATTTAACACATTAAATTCATGTTTAGAACAATGGGATCCTGCAATATTAGCATACCAGGTCTGCTTCTTTTAAAAACTAATTACCCGATTAAACAAAAACCATGCAATGGTATCACATAAGGATAACCATATGTTCAGTTTTACTCGTAGGCAAGGTTTTATTGATGCTGCTCAAAACAAATTCTTTTTGCTCATCTGTAATGCCCAGAATCTGTTAGTGATGGAGGTTGTATCGTTCCGTGCTTATCAGCTCTTGCGTCGGAGGAACTTGGATGTGTTGAATACAATTTGCTTGTTAATGGATGCTGGATTGTTTTTGTCAGAATTTTGTTAATGTGATACTTTCCTGCTGAGAGATCTTTCATATAGTCCTCCCTGGACAGTCTCTCAAAAAAGAGCACACAAGTCAATCAAAACTTAGTGTTTTAAAAACAGTCATTTATATCCTGACCTCACTCATGCCACAGTTGTGGCCACAAGCTGCAGGTCAGAAAGTGACGTCCAGTGGCATATCCCTGGGCACATTTTATCTTGAGATGCATATAACGGGTCAAACCAAGAACTTTGTTTGCTTAGCCTATGTGGGTAAGCTGGTAGGTTTTGCAGCCATCAGGCATGCTGTTGATGGTATAATGATTGCATGCATTTTTGTAAATATTTGAGGAAAGTGGTGTCTGGGCAAGAAGAAAATGGCATACATGAGCAAGAAAGAATTTCCTCAGACCTGTATGTTCAGTCTGCACTCACCACCATCTTCCCTCCACTCTTTAATTAACTTGCCTGATTAGTATCACTTGCTCATCACCCTTTAAATGGAAGGGAGAATCAGTTGTTTTTTTCATAGGTTGTACTGTAGGAGAAGCCAAACTCTGGTAGTCATAGTATTGCAGAGACAAGTGTTTTGCAGCAGTGCAAAGTTTGTGAGTTAGTAGCATAAGTTGTGAATTCTGCTTTTGCAGCAACTTTTGGGTGTGAATGCTGCTCTATCAGTGTGATAGAGTGGGAATATTTAGGTTGGCTTAAGAATGTTAAGTATGTAAGAAGTGCAGTTTGTCCATGGCCAGTCTCACCAGAATCGGTCACCGTTTTCACTACTCCACACCTTTCTCTATTTCTCTCCCTCCCTTCCTTCCTCAAACATAGGCACTTGCACAAAAGCCTGTTACCATCTGTCCTGCAGCCCACAAAACTAACAGGGGAAGAAAGAAAGGTGATGCCAGGGGTGGTGTCTGCACAACAATAAAAGAGGAAATTTGTTGGCTGCTTTATAAGATTTTGAAAAAAATTAGCAAAAGATTTATGGTGCAATTGTTTCTATTTTATGAAATCATCTTTATAATTTGTGTGTGTACTTGTGTACTTTACTGGGAGTGTTAGGATGCAGTAAATGCATCTAAATGGCTAACATACAATTGGAGAGTTGTGAGACGATGAGCTCTCTCAAGAGTGTACTGCTTGATTGGCAGAAAAGCCTTTGGGCAGCAGATTGTTTAAAATCATGATATGAATGGGTATTGTGTATGTGTGTGTGAGAGAGAGAGAATGTGTGCCTTTGTGTGTAAATATGTTGTAGTGTGTATGTGCTGAGCAAGTTTTGTCAGATTCAGAGAGAAGTAAGTATACGTTGTTGATGCTTGATGGACATGAAGTTGGGATATAACACGTGTCTTACTTGCATGGAAAAAGGAACATAGTGGTTCTATGTACAGAGGAGTGAATGTTATGCAAGTGCTGGACACTTTACGATTTTCTTAAACCATGTAAATTTCCTTAACATCTGAGGGGATGGAGATTCTTCAGGTATCTAAGATACCAGCCAACAGTGTTTGAAGCTTGCATACTCTAAAATAAGTCTTTATTTCAAACAGTCATTTTTGTGGAATTTGGAAGCAGGGGTCAAGAGGTATTGTTTCAGTGATGACCATTGTACATAACTACTGCACAAAAATCTTTTCTTTCCTACTCACATCTCAGTTCATTTCTTCTCCCAGTATTTTAATGCATTTGTGCACCACCACCTTGATCCCATTACATTTATTCTTCTAGTGCTGGCCTCACAATTTGTTATTTTCATCTTAATTATTGTAGCACCATTTTGGAACTCCTATCCATGTAGCCATTGTGTGCACGTGCACGTACACATTATCCCCCACCCAACACACATGCATGCACACACATACACACAAAGTAGTTGGAAGATTTAGACTACATTTAGCATTGAAGATATAGTTTTACAAGCACCATCAACCATAGATGGTGATGCATAGATGCACCATCAACCATTCGTAAGGGATCTATTGAGCAGTAATGAGTTTTCTTTTAGCATCACAATGAAATAATGAACAACATATGGTACAGACTGTGATTGTGTCATCATTTTTGACAGAATGTTATGGTTGATAAGTACTACACTTTGGGAGTTTTCAGTCTCAGCAGTCAATATCACAACGTTTCCCTTATGAAAGACCTCTGTCCACATGAGAAATATTCAGTTTTCTGGCATGTTGTGACAAGGGACATTGTTATTCTCATATCCAGTGAAAAGCAGAGATTTATAAGTGGAGATGGTGTTTTTCACAAAGCTCTTTGTGTGAGACAGCATGGCAAATATTGACCTTATAAAGCTAGTAGCAATATCACTTGAAGGTTGTGTGATTGAATATATTTTGTACAAAATTGTTCCCATTTTTTCATTAATTTCTTCCGGATTATCACTGTTAAGGGCATTGATTGCTAATTTTACTTTATCAGTCTCCTGCTTCTGCGGCATATAAAGCTATTCTAATGGATGATGCTTGTCAACATTCGTTTTCCACCATATCCTGTCAGGGGAAATGGATATCCTAGTAGAGCAATGGTTTCTAAAGCCAGAAGCATGCGTGCTACCTTGTTCAAGACCCATCAGGTGCAGTACACTCTCTGTTCTCCCTCACCCCCATCACCCCACCCTGAGTTGAATGGGTACCTCACCCCTTAAAAAGTAGGACTGAGGATGGGAAGACAGCTAGGGAAATAAGATGGGCGCCGCCCTGAGAAAAAGCTGGAAAAGAGTGTGGTCTCCAACAGCTCACTTCACAGCAACCAATAGGTCTTGAGACTTTATCTTTTACTGTGATCTTGTCATAATGAAGAAACAAGGGGACAATTTTGAACTACTATAGCTTATGTTTTTGCTAAGAGGTTTGATTTTCTTAAGAGATCTTGGAGACAAGTGAAGTTCCTGAAATTTTGCACCTTTGTCGAGATGATATGCTGTTCTGAACATGCCTTACAAATATATATATATATATATTAATCTGTCTCTTCTAAGGATTTTATTAATATCTGTTTAGTAAACGTATAATATAAACAGGGTTTCTTTCAATATAACTTGCATTTATCAGGTTCAGAAAAATTAGGGGCAGATGCTGAAAAGGTTGTTGGGCCAGATGGCAAGGGGTTTTTTTTCGCTTCAGTTTATCTCACCCCAGTGTCTTTGTCTTGACACTCTGGCTTGTCTGCCTTCTCATACAAGGTTGCTCTTGCTATGTTATAAACAGTATCATTAATTTATGCCCAGAAACCTGGTTTAGAAATTTTCTTTTCAGTTAAATACTTTGTGGGGATTTTTTTTAAATTCTGCAAAAACAAGGTGCAGAATTGTTAACAGCCAAACATCTAATGTTTAGTCCTTGCTACTCCTTGAGGAACGTAGGGCAGCAACGAAAACATCTAATGTACAGTTGATTAACCCTCAGCTGTGACCGTATTTAATGAAGTCATTTTGGTCATCACACATTCTGAGCCTGAGGGTGTGATAAGATAATTTCTTTTGCAGTGTCTTACACTCAAAATAGAATTGCTGCCAGTCATGAAACAGACAAGATCAGGAATAAATATTCTCCTGTACCATGTGCACTTCACTGTGCTGTATAATGTGCCCAGGCTGCATGATACCCAACTCATGTATTCCATTCCTATGATTTTGTGCAGACTTGTTTTAAAGGACTACATGGATGTAAAAAATTTTATAATGATTAGCTCGGTGTAAGATACTATTCTCACAAATGTGGGAGAATACCCTCTTTTCATTCTCAGGATACACACCTACAAACATCATCATGCACAGAAAGAGATCAACAACATGGATGTCAGGATTGTACATTGATGCATTGATGTGAGGACTTTGGCCAGTGAGAGAGCTGAGATCATATGTTAATTAGGCTTATCTATATACAGATGTGATAATTTCGACCTCCTGTCCATGATGATTTTTGTAGGTATGTTATTTTGTGAACAGACGTAGAGAGAGGTGATCACTCACGTTTGAAGAAAAAGCATCTTGGACTGAGTTTTACTAATCATTAGCAAAATATAAAAAAATGTACACCCCATTATTCCTTTAACTCATTTCTAACCTAATGAATAGGCTTTTTTTGAGATCATGCAGTAAATGTTTTGTTCCTTTTGTTTTTGTACAGACTGTAATAAACAATATGGAACCTGACTATTATTTATTGCAGCTTTTATTGTGCCTGCAGCGCACAAATGTGTGTGTAAGTGTATGTAGATTTGCCATTGCATATATACACTGAAACAAACCTTCAATAAGTTTGACAGGCTAAAAAAAAAAGTCAGCATACCTGGCTGTTAGTGTTTTGAAGACATGAAAGTGAGATTTATCTTTTATAATTTGTTGTTTGAGCTTGGCATCTCTTATACCACATCCAATGCTATTACTATAAATAGTTTTTTCTGTAGTTGACACATAAGACACAAAAGCATTCAGATCACTCATGGCAGACATATGAAAGCCTAGAAAACGGGGAAGTTGGTTGTTGTGTTGCATTTATGAGGAGGAAATTAAGCTATTGACAGGAAGGTCCATGCACATCCTGTCTGCTTCAGTATTTATATGAATTATGTTTATGCACATATGACGTTTTTTAAACATTTATACTGTTAAATGAATATTGATGTTCCTACACAGTACATATTTGTTTGCTTCTGCTCATGTTATTCCCACTTTGTACACTTCCAAACTACATTTTAATGCACCTGAGTGAAAAACTGTTCTCACATCACTGTTATATTCGCTCTGTTTTTGATGGACCCCGCTTTAAGAAGTGTTAAACGTATGCCCTACATTTCTAGGTCACACACATTTTCTTCCTGTTGCATGAATTTTCTGCATTCAGAATCGTGATTGTAAAAAGCAGATTCAGGGAAAATAGATGTTAGCTATGTTGAGCAGTGGACATTGTAAGAATTGTAACTGTTTTAGTTACAACGTGCTGACAAGGGGGGGGGGGCTTGAAGGTGGTCATTTTTCTCAAGGGGGGCATGCGGACGTACCTTTTTTTGTCTGTGGGGCGTCACAAGTAAATGGTTCAGAAATGCTGGTCTATCATAACCTTGAGAAAAATCCTACTTAACTCTCTGCCATTGCTACTTTGATGTTGAATCTCTGACTGTTGAAATTGGCTGTATCTGATTAATCACACAATGATAACATATGAGCTCTGTCTAGTAGTTTCCCAGAAATGCACTAGTTTCCCAGAAATGCACTTTGTCAGTCATCATCATATTTTCATGTCTTAACACATTTGTCATCATCCTGGTCAACAGCATTCAAGTTACAAATGCCGCATAAAGTCCTTACTGAAAGACCACCTCAGCTGTCACCTTCAGTAGTACCTTATCAAACTCCCACCATACCAACGGAAACTAAGGCACAGCTCATCAAGGCTGTCTTCCCACCCACCCTATCAGACTTGGACAGTCACCAAGGCCCAGGCAAGAAATGTCTCAGATGGGCAGCTTTCCCATAGAAGAGACATGATTAAAAATGAAACTATCCGAGACACAGTGGGAGGCCATGCCAGTCTACCAGGATGGCAGCATTAAGTCTACACGCAATGGTCTGGCAAGATGACCCATCAGGTGCTGGATCAAATGTTTGGGAGAGACCTCATCACATGGCGTTATTGTCACCAAGTCGTCAGCCACCGTCTCCATCTCCCTCATAAAGTATAAAGCACATATTAACATGTGCATATAACCTTCAGAGTTACATTTCACGTATGGGTACACGGCACCAATGCATTAGTGGATAGCACTGCATAGTATGGGATGTGTGTGCAAGAGCTTTCAAGTTTGTGTGGTTGCATACCTTTCAGTTTCTTAATCACACAAATTTTCACAGGTTGTAAGTTGCATTTCTCACAGCTACATTTAGCAGTATATTCTGGGTGACTTAAAATATTAATATGGAGTTTTTAGAACTGTTGCCAAGTTAGAAAACTATTAGTACAAAATATAGTACTGACTTAATGCAATAAAAAGAAAAAATTAGAATCAGAATCAAGCCTTTGCCATGGTCCACCAGAGAAACATTGTGCGGAGGGGTAAGAAGAGATCGGGCAAACAATAAACAATCTCTTCCACCTTGATTGGAGCTGGCAATGAAAGCTGAGGGAAGGGGAAGTCCCTTGTTTTTCCCAAGCCACAAAAGAAAACACAAGCACAAACTATCATTCCCATTTTAAGAAAGGAAGCAAACAAAATAGCAAGCAATTTATTACTGAAAACACATGAATACAAATGTCAAGAACAATTTGCAACGAGCATACCCTCCCCCACCCTCCTATCCAGCTCATTCCCTTCTGACATTGTGGTGGTGGTGGGAGGGGAGAACTGTCACAGTAGTAACATGACATGTATCTATAATCTGTAAGCACTGTTAAGTGTTGTCCACATTGTTTAAATTAAAAATAGAACCTCCCACACACACACACACACACACACACACACACATATGGAGAAAAGCCAGGTGTCTAGTTTTGTAGAAGTATACAAATTATACATGATGGTGTTTTGGTCACAGAAGCCATGTTCCCAGCCAAAAAATGAAGCGTTAAAATAAGGTGCAATGAGAGCAGAGCACTACGTGATTGCATGAAACTAAATTGGATGATACAAGATTCCTTCACTGAAACTAATGGCACATAGTATGCATGGAAGCAATGGGTTAAAAAGAAAAAAACTAAAATAAAGGTGACAGCTGGGTTGGTCAAAATCTAATGTGTGGTTATAAGCGAAATCTGTCTACATACCCAAAAGCAGTTACCCATCAGTCATGGACGACAAAAACTCAAGCATAAGGAAAAAAACACCACTTTCCGGAATAGGCGATGCAATTCTTCTAAAAACACATTGCAAACCATCTGTGAACTGATCACATGTTTTATTTGTTTTTAAATAAGAATGATTGCCAAAATGATGCAGGTTTTCTTTCAATAACTTCCTATGACTCCTGATAACAGCACTAAATAATTTTATTAACAATGGACCAATACACAATCACTAAAACTCATGCATAACTTCAAAAATGTGGTTTTAAAAATCTGTGAAAATTGTTTTAGGCTGTACATGACTACATGGTGAACCACTAGACTGTAGTCTAGTTATGAAATAAAATTCGTTCAGATATCAGCCAAACTAAATGAAGTAACAAATACATTGCAGGAATTTTTTTTCCATTGCGTACATGTGAAACTACTCCCTCTGTCTTGGCATAAAAACATCCTTTAGCTGCTCAAAGCCAAGTCGTAAGTGTCACGACACAAAGGTGTGGGCTTCACTGGCATGTGATCAAAAAAAATAAGTTATGACTATTACATTTGTCCATGTACCAGTGCAGGTGCATGCATGACCATGCACATGCCAGCACACACATTCTCAGATACACAAACACAACCACACTGTGGTGTGCTTATAGTATAGATCCACACCTGCTATCTTTGTACATCAAATATTGCAAAGAAAGATCACTGACATTAAGTAATATTCAATAAAAGCAAAGGAAAAAAAGAGAAAGGAGGGTGGGTGGGTGGATGGTGAAGAAAACTGTGTTCATGTAACCCTCAGGTTTTTACCAAAATAATAAGGTGCAAACTTCACACATGAAAGCGCTCAAAATCATTTTTTCAAAAAAATCCTCTAATCTTAACACTCTTCATCCTGATTTGGTCCACACAAATGAGCCCTTTCTGTTCATTTTCTTCACTAATAGGTGAACAACTCTCACTTTTAGCCTGTACCATAAAAAGTTTAACTGCTGGAGATGCAAGATAAAAACGTGAGACAGAAACGATAAATAATCTTGGAAATCTGTATAACTAAAGAATGGTTCAAGCTCACTAGAAGACACCAATTATGAATGCCAATGTTATTATGCTTAGCTTGACAGAACAGGATTTTGTTTTTTAAAATTATTAACCAGACCTATATGGAATAAGACCTGCAACACTTTTGTTTTGACTGTTGAACAAGAAGTATCAGTATCTGCCAATAAAAACACAAAAGAAAAAAAGTTCACCACCTCTTGTTGTGATACCTCTTAGATCCTTTGCTTATTCACAAGATAAACGAAAAAATTACAGCTGAAAATCAGAACTGTGGAAAAGCTCTAGAAATAAAGACAGGCTGCTGCTAGTAGTCCAAGTCTTTGCACTGATGACACTCCAGCTTCAGATCTTCCACACACTTTATGGACACCATGATACAATGCTGTTGCATCCACTACCTGCATTCAGCTTTTCATTGAACAATTATATTAAAGTGATAAATTTTCTTCTTTTTTTTTTTTAATGAAAAAGAAGCAGTCTAAACAGTGGGAATAAAACTGCTTGCTTCCCTTTGCTGGCTCCTTCAACACAAGAAAAAACACACACAGCAACCAAAAAACAAAACAAAATTAGGAGGCAGAAAAAAAATGTTTGCCTGTTGATACAGCTGTATAACCTTCCTTCAGGTCTACCCTTTGAGAAAACGAGGTAGAGAAAAGACAAATATTTTATGCAAGATAACTGCCAGCATTAAAACACAAATGACTGTGAAGGACATCAATAAAATACACCAATTTTTATGTACTTGCAAAATTTTACCCATTATTCCCCACAGATGAGAATGTCTAAGTAATCAGAGCAGACTAGACGGTGTCTGATCTTATCTACACTTCAAAGGAGAGTTTTATGACACGCTGCTGTCTCTGTAAAAATGTTCTTCCACACACATCTTTCTACTGTTTATCTTTGGCAGTCATGGCACTGTCTACACGTCTATTCAATTCCCTATTAGCTGAACAGCTACCACAGCCCCACCGATCCAGTGGGTTTAGACTGCTGCACTCTGCAACTGTATAAACACTGAAGGGCCCATCAAAGAGAATGAAGTGTTCAAACATTTATCTATGTGTGAACACACCCATGCATCCGCACACACACACGAAACAGCATACACCCTACATATAACCTAGGTCTTGGGCTAGGTCAGTGTTTCCATGGCATGCCCGATGCTGCGCGAGGAATCATGTCCAGGAGGTACTGCCTCTGTAGATCAGCCTGTTTGATGTTTGGGTAGTGAAGCCCATATGGGAAGGGAGGACGGCCACCAAATCCTGGAATACCTAGAGGCTGAGCAGCCCTCATCTGCTGGGCCTGCAGGAAACTGTGATGCTGCCTTGCCTGTTCTGCACTTGTACGAAATGAGGCTGGACTGAGGCTTATTGAGGTTACTGCTGCCACAGAGTTAGCTGCTGCAGCCAATGCTTGGGGAGGGGCAGTGACAAGGGGTGGAGCAGGGGGAGTGGCTGAGGGTACTGGAGGCGAAGGAGAGGTCAAGCAGTGCGCCTGCATGCGTTCAATCTCTTGCTCCTGCTGCAAAGCCTTGACAAAAGCACTCTTGAGGCGATTGGTGTGCTCTTGCTTCAGCGCCCGCTTCTGGTTCCACGTCACACAGTGCTCGCAGATCACGTTCTTCGACCCTGGCTTCTCGCGCTTCCAGACTGGAGTGTAATCGGTGCCACACTGCACACAAGTGAATGGGTTGCAGATGAACTTTTCATCAGCTGACTTCTGCCCGCGGGCAATCAGCTGCAAATCCACTATATGGTTGACAACCTCTTCAAGCCCCAGAAGCAGGACAAAGTCTGGGCAGGCCAATGAGGGAATGAAGTTCATTTCAGGTGCTGGGGGCTTAGGCGGTGGGATCTGCAGCAAGGTTTTCTCTAACTGCTTTCTGAGCGCTAGTTTAGCTGCTGCCTGTCGTTGAGCTGGTGTCTGGGTGTTGTCACCTGCTGGCTGGGGAGGGGTTGATGCTTGCGGCTGCTGTTGCTGTTGGAGGCCACGATGGGAGGAGGGGGTCATCTGGCTGATGTTTGGCATCAAGCCACGAATGCTAGTTATATTTTGCAGACCATGACCATTGCTGGCGCTGGTGTTAGAGCGGGACGCACCAATAAGAGGTGGTGGCCCTTGAACATTTCGACTTTGACTTTGTACAGCAGAGCGACTGTGCTGCTGTTGCTGTGGCGGTTGCTGTTGTTGGGGAAGATGCATTCCAGAGCTCCTTCCCTGAATCTGTCCCCCTTTGACAAGTGGAGGTGGTCCCCCTTGCTGACGAGGAATGCTGGGTTTGAGCTGACTGCTGTTTGGGGTGGTGCCTGACCCAACCACAGGTGGATGCTCCTGTATCTGAGGAGCAAGTTGACTCTGACGAAGTTTCTTCAGCAACACCAGCTTGGCTTCTTCATTCCGCAGCTCTGCCTGCAGCCTTTTGACTCGTTGAAAATATTTCCTGGGCTCTTCTTTTGGTCGCTTTGACCCTTGAAGTGGCTCATCTTCATCTGAAAGCATGATGACATCAGCATCTGGTGTGCCACTGTTGCTGAGGTCCATGGGTGCCTCGCAGTTAACATTTTCTTTATCACTGCTGCCATCCGACTTAACTGACTGAGCCTCTTCTGGCATGTCCTTGCTGTTTTCAGATTTTACTTCACTTGGGACCAATTTTGAAACTGGAAGAGCAAGCTCTTTGTCTTCTAGGACATCTGCATCCTTATCTTTAGCCACTCTTTCTCTACTCTTTGATTTATTGTTCAGTGAGAGGTCTTCCACATCCTCCTCTCCAGAGTCTTTGGCATCTGTTTCTCCATCTTTCTCTACCCTAGGTATCTCTGTTGCCCCTTTGCTCACATTTAAATCCACACCACTTCCAGATTTTGTTGCACTGGCACCCCCTTTAATCGATGCATTCTTTTCATCCACACAAGAAAGTGCATCTACTTCCTCTTTTTCCTCAGTCAGCTCCTCGGTTTCCCAGGCATCCTCACTTTGCTCCTGCCGTTCTTCTTTCTCCATAATCCCTTCACCTTTATGAACGACTGTCACTGGCAGATCTTCATTCTCGTCACCATCACCGGGCTCAGGCTCTGCCACATCATCTTTATCAGAGGCCTCATCTTCATCTACCTTTCTGTCATCTTTTGTTTTGCTCCTGCCACAAACCAGCAAAGAAAACTAGAAAATCAAGTAAAATAACAATTCAGAATTATTTACAGAAAAGCAGTTGTTACTCAACAAAAATATTGTTTATGTCAAAATTTTCTAAAATTCATCTCTTTATACTCTATATTCTACTTGACTGAGTTGTATGTTGATCTTACACATTTCAGCATCTAAAGCGAAAACTACATTCAGACCAAAATCTTGTACCCAAGATGAAATCTCCATCCATGAATCACAACTGTCATTGTGTTGCTGACAAGCATTTAACTGCTACACTGCACTATTTTCTAAGGTAGAAGAATATTTTCTACTTTCTACTTTCTAATGGAAACAGATATTGCAAAGAGACATGACTGTCATGTTCTGGAGGTTGCACTAGAGATGATCACAATGGCATGATTGTGAAAGTAAATAACCTGCTTACAAAAATATCTCCAAATTCTGGGCCTTCAACCGTACTGACACATTAATGAGGTAACTGCGTTATAAAAAGAAATCCAGAGTTGGAGAAATACTATCCAGTACTGATCTCAGCCCACTCATTTGAAAAAAGTTTTGCATGCATATTTATTTTTTTAAATGAGGCCTGTCCTGATGTAATTTGTTTCTGAAGCAACACTCCATGGTCATATTTACTTGTATGCACAGCAATGTTTTTTTGCAAACTGCGTGTGCATAATCATGCTTGCTTGCACCCCTCACCACATTACACACACATACAATGCACACATGTTTAGACCTGCTTACTTTTTCTCTGGATTTTGATGTGGTTTTTCACCTGCTAATTTACGTTTGAGGGACATTTTGACTTCTTGTTCTTCACTGCAAAGGAAAAAATCTAAATTATAATTAAACTATCAAAAAATCTGCATAAAAATCTTCTATAAATTTCACTGAATTTTCCAGCTGCCAATATATAATTATCTAAATACCGGCTGGAGGGGATGAGCTCTCTGCTCTTTTTCTTTTATTTCGTGTAGTGCCTTAGAGTTTTTATCATGTTTGGTGTTTGCTGTGCTTTTCGATGCGTTTCACCTGTCGCTGTTCTGGACTATTTTCTGACCCTGTGCCCCATTTTTGTCTTCTTTATCATCTAACGATCGTGAACGCCATATCTACATCATCTTGACTCCTGGATTTTTGCTTGTTGATTTAAATAATCACTACCCTGCAGATTGCTGAACACTTTCTGTTCTACTTCAGTACATTTCCCTCGCTACATTCTTTCCGCTGCTTTAGATTGTGGATCTCTGTATTTCAACAAGCATGGACTTGATTCTCTCATTTCTTGTCTACAACTTTGCCTCCTGCTTCATATATTTTCTTCACTGCCACTGTGTTAATGTGACCTCTGTGACAGTCGTATGTGCACTAACAATCAACAACTTTATGTTTATTTTATTTGTGCCGCCACCTCCACCACTACTATTCCACTGATATTACGACTACAAATCTCAGCTGCAGCTGGTAGTTTAACAGAGCTGTTGTGACTGCATCTATGCAAACGGCATTCACTTTGAAAACACAAGGAACTCTTTGTTTTGAGACCATTATTATTCTCATGTCTGTGTGTTCATAGTTTAAGCACCTTGAGTCTGGCTAATGCTGGAAAAAGGTGCTATACAAATGTTCTATTTATTATTAAATGCATGTGGAATTAACCTTAAAACATGCACAGATATCAAAAGAGTAACCAACACACATTTACCTGCTTTTGTCAGATGGGGGTTTGTTTACTGACCACTTCTTTGTATCCCTGTCTGATCTGCTGTCTTTGACTTCTATGTCAAAACCAGGTTCGGTTCCTTGTTCTTCAGCTCTGAAACAAAACACATGATACTTGAATCTAATGCCTAAATGTACTTCATGTTTTGCTTTAACTATGTAACTTTATGATTGTGTAACTTCAAGCCATCAGCTGTTGGATGCTGCAATCTAGTCTCATGACTTGCATACCACATGGGAATAAATGAAGCTCACTGTTACTAATTGTCAGGGAAATAGATGGCCCAGTGCTTAGAGCACCAACAAGCTTGGTTTGATACCTTGGTTTGTGTGGCACAGCTAATTTGCTCTAGCTGACTCAGCTATTGAATAGGTTGCCTGATTCCACTAAGGGTTGGAGAAAAAGGTAGAAAGGGAAGGAAGATGGTCAATACCCTCGCAAAATACCAGCCTCGAGAAAAGTGTGGTCTCTAACACTTCAACAACCAAAGGGTTAGGGCTACCACCTTTATTACTAATAGTAATGTGTTCAGTTACAATACTAACAGTGACTTTTTTTCAGTTAACATTACTAATAGTTGTTAATTTTACTAATGGAGTATTTGCTCTGGGTGTTTGCTGGCTATGTATGGCTGACTGGCTATTTTAGTGGGTTATGTATTCTTTACATTACGAAATTACTGCTGGCTGGAAGCACTTTCTCACAGAATCATCATCAGTTCTATTCACTTATTCTGTGAACTTTTCATTCTATCAGTCATGGGGGGAGTGAGGTTTTTTTTAAAGTGCACTTTTCTTGGGGCAAGCTTTTATGACAGCGGCATCCATTTTCTTTTTTTCTCTTTCACTCCCTTTCCTTCACCAACCGTCTACAGAATCAGGTACCCCCTCCACAGCTGGGTTAACGAAAAAATTGGCTATGCTGCAAAGGTATTGAGCCACTGTGTCTTCAGAATTAAGACACCAGTACTCTAACCACTCAACCATCGCTGATCACTTTTCCATCACTATATCAACTCCTCCTGGTTGAACAGCTTTCTGTTTCGCTCTAAATATGTCTATAAATGAGTTCATGAAAGATATGCATCCATTAAAAAAAAAAAAAAAATTCCTCTTTTAATTAAAAATCGTGCTGGCAACACGGCTGCTGCCAAAAGCCAGGTGACACTGCAGCAATCTGTCAAGCTTGTTTATCAATATGAAAAGTAAAGAAAAACAAAACTGAAGAAATGCAACAACATGAAAAACATGTGCTCTATATATGAAACTTAATTACCAACCTTTAACTAGCACAGAACCACAGAAACTTACGGTGCTTGACTTCCCCGTTCCTTTTTAATCTCTCCAGACTCCATGTCTAAAATTAAAAAATAAAAATTTTGAAGGTCAGAGTAAAGATCTTTTGTCACATAAGAATAAACATTTACTATTGAATCAAACTGAGCTTTCAGTGTAGACGGATTAAATGTGACACACACTAGGGTATTTTCAACAACTTTTCCTCTTTGTCAGGCCACACCAATGGTGCATGTGTATTTTAATACAATGTCATTATGATTTACAAAATTAAAAACTGTCATAAAACTGATTCAAGCATAACTTCAGTATCATACTGGCTTGCAGGATGACAACAATGAAAGTTCTCTTTCTAAAGCCTAAGACAAGGAGAATAAATTAAGCAAAACACTGATGTTACAAATATTTTAAAACCCTTTATTTAACACCATGTAAATTAGTATTGCGTCTACTTACTATACTTATGCATGATCTCACAAGTTTAAAAAGATATCATCTTAACATTTTATCCTCATTATTAATACTGAAGCTTGTTATAAATCTAAACAGGTACAAAATGTAATGGAAAGTGTATTAACACCAAATCTATATAAAATACACTGCATTACACAGTATGATATATATTTGTTTATATCCACCTCCTCAACTGAGAGTAGATGATACTATTACATGAAACTATAGGACCATCAAATAATCAGATTGTATTTCCTAGACATCAAATGGCAAGGTCTTCAATGGAACAAAACTGTGAAAACATTACTTCTGAGAATGCATAAAAAATGTCTTAGTTTTAATCTGTGAGAACATTTGGTTAAACAAAAACTTTCCAAAGTTATCTTGTAATAAAAATATTTGCTGTTTTCACATTTACTCTAGATTTACAGCGTGGGAATACTGCTGACAATTCGTAGTTTTATCCTGCAAAAATCAAACAGAATCGCCCTACTTTACGGTATCTATGGCTCATAATACGAACCTCCCGATTTCTCCGGATATTATTCCACTGAAACTTTATTTACATTGCAAACATTTTAATGATAATCTTTCACTAAATCTGATATTACTGACGTAAGAAATAAAATAACTAAAACGATTAGATTTTTATAATTTTGTTCGTGTATACTCTCTCCCCACGCTACTGGTTAGGTCATGTGGTAAATCGTAAAGGGAATGCATTTTGCTAACCCAAACAAGCTTTTTAAAATATACTGAAATGTTTAACGCGTGAATTTAGTACTAAATAAATTATAGTGGATCTCATAATACCATTTTAAAGCTATTTACAAAAGTACAAGCGTTGAATCTCACAGCTCTCTTCACAAAGGAAAAGCCTGGAGATTCCCTGCCAGCTGGCATGCTGATTGGTCAATTTGTGGTAAGACAAGATCAAAGCGAGGCTCTAAATGACAAGGGTAAACGCAATGACCCGACGATTCGTGGAGAGATTAGATCGATTCAACCGTGTCGAAAATGCAGTTCATCCGGATGGATAAGGAATCATACCAATTAAAGTATATACCCAACACATGCATTACATTACTAGTTCCACTAAAATAAGGCCAGGTTTTCCCCTTTGATAGTGGAAAACCCCGAGTGTGAACTAAATTTGAAGGTTCAGACAAAAATTGAGCGTTTCGTATGGCTGCACCTTATGAGTATACCTCAAAAGAGTCCGTTCGGTACTTTAGGTTCTTAGGACCCCAAAACTCAACAATATTTTGCTAAACTACCTAATAAGAAGCTGAATTCTAACGGCATGGCATAGGGGGTTCCCCTTGATGCATCTAAACTTAGCAAAATCGTTGCAAGGGAATCACCCGGTGATGACCCCATGCGATTCAGTTTTCTAAAGCTACAACACAATGAAACGATAATACAAATAACGTCTGAAACTTCACAGTACGTTATCTGCATTAAAATATATAATTTACACGCATGCGAAAAATCACAAAAATATTTTTTCGCTCACCCTCCCTCGACCGGTAGCAGTTTCAAGATCAGCCCACTATTTTGTCCAGGGAAAGCAGGAATAACGGCAGCTCGATTGCTTACTCAACACGAGCCAGTAACTCGAACAAGCATAAAGACCTTTCACGCTTCGCTTCGGTATCAACGTGAGATTCTCTTGGGATCAGTCAGACAACACACATTTTCCCCCCCACGATCGTTCTCATTGTTTAACTCCCTCCATCTTTCATTCCAATATGGCTTCCTGCCTTCAATCTGCACATCTTCTATCTGGGGTTCTCCTCTAGTGTTCCATGGAGCAAACAAACAAATTGTTTACGGGTAAACAACCCATAACTAATGATTGGATTGAAAAGTCACGTGACCCTTTGAGGCACCAAGCTGCCGCGCATTATGTGACCACCGTCTGTTGACCTTATTCTAAAAATAGCTTTCCCGTTTTCCATCTTCAACACTTGACAGCACTGAACCGCCTGGGGAAGGAAGGAGGAAAAATTACCAATAAAGCACTCACCTACAAGGAAGAAAGCTCATGTCTACAGAAAGTAGGCAGGAAAAACAACAATTAGTCAACAGTTCATGATTATGTATATAGAAATTATATACTCTAAGTAATTTGCATGTAATATTACTTTTGTAAACCATATTAAGTAACAGGATATCACACGTATTGATTTTGCACAGGCTTATGTGACGCAAGAGATGTGGCATTAACAATGACTGAAAAGAAAAACCTTTAGAGATCGCATTGCTCTTGCTGTTCACAGCATGACGGACAAATAAACACCTTTTTTATTTTTCAGGTTTTTAACAATATGTCAATGCAGTAATTTTTTTAATCTTGCCCCACCCCCTCCCACACCCAGTTCCTGCCTGTTTCACCTCTGATTCAGCGCTAACACGAATGAAAGAGGAAAAACAAGGATTTCAATGACATGCATACTTGAGCTGTGATTGTATTGACACTTTTGATTCTCGGAAATAGCAGTGTCACACATAAGCTTCAACACCATCAAATGTTTATGCAAGTGGAAGAAAGCAATTAAGTCTATTAATTTGCCGAATGCCGTAGATCGATTTGATGATCGAAATCACGCAATTAGAGCAAGTAAATATAGTTTGTGTTAATATCACGTGAATTACGGACTACGTGCATTTCACGGGAACGGTATAGGATGGGAAGTCCACCACCTTCTGGAAAAGTAGGGTCCTTCTGAAAAAGGACAAATTTTTACAAACGCCTTCTTGCGCTTCTCTAATGGCCGTCGTGATGTCAGTATAGAAGATGGCACATAATGGCAGGATGCAAGAATGTTGAAGCTATTGTCACCACCCTCATATACCCGCCGCCATAACATTATAAAATGAGCATCAAGTAGGCGTATGCATCTTGACTGCCATGGTGGTTCTAAGTGATGAGCCTTAGACATTAAGTGATGGATTCTGGGAATCTTTATTGTGGAAAAATGCATGAAGCATCATGACCTCCATTCATTGCAAACTGCATCTTTCCTGTGGCAGGCTTTTGTATATTAGAGCCATTATTGTTAACGAGTGGGCGAAAGAGCAAGGCAGATAGATGGGGTAAAGAGAAACCGTAGAACCAGAGAAGAGAATGAAGTAGCGAGGAAACAGTGAGAGTGGTTCACTGTCATTTGACCGGTGTGTGAATTACTGTCAAATGAGAGTGAATTATTTTCAAGTGAGAGTGAATTAGTGTCGCTCGAGAGTGGGTGAATTACTGTCACGTGACAGTGGATAAATTATAGTCACATGACATTTTGTGAAATACTCTCGGGTTGCAGTGCACGAGAGACGCTAAGTGATATATTGTCACGTGACACTGGGTAAATCGCTATAATATCACGCAACAGTGGGTGAACTGTTTTTATACAACAGTTATTGTCACACGACAGTGGTGAGTTATTGTCACGTGACACCGGGTGAATTATCGTCACACGACAGTGGTTAAATTATTGTTATGTACCCTGGCACGTTGAGTAACACCCTGTCTGCCACTCCAGTGTACACAACTTAATTGCCGTGTGCTCGTTATTGATAAAGAAAAATTGCTGGGGTAGGGGAAAACATCGAGAACATTCCAGTCGAGTAGTCGATGAGTGAGGTACAACTGTCTGAACCTAGGCCTGAATACATGACGTATCGTCCGATTTGCCTACACGATGATCAGGTAAGCGCGCAGTAATGGTTCGCTTGGGAATCAATGCACGTTTATAATCGATGCCATTTCTTGTGTTGGAACAGATTTCTGTTTGTCTTATTACCGATATTGACAATAACCTGGTCGTTTTTCTCTTTTTATTCCCTCGCAATCATCCCCCCCCTCTCTCTCTCTCTCTCTCTCAATCATTTACGACACAGCTTAATTTCAAAATACTAAAAGACGTGAGCCCGATGGTGGACTAAATTAAATGTACAAACGTCTTTCTGTTCCTTTCTCTTTCTCCTCCCTATCTCTTCTTTCCACCACTACCCCCCCCCGCCTCTCTCTCTCTCTCTCTCTCACACACACACACACACACACAAACGTTCTTCGATGTGGATCTGGACAGGATGCATGCAACTCAACAATGAGCTCCTCTTGCTGAATGTTTTGCACGGAGCGTCATGGCACAGGAGGAACACGCATACGGTCGTTCGCGCACACATGCACATGTGACGTTCCAAGATCTACAACATCTGTCTAATACTGATGTTATCTTTGCAGATCAACGTTTTTTATGCAGGAGTTGTATGTTGCGATAGCCATGCTGTCTTTTTTTGTACGGTCATAAAGAACAATTTTTGTACTGTTATTTAAGACTTTTTTATAGGTACACGCTTGCGTACTTAAAAATATTATAAAAAATAAATTATGCAATTGTAATATTAATTCACCAGTCATTGGGAATACGTCCAATCGCGTAGTTCCAGATATACAGTAGTATTGACTACCTAGAGTGTGGCTCACAAGAAGAAAAACAAATCTGGCATCTTTATTTGTTCCCGATTTCCTGACGCAGGTCTTCTTGGGGACATTGAGGGGCTTCCCTGTCTCTCTCCTTGTCTCCCCGCCCCCATCCCTGGTACTTTACACTGCATCACTTTATATGCCAGCTGATCTCTAACCGGCTTGGATTTTTTATAGCAACTTTGCCACTTGACAGACGACAGCAGAGGACCCAGACACTGGTGCATATCCATCGAGTTGTTAAAAATACGCACGCGCACACGCACGCACACGCACGCACACGCACACGCACAAGGGAAGCTGGGTGGTGGGGGAGACGCATAATGGCTGACCAGTGGTTGATCGGCAGCAGGTAAGGATTTTTTGTTTTGGGTACCATACCATTTTATAAGCTTTTATCAATCAACATTCACCCTAATTCCTAGTAATAATCTTTAGATCACATTTTCCCTTGTGGATGCGAACTGAATGTGCTGTTAACGAAAGACCACAAATGAACTGGGACAGTCAACCATATATATGACAGGAACACACGCGTCAGAAAACAGGTTTATGACAAAATGTAACACATTAGACAACCTAACAGCTTTACGGCAGGAAATAATTCACACACACACACACACACACACACACACACACACACACACACACACACACACACACACACACACACACACAAATAGTGAACCCGTGAGGCATATTCTGGACACTGAGAAGGCCTATGACATGTCGTGGCATGATGGTCTGCTCCAGAAACTCTACCACATAGGCAATCCAAATAAGTAGTTCAACTAATCAAATCCTTAGCAAATAGGAAAATATCAGTAAGGGTTAGGGACCAGATTCCGAAGGGGTATCACTTGAAAACGTACCACAGGGAAGTATCCTCAGTCCATTATTGTTTAACATAATGATTGCAGACCTTCCCAAAAACATAAAAATGTCAAAATCAAACAATTTACATATGAAATATCTCTCCTTTTGAAAGCAAAACAATCGTCGTCGTCGTCGTCGTCGTCATCATCATCATCATCATCATCATCATCATCATCATCATCATCATCATCATCATCAATAATAACAAAAGTCAGCAAACGGACGAGCAGGGACTACCAATAATAAATAAATAATAAAGGTGTGATTTATATCGCGCATGATCACGCTCACGAACGAGCATGCTTTCAGTGCTGAAGACAAGTAGGAGACATGAACAGAATATGGAGGACGGATCGATGGAGAAACAACTATACAGACAAGTAACAAAAGAAAAACATAGAAGACACAAAGAGGAAACAGGGAACAAACGATAAGGATGAAGAGTGTCATAAATCTGCAGAGAAAGACGAACAGGCAGACTAGTCAATTGACTATAATCACAACTATTGACAGCTATGTTGATCGGTTTAAGGAGTAATACTCATGGAACATGTGTTTTTAGTACACGTTTAAAAGATTCGCTCGTGGGTAGATGGCGGGTATGGAAGGGAAGAAAGTTCCACTGTTTTGCAGCACAGTAACTAAAAATCCGGTGACCATATGTAGCTGTTCTGTTGACAGGAATAGAGAGCATACGGTCATCAGAACATGAGTGGAGTGGTCTGGCTGGGATGTTAGGGAAGAGAAGTTCTGCGAAATATAGTCAGGGCAGAAGCCTGCAAAGAAATTAAAGCACTGCATAAATGAACGGATGAAGTTAAGAACTGAGAAGTGAGCGGAAGAGTTCGCTTGATTGTGAAAGATATTTCGTAAATAGGTTAAGGGGAAGAGGGGGGGGGTTGAGGCTTCAAAGGCAAGTGAAAGCTTCGAACATCGTCCTAAAGAAGAGGGCAGAGAATTCCAGTTTATTTCCGTCTGATGTGTGGCTTAGAGAAGAGGGCGACGCTGGAAGTAAGGCGTCAGTATATCAGACAGACATATTAGTTACATATTAGTTACACGAATTGTACCTACTTAAAAAAAGCGTTTGCTCCAAGTCCAAGATGATGTCATATGAACGTATTTATCAATGTTGTTTCACTTGTCATGTATACCTTATACTTACCAGAACAGCTGTTGTTGGTATGATCAAAGCTAGTTAATTTTTCTTAGAAGAGCCCAAAGAATCATGAATATGTAAGGGGCAGTAGTGTGTGTAAAAGGGATGTGTGTGTGTGTGCGTGCGTGCGTGCGTGCGCGCGTGCGCAGTGGCGTAGGAAGATGCTTGGCTTTGTGGGGGAGGGGGGGCAAGCTCCATGCTGACAATGAACGACGTACACATTCTTGCCTTCCCAGCATTTTATTTGGGGGGCAGCTGCACCCCTTCCCCCCCCCACCGGTTCCTACGCCACTGGTGTGTGTGTGGTGGGTGTTGGTGTTAGAGAAATCACTGTTCAAAGCTGAATTTGTGGATGGACTTGGTAGCTATATACGCATATTTAAAGGTGAATATAAGAGATTCTGTCATATATCAAGACATATCGGTAAATCATACAGCATTTTAACATCCTTTTAAACAGACATCATATACTCCTTTTTGATATTATAGTGGAGCATCCTTGGTTCACAGTGCCACATATGTATATGCTTGGTGTGAATGATATATCTGAGTCCTTGATAAGTCTGATAGTTTTGTGAACTTGGATTTGTATGTTTGTGAGATTAGATTCTGAATGAAAAGGCGAGATTGCTTGATGAAAAGGAGAGCCAGCAAAATACATGTGGTGCAAGCAAATGTTGATAAGGGATTAGTCAATGTACGGTATTTGTTCAATATTTGACGTATATATGAGGTTTATTTGAAACTTTGTGTGCATAATTATAATTTAATTTGTTCCAAAAATTATACAGGAGAACAATAATATATTATGCTTTCTGCAATAAAAGTCATTTGGAGAAAAAGGTTTGCGCCACAAAGTGTACGCGGATTTGACCTGTGTCTTGGATATAAGGCAGCTTTACTGTTCCACTCCGCCGGCTGAGTCTCACTCTGCTATTAGCTCTATTGAAGCTTGTATCAGCGATGTCAAGGGCTGGATGGTAAAAAACAAGCTTAAACTAAATGATGATAAAACGGAAGCCCTCTTGTGCCATAGAAGAAGACATCAACCTTCACTCGTCAGTCTGCCCAATCACATCAAGGTGGGCGACAGCAACATCACCTTCACGTCATCTGTTAGGAATCTGGGATTTATTGTCACTGATGACATGACACTCGATAGACATGTAGCAGCTGTCTGTCGGTCTGCCTATTATGAGATTCGTAAGATCAGTGCTATCCGTCACTTTCTCTCTACACGCGCTACCAACACTCTTGTCTGTGCGTTTGTTCTTTCTCGACTTGACTACTGCAACTCCTTGCTGGCAGGCTGCCCTGACTACCTCATTCAGAGACTCCAGAGAGTACAGAACTCTGCTGCGCGTCTGGTGCTTAGAGCAAGGAAACGGGACCATGTCACTCCTCTCCTTCGTTTTCTACACTGGCTACCCATCCGTTCTCGCATTCAGTACAAACTGTCTGTGCTATGTTTTAATTTCTTTGCTGGCTCCTGTCCTGACTATTTCTCTGAACTTCTCATCCCTTACTCTCCGTCCAGACAACTACGCTCTTCGTCTGACGACCGTATTCTAACTGTTCCTGTCACCAGAACAACAACATATGGTCACAGGACTTTTGGCTACTGTGCTGCAAAACAATGGAACTCTCTTCCTTTCCATATCCGCCACCTTCCTACAACTGAATCTTTCAAATCTGCACTGAAAACGCACCTCTTCCTTAAACATTTCTCCTAACACAGTCCACACAATGCTCGTCCTTCTTGACCCCGCCCCCTTCCCTCTTGCTACTTTACCCATCTTTCTTGCAGAATCACTATATTTTTCTGTTCCTGTTACTTGATGCCTTCTGTTTTCTGTTTCGTCAGTACTGTCGTTTTCTTTCGTCCCCTTTGTTCTGTATCTACTTAGTCCACGTCTCTTCCTCGTTTTAAGCGCTAAGAGCATGCTCTCTATGAGTGTGAATATGCGCTATAAAAATCTTCACTATTATTATTATTATTATTATTATTATTATTATTATTATTATTAAGGGTTTTACCCTCTCATCTTTCGCCTTACTTCCTGCTTGAAACGTTACTAGTACCACGGACGTGTATACAAGTTCGTGCTAGTACTGTATTTGTCGGACCTTAACCATCTAAATTTAGGGTCAGCTATACGCTAGCGCAGTATCTCGCAATCTCGAAGTGTTCTAGTAATCCATGGTCTGGTCCAAGCAGACAACGCACTGGAGTACATGCATAGGAATAACAACAGCAGTTGATCGTTTGTTGAGATGCACAGTGTCACATATCATGATTAGCATAACGGCTTACAGTTATAGCCTTTGTAGATACTCCGTTTGGCACGGCAAGTAAAACATACACCACATGATTTAGTACTAAATGATAATGTGTAACAGAATGATATTGTACACTGACGGAATGAAGAATCAATGTGTGTGTGTGTGTGTGTGTGTGTGTGTGTGTGTGTGTGTGTGTGTGTGTGTGTGTTTTCAATGCACTTGAAGGCTGTTCTTGACACGTGGTCTCCTGTAGTCTCTATTGACTAGACGTTAAAAAACAAAACTTACGGTGTGAGGGGAGTGAGATACTGAGCCCTCTTGGGAGTCAGCTTCTTTACAGAATCAGATACCCACTACCCTTCTTCTTATTCCTTTTCGCCCCCAGTGGAGCATAGGGCCGCAACTACACCACGCCAGCGAACCCGGTTCTGGGCCTCCCTCCCCAGTTGGGTCCATGTCATTCCAGCTGTCTCCGCCTCGCCGTGGACCGATCTTCTCCATGTCTGTCTGGGTCTTCCAGCCCTGCGTCTCCCCTTTGGGTTCCAGTCCAACCCACTACCCAGCTGGGTTAAAAAGAGAAAGTACCATGTTCTGCAGGGGTATGGAACCAGCCCATGCGCATGACTGTGGATTCACACGCCGCTGTTCTAGTCGCTAATATATGCTATCTGCTCCTCTTGGTTTTTGCAGCAAGATGTGTTCTGCAGTCTTCTCCGCAGAGGCATATAAAGAACGGCATGAGACATTGTACGTGGTGATGTATATACTTTATTGTGCTCAGTTCTGGGGCTGAATAAATTTGGTCCTGTTTTTGTCTGTTCAGTTGACTGGGGTTATCATATGGTTGTGGCGGTCTGTAGGATGATCTGAATATGGTCTCCGTAATACAGATCTATAGCTTTGTCTGTACTTGTACTTCCTCTTCCCCATGTTTTGCTGCCTGTTAGCTTTGTCGAGAATTAATGACAACTGTGCTGTGTCTTATGCTGTCCATCTGCCTAGAGTCCATGCATCTTGCTGTATAAGATTTTTTTCTTACGTGATATCGCTGTATAAGAATGTAAGGCTATATATATATATATACGCAGGTGCACACTCCGGAGATATCATGTGCCAAAGACAAGACCCTGAAGACTCTCTTCTCACTAGCGAAATACTGTTTCACCATGCACTGAGCGGTTTCAAATCATCTGCTCTTCACTATAATGTGCGACGATTTCACACAACTGTGGTAAGAAAATAAAAGCGTTTGTGTGGGGTGGGGTGGGAGGGTGGAGAGGAGTGTGAAGGAAACCAGAGCCATCTCGCTTAGAGCAAGTCTCACATCCACAGAAAAATACAAGTACCACGACATGCAACCTTACAGATATGATATATGAAAGAATCTCAAATGCTTGGGGTATAGGATTCTTCAAGTATTCGGCCTTTTAGTTATAAAAGCCTATCCAAAAAAAAAAAAAAAAATCTGTTCATGTTTTGCACTTGTAAAGATGGTCCCAGGTATTCTGCAATAAACAACCGCCATCGTTTTCAAATTAATGAGTTCAGCTATGAACATAATTAGCGGCTGAAGGTGCTTCGATCCCGACCTGTAGAAAATCTCGATCCCCATGCTCATCCCGGGCATCCCCAGCCATGGGCACGTGGTCGATTTACGACGCAAAGGAACAGCGTAGAAATTTTAATAGTATATATGTTTGCATCCTAGACACTGTGAACTACTCGCAGCTCCCTACATCTTATTGGAAAGGGACCTTGTCCCCCTATTCTTTACCAAACTTCAGGGTTTGCTATGTATAACACTGATCAGTGTTAAATAATAATAATGTATATTTGTATAGCGCTTTACCCCACCATCAAAGGCAGGCTCAAAGCACTTAAAAAAAACTGGTTCCATAATCACAACTCTTGTTGTTAGAGCATCATGTTAACGGCCACAGTAATATTAGTTTCACACAGATACACAATGTCAGCAAAGATAGTCAAATGAGAGATGAATAGTCCGAACATTAGGGCGTAGACAGAAGACACTATCAGACAGATTCAGACTACATCAGTCCTCGTGATCCCTAATGTTTTGTTTAAGAAGATTGATCAGCTCTGAGTTTCTTTCATCGCAGAGAACGTATATAGCTCCCGCTATTAGAATTATAGAAGAATAAATTATTAAAGCCTGATTTAAAATTCGCAGACAAATACGAGCTCTCCTCGCCGAAAAAAACTTTTCAGTACGCACCGTTACAAGGGAAGCTACTCTGGTATCACGAATGGCCTGAAGTGCTGTTAAAAACGATTGTAAAGGAAATAAAAAATTAAGTACTGTTTAGCCTGGTTCCTAACGCTTGTCATCAGGAATTGTTGGGGGTTCTTGCTGGTAAGCTAGGATTTATTTTACGTACAAACACTGATTCCCTAGATGCTGCCCGGTTTTGCAGATCGAATATGTATTTGCTGAGGTCAAGCAGCCTAGTAAGGTGTAGTGTAGTAGAATCATTAGCTAGTCGTGCTTTTACTTAAAAGTTTGAGCCTATATAAAGATTTACAGATAGCAAACAGAGTAGAATGACAGCATTATTTTTTTTTAATGTTTTGCCTGAATATTTACTGTTTTAAAGTTAGTTTTGTCAATTTCCAGGGGTGACCATGGGTATATACTATATCATTTGAAAAAAAAAAATTAGGATTCTTTGAATTATTATTCGGAGAACAAATAATGACACAACGGTTTGTGTACATTGGATGACTACATCCAAGTCTTAGCATTGACGGTATTACACTTTTGTCTTAATGTCAGTTTAGTAGCAAGTCTAAACCTGCATATATAATTTGTTGTTTTCCGTAGATGACTTTACAGTTGCGTTTAGTTCTTTTTCAGATGCAACAAGTATAAGCCATTTACTTATTAAGAAAAGACTGCCATCCTGCACCAACAAGCCATGTTAAAATCATTGGTGTCTGTTATGAGTAGGCATCACATAAGGATATCTGAATTTCTTTCCAATTGTAAACCAGGTAACTCACATCAGTATAAGAAATATTTAAAATAATTGTTTACATTTTATCATTCAAAGATTTGTCATCCATTTTCTCTTGAAACTTTGTCTACATTAGAATTCTTTAAATCCGGCATCAAAACCCATCTTTTTATGTACTGTTTCTTTAGCTTAAATCACGGCATTTTTTTACTTTTATCCAGTGCATAAAATGAAAACTTATACTCAAACGTTAGAGATGCTTTTGTTTGTTGTATTGGTCAGAATAAAAAAATGACCCAATGTAGGACTTACATGGCACTATACTTCATATAAGTCTTTGTAATGCAGTTGACATTGTTATATAGCTACTCTCATAAATTATAGGGATGGCAGATTTTTATTACGCAGCATTTGTACTTATGTCTGGGTTCCAGCTCAGATACAAAGACTTTGTGGTCTGCATGTGAGTCCCTGTTTACATATTTTGGATAAAGACCACCCTGGGAAGAAGTCTGCAGAAAAAATGAAGCGAGAGGAAGAATCAAACCTTACCTATGTGGACATTGACATGCAACAGCAGCATCAAAAGTGAGCACAACATATGGTAAAAAATTGAAATATTAATGGATGTGGGATATTGCTGAGTGTGGAATGTTGTTGGGTGGGAAATGTTTCTGGGTGTGGAATGTTACCGAGTGTCATGAGACTTATTGTGTTTTATGCTAAATACTGAATAACATAAAACCTCTGTATTTATATTTATTGATATGGTCTTTTGATGTGCCTTTTTATGACACACATTTTGATTATTTGCATCATGTATGTTAGATTACTGATGAAACCCACTAAACTGTGCTTCTGTAGTTACCATATCCAAACATTTTTTTCACAAAGAAAAAACATTGGAAAATAATTCTTCAAGTATTTTGCCATCATTGGTATTGTTGCTTTTATTTGAAGGCTTGATTCCATTTTCCCTACACTTGAGACACACAGCATGATCATTGATGGTGTGCGGTATGATGAACTGCCTGTTGTTTACATAAAGGCAACTCACAACAACACTATCCTCACTGCCACAGACCACAAAGGTGCTTTTGCTGAATATCATTAATTGTTTCATTGATAAAAATGGATGGATGATTTAGGAATTTATAAAGGATAATTGTGATGCAGTAGCATTATGTCGAACACCTGTAGAAGTGGCATGATTTTTGTGAAATCTTTTATCAGTGAGTCGCCATTATTCTTTCTCCTTTTTAGCATTCTCTAATCCTCAGAAATATTAGCATCATTGTTGTTGCAATGATTGTTTTTGAAATTTATTATTGCCTTCATCATTGTTATTTAGCTTTGACAGTTCCTGAAGCAGCAACACATTTAAACAGTATATTGTTTTCTTTGTAAAACAGGATTACCTGTTGCCAGTGACTCAGGGGTAAGTGAAATGTGTTATGTTAGCATGATTTTACACAATCAAGATGAGTCTACGAAGCATGATATCCATCACTAAAGCACAACAATCTGCATGAAAGTTATATAGTTCAAGCTTTTACTAATAGGCAGTTCTTTTGAAACTGGTATTTTTCACAGCACTTTCATTGTGTTAAGCCGTCATGCCCATTTACATTACACCTTTGAAGTATCTAAATATTAAGAAATAGCATAGTCTTGCAGATAGGACATTCATTATTATGTAAATATAATGAGAGCATAACACACTTCACAGTCTGGGCAGAGTATTAGACAGGTTATGGTTTCCGATGAAACTACATCTTTCAATCTTTGTTCAATAAAATTGTTTTTGGCTGTGCTTACGCAATCAGTCTAGTGATATCCAAGAAATCAGCCATCTGCTCCTGGTTGTCTGTAGTCCCCCAGAGTTTGTTGCCAAGGGTAGTTTCTGTTGGCCAGAGATTCTGGCATGTTTCTTCTTGGATTAGACAGGTCTCTAGAATATGGTCTGGAGCTGTTCCTCGAAGCTACTTTTGCATTAGGCGGTGTTCAATACTTCCACTCTCTTTAATTGCTTTTTGGGCCAGCCATGACCCATACACAGAGGGTAGATAATGGTTTAACTTTTTCCATCCATTAAGAAGAAGTCGACTCAGTCTTGCTGTCTGTCTTGCGCAGATTTAAGCAAGTTTTCCCATCCATAAAAGGCAAGGGGTTTTCAGAAAGCCATTAAAAATTGTTAGGACTATTCACCTTTCGTATAAAATTGTTGGGAAAAGTGTCAGTGAGATCTCTGACAAACTCTTTTACATTATTAGACTTATGACACTCAGTTATTTACGTTTTAAAACCCTTTAGGCAAATTTTCATGAAGCTCTATTACATGATTTATGCACATTTCCTATGTGATGGAAAACATTGGATGTAAAGATAATTCTATTCAACATCATGTGTTCATTTTGAGAGGTTTATTTTGTAGTATTTATCAACATCTATTTGCTTGCTGTTTTGTCTTATTATTCTGTTTTGAATGCATTTGTTCATGCTGCTTTACCCCAAAATGTAAGAAATAAAGTGTTTGTTTCAGGGGACTGTTGGTTTTCGGAACGCCAGAAAAGGCACTAACATAGCTGCACAGGCAGCCGCCATATCACTTGCTGAGGTACAGTGAGTCTTTCCACTATTGTTTTCTTCTTTTTTTTTTAACTTATGACAAACTCTTCAAATACTTTCTTTTTCATAGCTTGGCCTAATTGAAGGGTGGAAAATAAAAGTAAATTTTTGTCATATGATTACCAAGTGACTAGCTTCAAATATTCTTCAGGGCTTATTGTACATTGCAAAGGGTTATGTCACTGTCAGCTGTACACTTATAACTGATGATGCATTGGTTACTTTAAAGAATTTGTATTCATCCATTGTCAGGATCCCTAAAAAGCCTTGTAATGATACCATACAAGCATCATCATCATTATTATCAAGTCAGTACTTCATTTTAAATGCCTATGTATCCAATTATTTTGGGATATCATGTTAAAAGAATAATTGACGAATACACCTAGCATAGGTTTGTACAGTTAAAGGACAAACCTAGCGCAACATTTTTTCTTTATGATTGGGTTAAGTTTGTTTTAAAATAGTGATTCTCAAAATATGAGTAGATAATTATGCTTAATTATAAAGACATACGCCTTCAAACATCGGCATTCTCACCTGCCCCTAGGAAAGCGGGAAAAAATTGCTCTCCTATACTGAAGAGCTCTTACGTGCCAGGAGTATTTGTAACAGCGAGTGTGCATGTCTTCAAGTCAAATGAAGAAAGATCGCTCAGGTTGTCGTGTTCAAGAAGCGATTTTTTTGCCCTAAATATGAAACAGCTGAATTTGGAATGCAACCCTACAGATTGGAACTTTATTTAGAAGCTTCGAATGAAGTTAAAAAATAATTAAATGGTCCAAACTGAATTCATTCAACAGACTGGTAAGTCAATCAGATCAAACTTTAATGGGCAACAATCACGGTCATTGCAGTCTATGTTGTATTATTACTGATTGTCTGTTACTAAGTGGGTGTATTTGAGTTAATTTTTCCATGTGTATTATTGTTAATAAAATGTAAACACATTTCAAAAGTGTTTGTGTAAGAGAAACTCCTGTAATTTTTTTATTTGATGGTTTCAAGCATAGCATTTTTATTTTATACTTAAAACCGACTGCTGATAAGGATTTTTTACAATTAAAACTATAATGATAGTTTGAAACATGTTTATCGATGTAAAAACTTATTTCTTCCTCATTTAGACGAGTGCAAAATTTTCTGTTTACCTACTGATACTCACACTTAAGCTCCTAACACGTTTATCACTCAATTTATTTTTTAGCTGTTTTGAGCACACACAGCAATGGTGCCATCACACTGTCAGTTGTTAGCATTATGCTTGATAAAGATACGACTGATTATGTTGTGTTTGTGACTGTCACACAATGTTATTTGCAGACCAGACGGTATAGAAACTGTCGTTATTGCATATCTGATGCTTGATCTACCAGCAGTAGTAGTTGGTTTTAACAGCTCGTGCTTTTGTATAGTAAGCACCGCTGTAGGAAGATTTCTTCATTTTACTGAAAGTCCAAAACTTGCTTGCACTGTATAAGTGACTAGATAACAATCAATTTTGAAATGTTTTGAGCGAAATCTTGAGTACGGTGTGGGGATGAAGTTCGCACGGCACGTTTGAACAAAGCAGAGATCTGTATATACACATCTCTGAACAAAGTTAATCCACTGGCATTTGCAGCCATTATGTTTAGGATTTCCTTAATGAGTGCAAACTAACTCCATCTGAGTGTCAAAGAGAACATTCAGCAACAGCACAATGTGTCAGTTTTCTTTTACCGAGGAATACACCTTTTCTTTTTGACTCCAGCTAGTGCAGACGAAGCTATTTTTAGAAATACTTCCGTTTCGTCACTTCCTGTTTTCTCGACAAATCAAGGTGTGCTTGAGAGAAAAATATTAGTATAAAATCTTTCATGCCTCTTTGTCATAAAATACCACCGGAATATATGTTTTTGTGATACTTTGTGCTCTGTTTCCAGCGATTTTTGCTCAGCGATCAGGTTGGGCTTTAAGCGCAGTTCTTGCTAACCCAACATAACACAAACCCATACAAGCTTCTATTAGCTGTAACTTAGTTTTGATGTTTCTTTGTCTTTGCAGAAAGCAGTAAAGAGAGGTTTAAGCCTGGTGCGTGTATGTGTGAAAGGTATTGGACCTGGGCGTCTGGTAAGTTTTATTTTACAGCTTTTTAACAGTTGCTTAAGAAAAAAGCAACAACAACAACAAAATAAGATCAATAGGCTTTTTTTTGTGTGTTCACCAGCATTACAGTTCAGTATCAACTATCAGGTCATGTAGCTGTTGGAAGATCTATCATCTTGATACTGGTTGGAAGGAATTTCTTGTAAAATATTGAAGTCACTTAACACATTCTTAAACAAACAAAAAAAGTACTAAATTACAAGATTTAATGCTTTACTGTTACAGCCAGCTATTAAGGGTCTACAGATGTCAGGTCTCACAATTGTGTCAATCACAGACACCACTCCTCTTCCTCACAATGGATGTCGACCCAAGAAACAAAGACGGTTATAATGGACATCTACCCACAGATTTTATCGCATTATTTGGTGTGCTGGATTTAGTCCCACAGTGAGCTTGAGAAATGAAATAGTGTTGATGAGAACCTGGGCAACATATGCTTTGTTCTGTTTTTATTTTTTGAGTGGTTTAATGTTCCACCTGTCATACACCAGCACATGTATGTGTACAACAAAGTACAACTCAATCTTTACAACAAAAAAAGGTAAAAAAGAAACAGTAGCAGCTGTAGTCATTCTGTCACTGCGAGTTGTTGACTTGAAAAGGACATGCATTACAGGTACATAAAGGCCAATGTCAGTACTGTTTGCCCATATACTTTCGTAATCAGGTAAATTTATGTCCCTTCATTCTGGGAGCAAACTGCTCCCACATTTTGATCACGAATCCTGTGAGAAGACTTAGCATTAGCTAGCTCAGTCTGCTAGGATACTGTGGTCGACCAGTTGGCAGCTAGAGGCAAATGCATCCCAAGGCACAGAGGAGGGACCATGAGTTGCTGGAATCAATGTTATTGGGCCTGTAGGCTTATGGAGGAGCCCCACAACAAAAGTTTCATGGGGTGTTGTTGTAGCAGAAGATGGTCTGCTTGACAACAAAACATGCATCCATAGTTTTACCTTCTGCTCTATAGTGAACTACAGAAGATTTTGATTTATATGTGGACATGGCAGCAGCAGGCTTTCGGGTAACTGCAATGAGGAGCTCTGTTTAATTCACCCAGAATACTAGTGATTTAATCACAGAAAACCCTTGTTTGTTTAGAGCCTACTCGGAGACGTTGAACTCATCTTTTTTCATAAGTTTTCCACTGGACCTGTTTCAGAATAGTTTGTGATGACAATTTTTTTTCTTATAAAGATACTGGCCTCCTAAAGATTACATAAGGTTATAGGGATTAAACAAAAGTTTCTAAGGTAGTTTGGGATCATCTGGGAATGTGAAAAACTTTCCTGTTTTTCTCAGGTGCCCACATTATTTTTTGTTTCCAACTCAAAACCTGTTTCTCAGAATTTCCTAAAATGTGTTTTCTAAGATTTTCTACTGCTCTCCGCAGACATTGAATAGAAAATTGAATCCAGATCATACCAGTTGCAGGCATCTACAAGTTGGTAATGCCCATGGGCAGATGCAAATTATTTTAACCTATGAATGGTTTTCTTAGCTCTTTACAGTTTATTCAAACATACACAGTTGATAAATGGATGAGCAAAAACATCTAAACTGGAAGGAGTTGATCCTAGCTGACCAATAATAGGACTATATTTTTGTGTTAAATGTTTTGAAAAAACCTGCAGTTGTGTTACTTGCTCCTTTTATACTTACACCTGCACAAGCGTGGGGACTGCATGCATGCTTGCACACACACACACACACACAGTCCTGTCACCATGATGAACTGATGAGGTATACGAATATACAGGTAACTACACACAACTGAAGAAAAGTCCCTGGTTCACCTGGATTCCTCGGTTCCCTGACAAAAAAATTCCTTAAATACATCAATTTTCCAAATCTATAAAATGCACTTTCCCTTATTTGTTCAACTAGCTGAATGAAGGCACAAAATAGATTTGACCTGAAAGTAAACCGTGGAAGCTTAAAAGAAGAGCAAGCGAAAATCATGCCTGCATAATGAAGAAAGCAAGCGTTTAGATTTCCATTTCAATGCCAAACACAGTATCAACAATTCTCAGGTATAATAAAAGATGAAAGGAACATGAAGCTCCATACAGAATATACTGTTACTTTTGTATACACTTTTTAAAATTTTTTATAGTTTTTGAATTATTGGGAAGTGTGGCTTTTTCATTGTTTCAAAATTTCTTGTCAGATTCTTTAAACAAAGCTTTAAAAGGTATATATTAACCATTTTATATCCATCTTGACAACTTAAGTATGAGTAAGGTGGCTGGAGAATTTAAATTCTAGTTACAGCACAAATACTCTACATCTCATGTTTTGGGCTCGACACTTGGTAGCAAAGCTCTGGAATTATGAAGGTCATTCCATTAAAATGCCATTGTTTAGTGGGTGTGTGCATGAGGCTGGGGGCAGATAGGGATGAAGAGACAAACTTTAAAACACAGTTCACAGAATCTTTTAACTGTCCTTAATTAAAAGATAGAAAGTCCCTGTTAAACCACAGCCACTTTGAATAATTTAGAGACTGTTTTATTAGTATATTTTAACCTTGATATTTTTAATATTGCACTGTCTTTGAACTAGACCAGCGTTTCTCAACCTTTTACTTGTGACGCCCCCCCAGACGAATAAAGGTACGTCCGCGCGCCCCCCTTAGCCACTAATACCTATATGAGATATGAGAAAATGACCGCCTTTGCGGCCCCCTTTTCAGCAGCTTGCGCCCCCCTTGGGGGGCGCGCCCCCCAGGTTGAGAACCGCGGAACTAGACCATCCAAAATCAAAACAAAGTACAATAAGGTTTTACCTTGTTCAAAATATCACTTGCATAGATTTCATTAAAAAGGACCCAGTTACTGAATGATTATACTTTTCGACTTAATGTTTTAGACTTACTGCTCGAGCAACATAATATGTAGATAAAATGACCAAACTGTAAGAAGAAACTGGCTCTAAAATACTTGGATAGCTTCATTTAGTTGTTTTAAAGACAAGAAAATGTTGAAAATTCATTGTTTTCTTGAAGTAACATAATACAACTAGCAATTATAAAATTCTTGCCAGACAATGCATAGGTATTTGACTTCAAAAATATGAATCAAAAACTGAAAATACTGAATAAAGTAAATAAAGCTTTGGAACTGCCAAATCATCTCGTCACATTTTTTGAAGAGTAATATTTGAGAAATTCTCTTTTTTGAACATTAGAGAAACTTTGGGGAAACTTTCACATTCAAAATACGCGCTTAAACTTTCGTCCTTTGAGTGATGTCAGATAGAAGTTTGTCTGCAGGCTGTAGCTTGTGTTTTCATGCAGCCAGTCTTCTAAAATGGCAGTGGAGACAGAAAACTGCTAGATTTGATGGAAACCTTTCACCATAAACATCAACATCAGATGAGGGTTGATAATGTACGCAAAGTATCAGATAACTAATACTCATTACTCGAGTGAAATAATTATGAGCCATTTTGTGACACTTTTGTATGGCTGACTGCATCACAACATTTAACCCTTTTAACCTTAATCACTGTCTCTGAACCCTAATTTTGGTTCATCTATTTTCTTGGTTCTCTGTAAAGTGCAAAGTGCACATACACAGCAAAACTGCTGAGTATGGATCCAAACATTGAGACCCTGCTAACCAGTTGTCACTAAGGTTGTCTGTGCAACAAATATGACAGATGATGCCATCCCTTATATTTGTTACAAACAACCTCAGTTGTTGTTAAGGTTGTTTGCAACAAACGTGACATGATGCCAGCCCCAGTGATCAAAGAGTGGGTGCAAGAAGCATGTCCATCAGTTTTATTAGTAAAATCACAAAAAATGTCCACTGCTAATGCAACATAAATATCCTTGGAGTGGGGATAAAAGAGATTTTACTTGAAACATCAAGAAGTAATTATAAACACAAGCACTAATCAAAGTAATCAACAAAATATTGTGACCCACTGAATTTTCCAGCATGAAAGGTCTCTCTCTTTTTTTTTTAACCAGGCAGCAATTGAAGCATTAGTTCTTTTCAACAGGCATCAAAAGGCCAAGGTGTTATCAATCAAAAAAACCTTTTAAAAAAATGTAATGTAAAAACATTTGCCAAATTCTATTATTAAAAAAATGATTCTCGTGAAAAGACCAACAAAATATAAACCTTCTGCAGATCTGTTTTTGTTTCAATATGAAAAATATCTCATCTAAATGTCAACCCCATTAAGACAGCTGAACAGTTGTGTCAACCTCTTGTATTCAAGATTTACTTCAAACAAAAGTTTTTTAAATCTTTATAATTGGTTCACCCTTCAGAAAGCAAGAAAGAGCCAACAGAAGAAAAAGGGAAGAAGAAAAGAAAACAACAGAAGAACCATCTAGATTCTGAAAGAAAAATCCCGTCTAAATGTCTGCAGAATTCATCAAGGTGCTTGCGTTTACTACACCAGCTGCCAGAAAACGTAGCATGTGCTCTACCTTCTCCACACACACAATATGTCCCATGTCCATTTAGCAGCTGACAATACATCCATACACACACTAAATCACACTGTTTGAACTAGTATACAGTTCTACAGTTATAATGAACATAATGCATCTGGGTAAGTTGTTCAGACTAGCTGAAATGTCACTGCTAGCAGTAGAATTGAAGAACAATGTCAGAGTGGAAATTTCATACCTAATGGTAGGATGATCATAATCTGAGAAAAATCAAAAGAATGCACGTTTTAGCACTATTGTTCTAACATGTCCACAGACTATTCCCAGAGTACATCTGTGAAACTTGTTGAATTTATTTTATACTTTTTTGTACATTACACTTATTACGTTGGACTGACAAATGCCAACACACTAGCAAGCCCTTATAACATTGGAATTCTAACTTTTGCTTACTGTAGGATTAAATGCAGACTCGGTTTAGCAGCCTTTTGTAACTTCTTATAATTCATGTTTAATCTATCTTTATATTTCAGGCCTAAGCCAAGTCTCACTAATTCCCTCAACAGCCTGACACTGATTTGATAGGTAACATTGTTATAAGTGTGTGACACGAGCATCATCTGTCACTACGAGAACACTAATGTTATTTTTTCACATCATACAACAAGAACCGTGAGCTATTAAATAATTTTTTCTCATACATTAATGTGATCATGTTACTTTTTATTTTGGTGACCAGTTATGGATGTGTCATTTTTAAGTTGATCCTCCATCAAGTACGGCTTGCTTCTTGTAGATAGTCAACACATAAATCTCTACCAGCTGCTGAGTATGCATGAAAGCAACCATGATGGCCTATAACGGCCAGCCTTATTACAAAACTTTCTGCTGTATGCTGTACTCGTCAGTCAACAGCAATGTTATCACAGCTGCTGCAAGCTCCTTTGCCCAGACCTGTGGCAAATGTACATCCAGCTGCTTCTTAAAAAAAAAAAAAAATGACGTAGAATGATCAGTGGATGATGGGTATCTTATGAATGCAACATCCACAGTTGACTCACCAGCAGAAGTATTATCAAGAGTTCAAAGTCCACCTATAGTCAAGCAATCCATGAATGTGCACAGTCACTGCAGATCATCCATGAATGGTGTTACAAATATGCAATACCATCCAGACTTGACCAGTCAAAAAGGGCATTACATGCGCTAATAGTCCTCCTCATGTCCACACTGGTCTTGCATGAATCAGGTGACACCACATGGCCACCAAGCGACACCAGCTGAGTGCAAGAACTAGTCCACATCACCAGTACAAGAGGGGCCTGGAGGGGTATGCTGAGTGGGTTGGGGTGGGGAAGAAATGCTGCCTTCACGTCTGCATGGTATTAACAGTACTTGCTGCCCTTGGAGAGATTGTGTCTGCAAAGTTAAGTCTCCATCAACCTGCACTCCTGCAGATCACAAGACACTGCTCCCAGATACTGAAGTATTCAGATGAAAAGGACATGGTCCACTTGTCCACTGAAAAAAAAATTATTAAAAATACATCCATTTCTACAATTGGTTTCTGAGCTTAGGTTCTATAAAAAATTTTGCTCAAGAAGATACAAGTGCATTTTTTTTCAGACTGGAAAGCATAATTCATACTATTAACAATAAACTTACAATCTCCACAAATCCGCAGACCAAGCAAAGTTCATTTCTGGTTCAACAGTCATTTCTGAAAAGTTTAAAGTAAACCCCCATCTTTGAGATATTGCTGTGTACTATCAAGCTCACCTGAATAAGACCATGTTCTGACAGCTGTGACGACTGAAAGTGATCACGAAGAAGAGACTGAGAGAAAGAAGTGTGCATTCGATACCCCTCTGCTTCATTGACCGAGTCACCAATCAGGCGATACAAATCTGCAGCAAAGTAACACCACAGCTCATACCCTACATGTCTAGCATCAAACACCTGGAGTTAACCAAACAGAGAGTTGTTAATCAAAATACATTAATATAAGAATATGAAATATCAGAGGTAATTCTAGGATTTCAAAAAGAGGGGCCCTGGGGCCCTCTCGATTGAAAAAAAGGGGCCCTTCAAATGAAACAAGGGGTCCCTCGAAACAAACACATTTTCACTGCTTTTTCCGATAAATATTTGGTATAAAACAAAATACTTTATCAATCACAAGAAATGGAAGATTAATCACATAGATATCTTTTTCTTCTATATCGATAAATTATCTTTCATCATCATTAGTTTATCATTACATCCTAAATTTGCAAACCAATTAGTCTTTGTGTCCATCTCATTTGGCTATGAGCTAATGTTTAGACACTTTTCATGTGTCTCATTAGTGCAGGGGTTTAAATGTTTCTCAAGGCAACTTCTACGAGAAGACTTTATTAGGTTTTGATGGCCGAAGCCCCTTCTCACAGCCTGCATTGTGGTATAGCATAAGGAGGCACAGCTTTCCAAGAACCAGCAAATTGGGAAATGAATTCCTGTAAAAATCAAATAACAGTTTAAACAGCTAGTGGAATCTCTCCGACATGCATTCTGCGTTACAGTTTCTTTGACCACAATCCATTCCTCTAAACATGCTGCTTTGTCAAGCAAGATTTTACTGAATTTGCTGCCCACTTGTGCTGGTTTTCCAAAGAAATCTGTTAAGATATTTAATTCTTTGTCTCCATAGGGTGTTCTGTCTTCTGCAGACAGGAAAAAGATGGGGCGCATGGAAAGAACTAAAAAATCCAGAGGCAACATCACCTGCATCTTTTGGGAAACTGTCATTAATGTTCTTGCACGGAGTGTCGCAGAAGCAACCCTGACAGCTTCTATGTCCTGTTATGTTGTATCAAGTTCGCAACACGTTATTTTTAAGTGTTATATAATACGCCGGCATAAGTTCCGAACAGGTCATGAGGTCAGAAATAAATTAGAATTGAAAATAGTTTGAAAATTGAAATCTTTCTGAAGAATTTCAGCCTCCAAAGAGTGCCTGTGGTCGGAAGTCTGAATGTCTCTGCAGCGTCCTCGTTCAGTACTTAACACATCCGGGGTTGTGAACATGTTATTCTGATTGTTTTAGGCAACTTTACATCTCATGCCTTCCTCCTCGTTCATTAGCCAAGGCCATTTCTTCAGCCATTCACATTGACATGTTCTCTGGATGCGTGGTTTTTTATGTGGTCTCTGCCTCAATTTGTCTATTTCGTTGTCTACATTTTCAGTTCCAGCAATGTGTGCGGCACACTGTTTCTAGCACTATTGTTTCTGTTTCTTTCTGTCCTTGTCGATTTCTACTTTCTGCTGTTCTTGTCGTGAATGAAAAGTCAAACAGAGTTGACAGTCGCGTTCACTTCGCTTTCAACTCGCTTGCTTCCGATACCCTTTGATCTCTCCCGTCCTAAAGGTTTTCGCTGTGGACGCGTCAACAATTTACTTCCTGGCGCGAAATTTGGAGCAGGCTGCAGATGGATAACAACTCGTCAGTTTGAAAACTGTCCAGTCATTAGCATTGATTCTAGTGGGTTGGTTTCAAACCAGCACGAAGAATGACAACAATTATTTTTGAAGTGCCGCATCGCGTGTTCAAAAGTGCGCCAGCCACGGTATTTTTGCGGGCGCATGGTCGCGCTGACTTTCAGACTATGCGCCCAGCAGCGAAATTTTGCGGGAATCCTGCAAGACCGCAGCCTAGAATTACCTCTGAAATATAATAATTTGTCTAGCCAATAAAGCAACAATAAAGACATGTTATTCATGACCTCCTGTAGGACCATAAGGGGCATACCCTGCAGAGCACCTTGCTCATGAACACACTCTAGACCAAAATTTTGCATGCTTATTATTAGGAAGACCATACTTGTATCTGAAGCTTGATGCATCAAACCTATTTAAAAACAGGTCTTGGGCCATTGGGAAAAAAGGGGTGTAAAAAGGGATTCAGGCTGATTTTTGTGTTGGTGTCAAGATAACACACTCAAACAGACCAGAAGAACATTGTTTCAGAACAAAAAAGCTCACTGAAGAAACCTGCAGGTATGCATGTAAAGTAGCATACCCTTGCAAAGAGGAAACAAATGCAGTTGACATTTGACACACAGTTTGACAATGAGGAGAAGTAGGCACCTGCACTTGACACATTTTAAGGAGGACATACATAAACACAACACACATTCTGATGAAGAGGAAAAGATATATATACATAAACACAACACACATTTTGACATAGAGCAGAAGCAGACATACACTTCAAAAACATACCTTTAAGGAGGGAGGAAGCCCACAGCTGCACATGGACATCAGGGATCTTGCCTGCCAACTGCATGGCAGGGGTCACCAGGTTCATGGCTTCCTGAGGTCAGAAGTCAGTACCATGTAGGTCAAAGAATTACTCGCTTCAGAGATACTGGCTATGTTCATCAGCTCATACTATGACACAAAATATTTGCTGTGACAAGGTTTCCTGGCAGAAAATAATTATGTGCATGCCGTTAGATCTAGATATATTTACTGGTTTACAACAGGCTTCTTTGACTAGATGATTCCTCCATTTTAGCTGCTACCTGTGGTCCACACATTCACCAGAGTATGTTAGCCTGGGACACCACGTGAGATTCCACACATCAACTGATCTAAAGTGTGCTTGTTCAACTGGGCAAGCTCAAATATACAGGCTGTCATGTGTCAGACATTTTCCTCTCATCACTCAAAGCTGATGGCACTTGACACTGTATTCCTGCTTTATCCCATGCGCCGTCTACTCGAAGCCGTTTGGAGATGTTTCCTATAGCACTTTTGGGGATGTCTGCTGTTCATTCTCCCTTCCATCCCCAGGCATGCATTTCTGGCAAGAAACTACAGGATTGAAGTGTCAGATGGTGTTGGCGCTGGCTAGTGGTTCAAGCCACTGCCAGATACTACTGCGAACCCTAAAATTTAGCATGCCTTGATCAGTCACACTGTTTGACAAGCGATTAACTGACAGATCAATCAATTATTTGGGTAAGCGTGCAATTTTTCCCCTAGTTTATCAGGTCTGAAACAACCCTGAATGGTGAATCTAGGGTTGTGTGTGCAAGCAAGCCAGTTTGTTTGTTTTGCCTGTGCTGGAAATGTTTATGACTGGCAGAGAAATTTATCTCAATGTTGCTATGAGTGGGGCGCACGCTTATTATAGAATTTCTCTCATTTGTGTTTAGGTGCTTTGTACACCAGGTCAGTTTCATTGTAAGATGCCTTAGTGGGGATGGAATTAAAGAGAGAAAGTCTTAATCATGCCATGCCATTACAAATTTTGATCTCCTGCTCTCTCTCCACAAGTTTTCTCTTGTTATTCCTGTTTAGACTGCGATTTTCTTCTGGTGCTTCTTGATCTCCCTTCACCCTCCACGTTGACGACAGGTTTCACCTGCCTGCATAAACTGCATGTTGATCAGTAGTACAGACCAGCAGAGGGTCTGCCTACGACAAGGACAGTCAGTGCACAGATGTCACATTGCAGAATGTACAGGAGGGAGCAAGAAGGAAAACATTAACAATTCTCTCCCTGTTTTATCATTCACACTGCTAGAAGGGGTCATTAGATTTTTTTTTCTGATTCAAATTTCTTTCACACTGTGTGTGAGTGTGTATGTGTATGCTTTTCATGCATATTTCTGTGTGCATGTGCCGATTGGGTGGCTTGGTCAGCTACGTCTGACAGTGTGGTCAGTTTGTCCCTCTGTGCCTATTTTTACCTTATCCATGTGTAAAATGTTTTATAAAACATTTTTTTAAAATATGCTTTTTTCTGTGTGTGTTAATAAATTTGATTTTAATACCATTTAATTTTTGTTTTGGTCCTCACTAATTCCTCAAATGGCCTTTTTCCCACCTCCAACCGAGTGAGTGGCTATAGGGTTGAGGAGCATGAGTGTGTGAATGCAACTGTATGTGTCTTGCGACCCCAGTGGCCGAATACACAACACATGGTTTTACAGCCATGTCAAATCCCAGCACATTCAATTTAAGAAACATACAAATTGTCATTAAAATCTTTTTTTTTAGCACAGAAAAAAATTTATTTTAAATAATTATATCCTTTATTTCACCTGACATTAAAAAAAATCTGATGCATATGGAGCATGCTACTACCATATCCTAGTAACCACTCACAGCAACATAAAACTACCCAAAAAAAAATCCCAGTCATGTTAATTTACTGACTTGATTGTTGCCCAGGGAGAGGAAGATATGACCAAGCAGAACCAATGAGCAAGATGTCAGCCTGTTCACATCCTCTGCATTTGCCATCTTTAATGTCTCCCGAAGAAACCGTCTGAAAAATATAAAGATTTTAAAAGCCAAGGCTAGCCCCCCACAAAACTGCTTTAATATTAGTTAACTTAATTCTGTTCTGTAAAGCCATGATCAAACATAACACTCACATTCCAAGAAGCTAAAAAGTACAGAGAAAGGAAATCTGACTCACTTTGCATCTACATAATTTGCCTCAAAGAAAGACTGCAACCCCTTGACAAAAAAGGCTGCTGCCTTCATACTGTGGGAACTGTTGACAAAACAAGAGACAATGATTAGCCTTAAGGGAAAATATGATTGTGTGAAATATTAAACAAATGTTTACTAATAGTATTTATTGCTGCCTCAGGTATATGTTATTGGAATGACTTTGCAGTCAGTATACATGGTTGGCATGAAATACAAACACCTACAGTAAAGAGAATTATACTTCACACACCATTTTAAAGAGTATTTCTTAATCTATGCAACGATGTACTCTGCAAGAAATATTTTCTTTGTAGCAAATAGAAGTAAATGAGGGTCAGTGACCAGAATGGTCAGTGGCTGTTCAGTCATGAGGCATGATGTTTAAAAAATATTCATGCACTATTTGAACACAAAATAATAAAATATTGCAAATATAACAAGACAAAGAATGTTATTACTTTTATGATGCCAATTTTTTTAACAGCATAAATCCATTGGAAAATGAGTGGCCAGCCTCAACAGGGCATTAGACTGACAGATTTTCAAATGCTTTTAAATGCAATAAAACAAATAATTGAGTTAGAAAAAAAGAAAGGTAAAAAGTGGTTCGGAAATATATAATCTAGCTGTTCTTAAGCAAAAGCAAACAAAGGCATCAACTGACTGGGAATGGAGTGTATCTGGATCAATGACCTCTGCCAGCCTGTGTAGGTCTGACTGCCTGTTCATTCGCAAGTACACAATGGCCAGGTTGAGGTTTATGAACCCTGCAAGCTCGCCTTCACCTGAACTATGCTGGTAAGAAAGAGGACAAAAAGTTTAGCATTCCAGGAAAAGTATATAAAGCATGACAACAAAAGTATATAAAGCATGACAACAAAAGTATATACAGCATTACAAACAAAAGGATACAATGAATGTTTTTAAATATCTTTATTAACAGGCAGCAAGGAGTACCCCTTTCAAACCCCCTTCCCCTCCTCTCAGATGACACTTTAGTTATTTTAGATGACACACTTGTGGTGCAGATGATGACTTGGACACACACACAACAAAACAATGTCAAAAGCTTTAACACAATATCAAAACGTTTTTAAAAATTGCTTATTTTTAATGGTTTAATGTTATCTTGCAGTTTATGAAAGAGACTACTACTAATAATAATAAATTAAAGATGTTTATAGCGCATATTCACACCCATAGAGTGCACACCCTTAGCGCTTAAAACGGAGAAGAGACATGGACTAAATGGATACAAAACGAGGGACGGAAGAATAAACGACAGTGCTGACAGCAAACAGAAAACTAAGATAGAAAACACAAAAAGGCACCAAGTAACAGGAACAGAGAATATAGTGATTCTGCAAAGATGGGTAGAAAAGTAGCAAGAGCAGAAGGGGGAGGGTAAAAAGGACTAGCATTGTGTGGACTGTTAAAAGTAATGCTCAAGGAAAAGGTGCGTTTTCAGTGCAGATTTGAAGGATTCAAGTGTAGGAAGGTGGTGGATATGGAAAGGGAGAGAGTTCCATTGTTTTGCTGCATAGTAGCCGAAAATCCTGTGACCATATGTTGTTGTTTTGATGACAGGAATAGGATACGGTCATCAAACAAAGAGCGTAGTTGTCTGGCCAGAGCGTAAGGGAAGTTCAGAGAAATAGTCAGGAGAGGAGTCTGCAAAGAAATTAAAACACAGCACAGACAAACTGGATGTGAGAACGGATGGGTAGCCAGTGTAGAAAACGAAGGAGAGGAGTGACATGGTCCCATTTCGTGGCTCAAAGCACCAGACGTGCAGCGGAGTTCTGTACTTTCTGGAGTCTCTGAATGAGGTATAAGGGGCAGCCTGCGAGCAAGGAGTTGCAGTAGTCAAGTCGAGAAAGAACAAAGGCACAGACAAGAGTGTTGGTAGCACGTGTAGAGAGAAAGTGACGGATGGCACTGATCTTATGGAGCTCATACTAGGCAGACTGACAGACAGCTTTAACGTTTATCAAGAGTCATGTCAGCAGTGACAATAAATCCCAGATTCCTATCAGTCTGGTGACACTCACCTCCAGAGCTGTTTTGAACTGAGCTTCGGCTGCCTCCATGCAGTTCATGGACATTGCATACAGACCCTGTCAACCACCAGAAAAACTCTTTACTTGTTTTTTCCATGTATAGGTTTTGATACTTCAATCTGCATTTATAATGCAGCTGAAGAAAGTTTTAATTCATAACTACATAACAATATGTCTGTAATTTATCAGTGTCATGTCAAATTTTAACATACTCTATGTCCGTACTCATTAACTGCTATTCTTACAAGGATGCCATTAGCAAGTTCAGCTCTTGAGATTAAAATTATAGTCTTCTGCAGCCTGCAATTCTGACACTAAGAGTTTTAAAATAGAACTCACTATGAGTGTATGAATCTGAGCGCTATGCATGGAGAAGAGTCGAGGCTGCTGTTGACACACATGACAGGCCTGAAAAATCTGAAAATCGCGTACCACATTGAAGATAGATATCATTAGCAGAGGCTAATCACATGAGTATCACAATTGTGATACTCACATCTTTAAGAAATATCGATGATACCGCCCCCACCACTAAATCTCTGGCTAAGGAACCAGCAGCAAATAAAGCAGGGTATATAATAAACTTGGATTTGCAGAAAGGAAGGGACGCTAAAAGGATGTAACTTTAACTTCTTGAAAATATCTTTAGTTGTTGGTTAGCTTAACACTGCCATGCAATGAAACTGACAACCTCCATGTCCGCAGTGGCAATTTAGACAAAGCAGGTTTTATCAGAATGTACTGCTTAGCTCTAGATCTGTTCTGGGATTTGGAATAAGCTGTGATTAATTCCATTTTTTTCTCAGTGTGAAAATTCAGTGGTCAACCCTAAAAAGGTAAGGTATATGAAAGATTAGCTTGTCTAACTGTGGACTGAAGAATCTGATGAGTTATTCTGCTACTGTCCTAACCTTGAAAACGGGGTGTGCTATGAGACTATACACTGGGACAGATAAATGTACTCACTTCTTGAATGGCAATAGATTTGTGTCCCATGATGAGACGACACATGATAATGTGTTCCAGCAGCATTAACTGGAATGTTAACAGCAGTGGATGTGTGTCTAGCACTGTCACACAAAAATCCAATGACATATTATCATCCATGAGTGACCACGCACACACACAGGCAAATTTGCAAAAACAGAATAAAAATATGAACAATGTGACAGTACACAAAACCATTTATCAATCTACTGTAGCTGTGACCATTTAGCTTTAACTCAACAATATGACTTTGACAAATATAAACACATCTCAAAGGGGTATGGCTTTGACAATTTTGAAATATTTTTACTAGAGAATGATTGATTCAAGGAAAGTAACAGCTACTTTCAGAAGCTATATTTTATATAAACTTACTTCCTCTGAAATCTATTTCCTGTTAAAAAGAAAATGCACCCCCCCCCAAAAAAGCAGCAGCAAGCATTTTTCTAACTGCGTAGGATCAGCCGTACTAGATATCCCCTCTCTGTTGCTTGTCATGTCCTGTCATTCTTCAGAATATAAACTCACTTTTTAGTTTCTCAATTTGCATCAGTGCCTTGTCTGTGTACTTCTGTGCTTTGTCCATGTACCCAGCCTGCATGGAATGCATCACAGTCACCTGAAATGGCAATGTGTTGCAGAGTTCACACAAATTTTGTAATGATATTCTGATGTATCTCCAGCATGCAGAACTGTGTACGCTGGGATAAGAAGCAGCAGTAGTATCAAAGTATAACAGGTTAGCATACAGACAAGCAAACAGGTTGATACAGATTACATACTCATTTTATCTGCTACTAGATTCTGACAGGCAGATAATTCTTCAATCCATGAGACCTGAGAGGTGTTATTTTTTAAAGAACTGGCAAATTCAGCTGGTGTGTAAGTGTCAGGTTTAGTTCAGGGCCTTAAAAAAACAGCCTGGTTTCTGGCTGAAATATTTCCACAAATGAGTTACTCACTAGATACACAAGGACACACATATGCTCTTTGGGGAGCCAGTGAAACTGATCCACAGGGTTACTTGACATAGGTGGCTCTGGAACAAAACAAGCAAATAATAAATAATTTAAACAGGCTCATTGCTATTGTTCACTAAAAGGGTGTCATGAAAATGGATGAACTGCCTGAGGTGATTTTTTTTTTTTTACTGGGTGATGTCACTATGTCTTCACATTTATTAATAGCTTTTGACAGCTCAATACTTTCACCTTATCTCAATTATGGGTAGAGGTAAAGGAGTCTTACTTTCTTTTTAATTCAAGTTGCTAAAGTTGAAATACTATTGAGATGAAAGATTTTCAATTTGTAATATTGCATGACAAGCTCAGAAATCGCACATTATACATAGTGCTTTAGGTAATACTAGTTATAAAATTATTTTAACTTAAAAAAAAAACTTTCACCAACTAGTACCTAACTGTATTTTAACAATTTTGTTACAACGCCGATTTTATTTGTACACAATGCTTTCCTCTTCTTAAATGCAATTTTCCAATAGTAGGCAAAATGGTGCCCAATAAAACAAAACATAAATAAGAATTATCTGAATTTAACTTACAAATTTAGTTAGCGGTTATCTCATTTTCCAAGTTTTTTTTAGTTTCTATTCGCCTCTTCTTTGTAAAATATTAGGTTTACCTTTGACATTTTCACCATTAATTTTAATCTCTAGCATGGCTTTCTTGCATTTTTTCCTTTGTGGGAGGGGAGAGGAAGGAGATCACTGTTATGTAACAAAGTTATCTTTTATCTTATCAACCCACTAATGTATCCCTCTGCCAGCAGTCTCAGTTACTAACACTTTCTGTAATCAAGCGATGCAACTGCTTTTCTTTCATGATTTCAAGTTCAACATCTTGAAATTCTCATATTTCGCAGAATATAATCGTTCAAATGAACCTTACTAGCCTCTTCTAAATGTTATAAACTTCATTCTGATATGCTACCACCTAACTGCCAAGACAAAAAATATTTTCTCTAAAAAACCTAAACAATTACTATACACTGACATCAACACAATTATAATACTGCATGTTGCCTCTTCCCCAAAAAATATCCTGATAAAAATAGAAAAAGGTTGAACAAAATGTTATGCATAAAAACAATTAAACACAGTGTTAGATGTTGAAACGAGTCTTTTAATATTTCATTATGCACCATATCAGTTTTAAAACACAAGTCTGATAAGCACAGTATTCAGGGGTAAATGAATTATCTCCTAGAAGTGCAAACACTGAAAATAATATTCTTTTTCCAAAAGGAGATCAAAATGAAAACTGAGAAGGGCAAAGGTGCAGAAACTAATAAAAGCAAAACAACTGCAGAGCTGAAGTTCTGACCTGGGATCCGGAACTAATCTTTAAGAAGAGAAAAGTCTGAAAGAGGTCAGACAATGTGCCAGGATGAAGCAAACTTAGTCCCATCCCTAACTATTCCCTAAAAGGCAATGTGACAAACAATGCAACCTGAAGTTATGAAGCAAGATACAAGAATAACCAGACAACAAATGATTGGTTTCATGAAATGATTTAGTACTACAAACTCAAAATATGGAAAACAGCATTTAAGAGAACCACAAACAACTACAATAATTTTGATGATAAAAACTGACAAAAGACATTTCAAAGATTCCTGAAAAGTGTGATTCTGTCAAAATGCAAATCAGGAAGCACATATCTCTGCTTGTGGGAAGAATTTTTAAAAGCATCTGCTTTTCTAAACTGAGGATTGTCTTCTAATCAATATTTCCCCTTCTGCACCCAGATTAACTATTTCTTAAATTATGGCAAATCCTCTTCCATTCTTTTCCTCTGTAACATCTAAATAACCAAAATAGACAAAGCATCTAATCAGAAAAAAGCCTGGATTCAGATATGCCTCAGTGAGCAATCTCTTTTTTAGGCAAAGGTCACATTTCAGCTCCTTAGCAAAAGAATGTATCTGCACTTTTAATGCCCAAACCGAGGATATCCACTAGCTCAATGTCCACTGTGGTATTTGTTATGCAGTTAACCCAGAAGCAATAAGTAAAAAAGAATGGGATATCCACTTCTTTCACAGATCAGTCGTTTTCACTCATCATGCTACAGCTGATTCTACAAATCCACCATCATACTATATATATTTTCCTTGAAATGTTCACTAACTAGCTCCTTTGAACGCCTTTGAACTGGGCACATTTTGGGGCTTTTTTTTTTTTTTAAAGAGATGGATGAATATATTAAAATCTTTGAATATTACATTACCAAATGTTTCATTTCTGGAATATTTTAAACCACAGCCGCATCTTATGTAAAAATTTATTTCCAAATGGGAAAAGACAAGACACTAAACTTAAAAAAAGACATTCTTATTGTAAATTCTCTTTCTTCAAGACTTATCAGATGACATTATCATAGGAGATAATAGGCTATATTTGCTCTCTAATCATTGAAAATTTGGCTTTCTGGCAGTAAGCTGGTAGGTACCTGGCATGTAGGGTATGCCACTGGTCAGGTGAGCAACAGGCCTCAAACATTTACCAACATTCAACAGCAGGGAGGCTGGTAGGGTCTCAACATCATATCATCTAGTAAGTCTTAAAGAAAGAGAATTTACAATCAAAATTTCATTTCTTCTCTGACTTTACCAAATGACCTACCCACAGGAGAACATATCTCAAGAGGAGGGAAGCAAAACAACCCACCTGTGACATGCTGCAAAAGGTCTCTCAAATACAACCTTCAAAAGGAAAAGTTGAAGCACCAGCTGATGGGAGACATTATGTCAGTACTACATTGCGAGTAAGGCGAGATCTGATGTGTGTTTTTTTTTACACACAACCATACCAGTGATATTAACAGGGATCTATTGGTAGACTGCCTCTCAAGCTATATTGATTTTAAAATTAATGTGTACAGAAATTATTCTAGGCTGCGGACTTGCAGGATAAACACACAATTTTGACAAGAGGCACATAGCTTGAGAATCAGCATGAAAAAATTCCCCACAAAAACACAGTAGCTGGTGCACATTCTGAACACATGGTGCAGCACTTCAAAAGCAATTATTGACATTCTCTGCACTGGTTTAAAACCAACCATCTAAAATTGATGCTAATAACTAGATAGTTCACAAGCTGACAAACCATTATCCTCACCAGCTCTAAATATCATGCCACCCCAAATAAGTCAGACGTAGAGACAAGTATCCCTGCTGTGACAAACAGTCCTGGAGCAGTGCATGCATCAAAGTAGGCTGAGAAATGGATGTTTATGATTGGATGAATGAGGCTGTATATTTCAGTACTGAAGTGACTGTTCGAGGGGAAGCCAACAGGAAAGAGCGATGAAAGACCCTTCCTGCATGGGCAAACGTCAACGTTCAAAACCTTGAATGCTCGCCCAATAGGGATGTGGAAATATGCATACACAAGATCTATGCTGACACCAAAGTCTCCTAGGTGGATCACACGTTGCACAGTCTTGGCTCTCTCCATGTAAACCTTTGGAGCTGAAAGGTATTATAAGAGATGAGAGCTGCTGATCATGCCAAAATCAAATAGCAGAAGTTTTCTGTTTCTGTATTTTTTAAGTTGAATCTAGAACCAGGCAAACGAGATGAAAATGAAAATCTTACCTTACTTGACTGATTCTGATGAAACTTATTCTGAGGCCTAGATCGCACCTTAGTAGGCTTATCAAGCCAACATGCATCCACCACTACTCAGACCAATGGGCACAGAGCTCACGCTGCCAGTACGAAGTACAGGATGTGTGTAAGCAGTTCAATGACCTGACCACTCCATAGCCAGAACATTTGTTGTGCACCCTTGCGGAAGACACTGTCTTCTTCAGAAAAGAGCACCAATACAGATTATAATCAAACACACCGACTAGTAAAAACTTTCCACTTCCTATCATTCAGACTACAAATCTGTTAAAGATAGGGTTTGTAGATGGCTTAAGGTAAAAAACCCAGACAACAAGTAGTAACACGGAACTGCCAGAGCTGGTATGATGAAAATTTGGTGAGGCGATGTAAACATTTGCTTTCTCTCACTGCAGAAAGTGGCAACTGACTTGGAACAGCTAGCAAAAGTTTTGAAAGGTCGGTGAAGTGCAACTAAAGTCCCTGTGTTTACAAAGTAAATCACAAGATGTAGTGACTGGTGAGTGGTAGAACACAAAGCCTGGACATAGTGCAGAGGCAACTGGCACAGCACCAGACTCAAGAGCAGTCTGCAAAAAGCATGGCCGCTATAACCATCAAGAAAACTGATGAACTGGCTGTTGTACTCTTTATAGCTGTCTGAAGCCTGTTGCTCACATGACCAGATGTACTAACTCAATTTCAGGAAGTCTACTTTCAATGGTTAGAGAGCAAATGTAGCCTGTTATTGCCTATGGTCATGCCATCCGGTAAAGTCAAAGAAGATAAAATCTCACAAGTGCAAGAAATTTAGATTTTAAAAAAAGCTGGCTTTTCTGGAACCCTACTGCTTTATAAAGTGCTCGAACGTATACAGGTTGTGCTCAGAATTAACATATGACTGGAACAACACACATTTCACAATGTAGTTTATAATTACATATTGCATTTTTGCCTGTCATATGTACATGAATCAACTTTGCAAAGCAGCAACAATTAATTATTTGTTTTTACTCAGCATTACAATATACAATGCACAGGTAAAGAAAAGATGATGCCAACGATGATAAACTAAACTCACCATCTTCAAACAGTGTTTCCCCTAGAAAAATAGAGATTAAAATGATAAAAAGTAACGAAAATTACCTACATTGTGATAAAAGGAATTAAAGGGAAAAAAAATTTGAGTGAATAGCAAGACAAAGTGTATAAAGTCTGAAAAAAAAGAGGAAAAAAAAGTTTTGCAGAGCAAGACTACTACTTGGCACAATCAAGCAGGTTTTATTTTAAAGTCTGGAAATGCTCTTACAGGTCATCCTGAGTCTAACACTGTCCCAAAACATACGCTTGTTGTTGGCTGCCTCTTTTTCATTTACTAAACTACTAAATAAATCTAAGTTACATTTAACCATGCATTAGACCTCAAGTCCCTTAGCATGTTTACTGTGGCTCAACTGAATAAACAGATATCAATTTAGGGAGAAAAAAGAAATATAGCCAAACAGAAAAAATGCTAATAGTGTCAAATAAAATAGAATAAAATGATTTTTGCAACTTCTTCAATAAGTTTTCTGTTACTCTAATGTGTTTTCTAAAAAGTTGAAATATCAAAGTTTGACACCAAGAAATTATTTTAGTACCAGTTACAATTCTTCAAAAACAGAGCACAGGGTTCAAGGGACAGTGTTAGAGTGGAGCTGACATGTAATCCACTAACCGATTAAAAGGTTTGTTTAAAAAATTAAATAAAGACAATGTGGAAACAGCAAGGTCTCACCATCTTCAGTGTGGATCTGAGTGATGGTCTGAATACTCTGTTGCAGCTGCTTCAGAACTGGCTTAACGCTCTTCACCTAAAACACCATCAATCCAGCTAATACAAAATGACTCAAACCATCTAAGCTTCTCCTAGCATGCATAATATTCTCTTTACTATGAAACTATAAACATAGAAGACAAGTAGAGAATTCAATCATCCTACAGAATACCATGATTGGGCAATAGCAAAGACCTTCACATCCTTACTTCCACATAAAAATTATCACAGTTAGTTTTTTTGCTCCCAATATGAGGCAATGATTCTGCTCACATTAAAACGACTTAGTTTGTAGAAGAGATATTACCAATGGTGAGTTAGAAGCAAAAAATTTATTTCAGTCTATATTTAGCCATCACATCATCAATCTCATTTCCAGTCAAACATCCTTAACCTGCAATGAAACCAGAAAAGCTTGCAAATTATCAGCATCCTTTTACTAAAAGCAAAATCAGATTTCTATATTGAGCTTATTGTAGTTCAACAATTCACTGCCAGTTGTAATTCCACCCACCTGGCCTGCCATAAGGTAGTGGCAGACTTGCAACACTAGAAAGAAGACCTTGAGAGATTCCTTGTGGGCAGGGGATCCAGTGAAATGATCTATCAGGTTGCCAGCCTGCCCCATGCACTCTGACACCATCTCGATGTTACGCTCAATAAGGGCCAACTAAAATAAAAACAAACTGCAGAATCTTCATGGGAAATAAAGACTGCTACAACACGTACACATCATTCCAAATAAAAGATTCTGTATATTGTTATTATCTCACATTATTGTATGTTCTCTACTGCTACTTAAGTCAAAACCAGGAACATAATTATAAAGAGGCAATAAATCATTTCTGTTATGCTCCTTACTCCTAGCATAACTTGTGTATGAAGCCATTGACAACCGAAGCTAATTATAGAGGGGCAACAAATCATTTCTATAGCTACAGTTTTCTACAGAGACACTGAAAGATTTGAGCTAAGCCCACTCACTGAAAAAATGATTTTGCACCCAGGTTAGCCTTTAAAAGCTGTAAAGGTCACGAAGCTCTCCCTACCTGTGCACTTAAATACAACACCTAAAATAAACCTGCAGCTCCTCTTAATATTCTCTTTGTAATCAGTCACTTTTAACCATTTGCCAGTTTTCATGGAGACATGCTGCTTTTTCCCCTAAAACTGATACTTTTCTAGCTGAAATAAGACAATGGACATAGTATTACATCCAATACCCACCATGCCTTTGCTAAGCAAAAAGAGAAGCCGTGTATATTCTGAGCGCGCAGCCGCTGCATAATCTGCCCCTACTGACAAAAGACTCATGGCCGATACCATGTCCTTTTCAAGGGCATGAATTTGCTGGAAAACAAAACATCATCTCAGAAAACTTTAAAGTGACATCAGAACAGAGTTGAATTCATAATACCTCTTACAATAAAGCAAAGATTATGCTGCCAAATTTATGACAAGCTGCCTCAATAGATAGGCATTCTACATTCTGGCAGAAGAAAAATCTGTAATAAACTTTCTTGGTGAAAAAGTTAAAAAAAAAATCAAGGCAAAAAACTCACTGCCAGCTGGAAAAGAAGCCGGCAATGCCAGTATGGTGCACGCTGAGACATTTCAATAGCATGGCGTAAAATAGGTTTTGCCAACTGTGACTGCACCTGTAGCAATAAAAATCGAAATGTATTTTTTAACACATTTTTTGGATCATCTATATCAAATGGTCTTTTTTTTGCTTGATAACTCTAATCTGTCTTTACTAAAGGGTCGGCTTAGTTTTTTTTATTATCACATTTGTATATCTCTTCTATGGTAAAGCTTGTTCATATGGGAAATTTCTTTTTGCTTTTATACAGTTTATTTTGTGCTTACATGCATTAATTCAGTTATACAGCCACAAAGACCCAGAAAACTTGAAAAGGGAACTTTCTATAAAGCAACAGAAGAAATAATGAAGGCTGACATTCATGAAATCTCCACGCACCTTTGATACCCCCGGAGTTTAAAAATGTTCGTTCAATGTGATACAAATATTGCCTCTTTTTCCCGATGATACATAAATATAAAACGTGCATACATGTGTGCACATGCATTTCACCATACTATACTGTGCTGAAATACCCACACAGAACAAAGAAATAAAATATCTATGCTAAATTGAAAGCAATATATTACCAACCTGTTTCTCATAGAGTTGTGACAAGATGCTTGCTGATTCATATCGAACATCATCAGCATTAGAAATCTGATAAGCTTTAGTCAAGGTTAGCTTTCACCCAAAAATGTTTCAGAATGGTTCTCACCTCCCCCACAACCTCTCTCTCTTACACAATATAGTACACATACCTAAAACTGGCACACAATTTCACAATTGCAAGCATACATTTTCATACAGTTACATAAAAACACTGCACAAAAAAACAACAACATTTTAACAGGGAACAACTTGTCATATATAATGACAAGGTTTCTCATCACACAGAAATGGGTGTAACTCATGTAAGAAAGCTCCTAATCACATAAAGAAAATCTGCCTAAAAGATCTGAAAACATAAATGGTTTGGAGTCAAGGAGTCTGAAAACAAAAGTTTTGGTTAGAGGTCTAGTTGTGTAAAATATTTTGTTTCAAAAAAAAATAATAGAATGGTCATGAAAGGTATTTTTTCATCACTTGTTGTCAAACATTAGGTACATTCTTTTATGAGTCTAAAACATATCAAGGTAATAAAGGTCATAATAATATTAACTCATACACACTGCAATGTATTTTGTTTCCTGCTCCAACATTTTTAAAACCCCCAACAGTTGTAACTAAAGGGTTGAAACCCTCTACCCCCCAACAGTTTTAAATGGAGGTCTGTAAATCCCTTGCTTTTATGGCTGAGAAACTCTTGATGATAATGTCATTTCCTTCATCTATAATTAGCTCTCCTAGTAGTGGAAAAGGGTGATGATTTATATAGGCACCACTGTCAATTGATTCAAAAATTTTTCCTCCTCTTGCAGCCTGTTCACTCTTTTCTTCAAAATTTCCCACCACTTTTCTGTTCATAATATTTTGTACATAAATAAGACAGAGATATATGACAAGAGTAGCTTGATCAAATAAGAGGCTGGGGGAATCAAACGATTTCCCACGATCTCTTCATTTCATAACATACAACAAGAGCTGCATACCTTTATAGCTGTAAATACATTTTAAAACATGAATGTGAAAACAGTGGTCTTAACCCTCTTGGTTCAAGATAAAAATATAACATTACAATCACTGGCTTATAACTGAAGATTGCTAAGAAAACAGTGGGTGAAGTTTTTTTTTTTTTTGTTATTGCTGCTCTGAGATAAACATTAGACCAAGAAACCTATACATTTTTGGAAAAGAGAAAACTTGAACTTTGCAATAAAAGTAATGAAAATCGCCTTGCCCGTGCTACCCGGCAAAGCCACGATTGTGGCTTGTCGAACCAGGAGGGTTAAACTCTCCACTGTAAAAACATTAAAAAACTGTAATGAGCATTTTACAGAAACTGTTTAACAGTTTGTAACACTACCAATTTTTTTTCAGTCACCAACTGTAGCTATCTAAATTTTTGTTCATCCAGCAGAGCCAGCGCAAGGGGCTGAGAGGCCTTGGGAAAATAGATTTGCGGGGGCTTTGGAAGAAGACACAAGATACGTAGCAAGTCTCATCCTGACAGTGCACTTGTTAGCATGGGGCCCCTAGCAGGCATGGGGTCTTGGGCAGTCGCTCCTGCTCGCCACCAACTAGCACTGGTTCAGCCTCCAGTGTAAATCAATTAATTCAGTTTACCTTTTCATTGATGAAAATACTAAGAAATGTGTTTATCATAAAAAATATCATATTGAAACGATTATCTCTGCTTAATTAATGAGAGAAATGTGCTCTTTTTTACATCTCTTTGTGTGTCATCATTAAGATGACAAACACTGGTTTTAGAAACAACAGCATTTCCCTTAGTTGTTAAAAAGCTTACATTTACAACATACCACAAACAAAAAGACTAAGACGACAGTTTTAATAAGTTTTAATGTAACCTTTAATATTTATAAGCTGATATAGCAGACATTTACTGCTTTGCATTGCCAATACTCTGTTAACCGAGGTATATATCATATCTCGTCCGTGCTATCATAGGAAAAAAAAAAAACACACACACACACATGAAGGATACAGTTGATGAAATTGACCACTGTAACAGAAAAAAAGTTATTTCGAGCTTTCATTCACTTGCTTCAGTAAATAACTTTTTTAAAGATTATAATCTTGAAAATGCGTTAAAATTACAAAATGAAAAGCTGACCCAAGTTTACACAAGAAAATCAAACCTACCGCCTTCTCCAGATGGGTTCTTGCAAGATCAGTGTTTTTGGTGTGGGTCATCAAAATACTCCCAAGTTGGAGATGTGTCCTCGCTTCGATATGAGGGGCAGGACTAAAAGTAAAAATTGACTGAAGACAGTGTATGCAAAGACGAATGTTTGGAGGATTTGAAGTCCTGAAGTTCTCTGCAAGTCCAAGCAGCGATGTATACCAAGGATACTCTGGGTAGTGGGATGACGCCATTTTGTTCCTTAGCACTCGTACATTTGCGATGTATTTCATACACGTTAGGAAATAGTATACTTAACTTCGGGACTTTATGAATATAATATTCATATAATATAATATTCAAACTAAAATAAGATGAGTAATATTTGGGAAAAATAAAATTAAATAATCGTATATGTCAAAAATGTTTTGTTTTATTCGTTTCGGTGGGCAATATTAAATTAAAAATAAGACCGGAAATTAAATGGCAACGGTGCAGCTGTGAATTCAACAAAGGCCAAACACGCAAATAATTATTCATATCTGTGTGTAGATATGCAGCTGAATGGCATAGATAATCACACCATTTGTTATATATTGAGCAAATCCAAACAGGTTTGCACTATTCAAACAAACTGCTTTGAAAGAGCGCGTCTGGAGGGCAAAGGGAAACAACTGGGTCAACAGAGGACGCGACCATTTGAACTGTTGACTTGTGACTGACGCTAGACTATTACAAGAAGACGGTTCCTGGCGTCCTGCGAGTGTGGCAACCGTGCTTCATACAAATTCATTGGTTTTATGTTCTCTCTACGAGATCCGGAGAAGCCTCCTCAGGTACTCCTTCTCGAATGCCTGGATCCTCCTCTCTGTATTGGCAAGTCCACATCCAGTTTCACATCCAGGATCGGTACTTTTTATTGTGGATATGAATAATCACACACACACACACATAGCGCCTTTCTCCAGCATCAGCCGCATTGTACAAAGTGCTGTGCTTTACATAGAGGCGCGCGAGCAGACCTCTGGGGGCAGGTATCATGCACTTTCTTGAACACGCATACACAGAAGCATGCTTACACAATGCACAGAAATATAAGTATAAATAAAGTTGATTGAGAGAGCGCTTTAGAAGTTCTATATATAAGATGAAAGATATCCCCCCGATGGATCACCACCTTGTCGCGGTCGGGGGGCTTGTGTGTCTCGATGACCCTAAGAGCTATGCCGACAGGAGCGTCAGCTCCTAGCAGGGTCACCCATGTCGGACAGGTCGAAGGGTAGAGACCAGACAAAGAGTGATCCATGAGTGCTGAAGTCGGAGGTGGTGGGCCACAAGGCGCACTCTGAAACAACCACTCCACCACGCAACACTGCCTATATGACACTTGGAGACAGAATTGACAGAAATGGTGCTCGCCCTGTGAAGACCCGCCAGGCAGGTGCAGTGCCGGGCTCCGTGCCTCAAAGGAGCCCACCCTCAGCTACTGGAGGTCCCTTCAACCCGTCTCGTGAAGCCAGGGGACGAGGAAGGAAAGCGACTGGCCAGCGTACCACCAAAGCCAAAGACAACCCCAACATTAATATCATGCATTGGAATGCAGAAGGGGTTACCAATAAGAAGACAGAACTAGAACAGTTCTTGCACCAGAACAGCATTAACATCTGCTGTATACAAGAAACTCACCTACAAAAAGAAAAGCCCTTCAAGATCAGAGGATACCAGACCTTCAGGAGTGATCGCCAGGGGAGAAAGAAAGGTGGAGTGTTGACCCTAGTCAGAAACAACATGAATGCTAGCGAGACCAAAAGATACATGGATGAGGCAGAATACATAGAAGTTAAGGTCTCCACCACAAACAACGTCCTCCATGTTATCAACTATTACTGCCCCAGTGACAAGATGCTATCCCTTGACACTATCCAGGTTCTAGACAGCGGCTTCCTCATCGCTGGAGACTTTAACAGCCAGTCCCAAAGTTGGGGATACAACACCCTTGATAAGCGAGGAGAAGATATTGAAGCTTGGCAAGACGAGAACCATCTAATCCTTGTCAACGACCCCACAGATCCACCAACCTTCTTTTCGCGCCGCTGGCATACAACAACAAAACCAGACCTGGCGCTCTGCACAGACGACATCCACAAAAATTTGAGCAGAAAAGTCTTAGACCAGCTGGGAGGAAGTGACCATCGCCCAGTACTCCTCACCATCAAAGGAAGTACGACACCTGAACCCCCGCAGCATGCCAGATGGAATCATAAGAAGGCACAGTGGGGGCTGTTCAGAATACGAACAAATGAGCTTACAGAAGATATCAAGGTGGAAGGACCAAACATCAACAAGGTCGTCAAAGATTTCAACGCCAGTATCATCAAGGCAGCTAAAGAAACTATCCCAAGAGGGGTGCGAAAGGACTACACTCCGTACTGGACAGCAGAACTACAGAGAGCCCATGACGACCTGACAAAAGCCAGAGAAGAAGCAGAAACCAACCCCAGTCAAGAAAATAACATCAAGCTGCAAGAAACAAAAGCCAAACTGCTAAGAATAAAAATAGAGTGCAAGAGAAGAAGCTGGAGAGAAAAGACAGCAGGGCTGAATATGGAGAGAGACACCATCAAACTGTGGAGGCTGACTAAGGCACTAAATGACGAGGGCAACAAGGGACAGAAGATCACCCTTGAAGAAGATGGACAGATATTGACAGATAAGACAGCAGCAAATATATTTGCGCAAGCATATGCAAAGGAGAGCAGCATCACCATCCCACTGCATCTGAAAAAAGAAGCCAGGAAAGAAGAGAAAGAAAGAACAACAAAAGGGGATGTTCATGAATCGATGCAGCAAGATATTACCATTCAAGAACTGAAGAACGCCATCAAACAGTTGAAGAAGAAAAAATCTCCAGGTCCAGACAACATAACGAATGAGATGCTGCAACACCTTGGCAGCACAGCCCTCACCAAATTACTGGACATTTTCAACCTTAGCTGGAGAGAAGGCCAGGTACCTCAATGCTGGAAGGAAGCCAGGATGATCCCTGTTCTGAAAAAAGGGAAGAACAAGTCGCGAATCTTGAGCTACCGCCCCATCAGCCTGACAAGCTGCGTCTGCAAGACCATAGAGCGCATCATCAATCAGCGCCTGCAGTGGTACCTGGAATCTGAAAGTATCATCATCCCAGAGCAAGCAGGCTTCAGAAGATACAGAAGCACAGAAGATCAAACAACGCACCTAGCGCAGGCCATTGAAGATGCCTTCCAAGCCCAGAAGGTCACCCTAGCGGTCTTTATTGATATGCAGAAGGCTTTCGACAAGGTATGGAAGGATGGACTCCTGGTCAAGCTCCAGCGAAGCAGCATCAGCGGCAACATGTACCGGTGGATTAAGTCCTACCTACACAACCGAAAAGCCAGGGTGATTGTAGATGGACACTGTGGCCGTAAGGTGCTGCTACGGCATGGAGTACCACAGGGGGGAGTACTCTCGCCGACCTTGTTTATACTCTTCATCAACGACCTGGTACCAGAGCTCCCAAAGGGAGTTCAGGCAGCACTGTATGCAGACGACCTGGTCATATGGTGCTCAGAAGAGTATGCAACAACAGCAACCCACAGGATGCAGCTTGCACTAGACAAAGTGGCAGCCTGGGCAGACAACTGGTGTGTCACCATCAACCGAGACAAGACAACAGCCACACTTTTCTCTCTCCACCAAAGCACAAGCTGGCAGACTAAAGTTGGGAGACGCTACGCTGACACTTGAAGACCAGCAGACGTACCTGGGAGTCACTTTTGACAAAAGATTGACATGGAAGCAACACATCCTGGACGCAGAAACAAAAGCTAGAAGAAAGCTGAACATCATGAGAAAGCTGGCAGGAACACACTGGGGCGCTAACGAACAGATCCTGAAGACCGTGTACCAAGGTACTGTAAGACCACATCTAGAATACGGATCAAGCACGTGGATGACAGCAGCCAAGTCACACCATCAGACTTTGGACAAGGTACAGAACCAAGCACTGAGAATCATAACAGGCGCCATGAGATCTACACCAATAGATATGATGGAGCAGATAACAGGCATTTCCCCACTAAACAAGAGAAGAGAATGCAAAGCACTCGTGCAGGCCACCAAGTACAGGCACAGTGAAGACCACCTGATGAGTGCCAGACAGAAACTACTGTCCTCGGGAAGACTGAAAAGATCTAATTTTGTACGAGTGACACAGGCATTACACAGAAAACACCAAACAAAGCTTCCCGCGCAGGTCCTGGTACCGACTCCCTCCCTCGATCCTCCGTTCTGGAAAGACAGAACAGGGAACATCACCATCTGCACCACAGTTCCTCACCTCGCAACAAAGGATGAGCATAACAACGTGAGCAAGAGAGCCCTGACACTAGCCATGCTAGAAGAAAGGTACCCCCCAGGAATCATGGATAAGGGCCTACACAGATGGGTCAGCCACAGATGCTACCCAAAGAGGAGGGGCTGGTGTCTACATCCAGTTCCCAAATGGACAGCGGCAGGCAGCAGCAATACCAACTGGCCTCCACTGTACAAACTATAGAGCAGAAATAGAAGCCCTGGTCCATGCAGCAAATACCATCAGCAGCAAAGCAGACCACGACAGCCAGGTTGTCTTCCTGACCGATGCTCTGTCTGTGCTGCAGGCAATCAACAACAACAAACTGCCAGACCTGGAGGATGCACTGCTAAACACCAAGTGCCTCAGAACAGCCCTACAATGGATCCCATCACACTGCGGAATAGATGGGAATGAGGAGGCTGACAGGATGGCTAAGTTGGGTGCAGAGGACGAGCAAGAAGACAATGCAGTCAACATGTCAGAGATGAAAACCATCATCAAATCCATGTACAGGCCACAGCAACCACGAGACAGTTACCATCAGCTGTCCAGACCGGACCAGGTCGTTATTTTCCGCCTCAGGACCGGGCACAACAGACTGCTTCAACATCTACACAAGAAGCTACACCTCGTACCGTCCCCGAGATGCCCATGTGGAGAAGCAGACCAGACTGCAGAACATATCCTACAGGACTGTGGGAACCTCCGTCCCCTAAGGGAAGAGATTTGGCCACAGCCGGAGACTCTGCTTAACAAACTGTACGGGCCAGCGGAGACTCTACGAAAAACCACCAGTTTCTTCTCAAGAGCTGGCCTCCAGGTGTAACCAGGCGAACGACAAAAAAAAAAAAAAGATGAAAGATATGTAACCAGAAGCTGATTCCACCGGGCACAATTCACTTGAAAAACGGCAATCCAGCCAACAAATGCTCCAAATCGGCCCGTAGTTCCAGTCAGAACGGATCTAAAGCCCAACTCAACTGCTGAGCAAAAATCGCTGGAAACAGATCACAAAGTATCACAAAACACATTCCGGAGGTATTTTATGACAAAGAGGTATGAAAGATTTTATATTAATATTTTTCTCTTGAGCACACCTGGATTTGTCGAGTAAACAGGAAGTGACGAAACGGAAGTATTTCTAGAAATAGCATCGTCTGCCTGAGCTGAAGTCGAAGAGGAAAGATGCAATCCTCGGTTAAAAAAAAAAAAAACTGACCAGGACACATTGTACTGTTGCTGAATGTTCTCTTCCACACTCAAATGGAGGTAGTACTCATTAAGGATATTGTAAAGATAATAATGGCAGCAAACGCCAGTGGATTAACTTGATATACATGCAGATCTCTGCTTTGTTCAAACGCGCCGTGCGAACTTCGTCTCCCCACCATACTCAAGAATGTGATCAAAACATTTCAAAATCGATTGTTATCTAGACACTTATACAGTACACGCAAGTTTTCGACTTTCTGTAAAAGAAGAAATCTTATCAAAGAGAATATATTTGGGGGAAAAAATCGCTTCTTGAACACGACAACCTGAGCGAGCGATGTTTCTTCATTTGACTTAAAGACATGCACTCTCGATGTTACAAATACTCAAGGCGGGTAAGAGCTCTTCAGTATAGGAGAGTTATTTTTTCCCCGCTTTTTTTTTCCTAGCGGCAAGTGAGAATGCCGATGTTTGAAGGCTTATATCTTTAAAATTAAGCATAATTTTGTACTCATTTTTTGGGAATTATTATTTTAAAACGATCTTAACCCGAAAAATGTTGCGCTCGGTTTGTCCTTTAATAAGTAGAAGTCCTTGTTTGTTTCTCATAGGGTTGCCTGTAGAATGTATCTTTCTGAAAAAATCATTGAGTTCACAAGCCGTCGGAAGGTGTGCAAAACAACCGATATAATCTAAAGATATTCAACTGTTCGTCATGCTTCATGAGTCGCAAATCCGAACGCTTTTATACAATTATCGTTTAAGTCTGGTGCACTATGAATTGTCAAAACGCTGCTATAATCTCTGCAGAAAATGATATAACGGAAGATAGATGTCTTATGCAAGAGTGCCAAATCAAGTCAACAATAGTCAAAACGGTCAAATGCATTAGTGCAGCATCTTTGCACAGATTAAGATGTGTATGAGCACGAACTTGTATTACGTCCGTGGTAGGAGTTACAGTCCTTACAAAGTCATTATTAGTCTGTGATAAAATCAGATCAGTATATCACTGGAAATAACTACATCAATGATTTTTTTCTTTTCTGACTACAGTACATTGTGCTTGGCTTCATTTATTGGCATGAATTGTTTATCTAAAAATTGGCACGGCGTTAAACACAATCAAACAAACAAACATTATCTAAAAATTGGGTTTTAATTGCTCTGATACAAAAGGAACAATGTTTTTACTCACCAAACTGGTAGTAGCCTCGATTTTCACTTGGAAGTTTTTCAGCGCCTTTGTAATTCAGCTAGTGATATTTTAATAAATGAACTTTGATCGGTGATCTGAAGAAGTGCCCAGTAGTTAAAACTGCAGTGAGAACTAAAAGGTCATGGGTTCATATCTGGTTTCGTGACACTTAGCTGTACCTGTTCGCAAGGCTGGTCACTGCATGGGGATTTTCTCCGGATTCCTCCCCATTCATCATCCCTCTTCCTTCAATAGTGCGAAACCACACATAGGTGGTAGCACTTTCTTTTCAAACCAACCCTGCAACCAACTAATCTGATCAGGGACTTTGGCAGCATGCATGACCTCCTGGGTACCGTATTTCATTATTTGGTCTCATGATAACTGTTAGGATTGGAACTTTTAGCTTTAGTCTGTGAGGGTGCAAAGCTCATGGCTTCTGCAGCGGCGTGCAGGAATTGTCTGTCACAAAGGCTAGATCTGGAGTTGTAGGGCTTAGCCATCTACATCAGAGGAACTGTATATAGCTGATTTTCGGTTTGCCATCCTCTACATCCTCTCCAAAAAGTATCCTCAGCCTTGAGAATGACAGTATAAGTCTATAACAGTAATGTTGTCTGAGGTTTTTTTTATGTGCAATGGCAGGTCTCGGTCTGCGGGGCTGTGCACGTTCTAGATTGTGATCTGTTGCACTATGATTTCCACACTGAGATTTCTGCCTGTCCATCGGTATCCACTATTATGTGTTTTGCTAATGTCATTTTTGGACCAGGTTGAGCACACCTCCCTTTTTCAGTCCCTCCAAATCGACAAGTCCAAGGACTCATTTTGCAATCCTATATCAATAATCGAGGTTTTTTGCCCTCCTTCCTGAGCGCATGTGCACGACCCGCACTGTCGACTTCTTCTCATCACTACCTTCCCTGGTGATTTCTACTTCACGTGAGGGAACAGCAACATCCTACTTAGGAGTAGCAGTAGACGACATCACATTTTAATCATTGCGCGTTTTACGAACAAAATCGTGGTGTGATACGCAACCAACAGATTACAGTCACACAGGCGTGGATTCACGATGTAGAAAAGACTTGCAGGACGAGGGCGGCAGTAGACTGGCGATGATAAGTTGCTGTTGTGTGCGTATGAGAGTGGATTGTTATTATAACAGGAAATAACGACATTGTTGCATCTGGATAGTGCGGATGATACTGGGGCCCCTTCGATAAGCCAAAGTTTTGTACGTATATATTTTACATAACCGGTATGATTTAACAAATCTTTTTCTTATTTGTACTTTGACACGTCGTTAAGTCTTTTGTTCAAGGAAGAGCAGGAGGAATGGAAGAGGGGGGGGGGAGGTTCGTGAGCTGCGTGCTGTTAATTCAAGTGACATGTGAGCATTGTACGTATCGTTCCACTGCAATGTTGTGTAAACGTGAGTGGTCAGAGTTACGCCATACCTATCACTCACGTGCCCAGTTCCCCGGGGCTAACCTGTCACATTTGACGAGAAAACCAAGTAACATTGTAACATCCATCAAATTTATTTATTTGTTTACGTATTTTGATATTATTTTTTTTCTTGAGCGATCATCGGTGCACTGTCCGCGACTGATTCAGAGCACGCTGGTCTTCTGTGGTGCACAAGAAGACTCAACTGCTTGCACAGACACTGCTCCTTCAACAAGCTTATCGGCAATACAAGCGTGGCAAGTGCTGAGCTGGAACTATTCTTCCTTCCCCACGATGTTATTGTCTTCCAACTCTTGCCGTCTGCCTCTGTCGAATGACTGCCGTTGCCGTGCCCGAAAGTGCATTCCCACCCGTGCCTGGACTCCAGAGGACGATGCTTTGTTTTCTCTGCCAGCTCCTCTTCTTTGTTGGGCGTCACCTCCTTCTAATGAGACGTCTGAAACATTCCCCGCCAGCGTAACGTGACAAATGAGGACATCAGTTTTACGTGCGTGTATGAGCAAGGATTGCGGAATATGAGACTACGTTTGCATAGGACCGTCACGAAAATTTGGCAAACGTATTCAAATATCCGACATAATATATCCGACTAAGGTTTTTTTCCCTGCAACGGACGCACATTTTCAAATGGGTAGCTTTATTTGGCAATTCTTTACACAATTGTAATAATCGGAGAGTATTAATGCTGTACGGTAGACAGTTCGAGGTCTACCAGGGCTAAAACTAAAACTAAAACTTTTTTCAGCACCCACTCCCACAGATCTACCCATTAGATTGGTACCTGCATGGTTTATATGAGAGGACAAGCGATAGCGGAAGGAGCGGTTTGGGCTGTGCTTTCTACAGGCTGTGCTGCGCAAGACATCGTGCGCCGGTTACCATTCGAAGCCATTTGGCTATAGTAACCTTTACTTCTTACCTTACTGCTTGCGTAAACGGCTTTCCGGGGGCATGTAACAGTAAACAGATATCACTACAGCGCGGCAGGTCTTACAACAGACCAGTCAGAAGAAATCAAGATCATTGACAAACAGGTGTCATTTAACTGGCCTCGACCGATGTCCACAGAGGGGAACCCCTGAACAAATGGTTATTATGTGCACGCCGCTAGGAGGTGTGGGAATTATTATTACAGCACGCGACTCGCATCTGTAGCAGACCTCTGTGAACAAACTGGGAGCACCCTTATGACGTGGTAACAAAGTGGGACTTCAAATCGCCCGTTATTAAGGTTCAGCCTCCAACTGTCGACATGTCCACAAGCCAAAGGCCACTTAAGAAATTAAAGAGCTTGAGTGGTACTATGTGAGGTAGACGCCCTTCAGTGGCAAGAGAACAGCTGTTCAGCGGAGGTGCTAATGGTATCTGGACCTTCAGACGGATACGCCTGGCGGCTAGACAGGGAGTAAGCATCTGAGGTTTCTCTCGCACCTCGCTGGCGGGACTTAACAGCAAGACACAGGGAGGGGGTTAGTCTGTATTTTCTATTCAGCCACCTGTATGTGGGGGGGGGGTACACCGCAGGGCATTTCTCTGCATGAAATCAGTGCAAACGGACCACAGTTTTCACAGTGCAAACATTCGATACGTCTTCAGGTTTCTTTAATGACAAAAGGCTTTACTTCAAGACTGAGACTAGAGCCAGGAGGGCAAAGACTCGGGAGACAGTAGGAAAGCTTCAGTTAGAAAACTTTGACCTAAGTAGCCAGTCAGTGACAACGGACCATCAAGGCTATCAGCTCTCGTCGTGAAACTCTAAGAACTACGTGACCAGAGCTTGGGCAACCAGTGAGAGGTAGTTTGATGCCGATGTCGGCAGAAGGAGTCGTCGTTCTCCAGGAAAAAAAAGAACATCAGTGTCTTTCCCCAGCACTTCAGGGGAGGTGGTGTTCTTTCGGCTGTTGTTCATGGCATTGTTTATCCCTGCGCGAAGAAGCCACGTGCCGTCCCATGACTGGGACAGCGCTCGGTATCCGTGTCGCCAGGGAAGCAGTCGTCGCTGTCTTATGTGGTTGTCCGAGGGAGTGGGTAAGTAACGACGGAGAGAGAGCCATAGGGGTTCTGCGAGATACCTCTTATTCAACATATCACAAGCAGAGACTGAGTCGCAGGAAGAATTTGCAGTATGAGAGCAGCAGTAACAACTGCCAGAGCTAAATTGACAAGCGTGTCTATGTGAGAGTGGATGGTGGTTTTAACTGGAATGAACAGCACCGTAACATTGCAAGAGTGGAGGCTCGTGAGTCACGTGGAGAGAGATTAGTAGCAGACGTGTGAGGGTTGTAGGTAGCGGGGCCCTGCAGGTTATGTTTGCGTCATAACTGTTCCCCACGTGCCCAGTTCCGTGGGCAATGTTTCTCGCATTTGACGAGAAAACTCTGGAACATATTGTAACACACCCGGACGGTAAATAAAGTCAAGCAAAGTTTGAGAAGGTAACGATGAAGGTCACTAATCAAGCTTAAACGTGTTTGTCTTAAAGGACTAGTGGAATGCTATCTTCCCAAATCTGGGTGAATACTTCCTCCCACACACACACACACACACCGCAATGCACAGGTCAAGGTCAACAACACAGACTTCGGAATTGTACATGGATACCTTTACTTTGTGCAGGCCTTAGCTAATGAGAGCACTAGAATCATACGCTGATTAAATGAATCTGTATAATCTAACGTGACGCCAAAATTCTGACCTTCTATACATAGTGATGTTTTAGGTGTGTATAGGAGAGCGAAAGAGGGATTTTCTGAGATTTGGGGTAATAGCATCTCGCATCCGACTTAAAAAAAATTTTTTTTTAGATCCCTTGATGTCCCTTATATAACCTTCACACAAAAACTTTTCCAAGCTAGTTCAGACTGTCTCCAGTATTTGTTCTCTTAAGGCCAAACACGCCACCCCCCCCCCCAGATTTGACGAAAATCTTAATTTTTGGCCATTTTGAGATATTAGCATTTTAGGAAATTTCAACATATCATTTATCCACCCTCAGAGCGATTTTTCATAAAAACATAGAAATAAGTAAATTTTGTCAATAAACACAGTCACTGATTTCAAAATCCTTCTTGATTTTTTCAGAATTCGTGAAAGTAGGGAATGTTTGATACACAGCGACTCAAAACCTTTCAACTTTATATTGGCAAGTGAGACAGACCTGAAATTTGGTTGAGGTTTTTCTTTATACATATCTAAACAATTCTATACCGGCTTTAAAAAAAAATTCAGTAGTTTAGTAGTAACACTGTTTTAAAATTAAAATTTCTTAAATTTTAACACAGTTTTAAAAAAAATTCATAAAAAAATAGTTAAGATGATCTTGCTAATTTCTCGGTACACGATTGTAGATCTTTCATTTAGTCAACTATTTAAAAAGAGTTATGAGTTAACTCACAAAATTAACGAAGTTGAAAAGCTTTTTAAAATGTTTGTTTAGGCGCCATTTTGGATCTTTTCCATGGCAACAAGGACCTATAGGTAACTAGCCTCATTATTACCTTCACTGATGGTGGGTAAAGCGGAGAAAACTCGCCGAGACTGCACCGTGCGGCGGAGTAGGCTGAGGCGCGTAAAGAGAGGGATCGTCTGCCAGTTGAGCAAGAACAGCAAGCACGGGTTACCTGCCTCAAAGACATAATGTAATGTCTTTGCCTGAGTAGGAATGAGAATACACAGATAAGCCAAACGTCTTTGTTTAAATAGGGAATGTGTGCTTGTGTGGGTTTGTGGAGTAAATGGTGGTGGTGGTGGTGGTGGTTCAGTCTTGTAACCCGCAGGTAGCTGCCAATTACGTCGAGGTAGAAACTGGATGAACAACTAAAACAACAGAACAGTGGAGGGGAAAAAGACAAAAGTGTTCCAAATACACAACGGCAAGCAAGTATCTGCCTGTCACTACTTTGTACTTTGAACACTTTGTGTACGGAAAAAGAAACACGAACGCTTTATGCAAGTCACCTCTAAATTTCTCTGGTGTCCTTTTTACGCACTAATGTGGCACCTTTTTGCAGAGCTGGCTGCTTTGCCGGGATATAACTTTAGTTGCTGGCTCGGTGTTAAACACCAATTTCGTCTTTTTACGCACTCAGTGCACCAGGTTCGACATAAGTTTTTGGACACACGTGAGGCAGGTCCTGTGGCTGTGTGGTACGGAAACACAATACGTACAGACGGCCTCTACCTGCAGCTTCTGTCTGTCAAAGCCGTTTTTCGGGGAACTAAGAGGTGTTAAGCGAGTTCCTTTCTGCTTATTATAAAATGGGTGCTGGCACGGATGGAAACTGCACTCGGACCTTACGCCTTCTCACGTATGGGAGAATGGGAAAATGTCTCCCTTCAACCAAATTTCATCGGTGCATTCTCCCATCAGAGCATTACTCCTAACACAGTCCACACAATGCTCGTCCTTCTTACCCTCCCCCCTTCTGCTCTTGGTAATTTTCTACCATCTTTCTCTGCAGAATCCCTATATTTTCTATGTTCTGTTACTTGGTGTCTTTTTGTGTTTTCTTTGTTTTCCGTTTGTCGTCAGTACTGTCGTTTATTCTTACGCTCATCGTGTTCTATCAATGTAGTCCATGTCTCTTCCTTGTTTTTAAGCGCTAAGAGCATGCTCTCTATGAGTGTGAATATGCGCTATAAAAATCTTCATTTATTATTATTATTATTATTATTATTATTATATATATATATATATCTTTATGACTAGTGCCTATCAGAAAGTTGGTCTCCATGTCCACAATATGAACAAGCAGCAACATGTTCTGGTCGCCGTGAAAAAAAAGAAAATAAACACTGCAATTATTTTCATTTCGCGAAACTGACCAAAAGCAGCCTTCTCCGAAAATCGGCAAATGACAGTGCGAGAATTGGAAGATTATGATTCAGAGATTTTGTCATGAAGGCTTACTCGAAGATTGGAAGCACCTTCTGCCGAAACGTCCAACCTCCTAAAACGACAGGACAACATTCTCGAAACAGAAAGCCTCCGAGCATGGTTAGATGTGATAAAAGGATGATATTATTGGACAGTGTTCAGTGATCAGTGTATATCTGTTCAAGGGACTAGTATTTAGCGTAGCATTCAAACTTGACTAAAAGGATTAACATGCTGAATCAGCGCTAAATAGCGTGTACTATTCTTTACTATACACTACTATACCACATGCTAGTGTGTTGTCATAGCAAATGGTATCGAAATGTACAATTTCTCACTGATCGCACGAGGACCAAAAAAAAAAAAAAAAACAAGAGCAAAGAAACATCTCCTGGTCACATTCCACTTAACATCATCCCTCGCGCTAGAAAACACAAAAGACTGCGAGAATACCACCGAAATTCCGACAGCCTATGTGTAAAAGGGCTAATCTTACCCATGTAAACGTCTGCATTGACACTTGTCGGTCTTTGCGTTCTTGCGCCTGCCTTACGCCACTTTTCTCGGAATAAGCGGCTGTCCCTATCGATGCCTGGTCTGAGGTATTCAACAGGTACGGGGGATCCTTTGACGTAGTAGACAGGCACGGAGGTGGAGGCCGAGTGACGAACGTCCACATCCCTCTTGGATCACGCAATGCAAATAAAATGTTATGTGGTCGTCTTATTCCCATTGTCTAATAATAACATTTGTTACACTGGTATTCATGTCTTAGCAGATCAGCCGGTAGCTCACCAATCATAAAACCGAGCCAAAATTTTATTGTTTTGACTTAAGGTAGAAAATTTAAAAATTGATTCAACTCATGCCTGTTATTGAGAATTGAAACTTGATAAAGAACAACTATGTGAGGAAAATTGTTGTGCCCATCGCTGACCATATAATAATAAATAAATAATGAAGTTAAGCGCTTTTTTCCCACCATTTAAGGGAGGCTCAAAGCGCTTTACTAAAAAGAAAAACATACAAACATAATAATAATGGATGCTGATCTCAAAAACAGTAAGTTTCAGTGTTCTTATCATTATTTACGCTCACTCCCTTCCCGCCAGCACCGGACTTTCCTTTGAAATTGATCTACACACAGCAAGGATCATTATATGCAATGTCTTAAATTTTCAAGTGTAGGCCAGTACAAAGAAAGGTTCATCGGATTATTGAAGTTTTAGGGCAACAGTTGAGAACAGAGCACAGTCCTGGCACTGAAGAAACGAAGTTACAAGCATCCAGTTACAAGCACGGATGCAGAATGACACGAACACATCTGTCAGCAGACGACATCGCTGAAGCGCATAGATCCAGAATAAATCAAAGCAAGATGGCAGAACGACGAACAGGAGACAAAAGCCGTTAGTGGAAGAAACCGTCTGTTGCAAAGAAATGATGGAGCACAAGAACTGAAGAACAATCCATAAAGAAGATAAACGGCACAGCAAACATCACAGATGAGAAGAAGAAACCAAAGCTCGACGTACATCCATGGACGAGACAAAACGACAGGGAGCTAGTCCCATCCAGCCAGTTAGGCGAAGGGACATCACTCTCAAATGCTCCAAAAGAAGCATGATTTTACTACAGATAAATTGCACATCATCATCAGCAGCAGCAGCAGCAGCAGAAGCAAAGCAAAGTAAATACAAAAGGAGAAACAGGTTGTTGTTGGGGTGGGCGGAGAATCCACCATTACTCCAGAATTGTTTGGAGTATGAAGGAATAAATACAATACAATACATCTTTATTGTCTATGTCTGGTCACAACAGAGATAGAAATTTTCCTTTGTTGCTGGGAGCTCCCACAATTAACTGGAGAAAAGGATACATAATAAACTGAAAAGATTACGATCACACCTCATACACTCATGCAGTTACACTCATGCTTAACCCTCTCACACCTATGACAGTTAGCAGATGCACATTCTCTTCCTCTCTTACACACACACACACACACACACACACACACACACGCATTCAGGCTAGGTACATTTGTTAGTCCTGTTCAAGAGTGCTATTGCGGTTGGTAAGAATGACTTGGCAAAGGCACTCTTCCTGGCGACCACTTGCTTCCATCTACGGCCGGAGGGTAACATTTGGAAGTGGCGATGTAGTGGGTGAGAGGGGTCTGTGATGATGCTGACAGCTTTTAACCTCACAGCCTTGATGTATAGACCACCTAAAGGTCTTTGTGGAGAACCAATGATCTTGCTGGCACTCTTGACCACTCTTGTTAAACAAGCTTTATCTTTGACAGAGAGAACGCCAAACCACACTGACATATTGAATGTTAAGATGCTTTCGATTAGGTTGCGATATACTGACTCAAGGACAGGGCCGCTGACACCGAAATTCCTCAGTTGCCTCAGCAGGAACAGGCGCTGATGTGCTTTCCTGGAAACAATGCTGGTGTTTTCCTGAAAGGACAGTTTGCTGTCTAGCACTGTGTCGAGGTACCTAAAACTTTGCACCTGTTCTATTATCTCATTATCAATAATCATAGGGGTGTGGGCAGGTTGATGTTTTCTTCTGTCAAGGACCACTTCTTTAGTTTTATAGACATTGAGCACCAGAAAGTTTTCTTCAAACCATGAGTGTAACTTCTGAACCTGGAGGAAATAGCTTGCAAGTGACTTCTCGTCCTTGAGCCGAGCAACCAATGCCATATCGTCTGCAAACTTAATCAATGATAGGGCACAATTTGAGAATTCCGTACGGACTTCACTAGTATAAACAGAGAACAGTATCGGGGACAAAACACACCCCTGTGGGGCTCTGGTATTTATGATCAGAGTGGTCGAGACTGTGCCTCCCATGCTGACCCGTTGTGGCCGGTCCCGGAGAAACTCCCTCATCCAGAGCACTAGGGTTGAGTTAACGTTTAGTGTTAGGAGACGTTGTAAGAGCAGGTGTGACTGAATGGTATTAAATGCATATGAAAAGTCCACGAATAGGATACGGGCGTATGTACCAGTGCCATCCAGATGGTTTGCTACCAGGTTGTAGAGTGTCAAACAGGCATCATCCACTCCTCTTGAGAGTTTGATTTGAGAAAATTTGAGAACTCTGAGAACAGGAAGCATACACCTGCACCTAATGGGATATTTCATGCCTCGCTGACAAAAGGCAAAACCAAACAGTGAACTGTCAACATGGAACAAAAATCCTCAAAGGCACCTTAAGGCACTCCATGCCTTACAGCAGCAGACTTAAATATAAAACACGTTATTGGCTACAGTCTGCTGATACAACTCCACCTCGATGTCAGAAAGACCAACATTCAGATAATATAAAAACTCATACATTTCTGCTCTTATTGATTCAGTACGCAGGCGAACTATGGCCACCCCGAACAGTGAAAAACGTGATATACGAAGATACTATTCTGTAACACATACCTTACTTTCTTCACGTTCGAATCTGGGTGAGCGGCAAGTAACATTTCGACGTCTGCGCTGACCGCAGCAACACGAACAAAAACTGGCCATTCGACGATTTGGGTAACCTACAGTACTATTAACCTCCTCCTCTTCTTTTCACGTTTGTTGTTATTCTGCTTTCTTCCTGTATTTTAGATTAATCCGTTACAAACATTTTGTCGCATCGGTGTGACGCCTGTTTGCTGATGTTACGCCAGAGAGAATTTACGTGCTAGTCGACGTTATGATGCATTAATAGTTCCTTCTGCTACACTTGTTATACGGGTAACAACAAGGCCCAGTCACTCTTGCCTCTCCTGAGTAAGTGTATGGTTCTACGTCTACAGTTGATGCATTTGTTGATCAGCCGAGTCCGTCTCTTCGATTTGGGTGTGGAAACCTTGTGTCTGTGCCACTCATCAGACTAGAAAAATTCCGGAGACGTAGCCCCACTGTTTGGAGTTCTCTGTCCCATTGAAGTTTTCAAGACCGGGCTCAGAACCCGTCTTTCATAATCCAGCAAACTCTTCAAATACTTAGTTTTATAAATTATGTAGGCTGTTTTATATATTATACTGAGTCTTTGGTGTTGATTCGTTTGTAATCTTTCATACACAGCGTATTTAACTCCACGCGAGGAAATGCACTCTACAAATTAAATAATTAATTAACCTTAAAGTGAGAGCAATTAGTCGATGATGGCACATCAATATTGTGATCCCTCTATCAGTTCTGGTGCAGTAATACGCTATGATACAACATTTAATTTACTTGTTGTCGTCCCTGTAAAACGTACATTCTTCCCACCCAAGACGTGCAACCAGTTGGTTATCCTGTTGACGAAAACTCCTTTTAACGAGACAAACGTGACAAACGTTTGATCATCTTTGAAAATGTTTTTATATAATCGTTATTTAAACAGTTTTAGACAAACATTGTACAATGTGTGACCTGTTAAGGAGGACCTTTTTAATACGCGTTTCGACCGATATTGTTGCAAGTAAACGACAGCCTTGAAGCTGTTTTGGAACATATGATTTGATGATTTGACGGTTTGTTGAGGCCTTCATGGCTGTGTATATGGATGTTCTGTTATTCGGAGCTGTTGCTGCCGTCTGCGCAGTTTTGGAAACTTCACTCCTCGCTGACTCAGATAGCCTCAAGGTCTGTGGTCCGGTTGAAACACTCATGTCCACAATTAGATTACTTCAACAGTGCATTGTTGTGGACTTCCTGATAAACGCATTTCTAAACTTCAAAAAGATTTGAAACACAGCAGCGAGAATTATTACTCGTAAAAAGGCCTTGGAAGTGGGAATACACCTGTTACGCAGTCACTCCAGTACAAAAGTGTACTGTAAGATCCTGTCGCACGCTTTCTCTAAGAAAACAAAACCAGCTCCAGAGAACTATATAATCAAATAGCTTATAGAGCGCCGTCTCACTGGCAATGTGGGCAAGGGCACTGCGCTTTAAAAAAAAACATCACAGCAACCACGGTCGACGATGAAGGTGAAGGCTCAGTGGTATTAAACAAAAGGAGATCGTTGCAGATCAAAAGTCGAATATACATTTCAGGAAATATTCAGAAAACCAATGTTTGTGAAATGAGGAGATATAGACCGGTAACGCGTTAAACAGCAGGAGGTGATCATCACCAGAAATAATTCTATTAAAAAAAGTGACCAAAGCAAATGACATTCTCCAAACTACAGAAAGTTGTTAAACAGATTAAATCAATTTGCACTTCTGTGGAATGGAGAAGAATAAATGATAAAGCTCCCTTACAAAGCGCCATGTTCCAGCGCTATGGGCAAGCTCATGGCACTTTACAAAGAGACATGATAAACAGGGTAATGGAATGCCAGGGCTGTTGTTCTGAAGATTATATCCAGTTCTTAGACCAAGATGTTGATTGGTCATAGTTTATCTTAAGATCGTATAGGCATTTGTCAAGAGCAGAACAGATCAATCGATAATCAAGAACGTATATAAAATCGTCAGAAGATTGCTGGTATCCACAAGATCACATTTCGCCAGGAAGAAAATACATTACAAATTTTAAAGCATATCATTGTTTGGAGATTATGTAAGACATACCAGAGCGAGGACTTGTATAACGAAGAAACTATCATTCCGTTAGTTCAAGAAGACTCTTCGAATAAAGTTGAAATCAGTATATGAAGAACAAAAGACAATAGGCATGCAAACCATCCAACAGAATGCCGAGAACGCCATCAAATCGTGAAGATCAAAACATTGGCACGGGATACAAAGCAGTTGTTGAAGTAAATGTTACAAATCACAAACCGCAAACGAAGTGGCAGGATACGGAGACCGCTGGTCAACGAAAAAGTCGACCTCGTCTTTCCATTCAAAAAGGAAAAAGGCAGAAAGCCACAGACAATCAAGCACACAGAGGAACTAAATGAGGATGTAGCTCAAGTTCATGATGAGAGAGAAAAAAAAAAACAACAGAAAAACATAGAGCTATCCCATTCAACCTGTTAGGTGAGGAGACATCACTCTGTTATATTCAATCCATCTGCAGACTAAAAAAAAAAAAACAACATTGCAGTTGAGGTAATGCAGAGATGACGATCCATCACTGAAGTCTACATCGAAACATATTCACAACATAGAAAAAAAAACCAACAAAATAACAGGAGAGCTCGTTACTTTCAATCTGTGATTGGAAGGGATACTATTTATAGTTCTTGCGAAAGGTTCGGTGGCAGTTGACTGATAGGATATTTCGCCGACGTATAAAGTCCGTGGATAAATGAACTGATGGATATCAATACATTATTGTTAAAAGTTAATGGATATTTTTTATAGAGACACCGAACAAACCTAACTCAACTGGAAATAACAGATTCTTTGTTGAAGAATGTACTTTAGTTTCCTGTAAATTCACTTATTTGTGAAGACCAATCAAACGTCTTCTGCTTTTTTGTCTGTGCTTGCATGTAAAAGTGTTGACAGACGCTCCAGCATCCACTGACACAAACCTACCACTTGCTATATCTTCAAAAACAACTATAAAGAAAGACTGCATATTATTTTACTTCATGTTTAATGATCTATACTGTTCCAATAATCTGTACAGTTTATTGCACTTGATGAAGGGGAGAGATGGTTAATAATGATGATGATGATGATTATGATAATACTTATTACATAAATAAACACACAGAACATCGTGATATTTAGTCGACAAAAGAGAAAAGAAATCATGAAAATGATGAAAAAGAGAAGATATAATAGGTGATGGCCGATCATTATTTGTCATGGAAGCCACATTAGACACCGATGAAGACAAATCACAGTTTACTCTCATGTTCCTTAGAGAAGGTCTGGCGGCTGTGGGCTAGAACCAATGGTTTGTTCTTCTGTTTTAAAATCAGTTAATGGTTTCCATTTAAATAAACCCCAAACTATTTTACCAAATGCGCACTGGAACTATGAGTTCCTGAAAAGTATTGGACGTGCAGTCTACAAAAAGACACCATCGGCAAATAACGAAAGCAAGTTTTAAAAGGTCAGTGAAAATCCTAATCAAGTACGTGACCATGTCACTTGATGAAGCTGCCTCCGTTGTCAAATCGCACGGGTGTGACGTAATCACACCTTTGAAACTCCGAAAATATCTTCGTTGATGCGAAGGGCTCATGGCATAGTTCTCGAGGTGCTGGAAATATAAAAAAACAGAATGTGAAAACACTTTCGTTTTGTCTTTATCCCTACCCACTTCCCTGCTAACCCCTCTTTCTTTTTCATACTAACACACACACACACACACACACACACACACACACACACACACACACACACACAGAGGGAAATTGTAAGCAAAAGACAAGACTTGATTCCAATGGTTCGCGTGTGTGTGTGTGTGTGTGTGTGTGTGTGTGTGTGTGTGTGTGTGTGTGTGTGTGTGTGTGTGTGTAAAACAGAGAGAGAGAGAGAGAAGGACGAGGATGGACAAGGAATCTGATGGTGATGACGTACCAGTTGGTCGTGCTGACGCCACACGGTGGGCAGATGTTATGCGGGAAATCGCACATCTGCGTCTCGGCGTTGAAGTAGAAGCCGCCTTCCTCCAGAGAGCAGCCCTCGTGGCCCCGGAACATCCCGGCTCGGCAGGTGACGAAAAACTGACAGCCCTTCAGCAGAGCCGGGTAGCGCCCGTCTGCCCGCCCGGTGCACGATGGTGCCAGTCCGCAGGGCGGGGGAGTGTCGTTCGGCAGCTGACAAGAGCCCTTCACCTCGTGGAAGACTGTACCGGGTGGGCACGTGTTCTGTCTGATGACCACGTGACCACGGCACAAATAGGAAGCCTGGCAGAACTGATTCTGGTCGGCATATTCGCCGTCAGGTCGAAACAGACAAGGATTCGGCTCCTGACCGCAAGGGGATGTCAGGTGTGACATTAAGAAGCTGCACTCCTGAACGCTTGGATCAAATGATCCGTAACTGCACCTGGAAAACGATAGTTCACTGAATACATCCCAGTGGTCCAGGAAAACCGCATTTAACCATATATTTAACATCACAGTAGTTCTGGAAATATAATCGTACTAAAAATATCAAAATAGTCCCGTAAAAAGCCCGGCCCAGGTGGAATTTATTGAAATAACTGGGTTTAGTTCTTTACGTGATAGGAATTCCCCAGATCTGATCAAAAACCTTATGTATCCATATTTTACGAATACTTTAGCTAGCAGCTTAACGGACTGCTGTGCTTTAACCCTCGAGATGTCACTGGACGGTCCTGTGCACCTGGCTACCGATGACGCCCCGGTAGTGTGGTGGGGCCACGGTAGTGTAGTGGTTAAAACACTCGCTTCTCACCACTGCAGTCAGCGGCTCAGGGTTCAGATCTCGTCTCGGGACACTCTTTGTATGTGACACCGGTTCGCATGGCTGGGTGCCGAAGTTTTTCTCCGGGTACTCCGGTTTCCTCCCCCTCCCTCCCCCCCCCATAATGCGAAATCGCCGCAAGGTGGAAGCACTTTTCTACCAACCAACCAACCAACCAACGATGCCCAGTCTTGGCTCTAAAGGATCAGTAAACAAGGCCAGACCTGTGGTACTTCTTCAGAAGACCATGCTGGCACTCGTAGAACATGGAGCAGCGCCCGTAAGGGTCAGCATACAAGCCGTCCTGCAGACCTCGGCACAGGGCCACACTCACCTGCAGCGCCACTTGCTCTTCCGTCACATTGCCGCAGGGTGGGGCCAGGTCTGCCGGTAAAGAGGTTTTCACCTTTACACGGATCTGTTTCCCTTTTCATATACACAATAAGCACTATCTCTAATGTAAAATTAGTTACAGCAAAGTTTAAGGGACTTCTTCGCTGTCTATTCTGAACTGGAAAAGTTTGGCAAAGTTTTTATACAGTGTGTAGCCCTGTGCAAACTTGGTAAAACGTTCGTCCGGTTAAGAACGGCTTTAACCGAATACGTTAAGTCGAATATGTGACTATGGTACATTTTCTGTTTTCCACTTACGTCTCTCTATCTTGAGTCTGCACGCTTTTTTCTCGGGATCAAAAATGCTGCCTCTAGGGCAATGGAAACGGCCGCGGTTCTTCTCAGCAAAGCACTCGTAGAACACGTCACACCTCCCCGTGTCGTCAGGATAGCGGCCATCTCGACGACCGTGGCAAGTCGGTTGATACCCGCCATGTTCTCTAGGAACGTCGAGCAAAGTCTCACATCTTCTCGACTCGGGTGAGAAAATGGGCGTTTCCTGCCGAAATAGAGTCAGCGCATGCCTACCGATTTACGATTTTAGCATCAAGACAACAGCAAACATCGCACCAACAGATCAAAAAGAACACTAAAGGTTTAGGACTGAAGCTGGAGTTGAAGCCTTCCAAATTCGAGGGCTAAAAACATGCATGTATGTTTTATGTGCGTGCGTGTGTGTGAAAGAAAAAACGAACTTGTTTAATGTTAGTCACGACTTGTTACAATACACTAACATTTTGACGATTATAAAATACACGAGTGATTTAAGTGACGAATGGGAAATAGAGTCTGGCCTCAGGTACGTCGTGCCTGTATGCAGACGAGTCGTCACCGCAATTCATTCATTCCACGTGCCGTTCACTTGATAAATTTTACTGGCCGTGATTTGTGTTACCCTGAGGTGACCTAAGGTTACCAACTGTATCTAATTCGCTGGGCGTATATATAAATATTATGTTTTGTGAGTGTGTGTGTGTGTGTGTGTGTGTGTGTGTGTGTGAGAGAGAGAGAGAGAGAGAACTTATACTGTACTCAACATGTATATCAGTATATGTATGTAATTATCTGTATATTGCTAGCATACTAGTACTACCTATAATTGTTCTTATGGACTGATAAAGTTCCATCGTATTGTAACGCAGCAGCAACAGCAACTCACCTGTGGACACTCCAGCTGCTGCAGCGCTCGCTGATCTTTGCAGTAGAGGTAGCGTGGGGTCCACTCACGACTCGGGAACGACTGGGGGCCATCGTGCATCCCCACACAACTGCCGTGACGTAATCTGCATGGCTGACAGTGAGCACCTCCGCACTGAAGTGCCCTGTACTCGCCTGAAACCCAGGAGTCACATTAAAGTACTAAATAAATTTTTTTTCGTTACAGTACTCAATGGATTGAATATCATCTTACATTTACAGTACTATAAATGGATCAAATGTCATATTAAAATTCTATTAAATGGACGAAGTGTCGTCTAATAAAGAGACCAAGTGTTGCATTTTAGAGTTCTGTACTTAATAGACCTAGTATGGTATGACAACTACAAAAGGACCAGTTAAGTGATTTTTTGCAGTGCTAAATGGACCAGGTGTCGTTTTCAGTGCGGAGGAGACCAAAGTAGACTTAGTGTCATATTACAGTATTAAATAGACAATAATCTTGTTACATTTTATCTTTGTGAATAGTTCATTATCTGGTTGTAGCCAAGAACTGCCAATCTTTCGAAATAGTTTACTACATATGGAATTCATTCGACCTAATATTTATCGGCGAACCGCATCATTTAAAAAAATGAGGGAGAAGAACAAAAACAAGAACAGACACAAGAAACTGGATTTGCATCGGAAATTTAGGCTATGCAAACATTAAGTGAACTCACATGGGTCCAGATGGAGATCTCTGTCTCCACAGTCAACCTTTGAATAATCCTCACATGTACCAGAGGACGCAGAGAAGAGCTTGGGGTAGGGACACTCCTCCGTCAGCTGATCCCAGCCTTGTGCTTCTGCTTCCCCTTCTTCTTGCAAGGGTGCGGAGCAGTTGTAGAACCAATGACATTTGAAAGGATGTGGCAGGTATACACCAGTTCCTCCGAAGACGCAAGGGTGGTTAGGGTAAACACCTAGAATAGGAGGATATGACAGGTGCGGGGAAAACACATTTCATTCGTTACAGATTTTTTTCTAAAGGTGATATTCCCTTTCCTTTCATTTTAAATGGCATTAAATGTTGCACAAGAATGTCCAACAAATAATGAAATCAAATTTAAAAAAAGAAAACAGTTACAGCTTCATTTAAGAAATTTCGATTTTAAGTTCGGAGTATTTATCATAGGATAAACAAAAAAACTTTTTTTCTGAAGAGAATGTAGACATGCGTTAGAAGCCAGTAACAATGTGCATCGTCTCTAGAGGACAAGCGGTATGTGAGAAAAGCTGAGAAAATGTATACACGACATATTAAAAGAAAATCTGCCCTTCATTAATTCCGATTGGTCAGCGAAGAAGATACAGAGCCGTGCAAGCGTTTCTAGTGAAGAAACAAATTCAGCACGAAAAAGAGCCGTATTGCATTTTAGGAAAAGAAAGAAAGAAAAAAAGAGAGAATCAATTATGAACCTAACTCACGTTTTATCTTCGAACGAAAGTCGTTGAGGGGATCGTGCTGTGGATCCACGAGCGCTCCCATCCTTTCGACAACCGTTGTCTGGATGCCGACCATCTTTTCCATGTAGGGCGTGGGTTGAGGGAGGAGTTCGGGAGCGGAATAGGTGGGCGGAAGGTCGACAAGGGGACAGTCGTTCCACGGAGAATGGAAAGGAACGCAGTTCTTAGCGGAGACCGACCAAACCGTCTTTCTAGGACAGGCGGGCATGCGCACTGGCTGCGCCGCCACGCAGATGAAGTAGATGGCGCAGTTCTCCGGGTCTCGCACCCAGTGCACGCCAGGACCAGGGGGACAGGGGAGGGGGTGGTCAGGAGGGTGACGGGGCTGGGACATGATGAAGTGCAGCTGCACGACGCCGAAGACCAACATGACGACGAAGCAGATGATGCAACGCCCTCGAAAGCCCATTGCGAGGCCTTTCGATTTCAGCGAAGAGGACAAAGAAGATGAGTTGAGTGAGGAGTCACAAAAAGACGGAGCTGTTTTGCCCGATGACGTCGTGGACTCCGTGTTGCTGGGTTGTCGTACTTTGACCCTCGATAGCTCAAGACACTTAGCGAGTTCACCTCACGATCGTAACTAAAACACACACACACACACACACTTGAATCACTGAAATATTCATCTTTCGCTTATAATTTCACTAAAGAACATATGAGCATATATCCTTAATTTCAAAGTGAACTGTGCTATTATTATTATTATTATTATTATTATTATTATTATTATTATTATTATTATTATCGTCGATTTCTTAAGCTGTTGTTACCATTGAAAGAAAACGGTGAGCGGCGTCAGATTAAAAAAAAAAAAGCAAACTCGCCTTCAAGTAATCTTCGCCTTTTGTGTAATATGTTTTCCGATGTTCACAATACGTTTGCTGAATATATCCTTCGCCTGTTATACGAATATTTCTAGTACCATCCTTCTTGAAGTAAACGTGCCCGCGAATTTCAGAGGACGAACAGTATTGTGGGCACTCTTATAGATGATGAAGAAGGTACACACTTCATGCAACCCGCCCCAGACAAGCAGTGTATGCCCGAGCGTACCCATTGTAAGAAGCAACAAGCAAGTTCGTTTATTTTATAACGATTTCTTTTTCTTCTGCTAGTGGTAACATGTTTATTCACGGTTGCGTAAATGAAAGAGGACAGTGGTTAAAAACACAAACAGAAACAAAAAGGCATGTGTATGACGTATACACATAGATACAGAAAGGCGTGTACAGAAATAAAAATTTTCAGGCTGTGGTCTACCTACAGATGTATCCATGGATTTGCACGATGCCATTGTACTTGTACTTTCTAATCAACTGCTGTAACACGCAGCTAGTCTGTCTTTATAATTTCAATACAAAACATGAAACGCATGCCACTGACAAACTTGTAACCAAGCGTTTGACTTTGACAGCTTTCCCCCCGGCCCCCCACACCCCTCATTAATAACTTGCTTACCTTTGCAGTCTCTTTGAGCTTTTGCCTTGAAGCGAATTTCACAGTGCTCTCAGAAGGTTATCCGCAGCAGGGGAAGCTGATTGTGTCTTTTTAACAGGACAATATTCTCAGCAGCATCGGCAGTGAAATTATGCGTTGAAAGAGGACAGCGACGTCAATGACGTTGATCCCTACAGTATGAGGTGGCGCAGTGTAGTTAGCAACGATACAGTGCTGTGCCTGTTGCTTTCCAGGAACAGTAGCGTCTCTTCAATCACGCTGTTGGTACCAATGATATTCCTGCGAAAAGCCTTGTGGTGAGGTACCTACGGAGTGACTTAAAATCCAGGTGTCTGAACTGGTAATGAGATTCTAATTCTTCAGACGAGAAGTACTGTGGCTGCGTTGTGTAGGTGTTATGTCTCCAACCGTCCCGTGCGAACACCTGTATGAGCTCTTCCTCTGTGATTCTCGATGGTTGGTTGGTGGACTTGCGGGAGAGCAAGTGTTGTGCGACCTGGGATACTCAAGGCCGGTCCGACGGCTTGTTGAGGGTTTGTACCTGTATATATACGGCCGCATTCTGGCTGCTTGTCAACTGAGGAGTGGACTGGGGACATGCACTGACCGCAGTGGCAGACGCAGTCGCGTGCAGGCATCGGGCGATGGTCACTCGCACTGTTTTGAACTGGCTGCGTGCTGTGTGTGTGTGTAGAGGGGGGGGGAGGGAAGTTCGGTGGGGGAATGGGGGAGTCAGCCCACTGCCTATCCAAGTGTCGACTGGATAGCGGGGACAGAACAACGTGACTTAATTTGTCTCCCGACCTCGTGTGCCCTCTGTTACCCCGCTCTTTAAATTACCTCAGTTCTGAACCTCCCCTCTCCTCCATCTGACAACTTTTCCTCATATGACTTGTTCTTAGAACGAGAAAGATTATTCGATTTAATAGCGAGAACAGTTGTGGCACAAAGCATAAGTTTTAAAACTTTTTTAATGAGTCGCTTTGTCTAAACAGACCGAGAAACAAAACGTGTGTGGGTTCTGTTACGTACCAAAAAAGCGTAGTCATAAAATCTAGTTATTTGTTGTTTATGCATAGGCATTTCATTTACATTGTGTGTGCTTTTCTTTTAATTTAACCCTGATTGCCTTTCAGAAGGAAGTTGCTCAGGTGATGAAGACGTCGATGTTATTTGTGAAGAGGCCAGAATAATTATTAACACTTCAGTGCATTTAAAATGCAGTTATTCTGTGTTGGAAATATCCAAATGAATTAGCTTAATATGTATTATGTAAATAATGATTATTTATAACCTGTAATAGAATTGCCTAGCAGTTATTATCATCATTGTCACCCTCGCCACCGTCATTGTCAGACGTAAAAGGCGCAACAACACTCATTTGACTTATCTAACAGAAGAGCAGCAGATTCCACTACACGTGATGACACATCAGCCTCCGCACTCTCTGTCGATCCCATCTTTTCCTGAATTTAAAAAAAGCAACAACAAAAAACAACAGTTTTTGTTGTCCTAATATCAAGAACCGTGTGCCACATTCTCTTGCCTTGTGACATTCTTCGTCGCGCTGTTGACAGCAAATCTGCGCCGCTAATAGAGTAAAGCAACAGCGTCGAGAAAAAGCCATGGGCAGGAGGTCCGACATTGTTGAAATGCCCCGAGAAGCTGTGGTCCCGCTAACGGCTCTGTCCACACACGGTCCACTCTTGTGGTCACCTTGCACTCCAGAGGCGCCTGGTGGGGCGGTGTTCACTGACACCCATTGAACGAAAAAAAACAAAAACAAAAAATGTGCAAGCACATTAGCTAACCGAAACAGTTTGCATGCTCTAGGAAGAGATATAGGTGAGAATTGAATAAATGAGTGAAAGAAATTTAATAAAATGTACAGTGCAGATTTCCTTTCTTTTTCGCTCTACGGGATGTAAGAATATGATAGCGAAAAGCCAGCTTTCAGTGGATTCGACACCTCTTTGTCCCTAATGGAAAACGTTTAGATAAAGAGCAGGCCTTCCTGTGGCCGAAATAGAAAAAAAGCTCATGACGGCCCGCTTTATAATGCATGCTTTTCCGTCAGTGACCTGGCACTTTTTTGCAGCCCCGGACTTCAGGTATTGACATACATGACTTACTACTTCATACAATGAGGTCCGTTTCTCTTTGTGGAATCCCCTTCCAAAAAAATAAACCCGCTTTCAGCCTAAACTCATGGTGCCTCATAACACTTGGTTATTGGAGTTTGACAGCCTTTTATTTGTCGTTTGACGCAGTCGAGAAAATGTGGCAACAAACCCTTGTGCATCTTCAAGGGACCTGAATAGTTTGCTGAAGACTCTACCGGCACCTTTTTCTTGCTATGCTTCCTTGAGTGTCTCTTCCCCTTGTTATTGTTCTGCTATGAAAACATAAATGCTCGTTGTTGGGATGGTGATGCATAACCCTTTTCACTGTTCTATTTCTCTATCCAGTTTCTCACTAGGCGCAGCACTTTCCTGGTGGATTCCTCAACATTGCAAGACATCATCATCATCTCTTCACCAGGTCCGAAGAATATGACTAGCACCGAGCGCAGTCATGGATAACTTTAACGGCAACAATAAAGCAGAAGTCTGTACTAACGGAGTACAGCTCAAGGAGGCACATAACGTTTACTTGAGAGCCACCCTCTCCAAAAATGGCATTTCAACGGCAGATATCCGCATCAGGATCGCGGCAGCAACAGGTAGGTTAGGATCTGTATACACATCCGTGATCTGAAGCAGCAATGACATCAGGTTTACTATGAAATACAATCTGTACAAATCCCTCGTAGTACCAATTCTGCTGTACCGATGTGAAACGTGGGCTGCTTTGGGGGAGGAGAATGCAGGCATATAAGAAGTTCCTGAGAAGGCTGTTCCGGATTTCGTACAGGGAACATAAAACCAATGACTTTGTACGTAGCAGGGTTGCCGCACTGTAGGATACCACGAATCCCTGCTTGCAACAGAGAAGCGGCGTAAGCTGGTCTGGTTCGGCCACGTGACTCGGCGCAACATTCCGCGTCAGAGACTGTCCTTCAAGGTACCATGCAGAGGCCGTAATTATGAAGCGAGAGTACCCCAGGACAAAATGACATCAAAGAAATGCGTCTTTTTCTAAAGTTTTAAAGCGGTGTCTAGACCCCGCGGCCACCGCTTCGTTTCTTCACCCCGGGACATCTTTACCACCGCTGTATAGCTACTGCTTTAAGGGCAAAAAATCTGCTCGTCCGGATACCGCTTTATAACGTCGGAAACGAGACGCTTGTCCTTGAGTTCCCCAGGTTGCCCCAGGACGACGACTTACCCTTGCTTCGTAAATACGGCCCCTGCTACGTCGACGTCGAGATGAAGAACTGGCTTACACACCTGAAGAAGTTGACTGGTCGTTACGCGTAGAACTTGCTCACCATCGCCCAAGACGTGCTCGAGTGGCGGGCCTCGTCAGCTGCCGCGTCTATCCATGTGTATATAATTATACATGTATATCAGTATCGCCTGATCAACTGGTACCAGTCAAGGGACGAATGAATGAATGATGTGTTTCTGTCAATGTTAGTATTTACAAAAAACTCATATTAGACTTCAGAAACTAATAACCGCCATACATTCCTTCCAGAATCAGAACTAGAAAATAAAACCGATAAGGCTCAGAAATACAGTACCATTTAATCAACCATTGTAGCTGTCAATGTTTTGGTAAGCAATAATTTGCATTTTATCAATGCATTTACAATGAGCTTTGCAAGAACTTATTTTTAGGACTGTCCACAAAGCTATAGCTTGTAATGATGCATAGCTAAAAAGAAAACAAACAGCTGCAACCACAGAAATTCTATAAATGAGGAGAAAGATAACAAAAAATAAGAAAACAATAAATAATAATTATTTTTACAGCCTGCCCAATCAGTGCATGAACATGTTCTATACAACTTCAGCAAACTAAAATTAGCAACTGTAATCTTAAACTATTCTGCCAAACCAGACTAGTTCTACATTACATAAAATTTTCACTTTTCCACGTGACATTTTATGAACTCAGTTTGATTTCCAGTCATGACATCTATGTTAGCCCTTCATTTTCATCAAATGAATATGTTTTAAGAAAAGCATACTATAGCAAGCTTTTGTAAACTGCCCCATACCAGAACAGTTTACAAGGTGGCTTTTCATCCCATTATTTTATTGGTTTACTATATTTACTGGTTTACTGTTTACCCTGTATCACTGACTTTAGACACTGAACTTGTGTCATCCATTCAGGTCTATTGGCCGGTCTGTGCAAATTCAACATGTATGCACCAACATGATGCTGAATGTATGTTTGTTCATGCTGTTATGTCTGTTCATCTTGCCCTGCATCCCCTTCTGTTGTTATCTCATTCTGTACAACCCTGACGATAGATTTTGTTTATGGGTGAATCTGGGCCATCTCTTCAACTGTCACTTGAATCTTTTCTGTCTCTGTAACTGTTGATGCTTCAACCAGTGCTATTTGTTTGACATCCTCTACCACTTCATCCTTTTCTGCCTGCTCACCTGTCACCTGGTCTACTGGGGCTGTAATTTCAGGGTTCCTTTCTACTTCAGCCTCTGAAAGATTTCTAATTTGTTCAGCAAAAAGTGTCGATTTATCTCCAGTCCTCTCTTTGTCTTCTGTTTCCTCTTTGGTTTCTGGTATTTCCTCAACCACTAGTGCATCTTCAAAAACTGTTCCCTGTTCTCCCTGAAGTTGACCTGCAGTCTTAATGCTTGCTTCATTCTGTCTTTCTCTCTGATCTCCCTTGTCATTTCCGTCCTGTGCTATGGGGTTATCCTTACCCATCTGTTCTGCTAAATTTGCAACTGTTGTTTTGTCAGATTGTGTTTCCTCGGCATTTCCTGCTTCTCCTATGTGGGTTGTCTGCTCAGTTAGTGATAATTCCTCTTTAGCTTGAATTATAAGTTTGGAATCTATGACGTGTTTAAATTGCTCAGTTCTTTCCGTGTGTCTTCTTTCTTCATCTTGAACTGCTTCTTCAATATATACTGTATGTTCCACTTGCCCTCCTTCTTCAGAATCTTTAGTGTGTTGAGTGTCTACTGTTTGTTCCCTCTGTACAATTTGCTCATTCACAGAAAACTGTACAGCATGTGTTGTAGATTTTATGAGTGATGATGGCACAGGATCTGGGTCAAATCTAGCACATCTTTCTCCTCCATCATAAGCTCTGAAATACAAAATATAGAAATATCAATAAAGTGGATTAGCCTAAATATTAAATATTAATTCCTTAAACAATCAAGTAATCTTGTACTGTAGTCTTTCTTATCCACCCACAGACTGGCCAACATTCCTACCTTAACAAGAGGCATAATTCACAGAGTTTAATTTTTTTTTTTTGCTTTGATCTGCACTTTCTCCTTTTAGGAAACATTATTGGTCAAGTTTATACGACAAATAGTACACAGCATACATCAGGCCTGTAGAATAAATTACAGAGATGTTTCAAAAGTTGTGTAATTCCCGTTATGCAGCATTTACAAATCCAAGTTGGATTTACATCAAAACAAATTGGATACCAAAGCAGTTCTTCATCTTCCAATGAAAGCTACTCTGACAGGTGGATTACAACAGAAACTACACCAAGCATGAACAGAAACTGACTTATGGGTAAAAGGCTGAACTTTTAGTTTATGGTGGGAAAGAATAGTTTGACACGAGGGAGGGAGGTAAGGAGCCCACACAGTGCTGGCTACCCTAGTGGTCATTCTTCACTAATTGCTTCCATCTGGCGTGACAAGTACCTTCACCTCCCTCTCTTGATCGAATTCATTCTTTCCTGCTGGACAGTGAAAGTCAGCCTTTAAATTCACAACCATCAATGTGCAGCAGTCAACACTCGGATATCAAATTTTGAAAACATAAACGCCCTTTGTTAGGATGGTGATGCATAACTATTCTGAGTTTTCTTTAACCAAACACATGCATACAGCACATGCACAAAGCAACTAGACACAAAAAGAGCAGGACAGACCAATGCATACCAGCATTCACCCAACACCACCCTGCACACAATAGCAAACAAATAAAGCAGATGCTTCCAGGGTCCATCCATTTCAAATTCACCACAGGGTTATATCATATGACATGCACAAGTAAAAGACTTCTACATTTTGGTATTGGAGGGAATGGGGGGTGGCGAAGGGAGAAAATAATGCAAAACGAATATAGGAGGAATAACTCTGATTTTCGTTTTTGGAGAAGTAACACAGACAATATTAAAAATATTTATGCTGACAGTGAAGCAATGAAATCTATTCTTGTTGCCACATCACAACATCAACACAGTGCCAGCTGACTATCAAACCCAGCCTTACTATTTGGCACATTTTGAATGTAAATGAGTTCCCTTGGTGGGACTGCATGGGCACACAGTGGCCAGAAGATCACTGAAAAACAGTTCCATTAAGAAAAAAATCCTTCTCCTATTTTTCGGAATAAACCCTTAAAAAAGTTGCCTAGTTTTTGACTGATTGGAAGATATTCAGTAGGTGTTTCCCGCTACATGACTATTTCCACTTACCAAATTAATACTGACTTAACAGCTAATGACAGCAGTAAAGAAGTCCAACTTTTCATAAAGTTGTAACTGGTCTGTCTTATGGATAATACAATACATAACTGTCAATGGCTTATCTAATAAATAACATTATAAATTTACAGCGACTTCTACTGAAATCTAGGCTCTGGGATTACTCATTAATAATACCAACTTGTACTCACTCTGCTGCAGTGTGGGAGGCAGCTGCAAGAGAACTGTCAGTGCTAAGTGCACTGTCAGCCATGTTACTGCCATTGTCCTCTGATGTATATCCCCCATTACCATTTTGTTGATTTATCCCTGCTCCAGCTAGCCGGCTTTGTCTCCTGATAAATGAAGAGTATAGGTATTTAATTTTCTGTATCTATTTTAATTTAAATCAATCAATCAATCAATCAATCAATCAATCAATCCTCTTCGTGCTAGTTGCACATAAGGCCTCAACCAGAGCCCGCCACTGATGTCAATCGGCTGAAACTTGCTCCAGGCGACCCCATGTCCAGCCCTTTCCTTTCATCTCCCTTTCTACTGTTCTTCTCCAGGTTTCCTTTGGGCGGCCTCGTTTTCTTCGGCCGTCTGGAGTCCATCGTAAGGCGATTCTAGAGAGGTCTGCTGTCTGCTGGCGAAGCACATGTCCAATCCATCGCCAACGCCTTCATTGAATCAGCGTGGTGATGGACTCGGTTTCAGTTCTTCGGTGGAGTTCTTCATTGGTGATGGTGTTTGGCCAAAAGATGTTAAGTATGCGCCTGAGGCATCTGTTTTGGAAGACATCAAGCCTGTTACGGATGTTTTTGGTCATCTTCCATGATTCTGATCCATAAAGGAGGGTGCTGATCCCATTTGACTTGAAGATTCTCAGCTTGGTCTTCTGGCTGATGTTTTTTGCCTTCCATGTGCTCCTGACTGAGGCGAAGGCCTGGCTGGCTTTCGCCAGTCGGGCTCGAATCTCCACTTCCGCATCCCCAGTGTTTGAGATCTTGGACCCAAGATAGGTAAAACTGTCAACTTCCTCAATCTCTTCTGCATTTAGTTTGATGTTTTCTTGGACTCTGGCATTCACTCTCATATTTTTCGTTTTCTTTGCGCTGACCTTCAAGCCAAGGTTTCCAGCTGTTTCTGAGAAGGCATTTGTTTTCTCCTGCATGTCTTGGTGGCGGTGTGACAACAGGGCAATGTCATCAGCAAAGTCCAAGTCTTCCAGCATTGTTGTTGCTGTCATAGTCATGGTCCATTTGATACCTCTCCTCTCTCTGTCAGTGGAATTCTTCATGATCCAGTCCATGGCCAGGATGAAGAGGAACGGTGACAGAATGCAGCCCTGCTTCACCCCAGTACTGACATTGAAAGGGGCTGTGAGCTCCGTGTCACAGACCACCTGAGATTTGAAATCGCTGTACAGCATTGCAACGACCTGGACAAGTTTCACGGGGACTCCATAATGCCTCAGGATCTTCCATAAGGATGCTGTCAAAGCCTTCTCCAGGTCAATGAAGCTGATGTACAGCGGTGCGTTCCACTCAGATCCAGCACTAGGCTGATAATAAAATGTTCATCACATGTGGCAACAACCAGTAAGGAAACCGGTTATAGAAATTACCTAATATAAATTGTGATTAAAAAAAAATTCGTTTTCACACCTTTTCATTTTGGAAATATAATAAATCTATAAGTCTATATTCACCATTCCAACCACTATTTAACATCGCTGTTCTATAACTACAACAATAAATGAGGTAAACAGTCACCTATGCTAACCTGCGTATGTCCTCATAGTCTATCTGTTGCTTCATGAACATGGCATTCTTCAGCAGCTCCTGAATGTTTTGAAAATGAACTGAGCTCTTCTGCAATGTCTGCACTGCTCTGAAACAAATATATACACAAAGAAATATTCATGCATAAGTGCATCCATGCACACACACTCTGAGGCAGAAGCATATTCATAATAAAGTTATATATGTGTACTGAGGATAACAGTTACAAGCAGTACTTTCATCTTCTCAAAATCTTATATGTATTAAAAATTGTTTTAAGTATAAGAGCTTACTTGCTGTCATATTCTGCATCAAAACATGCCCCTTGAACTTGTTGCTGTATGTCCTCAACTTCATGCTAAAACAAAAAAAAACCTATTTAAACACAAAAAACAAAAGAAAAACAGTTAAAAAAAGGTAAATAAAAATTATAGACAAAGAAATACTATTATTATCAATTCATTTTAATCATGCAGCTCAAGCATGAGGTAAATTTAAAATAAGTTAAAATTATTCATGCATGCATAAATTCATTACAAATGCACCTAAATATTAAAAGTTTATATATGATATAGAAGTATTTTGTTTCTGTGTGCCCAGTCAGAGACTTAACAGCTAAGCATCTGTCATGTTTTTTCTAAGAAGTGAGAAAAAAATTCGAACAAAGAATAATGTAATAAATAGACAACAAAACTGCCTACTTTTTGCTCCACAAGTTGAGGAAGTGTCTTGCGCACATGCTCCTGTATCCTAAAGAATGCTAGTGAAGGTTCATTTGCAATTATGTTGATATTTTCAGAAAGCCTGTCTGAAACTGTCATGTATATAAATATTTACACTGATTGAATATACATGAAAGTAACCGTCAAATAATTGCAGAGTAGGACATAACAATAAGTCTTATGTACACATATAAAACCTGTGGATGGATGCCCATGCATGAATATGGTTTTTAATAATAGACTTTGGGTTATTATTAACACTTAACTCAAATATAACACGCAGGTGTTGTTATTTTTGTGAAACATTATTTCCAATGTTTCATTACACTTATAGTAATTACCTTTATCACTTAAAGGACAGGTGGAGACATTCAGTTTAAAATCACATATATCAAAAACCTCAGAATGACTTTTATTAAAGGCTAAGTTTTGAATACAAATGCTCTCGACTATTTAAAACAGCAACTATAGAAAGTTTATTACAAAAAAGTTGTCACACATTAGCATAAATTTTTTCACATTTTTCAATTAATAAAAGAAAATCTAAAAGCTATGGATTCTTCACCTTGATAATAATCTACCTTCAGCTGTTAATGGTATGCACAACTTACTTTGAAAACATACTTTACCTTTGTGTGACTTATGGTCAAGTTCAACATCCACCATGCGATCAGGGTAGATGTGTGCACCTGACATTCTACTGTATAAGCTGTCTCCACCTTAAAAAAAAGTTTACTTAGAATGAAATGATTAAGTCTTGTGGCTTAACATTTAATAGTGCCTGAAAGCCAGAAATAATGATACTTTAATTTTGAGAACAAACCAGAACAGGCTTTAATCATAAGTACAGAATTTTACTGCTGAACCAATTCTACTGTAGTATTTCAAATGTATGTGTTACACCTACTCTATGATGGACCAACCCTCCAGATAGGCACGGTGCAGGAAGAACAGCCAACCAAAAATATTTCACACAATACAATAAATAGGCCTACTATTCAGTTACAATATTAATATATATATATATATTTCGGTCTGTCACTGATTTTTCGACATAAACACTGAAACGTCGAAAACGTTTAAACAGCAACAGCTGTGCCTAACTTATTTTTCAGCCCTGTCAATAGATTTAAAAGTACTAATTATTGGCTCCATACACACGATCGAAGAATCAGCCACACCCACACATATCACTGCAGTTATGACCGAGTGTAAAATGCAATAATATCTTCAATATGTAAAGTTTTCCACGACAATTATTAGCATTACCTGATCTAAAGTCTAATAAATATTAGTAATATTTGGATAACAGGAGGTGGAACATTTATATACTTTCCCGTAGGTAGTCTTATGAGCAGTAAACTTATTTGAAACAGAAGACTTGTCAAACAAAGTTCAAACAGTAATGCAGAGTTGAAAATACGCATGTGTTACTTCAAAAAAATTTTTTTTTCGTATTTTACCATGCATGCTTCAGTGGAGTTGTGCGAATTATTTTTCTGTTAACGAACATCGACGGAAGCGGAAACATACATTATTAAGAGTTGACTCCCTTGTTTCTATGGGACCAGCCACACACTTGCAGGGTGACAGAAGTCCACAGACTTCATAGCGGTCACGGAAGTCTGAGGATAAGACCTATGTCAATAGAAAAAGATTCGGAAATCACACTAAGTTTTCAAAACTGTATTTTGTTACTTTTTAAAATTTCGTAAATATATTTTTGTATATTTAAAAATTCAAAGGCTTAAATTATTTTACTCCAAAACAACAAATACAGCATGAACTAAAACATTTACAAACAAAACATGTTGATATAAATTTGAATAAACAGCACATTATCGCAGAAATGAGCAAGTAGTTTCTTAAACAATTTCTGCAATAAGTAGCAAAATCAAGTAAAAGAATTTAGAGATTTTGGACGAAATTATAGACTGTTAGGACATAAAACCCAGTTTTCTAATATCGAGAATTTTACAACAGTTATATGGGAAGGACATTGACGTTTAACTGTGAGCAGGCCTGACGAGAGTGGGGGTCTGGTGTACCCGGGCCCACTTCTGTGAAGAGGGCCTGGCCTTAGTGGATTTCCCCCCTCCCCCTTCTTCTTTGCCTTTACTTATCGAGATGTTGACGTACCATTCCTCTGGGGATTTATTCTATGGAGCGGAATACTAGAAGTTTTATCCTTTAAAGACCAACCTGAATGGTTTGCGTTTTTTTCCCCCAGATATCGATAGATATAGGTGATATAAAGCTAACCTGTAAATTGCAGCCTCCCAAACCCACCCGTTAATTAATTATCCGCTACCAAAGTACGCGATTCGCACCTGCGATCAACGAGCGCCGTTAACAGTGTACTACGTCACGATAGTGCCCTATTCACAACATCGACAGCCGTCAACACCAGAGAAAGAGAGAGAGAGAGAAGGAGCGACAGTTGGGCTTATTCGGAATACAAGTTCGGACGTTGAAGTCTGCTTTTCTCGTGCTAAAGTAGCAGTTTTTCAGAACCACGAGAAATGCAGACTTTCAGCATCCAAATAACCCAAACTGTCGCTCATTCTCTCTCTCTCTGTTATGTATTAACAGCTGCCAATGTTGTGAATGGTGCACTAGTGTGACGTAGTACACTGTTAGCGGCGCTTGTTTATTGTAAGTGAGAATCGTAGCAGAAATTAATGGATGGGTTTTGGAAGCTAAAATTTACAGGTTAGGTTTGTATCACTTGTATCTACCGATCCTCAAATCCGCACTGAAAACGCACCTCTTCCTTGAGCATTACTTCTAACACAGTCCACACAATGCTCGTCCTTCTTACCCTCCCCCTTCTGCTCTTGCTACTTGTCTACCCATCTTTCTCTGCAGAATCGCTATATTTTCTGTTTCTGTTACTTGGTGTCTTTTTGTGTTTTCCATCTTTGTTTTCTTTTTGTCGTCAGTATTGTTGTTTATTCTTACGTCCCTCGTGTTCTATCCATTTAGTCCATGTCTCTTCCTTGTTTTAAGCGCTAAGAGCATGCTCTCTATTAGTGTGAATATGCGCTATAAAAATCTTCATTTATTATTATTATATATGAAAACTTCGAAAACCATTCAGGTTGGTCTTTAACGTCATTTTTCCTCATTTACTAACCACTCACGTCTAAACAACTCTATGTTCAAGTAGTGATGTAGATCCTAGCTAGTGCACTTATCCTAATGTTTGGAATCTGCATTACATCACTGAAATGTAGATATTGACAAAGTGTAAGCATACTATTATATACTGGGAAAATGATTTACGATTACAATTACAAGGGTCCCAGAGATTTCGTCTGCTGTGGGGCCCATGCTGGCTCTCAGCGGTGCTGACTGTGAGCAATATCTTAACTGAAATATTTTAAGCGTGCAAAATATATTTACTTAATAGGGTTAGCCCCTTTCCCCAATACAGTGGGGATTAGCTGTTCTGGGTTCTCGTCTCGGGCACATTGCTCTTTCTCTGCAATTGGCACCTGTCAACAGGGTCAGCTGCTATGCCTTGATATATTGTCCTTGGCATGGAGTACAACACTAATCCCCCTTTTTTTCCTAATGCACAGTTTTCTGTTTGTAGTTGTGCAGTGAAAGTACATTAATGATAATAATAATAATCATGACTATTTAGTACACACATACCAAAGGTTACATGCATGGAAAATCATCCATATAGGCTGCAGGCAGCAGACGAGTAGCATACATGTTCATCCTCTCATTTGTCACCACAGAAAGAAAACAACATGCGACTGTCACTTATGTGGGAATGAGACCCTACATGTGTAGGCATATATGTCTTGTTATGTACTATTTTGAATCTATTCATGTCTCATGTGCTTTTTTGAATCTCTTCATATGAAGTATTTTTGTCATCACAGGTTAAAAAATATTGTACAGCTCCAATGGCCTGACTGCGAGTATGCTATATTACATTTTGAACTGGTTGATATAAACCACTTCATTCTTTTAATTCCCATCAGCCTCTTCATACTCAGAGAAGACAAAGTACCAAACTATTTTGAGCAACAGTTTATTAAAAAGTTAGGTATTTGTAGACAATGTAAACAATTACATATATAGTCTCTCACCAATGGCCACAAGGTGATCACACATTTTTTTTTAATCCACATGCAGCATATCCAAGCTATCCTATGATACCAACCAACGTGATTTAGAACTTGATGTTTGTCTTCACACCTGACAAGTTCCTTCCAAAACTGTGAAAGAAATATAAGTGTAGACTGTACAATGATGTCAGAAAGCATCTTGTTCCTTAAGCACGGTTTGGATACATCATCTTGTAGAGAAAAACAATGTTCGAAGTATGTCCAGGCGCCTGTATTCACAGTCCGCATAAGAATTTAAGCTGTTAGATCGCTTTGCGGTGGTACTCCGGGGGAGCGATCACATAATCGCTGTGGCTGAACAGGTTTGAAGAATTTTTCAGCATATATCTGGTGACAAAATGTTAAAGATGAGCATGCATATTAAAGAAATCTGAGGTCTAACAGTACAATGGCCAAAGTCCAGAACTATGCAGACATCCATTTTCTGTAATTGCTCCAGAAAGTTTTGATGTTGAGCTGTTACAGCAAGTGCAGTAAAGCCAGGTGTGAAATGGCTGACACCATACATCCCCAAAAAAGCTACACTTGAACAACTAACAAGAGTTGTGCGGATGGAATGTCTTAATAACTTTAAGCCATTTTTTTAAACAGAAATTTATTAATTTATTGACGATTCCATGCAATGGTAAGGCTGCAGTCTGCATATGTGCTGAAGACAATCACTTTTTTCTCAACATGAATTGCTACACTACTTTTATTATCACTAGCTGTTTAAACTATTTTTATTATCTCTGCATGTGCTTTTTTTTTTTTTGGTTAAGCCATTTTTACCAATGTGAACTGCACTTGCTGCCAGCAGGAAAATGCATAAATGTTTTTATTATTTGTAACTTTTGCATTACCAACTGTAAACTGTACAGTATAAAGAGGGGACCACTGCATTTCTGTTCTCAGACTGGGAAAATGCGATGCTGCCCACTTTCTTATGGTTCTCTGAAATAAGACACTTTTTGCCCAAACTATGGCCATTGTCAAACTTTATATATTAGACCATGCAAATGCAAAAATCCAGAAAATAAAAATATGCAAAGTTGTGGAGTTTTTTTTTTTTTTTTAGCAATAGCTAGGCAGAAACTTTTCATGCAAAATATTTAGCTTTGTTGGTGACCAATAACAAGATGGCAAGAATTTCTATATATGTTCACCAGATTTTGAAAACAGAAACTCTTTGGTACAGGGTTGTGTATGAGAGAATGGTGTTCAGGTGTAAAGGAGTCATAGTCAATGTACCGTTTTGCAACTCAAGTACACGCTGCCATGTGTCACTTGTTGTAATTTGTATTTTGATTTTTGGTAATTAGATCTGTAGCACAATCCTAAGGCAGTCATGTGGCTGGATGACGCAACCCATCATACTGCATCACACCATGACGCATGAAGGAATTCAAGATTTTTTTATGTAAACAAAGAGAGGGGTCAAGGCATGGCGCAATATTGGGCAACACAGCTAAAGAAGGTGACAATCCATGCCAACTGCATGACAGAGGAAATTAATGGAGTTGGGCACCATGGATTACACATAGTGATAGAGTTGCCAAGCAACTACCCTAGCGACCAAGCTATTAAGTGTCTTGATTGGCCAGTACCTGAAAAGACCCAGTTAAGATAGGCTCTCCAACAATACTGGATCATTCTGAGGTAAGCTATCAGTGTGAACTGACCTATACGGTAACAACAGGAGCTTTAATAATAAAAATGATGATTTATATAGTGCCTTTCCAAAGATTTGCTCACAGCACTTTACATAAATCATACAGACTATGTCCTTAATAACTATGCACCCATGTTCACATATAACCGACACACTCACTTCTACAACATACACTACTCATACACAAAGTAAATTACAGACACACGTTATACACGCTAATGGTCTGGACATGGTCCCAGTTAAGTGGGAAAAGATGTGTCTTAAGTTTAGACTTAATAGAGGCAAGAGAATCAGAGTGACGAAGGCTGATGGGTAATCCATTCCAAGCTGATGGAGCTTGGCAGGAGAAAGACCTCTGTCCATAAGTCTTAGTCTTAGTGGGACTCAAAAGAAGCTTGGTGTCAGAAGATGAGCAAAGAGGTCGTGCGAGCGTATAGATGGGAGCAAGTTCTGCAAGGTATTGAGGACCAGTACCAGAAACAGCTGAGTTAAGTCAGAGTGGAAAGTTTGTAGGCTGTGCGGTCCATGACTGGCAGCCTGTGAAGAAAGCTTATGATAGGCAATATATGTTCATATCTAGATGATTTGCAGATGAGGCGAGCAGCGTTATTCTGGATCCTTTGAAGTGTGTCAAGAAGATAACGTGGGAATTCCAGCTAGAAGAGAATTACAATAGTCCATCCTCGACACCACAAAGGCACAGATTAGAGTTTTAGTTGCATCAGTGGTGAGATAATAATGAATAGTACTGATCCTCTGAAGTTCAAGGTAAGCATTTCTGCAGACATGAGAATTATGCTGATGAAGAGTCAAATTCTGATCAAGAATGACACGCAGACAGAGGTTGAGAAAGGAATAGCTGAGTTGTTTATAGACTGAGGGACAGAAGGATGACTAAGAAATTTCTTTGGACAAGTAAGTAGCAGTTCAGTCTTGTCATCATTCAGTTGCAAACTGTTCTGGAGCATCCAGGACTTTACATCATAGATGCATTCCTGTGTCCATGTCAGTAGTTCAGAGAGTTCAGTAAGTGGTGCTGACTGATAAAGCTTTTACTACAAACCCTTAGTATCTCCACTTCCGTAGAATAGATTCTGAGAGTCAAGGTCTGGACCGACAGACAGGCCTAGCTGGTAAGTCAACGCTTGCTTTGGCAAAGTCAGTAGTCGGTTGTAATGAGATGTAGAAACGTTTTCCCCCATCACACAACGTTCATCTAGAGACAGTTTACATCATGGCGTTAATTAACCGTGAGGCAGAGTAAGCGAGTGTTGACGTGTAAAGGGTGGATGTTGTCTAGTACAAAGGACAAGCAGTGACTCTAGCCGTTTACAGCTATTAATGGCAATGTTCTGTTTAACGGCTTAGTTGTATGCAAGAGCTTCAGGCAAATGATTTTGCTTGTCCGACCTGGAAAGTTCTGTGCAGAGTATCCCAAAGCAAGGAATATGGCAAGAGTCTCTGTTCGCATTGCTATCTATTCACTACCCTGTACGACGAGGTATTGTCATGCAGGGGAGGCCTATCTATTTATTGGAGTATCTGATTACAGCATTGCCTACTAGATTATTGTTCTTTTGGATTGTCTGAACATCTGATCATTTGACTATTTAAACCCTAAATTTCAAATTCAGATCTACTGATCTGTCCAACTATCATAACAATGTGCCAATGAATCATCATAATGATTCGTTACGATCTTGTCGCTATTTCGTATCGGACTACCGTGTTGGATTATCATATCATCGTGCTAATGGATTATCGTATCTGGTCAGTGGCACAACTTTGTGACAGTCCATCCACATTGTCGCTACACATTATATCAAGACAGCGCTCCCCGCTACAATGACCTTGAGGGCAACGAATGTATTGTCCGCCACAGTAACAGATAAGCGACAGAATGCAGCAGTGTCTTTAAACCGTGTCTCCCACCACAGGATACTGCCACAGAACTTACCACCCGTAATAGAACAGTTCTTGTTTTATTTCACCTTTCATTTTTTTGACATTAAATGTGTTAATCGTTGGCCGGTCCTTTTTGTTTTGAAAAAAGAAGAGGAGTGCAGTGCGGCGTGGTCACATGCAGATGTTCACGCACGCCTGCAAGCAATCATTTGATCACGCATCACACTAAAATAATACAGTCAAAAAGGATGGGGGGATGGACCCACTTTATTCATTGGTTTGCCATCTACTGAACAAAGCCTGCTGAACTTCATTTATTCTAACTTGCTCAGTTATACTAGTAATCAGCTGTATTACTAAAACTAGGTGAATGATTGGTCAAGAGCTCCACTCTAAGAACTACTTTATCTCAATGTTGAAGAAACCTAGTGGACAGCACTTACTTGAGAAAGTCATGAATGTGTGACAGGAGAATTTGAACACATCGCTCATCCAGTGATGTATAAGAAAGCATCTGTCCAAGGCGCACTGTCAAGACAAAATGTAAAGCATAAATCTGCTGACTTTTAACCAAACATCTGGTTTACTCCTGACAGTTTTATTTTTACTTGCATGGTCAAACCTACAGTGATGCTGACATTTAGAGTGCATTATTTTGAGCCATATGCTGCCTCCTTTATCACAGAAGGACAAAGATGTGACAGGAAAAAATTCTAACAAAGCAAACCTACCAAAAAGCCTCAACAGGTGAGTTGCACCATAGATTGCTGACATCTGCTGGTCAGGATGCTCAGCTAAAATCTGAAAAAGACGATCCTAGTGTGAATGTACATTCTGACATTCCAAGTAAAGACTGAAAGTGCTGCACATTAGAAACTAGAGAAATAAGTGAAGTAAAATAAAATGAGACATGTAAGGGCTGACTACTGCAATGTCCTCTCTCCAACAATAAGGAAAAAAAAGACTCACTTCACTATACTGTGGTCTCTCAAATTTGTAAAGAAGTTGGGTGCCCAGCATGACGTTAAAGTACTCCTTTACTCCTGCCATAGTTTCTATCACAGCATCCCTGGATTTGCAACAGAAATATGCCTAATGCTAAATAGTTGCCTATACCCTTTTATTAATCAAATTCACAGTAACCAAATAACAGCACTACTAGCATCCTTTCATATTCATCCAAATACACAAACAGTATTTTTGGGGGAGGGAAAAAAGCTTCAACGGGTGAGTTATACAATGGGGCTTTTCTAGTTAATTCTTTCCATTTGCTGTAATGAATGACCTCTGTATTTTTAGTTCACGATGATAAAAATAATTTCAAATAACTAGATAACAAAATTCAGTGTACGGAACAACATAGAAATCATAAATATTTCCTTCACTAATGTTCAGAGAGAAAAAGCTCCCACTAGTTGCTACTCACTTATTGACATTGCTTTTGGCTGTCTTCACCCTGATGTACTCATCCAAGATGTTGTTGACACTGTTTTTACATGGCAACGACACAAGCTGTAGAAGAGATTGTGGGCCAGGAGGAGAGGGAGGGGAAGCAAAAAGTTTCATAAGTAATGCTCAAACGCAAAAACAGTGACTGATATACATAATGCAAGCGCTGTGAGAAATCCAGTCTGGGATTCACTCTCCCTGCCTTTTCAGGAGCTATGGTTATGAAGCAAACATACGTCAGCCTACTCCCCATCTTTGCTATGCTTCCACAAAAAATACAGCCCTAGCAAGACCTTTGTAGCCATACTCAGGAGAGGAGGAGACTATCAGCTGAACTATAAGGTTTGTGCCCATTACAGGACTCTGCAATGCTTCTGGTCTACAGCTAACTCTAGGGTAACACTGACTTATGTCTCAATATAAATCTTGCATGCATATTAGTATATTTACATGTTTAGTCCCTTGTAGACTATGTAAGTAACTCACAGCACATCAGATCTACCAAAAATTAATGGCAAGTTTAGGTTCTGCTTTCTTACCATTTTTTGACGTGTGATGAGGTCCCAATCATCTACAAGCCATGGCTTCAATTCATCTGGGATTTTAATCTTCACCTCTATCCTGGTCATAAATACTTCTTCCTATCAACAGAATTTAACAGTCAGCTTCTGCTTCATATATTTCGCTTCAAGACCCCACCACCAAAAAACAAAAAAAGCAACCTCTGCCCCAAATACAAAACTAATATAAAAACAGTAGGAAAGGTTTTCAACATCTACATAATATGGAATGACTGAAATCCAAGATAAAAGACTGGAAAAGATGATAGCCCACCCCCTTCAAATCTAGGTCTTCTTCGGTGAAGGTGGAGGTATTTGTTTTACGCTGAGCCAGCAATTAAGGCTGTATCACAGCAAAGCAGCTAGCCTTGTAAACAGATGCCACATGCAGAGAAAGAACAGTGTGTCCAAGATGAGATTTGAACCCAAAACAGCCAATCCTCACTGTATTGATGAAAGGCACTAACCATTGTGCCACTGGACCAGCCTCTCTTCTTCGGTGAAAACATCTTTCCTACTACTACATACATACATGCATGCACACATATGAAAAACAGTTTCTGGTAACACATACCGACTCCACTGTTGCATCCATGCGAGGCCGTTTGCGTTTTGGTTCAGGTGCTGGAGAAGAGGTAGGAGGTACACGTTCAGCAACAGCTGCAGCTGGTGCAATCACTGAAGATATGGATAACGTGCTAGTGGCAGGTATGATTGGTGCTAAAAAAGATGTTGCAAAACAGCATAAATGAGAACCAAAACAACAACAACAACAACAAAAAAACACAGTTTATTATCCAGGAAAGATTAATTTTGCAAGGCTGACACAAAACAGACACTTAGTGGCCATCTGTTTTGATCCATGAGGTGAAGGAAAGGATTAAATAAGTAGTTGTTCAGTTGTGACCGTTTAAAAAACACTCCTGGCACTAATGATACCCTTTAACAGATTTATAGTTTCAAACAAGAGGCACACCTGTGGCTGTGGCACTTTTGTCTTTCTTTTTCTCTGAAGGTGTACTTGGAGCAGGAGTACTTTTCTTCTCCTTCTCCTTTTCCTCTTTATCCTTTTCTTTTTCTTTCTCCTTCTCCTTCTCTTTTTCTTTCTCTTTTTCTTCTTTTTCTTTTTCCTTCTTTTCTGGTTTGCGGCCACCTCTACTAGCTTTTCGTACAGCACTGGAACAAAATTTGTGCATTAAAAGTTAACAAAAACTTTAGTGGTTGGTATTTTATATGTCTACAGTGTCAGTAACTGGAAGCTGCTCCTCATAAATAAATGCTTAGTGAAGACAATGCTCTGGATGTTTGAATGGGAACTCACACCAGCTTTTCCATTGGAAAAATGGGAAAAAATGACAAAGTTGATGAAGCAAATATTTCCTTTTTAGGTAAAAGGAAATAATTAAAAAAAAGTAAAAACTGAAGCATGCTGTCTGTAGTTAAAGCACATGCTAACTGCTTTACCTTTTAAACATTGGTCAAAACAACCCCTAAAATTGTTTTAAGTGGCAAAGCCTCATAGTCACTCAAAAAACAGATGGTAAAATATTAGTTATGGTTTCAGGATTATGGTGTACATTAACACACAAAAAACGGTCTCTGTTGCAAAGCAAGATTGCTTCTGAGAGTTAATATGTTAGCTTGAGACACAATAAACTTACAAACACAAAATATTACTTTTTAATCCATCATTAGGCTTAATAATCTTATATGGGGTCCCTGTTACTTGAAACTTTGAAAAACAATTCTAGAGAATATGTTGATATGAAAATATTATCTTATGAATACTAATGGAAAACCCAATTATTATGGTGTTGGGCAGAAAGTATTAAGGCAGGTTACTGAATCTTCAAGGCTTTTTTTTTCAATGTCAATTGATCCTGTACACTTAATGCTCAGTCTATTGTGAAATTCATAGTTTGTCACTCAGTTCTTCAAGCCTTTTTCACTCCCTTTTCGTTTTCAAGCTTCTTCTCTGTTCTTTTTTCTTTCGTAAATGAACTAGCTCACGCCATTTACTTTCCATAACAAGTACTTCACAGATAAAAAGATCAACCACTATTACATAATTTCCTTCTTCAAATTCAGTATGCCTGGATCTTTTTTCATATTGCTATCAAGTGGTGGTACAAATCTCTCTCCTTCTCTTATTTATTTTTAAGGTTGGTTACAAATGGCTTTGTGGACGTTGGGTTTTCTTCTCTTGGGGCCAGTTGCATGACACATTTCTAATTTTAAACACTTTTAAGCTTTAATTCCTTTTAGAAAGGCACAACAAATTTTCAGAACATTTTTAGAAATAAGAAAATGCTTTTCAAACCAGATTTTTGTTTCTGCAGTACATTTTTTGTGCAGCACGTCTAAATGGCATATGAGCGATTTATGAAAAATAAACAGTTTCTAGATTTCCTTCTTTAAAACAGCTTTAAGGTGTAGAGACATGACCTTTCACTAGCCCTTGGCCCCTAAATCCCCTCCAATTGCAAATGATCTTTAAAATGCTGTTAAATGATTGTTTCATTGTAAGAGAGTTGTTCCCCCTTCTCAGGGGGCCATGGCAATGTTTCTGAAGACAGATGTCTAATTTTCAGAATGCAAACCAAATTGAAACAGTAAACATTCTTTGATATCCACAAATGAGGATTAATGAAGATACATCTCATACTAAAATTTCTTAATTAGTAAATTGCTATAAAGACTTTAAATTAATTACAGCAACCATAGTGTGCTATAAGGAAGAGATGTGTTATCTTAGTGGGACCAGGACATGGTCCAAGGCCCTGTAAGTAACAAGCTGAAAAAATAAATCTGATGCTTACTTTAACAACACAAGAACTGATTTAATAATAATAATAATAGTGAAGATTTTTATAGCGCATATTCACACTCATAGAGAGCATGCTCTTAGCGCTTAAAACGAGGAAGAGACGTAAGACAATTTAAGTAAGACAATGTTCAAACAGACAAGGGGAGAGAGGAAAGACAGAAAGGATGGGATTAACCAGGGGCCAGAAACAATCACATTTTGCAGGAAGTGGTAGATGCACAGAAAATAAGCAGCAGAAAATCTGAGTATCAGGAGAAAAGCCCACAACCAAAAGGCCTAAGGGCCAGCCTCATTGCTCCAATAAACAATGGAATCACGGTGTTACGAAGTTTGCCAGGGAGACTTATTGCACAATGATTAGGATGGTGTTGAAAGAATGTAAGAAAAAGAGAGGGAGAGAGAAAAAAAAGATGTTCAGTCTCCTGATAGTAGTAGTATTAGTACAAAGTAAGATAAGCAATGATATTTATCTAATAAAGCAACTATCAGATTTGCATATATCACCCCATCATCAAGACTTTACTGATGACACAAAGACTGCCTTTATGAACCCTCACTTATTCACTCCCAAATTCAGAGGTGTTCAGGAAAAAAATGTCTGTACAGAATAGACCAAAAATCTAATGGAAAAATATTTAGAACAGTGCCCATCCTTTCAAAAGCATCACTTTGTGCAAGAAAATAATAATAAAAAAATAAAAACCATAAGGGGAAAAGAGGAAGCAATCAGGTTACTCACCTAGTGGACTTGTGACTGATTTTTTTTTTACAAAGGAGGATACATCCTACACCCCCAAGTTTTCACAGTACAAGAGAGAGATTATGTGAATGGTAGTACAGTTTCTTAATCATTTAATTCTACAAAAAAAGCTAGCTGAGGTGTTTTCTACATACATAAATGGAAGTTCATACACACACACACACACAGTGCATGTACACTGAAACTAAGTGCATCCACAGAACACAGCCATGCATGCATGCTTTATGGTAAGTGCATGCACACACTGAACAAAATTAGATATTCAAAACAAAACCCAAATAAAGTGAAAACACAAAGCAAACTTGTGAAAAATAGTTCTAAGCTGTATCAAGATATTCTACCTATTAAAGGGAAATTTATTAAAGTCAGGAGACATGCTGGCTTCAAATTTGTAGGGCAAAGTGAACTGCCACCAGTCAACCAAACTAAGGGGAATGGGTACCTGACCACAGAAGGTTGGGGAGGGTAAGGTAGCAACGGAGAAGAGATGGGTACCACCCTCACAAAAAGCTGGCCCTGAGAAAAGTGTGGTCTCTAACATCTCACTCCACAAAGGTTAGAGGACAACTTTACCTTACCTTGGGAGGACTCCCACTGTAGCACATCAAGATTTAATAAATACTGGGATATCCACATTTCTCCTTTTGTGGCATAGTTTAGCAACTAAAGAGTGGGTAAGGAGGCTTTGAGGGAACACAAAGCAGGTTAATTAAGAAAACAAATATTAAGAGGGGAGAAAATACAAAACCAACAACACCACAATTAAAACATAATTTTGATAAACAATTCTGTCTGAACAGGCATCTTGTTTTGGCTTGGTAGGGGAGTTAAAAGATTAAATTAGCTGCAACGTAAGAGGCAATGTTAAAAATTACTACTACTTTGCTTTTAGTTTTACCCCAAATAATTTTGTGTGCATGTTTGTGTGTGCACAGAGGCATGTTCAAGCTGCCACTAGACATTTTTATGGTCCACCCACGAGTCCCACATGTGTGAGAATGTGTGCGCATGCATGTGTTTGTGCATTACGTAACAAGCTACAATTTTAGACACACTACCTTATCTTCCAGCAAGCTTATGTACAAATCTTTTCAGCTGTCACAATATGTCTATGAAAATGCATCTATGAGCACAATGAGGAATATAAACTATGCATATTGAAAACTCTTGAATATAAAAAATTCTATGGACAAACAGCCTAAGCAAGAATTACTTTCGTTAATTTTTAGAAATATATGTGAGCTGCCATCTTAACATCTAATCCATCTGTTTAAAGTCTGATTGATTTAATCAGGTCTGTTTGGACCAGTGGGTAGACCAAAGGAATGTTCCAAAAGGGCTATCCCTAAAATCTTCTTTAAGAGATGCAAAATAAAAGCCACATCTTCATATGGCTCTATTCAGAAAATTCCAATTTTGCTGGTTAAGACTAAGAAGTGTCAGATCATCAGTTGCATAATACTTGAGGACCCTCACTTTGCCAGGTCTTGGTTCTGCACAAGGGATCGAGTACTCTTGTTGGAATCTGATTTTTCATCATCACTCTCAATGCTGCACTCATCATTATTATCATCGTCTTGCTGCTGGCAGGAGTGTCCCAAAAGGCGCTGGTATGAGGACAAAACCTTCCCACAGGATTCGCAAGCTGAGCAACGGTGTTTTTTCAGCCGGCCCTCAGTGAGAAAGTCTTTTTTGCACTTGATGCATGTGTGGACTGTTTTGCTGGCTGCGGAGATCTCCTTCTTGCCCATTTGAGATTGCTGTACTCTGTGGAGAAGGATGAGGAGATGTGATCAGAAGATCCCTTACACTATAGAAATAATAATACAGAGTGTCACCAACGTATTATTATTTTTGGTCTTGTATGATGCACCGACCGGCAAAATGTGTCACAAAGATTCTTCCACACAAAACACGCTTTTCAACAGGTACCCAAATGATTTTTTTTAAATAATGTCTGTGCCATCAGATGAGTTCTTCTGTTCTCTCTCCCCATCCACCACCCACCTCTCAAGCTTGTTCCCTTTTAATTAGTTGGTTTTCAGTTTTTCCATGGTTTACGTTTGTGCATGCTTGAGTGCACTAGTGAGAAGGAGATGGAGAAACTGGGAATTCCAAGAGTTTAAAATTTGTAACCATATAAGGTTAGATTTTACCAAAGCACAAATTAATATTTCTTTTACTGCTTATTTTTCAAGACAAGGTTAAACAGCACACAACTGATCTTAACAAGGTCATCATGAAAAATAACCATTGAGGTTTACATTTAAAGGAAGGAGTATTTTAACACACTGGCTCCAGCTATTGACAGTAGTTGTCATGTAACCGTTGGTCACTTCCCATTAACACAATAATTGTCAGCATTAACCAGTATATAGCCCGGTTCCAGTGTGTTAGTCTCCTGCAGAAAAATTGTAAGACAATTATGCTGGAGCTTAGTAACAAAACCTATTTGTGTATAACACCAATATTTGTATAGCTTTAAATATCTTTGGTGTGATACTAATGAAGTTCTCAGACTACAACTGACAATAGATTCAAAGAACGTTACCTCCCTATTAAATCTTAAATGAAGAGAATGAAGGGGGGAGGCTCGAGCTGTACAATTTCTTAGTTTTTATCCAGATTCAGCTTTATCCCCATTATTAATAATGAACTTATCCTAATGTTAAAAAAAATCCTCTAAGAATTATTTACCAAATATATTTTATATGATGCAGAAGGTTTTTGGGCAAATAACTGATGTAAATGAATAAACACAACAATACATTGCAGGAAGTAACATTATTCCTCTGCTCTGCTTTTTTTCTCAGGTGCACAAGAGTGATATCTGTGATTAAACAGCAGAGTTCTACTACAAGCCTGCACTGTACTAATAAATTAACAATAAATTATATGATATGCCATTCTTAATGGATCAATTTGTAATCAAGTTTCGAGCTCATTTACATTTGGCACTAGTAATTATTCTATTGATGTTCAGTTCTCTTGATTAAGCAGTAAAATACTTGCAGAAATAATTTATTATGGTATATGTATATATTTTTGTGTGTACTATTAGTAACTGCTGAAGAGTTTGCTTTAACCATGAAAGCCATCATGCAAAAGCTCATAAGCACACATTCAGCTATCCATGTACATGTATTTAGACCGAACATGCCAAACTTCCTCTGTGCTACCACCCCGCCTTCTAAAAAAAAAAAAACAACAACCCCAAAACAAATAAGATTAATAAGAGAAACTATTATTTAAATAATGTAACAGGCTCTAATCATGTTACTATAAGAGACATTGAAATAATTGTATTGAAAATAACTGCTGAAAACACCCAATAAAATCTGTGAAATTTTGCATGTCTTAAATTGACCATTATATAAGACTGCTAAGAAAATAAGCCAGCCAAAGACCCACACACATGCAAATGCATGCAAGTGCTGATACACATGCATGGACCCGCGCGCGCGCACACACACACACACACAGAGTCATAGGAATGATAAAAAGAAACAGAAAAATCTCAAGTGAGTGTGAGAAAGAGGGATAGGGTAAGGGCGAGGGAAGGAGGAGGAGGAGTGATAAAGTGAGAGAGCGCTGTTAACAATTCCCATTTAAAGTTTTACCAGAGTCCAACATAAAACTAAGCTGTATGACAGCTTAATAAACCTTATCACTGTCATTAGTTTGCAACACAAATTTATTTCCCTTTTAAGCACATTAATGTTGGTTGCGTTATGTGACAAAATCATTACTTTCGCTATTCTGATGATGCAAACAGTTGATAATGACCACTATGAAGCAGCATGTGAGGATTAAAAATAGGCTCTAGAGAGGGAAAAAAACCGATCAGAGGAATATTTGTGAGAATAAGTTAATTCTGCATGTACAGAATGAGTACTGTACTGATCCCACAGAGTTGACCTGATTACATGCAAATGATTCATTGTGAACATGTCTTTATTTGATGGGTTTTATCTTGCTAACAGAATACAAGTATTTGCTCAGATTTTGAAATTCATTTGAAATTAATTCTGCACTCTGGTAAACCTTTAACGGTCTCGCATTTGGCACTTTTTTTTACCCCTAATGACTGCATAAAGCATAATTTCCCCAAATCTGAATGAATACATCCTTTCCATTCTTAAGATACATGCCCATAAACATCACCAGGCACTGAATATTGTCAAACATGCCATGTTCGCTGGTATGCTTGTTTCACATATGGTCCTAGCCTTCCCACTTGAGGAAGTTTTGACAGTTGATGTATGCATGTATAATTCTGTGTTGCTGACTTGTCTTTCTGTGCACAGTGATATCTACTCATGCATCTCAAAAATGAAAGGAGGTGTTCACCCAGATTCACATAGTTCTTGCACTGACCTTTACTCAGTCACCAGAAAAAAAATTGCATCCCACTTGACCTTTTACATAGTGTATGTTCTAAAACCATAATATATGAAGAGATTTGTGGGAATAAGCAAGAATTTTAAAAGAATATGCTTGCCTGGTCCTTTATGACTATACATCATCCAGCATACCCTTGCAAGAATTATTGCATGCTTTAAAAATGTTTCCTTTATTGAAAATTGCAAGCATTATAGCTTTTTCTGTCCTATTTCTAACTATACCAATTTTAAAGATCCTTCTGCATGAACTAAACATGTTTGTCATCAATCAATGTAATGTTACACATAACATACACTGAGACTCAAAACTGTGCAGCAGTTATCTATTAGTATTCAATTGTTTATTCCCACAGCCTCTGAATAGCATTCATGACTGACCAACCAAAAATTTGTGTGCACTTGACTTTTTAATCCAACAAGATAGTCACAATTTAAACTGGCTCAATTTTTAAACTATGTGTAACATAAATTGCCCTCAATACAATTTTGCAAATGTAATACAACCAAACTAAAAGTAATTTTTTTCACTGCTTTTCTCTTGATACTGTTCAGACAGAAAATTGCAAATGAAACATCCAACTTAAAAAAAAACAACCCTGCAAATCAAGAGAAAAAGACAGAACAAAAAACAAAAACAAAATTTATTGTTCATTACTGTCAGCAGAAAGAGCAAAAAGGAAATAGCAATTATGCATGAAAAGCTCAAAATATGAGATGGCATGCAGCAGCCATAACTAGCATTACATTTTACATGAAATAAATAGAATTATTCAAAGGCTACTTCAAAATGTAAATGTAAGGGTGCTTCTTAACAGATGTCCTTATATGAGAAAAAAAAATTCATACCTGTTAAACTTTAAAGCCTTCCCCCTGATTTTTCAACTTGCAAGCTGCACACACTAATTTGTGCATACCAATCTTTTTCTAAAAATACTTAACAGATCGACTCCCCTGTGTTTGCATGCCTGTGTTTGTGTATGGTGAGTAGCTTCTAGCTAGAGCCAGATGTAATATAGAGATATTTATTATTATTGTCTGAATTTCCAAACGGCTTTTGGAATAACAAAGTGGAAGGAAGGACACAAGCAAAAAAGTCTCACTCACCCATGTGCTTTCATCAGTTCTTTCTGCTTCTGTAGTCCTGCTTCATTGCACTTGAGGACACGGCTCTCTGGCACCCATTCATCCCAACTATAACATGTAATAAATCCTGCTTCATCTTGTGCAGCACAACATATGGATAAGCCAAGACATGTCTACAACAAGCAGTGCATGTTTCAGTGCACACAACATTGTTCTGTTTGTTTACTGCAGTGCATAATGTGCCTAAATAACCTCACAGCAAAGTATCTTATAGACTACTATATTTATCCTTTCTTGTGTACTTAGTATGAGAGAGTGTGTGCGTGTGCATCTGATGTGCCCAATCTGTTGAAGATGACCCCTTTTACGTTTTACAATTTTACTACTTTCGCAACGTCACTAAAGTGTCTCTGTAGAAATCATTCATATGTTGTATAATTTTTCAATAATCTGGTATTATTGTACTGTTTGATGATATTTATGTACAGTCAAGAATTATGTTTAAGTGACAACATAAATCAGACACTGATCCAGTAGCTGCACTTTTGTTTATCGCATGCACAACAGGAGCAGCAGACCATTTGTTAAACGACAGAACATTCTTATTTACTTTAGGTAATTTAATAAAAAAGAATGTAAAATGTGCACTGTTTGGGGTGGGGAAAGGGCATGGAGATGAGGATAAGGGATATATTTTATGCATTAAACCTTTTCAGAGCTTATATTTACAGTGTCATTTACAAAAGTGTGCACCACACACAAAACAATGACATTTATAACTGATTAAATAAATAAGCAAAATGATGACACTTAACAGACACATCATTTTCCTGCTGACTCTTGTGGGAAATGGGGAACTGGAGTTAGCAACCAGCACTACATTATGGCAGAGGACCTGGCCTTGTAAGCATTTGCCATATAGTGAGAAAGAACATCATGCTCAAGATTAGATCTGAACCCATGACATTGTTACTTTACCCTTACTCTATCAGTCACAAGCACTTACTGTGAAAGTACTAGATTTCCCTGAGCTAACATACACCAACACAGATAACCATCCGAACAAACATTTACTCCACTTCCTTGTTTTTTTTCATAATTGCATGATGGAAGTAGCAAATGAATGAAAAGGGTGATAAAAAGGCCAAAAATGAGCAGGCAAAAAACAACTATAAAATATACAGAAAGTCAAACAAATCTTACTTTTTGTTCCAGCCATTGTAGTGTATGTGGTAGCGAACTTGTTTGTCTTTAACCTCACATTTCACACACTGTAGACAGATGTGCATATGTCAAATAAAACATGAAAAAAATATTTTTTAACTGTTAAAGGTTAACCCAAGAATGAAAATAAAGGTTGGTACCAAGTTATCAGAACATACAGCTGTTATGAGTTCGTTACAAAAATGTTTCATTTGATCAGTTTTTTTTTTTTAAAGTTTAGATGAGGTTCATCTTTTGAAAGTTGGGTTGATTTGACTGTTGGAGCTGTTGACTGGTGTTGGGACAATTTGGTCATGCCAGAGGTTGATCTGACTCTGGGGTAAGATAGTTTGGAACTGAAGTGACTGCCTCCCTTGTGACGTCACAGAAAAAGAAGTCTTGACATCTTTCCAAAAGGTAAGAAGTGAAAAGTTCAATTTTGTAAATTAGAACAGAATTTTTCCCTTAGATTTTAAGAATTAATATCCTTTAAGTAAATAATTCCCCTCAATTTAAACTAATTTTGCACTTGGGTTATCTTAAATGTTTACATTAAACACTTTGCATTTCCCCACGCATAGGCAAGCTCTATGTGTTTTACAAAAGACAAGGGGGAGTAGCTAATGATGCCATATGACAGAGACAGGTATCATGATCACGCAAACATAGATACACACACATGCACAGTAAACATTGCTATGAATATAAAGTAATGTAGAGATAGAAACAGAAAGGACAAGTCATGATAGACTGATTACAGTAGATATTTCTGAAAGAGATGTTTAAGTCCAGACTGGAAAGCTTGTATGGAATTCCAAATACTAGGGCCAGAGAAAGAATAAGTGATGGCCAAACCTCTCCAGTCTGATATATGGAACAGTGAGAAAACCAGCATGGGAAGAGTGAATTGACCTACCAGGCTTGTAAAGCAATTCAAGACAGATTAGGCCAAGGCCAAAAACAACATGATAGGAAAGTGATGTTGAATTTGATGAGAGACTGAACTGGCAGGCAGTGCAGATCATGCAGAAGCGGTGCAACATGATCAGCCTTCCACTTCTGAAATATAATGTGAAAGAATTGTTCTGAGTTCTCTGGAGCTTGTTAAGCAGGAAACCCCATGAGCAGAGAGTTACAATAGTTAAGCCTGGGCAATACAAATGTGACCATAAGCTGGTTGGTGGAAGCAAGAGATGTCTAATGTGGCTGATCCTATGGACTTGCAGACTGAGAAAGATTCTTAAAAGATAATATGCATAGAAAATTACTCCTAGGTTTCTGACAGACTGGGAATGAGTTAATGGTGGATCCAGAAAAAAATAAGTGATGTGGACAGAGGTAGATGTTATTCATAGTTAACAAGAAGAAAGAAAATTAAATTTATCAACATACTTAAATGCCCCACAAAATTTATGACAAATATCATCCATGGTTGTTATTTATTTTTTCAACAATTAAAAGAAAGAGTTAGTACATAAAAGATGTGTTTCCATATATGACCAATTATAGGTTTGGTTCTTACCTTAGCTTCATACAGAAGAGGACCATGGAAACAAAGAACTTTTTCTCCTGTTGTAAAATGATAATAAAAAATCAAGTTTTTGCTGGAAAAAATTGTATCTACTAAAATAAACAAATTATTGTGTTAACATTTATTGCACACGATATTCAAAAGTGCTTTTTTTTAGATTTGTCCTTATTTCTTTCAGGTGTACATTTGCACATGTGAACACATATAAAAATTTATTCATACAAGTAAACATATACAGACACAAAGAAACAATCATTCACCTTAATTATTGATAAGAATATGACCAATCTATCACCTCTAATAAAAGTATCAACAAGAAACAGAGGTACAGCACGCAGAAATGAGCATTTCTACATCTCATGTATTGATGCTAAAATGGGAAATCAACATATCAAGAACTGCCATATAGTCTGTATAATTTTATTTGATGTGCATGTCATTCCTTTCTGTCAGTGTTACTCACATTTACCGGTTTAATTATTTTAGTGGCTGTACTGCTAACACTAGCTCCTCTTGTTTTATCTGTAATATTTAAAATCCCGTCCCACAGTCTAAATGCCTTGCTTGGGCTGATGTGTGACATCATGGCTAAATCACACTTACCGTAATCAGTATAACCTTCCTTTAAATAATTTTAATATGTTTCTAAGTGTCTAATTAAAACAAGTTTATATAATCCTATTTTCCTGTTGTTTCTTCAATTCATTGCAAATTTTCCAGCGTCTAAAATGGTACATGCTTTCTAAAAGTCACGCAGCGGCAGAATTATGAGAACGGCAACGTTTACAAACATGGAGCGAGCATTAATTACAGTGTAAAGACTACCTTCTTGAAATTTGGTTTTCGGAGGCATTTCCTTTCACAAAATAAAAACAAGACCGCGTTTTATCTCTCTCTCTCTCCACCACTTCCTGTGCGTTCTGTTATGACGCATCAATTTCTGTGTAGTACGTCATAATACAGCAATCACAGCACGGAGTTGGTATTTTGAGACGTCAGTGCGAAAATACAATTTAATGCTTTGTAGGTAAATTACGCCTATTATTACGATACTATTAAACGTATTCAATTTATTTTGCCAATCTCAGACTTTGATATACATATATCATGTTTTTCTTAATTTACCCCGTGTTCTGGGGTCCTGTTTAGTTTCTCGTGCATGTTGTTTTTGTAAACGAAAAACGTTTGAAATTCATATAAATATAACAGTTTCACTACAGCTTGTATTTCTTATTTACCGTTAACATGCCATAAAAGTGTTTCTACTGTTATCGCACAATAATGATGATTTTGGTTTCGCAAATTAGGCCTATTTAAATCAAAATAATAATAATAATATACCTAGACCATATAACACGTTTTCCTCTGGCTCAGGCAATATATCGCGAAGCTGGCGCTTTCAAAGTAAAATAATTTACATGTAGATATTATAATAAGTAAAAATATCTACACGTTCTTACTAGAATGTGAATATGGAATTGGCCAATATACTTCACCAGGCTATAAACTGCAATTTCATGTAGAATGATGATAAGTTTCTTTGGAAAAGTTACTAATGCTTTGCTTATTGCGTTATGGACACGTAAATGATTATAATGTATGGCTCTTTGTCATGGTTTGTATCACACAATATATCACTATATCAGTCCAAAACATAATAAAAATTAAAATTATAAACTTAGGGGAAAAAAAGGAACAGGTGACACAAAAGCAAAAGCGGTAGAAAAACTTCATATTAGATATAAATATTTGTTTCAGATGGTGAAATAATGTGCTTGGACTAAGCTGTCTGAACCATGGAACACAAAGTGAAGCAACGCTCTGATGAGTGGTTTAAGCTCCGCAAGAGTGTTTATATTACAGCATCAAAGTTTGGAGATGCTGTAGGGGTAGGGCTAGGAAAGCCATTTGACTTTTTTCAGTCACTTATGTTGCCAGATGAAGATGCAGAAGATGAATTGCATGCTAGTATGCAAAGTGTAGAGCAGCTGATTAGAATAGAACATGGTAGGAGAATGGAACTAGTTATACGAGAGGCATATGAACTTCTCACAGGTAATAATTTTTTCTGTTTGTAAGACTTAGATTTTATTTTTTGCATGGGCGTGCAAAAACATTTTGATAGGGAATGCATGAGAGGCGTGCTTTTGAAAATTGTTCAAAGTGTTCTTAAGGTTGATTATAAAGGTCTTAAGAGCTGCATTAGAATTCTTGTCTTGCCTTGTGCACACAAAAATGTATCAATTTACAGTTCGCCATCTTGTTAATATATTGGCACTTTAATGAACAAGAGGAGATAATCACCCAGTCTCAGGTTTCCACTTTAAACTTGCAGTGTTTTAATTTTTAAAAATAAAAAATCTCTGGTATAACATTTTCATAATAATTTCTATTTACAGGTTAGCCAAAAAAAAAAAATAATCATCCATTCATTCATCTCTTGACTGGTACCTCTTGTTAGGAAGAGTACATGGATAGATAACAAAGCCTGCCACTCAATGATTTGGTGTTGACTGTTACCAGTTGGTGATTTTGAAATTTTACTATGATTACAGGGAACAGAGTGTTGGACTCAGGATTTTGGATTCCATCAAAAGATGACCCTATGCATGGTCTGGTCGGTGCTTCACCAGATGGTCTGGTGGTTGATGGGTCTGATAGCTCCAGGATTCTGGGTTTAGTGGAATTTAAAGCCCCAGTGCACAATTTATTCAGCAAATCTGATAAGGTACCCGGAGGAATTCCTCGCCATTATATGGTGCAGGTATTGTGAATTTCTATATGCATATCTATTGTTTTAATAATAACATTATATATGCTTATCCCTGTTTCACAATGAGGACACAATAATTGAATTCTAAAGATTTTGTTTTTGAATAGGTAGAGGCAGTCGGCATGTTGACAGTCAAAGAAACACAAAAGAACAGGAAATATGTTTTTAAACTTCTTTCTGTTGCATAATATCTCAGTTTCTGTGCAAAATCAATACCCTAACCTGCCTTTGTACATCATTTCCATAACTAGCTCCCTCTTAAAAAATATGAACCTCTGAAATTGGTTTGAAAAAAAATCTCATTTAGTGGTAAGCTGTAAAGTTGTGTAGCAGATGTAGGCAGTGCTTTTGAAGATTATTTTGAACATTTTGCATGTTCAGTATATGTACATCTATTCAGTATATGTACATCAGCACAAAGGAGGTTTATACAACCAAAGAAAACCTGTTAAATAAAGATCTTTCCATTTTTGATCACATTGATTGTGACTGCCACCCTTGCATTTATCCATTGTCCTACACTGTCCTCCAATTGATGAATAACCTAAATTTTTATTTTCAGTGGTTAATTTGTAAGGCAGTTGTTTCCTTGACATTTTGCAGATCATTTGTAGATGTAAGTGTTATGAAGGAAAAGTATGAAGGATGATTCAAATACACTAGAATAAGCCAGCAATTATTCCCATAATAATGGAAATAGGGTGCCTGCTATTCGGAGGTTTGTTATCTAAACCATTTTCCATAACCGTTTACTCTTGGATAGTAAAGTTTGACTGAATATATGAGAAGCGGAGAGGTAGGGAGAAGACAGATGTAACTGTTTATGAATTCAGTTGATAATCATTTTCCAATATGTGTGATTTAGATGCAAGGTCAAATGGCAGTCTGTGGTGCCGCCTGGTGTGACTTTATGGCTATCTGCACCAAGACAAGGCAGGTGATGCTGAAGCGTGTATTTTTTCAGCCACGATACTGGAGTCATATTTCTTCAGCCGTCAAACAGTTCTGCTTTGCCATGCAGGTAGGCCAGAATGATGTAACTAGTCCACCTCCCCCCCCCCCAAAAAAAAAAGAATTGTTCATAATTTCAGCAACATAGAAAGATGTTCAGCATGCGTATGTCTTGGCACATTAAAACTGTCTTGATGAATCCTCCTTATAATATTTTTGATTATGTGATGAAGTGTTTCAAAGTACAGTTGTCTGCAATAGGCTGCAGTATCTGTGTATCAGGGTCCTTCTGAGCCATCATCAATCCATCGTTGAACTTGTCTATGCCTAAGGCTAAGGAGGCAAGGTTCATTGTGTAGTCTGCTTGTTTTTGCTTTAACTTAATTAAAGAAATCTAGATAATATTTGTCATACAATTTTGCAAGGTCTTTATGCACACACTAGCTGCAGAAGAAGCATCCTCGCAAGATGTTGAATGCTTCTGTATTGCTGTTGACAATTCTTCGGATGCAGCAAACACAGTTTCAGAAACCCCAAAACTTGCTCCTCCTTACATGCTTATCGCTGCCCTCAGAGACCACTCCTAGTGTTTTTTATTAGAGAATCCATCGCTCTTGTCCTTACTTGCCATTGAGTTTCACAGAGGAGATTTATATTTAGTTCAGATCTTCTTCTTGCTTTCTTTGTGTGGTCTCAAATAACACCTGATGCTTTGGTGACAATGTGATAAGATGTATTATTTCTAGGGCAAAATTAAGTGCAGATCTTATAACCTTGATCTATCTTGCCATCTCCTGCATTCACTGATTGGGCCAAACATTAGAAATGGTTGATGGAACCTTAAGTCTGAATTGCTTTGCAAGTCCAGAAATGGTGCCTTGAAGCATGCTTTGCACCATCATACACTTGGCCTCTGCTCTTTTTGACTGGGAGATTCGGCCGTATCAAGCTTTAAGTGAAGAAAAGATAGTTCCTGCTGAAGTATTGGTGCCTCCTGTACTTCATGCTGCTGCGTTATCCATCTTATGATTACTCTCTGAAATATATTGTTTCATCTGCAGCGATTGCATCTGCAACCATTCTGCTTGTCTAAAAACCTCCAAAACAGAGTGCAGGATAGAGAATACCATTATCTGGGTAGTTTCATTCACATTTTCATTGGACAAGTAACTTACATCTTCTGTCCATTTGTGATTTGCGCTCACTAAAGCAAATCTTTGTATACAGATGAAGGTTGCCCTCATCATCATTGTGACCATAAAGACTGACAAAACAAAAATTTAAGGCTTTTTATTTTATTCATGAAGCTTGCCAGATGTTTTTGGAATTGAGATGGGTATATATGACCATTAACTGAAATCCCTAATTCTGTGTCATTTTGTCACTAACAGCAGCACAATGTGCAGAAGACTTTTGGTGGCAGTTGCTAGTTGTTTATCAAAGCTGAAGCATTGTTTTTCACATTGTGCCCTGTCAGAACATAAAAAAATTTTTTCCTTGGTATCAGCAGTGGATAATCTTATTTTGTACTTGTGTCTTTAGCTCAGAAGAAGTAAGCATGAAGTCCATGAAGAAGTAAGCAAGACACACAAAACCAGAATACTGGCTTGCATAGAAGATAGCCGGCTAAGCTTTGTTTCAGGTTCCTTCTAGCATTTTGCATCTGCAGAAGTGAGCTTCTTCATAACCAGTCCCTGTTTCTCACACTAATACGAACAGCCTAGTCACACAGAACATGTTGTGCTGTATGTAAATAAATAAGGGAAGAAACTGTTGATATCTGTAGGAATTGGTCTTCTATGAATTACTTCCCTTAGGGAGCTAAAATGGTCAAGAGCCATGTTCGAGACGTTGCTTATAAATGTTTAAAAGAGGTTTAAAATGGTGCGTCAATGATAGTTGTCTTTATTTTAGGTTAGTAGGTGTAAAATATTAGAAAATATTTGCTTTTCTTTCATGTGGAATGAGTTATTGGCTTTGCTCCTTTTTACTTCTCTGATCTAATACACTCCAAGCAGGCAGCTCCATACTTCTGCAGGCAGTAGCCTCCTCTCTGTACCCTGATTCATGACAGGCGCATTTAGTGAGTGCATGCTTTATGGAATCCTCTACCTTCTGTAATCACCACCATCAAACAACTGAATCATTCAAATAAATACTTAAAGACATTTTCAAGGAACATCTAGAGAATTAGATCACAGATTCAGCATGGGCTTTTGTTCCAGATCATTTGGAGCTTTTTTGTAAAAAAAAAAGTTTTGTCTATTTATTGAAGCATTTGATGTGTAACTTTAAATGTTTATTGGTCAGTACTCCAGATCATTTGGAGCTTTTTTGTAAAAAAAAAAAGTTTTGTCTATTTATTGAAGCATTTGATGTGTAACTTTAAATGTTTATTGGTCAGTGCTCAGAACATATCCCAGTATTGCGGCAGAGCACTATACATACAATCATCATCATCATCATCCAGATAAAGCTGCATTACCATCCTCTCACCCTATCCTCCATCTTGAAAAGTACAGACTGTGCTGTCATATACATTTGCTTCATTTATTATTATTATACGTTACAAAACCCCTCAGCATTCTTGTGACAGGTTTGCTCGGCCTTGCTCAGCAATGTATTGGAGTAAGCTTTGAGGCATGGAGGAAGGAGAAAAGTTGTCCAAACATACATATACTACTACACAAAGCACAGGCAGCCACTAAGGGGTAGGGGTGAGCAAGATACCCTGACAAAGTACTTTAGTGACAGAAACAGTACATAAACATAAGACCATCAACACATCAGGAATGTAAGCTGATTGCCTGTGCAGTCCTAATACTAATGACCAGCCCTCACTCCCTTTCTGTTTGAGGCTAGTGTTGGCATTGTTTTTGTTTTTGATCTTCATTTTTTTTCACTCCTTTTAAAAGTCAAACATCCACCAGCATAACCACTAGGGAGGGTAACTGAAATGGTGTGTGCTTCTCGCCCCCCTCCCTAGAGCCAAACCATTTTTCCCACCCTAATGTAGAAATTGGCTTTGAAGAGTCCTACAAAGAGAATTGTTATGTTTTTTTCTTTATTTTCTTTCTTTAGAGGTTTTTTTTTAAACTCTTCAGCACTTTGAAGAAAGGGGTTTATGGCAAAAAGATTTATCATAGCAAGATGCAGAGTGAGAGTATGTTTCAGATAGTTCACACTATTTTCTTGGTCATATCTAAATGAGCATCTACCAAATTTCAGTTTTTGTTTTTCAGGAAGCTGAGATAATGAAAGAACTGGGGCGTGATGTTACAAGCGGCCCATTTGCGGTGCAACTCCGTCGACAGACCATGCACAGTGGCCCATTTCCAGCAGAGGACATTATTACTGTGGAGAATCTACTGACTTGCATGTCACCAGCTCTTTTTCGTGGACCTACACGCAAACTGTTGTCATTTGATGTCCTTGTGGGCAATCCTTATGTGCTACCCTGCAGTCTTAGCAAATACAGCTATGATCTTCTCACTAAAATTGATGTAGAGATTGGCCAGAAAGCATCTGTTAAGCTGAAAGCAACAAAAGACAGAGGTGGAGGCATTCAAAAACCTGTGTTTTGTGATGTTTCTGTTGCAGAAGAGGTGGTCATCCCTGATTCACCAGATAAAATTGTCAAATATGCAAATTATTTGTTTGAGAGTCAAGATGACTTGGGGGACACAAACAGTGACAGAAGACATGAAAGTGAAGATGAACTTCAGTTGGTAGAGAAGTCCAGTGACATTCAAATGACTGGACAAAGCTCAGAAAAAGAAAATTGTTCTGTGGGAAATAAGAGTGAAAGTGCTTCTCAGCAGGAGATATCTGTTGAGATAAGCTTGTCGCCAGCTGCTGATCAGTGTGCTAGCAGTCAGGCAGAGTCTAGTCAGAGCAGCTCAGCTGTTATAGTCCCCACAGCTCTATCTGCATTGCCAGAAGCACCTCTGGTCAGAAAAATTAGACGTCCACGTAAGACAGAGGCACAGACATCTGTTCAAGCGAGCAGACGGATGCCTGCTCCCTCCTCTGTGACAACCCCTCCACACTCTTCAGGGTTGACACCTGTGCAGGTCGCATTATCAGAGGACACAGAAAAGTCTTCAGCTGCAGTTGTATTGGTAAAGCAGAGTGCAAAAGATGAATGGGAGGCAGCTGCAGTGGGAAGATCTTTACCAAAGACAGCTGCAGAAATTATCACTGAACCTAGTGCTGCACTTATCTCAATGACCATCAGTTCACATTCATCAGTCCAGGACACTTTGCCCATGGCTGCACAACATTCCCAAAATGCAACAGTGGGAGAAAGAGAAGCGTGTGCAGCAACTTCTTGTGGTGTGAGACTGCCAATCATTCATACTCCTCAAACAGCCACACAACCATTGACTGCCCAAGACTCGCTTCCACCTCAGTCTGGTAAAACTGTCTCAGCAGATGGCAACAGATCAGGCAGTCTTCTTGAAGAGAAAGAAGAAGTTTTTATGAGAGCAGATAGCAAACTTGGTAACAAACAGGAAACCCAAGCTCAATCTATGACTGTGAATAGCCCAGATGGGGACATCTTAATCCCTGGCTTGACCTTGCTATCAAAATCAGAGCAAGATGCAATACCTGCATGTCATAGTCTTACCCAAAAAGACACTGCAGACAAAAAGTCCAACTTGCCTGAACACATTTCCTCTTCAGCAGGAGACGATGTCAGTAAAAGTAGCAAGATTGAGGATGTGAAGGAAATACTATTGGATTCTTTTTCAACTGAGAAATCACTGAAGCGACCATTCCCTCAGAGAGCCAACATGCCGGAAGAAGAAGCCAAGAAAATCAAAGAGGATAAAGTACCGAACTTTGTAAGTCACCCCACTCGCATGTCCACGGAGGATTCAGTGTCTGCTCTTGGACAGCGAAGATCGGTCAATGAGGAACGAAGAACATCCCTTGAGGAGCGAAGCCCTTTGAAAGACCAGATACACAGGCCATGGCTGAATAGACTTGACAACAGAGCCTTCCAGCAGGTTCCTGGGAGGGACCCAGAAAGTTCCTTTGGAAGGGCTCTCGAGAATGAGCATGGGCCTGGGCCATTTCGAGGTCCTGAAGATAGTCATATACCCAGTCTGCTGAACATCAGAGTTGGTGGTGGTGGAAATCAACGACCCTTGCCATATGATAGAGACTCAGAAAGAAATCAAGCCAAGCTTGAGCGAAGCTTCCATTCAAGCAAGACATTTGATCACCAGCGCATGGTTGCAGAGGAGGATTTTGGTCGCCGGCCAAATCCTAATCTTGACCACCGAGTGCCTGGATTCTTGCATGAGTTTGAGGGACCTAGACGGAACCTCAGGGAACACTTGGGACAGCTGCCCCACAGAGATGTTCGTAATTTAAACTTTTTAGGTGTTGACATAAGTGCTGGGATAAGGCAAGAGATGGGACAGGTGTCCGAGAGGTGGAGAGATGGAGGAGCATTGCGGTTAGATAGTAGATCAGAATATTTGTCTCGGGATATGGAACCTGGTAGAGGGGGCTGGATAGGACCACCTGGCCCTCAGTGGCAGTCAATGCGACAGATGCTTCGGACACAGCAGCCAGCAGACTTTGGGGGGCTGAGAAGCGGCTGGGTGGGAAGTCAGCAACCGCCTGATAATTTCCTAGGTGTTCGTCGACCTTTTGATATGCATTCTCAGCGTGATTTTCCAGAAGGAAGGGAACGATTAAGCCAAAGAGGTAACGAAGGAGAGTTTAGACCAGATACTATTAGGAATAGTGCGTTCCGTGGATTCCCGCCTGGACGACGACCATCTGAATTTTGATTTAATTTCATAAAGCAGATTTAAGCTAGGGAAGTCATAGAATTATCTACTCAGCTGTTAAAGTGCAAATAATCTGCAGTCCCATCTTTGTGTAATTTCAAATTATACATGGAGTCATGAGGGTAACAAATTCAGACCCTGTTAAACTTATTCAGGCATAGAATTCTTTGTTGGGATCTAGAGAAACATTCCATGCAGGACTATCTCTACCAGGAACATGCAGTGTTTATATTGTTGTGAATCTGACTGAAAACAGGTGATTGCTTTGTTATGAAGTAAAGCCTTTTCATTTATATTTCACATACAATACTTTTTTCTACTTTGTTGAGTCATGTTTTTGCAAAGCCTGTTAAGGGACATATATATGAAGTCAATTAATTGCATATGTTTCTTGATGTTGTATTAATAGGTTTCTGCTTTATGGATTGTTTTTGTAATGATTTGTGTCTTCATTGCACCCTTTGGTGTAGGTATATAAGTAATAATAAAATACATTGCCCATTCCCTAACTTGTAAAGCAGCAATATATTAAGCACTTGAGCACAACTGCAACGCAGACCTTGCACTTAAGCTCTGGTAAATTTGTAGATCTATCACTTTAGCTACATACAAACAAGTCACCTTTTTTAAAATTAAAAGTTTCAACTTTTGAAAATGATTTGTTTTTACATTTATGTAAACGAATTGAATCTGCTTCTGAACCCATTGTGAAGAACATGTTTTGCTTTTTCAGGGGCTGCAATACATTGTTTTGCAAATAGAAGACATGCACTTTATTTTTGTAACCAAACCAGGTAACTTTGTGACCTGATACAAAATACTAGTATCATTCAGGTACATTCAGACAGATTGTGGTACATAGGTAGCTGTATGTTTGAATGTGCTAGTAAGTTGACTGCCATGGCTGTTGCATGCTGATTTGTATGACTGTAGTACCATAAGTATACAACCTGTCTGTGCTAAGTAGGGCAGATATGTCCCCAAACAGTGCCCTGAGCTTGCAGTCTGCACCTGCATGGCTGCAGGAGCTTAATAAATGAACTGAAAAATTTGAGAAAGCATGTGTTGAAAGAAGTCACACAATCATGCATGCCTACATCAAGTAAAATCTTTTAAAAGAGAAAAAAAAACTTTCCTGCTGGTCCTTTCTAGCTTTGTATAATTTTATTTTCAATATTTGCATATGAATAGTCTACCCCAGTGAGAATCATAGCATACAATACAAATCACTGCCTTCAGTGTAGTAAATCTTGCTACATTTATTTGCCACAGAACAGACTGCAAAAAATAATTTTTGGTTCCAAGGTGTTCTAATTCAACTTTTGCAATTATACAAATAATGTACCATTACTTGGTTGGAACAGCTCTGCACATGAACTGGTGGTGTAGCAAAGAAAAATGGCATATATCTAACATTAAACACTTAAAAAATTTAAATTATACCTTTTAAAAAAAAACCTTTCCTAGAACAGACCTAATGACAACATGACAATAACATTTATTAATAATCTTTATAATAGAAGTGAATGTATAAAACAAACTTTCAGAATCTATACTAAGATGACAACTTTTTTAAAGGTGTGTAATGTATATTAAATTTATAAGTATAAATTTTTGTTCTCCACAATGGCACAAAACAAAAAAAATTGTAAACCATATTCTGCAACAGAAAGAATGATTCATAAAGTAGCAAATGGCTGGAAATGTAGAGGGTAACTTCTAACATCAACAAAATTTCATTCAAAGTCGTGTAAATATTGATGTAAAATAAGCACCTCTCTGTATGCCGGAAATATGACCAAGCACAAAAAGCAAAATTGCCACGATAACAAATGGCCTTTCAGAAAGGAGTGCATTGTGCGACAAATCATTTTTTAATTTGGTTTGACTGGTGGAGTTTTTAAAGCATGGAAAAGTTAACAGTTTCTTTCAGACTTGTCATAATATGTAGTCCTTGGACAACACTAAAGCTATAGACTAGTGCCTTAAAATCACCAGCTCAGTACCCATAAGCAGGCGATGTGAAAAAAAATAATGTTGATTTCTGTGCAAAGTTGTAGTAATATCTGACAAGTGGTGGTGTTGCATACCTGATCGATGGTGTTGAAGGTAACTGTTACATTTACCACTATTTTACAAGGTTGAAAAGCCCAGCTGCAGGAAAAAACAGCCTACACCTCTTGTAGTCAACAGAGGTGGTATTATAAAATTATAGTAACGACATGTTTATGAGGTGTTATCACAGTTGCTAAGTTGCTCAGAGGTTACTTGGCAATAAATTAGAAGCAGCGGACAAACTTATGTACAACCCTGTTCTGCTCACTCCTTTAAGTGGATCGACCTTTAGTATCAGGGGTGAAAAAAGTCTGCTAATTTTTCCAGCTTCAGATTACTGGAAAGGGAATCATGCTAAACAGTTCACAGACTCCCATAGCTATAAAAGACGCTAGATTGCCACTAACAATAATAACAATCAAAGTTGTCAGAATTAATGTGATGGGCAGTTTTAAATTGCTTTCTTTGGAAAGCTTACACCAGATTTTGAATCCTTGCCTAAAAACAAAACACACCCCCCTCCCCCTAAAAAACACAAAACGAAAACAAAACCACAAAGATATCCCAATCGTCTTGCCTGTAATTTACATACAGAAATTTGCAGACAAATACTTGTCAGGAATGATGCAGTTACATGAAAAAAAGAACAAAAAAATACATGCCCTAAAAACATCCTTTGGTGGATAACCACAAACCTTAATGACACATATTAATATGACAATCTAATATTCTACTCGTCTTGCCACACATTCTGTTGTCTTCAATTTAACCAAACAGAAAAATTAGCACAAGGCAAAGCAAAGTGGGCTGATTTAAGTGCCAGGTGATGTGGATAATTAATAGATCGGAGCCACCTGACTACAGTTTCACCGGTGTTATTCAAGTGGGAATTAGTTAAGGGCAACATAGAAGAATAATTACGGGCCCAAAGAGATGCAGATGTATGGTGAGTGAACAATGAATGAGGGGACAGCATGAAAAAGGCTGCAGGAAGCAAAGAAGCAAATATTTGTGTAGGGTAGACAAAGGTAATCTGGACATGCCTACATAGAAAACATGTAGTAGGGCATTATAGTAAAAAATGAAGTACCTGATTTAAGTTACTGAACAGGTATAAGACTGTAATGGGGATCTGAGGGTTAAAGAAGGCAGAGGATTATTAATGGATACTAGTGATCAGAGAAATAGCGAGGGAGAGGAGGGAAGAAATATTTTGCTAGGTCAAAAGCACTGGGTATTTCTTATGACTTCGGCAATGCAGATGATTAATTTTTGATCAAAGAACTCCCAGCCTTGGCTAATGACGCCACACTACAAAGTGGGCATGGACAAATTAAATGCCTTTATCACTAATATCGTCATTTGTCATCAGTTTAAACTGCTAAATTAAAAATATTCTTAAATGACAAGCCGAATGGAATTTCCTAAACAAGATCATTAGGTCTAAAAATTGACCACTTACTCTTCTTATACAGTTCACACTACAGATGCAAACGTCTTCATAGCTACAGCTTAATGGCATTGATTCATATGCAGTGGCGTAGGAAGATGCTTGGCTTTAGGGGGGCCAGCTCCATGCTGACAATGAATGACGTTCACATTCTTGCCTTCCCAGTATCTTTTATGGGGGGGGGGAGGAACCGCCCCCTTGCCCCACCCACCCCCGGTTCCTACGCCACTGATATGTATTGAATGAGCTAAGGGATTGCTTCCTATAAGTAGAGCATGGATTCACATAGGAAATACTAGCCCAGTATAACAGTGACACTAACTACTCAAACTCACACAGTCTGAGCTACTGGCATCAACAGCTCCAGTGAGAAAAGAGCTGTTATGAAATGTATCAAATGCATTCCAAGAAACAAATCTTGGTTAACATTACCCTGTAAAATGGCGCAGCATAACTTAGTGTTCACATGAAAGAGAACTCGCCTATTGTAAGATAATTTTTTTTCTGTATGGGTGACACTTCTGTCCACAAATGTGCACAATAACACTGTCCTGTCAATGGCACTATGGAAACATCTATTCACGACCTTCTTGAATGAGGCTGCAGTTCTATCACAAGTGGGGCTGCTGCATACATATCTACTACACCTTAAGGCTTAACTTTTTGCACACAGTCCAGAAAGTTTTACAAGTGTACTTGATAAGTGGGGACAACAACTGCAGTGTAGGACATATCACAAATGTCATTGCAAAGTTTCAACAAAATGAACTAAGACTGCTCTACTGATCTAAGTGACCAATATTTAAAGTGATCACAACCTTTGGCAGGGCTGATTTATATAGCTTGTAATGTGCACCAAACATCATTAAATGTATTGGAGTTCTTGACTAGATTGAAGCCAACCGACTTATGAAGTGGTGGTGGATAAAGGCTGTTGTGAACTATGAAAGTAATGAACAAAAGAAGTAAACGACAAATTTCCCAAGGACACAAAATTCTGGCACACATGAAAGGTGTGCATATAAAATAAATGGAGAGTGCAGATTTCCTTAACATTTTCAGGAAATGACTGTTGAGAAAAGTTATCCCACAAATACAAAAGAGAAGTAACCTATGATTGCATTTATAAAGAAAATAGCTATTTTTCATAAGTATACAAGGGGCAGACAAATAAAATGTAGCAAACACCAGGCAAATAATTCCTACTGATGGACTCCCTACACACCGGAAGAGTTGGCACCCCTGCCATTGTTGGGCTCACTGGGAGCACAATGAAAAAAGTGCCTTGTCAACAACCATGGAGATTACTAACTGGTAATAAATTTCCATGTCCGAAATTTGTGTCCACTACGTTTCATTTGACTGCCCTTATATATTTATACGGAATTGTAAGGATCAAAAGATATTTTTTTGGATCAGTTATGTAACACCTAATATCTAACCATCATTTTTCACCCAAAGACAGTGATGACTGAGTTCTTTCAACAATCTCCTTTTGGCTGCCAACAAGTATGACATACTTACGGAGTAACAAATATTTCAAATTCCACTTTTCAACGCATTTATGGTTTCATCTTGCTCTATTTTACTCCTAAACACCTCTGCACGGACAAAGTAAGATGTAAGTTCACCTCCTACACCTTCTACCTAAAACGGAAAAAATCAAATATGCATAGAGTGTGCAATGAGAGACATAGCTGTAACTGATCTGATGGACAGAATGACGTATGTCCATTTTCAAGAATCTGCCATCAACCAGGAGTGCAACAAAAAAAGAAAGTCCTCATCAAAATTAGCATGATATATAACAGCAATGTTTCCTTTGACAAGATTTTGAAAATAATATTCAGGTCAGAGAAATATACATCACACATGCTGGCTATTTCACTCATCAATATAACTTTAAAGAATATTGTTTCTGTACAGTAGCAGAGATAATGTAGATCATATAGAAAGCATGTCTAGAAATCATGCATGTTGTCCATACTTTATACCTGCTGTAAAAAAAGCTGAAAGATTTATCCTACTATTTGTAAGTGTGTCCTCAAGGTTTTTACAGATATATACATTCTCAGATGCATAGAGAACTGCATGCACAATGTGTTTTCTCACACACCATGCCTGGTTAACTTGCCCTTAAGAGTTTTCTAAGATTAAAAACAGGACTGGTAAGTACCACAATTATGCCAAGGAAACTATAAAAAAAATCTGATACATTAGCAGTAGGTTAAAAATCATCACTGTAATCAAGCCCTATAATTTAAGTCACATAAAAACAAAATGCCAGCATTGGTAGATTTAAATTTCTCCATTTATTTACTTACAAACAAAAAGAACTTTGAGAACACCTTTTCCCCTAAAAATATGCTTTGCATTTTCCCTCTCCAGATATGACCTACTCTACAAAAAAGAAAAGTTGGATGACAGCAAAACACTGTCTGGAGTGTACTCAGGCTTAACACTGCATCTGGGGTTTAGTTACGTCACCCCAAGTGATCATTATTACATAAAAGTCTGAGATCAAACAATGCTCAGGGTTAAAAGGAATGAAAAGGAAATTGGACACGACTATTGCAGTAGACCATTTAACATTGTCTTAGCTGATTGTTCTTGCCCACACTATAAGCCCTTTCAACCCATTACTAAGCAGGTATGCTTTAACAAAGCAGAAGCGTATTGTCTTCTTGCAATGGTGCTGATTAAAATGCACAGAACAAGCAGCAGCAAGTGAGAGTTGACATGATAAAGGGTTGGAAAAAAAAGTTTGAAACAAGTGCTGTAAATATGCACAATACAATTCAGTGCTAGACCTAAACGAGACCCACAACGGCCAGCCAGATGGGCAGTCACCACATCAGAAGAAAAAAATCAAACAGCTCGTGCTTTGGTGATGAGTGAGTTGAGTGCATCTGCTGCTTCGTTGCTTTAATCTGAACTTACAAAATGTTCAGCTGCCAGACACTAGCCTAACACTGAACAAACTACAACATTAAGAAAAAAAACTTGCTCAGAAATCCACACTTGTCCTCTGTCTATAAATTACACCAAAAGGGAAAGGGGGACTTGGTATATCTTTAAACATAAAAGAACGGTAAGGAATGGTAGATTTACAACTCTTGGCCCTTTTCACCACGTTCAGCTGCAAGAAAATTGATATTGGTATATTTTTGCCGTAGTTTCTCAAAGACTTTTTGGGTGCAAGAATGATTTTAAAATCTGTACACATGATCTCTTATCCGAGTAGAATTTCACAGAAGATAACTGCTCTGTTGGCCAGGCACAGCCGGCCAGCACACTGATGCCTGTCTACATAGGGGTGAGGTGGGTTAAGTAGGAAATTTGAGAAAATGTGAAGTCCATGCTGTTCTAATACTGATTAGAAAGAAAATTCACAAGGTAATATTCTAAGGTAAAAAATATCTGGAAATTTTCCAAATTTTTTTTACAGGATTATAATCGAAAATGATATCTCACCCACAATTTTAAAACTATAGGATGTAAACTTTATCTTACTAGATAGCATCTTTAAATTTTATGTCTAGTATCCTAAAAGAATTTATGGTCAAGTCCAGCTATCCATTGCCTAGTGGTTAGTGCACCTAAGTTTGGTTGGGATAAGAGGCCTGCTTGAGAAATGGGTGGGGGAACCTCCCTCTACTCATCCATCAGATATGTGAACTCCATTTATTAGGGAAGGCAGTGGAAGAGAGGGTTGGGTTCCACTTTCCATATGCCATGTTATAGATACAATGAACTGTGTCCATTCATTCCCCCATAACCATTAAGCTTAGGGACCTTTTACACCCCCCTCCTCTGCATGCACAGACACACATACATACTCACAGACATACATATTTTTGTACATGCACACACTAATAATGATTTGCTTTTTTTAAAAATTATAGCCTTCTGATTAAACTCACTTGAAATACCAAAAAAAGTTCTCTGTATGACAATGAATCTGCATGTTAATATATTCTGCATGAAATGCATCATGTACAGATCGTTCTCTTGGCCCATGAAGCCCCTTCAAAAAAGATATAAATATAAAAAGCTTTCTTATGGTAGTTGCTTTGTATGTTTGATTACCACTACCACTGTTACAGAAACAGAGATGGAAAAGGGTTAATTCACAATTTCTCCAAAAAGAATCTATAGGAATCCCAAATATTAAATTTGCTCTTCATCAATTATCAGTCAATCTGAATCAGTCTCTTTTCACCAGAATGAAATGAGAAGCAGGGTTGAAAAAAAGAAAGAGCACAGAAAATCCGAGTATTTGCTTTCTTATGCTGATATAATTTAACAGCACAATACTGCAGGGGAGAGTATCCCCTCAATTTCATCTCGTGTTGCTGATCTGATATGTAGCACAGCAGGAAAGATTAGGCCCTCTACTTTTGCCTCCTTTTGATGCTATGATTTGGCAGTCTTGCAGCCTTACTTCACCTCTTTGCTGCTGTGACCTGACAATGCATTCGACGAGGAGGATAAAGGGAACTGGGACATTAACTTGCTAGGTTTTTTTTTAATGGCCTTGACAACGGTTGCAACTCATCAGTAAGGAGTCATATCAAGTTCTCTGATTTCCTTGTTTTTAAATTTGTACAATATTGAAATCCCTCAGCAAAAAATGTATGGGACCCTCTTCTGTTAGTCAGAGGTGCTTGCCAAAAATCAGCCATATAATTCATCAAATCCTTGCAAGACTACAGGGTCTTTCACAACTATTTGCAGCTGGATTGCAGTGAAAACTGTCCAAACTGGGGGGCTGTAAATTCACACTGCAGGCAAGATTCTGTCTGAGTCATCAGCCTCTGATGTGAAGGTCACCTCTGCAGCAACATCCTCGGACATTTCATCGTGTGTCTCATTCACACGGTCTTCATCCTCATCTTCGGGCGGGGTGGCTGTCTGGTTCATCTCCATTTCACTGACCACCAGTCGAGCAATGTCACTGATGCTGCCACTTGCATCATCCTGAAAAAAAGGCAGACATGATACCTGGCTCACACATCCACCTCCTCTGCCAGCAGAAACTGTTCAGTAACAAAATTGTTCCTTCCCCAGTGTATGTGAATACACGAATATGTGTGTACGTGTGTGCGCTTGAAATTAAGTGCCCAAGATCCCACTATACTCTTAAATACATGAACAAAAAGTATGAAAAGATGCAACTCAGCTCAGTACCACTTCTCCTACTTGTCTGAACTGAGGTAAAAACAGGTAAACCCTTAATGGGTACAGAATTAATGCTTTGCAACATGGGACTGAAATTTGCTTTTATCAGTTTTATTTTGTGTGTGTGTGTGTGTGTGTTTTAGAATACATGTTCCTCTATTCATACTGGTTATATGATGTGCAGAGATTTGTAACACTCAGGCAAGAGACTAAGAATGACAGTGTAGATTGTTAGAAATGGGACGTGGACATTTTATGTGCTTTTATAACGTGCAGTGTTGTTTTATTTGAAGTGATATTCTGATGTTACCAATGGCAAAACAAAAATTTTCTGAAAAGGATAAAAAAAAAAGATATTGTAAAGAGTCAACAATCAGAGTATCACATGAAATCCTCCCCCCTCCCCATAAAACCTCTCTCTTGGTATTTTAACATGATCATTAGAATTTATATCATTAAAAATTTTGGAGACATTCTATTTCCAAAAGACGTATATATATATAATTTTTTTTATCGTTTACACTAATATAGAAAAGACTGGAAACTGCTGGAGTTGTTGACAAGATACACCCACACAAACTTAATCACCTGTGAAATTTGGCGTAAACGACTTCGAATGAGGCCCTCCATTTTTAGGCGCTCTGTCTCCTCTGCCTCCATCAGTTCCTCACGTTTGACCTGTAACAAACTATGCTTAGTCTCTAGCCTTCTCTACAATATGTACCATATTATCTCACTTGGAGTATAGGTGGATGTTACTAAGATTCATAGATGTTGCAAACACTCTTACTCTGAAATCTCCTGAAGAGATTACGAGACCCATTACTGAAAAAACCAGTAGCTGATGCAGCTGTTTTAATTTAAGAATTCTACCAATATTACACAAATCCTTCTTTGAACAATCTCTGTGTCATATTTTAACTTCCAGAACTTGTCAATACCCTCACCTTGGAACTCACACTCTCAGTACGTTTTCGTGTACTGCCTGGTGTGACAGCACCCATTGGGTCGGAAATGGTGATGCCAGAGGGAACAGGGCTGCGTGGTGGGCTGAGGTTACGGAAACAAGACACATCTATGTTGTCAGTGATGGTTGAGTACTCACTCAAAAGTGGCGTAAACACTGAACATAGTTCTCTTACTGCTGACGGAATAATGTCAGGATCAGGTGCAGTGAAAGCAGCAGTGGAAGAGTGGGGATGGGTGGGAGAGAGAGGGGTCAGGACAGGGGAGATCGGGGTGTTGGCTGGTAGTCCCACACCCACCACATGGAGGTGCTGACTACCACTGAGGTCAAGCTGCGCAAGTCGGGGTGGGTTCGGGGTTGCTGTGCCTGGTGGAATGGGGGCAGTGGATTCCTTATCATTTGATGAACCTGCTTCTGCCATCCCCCCACTGCCAGAGGTTGCTGGCTCATGGAATCGAACAGACGGGCTGAGGAGAGAGCGAGAACGAACTCTGCCTACACTCTGTGCCCTGGTGATGTTTAGAGACAGTCGGTTGCTGCCTGACCTGCGTTGCTGCAAGCTCTCATGTGACAGGTCCTGGTCACTGGAGCTTTCCCTGTTCAAGACAGTGTTGGCATCTGGCACAGATGTTGGTGGATTGACAAACTGCTGTACCTCCCCTGGCTGCTGTGGTGTGTCAGCTGCTTCCACATCTTCCAAAGAAATTCTGGAGAAAGATTCCCCACTGAGCTGGCGTGTGTGTGTGTAGCTGGTGAAATGACGAAGGTACTCCTCACGTACAGGGCGTTTGGAGTGGACAAGCAGAGGGGAGGGCTGAGAATACATGACATCCTAGAAAACAGTCAACCATATTGCAATCCTTCAGATAATGAAAGGATAAAACAAGGAAGGAAGAAAGAAAGGAAAAGATAATTAAGTTGTTTATTTTAAAAAACGTTCTGAACATTCACTTAAATGTATATATGTAGTTACACTATAAACACATGCCCTCAGGTCACCTAATAAACTATGAATATAAATGCTAGCTGACCTACACATTAACATGTTCCATAATCACCCTTCTCTTCTTTTTACATACACTGCAAATTCTGTGAGATGGTAGTCAAAGTCTGTCTAATATGCTACAATTAAGTCAAATGAAAGAGCTGGTCACAAACTCATCTGATCATCTGCAGAAATATTTTTCTGTAAATTAACAGAATGTTCTTGTTTGCATCTTCTTGGAAATTTACGCAAATTTAGAAGTAATTAAACAAATGATTTTGTTTAGACAGATGAATTTTTTGCTACAATTCCGTTCAATGAGTAAAATCATGCTGAGGCTGATTTAACAATCTCTAGCTTAAACACTCACATCATCTCCTGTGCTTCCAATTCCTCCAACACTCTCATTTCTCCAAGAAGCCAGACAAGGTCCTGGACTTCCAGTCCGCTTCAGGTCTCTCTCTGTATCAATGACCACCTCTTCATGCGAAACACCGTGAGGAAGACCACTGGTAGGTGTGTGGCTGATAGTGACACCAGGGATGCTGGGCGGAGGCGGAGGTGGTGGAGTAGTCTGACGAGCCAACAGAGTGCGGAGAAGCGTTAGTGCTTCATTGGTCCCTGAAGCAATTTCTTCCAACCTCATCAAACGATAGTCAACAGTTTGCAGGGACAGGCGCAAAGAGCTTTCCTTTGTGTTGAGGTCTTCAAGTCGTAGTGTCATTGCTTCAACTCTGTTGCAATAAGAGTAAGGTGTTAATGCAACTCAAAAGGACAAAAGTTTGAAAGTGTGAAAACAGGATGATGCAGAACGATCAATAAATTGAATGTTTTTTTTTCATTGAATGCTAGATTCAAAACACTGCAGGACTAAGCAAAAAAAAAAAAAAGCTATTTCACAAGACTTTTACAAGTCCACAACATACTCTGAATGATAAATGAAGATTCCCCAAAAGTCCCAGTCTTAGTAAGTGCATGCATTTTGTGTGCATGTGTGTACGTGCAAAAATTTACCTTTCATTGATCACACGAACTCTCTCTTCTGATGAGGACTGGAATTTATGCTCCTTCTCACGGAAAAAGTCCTCCATGCACTCTTCTTCAAAATCGTGAAGTTTTTCAGTGTCTTCTCTTGAGAGGAAGAGCTCTACACAGTCAACAAACAGTCATGAAGATTCTCATGGTCACCTCTAAACAAGAAAAGTGCCATATGACACACACCTTGAAACATTCTTTTTTCTGTGAAATATGTTTATAACTTTAATAAACACCACAAAAATTCATTAATGAGTTTTGAATTCTTATTAGCTGAAGTGACTGTTGTATGTCTGTGTAATGAATGTACCACTATTGTCTTGAATAATGTGGGATGTGCAAAAGTATACAAAATAATTACAATGGATGGACAATAACATTTACATTAGATGAATTGGCTGCCACAAACGACTGCAACAACTGAACTAATAGTCGGTAGCAAGGTAGATAAGGCTCAACATAAGAGTGATTATTGGAATGTGAGCACAGTCATAACAGGCCGCCTTACCGCATTGTGAATTTTTACAGGTACTCTTATACCATGTTAAAGTCGGTGCTCAAATATATGGAATGCGTGTATGTGTGTGGATGTGTATGCATGTTGTTGGCTTATTATTTGTTTTTAGTTCTTTCCAAATTTTCAATGTGTACCAGACTTATTGCCATACTTTTCGCTGTCACTTTGTGAAAGAGAAGTAAACAGTCTGGAAAAAAAAAAAATAAAACACTACAAAAAAAAACAACAAAAAAACCCACCAAATTAAAGGAAAAAAATTGGCTTGGGGAGGAGGTACAGTAGTGGGAGATAAGCTTAGAAATTTTATGATTTTTGTCCACATCCTCCACAAGGAATGCCAACCATGACAGTTTAGTAGAATAACTATGCAACTCACTGAGACCGTTGTCGAAGAAATCACGTTTGCCCTTGCACCTTCTGCGGCAATACTTGAAGGCTAAATATAGATGAGTTAGAATGATAAGTGGTGGGGGAAGAATGGGCCGCATCTCATACTCAATTATTAGCTGATAGCGTTGGAACATCCAGATCTCCCTTGAGTAGGCATTGTTGCGGATGAAAGTGGCACTGGAAAAGGAAAATACTGAGTAAAGATGCAGAACAGAAATACTGAGACTGGTCTTTAACAATTGCTCTAATATATTTCATTGAAAAAGAAAAGAGTGACTAAGAAAGTCATCAATAGGCTTTAAAATTCTGTAAAAGATTGTCATAAAAGAAAACAACATTTAAAACACTTTATTTTGAAGCAGAATGATGTTTCACACAATTTTAAGGATTTAAAATGCTAAAACTGGTAATCTGTCTTCATTTATGCCACAGAAAAAAAGACATTTCCTGTACCAGCATCTATCACACATAGATGCTTATCACACATAGATGGTTAATGCTAGCCTAATATCATCACAGGGTTGCATGGCTATTTTGAGAGATGCATTAAGAGTAGATTATGCTGGTGCATCACAAGATGGTTGAGACAGAATACTGACTTGAAGCGTGCAATCAGCAGGTTGACACCAAGGATGTTAGCAATAAGAAGATAAATGCACATTAGAGCTGGCGACACCCAGGCGCCATACACACTGCATTCTGTCTCTGTCTCACATGCTGCAACATCATATTTTCACCATTACAATACATGAATGTGTTATATATAATACATATATAATATAAACACACATATTATTATATGTGTTATTATAATATTATTATGAAATATTTGTTCTTCATTTATAGTTCTTAGCTTTTTTGTGGCTATAAATCATAGAAAAAAAGTGAATACTGATTTTTTTATGATGATATTAGTTTATGATAACACATAACAAAACTTCAATTTTTAAAAAGCAAACTGCAATATACAATGATAATATTTTTGGCAGCTATGACTAAATATGACTGATTAAATGCTATTTGACAGCCACTGCTAGAAATTTGTTTTCAAATCTTCCTAACTTTACTAGTTTTCCTTCACCTGTACAGCCTCTGCCAAGTGGACACCTGTCCACATCCCCATCAAAATCCACACAAACTTACGATCTATTTCCTCAGCAAAAAGCTCTCCATATATCATCCAGTATGGGTAAAACCAGATGTTTCGGAGTGCACGAGGCCACGACACATTCTTATTCTGGTAGTGAATTGCCTGACGCACTACACCGTAACTTGTGACAACAATAAAGAGAATGATGAGATAGTAGGCCATATCACGGATCTGCAACACAGTATGAAGATTCTGGTCAGCAAAGTTTTCAAGTTTATTTTTAAAAACTAATGAGGTTCCTATTCAGGGTAGCAATATAAAACACTGTTCATCTAACAAAATCGAAGTACATGTAGTCCCTCCAGCATCCCAAGATGCATACAGTTATGCCTTTTACGACTCTAGAAGCAGAAGACCTTTCATTATTATCATGTCCTTTCGTTTTCTGATCTCTTCCTCCCTTTTTTCTCCCCTCTTTGCCAAAGCCTGCACTAGACAAAGGCATCTGATAGTCATAAGCGAGCAAGTTAAGCTGCCTCTCACCAGTTTAGCAATGATTTTAACGTAAGGACCCAGGTACTGGTTGACACTGAGGATCTCCAGGATGCGCATGTTCCACAGCACTACATCAATAACGTACACCAGCTGGGCATCTTTGATATAGGTCGGGAAGCAGCGGAGAACCACACCCACAGCAAACAGCACAATGGCTAGTGTGTCCCACAGGTTCCATACTCGCCCGATGTACATTCTCATCTTCATTGACACTTTTGTTGGTTCTGATGCTATAATCTGAAAAAGACAACATAGACACCTGCCTGATCAAACGACAATATAAATACTTCAGCTAGGCAGGCAAAGAGAGAGCACGAGGGAGTAAATGTTTCACCTTTTCAGGCCATCTGAACATCAGGTAACCGGTAAAACAAGAATATTATTATTTAATGCACTGAAGTCTATTGCCACCTTCATGTTACTGCAGTCATCTGATGGGCAAACACACACAGTACTAGTTATTTAAAAATATGACCTCTTTTGTGGTGGAAATGAAGATCATCTAAGTGATACTATCACTGAAGGATTACTTGCTCTTCTTCCAAGCAGAATGCCACTTCCTCCTTACTATATCGTTTTTGTGATACATTGAATGTATCACTTGTTTTCAGATACCCTCCTCGCCATGCAAATTCACACTATCTGTCCAATCGTGGCCATATTTAGCAGGAACATTTCTTATATCTTCATAATTTCTGAGGTCTTAGGCAACATTTGGATGCTGTAGCTTTCTCACAAGTGTATTCATTTTTCACACTTATTTTGTTAGTAGTGTCTTCAAATACCATGCAAAACAAATTTTTGATGTCTCTTGCAAATAACTCTATGACTTAAATGACATGACTGATCAAAAGTTGACAATAAAATCACAGCCGAAAGAGTTAGTAACAGAAATCAACCCAGGCAAAGCTGGCTGTAAACGATAAAGAAAACAAAACTGGGCAGTGTATGGTAGCATCGTGCTAACATGCTTGTTTGTTACCACTACAGTGAGATTCGGATCTTGTCTTGGGGTACATAAATTGACCTGTTTATTGTCCAGACCATCAAAGGTTTTATCTTGGTGCTAACCTTTCCTTCACAATGAAGTTATCTCTAGGCACAAGCACTTTGGTACCAAATAAACCAACCACCTAACAAATCATAATCTAAAATATAAAACAGTATACATGTGCTTTACAGGCAAGTTTAACACAGCCAGTATTGTCTTTTGACAATCTTTTTCAGCCTTACTGAAACAGTTCTTGCTGATCACATTTCAGCTTCACTTTCTACAGGATTCTTTTAGTTGGTTCTAGAAAAAAGATGATTTTTTTGTTTATAATGTAAACCATTCCATCCTTTTCCCAAGTTTTAACAGATGAAAATATCTATTTTTAGACATTTACTATAAAACAGGTATGGTTCTGTGCGAAAATGGGTCCAATTATTGCAAAATTTAATATTACGAGTACCACTGACTTATAAGAAAGAGATTGGTTGAATATTTGCCCACCTGACCACACCAAAATGAAAGCACTGCAGTGCTACTGCAGCAGAGGGAGGGAGACATGAAAGGCATAATTTAAAGAGCAGTGCCTATAGCAGAATGCTGTCCTTCACACTAATACTTTATTGAAACCCACCTGGCCTTTTCGGCAGAGCATGACCATTGCTAAGCTGCAACCAACAAAACTATTGTGAACCCAAGATGATGATGCGTTGTGCTAGTTACCTTCTTATCTTTGTCCCCAGTTAGGTGGATAACTGCAAAGCGTGGGCAGCGCTGGAACCTGCGTTTCCCAACAGCATTCTTTCACACACCACCCACACGCACTTGCATGTGCGATCAACAAGAAAAGACCACTCAAGGGAAAACGTCCATGTTTGTTTCTAGAGAGAACGTCAAATTGAAATGCTGTGGGCGCCGTATGGCTGCGAATAGAGAAGCCGTGGGGAGTGGGGGTAAAGCCAGTGGTCTCAAGAGCAGATCAAACAAAACTCCGCAGAGCAATCCTCGGGCGTCTGCAGTCCCTGCAACACCTGGCACCACCCAACGTCTGGAGGTGGCCCACATCTGTATGCGAAGACACATCATGGTGATGACTTGTCAGCATGCGCAGAGGTGCAAAAGACACCTCAGCACACACTGCCTGCATTGGCAGACTGAATTAATACTGCCAGATGGCATTGGCCAAACACGTAGTTGTGTAGACTGGCTATCCAGAACAAATCTCGTGTGGTTTGTGCCATTTACTGAATAAAATTTAGTGCTTCTGCTCATCCATAGCAAACAAACACACACACACACACACAGCGAGGAGAAAGTGAGTGAAAAGATGGAAGCAGCGCAAAAAAAAAAATCATCACTATTTTCCAAAATGGCTACGAATTCTGCACCTAAACCACTTGGTCCTATATTAATTTTATTCTTTACAAACTTCGAAGTCGCTGTCTTTCAAACCGCTGTCCCACTAACTTTGAAGTCGTTGTCCGTCCTGTCTGGGCTTCACTATCTCATTCACTCGGGAATCACTGGTCCACATGCTTTCAACACCCCAGCCCACTACCAGTGCCATCAGACACTGTGAATGTGACTATTTGATCATTTCTCAGAATGAGTAGACAAAGGCCATCCATGCATATTTAACTTTTATCAGTGAATAGTTTCGCCGGTAACGGCTCGCCGTTGTCAAACCTACCAATAATGATACTAATAAGAACGACAACGACAACAGGTGAAACTGCTGCCATATACTTTGTAATTCTGCAGAAAGCAACAAGACATGAACCGAAACGTTTTGATGACAATTTTGCTGCAGTCGCTGGTTGGACAAAACTTACTAGCTCGACAGAAACTACTGTCACAGTCTCAGATGGACACAGGAAACTTGACCAAGCCCGTCTGTCGCAAGCAGCTCGGCGAGCAAAGCCCAGGATGTTCCAACAATATTTAGGGGCCTTCTTGACATAACATTATTGACTTTGAGACATAAAAACTAAACCAAAACAACTTAAGCGCAAACAAAACTGCAAAAGTCAAATATTTGACACGTGGCCGGTTAAAAACACTTTTTAGCTGTGGTGTCACGACATAAAAGAATATATTTGTCATGCTTGCCCATTCGATAATGTATGCCAGTATACCTGTTAAGAAGGCTTTTTGGCATCGACAACTCTCCTCCCACATAACTTGTAAAGCCCCACCTCATCTGCCATGATGTGACTTTAAGAAGAGATGAAGCTAAACATTAACAAAAGCCATCACCGAGGGTCATGCTAGACTTCCATCCTGTCACAAACCTCCTGCATATTTAGTTATTTATTTGAATGAGAACGGGAAAAATAAAACGTGGGCGGATGGCAGATGTTTTGCGTGGGTGTAAGCAGCTATTATGACAACGTCACTGAGGGGCTCCACTCCTATAAATGAAGATTAGGATTGAGGGGAAAAAGTGATTTTTGCTGCCACTTGCGTGTCTTTGACTTAGGGAAAGAACTTGACAATTTAGTGATATATGTGAAGTCCTGACCAGACATTAAAAGTGTAAATTTTTCACGAGTAACCCACTGAGGTGAGTCAGTCTCAGTTTTGTTTGCTTTTTCTGGATTCTATGTAAGTTTTTGATGAAATTATTAATTAGAGAATATGAATTTATTAAATCTGAATAATTGTTATTTTTTAAGGAATGTAGTTTTCTGTCCTGGATTTTGTTGTTTTCTTCCTTTATCTGCCTTCACCTTTGGCTAGTGCGCCGGATCTTCCTGAACTTCAAGAGAGGCGGCAACAGGGAAAAGACTGTGTGTCGGATTTCTTTGTTGGAGCAGCGGATCTAACGGCGGAGGCTTCAAAAGCAGACTTGCTACAAAGTGAACTGTAATCAAAGACGTTTATCGTGAAAAGGGGTGGGGGAGGGAGATTTGCTGCTTATGTGTTTTAACGTATGGGGAATTAGGTTTATTTTGTGTGTGTTTTTGATCTAGTCTGAACGTTCCTGTACAGCTGCTAGCGACACATCCCAACGACACCGCATGATAGTGCTGCACTGTCTATGCAGCTCCGTCGGTGTGGTGTACCAGCTGTAAGCAAAAACAAAATTGTTAATGTCCGCCCCGTGTATACAGGTGCTAAACACGGAAAAGGTTTCAGGGGAGCCTGGGGGATGGGGAGGACAAAGGGGAAGATACCAAGACAGGCTTTTGCCTCTCGCACCACATTTTTCCCCTCAGCGAGGAGGATACTACATGTAAATAAACTGGTATTCACACTTTGTGTCTCGAACAACACTTGCTGCTGACGAGTACAGCTCACCGTCTTCTCACCGGTTCACAAGTGTCTTCTCGATACGAGCTGTCTTTACAATAGTGAATTGCAATTTGGAGATTAACATTTTTACATTTTACTAAATCTGTTTCGGTGGTGGTGGTGGTGGTGGATATAAGGAGACAGGGGAGACGTGGCCAGGAATAAAACGCAAGACGGCAGTGCAGAACTAAAGTAGGATGTACGAGTCTTTTCACTTGGACCAACTCTGTAGCAACAAGAGAGAAAGCCCCAAAGACAACAAACAATCTGAAAACGGAAACTTAAGCGAGTGGGGTTTTCTCTGATCTTGCGGGTATGGGGTGGGAGAGGGGCCCCTGCTTTGTTTAGCAGTTTTGGAAGAACGCTCGTACACCCTTTGTTACCCCCCCCCCAACCCACGTGATTCACCCCTGAAGCGGTGATTTCTCTGACCACTTTTTTTTCTTACTGCCTGATATTAGAACTGGTAGGGGAAAATGAAGAATTAAGCCCAGAGAAAAAGAAAGCCTAGACGACTTGGAAAGAAACAGACGAAAGTGATGGGATACATCTTCAGCAACAACAAAACAATTTCATGTCAAATATTGATTGACAACCATAGATCAACTCAGCACATTGGCTCGTCTCCATCGGGGAAAGTACGCTTTATAAATTTTACATATAACTACTATTACTTGTATGACTTTCTAGGTCGCACTGTAATCCCCTCTGTGTGGGGTGGGTGGGTGGGTGGAGTGAGAATGTGCTTTTACAAGTGATGCATAATATTATTAATACTTGTAGTAATAAATCTATTTCTGTATCAGACAATAAAACAAGCGCAAACATAAGTTGGCATCTGACAGAGCCACTTCCACCAGTATTGTTAAAAGCCTAACAAGACCTGCTCTGGCACTTAGGAATGAACAACCCACGACGGCTGTCAGACAATCCAGTCGTGCTGTAAGCGCGTGCTGGTGAGCGTATGTATGTGTGTACGCACACAGAGAAAGAGAGAATGGGGGGAAGGGGGAGGAAGTGTGCGCACACGTGTATGTGCGCCAAACAGAAGGAATGCTTAAAAAAATGTTAGGCAACAATCCCCCCACCACCACCACCATTGTAAAGATACAATTTACGGCAAGGGGTGTAACAACATGAGAACTGATTCTGCGAAAACAGACCGACGTAGGAAAGCGCGAGAGCCTTGTTCGGGTACCAGCCTAGCTTCCTGCAGACACTTTGTCAGTTGCAGTCGGCCTCAAGGACACACACACACATGGGGAACATTGAGAGAGAGAGAGAGAGCAAACTAAAACAAATAAACAAAATTTCAGGCAACCATTAAGGTCTTGCAGTCATAAAATGTCTTGGAAGGAGTGCGCCAGGTGGGGGCAAGTAACTCGATATCTTCTTTGCTGTTAAAGAAATCACATCGAAGTGTCGTCGTCGGGGTTACAAGGCACAGGGGGGTGGGATGAGGAGAGGCAAATGGTGTTTGATGCCGAGTCAGCAACTAAGGCTATATCATGGCAAAGTTGCCAGTCCTGTAAACAGATGCCACATGTAGAGAAAGAACAGCTTGCAAGAGACGAGATCTGACACCTGGACACCCAATCCTCACTGTACTGGTGACATACAAGGTTCGACAAGGGAAGCTCTATCTAGTTGACAGGTTGGTGGTGTTTAACGCCGTGCCACCAACGAAGGCTATTATCACTGTGAGCTTTTGTCAGAATTATTACAACAGGTAAACAAGACTGCCCGATGATACAGTGAGAAAACCACTAAATAAACATTATGAACTCGTGAATAACGAATCCAAAAGGAATAACAGAAACGATACAAGGAAAAGCAGTTTGTTAAAAGACGAGTTGCGGCCTCCGAAACACCCACCATTAAAATCAAGGCTGTGAATTAAATAAAAACCTTAAATTTGACAGTAAAAAAGCTATGGATGGGGTGGACAAACAAGGAAAACAATAATCTAGCTGTTTAAAAAAAGCTGCTGGCGAACACTATGGATGGCAGGATAAGTAATTAAACATGTACAACTGTAAAGTTTCCCAGACATCAGGGACAAACTGATTGGGGTTTGCCTTGTGAAAGGTGGGAACAGTGTCACAGGTGTGGCCTATCTGAAGTCTGCACAGGACAACTTCCTCCCGCTGAACAGGTCGGCCAAAAGGGTGGTCAGAAAAGGAGGGAAATATGGCATGTAGCGTATTCTAGCCTAAAGTGTTTCAGTGACACTGCTATAGGGACTAAGCGTGGGCCGTAAGGAAGGGCTTACAGTCCTATGACACCAGTGACCGCAAAGAAACTTAGGTAGGAGAGGAAGAGGTCATACTCGAAATCAATTCCAGCAACTTGCAAATGAGACAGTATCAGGAGGGATAATGGTTTCTGCTCCTTGGCACGAACAGCATACTGGGCGGGGGCTGGAACACGACACGTATGCAGGATTGTCCGGATCAGCCTTTAAGCGACAGACATAGACATAAGAGTTTCAGATGCTGAAGAGAAAAGGGAGCTCCACCAGCGTCTACTTAACCTTTGTACAGGAGTGGTTAGAAAGGCACCCAGGCAGATGCGGAGCCCCAAGCAAAGCCACAGATGACGGAACTTTAGTTTCCAACATCACCCTCGAAGCGGACAAGAACACCACACCGACGAAGAAGGACTCCCCCTAACAGCTGACATGGCCTGCTGCTCGAAGAACGCCAAGCAATAAAGACGTAGAGACCGAATGTGAAAAAAAATAATAGTTTACGGTCTAAAATGACCCCTATAAATGTTACTTCTCTTACCATCAAATGCCTTGGAGAGAAAGAGAAGGGTGGGGGGCTTAGGACTTAAAATGGCGCGCAGGGCAAGATCAGCACTGGGCAAGACAAAATGCACGGCAATGAAAGGACTGCCCTTGGCAAAGCGCAAGGCACGATAGAGCGAGGTTTCTCCTGACTAAAGCACATGGCCATTGAATGCAAGATATGTCTTCGGCTAATCGAAATGCACGGCACCAGATCGTAAAGCAAGGCAATGAAAGATCTGTTCGCATTCAAGCGAAACGCATGACAAGGCAAGGTCTGTCCTCGGCAGACTTTGCGCACAAGAACACGCAAAGGTCGGTGAGAATAATTTATAACCTCGTTACACTTTCTGCGCGCCAAGAATCTTCAAGGTCGCGCCAAAGTTCATGTCTGAAAACAAACAGCGCGTTAACTGCTTTTTTTTTTTGGTCGCCATTTTCAGCCTATGTACGCGTATATTGTGTGGTAGATGGAAGGTAGCAGAGAGGAAGAAAGCAATAGCAGAAGATGCCTGGATGCTAATCTTCTCGAAAAATAAGTAAAACAAATCTTTTTTCAAAATAAAATTCTTGTATTTTTATTGTACTAGAAATGGTAAACTAATTTTTTTCCTAAGATTTTCCGGGATTTTCTTTAATAATATAACTTTAATATAAAAGCGTGAGTGGCACTCTTACAAATATTTTATAATATACTAATGTTTTATTTCAATGTTTCAACATAGAGGAGAAGTCAGGAGAGAAAAAGAAAGTGCGAGAAAGGAGGGAATAATATGAAGAAACACAGTCTGACCGTGGAATTTATAGCAATCTTCCACACCGATTTTATTAAAATCTTACTACGGCATTCTTCGCAAAAAAAAAAAAAAAAAAAAAAAAATCGTTCACCGTGGTAACTAGTTCAAGCTGGACTTACAGGGCCCTTTCACCGGCGCGTTATATAAGGAAACAATTACGATAATGAAACCAAGGAAAGATCGGTAAAGACGGCTGATGGATAGTAAAAGTAGGCCACGACTTGGAGGACTGTTGCAAGGAGAGCCAAGCTCTTCAGCCGACCGGTTGCTCGAGCGTTAGTGACGACAGGTAGCTGGGGTGTTTCTCAGTTTATGATGCTCTTACGATGGAACGGAGAAAATGTTACGGCTATTATTGCTTTCGACGACAGAACCTAGCGCTAGAGACGACCCGCCTAGCTGGCAACTGCAATATCGAGACTACCAAAGATCCTTGGTGATCAACGCGATGGAATGCCAATGTTACACGCTATGAAGCGCAAGTGTTCAACGCGATGTTTACACTGCAGTAATAAACTTTGTTGGTTAGGTTTTTCACTTCTGCAGTTTCTCTTTAATTTATTTGCTTTTAACCCCCTTTTTTAATTCTCGAGTGGGATCACAGAAGTCAACGTTAATAATCAGGAGGAAGCACCCTGACTTCCGAGTGACACGACCCATCAAAACTCTCGTTTACATGGGGAATAACGCCACAGGTGAGCGCGTGTCAGGAGAAGAGAGTGAGCAGACTCTTACCGTTCCACGGTGCTCGCCAACTCGAGCCAGTCTGCACGAGCATTACCCAACGACAGCTCCCGTCAGTCAACGTCGTCCCGCTAGAATGCAGTGTCCCTTTCCTACCGACACTGAAGAACTTTCAAACTGCAGTCGTCTGCATCCTGTCGTCACAACCAACCTGAAAACCTTGTCAAAGCGTCCATGTGAAAGTTCCTGGACCCTCCCACAGAGCTGCCGCCGTCTGCGCTGTTTCAGTCTCCAAGACACTTGGAATTGCTGCCGGCAAGGGGTCGAAAGAAACCACCTCAGACCCGGCATTAAAATAAATACCTACTCAACTAACAGTATTATCACCTTAAAAGAAGACTCAGAGATGGTAAGACAACAGGACACCTGGTGTGCTTTTATTCGTCGCGACACCTTAACTAGAGTTGAAGAACAGGGGCGAGAAAGGGAGCACAAGAAACGCAGGTCCCGGCAATCCCGCAAGGACACGAGGCAGGCTTCATTGTGATTAGACTTCAGATCAAGGTCGTTGTGCTGCGCGAAACCTTACGGGTGGGCGGGGCCAAAGTTATGCATGTGAGGAGGGTAGGAGTAGGGGAAACAGCCTGGCATCCCTAATGTCTCTCTCTCTCTCACACACACACACATGCACACACAGAGATGAAATCTCGCACCCACTGCAGTTCCTAACAACATTCAGTCTTTGGAAAACTGGCTATATTCAAGGCTGCCACAACTCGCCACGATGCTCAGTAGGGTTTGTACCAACCCGGCGATCGTTCGCACATCATTCAACATACAGGTAAGGCGTTTTTGTTTTTCACATCGCGTACTATAGCACGTGTCAAAGAGAGTATACCGACGTTCTCTCACTCGAAAGGACATCTCGACAAAAGTGCTTCAGTTAAATTAAGTAACGCCTTAACAGCAGTGGTTTCGACAACTCGGTTGTTCAGCTGCCACATGCTGGGTGGACACAAGTTTCCAGTCAGCAACCCGCTCAAGACTCCTACCAGCTCCGAAATTGATCATGCGCACTAACCAAAGGGTTGCAGTGAAGTCTAACAGTACAGAATAGTACATTTTTATCCTTAAAGGACAACATGAGCGCTCAGCATAAATCGCTGGGAATAGAGCACAAAGTATCACAAAAACATATTCAGGGGGTATGTTATGACAAAGAGGTACATGAGATTTTATATTAATATTTTTTCTCTTAAGCACATCTGGATTTATCGAGAAAACAGGAAGTGACGAAAGGAACGCATTTCTAAAAATAGCGTCATCTGCATGAGCTGAAGAGAAAAGATGGAATCCTCGGTAAAAGAAAACAGACCGGGTCACAATGTGCTGTTACTGAATGCTCTCTAAGACGCTCAGATAGAGTTAGTTTGTACTCATTAAGAAAATCCTAAAGATAATGGCAGCAAACGCCAGTGGATTAACTCTGTTCAGAGATGTGTATATACAGATCTCTGCTTTGTTCAAACGTGTCGTGCGAACTTGGTCCCACGTCGCACTAAAGAATTTGCTCAAAACGTTTAAAAAGCGATTGTTATTCAGTCACTTATACATCCCAAGCAAGTCTTAGACTTTCAGTAAAACGAAGAGATCTTCTTCCTACAGCAATGCTTACTATACAAAAGCACGAGCTGTTAAAACCAACTACGACTGCTGGCAAAAAGCTTAGAGATCAAGCACAAGATCTGTAACATCGACGCTTTCTACACCGCAACACAGTCACAAACACATCATCCAGCACAATGTTAAAAACAAATGCCAATGTGAGGGCACCATTGATGTGCGTAAACAGCTTTAAAAAAAAAAGAAAGAACAGAAGGTGACAAACGTATGAGGAGCTTAAACGGGAACACGTGCGAGTATCAGTAAGTAAATAGCAAATTTTGCATGCAGCTAAATGAGGAAGAAATAAGTGTTTACATCGCTAAAAGTAAATCAAATTATTGTTATATTTTTAACAGTAAAAAAGTCATTATCAGCAGTCAGCTGTAACTATAAAATAGAAATGCAGTGCTGGAAACCCTCTTAGGCCGATGGGCCACATTTATGGCTTGGCTATAGTGGTCCAAGAAAAGCTCTTCTACTGGTTGACCTGGTTAAAAACCAACCAATCAGAAAGTTTGTTTCTATTGTCAGGTCTTCTTCCTGCAGTTTTGGAGCCATTTTGAATTTATTCTCTGCGATTTTGCGAATTTTTTCTTGAAAAAATGAGTGGCTCATCAAACAGTTTCCCGGAGGATGACTTTGCTGGTGACCGAGAAGAATCTGTTGTTGAAAGCGACTCTGCCAACGATTTTAAAGATATTTGAGCCTTTCTGTTTGCTGCTAATTGATGGAGATTGCCGATGTTTTCGATGAAGGCAGGTGCCCCATGCAGATGCGTTGATTTGATTTTTTAAATAGTAGACTGTACCTTTTCTTAGATTATTACTGTCACCAGAGTAAAAGTAGGAAATTTTCATTACTTTTGTAGCAAAGTTTAAATTTTCTCCTTTCAAATAATGTATAGGTTTCTTGGTCTTATGTTTACCTGAGAGCAACAATAATAAAAAGAACCACCCACCCACCAACGTCTTCACTGTCTTAAGTTACAAGCCATTGTTTTATTGCGTCATTTTATTTTTACGCGGTCCTAAGAGGGTTTTAACCATCAAATAAAAAAAAAGTTACAAGATCAGTTTATCCTCGACAAACACACATCTGAAATGTGTTAGAGGTCCCATAGTGTAGTGGTTAAAATACCACTGCAGTAAGGGGTTAAGGGTTTAGATCTCGTCTCGGGACACTGTATGTGACACCTGTTCGCAGGGCTGGGCGCCGGGTTTTTTTTTCCAGGTACTCCGGTTTCCTCCCCCTTCCCCCCCCCCATAGTGAGAAATCGCGGCAAGGTGGAAGCACTTTCCCAGTAAATCAACCAACCAACCAACCAACCAACCAATTGAAATGTGTTTATATTTTCTTAACAATTATCCACGTGGAAGAATTAACTCAAATGCGCCCACTTAGTAACAGAGAATCAACAATACAGCGTAGACTGCAATGTCTGTGATTGTTGCCCATTAAATTTTGAGCTGGAGAGATTTACTTACCAGTCTGTCGAGTGAATTCGGATTGGATGTTTTTTTAAAAAAAAAACTTCAGTGAAAGCTTCCTAAAAAAAAGTTTAAATCTGAAGGGCTCTATCCCCAAATCAGCCGTTTCATTTTGGGGGAAAAAATCGCTTTTTAAACACGAGAACCTAAGTAATGCTGCTTCTTTTGACTCGAAAACATGCAAAGATTTGCTGAACTGAGCCACACTCGCTGTTGCAAATACTAATTGGCGCGTATGAGAACTCTTCAGAGTAGGATAGTAATTTTCTCCTACTTTATTAGTGGCATGTTTGAAGGCTTATATCTTTAAAATTAAGCATAATTGTGTACTCATATTGTGGGAATTTTTATTTTAAAATGAACTTAACCTGATCATAAAAAATTGTTTAACTCGGCTTGTCCTTTAAAGGACGGAGGGAAGATGGGGAAAACAAAAGGGCACGTTCTTAGATGAGTGATTGAGGCAGAAGAAGAAATATAGTATTGCTCTTACTGCTCAGACGAGAGCTCTCAATCGTGTTTAAAACATGCTTCTGGCACAGAAACCCAACACCAGCAGCACATACTTCCATTCCTAAAATTACTCCTCCCTGTGGCGCTTTCATTGCTGTGACGAGTGTCGTTCATCTGCGATGAAACCAGCAAAGAGTGCTTACAGCATGCTGAGCAGGTACCGAATGAAGTGCATAGACAGCAATACCTGCTACCCACCCAGCTACCCCTTCTTTCCACTCTCATGCGTTTACGTCGGCAGTTAGACTGCAAACAGCGCGCGTACACAGCACATGAACTGTCGCCACCGGAGACAAAGCGAAAGAGACAGGGGCGAGGATGTAAGGTACGGGAAAGACAAACTACTCTCAGACAGCTACGTGCCTTGCATCTCTTACAAAAAAAAAAAAGGCTGGCCACCCCGCGAACCCAGTTTCAATTTTCAAAAAGTGCTCGCGCATGGCTCCCGCTTCCTCCAGGTCGCACGACCAACGTCATTTCCGGCGGATGGCCATGCCCTTCAATCCGTCACGTGGGTCGACCAACCCTTCAAGACTGATGACGTCAGAATCAGGGTTTTCCTGGGAATGACGTCAGCACAGCGCCCCGTCGTATGCGCCTGCGCCTTCCGAACCGGGGGGAAAACTATTTGTCCACGAGTCAGGGCGAAATGAATTGGCTGATGCGATGTTTGGCCAGTAATGACTGCGGGGACTGGCTTCTCCCTCCCCACGGATGGCAAGACTTGTTTGTCGGCAGGATGACTGCTTTTGGTCTTCTGAAGAAACTGACCGAGAACTTAAATCCAACGCTTATACCATTGCAAACACTGCCAGCAAATGTCACCTCCTCTCTTCAGCTTTATCTTTCTCCTCGTAATTTTGTTTCTGTGTAGAAGGCAAGCACAATGATGAATCCCTTCGGTCGTCGAGACCGCCATGATTTATTCTCCATGCTGGAATGTCTCTAAGTCTTGGATGTTTGCAAACGATGTTTCTCTCACTAGACAGGCGATTTTACTTCCCAACCAATTAACTCGACAGATAAGCACTTAGATAACCTCATTTCACCAATGATCCCTTCTCTCCTCTTCAGCCCCCTCTCCCCTCTTCCAAATCAACCCAAACTTTCGCAAAAATAACATGGAACTGCACTAGACGAAGATAACTAAAAATGTATATAAAGTTTGTCAAATGTCTTTAGCAACACAAAGGTATAAAACACAATACACCATATTCGTCTGCAAATAAATAAAGGACTTGAAGATAATGCTGTAATCTCTATCGGCAAATTTGCGGCGAGTCCGTTGACATTTGTTACGGACATGCAATGCAAAGCAGAGCCACGCAAGTGCTTGTCATCAAGAAAAAACAAAGATCAGAGCTCGAGGGTTCAGATCTCGTCTTGGACATGCTGTTTTTCTCTGCATAAGGCATCTATTTACAGAACTGGCTGCTTTGTCGGGATAAAAGACCAATCCCCATAGCGCGCACACACACACACACAACGCACACCTTCACCCACGGACGCCAGAATTAGGACAGGCCATGCGACAGGCCACTCTTGATCGACCATGCCTATTAAGTGCATTACAAAACTGTGTATCACATTTCGCGTGATTTTTCCGCAAACTGTTAAGGACTGTCAGAAGATCCTCTTGGACGTGAATTTACTTTTCCTACCGAGTTGTGGCGCCACTGCAGGGAAGTTACAAAAGCAGTTTCTGTTTTTGTTCATTACATGTGTTTGATTCTGATAACAGTCACACAGTAACATCTTATCCCCTGACTCACCTGCAAAAGTGCCGCCGAATACACCGATTCCCGTGACTACCGCTATGTAGGTCTTCATCGCTTTATGTTCGCTCTCATCCGCCTGTTTCTGCCTCTCTCAATATGCTTGTGACTACATTTTTTAAGTCTGTCGGGGGTGGAGGAAGGGAGCGTTCAGTGTTCACTTTTTCCGCTTTTTTGTGACCGCATTTCAACACTGTTTGCCGTTTTCACTTCTCAATCTCTGCTCTTTTCACCATTACCTGCTTAATTCTTCCATACTTTCGCTAGTGCCATATTTACAAAAAAAAGTATTTGTATTTATTTCATGTCTTCTCTACGTCCTTGTACTGACTTGTTTTCTTTCGCCCTTGCCAGCAAATCGCGGTTACTAGGCTCTTCACAGTTAAGCATCGGAATCAGCCGTCGTGTCACTTCTTGTTCTCAAAGTCTGCTTCAAGAAACTCCGTCGACAGAGACCGGCCCGCCAACTTTAACAGCAGGCAAGATGTAGGTCACAGAAGAAGAGTCTCTAACATTAGGTAGATGCAAACAGGAAAGGAGGACTAATCTCCGCATGGCTAGAAAAATAAACAATCACAAAATAATAGTTCAAGGACACCCTTCAAACTAAGCAAAGTTGTAATAGAGCTATGCGCACATTGATGCCGAGAGAAAAGGATTGAGGGAAAGAAAAAAAGGTGTGTGTGTGTGTGGTCCAACAGGGGGAAGGTACAACAAAACAGATAAAACGGAAGAAATGCACAAAGGATACTACATTGTAGTAATACAGAACAATACAAGTTTCTTTATTGGGTTATCATCCCTAAAAGCTTTTTTTTTAAAAACAAAAGAAGTATTCTATAGGGTTAGGAGCAGCGAAATATATGGTTCACCGTCTCTAAGGCACGAGACATGTAACTGGCGCCAATCCTGCTCCCTTTAGCACTTTTCCTTTCCATGAAAAATCAGACACTCGTTTCTGCTAGATGAAAAGGGAGATTATTCCAGCCACAGGCTCGAACAGGCATCGAACCAATGACCTTCTGCTCGAAAGTCCAGCGCACGAGCCATAGGTTACGGAGCCTCGTTTACAGAAAAAAAGGACAAAAAGTCTCCAAACTATGTGGGGTAAATACATTTTTTACATCGCTATAAAACTGGAAGTGTTAATAAATTCGGGAAATTCTCCTCTCTTATATACTTCGTAACATTTTACTCTGCAAAATTTTTTTTTCCGTTAGATTGAAAGCTAGGACAAGTCTGTTCAAGAACTTTAAGTCTTGAGTTCACGTTTTATTTCTGTAGGTTCAACCACTAGAAGACCAGGGTTCACGCAGTTCTGTACAGTAAATGCTCACTCAACTTCCTCGATAAGTTTCTGGAAAACTGCAACTTCAAGCGAAGAAGCATATGTAAACAAGCGTCAATTTCATACGTGACATTTCTGGTCACAAAAACATCATCTAATTTCTAAATAACGACCCAGAACATGTGGGGGGAAACAGGAGTAAACCCATGCAGACATGGGGAGAGCGTGTGAACTCCACACAGTGGCCCCGGCCGGAAATCGACTTTTGTGCTCATCACAGGTATAATGAAAGGACGTTGACGTTATGTGAGGACTTACTTTCTTGAAGTCCACCGAAAAGAACACATTCGACATAATTTCCTACCGAACTGTGTCGCCATTGCAGGCCAAGAGCAATTTCTCTTGTGCAAAAGGCATAGGCGTGATTCTAATCACATGTAGTATCTCATGCCGACGGCACATTTTACAATTGTTGGCTTTACTTTTATGCCTCATATCAGGTCCTTTATAAGGAATCTAACAGGCAATAAAATAATTATAATTATAGTACTATTTATTTATAAAGCGTATGAAGACGAGCGCTGGACTACAAACACATCAACAGAGCACACAGTTACCCACTTCAGCAACAGTATGGACGATAATGGCGACATGACAGAGTGGACGAAAATAGGGAATTGACGAGTGAGCGGACGAGTTACACAAGATATTTTTGATAAAGGTGAGCTTGTTGAACAGTCGCTGCTCGAAAAGAAAAGAGAGCTCTATACAAAAGCGCCAGAGAAACAGAAGCGTCGGCCGAATTTGTCTCATGTGGGACACAGAAAGGTCGGCACTAGCAGATCGAAGAGGCTGCCTCGGATGATAAGCGATGCTTGGGGCGACACCACGAATACAATGGTTCGATGACGATCTCGATGACAACGTCTGCCGTCTGGGCTCCAGACAATCGGTTGTCGTCCTTACTTTTCCTCTTTCCCGACAATAGAGATGTGAAGATGTGAAGGACCCGCTGCTCTTAGTGCCCCCTCCTGACTGGAGGGCCGTGTCCCTCGTCTCTTCAGGTCCTTCCAAACAACGGCCTTATAACCTCTGTGTCGCTTGTCGTCATGTCTCACATCCGGATCCTGTCGGGAAACCGTGGCATGCCTTGGCTAATGCAACCTCCTCCCACTGCCGTGGTGACAGGAGATCCTTGGCTGCAACGATCCGCTCGGGTCTACGAATCGTAGCCGGGCCCACGCTTATCGAAAACCTCTTCCATCTTCCTGTAGGAAAAAGAGGAAGCAGAAAGACGACAGAACGCTGGAATGGCTGAGGTAAAAAGATGGACGAAATGGAGGGGAAGTGGGCGGTGGGTAGGTGTGTGTCTAACTTAAACCAGACGCCACCTGGCCTGTCGCCCACGTGAAATTGTTCCTACGATTTAGGGGCGTTAGAAACCCACCACCACCACTACGTTTTTTTTCTCCGCCGTGCGATTTGCCGTCAGTCATCGGCGGAGAACATCACACATCAGAGACAAAACCATCGGCACTGCACCACCCCCACCACCACGCCTTCTTATGCGGCACTCGGGCTGCAGACGGACGGCTGTTGCCCGGAGACAGTTTGCAAAGACCTAATCACCTGGGCAAACTCAATGTCTGACGTCTTTGAAATGTTCTGATGTTCCGATAATCTTCGCGGGCAGAAGATAAATCGCGCAGGAAAAACGGGCTATCACTGCTTGCACATGATCTTCCGACCTGCCGTCTTGTACTGCCATCGTGGCTAGCAGGAAAACATGCTGTGCTATGATCATTCGACCCTTTCTCGTACCTCGAGCGGGGGCTAGCAGAATCAACACACAGCAACCAAGGAGCAAATCAAGAGGCACAGTGCTTTTAAAAAAATTATGCGCACAAAAGCTGGAAAAATACAAAAAAGTTTTCTGGCTTGTTTGACCGTATTTTTATTATTCTGCATTAGTCCTGCTTCACCTAACACATACATGCCCTCTCACTATTCTACAGTTTTCAACTTCTGGTATGCTGGAGCATATTTAGATGCCACCCCTTGATTTTGAGAGATTCAGTGAAGTGATGAATCTGCATAACATAGAACCGGGGCTGGAGGGTGGGGGGCTGTGAGCCGTATGGCAAAGAGCTGGGTCAACACAATGAACAGTTCTGTCAAAGAAAAGTACCCGCTTCCATTTCATTTTAGCTTGAGAAACAAAATTGTTCCCTGCATAAATTAAATGCATCCACGTGAAGGGTGACTACCCGTAGATCACTCACTTTTCTCTCTCTCTGTAGACCTGGGTCAGATTACACACTCTCTTTTCTGTCCTTTCTCGTTTATCGTTTACTCTGTATACAAAGTTGTTTCCCAGTATACCATAATGATAGTATACAACATCATAAAACACATGACATGCAAAAGAATGTAAAAGAAATATGTTCTTCACCATGACAAAATTCGTTATTGAAATATGGTAGTTCCACCTCACCGTAATAGGTTTACATTACTAGGATTCTAAATACATAGTTCCACATAGTTGTAGGCATCGAACAACCTCTCTCAGAATATAACAAACATTTACTTTTCCTAGTTCAACAATCATCTTCAAACTCACCATAACCGAAGTGTTACATACAATTCTTCCTCCTATTACAAAATCAACATTAATCATAGGTACAGCAATAACAAAAATACACTAAAAGCGTAACACCTACTGAGCCTATGACCTTAGATATTAAATAGTTGGGTGGGAGGAATTGGTGGTTTACGCCGAGCCAGCAACTAGGGCTATATCACGGCAAGGCAGCCAGCCCTGTAAACAGATGCCACATGCAGAGAAAGAACAGCGTGTCCGAGACGAGAGCTGAACCCAGGACAGCCAACTTTCACTGTATTGATGACAGGCGCTAACCGTTGCGCCGTCGGCCCGCCCAAGCATATATAATGCCCAGAACGTGAAGCAATACATTGGGTTCATCGAACAACCTACATTTATCGTGCTCTAATAGAGTGGGAAACGCTGTTTTCTAGCCTTGAAGGTATTAAACCTTACGTGTTCAAATCTGAGAATTGTGCAGGTTCAAAACCCCAAACACAATATGCTCAGGCAGCAGACGACAAAGAACGATTTGCCAATACCACATGTTCAAGGCTTTAATATGTTATATATGAAAGGAGTCTTTTAAGTGTGATGTGTGTTATAATCGGGTAGATCTTTAATGGGTGGCTTATTGTGGCTACCGTCTAGTTCTCTGTTTAAAAGCCCCAAGTAGGCCAAGATTTGGCACAAATCACAGACACCAGTTTGTGGTATGCGCACGAGTACTAGTGAATTTTTCTCACGCATCCCATTTTAGAGTTTAACTGATTTCATCAGCAACTTTTGACAGTAAGCAAGGCTCCTCAAGTCGGCATCTCGACACCAGTTGTCGTGAACGAGAGATGCGAGCAAATCAAAGCCAAAGCGCTCCTGTCGGCTCGGGTGGTGGAAAGTACGGCGCTCTATCCCCATCATAAATCGACGCGAACAAAACGGCGCTTAGCCTCGGTTTGGTTTACGTCCTCGCGCAATCGAGGCCGTTGGAATATCGTCTAGCGACGTCTGAGATTTTCCTCTTCTTTTTCTTCCTCCTTGCAGCTTGCTGTCCCTGAGATTGCAGGCACGACGCTAGAGTTTGTTTGGAGGAGTGGGGCAGGGAGGTCAGGTGGCTGGGATTGATCTCGATGTCTCGCTGGATTAAGGCTCCCACTAAAGCGCATTTACCGTCACGTCCCCGTGTAACTAGAGCCGTGCAACAGGCGCGTGTGCTCCGACCGAGACAGGGGTGGAGAGGGGAGGGGATTGTGTGCGTAATGTGCGTCTGAAGCGCGCGACGTCGTGTTACCTACAAGTCTGGAGACTGGGCGAGAGGGGGAACTCGGGGGAGGAATGGCTGGTGTACCGCCATGGCTACTCTGAAAATCTGATCCCAGAGTGCTGCGATTCGACTTGGTGGTTGGTTGGTTCATGGCGTTCTCTGTTAAGAATCAGCAACTACAGCTAAACCACAGTAAAATTAGCTCAGCGATGCAGATAGGTGCCTCATACAAGGAGAAATTACATGTGGCCAGAACCCAAGCCCACGACCCACAAGATCTTTAAATCACTCTCTTGGTGACAAGCGCTCGACTGCTGCGCCACTCTACCCCATTGAACCTAGCTACCTGATAAATCAGGGTGGCAGTTCCGTGCACACACCGTCATCGGACAATCAATCACAACAGAACCAAGATGCAGGCAAATTTCCAGACTGGGAAAGGTGTACTCGTATCTTAGTGGACTAGGAAAAAAAAACCCGCACACGCACCACTGCATTCATCTGGTCCCGTCGTGCATGGAGGACTGGGTGAAGCGACTGCAAATATATCCAGCTGATATGAATAAAGTATAAACCGATATGGCTGAATTTGCCCGCTGTTTGCTCTGGTTGAAAATATCATTCCTACTGCACAAAACCTCTGTTACTCTCTTGTGAGAAAGTTAAGTTTGGTACGTCAGAAAGTCTGACAGTGTGCTGCGACAACGGTGACGAAAAATGGTAACAAGAAAAGTAATGCCAAAGGTTAGGGTTCCATCGTATAGTGTTTCCCCTTGTTTAGGGCATGGCATGTGGAAGGCGGAACCCAGCCCTCTCTTCTTTTTCTGCACCTACCTCCCCATGATTATTAACCTCTCCCTGAAGATACGAGGTACCCTTTTCGCTGGATCGGCACGAAAAGTCAGCAACGTGCCCCGTACATGTTTCGAACCCTCGAGAAAGGGGGCTACTATCCTTATAGAGCAGCCCATATGTCGTCAAAATTCTTATTAACTCACAGACAGGACAAATCATTAGCCTCCGTTCTGCGTACCGTAACCTGTGCGCCAGCGGTGGATACGACAGCCTCTATAGGCATCAGTTGTTAAGGGAACACGTTTTGCAAAACGCAGAACAGAGCTTAAAGACTAAACACGACTGTCAGTGGGTTACGCAGACGACAGGAAAATACAGCCCCAGCGATTGTTTTAAGGCATCGTCGTGCGTCAGCCTCACGAGATTCTCCCCAAGACACGCGCAGATCGAGATGTTGACTAAGGAACCCGAGATTTAGTGCAGGAAAGATGCCTTCTAGAAACGGTTTCTGACTGACTGGCCAACAAATGGGCTTCTCGTCATCTATATAGTGCATACCGGTCTTCGTCCTGAGATACTCAGACCTAACCAGTCTTTTCTGTTCTTGGCTGTACTTTCCAGCATGGATTTGCTTTAATTTCCAGTACACAGACTTACCACGAATAATAAGAAGCGCGCCTGTATATAGTTGATTTTAGACAATATTTATTTGGTTTAAATATTTTACTTGAGCGTTGAGCTTTAATGCCACCTACATCAACCTTTCTAGCGGGACACTGGTTCCTGTTATCGACAAATAACAAGGTGGTTTAAACAACAACAATAACAACGAAACAGCGCGTTTTCCCACACGACCTCGTTGCGCTTTACTAATGTCATGGTAAAATAAATATGACAAAGATGGACAGAGTGAAGTCTTGCATGACGTATTTTGAAATGGTCGTGACCCTATCAGACACTTTCCAAGTCTGATAAGTGAAACAAAAAACCAGTCTGGATAGAGCGAAAAGACTATAATCATCATACACCATTTGGTCGCTGTACATCAAATGTCTTCAAATGTTCTTGATGTCTTGTGCAGTTTCGTTAAAGGGAAAGGCAAGTCAAACGGGGCTTATGCTGGATTTGAACTATAGATAAGTTCTGAATCGTGTCCGCGCAAAATGTCGTGAAGTAAAGCGATTGTTTACTTATAATCGCGTTCTAAAAACAGGTCTGAGGCGGTCCAAGAAGGCCGCCATGTTGTGTTGTCGAGTGACGTCTAAAACCCGTCGCGCGAGACAACTGTCAGTCTCCTGGTGTGGGTCATCAGCACGCTGGTGTACTGAATTTGGAGATAGCACAGTGATGAAAAAAGCTCAGCGATGAAAAGAATTTGAAGTGGAAAATACTGGCGTGCCATAGGATAATGTTAAGAACAGTAACATACAGTAGTCTCAGTGTATGCATGCATCGATATGGCAATTATCGTGAAAGAAATAGTCGGGACAACGATCTCTGAAAAATAGAATTTCATTGCAAAACCGAAGTTCGTTTGGCGTGACTTGCTTTGAGATGGGTTGCACTGCATTAAAATTTGTTCAAATCCTCACACACAAACGAAACAAGTGATCCTCGCGCACTGTGCTTAATCAATGGTAGGGTGCAACAAGTCTGTTTACATTTCTCATAAGCTGTGCCTTGCTGTAGACACCAATTTTTCAGTGCTTCTCGAAGATATCACACCATAAATAAAGGCCGCACTGACCAGTCGGCAAAACTGCCAACAGTATCGCAGCATCGCTCGTCAAATGACTCCACACACGTCACGGAATAAAAGTCTGTTTCTTTCATAAAAGAGTGAGCAAGTATGGTGGCCTTCATGAAACCTTTCTTAATGGTAAATGATCGTTTTTCCAAAGTCGACATTTTGCTCGAATATGATTCAGAGCGTCAGTATGTCACTTAGGCCCAACTTACCACCTCACTTTTCCCCGTTTAGCCAACGAAAGCAATAAATAAAAGTTGCGTGTCGTGCATCTCCTTGGTTAAACCTCCGCGTATAGCCTTTAGCCAGCCAAACGTTTCCATCTCACATTCTTCCATCCATTTCTTCATAGCTCTCGGGAAAACGGTCAGACATTTCTGTGAGCGCTAGGTAAAGAAGACTGCATGAACGGAAGGAGGCCATCTCCGGACAACGGGAAGTAACATAAAGGTTGTATGTCGGCACTCAGCTTGCAGTGTACCGTGCATCAAGCCTTTTCACTGTCGTCCACCGCGCCTTCCGGCGATGGCCAAACGTTCAGCATGCTCTCTAAACGTTGGCCAACGTTCGCCCGCACTCGGGGAAAAAAGGACCGTGTTTTCCCTCCACAAACAACTGCACGGGACTGAAAGAAATGTTACACGCGTGTTCTCTTCTTTTCATTGTGTTACTAACGTGAAGAGCGACATGCGTTTCTGTCATCTCTTCCTCTACCAAATTTACCGCATCAGAATCAACTGTACAAAGATTGGCGTGTGTGAGAGAGAGAGAGAGAAAAAAAAGAAAAGGTTACAACAATGGTGATAATGCAGCTAAGTCGTCGATAATTCACACATAATTTCACAGCTGCGTATGGTTCTTGGGCACTGACGTTCGACAATTCACAATTACTGTTCTCGCAAAAGCGTATCCTCTCGTAAACCACGTGCATTCCCCGATAAAGGTACCTGCACCCTTTGTGACGTAGAAGGGTAGAGAAATTAATCAGCATACAAACAAAAATATACGACCGCATCTGGTGGCACCGGAAATTGGAAGCTAAAGTCGGCAACACCAGCGCCCTTATCCCGTCCGCACGGTTCCTGACAGGCGGCGAAACAAAAGAGGAACAGTACACGGGAGGTGGGATCGGGGAGACCGACACCCGCCTATCAGTCAGACAGGTGGAGGAAGCAAACACTACTGCCACGAACAAACCTGGGAATCGTGGACTCAATTTGCTTGGCAAAATACAATCAGGTGGAAATAGCGTTTGGAGGATATTAACAACCAGTTATTTGTCTCTCCATAGGCCTGATGACTGTAACAATTAAAACTTCCTCCCTGAACGCCAGGGAAACGAAAGGCGGTCTACTTCCCTTGACAAGAGTCAACAGGATTCCAGCTGTCCAGGAGGATCACGGACCAACATCAGCGAGAAAAATAAGGTAAAGGTAGAGGTCGTTCCCTAACCTTTTCAGGTCTTTGGGGTGTGAGACCTCACTTTTCTTGGGGCCAGCTTTATGTGAAGGCGGTGCCCATCTCCTCTCCCTCGCTGCCTTAACTTCCCTAACCCTCTATGGAGTCAGGTACCCAATCCAGCCAGCTAGGTCGAATGGGAGAACTTTGCTGCGCAACTCGGGTATCGGACCAGCGCGCCCAGCGCTCTAACCACTCGGCTATCCGCTTCCGCTTCGCCACCTTGAACACCCGCGATGGCCGAGGCCGTATGCAAAGATTTCATATTAATCTACCAAACCACGACAGCGGGTATTAAAAAGCGAGATTTATTTTGTGCGTGCATGTGAGAGAGAAAAAGATATTTCTTTACTGAATAATAAACCCTGTGGTTTGTTTCAAGGGGAAATTATAAAACAACTTCATTATTTATAATAACATTACATTTTACATACTAATATTTCCACTTGTCCAGAATAAGGTTCACATTTCATTTCTGTTTTTGAATACTTGATATTTGGTCTTGTAGATTATAACACATTTCGATCCATAACTGTCATAGGTTTGAGTGTGTGTGTGAGAGAGAGAGAGAGAATAGTGGAGAGGGAGCCTGTCCCTTCTCCCCGCTCTCTCAAGACCGGATTTAAATCTCAGATGAAAATGGACGACTTTAGGCCTGGCAGATGGAAAAGCAAACAGGCACGCCGGGCGCATGAGGATAATTGTTAGCAGCAAGCGGATGGGACTACGAGACATCGAGACTATAAGTGGTGAGGGCGGGAGGAGGCGGACAGGGGAGTAAGGGTGGGGGAGATGGTGGCACCATCTTGAAGGTGCAAGCGCCAAACAAATATTATGTCTGCGAGTTCCTTGACAACTCTAGTCCACTTACACTAAGCATCTGAAGCACCACCTTCCACTAAAATAACTCTTGTGCTTGTTGTCTGTTCTGTCAATAACAGATCACCTGTGCGCAGATGTCGATGTGCGTCGTATGAAAAAAATGCTTCTCGAAATCATTGATAAATATTAATGAGATTATGATTTTTCTAAAATACTCTTCATGCGCTTAAAAAAAGTGGAACGCGTTGTCAATGCAGACACAAAGATTGTAACTTTACAAGCCCGGTCTTTCACAAAATCACCGGTAGCTCAAAGAACTCTGTTCGAGGTCGATATACTTGTCATTGAAGTCATTTGAAGTTCCATAAACATTTTATTTAAAACATGAATACTGTTTCTTTTTTAAAAAGTTCTTAAAGTTCGTTCTTTAACGGCAAAGTAGCGATGCATTCAACTTCCGGAGTGTCTCTAAGTCCCACTGTACTGGTAAATGTATTGGCAATGTCTGGTGCTTAGAGCTATACGAAACGGGACCAAGCCACTCCTCTCCGTTTTCTGAACTGGCTACCTATCCGTTCTTGCATCCAGTACAAACTGTCCGTGGTGCGTTTTTAATTTCTTTGCAGGGTCCTACCCTGACTATTTCTCTGAACTTCCTTTTAGATTCCAGCCAGGCAACTACGCTCTTCGTCTGATGACCGTATCCCGACGTATCCTTTATCCCTTTTAAAAATAATTTCTAATGCGCAAAATGGTCATCGGCATGGCCCGTCAAGAAAAGTAGGGAGGCCGGAGACACATTTGACAAGTGCGTCGGTTTACAGTGCGCGAGCCTGAAATTATCTGGAAATGGGCAGGTTGGTTGGTTGAAGTGCTCCCTCTTAGAGGTGGATTTCGCACTATAAGGGGAAAGGAAACCGGAATACCCGGAGAAAAATAGCGACGGTCAGCCCTATGAACAGATGTTCCGAGACGAAATCTGAGCCCTGGGCCTCTCATTGCAGTGGTGACAAGCGAGCGTTTTTAACCACTACACTATTGGGTACCCTACATGGGCCGGCACGAGTATTCACACACAAAAAATGCACCTATGCACGCCCGCGCATGTGTACTCATATACATACACTCTCGATGACTCAGCAAGTCCGATATAAGCATATGCATGAGTTTTCTTTTATTTTTACAGACATTTCTCGCAAGCAGCTCACTCAATCTGCTTCCCATTCGGTAGCCAATCGCAGACCGACTGATATCTCTGGACCGAATACAAAATGATCTGCAACGTTTGTGACGGCCGATGTCTTGGAAGAGTCCGCGCCTGAAGCAAGGCGAGAGAGAGTGTTGGCCACGCGCACCACAACCTGGGTGCGCGCGACAGCGCGTGCGGCTTCGCCACGTGTCTGGAACTCAGCACTACACTTCAGGTCTTCACATCTCTCTCCTTCGCTCACTGTCCACCCCCTTCTCTGTCGCCCAGGTCCACTTCTGGCAGTGGGCAGCGGATCGTGCTGGGTAGCAGAACACGCGCTCATCCGCCCACACAAAATTTTCCGGCGAAGGACGAACTTGAGTGTGTTATACGCCCGGCGCAAGGAGAAAAAAAAAAGTGAATTAGGGTTTTCTGATGTCAGATCCTCCCCAGCCTGCTGCTCACGTAAGGTTTCTTGCAGCCTTTTTTGGTTTCTGGAAACTTCTGAAGTGTGATAAATAGCTTACAAATGCCAGGGTTGGATTTAATGAGGTCATGGAAATAAGTATGAAATGCTGTTTTCAACTGCAAGACGACTTCGCTAAGTGTGGTCTGAATTGTCGACTTGCTACTTAAAATAAGCGACTGAAAACATTTTAAAGACCGCACCTGCACACCAGCCAAGGGCGATTTTTGGAAGTTAAGCCGATAAACATGAGTTTAACTTAAGACCTCTCACGAAACCTATGTTGTATATCTGTCTTTCTCTCTTCCATTTTTCTTTCTTTCCTTCTTTTTGTTTTCATTTCTTATCAGTTCTACTCGTAGCAGAAGAAAATTAAAGCCAAGGTGAAGCAAGATGAAATATCAAGCCGCCAGAACCGAGAATCAAGCGAATATTTGGTGCATGTGGACAAAGAAACATTTTGCAAGATGCAATTTTCTAATCATGTGAAGTGAGAGGTTTGACTGTATCAACCAACCCAACCTTCTTCTCGACCAGCGGCCGTCCCTGTGCGGATTTTTGTCTTTGTCTATTAGGCCCCAGCCTTCTTCAAAAACACACCCACACACACTACTATCTGTTGTTATTTTCTACTTATCCCGTCTTTCTAGCTTCAACCGATTAAACCTTTATTTATTTATGTTTTCATTTCAGGCTGGATATGGTGAAGTTTGCTCTTGAGCACATTAGCTCTGATCCCTAGAGCTACAAAGAACGACGGAAGCGCTGCGAAGTAATCCACCCGCGTAGTTAAAAGGGTGGAACTTTCAGGTGGTCCCTCTACTGGATCTCCGCCATGAGAAAATTACAGCGACTCCCCGGGACAAAGCAGGCAGCGCTCTTCAAGTTGCTTTGCTGTAAACACAGCTAGATCCCTGCTCCAAATGAACTCTCTAGCGCCACCGGAAACATGCCCTACTTCTGGTTCCAACCGCTTTGATGGACCGAACTAAAAAACAAAAATAAATAAATAAATAAAATAACGAATTTTATGAAGAGACTTCTGGGAAGGACATGAGATCTGCAAAGGAGCACCTGAGGACAGACCCACCACGTTCGCTGGATCCGCCCCCTCTCCAAAAGCTAGTTTTACTTGTCACTCCGCAAGCAAGTCTGGAACGCCTGGGCTATTTCCGGACTGCCATGAGGCTACAGCAAGCGGGTTTTAAATTTCCGGACAAGATTCTTCAAGACTTTGATCATCATCGTTATTCTTCTGTATCGTCATTCTGTCTATAGACAGGTCTGTAAAGGCAGCACGTTCAAGCCAAACGACCGGCCAAGAGGAGAATCGGTGAGGCTAAGAGGAAAGAACGCTTTTAATGCAAATGCGTACAGGTCGGTCACCGTCATTATCTTCGACGACAAATCGCTACATGTCTAAGGTTGTTGTTTAACTTTGAGGTGTCCACTCTTCATTCATCCACACATTGCTGGAGTCCATCCTTCTAGAAAATACGAGCAATAACTGGCGGACAAGAACACACCTGTGTGCTAGTTCACGACGGTGTATTCGTTAAAGACGAATGTTTTTTTTCTCAAAGGTGTGTTGTCAAAATGACGGTACTAGATGAAGAGTAGCAGATGACTCGTAATATTTATTTCCGCAAACGCTGCACACTCACGGCATGCAATAATAGCTCGGCGGGTGAACCTTGTTAAATTTGGAAATAAAAAACAAAACAAGCGAGCAACACGACTACAAACATGCTGGGTACCACGAACTCCGCTCACCACGTCGAGAAGACTTCCGCTGTCTCGCGGGTTTTCTCTCTCTCGGCTTTCTTCCTGGATCACTACGACGTTAATATCACCACCAACTGGCACAGCGACAATAACAGCCATAGCTGCCTTCTGTCGCCGGACACATGCCTGGACGTGGCGGCTGCTGCGGTCCGCGACTTTGGCGGAGACCGTGGTGGCGCGGCAACGGTCGCGACTGCCGTGGATGCGGAACGCGGCGCGACGCTGCTGGAGCAGCTGCACGAGGTCGCGACTTTCAGAGCCTCCCTGCTGCTGGTGATGTGGGCCCTACCCGTTGTCATTGGCGTCGGAGTGGCCGGCAATCTCCTCAGCCTGTGGGTGCTACTCCGGCGCGGCATGCGAAGAACCTCCGCATGCAGGTAAAGCATATATTTTTTTTTTTTTTTTTATTTTTTGTCTTTTCGGGTTCACTAGTGGCAGTCCTGATCATATATGATGCGATAGCGTCCTGCATTTCAACTGTCAGTGACAGAAGCATGTGACACGATGATTTTAGTCTTGCATCGATCTCGTATCTCGCACGGCAGTAGCGAGATAAAGGTTTTGACCATTGCAGACAAACCAGACAAATGAGAGTTATATACTTGGTGACTTGACAGTTATATAAAAACTTCGCCGATGTTTGGTGACTTGAGAGTTACATTAACAGGTAAATCAGCAATACGCAAGTTTTGACAAAATGCACCGCTTTAGGCGGCTCTAATGTAGTTGGTGACTTGCGTCGTCTTGCTGCCGTGTGCAGGTACCTGGCTTGTCTGGCTGTAGCCGACACCGCCGTGCTGCTTACGTCGGCCTTCAAGACCTGGGTGCGGGTAGTTTGGGGAGAGGAACTCCTGCACGTGTCGCCAGCCTCCTGCAAGCTCTTCATCTTCTTCACGCACCTGTCGCTGACCTGCGCCGCCTGGCTCATCGTTGCCGTCACGCTCGAGCGATTTCTGGCCGTGTGGTTGCCGCTGCGGGCCTCCGAGGTGTGCAGTGTGGGCCGCACGCGCGGCGTCATCGCAGGGCTGCTGCTGACGCTGGGCCTTATCAACGCCCACATCTTCTGGACGGCGGAGCTGGTGCCTGTTCCCCCCCGCCATGCCCTTAGCTCTTCCGGCGTGCAGTGCGCCAGCTACGCATACGAGACGCTGGCCTGCGAGGTGTTTCCCTGGGTGCACCTGGCGCTCTACTGCTTTCTCCCGGCGGGCTTCCTCCTCGTCCTCAACACCCTCATCCTCGTCAAGCTCTTTCAGCACCGTAAGGCGCTGGAGGAGCGTCAGAACTCCATGGTCACCATCCCTGTGAGAAACCTACACCACGTGCATCACCTTCACCATCACCACAACCAGCAGCCACATCAGCGCAAACTTTTGACGACCACGACCATCACCAAGATTCTGCAGCAGCAGCAGCAGGGTTCGAACCCGCTGCGCCCACAGACCCTGACGCAGGCATCCATATCGTCATCCTCGTCCTCATCGTCGTCGCATCAGTTCCACCGCCGGCTGGCGCCGATGCTCCTGGGCATCTCCTTCGCCTGGCTACTGCTGACCACGCCGCAAACCATCTACAACCTCGCCGCCGCCGCCCCGACCTCCCTGGAGGAGATGGGCCGCCAGCAGCTGGTCCGCACCGTCTGCTTCGTTCTGATGTATGTCAACCACGCCCTCAACTTTTTTCTCTACTGCATGACGGGACAGCGCTTCCGCCAAGAACTGCGCCGCGTGCTGACCTGCCTGGACCGTGAGCGCCGCGTGCACCTCAAGCGAACGCTCTTCGACTCCTGCGCCGGCAACAGCCGCGGGGGTACGGGCAGTAGCGGTAACGAGCCGGGTCGCCGTAAGGAGAACAGTCCTCTCGACAGCGGCTACCCACTGATGGAGCGTAAGCACCGCTCGCGGAAACAAGAGTCCCACGCCTCGTCGTGAAGCGGGGGCACAACGACGCTGTGCAGAATAATCTGACGTAAAACAAAAAAGAAACCTTCGACTGTTACCTAACACTTCATGACCTACGAAGCGGCTAAGCTGCGGAAGACAAAACTACAGGGCATCCCAAGGTATCAGTGGTCCATCCAGATAAAACAGTGGGACATCCAGGTATGTTATTCAGAACATCCATGTGAATGGATCAGTAATACATAATATATATATATATATATTAACATCTGGATATATCACTGGGATATCCTGACATAACTGTAGGACTTCCATCGATTTGCAGTTTTGTCAAAGAACAGCTCTCATGCTTTTCAAATAAAATCAAGTTCTCTATAAAGGCGTCTACGAAATACGAGTGACAATTAAGTGTATTAGGATGAAGACGATTTTTTGGTCTCCACCCACAGGATTCTAGTGTTCACTCTTGCAATAGGCACTATGATGGAACTGAACGTCTCAATAAAAGTGAGGGGACAGCTAACTCAGCAAATGTCTTTGGATGTTGTTTCCTCAATGTTTCTAATTTTTGCTGACAAGGAAAACCTTTAAATATGTGTTTAAATATTTGAAGTTGTGAATGGACAGTAAGAAATTGCCTGATACACTACTTTTCAACATTATCAATTAAAATGGTTAAACTGAAAGTAAAATATCTTCAGCTGTCTCGATTTATTGAACCGCATATTGTGGCAGTATAGTGTCCTCAAGGTTCTTATTTTTTTGATCATCGAACACCAACTTGGTAATCTCAGTGTCAACTAGGTTTATATTTATTATTACAAATCTTCAACTTGGCAAGTATTTGACAGTTCCTATTTTCCACTAATATGATGATATATTTGTGTGATTATCAGCTTCAGTCACTTTATCCCTGTAGGTGCAGAGGAATTTTATATGATAAAATATGGGTAAAACATTATCCTCTTCCTGTCCACATGGGAAATGAAACACATTCATGTCACACCTCATTATGGAAAATGAATGATCATCAACCGATAATAAAACAAAACATAATCTCAGTGCTTTTGTCAACAAGTATCATTATATAAGTGAAACAAACCTAATCACAAAAACTGATTTCCATTAATTTGTCTCTTGAAATGTTTAATGTAAAGCTTCTTCTGTGAGGATCATCACTTTTCAATTGTGGAATGGACCTAATGTTGCTCTTATGCTGATCATGTTTTTGTAAAATTTTTCTTAAATTTTTTTTTGTCTGGCACCTAAATAAATTGAAATGGAAAGAATGAATTTACATTTGTTTTATGCTGCTGATAAGAGATTAAAAATGTACACAGCAACCTGTTCAATATCAAAGTGAGTGTTCAACAGTATTTAATAAAACCTCCACATTACCCATGTTTCTCCATCCCTTCGTAATCCATCATCATAGCGATGCTAATCCACCCGCCCCTCTCAGCATGGTGGAGAAGGTTATGATAAGGTTTTTAATAGATGATGACTAAATATAATGCATTCTGCCTGCAGACTCTGTAAAAAGTGGGCTTACAATGTAACTATCAACATTGTATGAACAGAACAGCATAATGTAGTAAGTTGAAAAGTCATACACCAAGAACATAAACTGCAACTGTCTGTAATATTTCTAGAGTACAAATTACAGGTTGCACATCTAAAATATTTGTAAAATGAGAATACCAAGTAAAATCTGAAACATATGACTGCATATTTATTACTCTGGATTTTTTTTCACCCTTTGATAACCTAAATGAACTGAACCTGAAAGTCATATTCTTCCTCCCATATCATAGGCTTTTGATTACTGTCATTATATGTAATTCAAGCCACATGAACCTCAGTATCTGTACTGATTATCGAGAGAGAGATGTGATTGTTCACATGAAATGCAAAAGTATATAAGTCCCATTCAAGTGTTGTGTTTTGAATGACCTGGCTCAGTTTAAAACATGTTACAGAGTCCTTAAATCTGAGGAAATACCCCCTTCCATTTTTCAGGTAAAATGATTTCAAACATTCATTCTGATATATCAATACAGTTTGGTCATCAAGATTCAACCAACAGGAAAGCTGTGCATAAATGAGGCAAAAAATGCTTGAATCTCCCCAATGGTTCAAAATTATTCACTCAGCTTTTAGAAAAAAAAGCTCTTTTTACAGTCCATAACAATTACATGAAATTAATTTTACTTTGTAACCAAACAAAATTATAACCAAGAGATGGCATGGTAATAGAACTATTACAACAGAGGGAAAGGGAGAGGCAACTGACCTGTCTGATCTTTTCCACTGCTAGTGTTGAAATGTAAGCCATGACATACAGCTCCTGCCATTGGGGTGTTTCATGAAGTTTGGCCAGCACTGTATACATGAAGATGCACAAGAACGCCAAGTACCCCAGCTGTCACAGATAGGGGATAACAGGAATGATAAGAGCATTCACGGATAGAACAGATTATAACATTTGCCTTAGAATAGATAACACTGTGTTATGATTTCATTATGGATAGCACAGATTATAACATTTGCCTTAGATTAGAAAACTCAACACAAAATATTAATGTACAGAACAGTGTTATGACTTCACACACACACACACACATATCAATTGTTAAGCCATCACTGGTCGTATCTAGCATGACAGATGAAATCAATGTCAGGTGTGGCATGGTTTTCAGGGACAATATTGATCAAAGAAGTGCTCACTGGTGGCATCAATAACTGTCATATGTTATCATAGGTAATGTCATTTATCATAGGTTATATTTAGGTAATAAACATACTAAGCAAAAGACAGTAAATGTGGTACCTGTATCTATGTCACCAAATGTCCCCAGAAAATTATTGAAAATCTAAAATTTGAAATCAACTGACCGTGTGAAGCCAGAATTTGGTGATGGGGGCATTGTAAAATTCATACAGCTTCTTGCTGGCTCGCAGCTGGCTCTTCTTTCGCTTGAGAGGCAGAGCCGACATGGTGCTAGTGTCCATGGGTACAGAGCCATTCTCATTTTTGGGGGCTGTGGAATGCATAGGAATGCTGTTCTCTGACGCCTCCTCTGCCATCAAGTCCTGCAAGAACAAAAATAAAGGAGAGGTCAATCAGGGGCCTTGCTACAACATGACACTTCATGATCTTTTTTGTGCCAGTAGTTGGTCTGGTTATGTGATGGCCATTCAGCTGCTGACACTTCTTCAGCGGCAGAAGTGCTATATACCCTTTCTCAGTCAAGAACACCATAAATGATCTGCGTGCAGCACATGCAATAGCAATCTAAGTCATACATAATACAAGTATGCTTATTCAAAGCTGCTATTATAGTGACAATCAGGAAACAAATTGAAATAAGTATACAAAACTAAAAACTAGAAAGGCAATCCCTTTCAGGTTCATGTGCAAGACATTCTGCTCACTTGAAGTTAATAGGCCAATATTCATTATTTAACTATCCTCTTTTCAAAACTCAACTCGAGGTTGTATCTATAGCATTTAAAAGAAAAAGCTAGCTACATAGTTGTATCTATACTCAACTCTGGCAGCAATTATTATGAAAACAAAACACCAATGATTTCGATAGTTTTACCAGCCATGGCTGTTATTAAGACTTTTAAGGTTTTTTTTAAAATGAACTTTATACCTGTTTAAACTCAAAAGCTATCACTTTGGGTGCATGTGTAGTCATTTATGCAATGCCATTATTCAGCTTTTGGTACCTTTTAAATTTCTTAGACTATGAAACAGTTATGCCAGATTTAAAAAGAGGATTGTTGACAAAAATTGTTCTTTTTAACAGCCTTGTTATATTGTTGATGGTATGAACATATCTAAAATTACCTCTATGAATATGTGAAAGTCTGAGCTACAGATTTAAAAATAATAAAATCAAAAAATTATGTGCAAATATCACAACTAACAGATAAACTTCTGGTTTTGACTGTTTAATGCTGAGACGCTGTAAAAGCTATGTATTCTTATAATTTGTGCTGTTTCTCTTCTAAACATAAAGACAAATCTTTATAATTATTATTCTTCTTTGCGTAACATTGATTACTTACATAACTGCAAATCGATTCACCTAAGAAACAATTGCCGCTGATGGTAGGTGGAATGCTTTTTTAAAGAAATAATTGGGTAATCAACCCAAGAAAATGCTATAAATATTGATGTTAATATTTTTTCTACAAAAAGCAACTTACAACAGTTTAAAGTTAAACTTGAACTTCTCTTGATGTCATGAAACTTAGGTCAATTAATCAATATCTTGTAGGCACAGATGTTCCAAGTCTGCTTATAACCTACTACAATAGAACTAAAAAGAACTTTGTGCATGTGTAAACTACTTTATATTATTAAATGAATGTAATATTTAAGATACTGAAACATGAAACGTTTTTTAAGATAATGCAAAAACAACTATAAACCATCAAAACTTTTGGCTTTCTTCTTAAACTTAGAAAAACTGGTTGTTACCTTATATTAAAGACTGATCATTTTAATAAGAATTCCATTCCTGATGGTTAAACTTGCAACTTTGAATAACAACTGAAAACAGTTTTCAAAACACAAAAACATACATTCACCTTTTAAATATGCTGAAAAAAACTGTTCAGTGATAATTTGAAATTCTGGAAATTCTCATTAATGACTTGGGAAGCAGCACAATGATGCACAGAACCTAAACGAGACAAGTTTATGGCTAAATAACATTTCTAAATTTCTCTTCTATCCTCATCCTACAATATAACTGAAAAGTAGAGTTAACTGCTAATAACACACATTACTGCTGACGAGGACAAACAGATCTAATTTGATATGATGCTTTCTACCAAAATGATTTTTTGTAACGAGTTAGTTAACTAAACATTCTTCAGCATGCAGTGTTGTGTTGTAAAAAAATGTCATGCATTGCAACCCTTTACCTGTTGTGAAAATGTGAAGTGTTAAGGTGTTTATGAAGGCATCATCTGTCTGATGGACACATGCAAAAAACTGAATAAATACAGAAAGACAGGAGGTCAAGTAGGCCAGTTTGAGCGTTAAGCACAAAGTCCCTTCTTCCCATGTCTGATAAGTATAACCTACAACCAAAAACTGATCAGCTGTTTTAATGGTTTTTCTGAATAGATATTATTACATGCTACCTCTTACTCTCTTGCCACAGCTACAACCCCGTATGGGAGATTCCTTAAAACCTCATTAGTAGTCAGCCCTAATCCACGACTAAATCACATGATATCCAGAGGAACTGATAAAGCTGCCTGACTGGTCTAGTCATGTTATTAGCTGACACTGTGATTCTTTTCTTCCCCTTGATTATGGGATAACTCCAGCTATCATACTCACCCTTCTAACATATCTTCGTGTCTGGAAAGATATGGCATATTTTAATGCTACCTTGCAATGTCAATCTTAAGGATGCTAAGCTTTCAGACTTAAAAAGAAAAATATTAAGGCAGCTCACCAAACACTAGGCCTAACCAGATTACCTAATGAGTTTAGCTGGAGTTTCTCGACCATCTGGCCAGTTTCACAGGTTTCACAGATCATTTGTTCTCTGCCCAGAACTCCTGATGCGCTTGTAACCACCTACTGCCTTAGTCTAGGAAATGACCTTTTTCAGACAAGAATTTTCCTAGACACCGCCCCCCTCCCCCCAAAAGAAAAGTTGTTTACATCACTGTCTTTACCAAATGAACACAACTTTCTCCCACAAATCCTCCAACATCGGACTACTTTATATCCACTTCATCACTATGGTGCATCTGAAGTACAAACAGGGTTTTGTAGTAATACGACGCATGCTTGTGGTTAGGGAAAAATCCTGTAAGGTTGTAGATATGTTGGCAAACTTATACAGATGCATTGGTCTGCTCTGAAAAATTGTACTTACGTGGCCTTGATGCTGTAAAAACGCACATAGTTTCAATGAAGCCTTAGCAGTATAAGCACTTTCATATGAAAGGTTTATGGGATGTAAATCTTTGCTAATGACTGGATAAAGGTCAGAGCAAGATATACTGTTTTCCAAAATCCAAATATCCCCTGCCATTCTTAAGTTACACTCCACACACAAAGGTTAACATTACAGACATCAGGATGTACATGGATATGTTTACATTGTCAAGGCAACAGCCAATGGGAGAACTGGGTAGGTGTATCAGTGGAAGGGTGGGGGATTAGTGTTTTACGTTGAACAAGCATCTAAGGCTATATCACAGCAAGGCAGCGAGCCCTGTAAACAGATGCCACATGGAGAGAAAGAACAGCTTGCCTAAGACAAGAGCTGAACCCAGGACAGCCAACCTTCACTGTATTGGTGACAGGCGCTAACCGCTGCACCACAGGACTGCCCTGCGTATCGGTGAAAAACATCTGACACGTTTGATCTCTTATTGTGCATGATGATGTTTGTAAATTTGCATCTCTAGAAAGGGAGGTATTCACCCAAATTTGGGAAAACAGCATCTTGCACTGAGCTGATTAGAGAAATAAATTACATCCCATTCAACCTTTTAATTGCGAGGCATATGAATCATGCACAATGACTAGGTCTGTCTGCACTCACCTGTTGATCATGCTGTTTTTCTTTTGGGAAAGGGGCAACAGTCATATAATGTCATTTTAAACCTCAAGCAATTAATGTATGAAACCCATGCTGTATGTACAATTAACGAAAGCATAATCTGAAAACTGACACCAAACATAAAAGGGATGTAATCATGCAAGGACTGTCATGATTTGTCATCACCATGTGTGCATGATGATGCAACCATGTGCTGTTGCAAAGGCAACACTCCCCCCATCCCCTGCCATCATCAATGCTGTCAGTGAGATAAAACCACTTTCCTGTGGACAAAACACATTCTGATAATAAATGATCACACACAGCTGTATCAGAAGACACCAAACTATCGGCAAAAGGTCATGCAGCACTGAGCAACAAATGCACAGATTTCAAACTCAGGTTCACAAGCATGCACACAATGTCAGCAGAAGAAAACCAAACAGGAAATGTTCACAACACTGTAAGACCTGGATTCTCAGTAACTAGATATTATATACTGAATGAATCAATAATCTGACAAAGAGGACAACGCAGGAAATACAATGAAATTTAAGAGCAAATAGTATACTGTGCAAAAGCAGTGAATCATCAAACTTTTTTTTCTTCCAGTTAGGATGGTTAAGAAAACCTACAAATATTCGTGGTAAAGGACTGCAGCACTTAATGCAGCAAATGCTTTTTAAAATGATAATTCATCATTTAAAATGCCAAATTTCTAAAATTTCATACAACTATCTTCTGGTTTATGAACCCAAAGTGTTGTCTTCAAAATACACTAATTATATCTCCCGCAAACTATGCAAGTTCCCTAACAAACTCTGCCAAAAGCAATCTTTTTCTTTTTCACAACCTCCCAAATAACTTCCAAAGCTGGTATGTTTGAAACTCTGTTATTTGCTCTATGGGCACAAAGTATGTATCAAACTACAGCAGCCATCTTTTACAGAATGAAAGAGATTGTCTAGCACTGCTACTATGCTGCATGTTAGTAGCAATTCCTCAGATCAGACAGGCTCAAGATAACCACAGGCCGTAGCTCTGCCCAATGACAGCAGACACCATGTGTGCATGTGCCACTGTGTCCACTGTACGGGAAGGAGTGCCAACATCTCACACCAAACTGTGACCCTGACCCTAGTGCTGCATGCCTGTTGCCTTACTTTGAAATCCGCCATCACCTGGCTCTCATCGAACGATGACAGGGACACGCGTCGCTGTGATCCGGCATCGCTATCCTCCAGCTCATCCAGGTGCTCCTCCATGGTCTGGGGCATGAGCTGTAACTCCTCACGGGATTTGAAGTCCAGAGCAAGCATGTACGGTGGAAAGAGAATGCCGAGGATCACCTACAGGTAAAGAAGAGACACCCATCAGCACACACTCTCAACTGCTTTGTGCTACAACCATGAGCAGCAGTCCACCTGCAGCTCAAACCTTGCCTCGCCCTTTCCATGGACGGCAGGTCCACATGAGGAAAGGGGACAAATTGAGAGTGGATGATGGGTCTCACTGGTGCTACATTACTCAAAGAGTTCCTACATGTCATTAAACATGAGACATGGCATAAAAAGTTATTGCTGTTGCTGAATAAATCTCTATAGTTATGATAATACAAATATAATATAATACAAAGCATCAGATAATAATCATGCTGTAAAATAAAGTGGACAACTTCAGACAATTACGATATAATTACGAAGTAGTTAGTCTATATAAAGAGAAACAGTTACTCACTGGACAGTGTGTGAGGGGAAGACAGGGTTGTGTGTGAACATGCGCTTTATGAAAAATAGTTTAAATGCTGGGAAAGCAAAGGGATGGCTGAACATTTTAAATGGGGAAGCCAACAATTTAAATGCTTCCGACAAAAGGCAGCAAATGGAGCAGACATTATGTCATACCAAGCGCTGCCATGGAAGCAACACAAATACCACCAAACATCCCTCAGGTGACTTTGAGTTCCCACAGTTTAAAAAAAAAAAAAAACAAACAGAAAAAAACAGAAAAAGAAAAAAATAACAAACTGTACCAGACAGATAAGACGACAACACAGGAACAACACAGCTCATCAAAGCTCTCACACTGCACCCACCAGTACACAGGATAAAATATAAAGGTCGCATTGTTTGCCACAGTGCCCTTGTTACACCACTGGCAAATACCTTAAGACTGGTGTTCTTGCGCATACGCATGCCGCCAATCCACAGGTCATTCAGAAGGACCTGGCAGGCTGTGTGGGCAATGAACTGCCGATGATTGGCAGCAACAGCCAGGCTGAGGTTAGTCTGCTCGCTGAACGTTTTGATTTCGTAAGTCAGTAGTTGTTGGCTGTAGTCATCATCAAGCTTGTAACAGTGTTCTAGCAACTCCAGGGCCAGAACCTGGAACTCACTGTAATCATAATCACCTGCTCATGCTTTGTAACCACTACCAGAGTGTCATGCTATCACAATAGTAACCACCAACTTTTCAAGCTTGTCACTACTGGTGTAACAATAAATTTACCTAATCTGTTAACTCTAACACTTATTATATTCTTCATTCTGATCTCTAGGTATTTCTGCTATAATTTAATGCCACTCTAAATGTCTGCATCATAATTTTTAGGTATAACTTCTTCAATGTGTCTTAACATATTGTCTTCTTCCTGTCTTTGGTCTTAATTTGAACGTTTGTCAGCCTCTACCACTCCACTAGTTAAATTCCTGCGAACTTTGCATAGTTCTGTAAGCTTTTTTCCATACTTTAGTGAGCTAGCAAATGTTTCGCATATTAAAGTGTCACTTACTTTGAGTAAGAGCGGAACTCCTCTGAAAGTTCAATCTCCAGGTCATCCTGGTCAGCTTCATGTGCCATGGCACGGTACAGTTTGCAGGCTACCAATGCCTGAAATTAAGAGACTATAATTGCAAGGCAAAACCCACATATTTTCATCATTAAATATTTCATTAATACAAAACAAAAACATACCTTTTATTGTCACAAACAAAAATTATCTGTGATCGCTTCAAATCAGTTCACCACCATCCCACAGGACAGAAAAATGGTAAAGGGATAAGATTAGCAAACATAACTTCATTTCATAATTTTAACATCATTGGGCTATTTTATTCTCTGTTGTAACTTGACATCTCCTTACATCCTCCTCCCTACACACACACATGCTCTCTCACACACACATGCATGGGCACACACACACAATCTCATTCATGAATACTGTAACCCACTTGCACAGAGTTACAAAAAATGAATATAAGGGATAATTTTAGACTAAACAATTGTAGGATTAGGTTAAAAATAATAACATAAAGGAAAATAATGTGAGAAGCATGTAGAATGAAGGTTGGGGGGGGGAGAGTATACAGGTATACAGTTAGGCAACAACTGAAAACAAAAGCAGATGAACATACCTTTGCCATGGCCTCCTCCCCGTGTTGCCACATAAAGAGTGCCATGCGCTGTCGTTTCATAAGCACTGCCCACAGCATCAGGTCATGGAATGGGTACTCAAACAGGTACTCCACTGGCCGCGTGTTTACCAGGTGGGGGATGGTGGTTACTACATTGCCCAGCGTGGCTGAGTTTGAACTGACCTTCTGGACATAAGACAGGCACCTCAGCTGCCTTCAGCATGACAAACAGTTTGGCCTCTTAATGGCATACTGCAGCGTCACACACAGTCAAGTACGAAAATATCTGTCAATGAGGAGTCCAAATATGAGATGTCCCTAATCAAATAGCTGAGTGGTCAGAGAGCTGGCATCCGAACCAAAAGGTGCGTTGGTTTGATACCCGTGTGCTGCATGAAATTTTCCCCATCAACACAGCTGTCAAGAATAGATATCTGACTCCATAGAGGGTTGAAGGAAGGTAAGGCAGTGAGGGAGAGGAGATGGGCACTACCCTCACATAAAGCTGGCCTCAAGAAAAGTGAGGTCTCTAACAATCTAAAAGTATTTTAAGGGTGATTTTTACCTAAGTGGTCTTTAAAGCACAAAGTGAGTGCTTTGGAAATTAATAGACAGTACATGTCCACTACAAAGAAATCTCATAAAAAGTGTGACAACAAATTAAAATTTTGACAGTTTTGTTGTAAACCTAGCTTTTCTTTTATTGCATTAATTTTTTATTATTAAATTTTTATTAATTTTTTATTATTTTCTTTTATTTTATTATAATTTATAAGCTTTTCTTTCTCTTTATTTAGCAACTCACACTCTGTCGGAATGCATAGTATTTTTGTCGGAAGTGTCGTCGGCAATATGATGAACGGAAGGCTCCACCCATCAAATGTTGAATAACAAGGCCAATTTCTGGAAGAATGTACCTCTGAGATGACGTCGGATGCTGCATAAAAACAAGCACACATGCACAAGAAACCCACCCACAGAAATGCAGTCTGTTGACTCAAGTATTTAAATAATGAAAGCTCATTTCTATCATGAAGAAGCTTGAATCACAGAATAAATAACGAATAAGTATCCTGAATAAATGAGAATAGTTAGGTGTTATTGCCATCTCACATGATGACAACATCAACACCGACAGCAGCACTAGCATATCTTTCTTCTTCAGGCCTTCAACTACACCGTAATAATATGTCAGGTACCACCCAATCAATTGCTGAAACAGATCAGATAACCATTAGGTGGTGCTACCCATATGGTTTTCTCCCCAGGGGTCTACAGGGGATAGCCTTGCATTAAGGTATTAGGCAGAACGTTCCTATGTTGGACCTGTAATCTGCTTTGTTCATGATGTCTTTCTAAAAGCAACCTTCCTGAAACACCATGGTGCTAACTGATCCATGCTGTCAAGTTTTTTATTCAATGGCATTGTTTTTTTAGAAGTGGAGAAGATACAACTGTTTATTAAATACACAAGCAGGCTCACTCTTCTATTGTAACACATTACCTGCAATAAGAAACAAAGAAACATGGCATAAGTAGCATATACATATTTGTGACATAAATTATGCTTACCTTTAGAACATCTTTTGTTAGATATTTAAGAGTGTTGGATGGGCCTTGTTTCTGAAAGCAGATTAAATACATCAATGGTTAAGGCAGGTGTCATGCATTAAGTCGGAGAATAAGAATAGCACTCACATTTTCAGAGCATAAGCTGCACCAGAAATTTTACTAACAACAATAAACCTGATTTTTTCCCCCCTTGGCTTTCTCCGCTGAAAACTCTCAAGTTACAACCAGTCATTTTCATACAATAGATACAGTTAACAAGATAGGTTGGAGACAATCTATTTCATCCCTAAGATAATGCAGTTATTCCCCTCACTTTGCAGTCTGCTTGTGTCTGATCACCTGAACCATACCAGCTCTCAATGTCAATATGTTCACCTGTTTCTTTACCTTTAAGCAAGTTTTGCTGGAGAGTTTTGTTCAGCCTCCCAACTCATAACATTTTACAAGCATTACTCATAGCATTGAGTACTCTACTGATGCTGTTGAATGATACTGCACCGGAACTCTACTCACAGTGTTATAGAGCTCCTCCAAGCGGTCAATGGTGAGAAATGTGTGCATGCTCACTCCATTCTCCAGAAGCAGTTTCACAAAGTCTACACGATCGTTGATCAAGGCATCCATCATTGCTTGCTCCAGTCCACCCTCCTGTGTAAATACATAAAAAAATTAAGGTATTTATAAATTGCCCAATCTTGTTGCATCAGTTAATGGCAGACATATAAAAGAACTCATGCACAAAAACACGCAAACTAGGGCAGGAGAAAATGATAAGATTTCAGAGAAATTTTGAAAAAAAGGGAAAAAATGAGGTTTCTGAATGTGGAGTGACAGTTCCCTCCAGGTGAGCAGACAAGAATGCATACCAAATGTATGAAGTCTCATCCAAAGAATGCAAATACTCAAGGGGATCAAAACAGATAAGGAGAGAACAAGGCATAAGTAAATATGAATAATTTGGATAGACAGGTGGGGCAAAGCTATTGAGACACTTAAAATAGGATGCTGACTTTACAATGAATGCATTTAGAAACAGGAAACCAGTGAAAACTGCAAGGAAGCAAGTGGTGCAATCAATTTTCTTCTTACAGAAAATTAGACAGACAGCATGGTTTTTAACATGCTGAAGAATATGGATGGTAGAGCCAGGAAGGCCACCCAAACTAGAGTACACTCAAAGATACATAAAGAGTGCATATACACATTTGTTGACTGATAAGATTAGAAACAAAACTTCATTTAATAATGCTAATATCATTGGACATTTATATTTTTTCTTCTAACTATACCTCTCCGTACATCACCCTCCAACACAAACAGCCACACTCTCTCATACGTGCTTGCGTGTGCATGCACACACACAAACACACAGAGTCTCTCTCACGTGTATGCATACTCACAGGCCACTCCTGGCCATAGACAAATATATGGCTCCGTGCAATGTCCACACGATCCCAGGCCAGAACCAAATTTAGCTGATCCATGGCACTAGCATTAGTTCCTGAAATCATCAGTTTTCTTTAGAATACTTTTACAGAAAGCAGAAACAACTTCAGTTCTATGAGACATCTTTCTTAACTGTCATGAAGATGACCTCCATCTCAAATTTTAAGCCAAAACTTAGTATAACACTTGGTTTAATTAACAGCAAAACATTTATAAAAAATGCATGACTGATTGTTCTATTGCTATCGCTCTCTAATGTTTTTCTGACTCAGATTTAATTCCTCTAAAATTATGTTAGATTTCAATAGATAACAAGAAAACCAGAGTATGTTCTATCAGCTAGATACAAATAAATTACACACCTTTTAGCAGTGCCGTCAGAATGGCCAGATCAATGTCCTGTGCTCCCTCACCCATGCGGAAAATGGTTATCTGCATGGCACAAAGTAAAAAATGGCATTTTTCTCTAATCAGGACCTAAAATACCTAAAATATAATATATATTTTAATTTATTTAATCCATTTGTTTCCATGATTATGAACATGGGCTTAATTTTGCAAATTAACCAAAGGGAAGTAATGGACCACGCATAAGGTCTCCTTGAGGTACTCCTTTTTTCTCCCCTTCATCACACCTTCTTACCAAAGAAACCATCCTTTCTATCACATATGAATCTTTATGACCATTAAAACATTTCTCTGCTTTTCTTCACTACAGTATAAGCATAGTATGTGGCTTCAACTATATATCATAACCTTTAGCTGAGCTCCCCATTGATAATCTTAACTGACCGAACTCAATGGCCATTATATATACATATATCTGTGCTTATTTTCTATTACATTAAGTAACCTATGCACAGGTTTTTGTCAAACTGCAAACAAAATAGCAAGGGGAAAAAACCTCACTCCATCTCACATATTAAATCTTAAAACATACCACTAAGAAAATAAAAATACTTTTATGATTCCCATTAAATCTGATAAAAAATGACCAGCAGTATAAGCTTACCAGCTCTTTCTTCTTGACACACAGCATAAGTTCAATGAAGAGTTTTTCAGCTTGCTCTAGGCTGTACTGGAAGACTTTCTGTATGGTCATGATCAACTGATCACGAAGACTCTCTGGCATTGTGCTGACATTGCAATTGAAGCATAAGAATACTATGGTCATTTTACAGTGCGCAGAAATAGCTTGTGCTAATGAATGATGGAGTTTTAATTTTTCTTAAATACATACAGATCAGCTACAAAGAATGTGTTCAGTTATTCTGGTTCATGTTCTAAACAGTAATATGTTTCATGGTACTTCATACTAATGATGTAAAAAGTCTGAGTTCAGGGTAAATCTCTGTGCTCTCTTTCTTTTGCATGCAGGAAAGCAAATTCATATGTGTGCCCTCACATGAAATTATTTTCTTTTAAAAACCATTCACACATATACACACACTCCAGCATACACTTTACTTCAAATGCATTTTGTTGACAAACAAGCTTAAAAATAAGCTCTCAACAAGGTTAACTATCCTAAAACAGACACCACCCTTCAATGTGCCTTGTGTTCTATGCACCAAGGCTTTTTAGAAGGCTTGGAAATTTTGTGGGGACAAACTGTAGCTACACACTACTCACCCGTCCTCTAGCGTGTACTTGTGGGCAAATGCAAGGAGGTCTGCTGCTCGCCCACTCCCATCACACACTACAACAGGCACTGGTGGACTATCTGTCACATATTCCAGCACCGCTCGCACTGTGTTTGCACCACCTTCTAGGACAACACATATTACTGGCACTCCACGACCCTTGAAATCATTGGCTGTAAGACAAAGGAAGCCACTTTTAGCTCATCAGAAAGAAAAGCTTTTCTTTTCTTGAAGAATTTTACATACTGGAAATAAAAACGTACCAATTTTGCATTCATTAAGGTTAAATTGGTTTTATAATATAACAAAATGATCGCAAATTTATAAAATCTCACTTCAAACTGTTTACTTTTGATTCTAGGTAGTACAATCTAAAGTAGCTTATTTATTCTATTCTTCAAACATTATTTTTTAATTGCTGATTAATTGCTGACGAGGAAAGATTCTCCATGCCATTCTCACAAGCATGTTCTCTGGGTGATTTAAAAAAATGGTCAGTTCAATTAATTCTTCATTCTGAATTTCTCTTCTTTCTATGCTTTAAACTTCAGAACATACTCATGCAGATCTTCTGCTGTGCGATGTACTTCTCCAGTTTACGACGGAAGATGATTTCGCCTCCATACTTGCCCACTGTGCCATTGTCAGCCAGGAGAAAGTAAGAATGGTTACTGTTGAGCACAGATGAGTTGATCTTGGTGCTGGTGACACAGTGGTAGGGCACAACCACCTGACAGCAACAACAGCAGTGTTCAGTAAAGTGTATGATGCATGGGAAAGGCTAGGCAGTAACTGTTAATTATGGACAACATGAAGAAAAAAATATTTGGGTTGATTCTTTCACCACAATGAATTCCACCATGGATTTTTTTGGTCGGGTTTGTAAAATTTTTAAATTTTAAATAACAACTCAAGGAAATATATTTATAATGAATAGATTGACAACCCTGGTAAAATACCCACATCATGTAATGTGCATCACATATCTTGGTCTGGAATAAAACACTGCAGAACTGTATTAAACCTAACCACTGACTCTCTAACCTATGCTTCTGTAAGACACCTATTACTTTAAAGCTGATAAGGTCACCACTGAAAATACTTCCTTTATGAACACCCTTGTTTACCTAAATGACAGCTCCCCAGACAGTAGTTCAAGAGATACTTTCATCTAAAATAGAATGTAAAGCACCATGCCAGAATTCTTTTTATTCAAGCCTTTCTTTTAGTTGCTAATGTTAGCATAGGAACTTAGTGGAATCTTGAAACATGGTGTGCATCTACTCTGGTACTTACATCACGACCAACCAGGTCTTCCTTTCTTTCCACAATTCCCCATGGAGCAACGCCAATGGCCACTACTTTGTTCTTGGCTTTGGCTGTTCTGTCAGAAATTGCATCACCCACATGTTTTGTGACTCCTGCAAACCATACATAGCATTATACTTGACATAAAATCACAGGACAATTCTCTGTCACTAATAACTTTAAACTGAATGACAACCCCTTTCCACTTCCATCTCTCCCCCATGTCCCCCCTCTTTGCATCCTATTAAACATTTTATTCCTGGAAAAAACAACAATTATATTTAAACTTCACACACTTGATTAACACTCAGAGTGTGACACTAATGTTGTGGCAGAGTGCTATACAAATATACATTTATTTATTATTAATGCACATTAGGGCTTAACAATGCTTGCTTGACTGATTACAAATGAGAAGCATCCATTCCCCATCTTATCCCAGCAAAATATGCAGGTCACAAGAAAGCAGCAAGGTCCCCCTGCTCCAAAGGAAGCTCAGTATAGAAACCATTAACTGATTACAGAACCATAAATGATACAGAAATATTACTGGATCATAAAAGGAACTAAAAGATCTCTTATAGCCTTATGAAGGAAGCCAGCAGAGTTCTTATGGTTCCTTAAAAGACAGATCTTGCTCTTTAAGAGTTCATTAAGAATGGAGATCACAAACTTTGCAAAATTCTCATTTCAAATTTTTTGTTGGCATCTGATTGATTGTGTCATTCAGATGTCTTTGAACCTTAAGTGCATTTATTAAATGGTTTGCACCCCTCGAGGGAAAACAATAAAAATCAGCCCAACGGCATGAATGTTCATAAAAGTGTCTTTTTTTTATTTGGTGCAGAAAAGAGCCATCATGTTTTACCACTTTCATTGTGGTTTGAAAGCACAGCAAGCATTGCATATTGCCTGAGGTGCTTCACACCAGCCATTGAGGTCACTGAAGCAGTAAATGGTGATCTGGAAAAGGCCAAAAAGAAGCAGAGAATGATCTCTCTGAAAAAGGCTGATTTTAAGCATTGTTTTGAAATGTGAATTTAACGAATTAAGACATGCCACGATGCTGGTGGTGAACACTATGGGAAGTACTGAATAAGAATACTTCTGAAATATATAATAAAAAAAACTGAGGTGTCATTTTAAATTTAAAAATACACAAACTTTTCTTCCTCCCTCTTGAAAAGTAAACAGCCATAGGTTCTTGCAGGGCGCCAAAAGACTTTTTATGGGCTCATGTTTCCTGCAGACTTGTTACAAGATCATGAAGCTAACATTCAAAGGCTTGGGAAGGGTGTCACGGATTTCTCACAGGGTTATACAGAGTGCACTGATCATGATTTGTTCTGCAATGCAAAATGTAAAAATGCACTACCAGAAATATGTGTGCTTGACATAACTGAAATTCCCCTATGCTTCACTGTGTCTAGGGGGTATTTTTGGGATACCCAAGTGCTCCTGCTTCAGACTATTAGAATGCCATCACTTTTTCAAACACGAATTAGATTGCTGGCAGCATTCTGTTTTTCCAAGCCAGTTTTCATTATGGCCAGCAATTACCAATGTATTTCATGAAATGGGGTTGGCAGCGAAGGAAGTAGGATGCAAAATTAATATCAAGCTGACAAAATACATTTATCCTCTATAGGTAGGGTTTAAAAAAAAATTAAGATATTGTAATGACTGAACGGATGGCATTTTCCTAAATGGTCATTTGGTGAAGAATTCTTTCTGAGAGTCTACAGAAAATGACATGAAGACTTTAAGCTGTATTTGTCTCCCTGCAGAGTTGCTGAAATCGCATTGCGCCAGCTTGCTTTCTCGTGTGCAGCAGGAAGTCCACTGTTCCGATAGCTGCTGCAAGATAATGAGCCAAATATACCACAAACTAGATGATCTCCCCTTTTCGGACGCTCTTTTTTCACACAGTAGCGGATGTCACAGATGTTTATTTAAACGTGTGGAAGTGAAAAAAAAAACGCTTTATCTAACTATAATATTTTGGGTATTTTCACAGCAGATACCTTGGGCATTTTCAACACACGTGGCTACACAAAGTACGCCTATCCACAGACTTCTATCTGCCTTGCGCATGCGCTTAACTTCGTCTGCTACGTCTTCTCAGGTTTAGGCCCAGGTTTGTTAAGGCAGTTGATCACCGGCACACTACTCCACGCTTCAATCCTCTCTGTTAACTCTGTTAAAGCACTTAATTTCCTAGTCGCGTGTTCGCACGAGTACTTCATTTGTACCCACACACACAAAATTTACAAACGTATTTTAAAAAAATGCTCCAACGGAATCGATCCTACGTATTCGGCATGTAGTACCTCTGTCTCATAGCGGAATAGCTAATATACTTCTCGATGCAGCAAACTCTTCCAAAAAAAAAAAAAGCCCATGTGTGTCACATGCACGTGTGTAGCTATGTGTAGCTACGTATTTAAACATTTTACACGGACTCTCACAGACGAAATCAAAAACAAAAACAAAAAAAAAAAAAAGAAAGAAAGAAAAGATGTCTTCTGTCGAGTTTTTCGGATTTCGATAACGAGACCTGCTACTGCACTCGATTTCATGTACAGTATCAAGTATAAAGACCTGAACCTAATCATAAAATAAACAGAATACGCGTCTGTCAAAATAAATATTGGCAACAAAAGGCGTCTACAAACAAAAATGGTGGATCATCTCTAAATGCTTTGCGCGTGACCTTATGATCAATTTGTCTGTGCAACACTACCTTCACAGAATGCTGCAATCCCGACATTTATTCACAGTGTATTTGCCTTACATGGTCTTCATGTCTTCCCCTGATGTGACTGCTCTTACCTCTCTATTAGATATTGAGGCGATAGTCTAGTGTAAGGGTCAGTCTAATGCAAGCGCACAATGATAGTGCACTCACTGACAAACATGCAGGAGAAAGAGGACGGGGCAGGAAAGTAGAAAGTGTGAACGATAGAGAAATAACAAGCGTATTATACATAATATAGAATAAATCTCAGATATCTTTATCTGTTCTTCATTATCACTGGGCACGATCTTATGCCAACCAACTGCATTCAACGCGCTCTCTCTCTCTCTCTCTCTCTCTCTCTCGAAACATGCTTGTCGTTCAACATTGTGTCCTGTGAGCCATATAATCTAGTAGTTCTTGAAAAACCGTTACATCTCTTTCTTTAACCTTCCACGCCTATCTCCTACCCCGTTAATCTTGTTACAGATTTCAAAAGACCACACGCCTTCGGATCAAATGCACTTTTTCCCTCATTTTTTTTTCGTTTTGCTCTTGGGGTTTGGATATAGTCATGTTTTTGTTCAGGGGAGGGGGAGGGAGGCTTCACTATCACAGCAAGCAGTCCATCTCAGCCTTCACGCCGCTTCGTTCTGCAGAAACGCGCGTCACGCCCCGTGGGCCTGCTAACAAGCGGCTTGGTGCAGCCTCCTGCCTTCAGCACCATTCACCGCGGCCTGGCGTGATGGGAATCCAATCAAGGCAATATCAAGCTAACAATCGACCTTGACTAACAGACGACCGCTAAGACACTAGCCGAGGGTGTGGGGCGACGACAGAACAGGGCGTGGAAGGTAGGACAGAAGGGACAAAGAAGGAACGTCAAGTGCAGAGAGGATACCAGCGATGGGAGGGGCAAGGTTGCTGGGCAACGGTCCTTTCTGTCGTCAAGTCACGTGGCGGCGGTAGCTTAGCTGCAATGCATGTCAGCGGTGCTTTCACTTCAGGCCCAGTGTTTGCAGGAATTTTTGTCGCGGATTACCATCAAGTAAAGAACAACAGCGCCATCTGCTCACTTTTGACGGTGGATGTACGCCGCTAGGCGTGTGAACTTTTCTCCCAGCATGCAAATTCACTCTGGACACAAGTCTTGCGATGCGTCGCGTGACGCGAGCGTCTTGAAGTCGGTGCAGGGTGTTCGTGGACAGAAGGATGTCTAATGACCGAAACAGATGCACTGGGACGATATGAATCCAAGCCAAGGAAAACGGCGGTTCTCCAACACACGCTGCAGTCGCTGATTTGTCGTTTCCTTCTTCAGCAGCCCCTTCCCCGCCTAAATATCGCACCGCCCCGACAGGTACTCTCTTACCTCGTACATGACAGAATAAGCCACGAAGTTTTGACCATCCCATCTTTTATTCCCATGACACCTACCAACATCATTCGAAGGGGGCGGGGATAGTATATTCAACACTTCAATGAGGGTCGTACCACGAACTTGTATTAATACACATATTAATCGTACGGTCCCGATGTCACGTGCACAGAAATCCCTCTGCCTCAGAAATCCACTTCCATAATGCGCACGCGTCATATTTAAATTTAATTGGGTGCTGTATCTTAGGGGAAGACATCATTGTCAAAGTCTACATCTAAATACTCTGCCATTACTGCACATTGCGAATGCAGTTTATTTGAACAGCACGCGTGATTTTAATAGTAGTACCAAAGATACTCAATTTCTGTCTTTGTTACTACGCTTAATCCGTATGTATGCCACCAAAGAACTGATCTTCTAATTTGCATAAATAAAACACAAAATCATAAAACGAAGCTTTCAGAACAATCCACAATATCGGAAATCGGATGTGATGCATGGGGATTTGTAAGCACGTGACACTGGATCTTGCCAGGCAGCCAGCGTACTTTTTCTTTGGATGTGACGCCTGTTCAATGTGCTGTCCGAACAGGGACCTTTTTCTGGGTATACCGGTATTTTCCCTTTTTTATCCGACTCCCATCGTGGTAGGTCACTACAAGCTGATACTTGAAGCCAAACCACCATCACCTTCAACCCATCCCAATCACCTCCGTCATTACTACTATGTACTGCCGCAGCTGCTGTCAAGGTACAGGGGACGGGAGGTGGATTGTGCATTGCATCCTTTACGTTTTGCATAATCACACCTCTGACCTCAATTATTTCGTTCATTTTCGGTTGTCTGGGAAGAATGGCGTGAAAGATGAGGTTCTGTTTTCGGTTCTGTGTATAGTGTGCCTAACCAGGAGAATGGTTTGAGAAAGTACTGACTATATAACTGTATTATTTCCCTGTATACACGTCGTCGTTTTATTCTCTCATTTTGATATGTATTTTGTTTTTGTTTAAATGAACTTCAAAAATGAAAATGTGTTGAGTTAAACACATGGCATAGATAATGAATAATATAGATTGTTTTGAATGAACCTTATAACAGTTGCCTCACCTGTGTTGGTTCCGTTGGTGATAATCCAGGCCCCTGTAGTGCGCGCAGCCTTCAGAAGCCCCTTTCGGAAGACGCGCTTCAGCTTGGGCTGCAGGTCAAAGTTCAGGAGCCCGCCGTGGACGGTGATGAGAAGCTTGGGCAGCTCCAGGCCCCAGTATTTCGTCAGGAGATGAACAACCGACTCCGGTCGCGAGTCCAGGCTGCTGAGTCGGATGTACTGCAACCCACAAGCAGAGCGCACATGAAGTGCCTTCCCTTCTTGCAAGTTAAACATTTTTAACACAATTACTAAGGGAGGAAATCAACAAACGTTCATGAGAAATGGAGGAGTAAAAAATAAAGAAGGAAGGAAGGAAAAAAGATGTCTAGAAATAAAGGGAAGCTCCAACTGTGCTCGTGCCTCTGTGTGTGTGCACGTGCGGAAGGTGCAAATTCTGTTTCGCGTGCATACGTATTTTCATGTATGAATGTAGTTATTCATCTGAGAGAATGAAATGAAAATGGCGATGTTGGTGGAAAATGGAACAGTGAGGAAGCAGCGAGATGAAAGTGCCCGCAAATCCCTCCTCCGACAAGTACGAAGCGCAGGCCCTCCACGCTCTCATCTCCGGCTGTTAATGGACATCCCTCGCTCAGCCTGAAACTGGGTTTTGTACTTCTTAAAAAAAAAAGTTGGCATACTACCCCCATCTGTCCCGCCATGACCCCTCCTTCTCTCTCTCCTACTTTGTCGTGACATTCTGGTGTTTATAGGTGAATTCAGAAAAATCTAGAGTATTAGATTATTAACCATAGCAATATAACAGTCGCGGTAAAACATATGTACTATTGGTTGCACCATCTTTTTTATTATTTCAAACTGACTGGCTAGGAATGTCTTTAAATTTCGCATCGGGTTTTTCAGCGTGGTATTGTCGTATGTCTCGAACTCCACCCCCGCCTCCACCCCCACCTTGTGTCTTCACAAATTCATCCAGCAAGACTTGACCATCCTTCTTTGACCGCCTCCATGCTGTCGCCTAAGAACTATATTTCTTGAACTACGCTGCTCCAGCTAAAAAGGGTTGTCAGTAGATCATGGTTTAAATGCATGCAAAACTCTTGAGAGAGAGAGAGATAATTGTTCGCAAATTCTGGGTAAACGTCAAATACAATATTCCACATTATACAAACCTCAGTATTATTGCTTGTTTTATGTGTTTCATCCTTACTATAAAATGCATAAATGTGAAATGTAATCTTTTCACTTTACATAAACGTAATGCTTTTTTGTCTTCGGGTACAATTCAACTTTGTTTTCACGCCACACAAACGTCAAATTTATAGTTTTTCATTTCCCAAACGCCTGTTTTGAACTGATGTCTGTATAAGTTCTGCCCGCAGCAGACTAAAGTCTCCACTGTTGCCCAGCCGCATGTATGGGGCGCCAAGAGGGGAATTTTCTCAAATTTGCTATTTCTAGCTATACATTGCAATGTATAATTATAGAATGCAATGTATAGCTATACATTGCATTTTATACTTATAGATTGCATTTTATATATATACAATTCATTCTATACTTATAGATTGCATTCTATAGCTATACATTGCATTCTATAATTATACTTTGTATAACTAGAGAGTATAGCTAGAGAGAGAAAACTCGGTAAAAACCGAAGTGTTTCATTTATATTATACTCAGAAGTTGTTATCCAATTCATTTTATATATATATATATATATATACCTTTCAATGGCCGGAGAATCGTCTGCAACTTCATTGTTGATTAGCATGGGATCGTAGAGACCAAAACGTTTTGGTCACAGAATGTGTTGTTTTGTTTTGTTCAAATGTGTAATGAATCCAGTCACCGTCTGTTAACCTCCCTTTCTCCTTCTTTAATCTTATTACTTGTAAGTCTTGAAATGTGTGTACTTTTACCGGACAAAGGGAACGGCAGGGCGCAATACGTGGCACTGGCCAACCCACTACCTGCAATAAATTAGGGAAACCAGACCGCCGTGACTGCTACGAGCGCCGATTGGTTGGTCTTTGACCTTCTTTTCCCAAATGCAAATGAGCCAGCCTCGTTCCGTATACATTTCAAGTCAGAAGTTATAGAATGCAATCTATAAATATAGATTTCAAATGTATAGCTAGAATGCATTCTATAGCTAAAGAATTGAAATGTATATATAAAATGAATTGGATAGCAACTTCTGAGCATAATATAAATGAAACACTTCGGTTTTTACCGAGTTTTTCTCTCTCCAGCTATACATTGCAATGTATAATTATACATTGCATTTTATACTTATAGAATGCAATGTATAGATAGCTATAGAATGCAATCTATAATTATAAAATGCAATCTATAGCTATAAAATGCAATGTATAGCTAGAAATAGCAAATTTGAGAAAATTCCCCTCTTGGCGCCCCATACGCATGCAGCCTGAGGATTGGTCGATTTTACTGCGTGGGTTTACCTGTGCTTTGCTGGGGTGCGGCCCCCCTTGAAACTCAATGGTGCCGTATGCGTCGGTCGGGTAGACATCCGTGTGGCGCATGGGGTGCCACCGCTCCCCTCCCCGGCGGTGGTCGTCGTCGTCGTCCTGCTTATTCAGTCCCACGTGCCAGTTCTCCACGCGCCCGCAGCAACATCTGCAACAACGCCTTAGCCATGTCAACGACCCTCGTTTCTCTACCTTTTCCTCCTCTCTCACACAAGTTAATACAAGTGAGATGCAATTTTTTTTTTTTTTTTTTTTTTGGTGACCGCGGAAAGGTGAGTGAAAGATACCATTTCCCAAGATCTGGGTTCTCCAAATACACGCCTACAAGCACGAACAGAAAGAAGAAACGCGTGACGTCCCGTACATAGATATGCATAATTATCCCAGCTCTTCCGTCGACAACGCAGACATGTCCACGCGCAAGCGATTGATGTTTGTAGTGTCTGTGCATGGTGAGTTTTGGAGGCGTTAATCTCAAGAACGGAAAGATTTGGGAAAACAGTATCTAATCATGCATTAAGATTTTCTTGAAGTTTTAACTTTTGTGCTAGAATGCTTTCCAAACATATTTTAATTATTTATTTTTCGAAAAAAGTAGTTTGGCTGGCCAATGGTTGGTTTTATCTGGCAAGAAAGTGTTTCCACACTGAGGCGATTTCACACTATGAAGGAAAGGGATGATAAGGAAAGGGACAAAACCAAAGTACCCAAAGGAATAGTCGTGTGGTAACTTTAAGTGGGACAGGAAAATCTCCCCCAAGTTTATCCTGCAAGTGTCGGCGGGTCTTGAGCTACAGACCACTTAAGTAATTAAAAGTGCCACGTCTAAGGCTTTTAGAGAAGACAAGCGCACGGCTGCCGCCAGCACATGTGTGAATGTCCTTTAAGGAAAAGTTATGGGGCGACTGTCGCGCCTGGCGGAGGAACAGGGAGAACATATCGGAAGGCTTGTCACACCTGGCCGACATGACACGGTGTGAGAGTGAGTCTTTTCTCTCCACCCCGCCGGCCCCGCCAGCTAGGGCTAATCACTGGTCAGGTGAGGTGAGGGACTTTTCTTCGAGACCGAGACTTGAGCCTGGCAGAATGTCGGAATGCTTGGATAAGAGAACCTCGACGCAGGAGTCAGTCGGCGACAACGGACCGTCGAGATTCCCAGCTTTTGTCGTGGAAACTCCGAGGAATGCGCGACTAGAACCTTACGCTACATAATAATTTCTCTAATACGTCTGGCCCGCATTACTTTGCAATGTGGAATCCCAATCCAAAATCTCGCCACCATCCAACATAAATTTTTGGGCGAGAGGTGAGGATGTCGAAATAAAGAAATGTAATCTACAACTAGAGGCAACTTTTGGGGAATCCCAAGTATGGCGAGAGGCTGGGGTTGGCGAGAAGACGATCTGAGACTGCGATCATGTTCAATCACAGATAAACGCAGTTATAAATATATCTAGCGGGCTGAGAAAAAAATGTCTCATGACGGCATGATGCGGCCAAAGATGGGGAAGTGTGGGGGTGTGGGGTGGGTGAGGGACAGCAGTGGCTGGAAATGGAGTCACGTTTATAACTGCCGTCATCCTCCGATCGATCACCTCTCGATGACCTGGTGATGACGCACGAGGCACTGCACAACGATCGCTCTTTCTTAAGCTTCAATCACAGTTTCATCTCGCGCTAAAGCCGCATTGCTGACTCAGGCACACAGTGATGCCTCGCCGCCAAGTGTCAGGTGCAGAAAAAAACTGGGGATCGCCAATTATCAGAGATTCAACGTTCATAGATATTTATCTCTCTCCCTCTCTCTCCAAACCTTCCCATTCAACGGAGTTATATATATATCTTTTCATACATACTTGCGCGCAGTGTGTGTGTGTGTCAGGGAGAAGAAGCACATAACCGTAACCACACACGTTTCAAGTATAGCGCTTAATCACGTATGTGAACTTCAGGCCTTCATCTTCAAGTTCAAATTAGATTTCTCTGCAGGAACTCTCCCCATTTTTCCTTACAGAAGCAAGGACCCCTCTTCGACGATAAATTCGGACTGGGTCTGCCCAAGATGCAAGTCTGAACAGCGGCCAATCAAATTACACGCTTTCAATTCAACACCGCTATCCATCTCCGCCATGACACAATTACCCGCATTCTTCTCTCGTCTTACTCGTCAGACTCTTTACTAACAGGGCCTTCTTAAGCGCGGGCATACTATATCCAACATGCTATTGTGTTTGGTGAATCTGTACAGATCATATAAAAAATTAAACGCCAACATCGATGTATCCACTGCTATAAGGGCCACCTTGCGCATTATAAATATTTGGACAAAGTGTACCTCACTCTAAAGTTACCTCTTGTCCAGCAGACAAGTACCCGTCACAACATGTCACTTCTTGTTTGTTAAAAAAAAAACAGGTCATCAGAATCAGTCCGTTTTCTGACAGCGACTACTGTTTCCCAAACTTACTTGTACAGCAGAGGAAGAAAAAACATAGTTCCATTAAGAATCGAACCTAAAACGTTAGGACCAGTAACTGTTGCTTCGCTCACTTCTGTACGGTATAAAAGCCATCTATTCAAAGCAATGTATTTTGACTGGACACCATAAAAGGACAAATTAAAACACGGTCTGCGCGTGCGTCACTACAGCCTGTTGAGCCGTCGGACCCTTATTATGTGAAGCTAGCACGAGTAGTTCATGCGTTACCTTGTTGGGTCTCGTGTGCTGGGGATAAAGTGGCAGCATTCCCGCTTGACAAACGTCTTCTCGATCCAGGAGCGCTGGCTCTGAAACACACCACAATCAGAAACATCAGCTGTGTAATCTGTCAGACTAACGTCGGATACGTAAAACACTAGTCAGTGGCGTCAGCTGCAAAACGTAAGTCGTTGACAACAAAATATTGCAATCGGAAAGATCACCTGTAGAACACACCACAACCTGAAACATCGACTGTAGAATACATCACAATCTGAAACAAAGGCTGTAGAATGCACCACAATCTAGACATCAGCTGTAGAACACATATCATAATCAGTCATGTCTGATGTGATCCTAAGCAGTGACATAATGTCTATAACCCATCCTGACATCAGGTCTGTACCACACATTAATGAAGTCCGATGTGTAATACAGCTCTGATATCGGTGACCGGCAAGAGGAAAATATACACGTACGGACATGATGGACACGAGCGTGGCGCAAAAGGGTAGAAACAAAAATTGTCGTTACCTGGCTCACTACACCTTGCTGGACCGTGGGACCCTAATCAGGCGAAGCTAGCACGTTACCTTGCCGGGGTTGATGTACTAAGACATCTGATACGTGACGAGGTTGTGAACATTCGTAACGAACGACTCGTAAACAATCTTTAGATTATTCCTGGCGCACCAGAATTTCGTGTAATCTATGGTAGAAATTATTTCCTTCCACCTCCTCTTTTAGATAATACATCTCTCTCTCTCTCTTTCACACACACACACACACACACACACACACACACACACACACACACACACATCTAGAATTTATGCCCTCCATCCCCTCTTTTAGATAATACATCCCCCCCTCTCTCTCACGGATTCGCACTCGTAGACACATCGATACAAATGTGCGCGCCTATGGCTATGCACGCACGCACACAATCGCTCGTTCACTCACATTACCGTCAGATTCTGCTTTAAAACTCGTTTTTTCGAGAAGGCCATTATAATCGAGTAATTTCACAGTCGGCGGTTTGTAAAGCACCGTCTGACGTTCCCGCTCTCCTTTAGGAGGCTTGTGTGACGTTTACTCTTGGAGACACATTTTTCCACCTTAAGGGTCTGTTCAGTGCGTCAACGACAACAACAACTGCGGAAGCAGAGAAGCAGGGACACACCATGTTCGAGTTCCACTCCGTGTGTCGCGCCGTGTTGCCCAAATTGGTCTCCAGCGTGACCTCTACTCACAAACCCGCTACAAAGAGGGCGGCGTCTGCTGCCATTTTAAGTCAAAACAGGTTTGTGACAAACGAAGCGGAGGCCAGTCAGACAGGCACTGAGGTCTGAGTTGGCGCTTTCGTCCAGAAATATTTAAGCTCGATCATAAAGTAGCGGTGAAATGTGATGTCGGGGCACAATTTTCTTTCTAAGAAATGGAAAAAGCTCAGCGCAAGAAACACGCTTTTAAACAACATCATGCACAGAATGAGGTTATTTTAGACACAGATACGTCTACTTAACAAAGTATGCATGCATGGTGGGTTCTTTAAGACTCTCCTCAAACCAAATAATATCTAGTGATCTCTTGATGAAAAACACATGAAAAGGTCGACATCGCGAGATTGCACACAGATATGCGTACGCATAGTCTTATGTCTCCTATTGGCTGAGGCCTTCGCAACGGAGCCCATCCACATAAATCTCTGTGTGTGTGTGTGTGTGTGTGTGTGTGTGTGTGTGTGTGTGTGTGTGTGTGAGAGAGAGATCGAGAGAGAGTGTTGAGATGATCAGCCATTGCACGTGCGTAAGAGGAAGACGGACGTGGAGGGTTGGGGTAGTAAGAAAAGGGTGAGAGGCTAGGACTCTGTTACACGACTCTATCTTTTCCTTTCTTACATCTCAGTGTAAAGCAGGCTCATCCAACCACTGCACAGTTATGGGCAGTATTATGTGACAAAATGGGAAAGGAACGAGACATGTCAAAGTACCAGTAAGCAGGGCAACGAAATGATTTGCATCCATTTTTGTTGACGATCTCGGCATCAGCTCCCTTCCCGCCCCTCGGCATGATAATAAATAGCCTTAGTTGCTGACACGGCAGTAAGCACAACCATCCTCCCCGCCCCACGCGTGGATAATTCACACCACCAGCTGACGGCGTGTCAATACAGCTTGAGCGAGTAGCATCATGTAAGCTTCAAATGGTACAACTAAGCTACATGTATCATGTGGCGAAAAAGTAGTCCCGCCACCCGGAAAATTTGATTAATTTAATTTCTTGGAAACTAGACCCCGATCTTAACAGTAGAAACTTAAGTTTCCCCTTCCAGCCGTAGAAAAGGGGAAATAGATGTTGCGGAGCAGATGCTTTGACCGAAATTGCAATAGTCATTGCAATTATTTTTACTGATGGTGACAGGTGGTGCATTCTGCTTTGCTCGTCCTGTGCACCGAAATTACCAGTACACCACAGGTGTCGGCATGAAAATCTCTGCATCGCTTGCAACCGTAAGTTTTGTACCATGCTCTAAGGCCAATCGGGACACCAGTCAATGCTACTCTATTATCTTTTATAAAATAAAAAACTGCGGCAATTAATAACACAACCGCAATCTCTTCCTCTCACCTCCGCGGTTCTGTATGAGTCGGTAAAGCAAAAACTGGCCTTCGAGCTGCTCCTTAGTTTTCGCTTTGACCAGCGTGTATTACTACGTATGCACTGAACATAAAAGGCGAAATAAGATAACCAAGAAACTGGTGTCTGAGGTCAGGAGATGCCACGCCGTGCCAATACACCGTTCACCCCCAGCTCAGACGTACGTCCGTGACGCAAAGTCGTCTACCTTGCGCCTGGAACTGCCACGCTAGTGGAAGTGGTAGACCTCTCTAATTCTTAAAGGAGGGTGGGCAGACAAGCTCGTCGCCAAGTTAACCAAGCTGAAGATGACCGGCGACGCGTCTGCTGTCAGTGATTAGCGCTGCAGACGAGAGGGGAGCTAAATATAAAAGCTGATGTGACAGGACGGGCTTTGGAACTTCTGAATTCTCTTAAAACGAAGTTACATGTCTAATGGGCTGCTGAAACAGCTCATGTGATCTAGCAACTCCCGGCGCAGGCGCAAGAAACCTACTATCCCCGGTTTCATTTGTGAGATTACCATATGGCTGGTCTGCCTCACGCTGATCGAATTCAAGCTATAAACACGAACATTTACTTTCAACTTACGCCCCATCTATAAATTTTCCTAAGTATAGCGTCTTCCCTGGTAACACTTGGCCCTTGATGTCAACATCAATATTTGCTGTTCTGCAATTTTATCTGAATGAGGAAACACATCTACAAACACGGAAGAAAAAGTCTTTGAGGGTTCTGATTAGTAGTCTGAAGTCAGTTTGCACAGGAAACATCTTTTACCCGCTTCACATACAAATTCCCCAATCCTTTAATCTCACATCCTTTAAACAGAATGCAGGAGACGTTCAAAGAAAACACCTGCCACTCAAGGGCAACTGGGCAAACATTTGGCCTTCTATCCCGTGTGCAGGGCGGCTCGAGACAGCTTCCAATACCTATTATTTTCTGCTTCCTTGCGTCGCCCCTTGACAAGGCGATATTCGATGAAGGCTTTTGGCTTGCTCTAAGCTGGTTGCCGACGAACAACTTTCAGGGGGAAATAACCCTCCAGACGCGAAATAGAAGTGTGGAGGTATCGCTAGAAAGGGTCAACTGTCATTCGTTAGCCAGAAATGATCGACGGCTTAAAAAGAAGGTTGTTTTTGGTGGCTCTTTCTCCAAACCTACACCAATTATGCTCTTTACACCTTCTGCAGAACAGAAGGCTTTTTTAAGATCGACCGCCTTCGAGCTGTTTACTACTCGCAAAACAAAAAAACAAACAAAAAAATAACCTACAGCAAGATCAACACGGACTTTCCCTGTCGTTTGAGCTCGGCAACACTGAAAAACATCAACAACGGCAATAACAATAACAGCAGCAGCAATTTTTTTGACATCGTGCAAAACCGTACTTAAATAGGTAGTCTTCGAGGGGGGCACGACAGTTCATTATTGTCATCGTCGTCGTCAATAAAAACCATATAAAAATCCTTTCACACCGTGCAATACTCAAACCCAGACAGTATAGTCTTCAAGGGTTGTTTAGCAGATCATCATTATCATCAACAACGTGCAGCATAAGTTTGTTCACGCTGGGCAACACCCAAACTCGGACGGTACCGTCTTTGAGGGCTGTGCGACAGATCGACCCCCAGAAGGCAGGCAAGCGACATGTCCTTTGCCGTCGCTAGAGAGAAGCTGAAAGGACCTTGGAGAGGCAAATTGGTGCGGAAACTAAATTGTGGCAGCGGGAGGCGCGCTCATCCATCTTGACGCTGGATCAATGGGAAGGCTGTTTACAGCGCCATTCTACGCATTCAGCGTAGAAAGAACTGCGGGCCAGCGAGGGTGGTGGGGTGGGATAGCAAGAGAGTGGGGATAGACCAGGAGCGTAAAGGTGGAGGTCAGTGAAAGGCGGGAGATCGTTTTGCACGTGCAGACGAAGTTCCCTGTTGTCTACAACCTGCGACAACTCGTTTGCTAGGTAAAGATGGCTCAATATCGCCCACATCAGCGCTTTTGGAATCCTAACCTTGTCGTTGGAAGGTGGCGCTGTTTTTACTCTCAGTGCAAGCAAAACAAATCACACGTGTGTGCATGGACGCAAACAAGCGTGTAAACCTGTGTGGGCATGCGTCGAGCCATGCAAGCAAGCAAGCGCGTGTGTGTATGTGAGCGTATGGTTTTTTTATTTGGGGGGTGGGGGTGCATGCATTCCCGTGTGTACGTGTGAATGTGTCACGTATATATGCGCATGCGTACGTACGAGAGTGTGTATGTTGTGCGTGCGCACATATGCAAAGTGTCTGCATGTCCACGTGCGCAAGTGCGAGCGACGAAGGCACGTGAGGAGCGCGCGGGTGCTCGACGCTCGTTGCTAAGAGGTTGCCAATAATGAGTCCAGTAGAGCATGCTCCTCCCCTCCCGATCAAAACCCCTCACCCACCGACGTTTCGATGGGTTTCCTCCTAACGTTTCATCTCCAGCTGCGACATTATTTGCCTCCATTGCCTTTGACTGCTTTGTTTTACTCCATGGCGTCCCCGTTAAAACGCCTGCTTAACATGAATTATCACCATGCCAGGTATGAGCGACCTTCACAGTACGCTGGCACTCTCCTCCCTACTCCCCTGACATTTTAATGGTAAAAAGATCTCTTTAATTACTCAATCTCTGTCTTTCTTTTCTCTCTTCGCATGTCAATATTATTTTCGGTAAAAACTAAAAAAGACATTTTCAGTTAAGTGAATCGCTTCTGGCTTGTCTAACTTTTGCTGTGCAACAAGTTTGCAGGAAACAGCGACAGAACAAAAACCTCCGCAAAAAAAGTTTCGAAAGCAAAGCACAACAAAAACACCAGGCGATTATGGATTAAGGTACATCGAAGTCACAACCTATTTCTGGAATGTAAGCTGCCTCGTTATCGTCGATCAGGCATCCTAAAGACAGGCGGTGGAAACAGCGGCGTTGCAAGTCAAGTAAAGGTTAGAGGTTAAGTCGAGTCGGTAACGAGGAGAGACAGCACACTGACACTTTATTTGAGCTTTTATAGCACGCACCCAGACTCACAAACCGATACCACAGTAACTAACTGCATTAGGTTAGAAATCGGAGAACATTTCTTCCTGGTTTAAACGACAAGTATGGGTATGAGGAATAAATGCAACAGTCTTAAAGGTTAAGCGCAAAATTCTCAGAGGAAAGGTACCTCAGTTCACTAAAAGATACAGATTTTTAAACAATTCTGTTCACAAGACACTAGTCTTTCAACACTGCAATACTCGGGCTTAACACCTGTGTGTGTGTGTGTGTGTGGCCGATTCTAGCTGTATAGCATCCTTCACATTTCGCTGACGGCTACTTATAAGGACCCTTCTTGATACGACACTCCTTGATATGACTCCTGCACGCTTTGCTTTTTTCGATCGAATTTTCGACACACTTAATCGTACCTAGCCCAGCTCCCCAGGTACCGAGGGCTCTATCAGAAAGCAGGCAAATACACAAAGACTATCCGTTTCCATGTAATTATATAAGGTTCCAGTTTCTACGGCAAGCTGAGGGGCGGATGATGGTAGGCGGGTGGGGATAACAGAAAATTGTCTTCAAAAGAAAGGTTAAAAGAAAAAAGAAGGTTAACCAGGCAACAACATTCGGTCCCAAGTTCATACTTGGCATAAATTGGCTAATTTTGTTTTCATAAAGCGCTTACATCGCGTAGCATCACATCCAAAGTAGGCTGCATTCTACGACGATAATAAAGAAAAAAACTGGATAACAAAAACATGCTGATACTAAATACATTTTACCCACTGAACCACAGGTTAAAGAGTACGCAGGTAATGAAAGTTGCTAGAATGAGACATTAGAAGTAAAGAAATACATAATACACATAATATATATTACATATATAAATGAAATATTATGTAAAATGAATTGTGTTAATGATTTATGTTAATACATAATGGACACACACACACACACACATCATTCGAATTTCGGCCTCGAATTTCTGACTCCATACGTGACCTCGACAAGGGACTTTTCATCCCCCACAAAATAAAAGACGGGTACCCATAAGCTTTCCTTCCTTGGGGGTACTGACTTTTTAACCGTATCGTCAGCGCAAACGAAAATGTGGTCGCTGTTGTAGTTACAGATGAGGACTGATGCGCAGGATTGGGACACGTCAACAGTTGAGCCAAATGAGCGTGGAGTGAGGTTTAAAAAAAAGCATGGTTCGGAGAGGGCGACTTTAGGATAGGGTGAAACGAGGGCTGAAGCAGGAAAACTATTATTAAAGACCGCAGCGATTGTCCAATTCCAAAAAAAATAAATTTATTTTTAAGCATACAGTGCCTTCTAAATCAATATACAAAAGCAAAAGAGTGGGCCGAGGAAGCCTGCCAATGGAACTTGACGCAAGAGCTCGTGAAGGTCAGTCACAACGACCTTGACCTATCCGCAACCACCTTGAACTCGCGTGAAGGTCCATACAAGGGACCCAGGATGATGGTAAAGAATTGGGGAAAGCGAAGAATCAAAGGATAAAACAAGGGACGCAAATTAACAGAAACATCGAATGCTGCTGATGGAACTAGCCGCTGGAGACTTCTCTCAGCAAAAGACGGGGCCTTCCTTTTGTTATCATCTCCCCTGACGCGGTGTCTAAGCAATCACAGATGAGTTGACGGTGAATGGAGCCATTGTTGATGCTCACACAAAAAGGGGAGATAACTTCCTGGGATTGAGGTTGTAAACAAGTGACAGGTGTATCAGCTTGTGAAGATCATCGTCGCAATCACCACACACGAACACACACCCACACAGGCAGATGCATGGAATACGTGACAATCGATACCACAGACTTGCTTTAAAAAAATTCTTCACGCATTCTACATTTTTAATCTTTAAAATTTGTACGAAAATTGCAATAACCGACAGCGAGAAGAAATATAAATTGGCGCTGTATGATCATGACTGCTGACTGCATTTCCATACCACCTCGTCCACCCCGCCCCCTCCCTCGCACACACTCATGCTCTTTCATCATCAACCACTCAAACATGCATCAGGCGGCGGAGATGTAAGCCGTCGTTTGCAGTCTACCCATTTACATTGCTCTCACGCCCCCGCAACAACCCACATTCATCAGGTGTCTGGTCAATCTGCAGATTGCAGTGACGGGCGACTGAGGTAAAGGTGGGTCTGTCGAAGGTAAAATTAATGTCTTCCATACTTCCACCCGACAATGTCCAGATAGATTTCCGTCCGACCTCGTCACCCAGGGTTCCATCCAAAACATGCCATTTCCTTCGAGAAAGTTATATGAAAGACATATTTAAGCAGATTTTTTTTAAAACATCATGAAGGGTACTGAAGGGCAGCATGTCACCTGACCTACCCGCCCCTACAATTCACCTTCTGTGCCGGTAAATAACTTATCCGTGACGGAGCTTTGACTATGTGTGGTGGCGTTTCACTTCTTGTTGCAAAGACAAAGCGATTTGTTGCCTTGTTGTTCAGCAGTTCCACGACACAGACCATTACGGTCTACTACCCCCTCTGTGAAAATCACAATCATAAATCTGATGGCATTCTTACGATGTCACATTAGCTTTTCGCAATAAAATACAGACACAGCAATCCAAAGCATCAGATTTAATAAACAAAAGGACCAGTAATTTCACCCGTCGGGACCACGCCGTACATTAAGACTTCCCGTCATGAATACAGCGGGAACATGAACAGACTTTCAGAGACCGTACTTGAAACATGCATGCTGGCCCCCGACAGAGACGAGCGCTTCCAGGTGTCTGGTCTCGGCCAGCCTATCCTTTAAAAGCCAGCATATACAGAACCATAGCAAGTCGAGGATGAACCGCGCTATATCTCTTTATGTCAACAGTCTATTTACCGTAAATTTGTTACATTAGTTTGTAAATTATGTTGTTGTTTTTTTTTGTTTTTGCTTTTTGCCAAAACTTGTCGACCTCGTCTTCCCCAACCCCTCCTGCTTGTAGCCAGTAAACTGAAAACGCTAAAAGCCTCTCGTGAAGTTGTAGGCAGTCAGGTCTTGTTCAACCATTCAACTAACAGTTTAATATCCGGAACCGCGATAAAATTATTAAAGTCAACAACAGACTTGCAATAAATTTGATATCTAGTTAATTTTTATTTCTTTTTAGGCACAAGTCCTCGACCTCCACTTCCCACGACTAAGCAAAAAAAACTATAAAAAAACAGACCATAAAGCTTGAGCTTTTATACCTCCGTCAACACAAGAGTTCCCATCGTTAGCTTTTCTTCTTAAGCTGATAGCCGGCCGGAAGCACATCTGTGCTTTGGCCTCGCTCTAGAAAATTCGCATGCGCGCAGTCCACAGATATATGTCCATGATTGGAAGGAGAAGGGAAAAGGAAGACAAGGAGTAGCTCTGCATGAGAATGCTTGTTCCCGGTACCCCACGTGACCAACCTACGCCTATGAGCGGCGCGGAAGGCGACTGTGGATGAGGGAGTGACTAAAACTTCCAGCAACAGCTACACCTCACATGCGATTCACAACTTCCTCTTCCGCTTGTGTCGCTGTCGCCAAACTTGCCACTCAGCAAGGTCAGCGAGTGCTGGTCAATTGAAGTGTCTTGTGCAAGTCCCTGAAAATTCCATCTGGTATGACCGATATTTAGTGCTTCACTCCCCATTACCATTAATCTCCTGTAGCAGATAATTTATGACTGCGCGCTCTAGACTTTGCGAAAGACCTTATTTCCCCCTCCCCTCCAATTTAATTCTTTTTTTTTAAAGACTGAATCGTGTCTGCTGCCAGTATTGACACAACGAAACAAGCCTTGTCGTCTTTAAATCCCAGGCAGCAAATTTCTTTAGTTATGGATCCAATCTCTCGTGAGGCAGCCTCCATCTTGCTGGACACGTCCCTTGCGCACGAAGCGGTAATGTCCCGTTCTTCTGATGGATTTGTTTGAAAATAGTCTTCACGTGGCTTAAGTTTTTAATGTGGATTTTATTCCACTCTCATTTTCGCGTTTTCCGCGACGCTCTAAACAAACTGCAATGATGTTAAAGGAGTGTTTTATTTTATATTATTGGGTATAATTTTTTTTTAGCATTTTAATCTCTCTATTCCCATACGCTGAACGAGTTGGAGCAGGCCCCTTGCGCGAAAATCAGTCACTAAGTTTGAGCTTTTATGTTGACACACACATTTTAAGACTTTGCATTCTACTTTGACATAGCTATCTGGAGTAATCTTGGTTTCTAAATTACTTTCATCACCATCCTTTTAAGATGTAATGTCTTTATTATTATTTTGTGTGTCTGGGAGGGGGAGTGATATTGGAGCGGGAGGAAGACTGATGAAGACAAAGAGATAATAATAATAATAGTGAAGATTTTTATAGCGCATATTCACACTAGTAGAGAGTATGCTCTTAGCGCTTAAAACGGGGATCAATGCTAAAACTCTGTTGAAAAACACTGTCCTTGAAAACTTCCCCTTTTTCCCAAGAAAATGTAACGGCTTTCTTTCTTTCTTTTTTTGATGTAACGGTTTGTGTGTGTGTGTGTGTGTGTGTGTGTGTGTGTGTGTGTGTGTGTGTGTTAAGTGGAGCTGGTGTATGAGTGGGGCTCTTGTGTGTTGCACTTGGATACGTTTACACCATGAAATAGCCAATGGGCGAGTTGTGAATATATATATATAAATATATGTTAATTAGGTGTATTTGTGTACAAGTCACGTCCCGATTTTGATCTCTTTCTGTGCACGGTGATGTTTGTAGGCGTGTATCAGACTTCGAGAAAAAGTATCTTACACTGAATTGTACCCAAGCATTCGAAACAAATTGCGCCCCACTAGTCCTTTAAATAGTAACTGATTGTGCAGCCTTCTAGCTAAGACCGTCTCTTGCATTTCTATTACCAATTACAATCCCACTTGTCTTGCGAAGAGAAAATTTTTAATACAAAAAAAGCGTGCTTTGTTTCGTTACACATTGGTTTCCAGAACGATGACCCCCCAAATCACGTCATCGTCTATCCACAGCCAGGTCTCGCAACAGTTTCAGCACCGTTGTCTTAACACATGCTGACGTTCTTCCCTCGAACATATTCTGGGCTACCACAGAACAACACATGCTCTCTTCTAAAATAGATTTTTCTGTGGTCCAGCTGTTTTCCGACATTGCGTATTCTGTTTACTCTGCGACTGCGTCGACTTAAATTTCAAGTACTTCAAGACCTGCTTTAAAATCGCGAAAACACATCGACTTGACATTTTTTTCAATACTACAAGCCCAGCTTCTCTTTCTTTCTCGCCCTACCTCCCCCTCTCTCTAAATCAACGACGAGCAGCCAACCGTGAAATCGCTGACGGCCATCGCATCACACGGTACGGCAGAAGCGCACGCCTGTTCCCTATCATCTAGGGTGCATCGGCCATCTGAAGCCACAAACAGATCGATGCCAGAGTTCAAGAAGGATTCATGAATTTGCGCTTTCTGTCTCTCCGAACAGACGTTCTAACGGCGTTCTTCGGCAAACACCAGCCGGCCATAAACCACAGGTCTGGTGGCTATCGTGCGCAGAGAAGAGAAACGAGGAGACGCACCTGAACACCCTCCTCGCACATTTACTTCATGGCCTCCATCCAGGAAATAGATATTCTTGCTTACCATTTCTTCTGCTTTCTCTAAGCTCTACCTCGCAAATGATTATTGTCAGATACATATTTCCCTCGATGTGACAGTTACTGTCACTTATTAACACGATTTATGGCGTGTAGGTATGGTCATCAAGATGTCCTTCGATTTGTACGAAGAACTAATTTCCTCGTCTTTTGTCACGGTATACGGGTTTGAAGTTGATTAGAGAGGGGTAGATAGGGTTTGTTTAATGTCGACGTCTCTTGGTCTTCTGTTGTCAATGCAATTGTCTCTTGCGCTGGAGGCTATCGAGACTGGGAGACTGGTATAAGTGGAGACCGCCAGCAAGCTGGTACTACATAATGAGAGAATGTGGAAAGAGAGAGGGCGAGTGAGAGACGGAGTGAGGAACAGAAAGAGAGAGAAGGAGGAATGTAAGCAGAAAAGGAAAGGCGACAAATAGAGAATTTAAAAAAAAAAGAATGGCAACAGGAGAAGCATAAGAAGGTATGTCGAGGAGTGCACAAATGTTCGCATGACCGATGACCCCTGGAAAGCGAGCCTTGCATGGTCAGAAAAGCTGCTTCCAGAACAGCGAGGACTGAGCTCACAATTTCTACAAAACCACTTTCAAATGGTCAGAAAAGCTACCGAGCTTTATGACAAAGATTACAGTCAGCACCTCTGGAAAAAATCTGGGAAAGCTACCCGATTCCAAGAGGGCTGTAACACTCGGCACCAAGCAAAAGCTACAAACGGTTTCAAGGATGAGGAGGGGTACTGGAGTGAGGGAGAGGGGAGAGACGGAGGCTTGAAGTCGCAGGAACCTTACCCCTACTCCCGCTTCCCTCAAGAGGCGAAAACCTGCCAGCAAACTGCTGCCTGGAATGGGGAGGAGAAAGAAAGCATTAGGCCTCGTGAAGAAGAGCGAGCGATCTTGGTTTAGAGGAAAATCATTTCCGGAGTCTGAACCGATCCTGTCACAGCGTTCCCCAGCTAATAGCGCACCAATGGTTGTCTTGTCACAGCGCCATCTCCAGCCACCTTCCGCCACCACTACTTCGGCCCGAGGCTGGCGACCGCGGGCGAGAACGCGGTTTTTAGGGGTTTTTTGTTATTTTGGTGAGCGTGGGGGGGGGTAGGTAGGAAGAAACGGACCCTAAACGATAAAGGAATGGAGAAAGGGAGAAAAAAGGGAAATCATCAACTTGTTTACAAGCTAGACTTAACAGCGCCGAACTAAATCTTTGATAAATCGCTTAACGACTGCAAAATGTTTACGCTGCGGGTCCCAAAATTGCGTTGCCTTTTTTTTTCGTAAAAGTGGTAGCTGAGCCACTAACCCCAGGTCTGGTTACATAGCGAAAATGGTCGAGAGAATCGCTGCAGGCGTGCCTCCTCCCTCCCCCAACACACACACACACACCCTGTGTGAGAGAGAGAGAGGGGGAGTGCAAATGCGGCTTCTTCAATTGTTTCAAACGACGAGCTGGCACCTCGCTGATTTAGTGATTTGATTATTTCAGACAGATCATCTAATCTTTTGGGCTTTTTCGGTAACCATTGCAGCGAAAAGTGCGAGGATGAAATGTCAAAAAGACACTAACAAATATGAAGAACACTTGGGCGTTGGCTGTGTGTGTGTGTGTGTGTGTGCACGAGAGAGAGAGAGAGAGTGTGTGTGTGTGTGTGTGTGTGTGTGTGTGTGTGTGTGCGCGCGCGCGCGCGCGAGCATCCGTGAATTCCTTCTAGGTGTTAGGTATCACTCTATAGAAGAACACAATATCGGATATTAAAAGCTAAGAAACGCATAACTCCCAAATCTTTCCTAGATCACAAGAATTATTTTGTTTCTTGTTTCAAAAGTTCGCTCACGGTCTGATTTACACACTTAAATCGTACAGCGGTGCACGGAGGCAGCGTAACCTAATCTTGAAACTGTTTGTGCTGTATTCCAGTATATGAAGTTTTTCTTGAGTTCTCTAGCATGTAAACATATTTTTTTTCATCCTCTGCCATTTGGAAGTACTTGTTTAAACCTCTAGTATATCGAAGTGTTCTTCTTATCCTGCCTAACATCTAACATATTAACATATTAACGTTTCTAGCCATTTGGATGTAGCTGTCTCATCTTCTAGCATCTGAACAGATTGTCTTGTCCTTTACATCTGATTTTCTTTGTCCTATTCTCTAGTATCTGAACGTCTATGACCTGTCTCACGTCTATGTCACATTCTCTAGCACTTTGAACATGTTGGCGTCGTTCCCAACAGGACTGAAAAGTGTTTATCCACTAGGAACTTAACGTCTCATTCTCAACATGATCGAAACTGTTCATCGTATAGGACCGATGGTCGTACTTCCAACAGTACTGAAACGTGTTTGTTTTATCCTTTAGGACCTGACGCTCTTTGTCCTATCTTCAATCATCTGAATGTGTTTATTCTATCCTCTAACATATGAACATCTTTATTTCATCCTCTTCTATTTGAACGTATTTGCCCTATTTGCTAGAATATGAACTTCTCTGTCGTATCCTCTGACATATAAACGTGTCAACCATATCTCTGGCATAGCGATGTGTTTTATCACAGCACTGTTCCACATTTCATCCGTAACTTTATGCGGCCGATACTATTGTTTACCCACGTATTTAACGAGAAACAATATGAAAAAACGGTATAGTTGAGAGTAATTCGCTGGGATATATTTCCTCTTAATTAAGGAAATACAAACAGAAACAGACCAAACCTTGTTTGCAAATCGCTCATTATCTGGTGATCAAACAGTGCCTCCAGTCAATTACCTTTATGTCAGTGCAGTAGCAAAGGTATCTTGTAACAAAAGTTCGAAGTGTTCACTTCATGACATATGTATATGAAACGATGTTATTAACACCGAACCGCCTCTCTCATCTCCGCCAACCAACCCACCCAATATCTCTGTCACTCGGCCACTCCTCTCATACGCCCATTACCCCTCCCTTTCCCATGCTTTTCCACCCCCGCCAACATCAATCATCGACATAATTGTGATTTAACTTATGGGAAAATGTCCAGATCAAACCAAATACGACGATTCATCTATATGAAAAACACCCACACTCAGCCGAAGCGAGCGTGGTTTCTGCGAGATAAGGCACACACAAACAAAATTTCCAATAAGGCAATCATAGCACCCAGTACTTTTTAAGCTCGTGTACACTGATCTCAATAAATGTAACAATATTCAGTATTATCGATCCCTCGGCAACGAAATGAGAAGCAAATGAAATGAACTATTACGATAATTAACTCAAGAGTTAGATGGATAGATGGAAGGATCGATAGATGGATCAGAAGATAGTTTGAGGGACATTAATACACGAGTAACAAAGTTTCAAAGATAGCAGGATTATCGAGTATGAAAACTCAATGCAGACTATCTGCCAGGAGTAGGAGATTACTGTCAGAAAATAATATTTTCCTGTATCGTGGCCATTACTGATAAATCTTCAAAGGTTGCAAATATTCTGAGGATCTCGCAGACGTGAAAGGGGAGGGACACTACAGCATGCACTCGCAGCGCTCGGCAAACCATCATTTTCTTTGATATCTTTGGACAGTGCCGTTCGTCTTAGAAATCATAGACTGCCGTGGCAATCCGTACACGGATCGGTTACACGCAGGAATTAAAAAAAAAACATTTCTGTCCTTAAAAAAGCAACGAAAATGACAAGTTGTGCTAAAATGGTAGATATTGAAGTTATGCATTAATTCCACTAAACATTTCGGATTACAACAAAACAGTTGTTTACTTATAATCGCATCTAAACTGCAGCTCTTGGACGGTATAAGAAGGCTGCCATGTTTTGCTGTTGAATGACGTCACAGAAACCATACCCGTGTTCCCTTTCAGTCTGTTAAGTGCAGGCGTCGAAATGCTGGCATCGTAGATTAGAAGATAGTATCATAGAGTTTTGGACACGAGTGCACCCAGGAAGAGATGAGTAATGAGAAGACTGGGTGACAGAGAATGGCTTTCTTGTCAGATAGAACCGCCTACGTCACGATATCTGATGGCGGCCTCCAAGAATAGACTCGCAGCTGTGTTCTAGACACGATTGTAATAAATGGTTCGTTTGAACCCCCAAAACACTGAGTGGAATCAAATTCAGAGCCTCACTCAGTGTCTATAATTTAAACCAAATCTGCAATTTCGCTTAACGTTTCCTTTAAACTGCCATGAAAATTAATTCCAAAAAATTATATCCATCCGTTGTTTCCAAAACCTAACGTGCATGCACACACAAAAATTGCAACACGTCTGTTATATCAGAAACATTGCACACACACACACTCACACACACAGTCAACTTGACAAGAAATTGAAATAAACTACAATCAGAAAAAAGAACGAAAAAGTTCTCGAAGGAGTTGTAATAGGAGGGGGTACTGTAGTTACCATTGACTTACCCATCCTGTCGTCTCCTTCTTCAGAACGGAGCGGCGAAGAGAGACGAGGTGGTCCTCGAGGATAGATACGAGGCTGGTGCGCGAGCGCCGATGGTCAAAGGTTGTGTCGACTGTCAGCAAGCCCTGGCCGTTGGTCAGCATGGTGCGAGCATGAGAGAGCGCGACGACCCCGCCGCGAACGATGTGCCCTCCCGAGATTCGCGCCGATCAACATCCCCCCGTACTCTACGTGCCAGTCAGTGACGCAACTAAAGAATACGGCGAACTTTGCAGCCTGACCTCGAGAAGACTTCAAGAATCAATAAGCGGAGATGTTTGGAAACATGCAGTTTTGAATCCTACCAATCCACCCCCTCTCTTTCTTTCTGAAACATTGGAAGTAGTGAAGTTCTGTTGTTGGCCACTCTAGAAAAGTTCCCGACGTATAGTGTACTGCCTGCTTTCACGTATCTGTGAGTGTGGCCTCCCTACTGAAACAGTCGAATTATTCAGCTGCCAACATTTGTATTTCTTCCTCTAACTCCAAAAATGAAAAACAAACATTTGTATTCCCCAACCGTTTAGAGGGCTGCGAAAGCGTCGTTTGTTTTCGTATGCCAAACCGAGTCTCAAGAGAAAGAAACGAAATGTCAGTTGTTACACATTTCCACAACAGAATCTAGCTGCCAAATGTGTGATGATCTGTGTATCATCGTTCTCATTCATGAATATTTCCTCTTATTGTTTTTCTTTCTGTTTTATTCTGGCAACGTTCAAATCACCGCTGGTATCACGTATTAGCTCAGAGAAGAACACGATATGAATCATTGAAATAACATCCTCCCCACATTACACACTGATGGTGTTCACTTCAGGTTTTGTTTCCTAAGCGTATGCACCAATTTCGTAAGTCGAAGGCCGACCTTCATGCCATGTATGTGTCAGATTTAAAACGGATCTTTTTTGAAATAAGAAATGCAAAGATTTGATTGCAATCGTCTGAAAACGTTCAGTCTTGATATCTGCCCCAAAATTCCCTTGACTCAAAATCAAAACGTTCATATCATTTCCTCTATATGAGTCGTCATAGTCCCCCAAATCAGCATATGTAAGCCCACAATATATCTCCTCCAGTGTAAAACAAGATCACACAATCTCCTGTTCTAGTAGACTGCTACACTTCAATGTGGAACTTCTCGTCTATAAAGAAAGACATCTGCCGCCTAACGCCTTGTTTCTGAAATTTCAGGCAGCGCACGTCGCTGCCGAAGGCAAATTTGTAAAGGTCTGGAGAAGCTCTATGAAGTCAGCAAGTATCGAATGTTTTATTTCCACAAAGCTTTCTTTGCTGAAATCCAGCAACGGTCTCCAACTGCAGCACCTCCACACTCGTTTGTCAACCCAGCTCCACCTGGGACCACAGAAACACACGGTGAAAACAGAATAACATCCTTTTCTTAACTATCATTGGACAGCAGCAATCGTACGAAGACCTACTTAATTTATGCGTCATACTCCCGCCGTCGCAAAATGCAGCTAAATATATCTGTAAGAAAAAAGGGTAGGTGGCAATGGCAAAGACAGCTCCATGGTTACCCAGCCCGACTTATTACAGAAACTGTGCAGCGCAATGGCCTCTGAGATTCGATCGGAAGGAACAGACAGAACAGTCCTGGCAATCCAGAACAATTCGAAAAGTGTGTTCTTTTAATCAGTACAATTCATTCCATTTGATAGCTGGTCTGTCGGCATTCGAGGGTTTGCTAGAATTTTGTTTGTTTTGTTTTTTTTTAAGGCAAGGGGGAATAAGAGATTGAAGCGGTGGAACTCAAAATGTCGTTAGAGAGAAACGGCGTTTTCTGTCGGTCAACATAACTGACAGTTAAAATAGAAAGCAAACAAAAATATTTTCATTGAGGAAATACCATTGCATTTCAAAACGGCGCTTTTCATTGAATCCGACGACAAACGAAGCAGTACAATATTTCTCAAACTCTCGGGTAGCAGATAGATGTTTTCTTCCTGTCTTGCTAGGTGTTTACTTTTATTGTACTCTGATAGTTTTAACACATACCTGATATTTGGCATATATATATATATATTACCAGAACGGTTTATAATTATGACGAGCGGTTTTGTTTAATGTGCTATTTACAGTAAGCCCTTTGAGTGTGAAAGAATAGAAAATAAAATATTACTGTTCTCACTGCTGTCAAATTTTTTTTTATCTTTCCTAAGATCCATCCGATAATACAAATTAAAAGCCACGTTTCTTATAAAATGATAAGCTATATTTTATGGCACGAATTCACAAATCCTTTGCCTCGAACCAGTCTGATGAAAATGATGAGAGTCCATGTGATGTAACCGGCAGGCAAGTTTCACAAGGATGGAAGAACGCAGACGATAGCCTGCTTCGGCGTTTAAGTGCGCATGCGCGCTTACGAAATGCTGAGTCGCAAGCCTTTCCGAGTGCCGTCAGTTGCAGGCCCTGACAACGTTGACAATAACGGTTAAAACTTAAAAGACGACCAGCGGCTAGACATTGCAGGCGATGACGTCAGCCACTGTGGACTCCTTCGAACGCAATAAAACATCGTTGAGTGCAACAAGACACCAGCTAGCTTCATTCAGATCCCATTCAGCAACCCCAAGTGGCTTATAATTTTTTTTTTCTTTTTTCGAAACGATATCTGCTAACGAAAAGAAATATCGAGCTAGGATAGCGCTGGCTGCCTGCCAGAACTGATTTGGTTCGCTTTGACTTTTTTTTTAATTGAAACTCTAATTCGCTTGCATCATCTTCCTTTGAAAATTAGATCACAGAGAATACAAATTTGTAGTTTATCTGCGCTACCTTGTAATTCTTTCTTTCAATAGTTTCCCTACGCTGTACTTTTCGATTAACTACTGTGCTTACTTCTTTCAAAAGGAGAAGGTGAAAAAGAAAGAAAAGAAACGGTGTCCTAGCCTCCATTTCTTTTTCTTTGATTAGTCCGTAAAGGGTACTTTTTTTTTGTCAGACAAACGAAAAATACAAAGAAAAAAGTACTTGCGTGGTTGAACATTCTATCTCATCAGCTATATTTAGTAAAGATAGCAAGACACCTGATACACAATATTGTTGCACCGAAACTCGAGACATCTACAGCAATTTATGATGTCAGTCGATGACAGCGGCCATTAGATCGACAAGTGATGGCGTTCGACTAAGGGTCTGCGCTGCCCTCTAATCATAATGATCTACCTCCCTTTCCTCCTCCACACTTTGCGCCGGTGAGTGAGGCACAATGCAGTATCTCCCCTCTTGATAAACAACATTTAGAAAGGAAAAAAAACGACGAAAGCCCCCTTCCCCCTTTCTGCGGGGTTGAAGTGAGCGTTGATGGTCGTACAGTGGGCAACAAGCGCTGTAGCGCATGCGCTGATTTGGAATTTCCGTCGCACAAATCTCCATTTCCCAGGACCGAAGAACTTGTTCGTCGACGGCTCGCAATATATATATATATGCTGAGCTAAATTTTCAAAGCTGTTGGATTTTCAAAGGTATGTCGAACTATGCGACTGTTTCATTTTATCAACGTGGCCAATGCGCCAGTCGCTATCCTCCCAAGTGTTTAACACACGCATCCTCCGTAAGTGTCTCACGCGGACCACTCGAGCTTCTTCTTAATTGCCTCAGCTGAAAACGGTTACATCTGAAGTGTCTAAGACGGAGCCCAACTCTCCATTCACTTCTGCTGACCAATCAGAGACCTTAAGCGTCAAACCAAACTCGTCACAGGTGCGTCTCAGCTAAGTCCTCGAGTGACAGAGTTCTCAACGTTCCTTTATTGCACTCCAGCTCGACAGTTTTAAAGACAAACCTCTGTAAGCTTGATGGAAATTCCAGGTTTTTTTTAAAAACAAAAATTAATAGTGAATAGTGACATGGCCATGCACCTACTGGGGAATGGATGCAGGATTAGTACAAGAATACAAGTGTGCGTCATAAAATCTATGACCGGTGATGAGGATAAATACCCCGGCACGAAGCAAAACCATTAACGACATGTTAGGAGCCAAATGAGGAAGCGGAAAGGATTGGAACCCTTCAAATAACACTGGAATTCCACCCAAAAGCTAAAGTCTTCGGGGGGGGGGAAGGGGCGTTGAGAGGCAAGAGCCTTCAATTTTGGCTAGGACGTCCTCATTTTCAGACACAAGGCCAAGAAGATGGATGTGAAAAAATACCCTTTCCGTCAGTCTGCGTAAGACCGAGGAACACAAGAGCGAGTTTGATTCAGGCGACACTGCGCCCATCTCTCTGCTCTCCCATATGATGAAGGGTCATAAAGTGTTTGCCGACCCAGCGAGCTACTGAAGCTCAAGTAATCTCCAACACAATATTGGCTCCGTCACCCTTCTCCCGTCGCTAGCCAGAGAACCCACGGTTGCTGATTGAAACAGTAAACCTACCGTCTTAACTAACCGCTTTCTTCAGACAGGGGGCGTTCGGTTCTCTTGTGGGAAAAACAGCGCTGAAATCGATGGCAGAACAGGACGGCAACTTTTGAATGTAAAAGAAATCAGCATGCTAAGATGCCCTTGCAAGTCTTTGAGAAGAATTTTTCGTTCATCTATATAATACCTTCTTCTCCCCCCTTCCCTACCAACCTCAACCGTGCGTGCAAAAATCGATGATGGTATGAAATATTTAAACGGTAGTCTCGAAGCCCACGTGTCGTCCTTCGTTTTTGCTTTTATTTTTTGCAGGGCGTCAGCAGGCTTGGTTTTTCCCAGTGTATTTGTAGGATGTTAACAGTGTTGCTTTTCGGCACTCTTTTTGTAGGAATTTGCTAGTCTTGCATTTTTGCCAGCTGTCACGAAGTCGCAGGTTGTCAAGAACTCTGCCTTTGCATCGCTATCACCGATGTTGCCCACGCTGAAGGCTGCAGGAACTGGCCATGAGCTTGCAGTGAAGTCGTCATGACCTAAAAGTGAACTTTCTAAAACTGATAAAACGTCGCCAGGAACTTGACTGTGAACTTCTCGAAACTAGCCATGAGCTTGCTGTGAAGCTGCTATGAACTTTACCATGAATTCTCAAAACACTGACCATGAGCTTGCTGTGAAGTCGCCATGAACTTCCCCAAAAACTTACCATGAACTTGCGAGCTCACCATGAACTAACCTAGGGATCTCACCACGAAACTTTCCAAGAATGGGTCCGTTCCGTCAGCTGTTGACCATTGCGTTGATGTTGTGTGCATAGTCACACGTGTCGATCACGCCCTGCGCAGAAGATGCGCGCGCATTGTGCTGGTCCCAGCCTCGTCCCCTCGTGCGTTCAGCGGCAAGACGATGTCCGGCGAAGCAATTTTCCTGTCACAGGTATTCTTTTTTTCTGCGCACGAGAGGATAGCACATGCGCGAAACGCCGTCAGGTAAGCGCCCATGCTTCCGGTGCCGCCGTCGCTCCTGATTTTTGGCGGCACCCACCACCACGACCACTGACTCTTCCGCACCATAACCAGGAAGTGGTGAGAGGGAAAAAGAGTTTGCGAAGAGAGGAATGGGAGGGATGAGGGGTCGGGGTGGTGGAGCACGTGCAAGAAGGACGGAAGACTTGGACGGGTTGTGAGCGAGTGCTTCGGAACGTTAATCCTGCGACGGCACCAGCAGCAAGTCCGGTGTTTGCTAGAGGACGGCCGAACAGCGAAGGCAGCAGAGAGATCGATGATAAATTCCCAGGCTACCGCTGGCGATGATGGTGATGGAAACTGACCACATGGGAGATGACGTAGGGACGGGGATAGGTTGGCGAGTAACGGAGTAAGTCGCGTTAAGGTCGGGGTAGGGGCTTGTGTCTACATTCTAGAGGCGCTCTCTCCGATTCTTTAAGTAAAAAGTAAACAACGGCAGTTATGTCAGGAGCTTGATTTCCACGTCTGAGTAGATCAGTGTTACTATTCTGAGCATGCGTACTCAAATCGTTTTATACGTAATAATACTGTATTCTACTCTTCACCATTCTGATTTTCTCCTCAACCTTTTTCCTCTGTTCCACTTTCTAGTATACATCAATTGTCAGCTCCATAATTAGGGTCATGCAGTTAGCTTTGAAACGTTCGAAGAAATGCCAAGACAAAACGACGGCACACACTTGTCAACGTCGTGGCTAATCTACGTTGTGCTCTCCACGACCTTTTACTCCCAGCAACGATGTATCGACGTAACATTTAGTTCTCGCTTTACGTAAGTGGCCCGTTCTTCAGATCTCTTTATAGGTACCCCGAATTTGCTACAACACATCCGTTTCGCTTAGCCTCTATAACAAAGGCATACACAAGCTAACACCTTTACGCAAATCATAAAATGTACTAAAATGCAGACATTATTGACGTTATTAAAAATATTATTGCATTGCGTCTGGTTTGTGTAATGAATTTTCGTATTTACCAACGTTTTTTTAAAATGTGAATTTCTTTCAAATTTCTTTACGTAAAGTCAAAATTATATAAGTTAAAAACGATACAATTTCGCACTCGAGTAATCCTTTAAAAATATAAGTTGTGCTACGCGATACTAAGTGATAAGATGAAAAAGATATGTTATCACTGCGATTGCAATGTGCGCTTCTGCATTTTGAACACTATCAGGGTTCTTAACATCAATAAAGTTCTGAATGCTCTTTAATGCATGGGATATACTTCGCGGCAGAATTCACAACCAGATCTTCCTTACGCTTCCCGATATGGCGCGAGCCACGTGCTCCTGCACCCGCAGCCTTCACTTCCTGGTCTAAAGTATCGTCCAAAACATCCTGAAGTAAAAGGTGACAACCTCCTCGATCTTCAAGCCCTGCGGACTGTGCATTTTAATTTCCACTCAAATCTGGCTTCTGTGTTTTACCTCGGTTGAGAAACAGCACAGGCCAAGCCCAGGAAAAAACCATCCAAAACGTGCCAGCCAGGAAAAGACAACCAAAGACGTACCAGCCCAGGAGAACGTCGCCGGAAGTGAGGTCCACGTGAGCACGCTCCTCCACGATCTGCACTCTGGCGTTAAAAAAAAAAATCCTGTCACATGTAAAGAAACCCACGTGATCACGTCACGCAAGTTACGGCAAGCACGAGCCAAGGCCACTGACCGCTAGCTTACAGGAAGGCGTAATGAGAGCCAGCTCCACGTCTTGCACGACGATGACGATAATTTTGACGACACATCCGGGCACTCGCTTTCACATGATTTACTTGCCCAGGAGATTCTTGCGGAGCCCGGTCACGCGACAAGAGTTGTTCTCTGCGAGGAAGTCCGCCCAGCGGAAGTACTGAACACCTTTACAGCTCACTGCGGCGACGCGGCTGCGACATGGACAGGCGAAACTCTGCCGCCGACGACATCCCTTAGCCGGTTGGCGGCGTCACGTGCCTGGACAAGTCGCGATGGAGACCAACTGGTGGTGCAGACGAATTAACGCCGGCAACACGATGACATCCGTCCACGCTGCAAACGGATCCTCCCGCCGCGGACACGTCCGGAGACCATTTCCCCCCTACCCTCACAACTCAAACAGACGGCGGTCTGCGATCCATCAGAAGTGCACGCCGCCACTTCGTGTGGCTGTGATCTACGAGAGCGATCCTCGCGTTCTCTCGATCAGCAAGCGTGCGCCGACCGGCCGGCCATAGAGTACTTCGGCGCCGCGCACGCCTTCCCCAGTACGCGTTCGTCTTGTCTTCGCGGCAGCGGTAGTGGCGCGCAAAGGAGAGAGAGAGAGAATCGATGATGAAGCCCGGCTGTCGGCTTCGTCAACGCTGATTTCCGACAGGTCTGGCCATTGGGCCCCCTAAATGTCTGCGAGCAATATACTAACTACAATACAGGTGAGTTAAGGAGGCTGGCTCACCCACCCGCTCCTCTGACGGCGGCTTTTGTGTTGTTGCCCCAAACCCACTCAACCCGGGGGGGCGCACACGTTCAGAGAGGCTACCCACAGAATCGGATTTAGGGTTGAAAAAAAAACCCAAACAAACAAACGATACAGGTACTCAAAGATTAACACATGAGATGTGCATGTTAAGAAAGTAAGAAAGGGAACCAAGTTTTTGTAAGTGTAAATTTCTTTATGAACGAAAATAAAAATGCTAATACAACTCCCGTCCTCTAAAAGTGAAAAAAATAATCGCGCTGAAAACGATTACAAACAATATCGCAAACCAGTCCACCAACAGCCACAACACAAGAGTGCCATATATTATGTGTATTTGAGAAAGCCCATGTGCTTTAGGGAAAGTAAAATAAATTATTTCAAGAGGGTGTAAAAAAGCGTAAAAATGCATTTGACGATATAAATTCAAACAAGGACATGTTTGGTTAAGTGCTTCAAAGCAATCATAAAGGATGAACAGTTTGCAATAGCTCATTAAAAACAAACTTTCGAACACGTACGCACGCACACAAGCATACACATTCTTGTTTCCTCTCTCTCTCTCCACCTCCCACCCACCAGAAAAAAGTTTTAAAAAAACACCATTACTTAGATGGTGTTTCGAGTGTACCATGGCAAATATGTTTGTACAGAACAGGGAAAAGCAAATAATGTAACAGAGATGCATCCGAAACAAGATAAGAGACAGTAAAACTGGGCACCAGTAGGGGAAACAACACCCATTCCTTACCAAGTTCAACGGTTACAATGTCCAGCAGAAATAATGGCATCCTACAGACAAGGCGGAACATCGATCAATGGCAGAATGTGAACGTTTTATACATCAATCACTAAATACTACCAATTTATCCCAAACAAAGATCACCAGTTGATCTCCACACAAAAGAAGTGCTATAGCTGTTCTAAACCAAAAAAGGCGCAGCTTTCATCTGCGTAAGGGACAAATTACTTCCACAGCTTGGACCAGATGCGGTTGGAGGAAAACCTAGGCACAGCCTCACTTGCAGCAGACGACCTTGAGGGGCAAGAAAACCTCGAATTTTAATTGGTTTTCAAGTCGAAAGGATTATCTTTCAGCTTTATTTTACCCCTTTTTTTAAGTCTTCACCGATGTGACATATTTGCCAAGACAAACTTTTGAACGTCAGATTTCCGTTTCTCCGTTTGACATCAACAAGTGCCGTTCACGCAAAGCAAATTTTTTTTTTTTATTTGGGTGGGGAGGGATGATGAATTGTAGGGGTCGCGGGTTGCTGAGGGTGGGTGGATGAGACCGATTCAACAGGAAAAACTTTAGCTTGCACTTGTTTGCATGCATTTCTCAACTACATAGAAGCTTTCATGAACTAAACTTTAAATAAACCAAATCTACAAAGGCGTTAGCGTCTTTCGCTGGTCTGGCATATACATTTGCCCCACTGAATTCAATACACATTTACGACATCAACGCAATCGGTTGAAGTGGAAACATATGAAAATTACTTGCTGATATATAAGTCCGGACGGTGTCTGAACCGCCTCCGTGCAACCTGAGCCAACCTGTCGTTGTTGATTTGTAGATTTTAAAAAATACCAACATCAAAATCGACATGGCGAGGTTTATCCGACGCCAGTTGTTACTGCAAGCTGCAAACTAAATATCACATGAGCAGCTCACATTACAAAGCGTATTATTAACATGATTTAAACTGCACAGTAATCACGACTTAACGTCGATCTGATTTCTTTTCCCATATTCTTAGCTTTACGGATAAAATTCAAAGCTTTGATGAGCATTGTCTGTTCTTTCTTCGTTTGCGAAAAATTAATTTCCGACAACCGTTTTCTTTCCACTAAAGATGTGGCGGCATGCTGTCAGGCCGCGGTGTGTGGGCTTTTCCCTACAGGCGAAGCCTCCAGTTCCCTTTCTCAACATTCTACCTTTCCTGCCAATCATCCTGTTTTCGGTTCGTTTTCTTTCGATTTAAAAGCGTGGGAGTGAAGCACAAATTCTTCTTAAAACCGAACATGGGAAATCCTACCAGCCGACAAGCGCGACAGCTCTTCAATCCAAGCACACACGCAACAAAGCACGAATGCAGGAACAAAATGAACGCCAGCACCTACGGTCATTCAATAATTTCTCAATTTTTTTCTGGAATCGCAGAAAGACTTTAGGGGCGCGAGTCTGGAGCTAGTTTACCACTTTTGCACCATGCTCGCGGCACCAGAAGTGCTGGCTGGTGCAGTAGCGTGCGAGAGCAGATTGCGCCCCCTGCAATGGCGGGCCCGCCTCGCTCCTAAAGTAGGGGAGCTTACTCTCGCTGCACGGTGCACGAAGTCGCCTGAAGGAAGACGGACACAGACTTCTATAAGTCTGCGAACACGGAGCTCAGCCTCACGTGGTAGCAGCACCGGAAATCAACGTCACGTGTGCCCACCTGTTCATGCGTGTGCTCGCATTTTTCTCCGTCCTCCTCTTTTCAAAACAAAAACTTTGTAGAAAATCGACGCGACATTAACAAGGGAAAAGGTTACAGAAAGGACAATACAATAACCCCTTTTCAGGTTATTGCAACGTCCCTGTTCGTCTTTTGCAAAATCACGATACTCTCAGTCCTTCTTACTTGATTCCTCTTCGCGTTTCGTTTTTTTTCTGTATTTTTTATTATTATTCATCGGTACTGTGTAGTTCATATGTTGTTTGCTTGCTCTTCTGTCCCTCGTATGTTGCCCACGTCTCGTTCTTGTTTTTAAGCGATAAGCGCATGATCCTTAGGTGTGTGAGTATGCGCTATACAAATTTCGCCCACCACCTTCACAATACTGTGTTTAGTCTATTACAACCTAATTCTCGAAATGTGAGCACAAATTTCTTTAAGTTCAAGAGATACCAACTTTATTTAAAATGAAAATTATCATAAGTGAAAAATAAAGAGCCCGAAGATACTCCAACATCTCAGAGCTGCACGAGTCCATTGAATGCTGGGAACATCTAGCTCAGCGTCATCACGTGCCCTAACATGACGTCATAGTTCTGTCCGTGGCCGCGTCATTCTGTATTTGGAGTCAGAACTGTATCATTACCTCAAATTTAATGACGTGCATGAAACAGAAACGTTAGCTCTAGTAGCGACTGCACGGACTCAGCAGCTCACACCAACCATAAGCCACAGCCTTCAAGAGAAAGAAATACTCTAATGACACCTCGCCTTATTGGTGGTGAAGGTGAGTGTCTGTGTGCACATGTGCACGGGTGCAGCTCTTCCGTTTGGCCCCGGTAATCGTTTTACACAAACCCCCCACCCCCATTAGGTATTGAATTGGCGCAACAGCAGCAATGGCGGAACAGTTAGTAATAGATTGCTGTTATTTATGTCATTATACTGGGCTCAATCAGAAACCATTTTTCTCACTTAATAAATAATTGTGGGTCATAATGAAGAAATAATTGAGTCAATAATAGCCTACTTTTTGCGGCAGTTTCAACAGTATGAATACGATGGGGGGTTTTTAAGATTCAACCTCAATATTTTTTTTTAGAAAAGAAAAATAATCGGCATTGGGAATATACTTTAATATCTTTAACTTTTTTTACTTGATAAATTTGTGCATTCTATGTTTTTAAAGGGTCGCTATAAGTTCTTTTAAGTGATAAAATCTGATTGTGTAATGATATTGAATAGGCCGCGGATCTAAAAGTAAAGATACTGTATTATCATGCTTTAAATATTTTGCTAGCCTATTTGATGAGCTAATCAGCGTTCTTCTACGACCCCTTTCTATCATTTCGTTTCCTGTACCTTATAATCACGTTTTTGGTTGGAGATGAAGAAACCGATCCCTACCATAAAAAATAACAATTATCGCCACATTTTTGGTATGCCCCTCTTCTGCCAGTTGCTACGTAATTTAGTTTTCATAATCGGTGATATCAGTATTAAAGACCTTCAGCATAAATGGCAGTATTGGCATCTAGTAGCATTCAGTCATTGCAACAGCAGTGACTCGATGATCTCCAAGAACAATGACAGCTTATTATTGCAAAGAGATTTCGTGCACGACTGGATGTGAAGATTGGTAATGATCATAGATAAATGATGAATGTTATCCGTCTTGTATAATTAATGTCCATGTTTAGTCTGTTTAAAAAAATAATAGAGATAAGTCTTACGCACGCACTGTAATCGAATATTACCATTTCCAAACCTCGTTTTTCTGAAGGGGGCGGGGGTCTTTTTGAGGTGTGTGTGTGTGTGTGTGTGTGTGTGTGTGTGTTCGTTCGTGTGACACAGAGAAAGTGAGAGAGAGAGAGAGAGCCATGATAAGGTTAGTGATGCCAACTGAAGAAGTGTCGGATTATACTAAACGAAATATCGATCGCTAGGAAACTGTGTCCTGACGACAAAACGGATCATGTTCTTCCTGTTGTGGAGTCAACCCGACCCTGAGATGCAAGGAACTTTATTCGGGCTCAAGACCAGGGACAGCTGAAGAAATATTTCACCTATTAATTCAACCATGGCTGCTGACTTTAAAATGCCGAACTTAAGGCAGTCGTCAAAATATCCTTACCACCATTTCTGTTTAGCTGCAGACACTAAATCTGTGACAAACCAGCTGCCAAGAACACTAACAGATCTCCTATCTCCTCACGGGAAAAAAATAAAAACAAAACAAAAACCAGGAAATCTCCACATTAAGTGGAGTGTTCTATTAAGTGTTCTAACAGCTTCAATAAACATTATAAGTTCTGCTTGGAACACTACAATATATGAGAAGATCATAAAAAGATCTGCCATGAACACTAGGAGATGGGCAAAGAATTCTCGGAGATCTGCAAAGAACACCACCAGTTATTAAAAAATGTCACCCTGTTTTCGAACAAAAAAACGTCATTAGAAATTACAAAAGCTGTCACTAGAAGTTCTGCAAAGGTCACCAGGCGTTTTGAAAGGGTCCAGAAGACGCGCGCCTCTTGGAAAAATTGACGAGGAATTGCAGACAAAACTGATGCCCACCACAGTGTGTGGGTGCGTCCGCCGCAGGTTTTCCAAAAGTCCCGAGAAAGTGATGTACAGAATACCACGGAAACAACATATGGAAGCACAGTAATTAACAATACCATAACACATTGGTATCCACCCCACCAAACACACACTCGTGCAATCGCGATTCAGGCTGGCACATTGTGATCTACATTCATTCCCACACAGAAGCGGTTAGAAGTCGCACGGCTGAAACAAAGAAGGTCAGCCTCAATCTGTTGGTCCTGCATGCAGGTACACAGAATCGACGGCCGAAAATATACACGAATATAGCGCTGTACAAACCACGCTAAGATTAAAACTATATTTTTTAAAACCTAAGCTGCCATAGACGCATTTTGGTGATTTCCCCTTCTTTCCTCCTTACCCCACTGACTACAAAAGTACAGTTGTGTCTGTCCGGGTGGAGGATGATGGAGGAAAACAAAAACACAAAACAAAAAATCCGTTCCGGGATCAAGCGTTCTTGCGTGCATGCACTCTGTGCCCTCGGCTTTCTGCACACGCTTTAAGTATAGGGCGACACCTGGTGGCGATGCACGTAATTGAACGGCGTACTGCAGTAAAGGTCAATCGACCTGTACCACGCGTATGGGGTTTCATTCACTTACGCGCACGCTCCTTCGGACCTTTTAAAAACACCATTTATAATTTCTTTAATTAGCCTTCTGTTACGGTCAACTAAAGAAATAAATGTGTGCCATTAACGGATTTTAGCGACCGACAAACCAGCTAAGATGTCTTGCGTTGAGAAAGGTCGGAACCAGTACGATAACGATTTTCAAGAAAGAAAGAAAGAAAAAAAGATTAAGACCCCTCTCACTAAAGTGAGCCTTGTAATTTCATGTTTAAAATATGACACAAAAAGAAGACAAAGAAGAACAACAGTTGTAAAATCAAGCAGAAGAAGAAATAGACGACTATTTTTTTTATATTTTGGAATGCAGCATCACACTCTTTCACACGTTTGAGGATTTACTAACATGCAGTACTGGCACACAGGCACAACTAACAGTCAATGAAGTCGCAGGTTGCGCTGGAATTTGGAGCACTCCTATTCGCAATGCAAAGTTCAAATGCAAATGTCAGTATGGCGCAGGCAAGGTGCGAAAGATGAAAGTGCCTATGTATGTCCATGGCAGGAGTGGGCACGATAAACAAAAAGTCTGGGGAATGAGTCAGCGAGAAAGTTTATAGTCCATTTATTGTCACTGATCACTGATCGACAGCACGTGACTTCCATATGGGACTACAGAATGATACAATTACCGGATACTTGGAACGGGTGGCGGTGGTGATGGTTTACAACAGCGACAAAGTCTGTATCACTACGACCGACACCTCGTATCATAAATTTACGTTTAGCGTGAAGCGTTAACATTTTTACGGTACAGGGGCAAAAGCACTGCTGTGCGCGGATCTTAAGGGTCAACTGACCGGCTGCCAAGCGAGCAAGCCGGGTCCAAGTCCTATTACCCCTTACACCCGCAGCGCATTTAGCAGGTTGTTTGAATTTAGAAAGGATGATAAAACTAAGTTATCGTCCTCGTCTTTCGAAATACGACCTAGATAATCGGATTTGAGACGGGGGTGGTGTTCATGTCACCACGTGCTCACACAGTCTGCTATTTCCCGTATCTTTGACAGTGGAAAAAAAAGGAAAGAAAATCCAACATCGATTGTAAAGTATAGTAAAGGATTTCTGATCAATAAAGAAACATAGATGCTTTTAAAAGAGGTTTAGTGTTAAGCTTTAAAACGCGAGACGCCGAACGAACTTCTTGAAGAAGTACTTACTTTTTTATTACCATTTCCACTATTTCTCCAGCCCTTCTGCAAAACTCATTTTACGAGTCTCGCTATAACTCAAACTTGCACTTCAAGCACCCCTCCAAAAAAAAAAAGAAATCACAAAACTGTCAGCTCACACTGGATCGCTGTATCCAGATGATGGGTGACGTCAACATGGCACGTCTTTGCCATACTCCCTAAGGGTGTCTACGCTCGCATCCGATTGGCTACTTCAGAGCGAGGCTCCAACGGAAAGTCGAAGACCGGGCTCTTACAAGTGCAGCTCACTAAATGTTGACTGCTAAGTAAGTGGCGTCCGTCTCCGCACAACGAACCTCAGGACGAAGCACTAATGCTGTCTGACCTTTAAGGTCGTACTACTCGGAAAACCTCTCTTAAAAAAAAAAAAAAAAAACTCGTCCATTTTTCTTAATGGTCAGCTATATGTGTTTCCATTAATTACAACGCTGAAGAGAACTTTTCTATTTAGTGCTGACTCACAGACCAAGCCGTGGGTGGTCGCGAAAAGCACTTCAACCCTTGGCACAAAGCGCGGGCCGGATGGTGGTAGGGACGTGGTCATTGATGGAAGCTTCAGGTTTCCGGGGATTGGAAAGACATTATCCGAAAAACTCACTCCCACCCACACCCCCACAACCTCAGAAAAAGTCTTTCAGAAAAAGTCCACAAGCCAATCGAGATTTGCAGGAATGGCCGGAATCAGGTGCTGCTAGAGTGTGCATTGTAGCTTTATGATCGCTTGAACCTTATTTGAACTCTCTATCCCGCAATTATCTGAAGTTTAAAAAAAATACTGAAAATCGGAAAGCAGCACACAAAGTATGACAGGGAGCGACGAAAAAGCCAGAAACATCAAATGGACGCTTAACTGCGTCATGACGACATAACTACTTAAACAAAATATTCAAAAGAGTTGCAAGTTTCGTTATCTATCCAAAAGAAATGAAAAGAAAGGCGAGTTCCCACGTCAAAACTGTTGTCCAGATGTAAAGCACATTGTCAACACGGCGGCTCGCCTCTGGGGTATTGGCTGCCCGCCGCTTCCTAAGCCACTTGAGGGTTTCTCAGTCATGTACACTTTGACAAATGAGAAAAAAAATCTACTGTGCATTATTTTAGCAGGAAGGGAGGAGACCCTTGATCTCTGTTCGCTTTCTCTCGCCTCTTTCTCTTTCTCAAGTAGAGAGACAGAAATTGAGATGAATGAAGGGAAAGAAACTTGGGAGAGATTTGAGAGAAGTGAAACGGTTTGGAATCTAGCGCATCAAATTACCTGACGGCAATTTAGTTATAAAGGGTTTAGACATGCCATCACTCTCAATCGTCTAACTTGACCGCCAGAACGTAAATAAAACTCCTCCCCCAAAAAGTCATCTTTCAGCCTCGAAGCAGATGCATAAAAAACACAAAAGGAATGGCCCACCCTGTGAAAGCGTGCACCAACTTTGAACAAAACAGGGATCAATCAAAATGTCTTGGCCAGTTCTTTATCACAACAGCTCCTGTCACTCATTACAGCCTACACAAGACTACTTTTAGCTGTTGCTGGACACGCTCTGAGTGGAACGAGATGTTAACTGCTGGCAGTACTCCTTGTTCAAACACTCGACACGGTCTGTCGTTGTACCCTTTTGTTTTTTTAGCGTGTGCATGAGTGAGTGAGGAGAAAAGAGGACAGAAGGAGACGAGGGACGAATAAAAGAAAAAGGAAAAAGAGAGAAAATAAAAGGAGAAAAAAAGAGGGGTAGAAAGTGTGACGGGGTAAAGTGAGGTGAGAAAATGACAGATTGTTATCGACTGCCTTGTGAATCGTGGTGAGATGTTTACAGCTGGAAACACTCTTATCATTAACATTCATCGTGTCTTGCTTTACATCTCTTCCGCCCGTGCGCGAAAGGAACGAGAAGGGTGGGAGACAGAGAAAGAGAGAATGGCAGATTATTACCGATGGTGCTGTAGATAGCGATTCTGCGAGCCACTTGTTAGCGTGCCTCCCAATCAGATTATTTATAAAACCGTCCGAAAAACAAACCCTGCATGTGTCTCACGAAGCTCTGCAAGCGCTTCTGTTTACTTGCGGATTTCAACAACAACTCTGTAACGTGCATTTTGTTCACTACCAAAATGGCGACTGCTCTTGGTTTATTCAAACCTTTCATATTGAAAAGGCGAACGGATGGTAACTTGACACCCTACCCGCAAACATCTCCCTAACGATTTCCAGGCGAAACGAGTATTGTGAATTACTCTTAGCGAGAATACGTAACTGTTGGGACAGAGTGTGCGCACTTCACTGACTTTTTTTTTATTATTATTTGTGGTATTTTTTTATATGAGCTTTGATTCCCTCCCTCCCGTTTCCTCTTCCCCAACATTAATGCGAGTGTGTATATGCCAGGGCACGCTACCTTCCTGCAACAAGATTTAGCCACTAAAGCTTCTTGTCCATCAGACGCGTGATTTGTGGTGAGGAGTGGGAGGGGGAGCGGATCTAACACGATTATGTTCTCTTGACGCGCATTAATAGCTACGTGTTTATATATAGCATTCGGTGCGCGAGTTATTTACCCTTTGCCTCTTATGCTGCTTACTGTGGGGTGTCAGTCTGCAGTTATGTAAAGCTGTCAGCGGTTTTACTGTTTGTTTCTGTTTTATAATTTTGATGTTTATTATTATTATTATTATTTTTTGTTATAGTCCAAATTTGGGTATCTACTGCTGAGTTGAGGTACTGAGTCTCCTTAGAGCACCAACCAACCGACTCCTCGAGGTACCAAGGAATACTGGGACTTCTCGGGGCACCATGAAGTGCGAGGATTCCTCGGAATACCACACTGTACCGGGTCTCCCCAAGGCACCTGGAATACTGGGACTCCTTGATGTATCAGTAAGTACCCGGACCCCCTCGTGAAACGAAGGAAAAAAATTGTCGAGATGTTAAGAAAGTACTGATTATCGAGGGAACTAAAGTAAGAAGTACAAATGTACCACGGTGTAAGTATTAATGGTACAGCTTTGATATGGGGGAGGACGCGACGGCTATAACAAAAATGGCTCGCGGCATTTGTCGTCTGCTCGCTCCGCTCAATTGCCCAATTGTACCTAATAAACTAAACCTAACCCTACCCCAAACCCTAACCCTAACCCCAAACCTCTGACAAAATTACATAGACCGGCCAATGACGTCACGTCCTCCCCCATATCAAAGTTCTGCCGTATTAATTGGTGCATTATTGTGTTGGTGCGCTGAAGAGCAGGCCTCTTCGCGGGGGAGAGGAGAACGAGACAGAAAGAGACGTTGGTCATGAATAAATATGGAAATCTCGCAAATTCCGGACTCTCGGTTTGTCGACGAGGGTCACGTGGGGTTGTCTGTCTCGCTGTTTCTCGTGTATCGCAGCTGGCAGGTGCAGCCACCCACCAGGACCTGACACATCGTGTGATTCGATTTCTTTGTGCTCTGCCTGTGAGTGACGGTTACGTCCACTCTGGACCGCCATCATCAGTCCGCTGCACGAGATTCCCTTGATTCCCTACAGAGCGTGCGCAATTTTTGAACCGTCCTTCCGTTCATTTGCCAGCGATCTGGAAAAATCTTTCGATCAGGCCAACATAAAAATAACACAAAACAAAAACACTTTTTAAAAACCCGCTTATCGGACACCCTGGTGACTACAACAGACGCAAAAAATTTACAGCCGTGGGAGAAGAAAAGTAGCAGTACTATTCGGAACAATGAGAAATAATGCACCTGTATTCGTGCTGTTCATGCGTGGGTCGTTATTTAGGCATGTGTATTTGCACCTATGTGTGCACGCATTTATGCATAATATATACAATGTGTGTGCGTACGCAAGTATTCCAACGTGTATGTGTATGTGAAAGCGCGCGCGGAGGTCTTACTTGAGCTTTAGCTCTTATGAGGATACCCCTTTCTTCCTGTCACATCATGCAACCCGGCATCGCGCAGAATACCCCTTTTTTCCTGCGGCTCAGTGAAGATCAACTTCAGAAAGCCTGCAATTGTGTGGACTGCGTCATACTGAGGTGACACCGGAACCGATGAAACGGAGGCTCTTTTATGCTCTAGCACAGGATAATTGTGGACACCCTCCCAAGCTGGTGCTAGCAAAGCGAAAAAACAGGAGCTTTGTAATATTATTTCTGTTTTTCATTCAGTCGACCTTATTTCTGTTCTTCATTCCTTTGATCGTTTTTCTTTTCTTGTGGTTTTTAAATAATTTTTAAACGTTTTCAAAATTAGTATTAATCTTTCATAAAAATGAATGTGTCGTTTGTGCAAGTGCAGATCGTTGTGCAAAATCCTTGTAGAAAGCCTATCGAACTCTTGACTAAACCTGCGACAGGGGCACATGAGCCTCCCTCTGCCCTGTCCACGCTCATCAAAAGCCCCCGAAACTGCGACACGTCTCCTGCACCCACTATCTCGGGGACTGTGAACACCATACGGCGAGATCGCGCGGGAACACGCAAGTCACGTGCGGGGTTTTCGCCATGGCTTTAAAAACTCACTGGGCACTGGCCGTTACTCTGTTAATGTGAAATGACCAACAGTTGCATGACGACTATAGTTGCATGAAGGGTCCAGTGTGTTAGCTCCTAAAAAAAGTTATTTCGTCCAAAAAAAAACCACGGGTGAATTAAATGTATTAGTCTGTTATTGCAATTATATTTAGAAACGCGAAACATTTTTCTTTCATTTATATTTTAAAAAAATCGGCTGTAAGACTTACATCTATCTACACTCGGACAACTTTTGAAACATTTTTTTCATGTTCATTTTTTTCCCTTTTTTGTGACAGAATGCGTGCGAACCGCACATCAGACACAATAATCTAATTCAATATTATAACTTTTAATACTGCATGAAACGGGGAAAACACTGTTAAAGCTTCCTAACCACAGCCATTAAGTCACATCAGCTGCGACAGTAGCTATAGAACAGAAGCTCCACCTCTGTTGTGCTACCCACACACACACACACCCTCCGACAATAGCTGTACATCCTGAGACAGTTCCTCTGGACTGGACAAAAAACGACACGTCTAGGTTATCTGTTGCTCTTCGAGATATGGTCCCTTTTCGCACTCAGAGAGCGGCGCTTTGCTTCCAATTCATAGATACTGAAGCCGCCTTGTAAGGCCATCAAGAAGACTTTCTAGCCCACGTAGCTATAGAGACTATCGTACTTTCTAGCCCACGTAGCTACCGAGGCCGTCCTAACTTCTAGTCTAGACACCAACTCGTTTTCTCGTATAATGATCTATAACTAGAGGTACGAGATCCGTAACTGGGGGTTACTCTGAGGAAAATCCGATCTGCCACAAACTGTTGCCAAAGGCGGGACTGGCAAGATATTGAGTTGAGACTGTATTTTGTCGAGTCACTTTAGCTTGTAATCAACAGAATAACCACAAGAATTAGTTTCCGGTCTGTACAGCTTCTGGTTCATGACAACCTTACCTTCCGATTTAACTGAGACCGCGGTAGCTTGCGGTTCGAGCAACTAAGACCGCTGCTGCTCCCAGTTCAAGAAGCCGAGACTACTAAAGCTTCCGGTTCAAGGAGCGTCAATCCTCCGACCCCTTTTCTGAAAAGGAGACAATCTTACGTCGTCCCTCTGACCCTGGAGTGAAAGTGATGTTTAACAAAACTGTAATCTGACGACAGTGGCGTATTAGGTTGGAGAGTGTGGGAAAGATTAAGTGGGGAAATGATAGATTGGGAGAGAAAGAGCGAAAAAGCACATGAGCGAGGCGGTTGAGCGTGATGGTGTATAATTCTAGTCATTCGGTGATCGATACATCCCCGGGAAAGCCTGATCTCTCCACACTGGTGCCGAAGACAGCGCTTATTACACGACTCCCTGCCAGCGCCCTCGTTGCGGCATTACGCTGGTCTCGTTCTGGCACAGGAGGCTTGGGCGATGACTAATACCGCGCCGACTCCGCCAGCTGCTTCTATTTTCAGTCTCCTCGAAGAGCTGAGGTGCACACAAGCGAAGGGTGCAGTGATGGAGTGTTTGATCAGAACACGTTGCCGACTGCCGAATGATGATTGCGGTGGTAAAAGATCACAAAGGGCTCCATGAGTGCAGAACACTATTCTGATAACAGAGAGTTTGAGATGCAGCGCTAGCGCGACGGGTACGGGTACGGCAACGGGTAGCAGTATGGAAACGTGCACTCTGCGCCATCGGTTAAGCCGCAGAAGCGCTGCTACTTATCAAAGATTCAAATTAGCGCCCGCCTTTAATATAAATCATTGTATTTTTGCTTAAAAGACAAATCTGTCAAATAAAACTTCACCCTAGCGTGAAAAATATTAGTTTTAAACAGTAACATCACACTGAAAGTAGAGGCCAGTGTTCGGAGAAAAAATTTTCTTGAAAATTATTCTTAGTCTTATATTTTTATTCTTATATTAATCATATTCTAATCAACCCCGTTCTTCTTAATCCAATTTTTTAACAAAATTTGATTTTTACTTTTCCGATCAGTAAAAGCATGCGAAAAGTAAAGTATTTTATCTAATTATATTAATTGTATTCTTATATATTCTTATTGTATATTTTATTTTCGTTTGATATATTATTCTATTACTTTTAGGCTATATTTTATTCGGTAACTACCCTATATTATGTTAAGTATTAAATTTGTATGCCTATTGTTTTTTTTAGTTATTTAATTGTATGTAAATTCTAGCCATGTATTTTTTGTTTTTGGTACCTTTGTAGGCACATTCAAAATATAAAATTAAAAATAAAAAGCTTTAATTAATAGACTTTTATAATTATTATATCACTGTTATAGCTAAAATAGTCACGAATAAAAATACACCGATTACATTTGCATTTTTATAAATTCCAAAGTTTTTGTTGGCTCTATGAAATACGGACCCTTAAGTTTTATCGAGGAGCGCTTTAGCGTTATGGTTATAACGTACTCTACAACAGATCGAGTGGTTGCAGTCAACTCTACCGAAAGTATCTCACTTCGACAATTTTTTTTTTTTGCAGCAAAGTTCACGCGTTCCCGTCGCTCGATCTGAAGCGCTTGGCCGGGTACGAGCAGAGGAAAACGTCACATGTACCCGTTAACGTCTCAAACTCTAAGGATTGCGTGACTGAACTCCATTCGCGTGAAAGGCTACAGGGGGTCAGAGACAAAAACATGCCCTCGAAGAACTCGAAGGAAGCTACTGTGTGGCTCAATGCTAGTCCTATGGCTAACTGACATAAAACTTGTCAAAAATGTGACTGCAGAAGGTGTCAACGACACTAAGATAGTGTTTAGAAAAAAAATGTCTTGTGGTGTCGTGAAAATGTTTTCCTTCCCCTTTCTATCTTCCAGGCTTTAGTCGCATTCCCACTCACGCTGTGGCATACTATGCCATATGAAGACTCATTATTATTCCATTCTTCAGTCTGCGACTGAAAGATAAATGCATTTGTCGTAGACTCCGTCGCTATTTCATTCCAGTCGTAGCGATGATGACAGAGCGAGATGCGATCAGATGTAGGGACAAAGGCCAGACGCGATTTCAGGAGCCAGGCGTTGAACAGGCAAACGTTGCTGCAATACAGGTCTTTTGTCACGGTGTGGGGGCGGAGGACAAAATTCATCAGACTTGTTAATTCAAAACGCCACGTCCAGACCTCCACCAACCGATTAACTTTCTCAAACCCCTCGGGAACGATTGTCAACAGGCTGAAAATTCAAAACCTCACGTAACCCCAGTATGGTATCAGAATCTCCTCCTTCAACCCCTATAGAAAACTGTAAACAGGCTGAATTCAAAACGCCATGTCCAAGCTCACCCCAACTATCCGCCCAACGACCACGGCCGCAAACTCTTTTAGAAAAGGGGTAATAGAGCTGACTTGCATGATTAGATGGAGACAGACATTCGGAAAATTGTGTTGTTGTTGTTTTTTTTTTTTTTTGCTCTTATGTTTTTTTCCATAATAGTGAGGGCTACAAGCGTTTGGACGAGATCCCGTTATTGGGATCTAAAAAACACTTATCATCTCAATTTCTATGTCGCCGAGGTAACGCAGACTAAATCAGTCGTCACATTGGAATAGTGATAGGCTATAGACCAGAAGCAATGTGGTGGATTGTAACTGCAAACAGGTCCCGACTTCAGAAGTCAGTAGATGACCTTTAGAGCAGGGTCACCACAGATGCAAGTCGCGTTTGACCCAAGTTTCCTGTAGCTTTCAGATGTTAAGTCGGAGGCACCCGTGTTCCTGTGGTTTTTAACTACTTTCTCCTCGGGAGTTAGGCCTCATCACCACTTGTGTCAAAAAATCTATCCCAATCAAAAAATTAAAAAGACCCATACACAAGAAACACCATGCAAACGCTCCATGTGAAACACCCTTCCATCTCAGGTATGTACGTGGGTACAGATTCTCTACTACAACTTAATAACTTGCTCAGTGAGGGGCCCTGAAGTACTTATACTGCCAGAATAATGTCAACAATGTACAGCTTGAATGTACATGAACCGGCATAGTCTATTTTGTACCAGTTGATGTTCCAGTCCTAGATAACAGAATGTTACGTCTGTATTATGTACAAATATATTATGCACATTCGCGCGGATGTGGTGTACGCAAGTGCGCCAACAGCATCAGATCCCTTCCTACCCAACCCTCGCGACATTGGAGGAAAGGCTAGGGGGTCAAACAGGAAGCCATGACAACAAAAGGTCTGGCTATGGCGAGCCTCGACTGAAAATCCTGGCTAAACCGACTGAATCGATTGCGACAGGAACCCTAACTCCGTCCTATCTCCCTTTCCAAGCCCAACTCTCTCTACGAGAATAATGATTACATCCCTTTACACTTTCGTTGGAGGCTGCTCAAACCCTTGTCGTTTCCGAAGCACGCAGTTGGCACCCTTTTCTGTCCGGCAACCCATGTCTCCATTTAAGATGACGTTCCAGCCTTCGGTTTTCCCTCTGCAATTAACCTGGGTCGTAGGAAGGAGGGCAGGGTGGGACTTTCTGGCAAAAAATATTTATGCCTATGCATTATATACGATGGGAGGTGAGTACCTCTGTCACTGCTGTATCTACAACTACCCAACAGGCAAAAGCCGATTCAATTATCTTGGTCTCTTGAGAGGTTTACGTGTTGCAAGAAAACCAAATATATTTATTCAAAAAATTGTGTAGTGAAGATACTTTTTATCTGTTGATGTTTTTGTTTAATGTATTCGCTACTGGTTCTGATTTTTAATATAAATCTGACAGAAAAGGGCAGTTCCAACAGACTTCTATCCAGCTATCTTCTCAACGAAGAAGAGGATGATGACGATAAAGAAAAGCCGACAAAACAGTTTTCTGGAACATCGTCCGTGCTTTCGTCCTCCTCCTCATTTGATGCTCTGTAAATTTCAATTGTAAGTTTAGCTCCTTTACTTTGGATGAACTGTTGGTGACTGTCATTACACAAACACGTGTAATACCTTTAACTTATCCATGTTGTAGCCAAATCTTTGGCCTTACTCGCGATCTAAATATTGTTTTACACACAAAGCACTATCACCCGAGTACGCTGCAAGATATTTCATACGTGCAATGAGTACCGGGGAGGCGTTATCTTGATGGTTACCATTCAGCTAAACTGCAAAAACTTTATGGGTAGTTTCTCTCACTTGACTTGTATTAACCCCACTAGAGTCTAGCTACATGCCGTGCGCCGGTCCCCGGGAAAAGCACTCTGAACACATGGGACCAGCATTAAAACAGAAAAACAAGTCAAATTTTAAGCTGGGCTTAAATGAAAGTTACTGAAGTTGTGCTCTGAATCATGTCTGAGCAACATTTCGGGATGTAAAACAATCGTTTACTTCCCATTAAGAGCTAACGCTACCTTAGGGTTAGCTGTGGACCGGAAGAGGCAGACTTTGGAGGTCGGACGGCAATCTAAAGAAAATGTAGCAGCAATACTAGTAATAATAATCATATTAATCATATTCATAGAAATAAATTTTATAGCACCGCCCAATGCGCTTGAATAAAATATGAGGATAATTGGAAAGGTTTTACATGACGGTACAATATGTTCCACACAAAGTGACATATTCTAGAACATGCTCTTCGCGCTCTTGGGAGTCTACCGACTGACAAATATCGGAATCCCGTTATGAACAGAGAAACGTGCTGAACTTTAACCTAACCTTTACCTTTGTGACCTCCAAAGACGCACGGTGGTTCCATTGATGACGCACTGCATCAGAAGACCTCTTCATGGCTGGCACGTGCAGATGGAACTTCCGGCCGCTCTGCCAACTGATACTGTGCACCATAATGCACAAGGCGCACCGCAGGCGACGCACTTCAAGGAACCTTCGTCCCGCAGCGGTTTTCCGTCAGCTCCTTTTGAACCTATGTACGCAGTATGATGGCTTTGGGCAACATAATACATCCGTATGTGTCTTCCTGGGCGTAGGAATAAGCACCAAATAGTGGAACACCAGAGTTGGTACGGTCAAGCTTGGGTCTTCTGGGTGTGTGACGCAGGCACTGCGGAGCAGGCTCACAGCTTGGCACTGTTATACTCCAAATACATGCAGGCTCGTACTGTTATACACCGAAATGCATACAGATTTGCACTGTTGTACTCCTGGATACATATAGGCTCGTACTGTTATACTGCTTTTCCGACATCCGCTCGCAACCTTCTACGGCATCGCTGGACCCTCGAGACACACAGGGCGGTCGTCACAAGCGGACGAGTATGTCGGACGTTGCGGACACATGGCTGTCGCTGATGCATGTCCTAACGGATGGCCGCTTATCGAACAAGTACGCATGATCAAGGCACATCCGTGTTTATCGTCATTTCGGCGATGTCGACGTGAGCTTCGGAGAACGCAGCAGTACGGGACATTTGTAGCTAGGGCACCAATAACAGGTAGTCCGGTCACACCAGGTAACGTGACCTCCGTACAGGTTTCTCATTATCAGTCGGATACTAGGTATTCCCACTGCAGAATTATGCTGTCCCCTCCCCCACCGTGATTCCCACTGAGCTTCCGCGGAATGCTAAATTCTCCAGCGCTCTTCCTGACACCCCGCCACCCCTTCCTTTACTTATACACACGACTGTGACGCATGGTGCGCGCAACACACTAACAGCCAAGATCCGCTTGGTCGGCCAACACGAAACAAGCTGTCACGGGGCAACAGGCTGACGGGGGGGGTGGGGGGTCACCATCTCACCTGACAACGGCAATAAAGACTGCACTCTAAACCTAGCCTTGACTGCGTTAGTAACTATGATTCAACAACACCCTCCTCCTTCCCTCCAACAAGGTCATGAAAGAAGTGCACTGGCATACTGGTCCTGAGGGGAAGGCAGGGATGCGTTTCAACTATCTAGGCACACAAAAACACACGCAAAAGCATATCTGCGCAATACAATTTGATGAAGCTGCGCACAAAAAAATAGGGAAGGAGGTCAGATGAGAATTCCAAGGGTGACAATCAAAGTGCGAAGTCTGTGCGACAGATGGATGCAGATTTATTGCAGCGCAACAGGCGATGCCGCAAGAGATCATACAGTGGCGGTGTGTGTTAGAGGGAGTCGAACAAGGATGGAGTTCGCCGCAAAACGAACAGCAAGATGAGAGGAAGAGGTCAGCCCTAAAGACTTCTTTGCTCTCTTTAGGTCAGCCTGTCTTGAAACTTCCACATATCAATGGCGTTCTTCACTTATCGGCGTGCGGTTAAAAATGTTCCACGCTCTGCTGCCACTATTCAGCAAAGAGAGCTAACACATCTTCACCCGCCACTGAAAGTTCCCTTCCTGCAAAACCGGATCAACAAATTAATCCTAAGCAGGTAATATTTCTTGCGACCCCACCTACTGCCCAAAAAGAAGGCTATGTTTCTAGCCCTCAACACATCAAGACACCCCCCCCCACACACACACACACACCGCTTTGTCACTTTTCGGATTTAGACACCTTGCGGATTTACTATCCCCTACCCCCAGTGACAGGCTGCAAAAAAGTGAAATGGTTGTTTTGGTGGGAATGGCGTTATCTTTAAAGATAACAATGCAGGGTTGCGGTGACCCTAACCGCAAACAACTGGCACTCGAAAACACATTCAAGACATAAGGCTACGTGACATGACCTTTAATGAGAAGGAGAGAAGAGCCGGGGGGAGCAGGACCCAGCTGTTGGGTAACGGATTCCCTAGAGGACTGGGGAGGGAGGGAGGGAGGCGATGGGGTTCGCCCTCAAAAAAGTCTGTCCCGATAATAGCGAAGCCTCTAATACCCAATGACCGAAAGGTTACGGAAGAACTTTAAAAAGGGCAAAGACGACAATGACAACTGTCGAACCCGGGCTAAGAGTCTACGAGGTTAACACTATTGTTGTCATCGTCGCATGTTCGCGCTGTACAGCTTACAAGATCTATGCGAAACGACTGAAGCAGTCGTCTTGGTCTACCGGATATGACGTCACTCGCACTGTAAGTCAACAAGGTCTCAGCAATATAACTGACGTCACTCGCGCTGTACAGTGTACAGTCAACAGGGTTTAAACAATAAGACTGACGTCACTCGCGCTGTATAGTCTGTACAGTGTATAGTGTACAGCCAACAGGGTTTAAACAATAAGACTGACGTCACTCGCGCTGTATAGTCTGTATAGTGTATAGTGTACAGCCAACAGGGTTTAAACAATAAGACTGACGTCACTCACGCTGTATAGTCTGTATAGTGTACAGCCAACAGGGTCTAATAAGACTGACGTCACTCGCGCTGCACATTGTACACTCAACAGGGTTAAAACAATAAGATTGACGTCACTCGCGCTGTACAGCGCCGCCGCAGCCACATCGTTTGTCTTGCCTTTGATCAGCCGACAAAATGGATCAAGACGTCACGGGCGGACGTCACGATGTCACTGACTGATGCACGTTACAGGATTCACGGCCCAGAGTTATTTTCTGTGTCATTTTAACGGCCTAATTATCATGAGATATCGCCTTGGTTGCGATCTTTTCTTGCCACGCCGTGGAAATATATCAAAGCGTCAATGATTTTTAGTAGTCAAATGTTGCTATAATTAACTCTCCAGTTAATTCAAAGGTTGACAGTGATTGTTTGGGGAGGTGGGCACCATCGTGTTATTTCTCAAGATTGTCTCCCCTGAAGATTTGTTTCCTAAAAATGTTAAAAACTGAGAATTAATGAAAAGCGTGTTTGTGCTTCAGTACTTTGTTTTTTAGCTTGAACATTATATTTATAGAGTTTATTACAAAGGTTAAAGATTTCAGGAGTTACTAGTAATGCTGCGAAATGTTTTAGAATGTTAGATAAACTTGAGAAAATTTAGTCAAAAGTCTGATGGGGTTTAATTTTTAAACTATGTTTTTCAGTCGCAAAGCATTATTAAAGTTTATGCAAAATGTTTCTTCTCTATCTCTCTAACACAAAGAAACACTTCTGTTCTTTAACAACCCAGCACCCCCTCAAGTTTCCTCAAAGGGAGAAAACTTTAACTTTCTTAAAAAAAAGTAATACATCATCATCATTCTCAACAACAACAAAAATGACCTTCCCAAAGGTCATTCTTCCTTCACTGCTCTTCTCATCGACACATGGTTCATGGTTGTTATCTCCGAAATAAAAAACGGAGGACAAAACTTCACTCGGAGATGACGCTAAATCAAGTGTTCTCTCCCCTTCGTTCCATAAATCTCGGCTTTCTGTGGGTTGTGTAAGGAGACAGACCAGTCCGCGGTGACCGCAATGTAAGTCTCTTCCATAACCCCCATCCATCAGCAACGAAGCTTCCGACCCTTCTCCTCTTTCGATGCTATTTAGAAAAGCCCATTCACGCCTTTAGTTGCATGAACGCTTCAGTCTGGGCTGAAAAGCTCCAGGGACCTCATGCATGGTGTCAGATATGGAAGGGGTCTAAGGTCTAAGGTGATGCAAAATATCGGAAAACAGGATGTGAGAAGGGAACTTTCATTCTCTCTCTCTATCTCTCACAAACACAAACACACACGTAATAAGAGTGAGTGCAGAGAAGACACGTTCTGCACAATTGTTCATCAAGTAAAACTAATGAAGACGAAGCGCATTTTCCCTCGTTGTATAGCATTATCGTCAAGTTACACTCACATTGGTAACTATCAAAAGTTCACAGAACAAAATTACCTCACGAGTTCAGGAGTCTAGATTTTGACTACGAAATAAATTGTCTGAATTGAATACGCAAGGAAAGAGCTGCAGGGTGTGCTACCAACGACTTCCCTAGCGACTATAAACATGACAATGAGTAAAAATAAGTGTATATCACTCGACTGCTTGCAGGCGAAATTTCCACGTTAACTTCTAAAACGAGACCCCTGGCCGAATGTGCTTCCGGTTTAGCGATCGACCTGAAGAAGAAGAGCAGGTGATCCGAGCTCTCATCAGCAGTCCAAGGATTAATGCCCGTGGTGTGCACGCTTGTCTGCTCGGGTGTTGAAGGTCCAGGTAAGCCTGGGAACCAGTCAGCCGTGGACGGCGAGGACAGCAGCGCCCACAGACTTACTGACCTAATCATAGAAGTCTGTGGCAGCGCCTGTGTAACTGCCTCTGTGATGACTGCGTGCGAATAAAACACGTTGACAAGCACCCCGGACCACCATCTCGATAACGACCCACGTCTAGGAATGTTTCCTCGTTCTAGTACCTGCACTCTCTCTCTCTCTCGCACACACACACACACGCACGCATAATGTACGCCTGCATGGTCACCATATAACTACAGACGGTACTTAAAAGCGAGTCCTCTGATTGCAAGCGCTGAAGCTTGAAAGGAAGCTTCTTTTGTGGGGGAGAGGGGAAGAACCGCTTGCGTAAAGCATCAGACAAAAAGCTGCCACTACTGCTTCTCTTATTACTGGAGCCTGAAGCTTGTTTATAGCAGGCTATATCGCAGGGGCTGTCGATATTCTCGTCTGCCTACTGTGGATAAACGCTCATTTTGTCTGGTCGTCGAAGCTTTCTCAAAAACAGTTTATTAGCAGTCGACGGTCTCGTGTTCTGTCCCTTCTTGGTTGCTCATGATGTCGCTGGGTGGTGTCGCTGACAGCGCCTCAAGCCAAGCTCGACGTCGAATCTAAGGACCAGCAACGCCGAGGTCAGACAGAAAAGTCTAATTAAGAAACTCCCTTTGAGGCACTGGATCCATGTGTCCCGACGTCCGTGCCATGTCATTTGTGGAAAATCTTTCTGTGTGTGTGTGTGTGTGTGCGTGCGTGCGTGCGTGTGTGTGTGTCCTGAATCTGATTTCGATGCTGTAGCTTCTGCAGACATGCTAACAACTGAACCTTTACAGACTGAATGCAATCTGTGGACTTATCAAGAATCCAGGTCACGCTGGCAGCTACCAGAGGTCACGGTACGTCACGCTACTAGATGCTAGCTGAACAGTGAACCCAAAGCCGTCAGTCAATCATTAAATAAAGCTAGGTGACTGCTTCACTCTACAGCTGTTTTAATGCAAGTTGGTGCGAATTCCAATGTTGTTGTATAGTATTCATTCTATAGCTATTCCATAGCTCTATAGCCGTGCGACAGGCCATTGCTAGAAACCGTAGGTCCTCACAGAGCGAGGAAAAGGACAGGGAGACCATTCAAACTGCTTCTACAATCGTAGTAAAATAACGTGGTGTCATCAGCACAGTGGTTTCACAGGATGTTCTGCATGTACCGAAAAAGTCCAAGACACTTATCCGTTAATATGTGGAACACAAAGGGAATTAATTTGGCTTGTCTGTTTACGTTCTTGCTTTGTTATCTCTCCCTCTTTTTTTGTTTGCTTTGAAGGAAGTTCTCTCTTTAATCTTCGAAACTTCTACACACTCAGAGAGCAACTAAAAAAAAAAAAAAAAGTTTCTGCACAAGACCTGACAAGTCACGAAAGTGCAATCTATCACGACAAAAGTGTCATCCAATGAGGTGAATCCATAAGACAGCAACATAGCAAAAAAAAAAAACAAACAACAACAAATAAACAAACAAAACAACCCACTGTCAACAGCCGAATACATACTGAATCGATGCAAATCCCTTCTGCTGCCATGGCAACACTCGTGCATTCATGGCGACAACGATAATCAAGCAGCAAGACCTCAGACTGCGTGCTTTCTAGAGCGACAGAAAGTGTTTGAAAGAACAGACAACTCAACGCGTGTGCATGTGTTTTCCTGTTGTGTGATGGTGGCCTGTGGGGTTGGGAGAGAGAAAGTGTCAACGCACGCGCACTGCTACTGAATTTCTTGAGCAGCATGGACAACAGACTATGGAAAAAAGCATCAAACCAAACGCTGTGACCGAGGGAAGGCGACAAGTGCTATAAGTATGGAGACCAAAAAGACCTCGACCCTCCCACTTCCTCTTTTTTTTCTCGCACACACACACACCCGATCGCATTTTCCTTAACACTGATTCCAGTTTTATATTCATCAGTTTTTATCTTGTGGCCTTCTCCATGAATCAGATAATATGTGCAGTCACATTACGTTTTTATAGTTCTTGCAACCTGACAAATGGGACTGTACACATCGTATCTTGCAATCGTTGAGATAAAAATTCCTATGGTGCTGGCTCTTGAAATCATAATTATAAACACCACTCTATGGTTGTTGTTTTTTTTGGCAGTCGCCAAGATAAATGCGACGAGAAATATCTACATATATCTTTATTCAGTCGCCAGGATAAATGCCACAACAATGTGTTGTTTCTTAAAGTCGCAGAGACAAATATCTCCGTAAATATCTTTCTTGCAATGAGCAAGTTAAATACAACTGTACGAATTCTACGCATATAGAGAGGACAAAAATTGAGGCGAACATTAAAGAATTTTTCGTGAAGCAAAAAAAAAAAAAAAAAAAAAGAAGAAGAAAAGGCGCTCCGCCACAGCCAAAAGTATTAACAAATAAACTCATGCCAATTCTGCCTACGGGAAGCGAATAAAATAGCGTTAGCACAAAATTAAGAAGTTGGGTTGGGTGGAAGAGAGATATATCGTCAGGCAAGCCGCATAACGTCCTGCAACACTCGACAGCTAAAAAAAAATAAAATAAAACAAAAAATAATCGGCGAAATAGCAAGTAGCGTAATGGGCCAATCAAAGCATTCGACACCACAACGTGAAATCAACGTCAAACTGACGTTTGCAAAAGGTTCCTGGAGACGCTCGGCACCGAACGTGACATTGCCACGGTCATCCTACGTTATCTTATAATACTCCTTTATAAAAGGCTTCGTTTTAAATCAAGAAATATAATTTCTTTATTTTTATTGTTGTTGTTAAATGGAACGCCTGCCTCACTAAAAAGGCATTTTATTGCTTCCCAGACAGCGCCTGGCTTTGCCTTAACGAAGGACCACTGTCGATAGCCTACTCGGCCACTTTTTTCAAATTACCAAGTTTTCTTCAATGATTTCAACAAACCTCTGCTTTTCTTTAACGATGCAGTTTTGAAATTCCTCAACTGACTTGTTTGTACAGAAAGTCCTATGATCCCACAGATGTGCGTGCGAGAGATAACTCTCTCTCTCACACAAACACACAGACAAAGCAGCAAATAAAGAACGAATTATTACATATTCCCGTGTATATGCCAGTGCACATGTCAATGTCAGATCTGTTCGCAGTAAACATCGGTCCAGGTCGTCAAACACTGCTCCCCTTCGAGAACCTAACTTTCCCATCCATGCTGTGCCCTAGAAATACAATTCCGTGCCTCCGCAGAAGCATTTTTTAAATTTCTTTCATTTTCCTTTTTTCTAGTCTTTTTTATTTTTTTTTATTTTTGCATCCACTTTCACATAACCCTTTACCTTTTCCCATATTTCTCCCGCGCCTCGTCCAGCAAGCTAAGCCCTTCACAATATTTACATAAGTCTTATTGCATTACCACCAGCCTAAATGGATTTCCTCACTGCGGCAATAACTGTTCCCATCAAAAGTTATTATCATCAGGGGAAAGCAACTGCTTATGAAGACGGTATGTTATTATCAGGAACTATTTCCTTGCAGTTCTGCTAAGATTGCTTTCTGCCTTTCCTTCGATTTAAGAGTGTTGCTGTACCTGAAGACTAGTTAAAACGTTCAATGTTGAGAGTGAGTGGAGGTCTGCGATAACGGTTAGTCAGTATTAGTGACACAGAGTATCATGTGTTAGGATGTGACCTCAAAGAACTTGTACTAGCTGATCCCCCGTTCCCCTCCTTTCTCTCACACACACTCACCACACTCGGCAAAATGGTTCGTTAAACCGTAAGGCGATCACAATTTCACATACGAGTGTACTGCTGCGAACTTCAAGCATTTCTAAGACTGACGAATAGCACGCAGCCATTCTATGTTCATCTTCGTGTGTACCGTTGTTGAATTAAGACAGATGACCAGACAAAACCCCTTCCCCATTTGCCAGTGAAATGCAAGGGGCGAAAATCCCATGTTTACAACGGCGTGGGTCGTGACTGATTAAATGATTAGTATTGTCTCCCTTGATCGATTGTTGCATCTCCGCGGTTGTTCGGAGCTCCATCAACTTCATCGACGAAACACAACGCTGCCAGCGACACGAGACCAACATCAACAACAAATGAAAAGAAATGGTCATCGAAATTTCTGGTTTTAACGCTGGTCAGAAAAAAAAGAATAAGAATCAGCACGTGCCATTCTACATCAGTATATAGTATATAGCAGGACCCCAGGAAGTAAGCCACCTCCATTGCAGAATAAGGAAAAGGCTTTGGGGTATGAACGTACTACGTTATCTTGCAGAACATTTCTTCTCATACCCTTTCTCCCCACCTCATAAAATAAAATATATATACAAATACAAAACTGGTTTTCGTACCGACTTATAATCATATAAAAAAAATTAACTGAATCTTTAATCATGTTTTCCACTCTTCTTCACTATCGGACGTGCAAAGAACAATAAGAAAAATCATCCAGACATTATTCTAAAGACAAATTTGCTGCTGACGCTACATAAAATGTGAGTAGGTGTGTGCACGAGTGAGAATGTATCTGAATGACAAAGAGACAAAAACAAAGAAAAAGCAAAAAAAAGTTCATGCACGTGTATGCGTGAGTACTATCTGTTGCTGTATTGTTGTTCGTTATTGTTTCCTTGGTGCGTGTTGAGTCTGATGCAATGGCAGGGGACAAGGGCAGTAATCATCATCCTCGGTGCGCAAGTCGCGAGAAAGAGTTACTTCCCATCAGCCACTTGACAGATTTCCCACCGCTGACGTCTGTGAAATCTACTTCAGTCGCACTCATGCACTTTCTCAATTAATTCTCGTGCTCCATCAAAATAAAACGAGAAACGGACGAGGACAGTGTCTACGTCTAATACTACAATCAGGTCATAACGGACATGTGAAATCTTTTGTCGACGACATCCGCTCTTGCCTCTTTCTGAGTTTAAGCAGATCAATACAACCAATTAAATCCTGCGATGACTCCCTCTCTCCTTCTTATCCCACCTTCCTCACACCTCTCCCTCCCCTAAACCATAGTCTACTTTTAAAGACCCTCATCGAACACAGGGAAAGCGTTACACAGCGTGTAAACTTTCAGTTCTATAAGCTGAACAGAACCAGACTTTGATACTCGTTACGCACAACCCCTGGATAACATCTGTTGCTTGGACATAAACCAAAAAATGATCATCATCATCATGGTGGACAGATGGACGGACGGATAAATGGGGAGACATGCAAACAGTAAAAATTAAATTTTCTGCTCTCGCAATCTGGTATTCTCGCTCTTTGCTTTCAGGTAGGGGATTCTACAATGGTGCTCAAATGAAAAGACCCCTTTTTATTTACTTTCATCTCGTATGCTGTGAATGAAATACTTCTCTTCTGTTACAGGGGCTTTTTTAAACTCCTTTACATGGTTCCTTACCAGCGGTCATCTGCCGCTACCAGCCAACTTCCACCTCGTTTGTTGCGCTCGTTAACAACCACCAAGATAATGTACCGTCTACCGCATGGGGCATCACTCACGATCATCGCAAGCAGTCACTCGCCTACACACAACGCTGGTCAGCGGTGCATCAATCAAAGCTGGAAAGAAGGTTCAACCTCAATGTGTGCTAGAGCATCTCTCTCTCTCCGCCTCTCTCTTACCTCCAACTCCCTACGTCTTTGTGGTCCAGCAGTGCATTGGTGCAGCGCTTGTCACCAAGTCAGTGGTAAGCGGTTCAGAACCCGCACTCGGCATATGCAGCTTCTTTCCATGTTCTTTTCCCATTTATATGGATTGCCGCACAGGCAACAGAAAGATTATTTCTTTTGTCTCCGCTTGCTGTGATAAAGTCTCAGTCGAAAAGCTAGAACTCTCTCCCTCACTTTTCATACCATCAAACTTTGCAAGCACAAAACAAAGCAAAAAATACAAAAACAAACAAACCAACCAAACAAAGCGTGACAAGGGAAATAAACGTATATCAGTAATCACCAGCTGCCGTGAAAGGGAGTTAACCTCAATGGACGAGGCCCGTAACGACACCAGGGACCGACGGCGTTCCTCATTAAGGGTTGATGTCCGCGAAAGCGCCATGCCACCTGCTGCAGAACACCATACCTGCAAACAGACATAACACCTGTGCTGTTAAACAACTGAAAGACGAGGGGGAGGTGCCAAGGTTTTGAGTTTCAGTTCTTCACAACCGTCACTCGGCCTTGTGTCGCAATGGTAACCCACAAAACCTCTTACGCAGCATATACACAAGCATCCCAATTAGCCTACTTCAGTTATATTTTGTTTCTAAGAGAAAAGTGCGAAAACAGTCAAGTCAAAATATGTTTACTAAACAAAAAAGGGGAAATACGTACATCAAATTAAAATCTCTGGGACAGTATAATTTCTCAGTAGTTCATGTTTTAAAACTCTTATCTTTAAAATAAAACCCTTTCTCTGGCCACAAATTTTCAAAACTTAACCAAAATTTAAAAAAATTCATTTCGCAATACGTTTTGTCGCGACACATCCTTAGTTGCTGACTCGGCGTAAAATACCGTCTCCACACACCCACCCACCCACCCCCTTCCCAATGTTTTAATAATAACGTTAAGATTATTTGTTATGATTTCCAATCACAGAGTAATCTGGATTATTTAAATATAGCATGCATAAAATAGCGTTAACTGATTCTACTTTTAAATATACATAAGTGAAACAAATCTATTAATATGTTTATAACAGTTTTAAAAGTCCGCCGTAGATCTGTCGTATGTCGAAAAAAAAAAACCCCGATGATGTTTGTCGAAGGAAATGCAGTGGGAGTGTATTGTACTAATTCATTTTATCTTCACTCTCACACAGCTGGTGGGCCCTGTTGCCTGAATGGACACAACCCTTCCCCTCTATTCCAAAGAGGGGGGGGAAAAAGTCAATGTGAGAAAAGACTTGGCGGGGTAGGGGCAAGTAACTTGGGTAGACATGCCAAAAACGGTTTTACAAACCTGTTTTTCCTAAACAGCGGTGTGCTTGACTGCTTACATCTGTTTCTCAACCCGATTTTTCGAGCTGCTAGTCGCATGGGTTAACTTTCAAGTACCCCGTTTCGGACACATTGCGCGACAGTAGCGTTCCCTTTTCAAATGAATGTCCGGTAATTAATTATGAGTTCAAGAATGTTGCCATGATCATGCTTGCATTCAAAATGGATTATTTAGAGGTTTAGAAGCCAGTGTTGTCCCATCGTTAAGTTCACCTTCTAACATCTTAAAGTCTGATATTTCATTTTTTCGCTTGAGTATATATTTTTTTAATTATTTAAATTTTATTTACTTCACCAGACTGTCATCTATACAAATCTCTTCATAACTGTACATTCAGTTTTTTTTAATTAAATGTCACACGAAAACGAGAACTCTGGAGTTACTAATCCTCAGTTAACGACTACACTTAAGGGTTCAAACCATATCGTTCCAACTCTGCATGACCGTTCAAAAAATCACTTAAGTGAATGGTTTAATGTTCAATCAAGCTGGCAAACTTTGGCAGCCATTATGAAAAACCCAAAACCGAAGTGATTTTTTTTTTTTAATAGATTGTACAACGGCAAACGGGTTTGCCAATCTGTTTGAGAAAAAGTTTGCAGTCCAGGTCGCAAGACAATCAGGAACAATGAAGCTGTTTGTTGTAGTTTTCACATTTTGCGTTTTTTGTGTGTCCGAAAACCCGAGAGCACTTCCAAAGATCGGAATCACGAATGGTGTGTAGAAATGGGTCAACGGACGAAATGTTTGTGACTTCTTAAGCTTTGCACGTGAAAAACTGAAACCAAGTTTCACAGAAGCGATATTCATGGGTGAGGTGACAGGTCGTATAGAGCTCTGACTGGCACAGTTCTGCCGTCACGATCTAGCTTCGCAAACGAGACTGTCGAATCTAGAAGGTTCTCCTCTGATTTACATGTCCTTTTTTTATTTATTCGCAGATTTACACCGCTCCTGTAAGTGTGCAAAGCCATGCAGTGTGCAAACTGGACCCAACAGTTCAAGCGACAGCTCACTTGAAGCCCCTCGGCCTCGTGGTCTCTAACAGATATAAAAACACACCTGGGTGTGTTGTTTCAATCATCCATCATTTATATTGCATCTGTTTTTATGCTTTCAGACCCTTTTCAATTATTGTGTCTGGAAGTTGGTAAATATCTCTTTTTTATATTAAAGAAAACTCTGCTACTGGAGACAATTGCCTGCAAAATAATCTAGAAATGTTCCAAAACAAAACATCTCACATTTCCGCTTTTACAATGGAAAACAAATGAACAACAACATCCTTTTTTCTGTCTGCACCAGGCTGACCGAATGAGTGAAAGGCAGGCGCGCGCACACACACACACACACGTGCGCGTCTTCAATTTGCAAAAGAGTTAGCTTTCTTTTTTCAAGTCATGCGATCTCTGTGATTTCAGAGTCGGGGTTAACGCAGAATAAGGATCATTTCGGGGCTGTCTGCCTCAGTAATCAGAAAGATGCAGAAAGGAGAGCAGAGAATTCAATAATCTCATTCCTAAGTGCTCAACGAAGTGAACGTTTTAAATCAATGCTTATCAGGAATAAAAGTCACTCTCCGTTTACTCTTTTCTTTTATTAAATACTATGCCGATCCCCATCCACCCTCCCACTAGTCATCTTCCTCCTCCGGAATAGCGTTGTACTTTTTCTTTTGTTGTCTGCAAGGATGTAAGGGAAAATCGTTTAGCGAAGCTACTGCAGGTATTGCTCTGTGGAGTATGAAAACCACTGAGAAAACTGACCGGTTGATGCCAGACCTGTGTTCCTCACAGCATTTGCTCATCAGGTTCGCGCAGGTGGATCGCTTCTTATTGACAAGCTGTCTCCCCTCCTGCGATCCAACGACGAGAGCGGTTTGCGTATTAAGTAGTGGGTGAAAAGCTGGAGACAACTGCTGCCAAATGATCTAGACATGTTTCAAAAACCAAAAGGCCCCATACTTTCCCCACGCGTGTGTGTGTGTGTGTGCGCGCGTGCCTCAGGTGCTAGCCCACAAAACATGCAAGAAGACCGTGCATGGAACTGAAAAAGGGACAGTTTATTTTGAGGCCAAACCTAGTACTTCTGAGGTTTTTGCGAGTGGCTTACACTTAATATTTTAAAAGTTACTTCTAGTTTACATGGAACAGAGCGAACTCACACAAATCCTAAGTGTGTCGAGTACGCATTTACTTGCATATCATCCCCGAGTCTCAAAACTTCTCCAAACTCGCTGACAGCGACATAGAGAGGGGCTGGAGGTACAGAGATAGAAGTAGGAAGGTGTTAACTCCCTACAGAAGGATAAAACCTAAAACCTTATAAACGCTAGCTATGTTCTAATCTAGTCCCTTTCCATAAATGCTCTCTTTTTTTTTAAAAATCTGTGTACCTCACTTAATCTACCGCACATTGCCACATCAGTGTTCACTGTACTGAATGCAATTCACAAAATTAACCGAGATACGGGACAAGGAAGAAAAAAAAGCTGCAGCTGCGCAAATCTAAGGGGTGGGGTGTGGATATAAAGTGGTGGAGGGAACCGCCGACCCTACTTTCGCTCTGACCAGTCATCGGCCTGCCTTGTCCTCAGTAGTCGCTGTGTCTGGCGAGTCACAGTCCCCTCTATTTTACAAGGCTTCGGAGACAGCGGTCTGCGGGTCTTTTGTCGGTGCTTTAAAAGCAATGTCCGTGACGAATGGATCTTTCGGGGTGAAGAGGAGCGGAGGCTAACAGAAACTGGTTGGGATGGGGAGGGGGTTACACTGGCACGTAGCGCCGTGCATGCAAATCTGGCGACTGCATGGGTCTGCAGGACTTGACTGTTGTCTTTGAAGAGCCGCTGGCATGCGCAGTCCCATGTCGTGTACGGTTCTATGGAGTATTTGCCAGGCACGCCCGGAGGAGTTATACGACGGAGTCTGCATGTTAATCCCTTTGCGCTGAAAGGGACGGAAGTCATCAGCTCGTTAGCATATGCCGTCGTCATCACGCGAGGGATCACGCTAGGGCACGGGATTAGGTCTCAATCTCTTCTCCTGATGAGAAAAAGGACTAGGAGGTGCTTAGTTTAGACCAGGGGTGGCGGCGATGGTGGGGAGAAGGGTAAGTCACCCATACTGAGCGATAGGGAGTGGTGGGGGGAGGGTCGGGTAGTTGTCACACACCTGCTTGCCGCCGTTGAAATCATCATAGTAAGGCCCTGAATTCGAATCTCGGTCTCAGGGGACAATATATGTGAGAACTTTTTCCGTGGCTGGACTTGATCCACGTCCACCCTTCTATTACCCACTTGGTCCTTACCCTCTCGTCTCCCTCCCTCCGTTGGGCAAGTTGTTTGCTGTCGTTTGCTTGCCCTGCGTCTGTAGGTCTTTGCCCTGCCACCCAATCTCGACCTGGAGGTGAGGCACAGTGGCGGTATCGGTAAGTCAAGTCTAATCTAGTTGCTAGCTCATCTTCGTCCTGTCAAGTTCGGAGGTTACAGCTGGAACACCAGCACTGTAAATCGCCACGAAGACTCGGATTTTCTCGGATGCGTTTCTTGTCCTTGGCCAGAGCGCATCTAGCAGTCCCTCCTCCCCCACAAAATATTTCAACGAATTTAATTTATTCGCGCGCATACAGGAAATAGCAGGATCAACACACTGTACAACTTTAAGACTCACTGGAATGATGAACAATGTACCGCATGTGTTGTATGGCATCATAAACACCAGTGCATGCTGCTTCAAAATGAAGCTCCCCAGTTTAAAAGCACACACACACACATACACCTGCCCACCATTAAAAAAAAATACTTCTCTCCTCTGACCGTGTAATGTTCTTACGTCTACTGTCGGGTCTGCACACTGCATTCCTTCATTAGTTTTATGAAGAGTCGTATTTTTCGGTGTTAACAGGGAGAAGAAGCCAGTCGCGCACAACCGTTTAAATGTTTGTTAAGTTTATTCTGAGTTTTATATTATAAAGGTGTTTAGTAGCAAGCAGCTGGTTAAAGCCACTAGGCAGGAAAATTAACCATCGCTGTGTTTCCTGTTTTTAACAATTATAACAACGCGGCAGATTTTCTAAATGCCTGCTGATGGTGAAAGAAACTCTTGAAAATATCTGAGTATTGCCGTAAAACAGCCCGGTTATTTCGATTTTAAGGTGTCTTGTCGCGGTATCCTTTGTCATGTCGAGACCGACGTCGTCCTCTCCGGCTCTTGATGTGACATAAAGAGTGTCAGCAGCATATGAACGACCTCTGCTCTCGTGACATCGGGGTGGGGGGGGGGGTAAGGGGGTAAGGCGGGTGGGAGGCAGTACCGAGTCAGTTCGTGCGATATACGATGCGTCAGCCTGGCCAGAATTAAAACCGCCGGCCGTATCTCATATCCGAAACCTTCGTGCCTACTATATATACACAAAAACATGTCGTTAATACGACAGAAGAGGGACCAACGCATGGGGTGGAATGAACTTCCCTTAGGGTCGCGACCGGTTAACAGGTCAGCAGCATGTGGGCACCTTGACCTTCTCGTTACCCCCTCGAGGTTCATGTCTCGAAAACAAACTGGTAACGCGGTGGCTACCCCTTACTGACTATGGTCACCTTGTAACCTCAGGGCAGACACATCTCGAAAAAAGAACTGACAGCACACTGGCTTGTCGTATCAAATAATGATCTTCGGTCGCTGCTGGTAGACGGCAGTCGGTATGACAGTTATTTCCCATCCGGTGTGGTGGTGGTTAAAAGACCAACGACCGTCACAATAACTCGAGGGAGAAATCGTGTTTGTTTTCGCTGGTTGGTTGGTTGACAAGGAAGTGCTTTCACCCTTGAGATGATTTTGCACTATGTAGGGAAAAGAAGAGGGGAGAAACCCCGAAAGGCAACCCTGCAAACAGATGTTACATAGTGTCCCGAGACGTGATCTTAAGGTTTTAATTGCTTCTGCAAGAGGAATCCTTTTGTTCCCTCTTCTCTCTCTTCTATGTACATGTACATAAGTGTGTATATATATATATATGGGGGAGGGGAATGGTTTCAGTCATGTGAATGCAGTACCAAAAAAACTATTAACATCTTTGCGATCCTTAGTATCATTATTAAATTTTCCTTTCTTACACTGTCTTATCGTTTCGTGTATTCAAGTTTTATATGGGGAATTGGATGTGTGAACTGCTAATTATTATGAAGAATTCAATTTCTCCATATCCCTCAAGGAGTGAATGAATAAAAGTGTCTGATGTCTGAGAAATTGAGAGAGAGTGGGCGAGAGAGGGCATTTAAAAATGCTGCATGCCAAGGCTGTGTATGGCACTGACATATCATCAGAAAAATGCAATCCTTATTATATGGTTTCTTCAAAATTAATGTAAACGACTTGCTTTTGTCTTACTTTGATCAGAAATGAGGGCTTGGAACAGGATATTCTCTTAACAAGTTTTTTAAAAAAAATTGTAAATGCTTATCTTATTCAAGATTATCTTTTCTGCAGTCTAGCTTACTTTCATTACTTTTACCACATTATGCTAATTTTTATTGTTTTAAAATGTCAATACCCAACAAGCTCTGTTTTTTTAAATTTTTTAACTTGTAAAACTCTACCAAAAAGAAGAAGTTTTAATCATTGTTCCAGATAACGAAAGTCTTGAAAACTGTTGATCTGCATACCACATTTTATAGTTGGCTGGATGGAACAGACGCGCACTTTTAATTCGACTAAATCAAAATGATTGTCTGCAACCATAAGATGAAGCCAATACTGATCTGAATGGCAAAAGATATGAAATCATCACGCCAGCGTTTTTCTGTGTAGCTGTCACTAACTGTAGCCCTGCTATCTTTTGTCATTTCCATATTTCTCCTATCACTCCCCCTTCACCAGTTCCACCCTTTACCTGTCAACCCCCTAGGCCCTCCAGTCATCGGTACGAACTTTTGATCTCGCCTTCCTGTTAAGTATGCACCTTCAATAACACCTGAGCTTACAAGGCGGAACTTCAAAGCGCTTCATAGCCACTATCCCATGACATTTCCGTCCTCACATATGCAAATTGATTGTTTGAACTGACTTCATGTAGTTCCTCCTCATTTTTTACCAAGAGCAGTTCCTCACATTCCCCAACACCAACTGCCCGTCCCTCCCCAGTCATTCAGAATTTTATTTTTTGTCCAATTTCCGCCTTGAGGTTTGTTTGGTTTCTTTCTTTCATTTTTTTTCTCAGGACGGATAACTGCTATCCATGCTTATGGCAGAAAAGAATAGTTTCACCTTTGGGAGAGAGGCGATGAGTACACGCGGTGCCGGATACTTTTGTGGTCATGCTTGGCTAACAGCTTTAATCTGACCGGTGAGGTGCCTTCACCTCTCCCCGATTCACATTCAATTTTCTTTTTTTATTTTTATTTTTCTAACGCGGGACGATGAAAGTTTGGGGGCAGTTGCAAAACACATTTATAATTTTAAGCACTTTTAGGCCTTAACTCTATTTAGATAATCAGCTTAGAATGCACACCACAATTTTAGAATTTTTAAAACTAAAACTGCTTTGAATAAGATAAAGTTGTTTAAGTCTGACTTTCCGTCCTGTCAGTACAATTTTTTTGTATGTTCTTGTGCAATTCATCAAAATGTTAGAGAAGAGATTGTGCTTCGTTAGAACAGTTTTAAAGGACAAGCCGAGCGCAACATGTTTTCTTTATGATCAGGTTAGGATCATTTTTTAAATAACAATTCCCAAAATATGAGTGCATAACTATGCTTAATTTTTAAAAATATACGCCTTCAAACATCGGCATTCTTACCTGTCACTAGGAAAGCGGGAAAAAATTACTCTCCTATACTGAAGAGTTCTCTTACGCGCCAGTAGTATTTGTAACAGCGAGTGTGCAAGTCTTCGCATCAAATGAAGAAACATCGCTCAGGTTGTCGTTTTCAAGATGCGATTATTTTGCCCAGAAAATGAAACAGCTGATTTTGGAATATGGCCCTACAGATTGGAACTTTATTTAGAAGCTTTGAATAAAGTTTAAAAAATAATTAAATGGTCCAAACTGATTTCATTCAGCAGACTGGTAAGTCAATCTTCCCCATTTAATGGGCAGCAATCACACTCATTGCAGTCTATGTTGTATTATTACTGATTGTCTGTTACTAAGTGGGCGAATTTGAGTTAATTTTCCCATGTGTATTATTGTTGATAAAATACATTTCAAAAGGTTTTCTCTAAGATAAACTCCTGTAATTTTATTTTTATTTAATTGTTTCAAGCACTGCATTTTTATTTTATAGTTACAACTGACTGCTGCTAAGTTTAACGATGTAAAATCTTATTTTTCCTCATTTAGCTGCATGCAAAATTTTCTGGTTACTTACTGATACTCCCAGCTGTTCCCGTTTTAGCTCCTTATCCGTTTATCCCCCTCAATCCTTTTTTTCTATTTAGCTGATCAATGGTGCCTTCACACTGTCCCTAGTTTTTAGTATTATGCTGGATAAAGATACGACTAATGATGTGTTTGTGACTATCACACGATGTTACTTGTAGACCAGACGGTGTAGAAACTGTCGATGTTGCATATCTGATGCTTGATCTACCAGCAGTCGTAGTTCGTTTTAACAGCTCGTGGTTTTGTATAGTAAGCACTGCAGTAGGAGTAAGATTTCTTTGTTATACTGAAAGTTGAAAACTTGCTTTACTGTATTTAAGTGACTGGATGACAATCGATTTTGAAATGTTTTGAGTGCAGTGTGGGGATGAAGTTCACAAGGCACGCGTATATAAACATCTCTGGCGTTTGCTGCCATTATTTTTAGGATTTCCTTCATGAGTACAAACTCCATTTGAGTGTCAAAAATAACATTCAGCAACAGCACAATGTGTCCTGGTAAGTTTTCTTTTACCGAGGATTGTGAGACTTTGTGCTCTGGTTCCAGTGATTTTTGCTCAGCAATCGGGTTGGCCTTTAAGGTTTAGAAACATGTTGTGGAACTGGCTCCTGGTATTTAAAAAAAAACAGTTATCTCCTCTAGATTGTGACATGTCTATTTTAACGCGTTTTTAAACTGTGGAGCGCAAAAAGAACAATGGAATACATCTTACACCAAAATGCAGTAATAAGTAATAAGCACCCCCTCTTTTTTTAGGTCCTCATGAGGACTCATTAGTTTAAAAATAAGCACTTCTAAGGCCTTATTTTGCCCACCCCCAAATCTACAAACCTAAAAGCACATTATGAGGACCATATGCACTCAGTGTTGAAGATTACCGCTCAAGACTGTACGCCCACTCAGTACTTTGCGACCTCGAAATAACGCAAAATGCCAGCTATTGCTCCGGTGGAGTTTAAACGGGTAGAGATCGATTTGCGCACACGCCCAGGTCGGGTGGCACGAATAGAACGTGTGAGCGCTGACAACGAAGATTGGGCACCTTATCGACTGCAACCCCGCGGTAGGGGATTCAAAACTTTCGGAAAATGACGAGATCACAGTGTTTATGCTAATAAACTATGGGACGTGCCTTCCACTTAAAGAAAAATTTTAAGACGACAGCGGAAGTGACACACGAGCCGCGGCTCAGCTCAGGTGAAGGCTGTTCCTCTCTGGAACATCCGTGGGAAGCTTGGCTGAGGACAGCCTGCAGCTGTGATCCTTTGAAGCTTTACTTCCGAAGAAACAATCTTAACAAGTTGGCAGTTACTGGGTCAAAGCAAAATAAACGCGGCATATAAGCTCAAAATGAAAAAAAGCTCCTGCCAGATTTTCATTAAAGTTACAGGTTTTAACTGGCAACAAAAGAGAAAGATTGAAAGAAATGCGACCAAACATGCAGAGAGGGAGAGAGGGGAAGTTTCTTTAAGAAAATCAATGAAAATTATCATGATGTAATACATTATGTATGGACTAAGAAGTACGGATGGTTTAAGGAAATGAAGCCACATCGATCCGAGTCAGCAATGGTTGACTTAACAGGCAAAAGCGATGAAGAGAGTAGAAACTTGAGCATCGTTACCTTTCTTTGACAGTCCGTAAAGGACCTTCTTAACTGCACACAGTCACATAACCGAACTTTGGACCAAAGGAAATAGCAAGAGAAATGGCAGGCTAGGCTGAAATAGGTTTCCGCTCAAAACTGTGAGTTCCAAAACAATCGTTTACTTACAATCGCATCAAAAAACACAGGACTGAGGAAGTACTTGCAGACCACACGTCATCATTTTGGAGCGAGTTTTCGATTCGGGTTCAACAGCGGTTGTCCAAATGCTGGCATCGTGGATCTAACAATCGTGTCATACAGTAAAAGGGTATTCAATGTTTGCTTCCTTGTTGCTCTTCCCGTTTCATTATTTCCCTGTAATAACCACTATTGACTAATTACTAGCGTTCAATAAAGTATTGCCCCCCCCTCTCTATCCTCTCACCATATGGCCTCTGCTGCTGACAGCGTAAAATTCCACTAACCTACCAACCAGCCCATCAAATAAACCTCTAATGATCAGCTATCAGTACATGTCTCTGTCTCACTCTCACTTTTTTTTTTTTTTTGGTTCATTTGAAACCATGCATTTATAACTCACTACAAAGCCTGCATTATTTACCTCCCCTGTTGAATGACGTGTCGAGCATGTTCTACCCATCCCTATCGCCTCTTTAGAATTCTAGACATCTAGACGTCATGAACATTTCGCTTCAACCCGTTTAAAAAAAAAAACGAACTTCACCCGATTCAATAATGTTGAAGCTGAGATGTAATAGGCGAGGCTCTTTAAAAACCCTTTTATGGTGATAGAAGTCAAGAGGATTTTTGTTTGCTTGTTTGTTTGTTTGTTTGCTTGTTAGGAAACAGAAAGCGACAGAAGAGAGAAATGAACGAGGGAGCAAACGAAAAATCGAATTAACTTGACGGTTCCCAAGCGAGCGCGCGCACCTCATACGAACGTCGCATGCATTTGATTAACTCACTCGGGAGCTACGCTCATGTTGCATCAAAAGCAAATACCTCCGGGGTTGGATAAGGGGTGGGGGAACGGGGTGGCAGCTAGAATCTGCATTGTCCTTATCCATATGTGCAGCTTTTAGTGTGATATGAGGAGCGCGCGTGTGTGCGTGCGTGCGTGTGTGTGTGTGTGTGTGTGCATAGTCTACAACCAACCGTTCCCACATTGTTTTGCTTTAAATAGGATTTGATGTTACGTGAACGTCTCAGGCGGCTACCCTCACAAGGGTCGATTGAATGTCATAACATAACGTCGAGTGCTGGTTCTCCCTCCCCCACCCACCACCACTGACACAGTCTTACAGCCCCTCCCTAACATTTTCATTTGCTTTTGCTTATAGTCTTATACAATGGTGTTAATACTATTTTTCTTTCAAAAAAAAAACGCTTGCTCTCCTAATTGAGCAGAGCAAGCTTAGCAATTTTGAGCTGTTTCCCCAACATTAAAAGCGTTCTGAATTTCACACACACACACACACGTCGCAAAATATATAAACACACATCATGCGACGTTTATCTCTAGAAATCCAAATATACCTGCATAGGAGAATTTCCTTTCCCAATGTTCTCGTGAAATCGCACAGACAATTATAAAGCAAGTGTTGATCTAAAAAATGTCGACTGGTGTACATGGCAAGGATATCCGGCGGTTAACTCCTTGTCAGTCTTTTCCTTGCAATAAACCAAAAGTCCAATGTGTGCTTCAGCCCGCATCTACGCTCCGCAAACATGTATGTTAGTGTTTCTGATAGATGCAGACACAAGAAGAGTGCAAATTATTCAGACCGGGTTTCGACCTTTGTTCTCTCTTCCCTACAAAGTCAAAATTACCAACGGACGCAACCCCACTATTTTTATTTATTTATTTATTTATTTTTGCAACGTGCAGCTGATCACTTATAATCGACAGTTATTTTTGTGGTCTTGTATTACGTAGCAAATCTGGTGCCCATTTCTTCTGGAAACCTACAGTATGAACATGGGGTGGAGTAGGAGGTAAAGAGTTTTCTAGCCAAAACCCCGAGCAGGCCTCGAATCAGGAACCTTTTGCTTCTGGTTGCGAAATCTATCATACATATATATATATATATGTGAGCAAATGCAGTCGTTGCCACACAAACCTCCTTTTGGAGGAAATCTGCGGGATATCCAGATCTTGGCCCTTATACACTGAACGCAGTTCAAAAGTTTAATTCTTGAACAATTCTCCGCTTAGATATAGGGAACTGAATTCTTCTAAAGAACTGAATTCACTCATAAAAAGTCAGGTGCGGCTTTAAAAGACAAGTTTAGTCGTTTCCATGCTATTAATCCTCCCCCTGTCGCTTCAACCGGATTCTGACCTTGCGTGGCTAAAGTCTTTTTTGTGTGCAGACGATATATGATTGCGTGTACAAGCGCAGTAGTGTAGGGACCTCTTCAAACGAAACCTTTTGTGAAGAGTGCGACTGGCTCAGGAAAGACTCTATCCGGCTTTCTCTCTTTTCGATGCATTTATTTCTAGCTTTTACTGAAGACAAACGAGCAGATTTGTATTTAAAAGACAGGCTTGGCACATGCAAAACATGAGCATGAAACTTCATGCTGTGGCGTATGGTCACAGAGACACAATTACAAGTAGAACAGTCACACACACACACACACACACACGCACCAACACACACACAAAACACACACACACACACGTGCAGTTGCACGATTAACAGTAGGACGCAATCACACGGTCTATGTACATTTACCACGATTACAAGCTGGATGACACAACCTCGCTGCCAGGAGACAAACAAGATGGGCCCACGTGCATCCTCCCACTGTTTGCGACCTCTGCTGCTAACGACACTGCAGATGCAAAACGTGACCAACCGCATACCCGCCGGGTAGCGCGCACGTTTCAACGAGTCTTTCACTTCCGGCAAGACTGCCGGAGCTCTCTTCTCGTGATCAATGCCGCTATGCCGCTCAGTGATGATCCTTTATTAAAGACCAGCCCGCTTATTTTTAACTGACCGGTTTAGTCACGTTCATCTAATGGTACCACTTCCCCAGATCATAGTCACTAACTCTGCTCCGTTCCCAATCGTCTGAATATTTCAAGTCTTAAATGCAGTTTAGGAAGATAGGCGAAAAGGCAAAAATCTGATTAAAGCCAGGTCACATACGTTGGGTCGTTGACAAAGCCTCCACGCTACACGTGAGCTCCACGCTTTCCAAGTGGTTGCTGCTTTCACTAAGAATTACATCAATCCACCAACTCATCACCCAAAAAATATCAGTTAAAAAAACACACAAAAACCAGGTGCACTTTTGTGACAAACTAACAGCGCTATATTTTATCAACCCGTCAGTAACGGTTACTTAATTTCACGTTAGACTCTGGCATACCTTTAATTTCCGGGAACCATTCAGTGATAGGCAATTCAGCATTGTCTGAATGCGGGTCTCTCATCGGGAACGTGCGTCTGTCTTTGATTTTTTTTTATTTGAAAAAAAAATACCGTTTGTTTTCAAAGCATAAAGCAGTTAGACCACCGAGCTACAGATGAAAACATGGACAAAGATAATAAACAGTGGTGTTCGTCAGGGCAGTGGCGATGGGATTGTTGTTATTGTTTAGTTTTCTTTGTTTTTGTTTAGGTTTTTTTTAAGGACATGAAATTCCGTTCTCTTATTCCTTCCTGCTTGCTCTTGATTAAGGTGCAGACATGCCCTACTTACTCTAAACTCAATACCAAGTTTTAACAACCATCTCAAACGCAAATTTTGTTTCTTTTTTGAATTGACAGACAACACGATACTAATTCCCAAATCTGAAACGGATTCACTCCTTTTCGATCACGTCTGCCCTCAAAAAAAAAAAACCTACTCGTCCAAGATCCAAAAATCCCGACGTCACTAAGGGGCGTACATGCGCTAACGACCAGTAGGACAGCAGGGTAGGCACTTGTAAATTACGCGTATCCACATACTTAAAATAAATAAAGGTTCCGAGAATAAAGGTTCCGAGGTTGTGACCCCACAGTTGTCTTAAGGGGAGGGGAGAAAGGTATATAAAACGTTTTAAAGCAGACGATCGACTTGTCACTGGACATCCAATGCCTCCCGCCACACCACCCCACGTGTACCTCTGTGGCCAGACACGTGATCCTGCGCTCGGAATCATGACTCAGCCACGACAGCCATTCTGCGGGACCCTGATGAGTGCGATACAAAGAGGTACAAAATCCATAGCCGCTCCCATTAGCCTAATGGGCCTCTCCCCTACACACCATCTGGACCAGCAGACTGCAGACTAGTCAGACAAGCAAAGTGAAAGCGGAAGCCGTTTTTTTGTCTTCTGATCATGTTCGCTGATCTGACTGTACCTGACCACCCTGCAACACGCACTGGATATTTGTTCACATCAAGGGAATTCGTTATCTTCTGCTGTACTAAACCCATTTACGTAGATATATATATGTTTGCACTCAGGGTAGCCTTTAACCACGGCCTTCCTGCACTCCTCTGTGTAAGCTGAGCAGGCGACTGTATTACTTTGTCTGGAAACAAGAAACTTTTCAAGACTGGTACGAGAGAACACGAGAGGAAGATTGGCTGGGTAATTTGGTGGGAAAGTGTTTCCACCCAGAACTAATTTCTCCCTTTTAGAAAGGAGTGAGAGGGAGGAGAAGAAATTATCAAGAGAATGAACCCAAAAAAACCTATATACAAATAAAACCCCAAAATGTAGCACACGTGAACAGAAGTCGTAACCAGAGGGAAATGCGTGAACGAGATTTGAATCCATGGACCGTACAATCATCGCTGCAGTGGAGAGAGTCTAGTGTTTGACTACTGCGCTACCCAGGCCGCCCGACGAGCCGAAGAAGACGAATGTGAAACCAAGACATTAAACCGCCAAGGGCTGGTGATGTGCCACTCTCAAATGCAAGGAAACCGCTGACAGACGCAGCCGCGTTGTCTGAAAACGTTCCGTTCGATGATTTCCTGACGACACACGGAGGGCGGTCGTTTCTGAATGAACAGCGCTACCACCCCACCCCACCCCTCCCTACCTTTCCTATCGTTGCGCGGCAAAGCAAGCGAGTGAACAGCTGCTCACTCTTTCTCAAGCGCCGTGCTTGGAGCAGGAACGGTAACCGACCAAGTTAGGAATTTTTATGCGCCGACGGAGAGGACGGACCAGACTGTCGCAATTCCCGAATCACGAGTTTAGAAACCATGGCAACATGTCAGCTAAACACAACAGCTGTGGTCTTGGTTTCCTACAGAAACAAAGCGAAACATGTGCAAGACCTACGTAATTCCAGCACTGCGAGCATGGGAGTGGGGCGAGGGGTGTGTGTGTGATGTGGTGGTATTCAGAGACCTAACTGCGGGCGTGTGGCGACAACCTGGGTCTGGTTCCTGGATACCGAAGTCGAAGGGGAGGCGTGGATGTGTGTGAGAGAGAGAGAGAGACGGGGTATCGGTGTTTTACGCCGATGTGAGGGAGAAAGAGAAGGGGGCAGGGGAGGGAAGGAAGTTTTGAGAAGAAAATCTAGGCAAGGCGTCTTGACAATAAACACGTTGACGGGGTGCGGGTAGGCAGGGGGGGGGAGGTCACTTGCTGTGAATAAAAGAGTTAGTTATGTCTGAAAGGAACTGTCTTGGGTCCGGTGGATACTTACAGTTCCAAACTACTTGTTGATAAGGTCTGGATGTATTTAGCAGCCTCAGTTCGAGCTCTAAAAAGTCGGTACCTTAAAAATAAAAATGACCACGGAGAAACTATTCGATCAAATAAGATTTACGAAGCGGGAAAAGCTCACTTTCGAAAACGGTTCAACTGTCGGTGAAGACTTTGTCTTTGATCTGTACCTGGTCACAACATTCTGCTTACTGTATCAACAACAACAGTTCTTCCTTACTACTACTACTATTATTATTAACACATGTACAAATAGTCAGCAGTCTGTACACCAGCAAGCCAAATGGGGAGACAACGCAGCACAAAAATGTTATCAACTCTCCACTTATTACCATTTTTTGTCTCGATCCGTCACTGACAGACGCCAGTATGTACAATGAATGGATTCATAAGTCGTCTTCCACGGCAGAATGAACCGTCTGGGTGAACTATCGATCGGTATCGACCAGTTATAATAAAGCCAAACCAAATCCCGATCCATGTTTTTGCTTTCGTTGTCTCCTCTGGCAGTGAGCTGCGCGGGACGCGTACGTGAACACGCGCTCACACACACACACACACACAGAGACACGCGCTCACACACACACACACACACATGGCAGGTATATTGCCGTCTTGTAAAGTATGAAGGATACCAGCATGTATATTCAGATTCTTTGAACAAGAAAAAGAAAGTAAAAGACAGAGAGATGTGAGACAAAGAAAGTGATGTCAAGAGGAGAAACAAAGAAGCGCGAAGAATAGTTGAAAGAGGGAAAGGGGGCCGTGGTGAGAAGGGGGTAGGGATGGAAGGGGGATGGGGGCTTGACTGACCTGCCGTGTGAAATGTCGACAAGTATCCAGCGACACGGGTCAACAAATTGACGCACTAGAACAAACACATCCGAAGAACGGTCAACAACGGCTCGGACATCCCCTGATGCCTTTCTCTCTCTCTCTCGTTCTCTCTTCCTCTCTCCGCCAGCAGACGACGAGTGCGAGCGCACGTGCCTGGACGTACTGCAGCACGCGCGTCACGGCGCCGCTCCATGACGACGGTCCTCGGCGCTGCACACGGACTGCTTGCAGCAAGCGCCCGCCACACACAGCGATGCGCGCGATGAAACCGACGAAAAACCGACGATTTGCGCCGCGTCTGGCAGCCACTCTCACTGGTAGTTCCATTCATCTTCACCCCCCCCCCCCACCCTATTCCTCCCCTCCCCCGCCACTCCTAGTCCCCGCAGACTGACGCACTGACGGGAACAATTTGTCTCATTAATCATTGTTGAGATTAATAGAAGTAAAAGTTAAACCACTGCAGTCTTTTTTTCTAATCTTTCATAATCTGGTGAATTCTTCTGCTCAGTTCTCAGTTCTTCATCCATGCACTTCGCTCCTGTCTGCCATGGTGTCATCCGCTATTTGCTGACGCTTGTTTCCTGTATGGTTGAATGTCGGTTCGTTTGTAATTTTTCGTGTGCGGCGAATCGAGCTCGCCTCCACACCGGAAAATGCGCTCTACAAATTTAATAATTTGTTTTCATTGTACTAGAAGTATCAGTTGTGGTTATTGTTGTTGCCGTGGTGGTGGTGGTGGTGGTGGTGGAAGCAGGGATTGTATAAGAATTGCTTCTAATGGTGATTTTGATGACAATTATGACGACGGTCGTCGGCGTGGTAGCTGTCTTCGTCATGGCCCTGATAGCGGGAGTGAGTGACAGGGGGAATAAACGGGTTTGTGTTTTTTCTTTAACCGGAAGATCTAAGGAACACCGATCTACTAAACCTCCCACAAAACAAAGCCCAGTCATCTGTCGCATCTGCGCTGACGGGGCCCCGAACGTTGCTGGACGAGCTCGCAGCACCTGCAGCAAACAGCAGTGAGAATGGGCGGGTGGGGGTGCTGTGGGGGTGGAAGTGAAGAATATGGTGTTTCACCCGAAACCAGGAACTGAGGCTAGACCACGGGAGAGCAGCTAGCCATGTGAAGAGGTGTTAACTGTTGAGAGAGTGAGCGCTAAAACCAGGACGCCCGATTCTCAGTCGTTGAACTGTTGCAACGCCAGCGACTAGACCGCCCATATGGGGCGCCAAGAGGGGAATTTTCTCTAATTTGCTATTTCTAGCTATACATTGCAATGTATAATTATAGTTATAGATTGCACTTTATATTTATACAATTCACTCTATACTTATAGATTGCATTCTATAGCTATACATTGCATTCTTTAAGTATAAAATGCAATGTTTAGCTATACATTAAAATGTATAATTATACATTGCAATGTATAGCTAGAGAGAGAAAAACTCGGTAAAAACCGAAGTGTTTCATTTATATTATACTCAGAAGCTGCTATCCAATTCATTTTATATATACCTTTCAATTCTTTAGCTATAGAATGCATTCTAGCTATACATTTGAAATCTATATTTATAGATTGCATTCTATAACTTCTGACTTGAAATGCATACGGAACGAGGCTGGCTCATTTGCATATGGGAAAAGAAGGTCAAAGACCAACCAATCAGTGCGCTCGTAGCAGTGGCCTTCTTCGTTCTTGAGCAACTACAAAACTATGCAGTTCAAGAGAAAAACCATAAGTCTAAGGGTCGAGTAGAATAGTACCCCTACCCCCTTTGTTTTTTTAACGTCTGACCACCCGCATTTTCTTCCAAACAGAATACGAGAGGGAAGGAGATTTCGTGCGCATGACATTCAGCACTCACTCTCAGCTTCACGGCGGTCTGGTTTCCCGAATTTATTGCAGGTAGTGGGTTGGCCAGTGTCTCGTATTGCGCCCTGCCGTTCCCTTTGTCCGGTTAAAGTACAGACATTTCAAGACTTACAAGTAATAGGATTAAAGAAGGAGAAAGGGAGGTTAACAAACGGTCACTGGATTCATTACACATTTGAACAAAAACAAAACAACACATTCTGCGACAAAACGTTTTGGTCTCTACGATCCCATGCAGACGACTCTCGGCCATTGCTATGAGCGCACTGATTGGTTGGTCTTTGACCTTCTTTTCCCATATGCAAATGAGCCAGCCTCGTTCCGTATACATTTCAAGTCAGAAGTTCTAGAATCCAATCTATAAATATATAGATTTCAAATGTATAGCTAGAATGCATTCTATAGCTAAAGAATTGAAATGTATATATAACATGAATTGGATAGCAACTTCTGAGTATAATATAAATGAAACACTTCAATTTTTACCGAGTTTTTCTCTCTTGCTTTTTATAATTATACATTGCGATCTATAATTATAGAATGCACTGTATAGCTATACATTGCATTCTATAATTATACATTGCAATGTATAGCTAGAAATAGCAAATTTGAGAAAATTCCCCTCTTGGCGCCCCATACGCCCATACCGTGAAAAGAAGGTGAGAGGTTAGAGGGTGAATTCAAACTGCAATTGCGCCGATGTAGCCCCTCCCTCCCCCTTCCAACTCTTCTCTCTCACGCATGTGCAAGTCACCCCAGTCGCACCACTACAACTCACATCCACTACAAGCTGACACATTAGGAGTATCAAGTACTAGTCACACATCTGGTTGCCAGCGTTTAGCCAATATTTTGCCAGTCTTACTTCAAAAGGACTTTTTATGGGACCGCTGGAGTCGGTTGCAAAGGGAAAATGGTTCCCTTTGTGTGTCCGTTCAGTGTCAGAGAACCAGGAAGCGAGTTATTTGCTGAGCTGTTGACTTCTGTCACAAGGTTTCCCAATGCGTTGAAACGTTCGTAAACCACGTAAAAGACCGCTACATCCCGTAACGAAAATATCCCTGGGCGGTCGGAAAACAAAAAGGAGTTATCATTACCAATAATTACTAAACAATCGTTGGCAATCTTTACCTTCTGACTGAACTTCTAGAAAGCTGTCGTCTGAAAAGACTTTACATTTTCGAAGGTTTATATCCCGTTAATCCATGTGGTTTTCAAACAGGAGTTTGGGAGGTTTTGAATATACATAAAACAGTTGATTTTATTTCTATATCAGTATGACAAAAATAAAATTTACAGTGTCAAATAACTTATTATACAAAATATATGCGCATAGTATCTTTTCCTCTGGTGAAATTCATTCATATTTTGCAAATGTTATCTAATGTTCTAATATCTTAGAAAGAATATACTAATACTGCGAAATTAACCTGTAAATTTTATGTCTCAGGCATACCAAAATAACTTAGTTTTAAATTCACAACTCCTCAGTAAATATAATCATTGCAATAGAAAACTGTTGAGCGACCAAGTTGGACTCGAAGCAGACGCCTCTCGACTATAGTACATATTATCATAAAGAGCTGCAAAACTTAATGCACACCTTAATTTTCTTTTTTTTGGGGGGGAAGTTGCAGTAAAGTTTCGGTTTCGTGCTGCCGATCAAACAGTTTACTGCCGAGTAAATCTAACCACCTTTCCTCGAAAGATCACATTTACTGAAATGCCAAGTTTTAGCCAGGCAAGGACATTAAATCAATTTACTTTAATTGATTCCATTTAATGTTCACGATACAGGAGCATCGCGTCAAGAAAGATGGCTCTAAGTGATCATGTTTTCGTTTGGGATCAAATCAAACCTATCGTTCTCTTTTCTTTTCTTTTTTTTTTTTTTTTTTTTTTTTGTTTAAGCCATGGAAGGCGTTTTGTAATAAACCATATGACAGCTGATATTTTGTTATTTCTTGTTTTCAAATGTTGGTGACGCAGTTTTCAGAGAACACAGTCATAAAACTAATAAAACAGTTTATTGTCACGAAGGATCAAGACCAGTATCATATTTACACATGTACATTGATATATATATATACTGGTTTCTGCGCTTTGAACGCTACAGTTTTATATAGGGGCAGTAACCTCCTCCCTTTCCTTCAAAAATTTTAGAAAATCTCAAAAGCATTTCCGATTTTAAATGAGGACCTGAAAACTTGAATTTTATGGAAGGGAAAACACTGTGCGTGTTATTATAAGGCAATGAGCTGTCCTAGAAGTTTGAAGCTTTTGGCACGTGATAATACAAGAGATAAGAAAAGAGAATAAAACCGTGATTACTTTTCTGAGATCTCAGTGAGGAAATGTTGGTGAGTGAGAATAAGGGACAACGGAATGACCTTTTTCCTAAATCAACTTTTCAATTCCTTAACAAATAGACACTCGACACGAGGAGTTTTCTCCTCAGTTCCCACGAGCGAGTCCCGAGCCAGTAACCTATAACTTCAATGATCAGATCGCTCAGGAGTCTCTCTTCATTGGAGACACCTTAAAACAAAATCCCGTTCTTTCATGAGGAAGGGAATTCTACATTACCCTATAAAACCAGCTGTTGTGTTGATTATCTTTACGCCCGCCTATCGCCACTTTACACGTACATTTCAGGAACGAGCAGCACAGCCCTTTGCATCATCGGCTGCAGGAATTTTATGTCGCAAAAATGAAAAACAAAATCTGTTTTCCTTGTAAATGAATCAAGTGCACCACTCTGCGTTGGAAGCCTGGAGGTGGACAAGTGAATTTAATCAGGCTTTGAAGATCAGATTATAGGTAGTCAAATTTACGTTGCTTTTTTCACATTTACGTTGTGGTGGAGGAGGGACTGGTGTTTGACACCAAGTCAGCAACTAAGGCTATATCACGGCAAAGCAGCCAGCCCTATAAACAGATGTCATATGCAGAGAAAGAACTATGTGCCCGAGACGAGAGCTGAACCCAGGACAGCAAGTTTTCACTGTATTGGTGACAGGTGCTAACCGTTGCGCCACTGGACCGTCCCATTTACGCTGTACTGCAGTGTGTGGACTAGAGATCATGGAAATGGTGTATCTTAATGCACGTTTAAAAAGATTTAATGGTAGGATGCCAAAAGTAGATTTAATGGTAGGATGCCAAAAGTCGATTTATGTTGAACCACCAGCTACGGCTACATCACACCAAAAGCACCCTTCCCTGTCAATAAGATGCTATTAAATGAAGACAAGAAAGGTATGTCCGAGATTAGATCTGAACCCAGGACACATGATCCTCAGTCACAAGAGTTTACAAGCTGCGCCACTGCATCTGCGCGCATTTTGCTCTTTATTCCCTCCTATCTCCCCCGACATCTGTCACAACAATCGGTCCAAAAAAAAACAACAGAAAAGGCAGCCATGCTGTCAGTCAGTGTGAGACGCTTGTGACTGCTGCTTCCAGGTCGTACCGGAATGAGGACTTCCTGATTCCTAAGGCAAAGTGTTACCCTGTGGGTTACAATTAAGCACTCGACGTTCGTTGATTATTAAAAGTTGGGAGAAACCGGGCAAAAAGAAAAGGAGGCAATAAGAGAGAACATCCGACAATAATTTTGTGTGCGTGACTACGGTGTAAAGGTGAGGACAGACGAGCCATGGGGAATCGGTATGTATGTTTGTAAGTAAGTGTTCGGTCTTGATCTACCACGACTGGCTCATACAGGTTCCCAGCTACCGCAAAAGAACTTTCTTTTCCGACTTGAATACGATGCCGACTTTATAAAACATTGATTCTTACACATAAAACCGTGGCTTCACACTCTTGTAAAAGTGGCAAACTCTTGGTCTTTAAGCCAAAATTCGTCCTGCCTCTTTTCGACAGTCGCAAAGACAGGTGACGCCACAAGCTGCGGTTAGCTCGTGGTGACCTTTCGTGAAAGCAAGTTTCACAGACAGGAAGATCGCAAGAGGAACCAGTGACGTCCTGTGGTAGAGTGTGCAGTTTGTAAGTATTTTAGCGACTCCGCTCCTGGCAATGGTTCTTCTATGTGAAAAAAACACGAAAAAATGGCTTGTACTTTTCGTGGGCAAGCTCACTAAGTCGTTAAGACAGCAGCGGAAAAGGTAAAACTGCTCATCAAGAGTTTGCTTCCACATCAAAGACAATAGCAAAAAAAACCCAACAACAACAGCAGCAACAAAACCTCCTTTGCGAAGAAGAAAATTTATTTTAACTTATTATTGCTACTTGTCAGGTCTCTTGTCAGGACCACTTGTTAGATATAATAAAGAGAACGCAAGCTCAGCATGTACTCTCTTACTTTAAGGCCAGGTGGCCTCAGCGATAATCAACAGCTAGTCCAACTTTACTTCCCCGTTCCAGCACGATATCTCAGACGGTCAGCTGGAGAAAGGAAATTACACCGAGAAGTTTCTGAGCTTCAGCATGCGTGCGCACGCGCAAGACGTCACAAGATGACCCTGGCAGGAAAAAAAAAACAATGAAGTGTAAGAGCCCTACAGCCTAGCTAGCGACCGCACAGGAAGCAACCTGCTAAGTAGATCACTGTCTTCACAATCTTGAAATCTGGACAAAACCATCGTCATTATCAACACAAAGAGCCCTGTGAGTGACTATAGTTTTCATGCGACCTATGGTCACTCTGCATTAAAGCAGCAGCGGTCAGAACTATGCAGCAAATCGCTACTGCCCAGCAAGTTATTTGGCCGCTAAGGGGCTCACTGTGCCTAATATACGGCCTGTTGAAAGTGGAGTCCGACCTTTCTCCTTCGGAGTTTGTTACATTCCCTGTTAAACTAGGTACCCATTTCTTCTGAAAAGGTGGTGGGTAGGCAGGGTAAGTTGTTCAACCACAGGCTTCGAGCCGACGTCCTTCACGGTTGTTTCAACTAGAGGGCTAGCAAGAAAAGTGTAAGGGAAGCAAAGATCTTCGACAGCAGCTTATGTCGCTTGGGACGACTAGCGACTTGGATACGGGAGGGGGAAGTGGCCGAGAGGGGGAAAAGTAGGGGAATATGAGAATGAAAACTTGAAAAGAAACGGAAAGCAAACAAGAGAACAGGCATCTCTTTGATCTTTCGACTGCTACGAATTTTGCAGTTTGCTTTCCCCCCCCCCTCCCTTCGCTTGCCCTTTCCAAAGATGGCAGCTCTACAGGTGACGTCCGCTTCAGGGTCGTAGCCGCGAATAGATGGATAGGATTCGGCATATCAATACCAACAAGTCTCTCGCAGTTCCAATCCTGTTGTACGGATGCGAGTCGTGAAGTCTACTCGCCGATACGGAGAATTCAGGCATTCGATGCCAAGTGCCTGAGAAGGCTGTTCCCAATCTCCTACATGGAACGCGAAACCAATAACTTTGTACAGACCATGGTCGTCATCCTAGTAGGGTGCTAGAAACCCTTTTCTCGCATCTCTGAAGCGGTGCAAGCTTGTCTGGTTCGGCCACGTGACCCGTACGACACCCCAAGGCCGTCCTTCGGGATACATTGGAGGGGGCTGGAAGAACTGGACTGGTCAGGACCTGCTGACCACCGCTCAGGACAGGCCGAGGTGGTGAGCCTTGTCAACCTCTGCGGCCATCCAGTTGTTCCCCCTGACGGCCAGAACCAGCATAGCCGTTCCTAAACTGATACCAATTGTTTCCCCCTGACGACCAGTCCCAGAATAGCTGTTCCTTAACTGATACTAGTCAAAGGATGGATGAATTATGGATCTGCAAGATGGAAAAGGATGCGGGCGAGATAGAACGACATGATGGGAAGCACCCTGTCGTCTGACAGAGCTTTCGACATAAACCCGTAAAAGATCTGACCTTTGACCGCCTTCCACTCCGCTTAACAGCTTCCGCCCATAATCATCATGGCGGTTTTCGTCACTGCAGTCTGCACTTATACATAATAAACACCGCTTACTCTTCATTTGTACTTACTGTTGTTGCTGCTAAGACAAAAAAAAAACATTGCTATTACTATTTTCTTGTTTTCAACATAAAATGAATACGACAGAGTTTTTTTGCGACGTCGAAATGCAAACCGTTTCAACAGAAATCTTCAGCCTCCCATCAACCTACCCAACCACTCAAGAGTGCAGCACAAAACGGGAATTATTCAAATACGGCAGCCCCTTATACCCCCTCCCACAATCGCCGGGTAAGTTTCACAATTTGCAACTTCTATTTCCCTCCGCATCGCTTCTAGTTTGTTTGCGCTTTTACCACGGCACTGTCGATAGCTGCCATGTTTTATTACTTCCCACATCCTACAAGTCACGGTTTATCAACTTTGACCTGCAATCCACCCCTACCAACTCCTCTCACAAAAACAAATCCATCATCTTAGGCAAACGCATGCAACATTTGACCACACACACACAGCCTACTGTTGCGATCACAAAAACAACCCAATGAAAACGTATCTATCACATGCTGACCAATACCACATTTTAATAAAAATTAAAGTCTACAGACTATTTTAAAAGCTGCGTGACTGCAACATTTAACAACTTCAATGTTAATGCTGTAGAATAAAAAGAAAACTGGTAATGATAGTTCAGCAGTCCCCTTATTTCCAGACAAAGCAAACACAACGTTCAGTAAGCTTCTCGGGGAAGGTAAACAGCGAAACGCAATGAACCAGAACGATCGATACAATAACAAAACTACGAATATAATTGTCTTAGAAGTAAGCTTAGAAAGTAGTGCACCCATCGTTGAGTTACAGTGATGTTTTACTGCTGGATTTTAAAAAATACAGACACGTTGAACAGTTTACCTTCCGCAGCATGAAAATCACTAGTTAACGATAGTTGATGCCACAAAATGTTGCTGATACTCATTTCATCGTCTGGTCGTGGCAAGACGAATTAACGCAGCAAATGCGGCAATTAATGAGAATAGTTGATGCTGGTGATGTAAGTAATGTTTGGAGGTCTATAGTGCTTTTTGTCGGCAAGAGCGACAATTTTACACAGGTGGCGCCAGGATCTGAGTGCTTCAACAAGAAGTTTAGTGAAGGGGAAGAATTATACAAAAATGTCGCAGGTTCTAATGTGCTTCCAAAGCATAAGCTCACTAGTTCTAAAAAACTTCTAATGGGGACAATGTTTTCTAGCACTTCGGAATAAAGCGTTCACGAAGTGAAAGATGTCATTTCACATACATTACACAGGCAGCGCTAACATCTAAGCGATGTCAAAATCACTACGCAATCTCCATCAACGTGTGCAGGAGAGTGAGGAGTAGGACTTCTCTGGTTCGTTAAAAGAGGCTCAGAACTCACCTTGAACTCCTCTCGCAACGAGGGGGTGCTACTCACGGGGCTAATGTAACCCATTGGGAACGCGACAGGTGGCGTAAAGCACTCTTTCCCCATGAGCGTCCGGGGCGACAAGCGTAAGTGCAGGACGTTGAGTCCCTCCATCTGGCTCTGCCCCTGTGCTCCTGCAGCAGACCCGCTTTACTCCCTTCGACTCCTGCTTCGCGTCGAGCAGTATATTGGCAGTTCCGTGTGGTCAGAGAAAGACAGTGAAAGGAGGAAGAGGTGAAGAAGACGACATGTGAGAAATTCGAAATCCCGACTGTCAGGGAACATCCAAGGTTCCGGTGGTTTACCCCGGCGCCCGTGCGTGCCCCCTAGTGACAACGGTGCGCGCCCATGTGAGCGGTTCAGGTAGACAGCGCAAGACGACGACAGGTAACGTGACAGGCATCTGTCAACGTTCACTTTGTCCGAAAATTGTTTTATGATGATGCGCTGCCACCCCTTCCTGTACCTTTCAATAGGAACCCTTGCTGTGCGAGGACCGTGCTCTGTCCTTTCCGTGTCCTTGCCATGATTCTGTGGCTTGTGTTCCTTTGTGTTTCCCCATCGGGTCAGGTATGGGGCGCCAAGAGGGGAATTTTCTCAAATTTGCTATTTCTAGCTATACATTGCAATGTATAATTATAGAATGCAATGTATAGCTATACATTGCATTTTATACCTATAGATTGCATTTCATATTTACACAATTCATTCTATACTTATAGATTGCATTCTATAGCTATACATTGAAATGTATAATTATACATTGCAAGGTATAGCTAGAGAGAGAAAAACTCGGTAAAAACCAAAGTGTTTCATTTATATTATACTCAGAAGTTGCTATCCAATTCATTTTATATATACCTTTCAATTCTTTAGCTATAGAATGCATTCTAGCTATACATTCGAAATCTATATATTTATAGATTGCATTCTATAACTTCTGACTTGAAATGTATACGGAACGAGGCTGGCTCATTTGCATATGGGAAAAGAAGGTCAAAGACCAACCAATCAGTGCGCTCATACCAATGGCCGAGAGTCGTCTGCAACTTGGGATCGTAGAGACCAAAAAGTTTTGGTCGCAGAATGTGTTGTTTTGTTTTTGTTCAAATGTGTAATGAATCCAGTGACCGTCTGTTAACCTCCCTTTCTCCTTCTTTAATCCTATTACTTGTAAGTCTTGAAATGTGTGTACTTTTACCGGACAAAGGGAACGGCAGGGCGCAATATGAGACACTGGCCAACCCACTACCTGCAATAAATTCGGGATACCAGACCGCCGTGAGAAGCTGAGAGTGAGTTCTGAATGTCATGCGCACAAAATCTCCTTTCCTCTCGTATTCTGTTTGGAAGAAAATGCGGGTGGTCAGACGTTAAAAAAACAAAGGGGGTAGGGGTACTATTCTACTCGACCCTTAGACTTATGGTTTTCCTCTTGAACTGCATAGTTTTGTAGTTGCACAAGAACGAAGAAGGCCATTGCTACGAGCGCACTGATTGGTTGGTCTTTGACCTTCTTTTCCTATATGCAAATGAGCCAGCCTCGTTCCCTATACATTTCAAGTCAGAAGTTATAGAATGCAATCTATAAATATAGATTTCGAATGTATAGCTAGAATGCATTCTATAGCTAAGAATTGAAAGGTATATATAACATGAATTGGATAGCAACTTCTGAGTATAATATAAATGAAACACTTCGGTTTTTACCGAGTTTTTCTCTCTCTAGCTATACCTTGCAATGTATAATTATACATTTCAATGTATAGCTGTAGAAAATTTATTTTCTACTTGGGAGTGGGACAGCGTGAGAACCACCAACGGTCCACTGGTCAGGTTACCACTGCCACCGCCAAGGGATTGTCAAGGCGGGTGGCCGTAAAGCCTGACCAGCGATGCGCGGCCAGCAGACCAAGAAGCGGCCGTGGGAAAGTTTAGTGTCGGCCAGTCCCCTGAATCGGTCAGCAAAAACAAAAGGGGGGACGGAGACACACCACGTGGAGGCAGAACATCCGGGCCTCTGCGTGGGAAATAATGCTTCACTTTTCTGAACCACGAGCTGGGGGTAGGAGGTCCGTCTCGCCGAGACGTAAATGTGTATGTGTGATAGATATGATGTTTCTTTGTGCTGCGGAATTGCATTGACTTTGGTGAATTGTGTGTTTCACCATCGAACTGTTGGTAACTCTTGGACACTGTGTATAGTTGTGACTGTGGACTATCTTTGTGAAATCTATTAGCCGTCTGTGAGAAGGAAACTGTTAGCCGCCTGTGAGAGGAGGCTTGCGCATCACTGGTCATGAAGCAGTGACTTCAAGGGAGCTAAGTCCATCATAATCTTTTGATTTATCAGTAGAACTAGAGTAGTATTGTTATATATGATTTGCTTTACCTGATGCTCTTTTGCTTAATTGTATTCTTATTATTTTATATCCATTGATCTACTTTGATTGACTATGCGAATGCGTGTCTGTATGTTTTGTAACGGAGGTGCCGCGTGTGAGTAGTTATCCATTGGGCCACAGGCCACACGCGAAAGAAATTCTTTACAATAGCTAAACATTGCATTTTATACTTATAGAATGCAATGTATAGCTATAGAATGCAATTTATAAGTATAGAATGAATTGTATAAATATAAAATGCAATCTATAGGTATAAAATGCAATGTATAGCTATACATTGCATTCTATAATTATACATTGCAATGTATAGCTAGAAATAGCAAATTTGAGAAAATTCCCCTCTTGGCGCCCCATAGTCAGGCTGGGGTTCATGTCGGCATGGCCAGTGAGAGGAAGTTGTAATCTGAGACCCTTCAGTCTCACAATTAATTTCCATGAACGAGGCCCTTTGTATCTTATCTTCATCTTTCATATATAAAACCGGAAACGTGACAGCCAACCTGGTAAATTTAAATGTTTTCTAGCTGAATAAATCTAAATAAAGAAAGGCAGAGAGCTAGAGGAAAGTGAAAGAAAGAAAAGGGTTTTCTCCCCTCGCATGCATATTCACATGGTACCTGGAACATGTTTGTCAACAACACCATTAAAAATCTCAACCGATACCAAAACAAAATGTCTCCCTACTTCACCTGACGGAAAACGTGACATGCCTTCATTTCCTTTTTTGTCCGTCATTTTTTTTTCAAACACTGGAGTACAAACCACCTCTGCTCAAGGATACTACTGTGTTGTTAACAGCATGCATTGTTAATAGCATGCAACCAATTCATTAATGCACGCGCCGCCGACAGCGCAGGGCCAACTCAACAGAACTCAAACTATCAAAAAACAAAATTTATCAGCTGGACACATCCAGTTTTTTAAAGCTTATTGTCCATGCAATGTCAAAACATCAGGAAATTCTGCTCGTGCAAGGAAATGGATCTCTCCCGGGTTCCGAGTCTCAGAGCAGAGGCGACGCTAGGGGGTGGCAAGCAGGGTGACCGCCCAGACCCCGCGCCTGATGGGGGCCCCGCGCTAACAAGTGCACCGTCGGGATGGGACAGTCCGTAATTTGCTTGAAATTCTAAAAGTTTGTGTCCTTTTCCTTTTCTGCAGAGTAAATTCGTTTGCGCGTTACTGTGTGACCCAGTTGTGCTACCATTTTGCCCTCAGAAAGCTGTCAAAGCTGGCATCCTAATCCTTTGTATTGAAGACATGCGGTGACGAAATGGCTTTCAAGGGCAGGATCGTGCCTCCATAGAAACCAGTGTTCATTATTCATTACTCGCAAGACATCCAGCACTTTTTACTGCCCTGCTACGTATGTTGTGTAGGCTTCCTAAAACCCCGCAATTCTTTTTGCCCAAAACCCCCCATCCCCCTAACGCCAGCTCTGATCGGAGGATATAAGACAGTGACAGCTTAAAAACGAAATTGACTTCACTAACTTTCTCAGTCACCTTGTTAATGGCTGCAAAGTGCACCATAGCCTAGAAGGCCAAAGGAAGGTCAACTTTAAGTGGTTCACCACGCGAAGAGCACGGCAGAGTGGAAGGTGGAAACCAAATTTTCCTAAGCCTTTCACTTCCCCTGAAAAATCATGTACCGTTTTCTTGGGGTGCATAAGAAATTTTCCCACCAACGGCCCAATATGAGCCTCGAATTCTCCGCTCTGTAGTCGAGTGCACGAAGTAGGGCTATAGCAATGGAAGAAAGGTACATTCGTAACCCCGAGTTAGCTTTGCTTCCGCTCAGTACCTACAACCGTAGCAAGTCACCGCACACACGATGAAGAATCTGCTTTCAATGAGTATTGCATTTGAACTCAGTTTTTCTTTCGTCTTGATAACCAGACTTTACAACGCACGAATATAATGCCCACGAAGCCGTATACCAGCATTTTATGTCAGAAAAGTAATCCTCTAGGCGCACATCAAGCGAGCGAATACTGTCCTTCATAATTGATCAAATTACTTACCTTTAATGAACTCAGCCACCTACAAAGTTGTTCCCCATTTCCCGCGAAATAAACCTCTTTACAGGATTCCTACCCCTACCCCGTTTTCGGCTACTCTGTGGTAGCTTAACCTCGGCTTTGTGATTACAGCCCCAAATGACGGCTGGGAATTTGAAACTGTGTTGGTATTTTACGCTAAGCCAGAAACTGAGTCTATATCACCGCAAAGCAGCCAGCCCTGTAAACAAATGCCACATGCAGAGAAAGAGCAGTGTGCTCGAGACGAGATCTGAACCCAGAACAGCCAATCCTCACTGTATTGATGACAGGCGCTATCGGACCGTCCAGAAAATGTACAAGTGATCTGAAGCGTCACACAAGAACGGCAACCCTGCCAACGTGACTTAAGCTTTGACAAGGGCGGAGATAGTCGTCTCTTCCCTCCCCCCCCCTCTCTCTCAATCGCTCGCTTCCCCCGAGATTTCCTAGATGTTGTAAATATAGAGTACAGTCTCTTCCAGAGGCCACTCAGCTTCTTCTTTTGCAGATTTGTCATCTTGTCATCGGCAAGTCCTCCGGGATTACTCAACCGGCTAAACTGTCTGGTGTGAAGTTCTTAAGCTAGAAGCGCGCCAGACTAAAACAAACACAATATACTGTTCAAGAAATGTGGAGACTTCTCTGCAAACAAAAACACTGATTTTATACAAGCGAAATAAACACCCCATAGGAACCTTATGCACATGTTTGGGTGTGATATTTGCTACAAAACTTACCTTGACTTAGATACTTCAAAGTATCTGTAATAAAACTAGAATCTGGGCTGAAATTGTGAAAACTTTGTGGAAACTTCACTTTTGGCCTGTATTTTCGAAGTTATCGAAGCAGAACCCCGTTTTCACACTGCAGAGTCTAGGAAAAGCAAACCACAAGAAAATAAAGTGCCCATACTTAAACTATAGCCTTTAAATCAATCTCAGAATTCGTTAAACAACCCGTGAAAAGATTGGGCGACCTCCCACATGTCTGTGCAGTTGTGAAATGTTTCAGGCACTGGGCAAGACTAACACGATTAATACGAGCAGCAAGATGTGCCGCCAAGCATATGAAATGCTTACACCCGAAGAGGATCAAGACCTATCCAGCTGGCTTTCTGGGAAACCAAACGTTCAGTGTCAAAAAAGTCTGGGGATTTTGCGAGTTAATCAGAGCTTAGGTGATGAAGAGCTTTTCACTGCAAAGTATCTCAGTGTCTCATAGCAGTAAGCGCGCAAGAAAGCCATGGTGATCGCGAACGATAAATACTAATGGCTGCAGTATTCACAGAGCGAGGGTAAGTCATTCTACCGGGCAAATTATGAGCAAGAGTATTATCTCTGTTTAAGCGGTGTCCAGACCACGGATGGTGCTTCTTTACCCCTGAAACTGTAGTTATAAATCAGTGTCAAAGATGTCCTGGGGTAAAGTAGGATAAAGCAACTGGACAGTGCATCGTAAATACGAAGATATTTTTTTCTTTGATTTCCTCATCTTGTAACCAATGTAACGCCTTACCATTGCTTCATGAATACGGTCCTTGGTAGTGCTCTCGACTGCCGGGATAAAGGTCAATGGTTTTCGAGGCCTGCTACGGCCTGTGGCTTCAAATCCCCCCACTGTCAAGTCAGCAGCTGCTTAGTAGAAATGGGTACCTGATTTATCAAGAGAGGTAAACTGGGCGGAAAAAGAAAGCTCTGCCCCTGCCTTGCACATGCCAAGCCTTAGACACCGTGAACCACTCACGTTCACTGTCTCTACTCTTCACGGTTTTGAATCTGACCTTTAAATCTTAACTCCAAAAACAAAATTATCTTTACTATATTTCAACTCAAAGATTTAGGAAATGTTTACTCAAATTCCGAGTACTGTAAAGTCGGTTGGTATACTGTGCACAGAGAGCATGACGCGGTATGCGATGTGTAGCGGGCGATGTCGGTGAACAAAACTTCCTGTTAGCGTACAAGGCGTACGATATCTGGCACACACACATACACTCAAAGACACACAAATAATCCAGAACGGAAAGAGTCCATCTTTTAAGAGGATGCACGAGAAATGCCTCTTTAGTTAGCCAGCTTTATCTGACGAGTGATGTTTTGACAGTGATTTACTTGCTGGTATAAAGTTCCTTGTTTCATTATCGCATGCTTGCAGCACAGCTTCACAAATTTTATTTTGGAGCGAATGCGTCGTGACTTTATTTGACAAGATGACGGACGGGGATATGCCCTTTCACACACACGCACACACACAAAAACACAGACATATTATTATTAACAGTAACCACTGGGCTGGAGGTGTGTGACACTATTACGGCAAGAATGCACTCACGTGTTTTGTGCCAGAGGACAGCCTCCTGCTTCAGACAGCGACCTATTAATTTTGTTTCGCAGTTTCACTTTCCATTGTGCTACCTTGAGAAAACCCACTTCCGCGGTTAGCGAAGCAGAAGCTGCAGCCGCTGTCGGTGTATCTAAGTACACAAATAATTTATGAGACGGGAATTCTATGCGAGAACAAACATTTTTCTTCAATTAGAAAGTGCTATTCTATCTGATCGGACAAAAACACAGAAACGACAGGCCTAGACATTAATTTTTGTTAAACTCTTTCCAAGGAGAATGTTCTTATCTATTTAATAATTTATTATTTATTTGCACTCCTTCTCCAGGTAATACAATAAGGTTATTCAAAATTTACAGTCACCTTCACCTTTTCCCCCATGTTTTCCTTGTGTGAGGAGGGTGAAACGCTGAGGTGGGGGTGGGGGTGGGATGTGAATGACTTCGTCTGTAATATCTGCCCAATCTTCTGACCTTCATTCATCTGGCGGGTTCCTGTGACAAACTTCTATCGCCTGGAGGAACGAGGGAGTGCGGGGCGCATCTACGTTGCGAGATCTTTTAAAACCCAGAAAATGGGCAGTTGCCTTTTGAAAAAAAAAAAAAACGAGTTCCGTTTGCCACAGCAACCTTATTCCTAGTCCACAACCACTCACATCTCGAAATCTGTTCTCCTCTCATTCGCATCCACCCCCGAAACAAAACTGTGAACAAAGTTGTCAACGTGTGATGATATTCATACAACAGTTTACTACTGACACAAAAGGGGGCATGAAAAGTAACCTTTATCTGCGACCTACCCTCCAGCGCACTTAGCTACAAGACTTGCCAACCTCTTTACCCCAAATCTACGTGGAGGTAACGTACCGTCTCGAGCTCTGTGGCCTTGACCTCGCTGGCCTTATTCCAGGCGTCGTCCTCAGCCGCGACATCGGGAATTCAGACGGTGAGGCATGTGACGGCCTGGTTTCACCCAGTCACCTGCCCCACGCATTTTTCTCAGCGAGCCGACAGCCATACGCTGTTGCCGCGTGATCCTGGCGGGGTGGGGGATGTTGGTGGGTAGCGACAGTTTATATTCCTTCATATTTCTGGCAATGTTCACTGTGCATGTGTGTGTATGTGTCTGCCTGCTCGTGATGTCCGTTTCGGTCATACGCCATCATTATCTGCTGCCCCTTGTGTCTTGCAAAGTGCACTGAGCTTGCCTCCAAGTGGGGAAATGCGTTAGATAAATCAATTATTATTATTTCAACTTCGTTAACTGTAGTTCCAGCTGCCTCCTCCGTCACCATCGCCATCACCCCGTATCCTATTGATGCCGAGGACGCCCAAATCGAATAGTCCAGCCTAAGTAATACTCATTTAGTTACTCCCTAAATATCCTTTTTTTTAAAACATCTATACAATTTTTACCTTTTGGATCGTTCTCTACCAGTTTTGTCTAACTATGCTGCATCTAGACCGAAAACTCGTGGTAAATGGCTACTGTGGGCACATGGTCTTACAGCTCTTTTAAACAAAGAACAAACTTTTCGAATTTTAACTGTCAGCGGAAATTCAGTCTCAACCCCCTTGTCGAAAATGTCACGGCTAGTTAATCTCTCCAAATCACTGAGATCCAAATATGTGAGATAAGTCCTAAAACCTTCAATCGTGTTCCCTATAGTGTCTCAAGGGAAACTCATCTCTTTTTATCTCTGCAAGATAAAGTCAGACCAGTTGATCAAGGTGGCGACGAACCGTCGAGCCTGAGGACGACAAAGCAGACTGATACTTTGCAAAGACCGAGGAGGGACTCCAAAGAAAATCAGTTAGAGGAGGCGCTTACTATCAGCTTGCTCTGGGTAATTAACTAGCGAAGGCGACGAGATGAAAAGGTGGATGATGTTGCTGGCTACACAGGAGTTGTTCTCTTCTGCAGCTAAATATAGCACGACCTCCGGTTCTTTCTCCCCCTTTTCATCACTTCCACCCCATGAAATCTCTGTTTCTCGCCGTTTTGTCGAATTCAAAGTTCGCGCGAGTCCCCTCAAGACTTTGTTCCTGGAAAGGTTATAATGCGCAGAAACCTTGCATAAAACTAACAAAATACTGACATGACACACCCCCACCATACATACATACATAAAAGAGTGTGTTAGAAGGAGGGTGAAGTAGAAATTCCGCTTTGGACTTTCAAGCAGCAAGATGGCTGCAAGCTATTGACAGAAAGCACGATGGAAACGAGGTGTGACAAGCTCTCATTTCCTCCTCCCGCTCCTCTGGGACAGCCAGGAGCGGGTCAGTCTGTGACCTACATCATGTCCTCGACTCGACGCACAGACACAGATTAAGATTTCGATATACCCTGGGGAAGTTCAAACTCTGAACATGTAAGGGTCTCAGTTACCCAGAGCTGTCTCAATAATTTGGCATTCATTCCAATACCAACCGCTGCTCCTCAAATATCGGTTTTATTTTTGTGTGCTGGAGCATGGGTGGGCGGGCTGATGGAAAAGAACCACCAACAGAAGACATCCGCAATGTGATATTATCATTCCTATTAAAAAAAAAAAAAAATTCGTGATTCGAAATGATGTAGCGTGTTCTGTAAGATTGTTCAGAAGTATGGCAGTAAAACAAGTACACCGTTTTATTATTTCTATGATTATTATTATCATTGTCCTCATCATTATTATCATCATTATTATTGCGAACTTTCCCTTTAAGGTGAGTTCAACAAGAAGACAACGGAGCAATCAAAAGGGATCCAACCACATGGGCGGGCTGGTTGGTTGGTTGGTTGTGTTTTACGCCGTGGCGACAGCTAAGGCTAAATCACGGCGAGAGAAAGTAATCATACATTAAAATGTTTAGGAAAAAAATCCCAGGTGATATAATAATTAACCTGTGTGGTATTTTCGCTTTTTGGAGATTTCGCATTACGTGCTTGTGGCGATCAGTGTTTCTGACTGGTGTAAGTTACGTGGACTGAGATGCTTGTGTGGTTTGAGACGCTTGTTTTGTTTGTGATGCTTGTGTGGTTTGTGATGACTGGGTGCGTGTGATGAGATTGTGTGCGTACGTGAGTGTGTGAGTAGACTGTTTTCTTTAAAACTCAACAAATCTTTTCAGCGTCTCCACAGCGAGGTTGTACTGATCCAGCGAGTTTCCTGTCCCTGGTGTCTATTCTGCACGTCTGACTGCGTTTACCGTAAATGGTGCAGACAAGAGCTCAGGCAACGAATGGACTTTCTTAGGTACAGTGAAACCCAACTTACCCCCGCGGGACTTCCGCGTTCAATTATTTAACGTAATAACACGATGGGTGCCACAGGGTGGTGAGGGCCAGACTCTGCATCGCCAGAGTTTCCCTGCCCCTCAGGGGCTATTGTTATAAACCAGAGGTAAAGCTAGGTACCTCGAATGGTAGCAGACGACCAGGCGCAAAGCCACTTTCTCATCGCACAGGCGTACACTCCGGAAGTCGGAAGATACCTCTACGATCTCCATCCGGTCCTCAAGTACGGTCACTAGGCAGCAATTGGAATTGTGTCGACAAACTGACGACCCACTAGAGAATTAATGATATTTAAGATCTCCGAATCAGCAACAGACGATGATTTTATTGATGCAAAACAGAATTTAGACTACACATGACAGACTTTTATGCAATCATTAACAAGAAAGAAAGAAAGAAAAGCTGCCAGCAGGATGTGCTCTCGCCTGTAATTCTGAGTACACAGACTGCAGGCCTTGATGAGCTATTTACCCATGTCTCTCTTTAAGGAGTACAATGAGATCTTACGAATTTAAAGGGTTGTTCCCTTTTGTTACATAAATACAACATGAATGGAGCCCGGTTAGGTAAGAAGTTTGGACAGTGGTTGGAATGATCAGTAAACACCGACGACATAAAGAATAATCAATACACAAACAAGGATTTCTGAGACTATGTGTACCAAGAATATCGTCAGCTTTTGCACACCTTCAGCAAGTCTCGCCATTTTCTACCAAGACCGTTCGTCTCTCTCGATTTCAAAAAAGGGGTGGGTGTTGGAGGGTGAAAAATGGGGTGGAGAAGAGTTCGAAGTCAGAACGAGGTTATTCATTCCTCTGCCTGCCGTGGTTCACTTTGAAGAACGTTTGCATACCACTGCACATAATGGTGGAATCAACGCGACAACCTTCGTCTTTCACTGGGGCTGATGAGTCATACTCATCTGCTATGCTGCCATTCACCTCGGCTCTTGGACATAAGAGGACTGGATTCCTGATTCACGGGTACGCGAGGGGAGGTAAGGGAGGGGGCGGTAATAAAAGACAAACCTGTCAGCAGGAAACGAGAACACACACACACACACACAGTGTCGAGATCGCAGAACGTTGATTGTCACGACAGTATCCAGGGCGTATAAGCGAGTAGTGTCTGATTTTAAACGGACCAGCGTTGCTAATGTCTGTCACTTGCTTATGTTCCGCACAGATGTCCTGTTAAACCTTGGGATCTTTGATAAAACACAAACTGAACTGTCTTCTTGAGCAATGCTAAATCAAATTCCGCTTCTGGTCCATGATAATTGCTTTGATAAACTTTACATAAATAGAAATACATGCTCCTTGATGAAAAACAAAAATCCCTCCATAGCATACATGCAGCCGTCACAGACAAACCTCTCATTTTGACTAAAAGTTTGCATACAACGCTCTTTCTTTTTCTCTTCCTCTCTCTCTCTCTCTCAGAGCAGACGATGCTCTTCCAATGTATTACACAACTCAATCGCGCAACATTATTAACACTTTCGAGTCGCAGAATCGGCCCCTGTCGCTGCTCGACACCCCACCCCACCCCCCACACTTCCTTACCGTGTACGCTTTATGACAGTTGGTCACGCAGTGGCTTATAGGCCTGTCACCCCGACAATGAGAATTGGATGTCGCGAGTTCGTATCTCGGGATCTCGAGACATACCTCTCCTAGGATGTGACATCTGTTTACAGGCTTGACTGTCGGCGATTTTCTCCGGGTACACCGGTTTCTTTCCCCTCTCTTTGCGTGTGTGGTGCTCACGACATGCGTATGTGGAGCCCTTTGAGCCCGATTACTATATATATATAATCATTAACACACCAAATTGCTGCACTGGGAGACGCGGCCCGTGACACCCACCCACAGTACAATTAGAGGCTATGGCCTACAACATCGCGTACTTCAGCTCAAGACATTTTGCTTAACTGCATGACATTTTGACAAGTATGTAAAACCTTCCTTCTATACGTTTTCAAGTACGAACTCAAGCTGCAAGCCTGGCGTCAATCAGTCCTACTTTACTCTTCACAATTCATTTTGAACAACAAAGTCCCAGCGTGCCTAAGGAAGGCCCCCACCCACCACCATCACCACAAGAAAGTCGGTGTGCGGTGCAGCATACTTATATTACAACCCCGCGCCACTAGCCGAGGTGGTGGGTGCATGCAAGTTTGTATGACACAAACATAACTTATAACCTCTTAATAGTGTTTTTTCATCGCAGGTAATGTTACCTAGATTTCGTAAAGAACCAGTCCACTAAGTATCGCTGCAATTTATCTGATAGGAAAATTTATCAATTAATTTTTTTTTAACCAACGTTCAACTTTGATGTGGGGATAGTGATAGTCACAATCGTGAATGGAAAGGAAATAAAAGTCTGGAGAATGCGAATAAAGCTGTCCTTGGCAGAAAATAAACTGTATCCTGACTTGCAGACAGTTTTGTTCACGATGCCACTGTGAAAGATTCTTGATGTCATCAGACGTCAGTTTGGTAACCCAACTGTCTAAAATGTGAGATTAACTTGCCGATCGAGGCTTTTTTTTAAGCCTACCAAACACCTATTGCCTAAACTTAGTAGAAATATACAAAAATTACCAAAAAGGTTATTTCATTTTACCATTTCATGACTACAGTTAGATGTTCAACTCCAAAGTCCGCTTCCAAGATGGCGTCTCATGTTGTAGCGTCTACAAGCTGACTCGGTAATCAAACACTGTTAGACATGCCGCCATATTTGTGGTCAAGATTTATACGTGTTCTCGCTTTGTTCTCTTCCTGTTTTGATCACCCTCTCAAATTCCCAGGAACTCTAATGGCCGGAAAGAAGATACGCATGAGCACGTGCTCCAACCCAGCTAATGATACACTTGAGCCAAACGATCACTAACCATTTCGAAGCAGACGAGGTCAGACCATGAACCTGTATTACACGTCCGTGATCACGCTCCCTGCTAGCGTGATGGAGGGAGGGTGGAGGGGGTTACTGCACGTGACTGATATCATCCGCTCTCTTGTGATCGGTCAGCTGGTGTGTTTGCAGGGATGGGGGACAACGGGTTGATGGCCTGTTGCTGATTCAAAATAATCAGCGGTAAGGGGTTGTCGTTTGTTTCGAAGAAAACTCAAAAGTCGTCACCTTCGCTGACCCGAGCGCCGTTCAATGGTGTTTGTCTTCCGCCTTCTACAGCATTTTTTTTCTTCTTCTTCTTCTGATTTTCATTCACTGCTGATCCCGCCAGTGTGGTGTCGTGGTGCATATAACTGCTCCCCACGCCTCCCAGTTTCGCTTCAAACTGCTGTGAAAGAAACTCTACCCACCCCCCTCCAGCACCACACACACACACACAGCTGCGTTCACATGCACGAGCACGAGTGGGAGTGTGTGTATGTGTGTACAGATAGTAAGGATCACCTTATCTACCGCCTGATGAGAAGGGACGGCTGGAGGTCTGAAAAGGGAACAAAGTAGACGACGAGAGGGGGGGGGAGTATGTGGCTGGAGGGTGGTAAGGGGAAGTAGTCTCGACGAAGACTACTTGTTACTGCAAGTCGTGCACTCCTCGACAGCAGCCTCTTGCACGACACAGCGCGATGGTCAAAGATAACCGTTCGCATGATCCATTAACTACATTAAGTGGATATTACGTGACGTGATTTGAAAGGTCGTTACCTTATGAGACTGCACTAGGATCGCAGCACTTCTTGCGACGAACATGAAAATCGAGAAAGGTGTGTGTGTGCGTGTGTATGTTTTCCTTTTGAAGGTATGCCTCAAAATCCATTACAAATCGAGGTAAGGCTCATCAAAGGCGGCGACTTCATTTAAGTCTGCTGCTCAAATCCGGTGTCCCGTTACCAACGCCGTAGTCTCGGCTCTTTCAAGTCTAGTAAAACCAAACTACAACCTATATACTGGAACCCCAGAGAGAAGGGGGACAAAACTATAAATTACCGTAGTCTTTCAAACTACAACTCACATTCACTGTCATCCAAAATTTAGAGCAGCTTTCTGAACTGTCCTCTTTTCAACCCCACCTTTCCTAAGTTTTATCACCAGAGTGATGTGAAAATGTGACAAGCCGCCACAAAAGGTGGGGCGCGCTTCTCGTTACTGGTTGGCTCGATAACCACGTCTCATCTCAAGCGGGTTTAATTTACTTGGACCGACATTCCCAAGCTTTGGCGACTGGACACTGAGGACTACTTCCGCCACTCGAGATCGTGCGACCCGAGCGCTGATTTTGCCGTTTCACACCGCGCGATTCGCCTTCCCCTCCTTTATATTTCGACATTCTGAAAATTGGCTAGCTGGCAGTATGATGTCCCATTTGCCATGGTGGTCCAAGATGCTTGGGAATAGGAGACATCCAAAACACATCAGCGGCACAATAAACTAAACCTCTTCAGCTTTAATAATATGGCGAGCATTTTTATTGTTGGAAACACAATCCCTTAGTGGCAGCTAACTGCGCTGTATTTTCTGATGATGTCAAGGGCATTTCATCTTTAAGTCTATGATAACGTTCGGCTAAAAACCAACTGTGTGTATTACTCCTTTACTCAAGCGGTGACACCCTCCTGATCTGGTAGCCTTTTAGTGGATATTACAAGACCGACAACCTCTGACTAGCTATTAGGGTTATTACAATTACACTTCTTACAGGAACACCAAAAAGCTTAAGGGAGTCTTAAAGTATTCTTTTTTGCAAAGTAATGATTTATTTTGTTTTTAAACTTGCTGTGCTTTGTGGAAACTTAACTTGGCAATGTTAGAGGCCTGGTTATTTCTTTTTCTTATTTAATGATGAATGCTTAGTTCATCTAATTTCCAAAAATGATAATCTGTTATTCAGCAATTTATATTTCCAATCTTAATCCCCTTAGCTTCTATAGCATAAGTTTCACACTATGTTGAGAACACAGGTTTAAAAAACAAAAAGAAAAGGCTTTCCTTAAAATGATGGGAAAATGTCCTGTAAGAACAAATCTGTACAACTGAATCCTTGGAACAGTGGTGTCCTTCTCTCTGGACCAGACCTCCCCCAAACCTTACCATCTTTTAGAGTAACGTAGACAAACAACAAACGAGGAAGTCTCTATGGTACTTGGCCATTTATGGTGAGCGGAAGTAAAAGCACACATTCCACTTCACAAGAGAATGTAAGTGGGCCACTGATCTCTTCTAAATCTTTTAAAGCTGGTCAACTATGTTTATCATGCCCTTAGCATATTTGTTCTAAGCAGGCCATAGCACAACTTTTTGACCCCATGTAAAATGTATGGAAATCAAACATTACCTACTGGGAAAATACTTATGGGAAAGTACAATCCCATTTACATTTTTAAATGGAAGATATGTAATTATTAAAAGTTATTGAAAAGAGTCACAAAAGCATCTGCATTGTTTTTGCTACTCATGACAAAACATATTTAACAACTTATGAATCCACTGACTGCACTTATTAAATGAGACAGAAATTTTAACTTACAACAATGATGACTCAAACTGGGTTGAAATTAAGTAAACAAATATTTTGCAATTTTCAAATAGCGACTTCTCTAACAGTTTCTAAATTGCTGTATAAAGCAATAAATGAACAAGTTTAAGTGATAAACCTTTCTAGTGCAATACACAAACTTATTACAGAGAGGAACAAAAACTGAGGGAGACAAACCTAAAAAGAAAGCTAAATGGGTAAGCCTTTCCTAAATCATTTTACCGACATCCATATTCTTTCCCATGGATCTGTCTTTTGGCTGGCTTCCAAGCTTCCAGTCACCAGAATGCACCAAGACTGAAAGTATCTGCTTGTTTACATAGGTTTAGGAAGGAATGCTGTGTCAACAATAAAGCCAACCTTGCCCCCACATTGTGACACCATGTTTACAGAAAGTATTCACAAGAGTTTACAGGTGTTAAACATGAGACAACTGTAACAATATATCTTGTTCAACCTTTGCATGGTGAACTAATGAAGCATTCTGTGTCCCAACTTGTCAGAAATCAATACAAATGCTTCAGGGATAAGCTGTTACCTTCCCCACTCAGTCACAGCTGCTTCAGTATATCAGAGCTTTGTATTCTGTGACTGTTTTATTTTTTTGTAACCACTGATCTGAAATTAATATATGACATTATTAAAGCTCCACTTCACTAACTTGGGGCTGTTGCTAAGGGTAAAGATACTTCAGTGTCTGAGTCCTATTACCTGTTTTTTAACTACTTATGTAACTAATATTTGAGAAATTAAGACAGCTGTGACTAATTCATTTGGGGGGTGTGGCTGAAGACTAAATCAGGGACTGTAGGAAAACATGTTTCAATGGCTGAAGTTATGGACCACAAGAAATGTAGGGACCTCTAAATGGAAACAGCCACATCTCTAAGACATCATATACACTACAGGTCTACATCTTATGCTAAGCCATAAGAATGACCAGGGAATTCAACTGGGCAGGAGCCTTGAATCTTAAGTATAAGGCAATTTGGGGTGAGGGAGGCAGCCAGATACCTCTAGTCCATAGCTACAACCCCTGAAGTCTCTATGCAGATGCTTCTATGTGTACATCATCAGATTAAAGATATCTTAATCTTTCACTCTAAAGGTACTGGGATTATATGGGCATAAAATCTACATGATATAAGCAACCTTCTTGGCCTTAAAAATGGCAATACATAATTAAAACCCAACTAGATTTCAAAATCCTACATTAACATTGCATGAATTACCTTAGTAGTGATTGGTCCCTTTACCTGAAGACAATATTTCACAAACGGAAACAAAAGCTATGGAAAGCTGATACAAAAGTTATTTAATATTCCATTTTACCCAGCCATTCCTTTTCTGTTCATGTAACTCCATTATATGTAGCTCCAGTAAACTCATCTTTAAGGTAACAACATATTCGCTAGTTACGAGAAATGCTACTTAAACCTGCTAAGAATCGAACGAATGAAACGCAGTACATCAAAAGTATCCGCTTTCTGGCCAAAACACGAAACCCTAAAAACACCCGATAAACACGTAAAATAATGGAAAAGACCACATAAACTGTTATCTATCTCACTTGGCATACCAAGTAAACATGTCATGTTTACAAGTTTCCTTTGACTGCATTTCAATTCGTAATCATAATTGTATCTCCAGCGCGCGTCCACAAACTGCTACGTGCACTTTTAATGGCTTTTGACACAAAATTGTCTCAGATCAGTTCCATTTTATAAAAGTCTAAATAGTTTCCTACTTGTTGTGTCGTTCCCATAACAAATAAAATAACACTCAATTAAAGCCTCAAATAATCACACACGAGAGTTCTTAACTAAGAAAGCATGCTGGGGATAAGAGTACGGCGGGGTCAACAGAACATCACAAAAGAAACTCGATCAGTTTCGATACAGAAATATTTTCTCACCAGCTCCGATCTCCACCACGACGAGAACTTGGCATACACTCTCTGTAAAGGCTGTGATGTCTTGGGGTGTCTCCATGGAATAGAAACGAACAGATTACTCGAGCAGTATCGCTCCCTGCCACTGTGATCGACGCCGCTCTGTAGTCTCCACGTTTCATCAAAGGTGAAGGTTGTTAACCTACCCGCCGTTTTCAGCCCCTCTAACGTTTAATACCCCTTAATATTTCACACCCTTTCAAAAGTACAAAATAATATTTGAAAGATGGAAAGCCAATGCTGTGAGCAATTTCGCCCCAGTGTTTTCGCCAGACTGAAGCCTTATGCATGTTATAACAACGTAACATTTATTATATTACGTCGATTCTGAAACTAAGCAGCTGTAAACATGCTTGTCAGGTTAGATGTGAACCGATGAACAGACAATCCCTGCTGACAGTGTTAATTAACCCAACGTCTGTGCTATCAGAATGGTCCTTTAATGGTCATTCCTGCTGCATTATATTTTTTATATATTCTTACTCGAAGAGCTGTACACACTTAACGTTTCAGTCCTTGAACTAATAAAAAGAATGACTTTTTTGGAGGTGGCCATATAATTAATGTGAGGTGTAAAAGTGAACCAAGAGCTTTCATGTGTGTTTCTTTTGTTTCATTCTAGTCATGGTAAAGAGAAACAACACAAAATCCCCCCTCAACTATGATATTTTTCGCGTAGCAGTGGCGTAGGAACCGGGGAAAATAATGGGCTTGCCCCCCCCCCCCAAAGCCAAGCATCTTCCTACGCCAGTAGTATTATAAGTAATTGGTTAATATAATTTATCTTTGCATTTAATTCACGTGACTGGCTTTCAAAACCGTAAAATATCTTGCCACTGTAACTACCTTTTTCCGTAGGGAATAATGTAACAGGGGAAGCAAAACAAAGGATCACCGCGTCATAGATCGTGATTTAATTTGTCGTCTGTCACCGGCATAGTCCCTTTATAATTTGAATCGCCTGGTTAAGTATTCTACAGTATATGAATTGTGGTTGTCTTTTGCAACTTTACTCTAACTGCCGCCTATTAACATATTCGTATTAAATCTCGGTTTCAATGTTCAGAAATGGAAGAAGCTCGCCATGGAGCCTCGTCCCGTTTCAAACAGTTTATTATCATGTGACTGGGAGTTACGACGCTTTTATTGTGAACCACTTAAATTAGAACCAGAGACTTGATTTCATGTAAGAATCCTCGTATTCTGTGTGATGGAGTGACGTTAATTATTACTGATAAGAGTTTGTTCCTGGTAAGTCCCGTATCTGAAATCATTTAATGATTCGCTCGACAGTACGCTCGGACAAAGTAAAACTTTGAGATTATCAAAACTATATCTCACATAAGGAAGAATTCAAGGACTAGAATTCTCCGTCATACATTTGTAACTCAATGTTCATGACTATTCTCATGACAAAGGCGAATAATCAAATGCGAAACTTTAATTAGGCAAACATACATTTGCCTGCCCGTCTGTCAACTCGCTCAGTCACCCTTTGTTGTCTTTCTGTTGTACCAAGACTACCAATACAAAATATAGAACATTAAAACATCAAAGGAAATATAAGTATACGATTTCAAAGATAAAGTAAAATTAAATGTTTAGGTCAGTTATATTCATTTATGTTCATTATTATAATTCAGTGGTCAAGATTTGTGGTTTTTTATCATTATAGTGATTATATGGATCTTAAAAACCATTTAATGATTTAAAATATCTGTACCAACTCATTTCAGCATTATTGTTCGCTTAGCGAATAAAAACAACAGTGCAGTTTCAACAGAAACTTATTTCATGAGAACATTATTTACAGAGAGTTATGTATATGTATACCACATTACCATTTGGAGCTTGAAAACAAATTAAATATCAAGAGTTTTGTGAAAGATTGCATTTTTTGCCTGAACCCAGTAGATTATATGTCTTTAAAACATATACATGCAATACATGTAGTGAAACAGAAAACTTCCAAGGTTTTTTAAAAATGAAGACATTTAAATTTGTTCTCAAAAGCACAAGTAGAAATGGGAATTGAATAACAGCTATTAAATTTCTCACAATGGCTCTGTTTCATTTTACGCTCTTACATTCATACACTCATGCATGCACATGCACACACAAAATCACAGAATCAGTTCAACAGGTGCAGCTGGTTCACTGTACAAAGATGCTTTGCTACATTTGTATTGAACACCTTCAGGCAGTCAATGTGGCATTCTACTGCTAATATCTTTGCTCAAGTGCGAAAAAAATGATAAAATTAATAAACAGCTAAACACAATTTAGAACATTGGCATGCCAGGTTACTGGTCTAGTGAGTGGGGAAATGCGTGGTTTCCCGCTGGACATACGAGAAAGGAGGATTGGCACAGAGCAAGAGAAGCAGTTAAATATTACTGATGCTTGGTAAGTCACTTTCTCACCTCTTATATGCAAATGAGCAGATGTTTGTGACAAAAATTAATTTCTCTGTGCCCTTCCTACAGGTGAACAGGTCATTCTCTCTCCCCCTTCTCTTACACAGATGCACATTATATGTGCATGCACACATACATATACATACTGTTCTGTCAATTGTTTATTAGTTTCTGTGTTTGTGGTGTGCAGTGTGGGTGTGTGTGTGAGAAAGAAAGATTGTATGTATGTAAAGCAAACCAGGGGGTCAAATTAGTAGAGGCTAGAGTTAGTGCTCAGTGGGGTGGTTGTTACGGTTTGGGTTCCTGTTAGGGTGTGTTGGGATCAGGATTATCTGGTTAAAAAGTGGTATGGGTGGGAGTTCTGTCAACCATGGACCTTCACTGATTTTTTCTGCGAATTGCTTATCTCAGCAAAACTAAATTTTTATTTGTATTGTTTGTGTTGTAGATGTCCAAATGATACATATGGGTTTTGGTCCTAGGTTCGCTACATATACATTATGTGTATGTGTATTTGTAAGAGAGGTGTTTATCTATGCTGGAGCATGCTCATTAACTTAATTAAGTATATGGAAATAGGTGTGTACTTGCATGTCACGCAGATCAGGCAAGTGTGTTTTGAGAGCTGGGAGACATCAGGGTTAATTTCTGTCACAACTATCATGATGAACAGCAGGTCCCCACCTTTCCATGTGTACTTGATGGGGCAATGTATCTTCAGAACTATATTTGGCCAAAGATATGTGGAACAGTAATAAACTAGATGTGATGCTACCCTATGTATTCTGGATCTCATCACATAAAATTATTTTTATCTCTTACTTCAAAGCTCTTTTCAAAGCTGTTTTACACCGTGTTTAAATCATTTATACTTTGGAGGCTTCATCTGTTAATATGTCAGTGCCTATCTATCAGCCTTCTGGGATAAAATAAACATTTTAAGAAGAGTATTTGGAAGCTGCTCTGAGTCTGGGTTGCAGAACTTCGTTTAAAAGACAGTGCAAAATTGTCCTGAGTAAAAGGAAGAGTGTTGAAAATCAATATAAACCAAAGAAAACAGTGTTTATTGATCCACAACGTTCAGTTTCATAGGAGTCTGTTTTTATCTCACATGGATATGAAACATGACCCCATCTGTTGATATAAAGAAAGAGAATGCAGACATGGTCAACAGAAAGTTGATTCTCAGTTATGGACAAAAATGCTACCCTGTAAATGGTTCAAGAAATTTCATGCAGAGAATCAAATGTAATATAGGAGATAACTTCAGTCCTTATAAAACTCACCATCTTACAATTTACTGCGTTAACACTATGGGGGTAACAGCATCATGCTGCATTAGAATAGGCGGTGAGAGAGTATCTGGAAAAAAAGTTATTTGTCATATTTTTTACATCCTTTTTTATTACCAGACAAATGTTGGCAATAGTAACGTTTCACATGGAAAGTTGTCAGTGAAAATGTTTCAAAACAAAGTGAAATAAATGGTTGGTTTTTCTTTGAGAATCAATAATGATCTATAAAGTTTCATTAGACTTTTACACTGCAACAAATCCTGTAACAAATGTAAGATTCTCCTGAGATTTGGAGAAACACAAATTTTTAAGAACAACATTGGAGGAAGTCACCTTGCATTTCACATCTGATGCTTTATTCCTCATTTATCTGTATTCCATATGACTACATTCTAAACCATTGTGGTTTTAAAAAAATAGGATGATCCAGCATCTTTTGCCAAGTGCAGTTGACTACAGTTTCTCTATCATTACATCATATTGATTCTTTGTCAGCTCTTACTATTTTTAGATTTTGGCGTCACTACATTCATCTTCTATAAATGGATCCTGTTCTAATTTTTTGATTGCATCTTCCTGCAGCACTACAGTTTGCTGTTGCTTTCTTTCTGTCAGATTTTGCAGTCTTCACCTGATATTGACAAGTATTTTGTAAAGTCTGATACTGATAGTACGAATGAAAAGAACTTCCACTTTCATGTTTTGTTGAAGATTTTGCTGTTTTCTTTACTTACAGTCTAGCTGTTGAAATTGTTCAGCATACTTCATATTAATAGGACAAGTGTTTCTAAATCAAGTTATCATTTAAATATCTCACTGAATACTACATATTCTGTAAAAAAGCATCAGTCAGCTTTAACCAGCTCTTATGGACAAACACGCAACAATTTTTAGAAGCTAATACACATTCATGTATGCACAACTAGGACATGCACTAAAACAGATCACAATGTACCTCCTGTATAAAATTAAGACCCACCAAACTATTGCAATATTGCACTTGAGAAATACCTGCACTTGACCAAATGGTGTCAACAAAGAAGTGAAACAATAAAGGTTAACCAAATACTTAAATAATTTTTCAACTCTTTTTAAACAGACCACAAAACAGTAACAATTTAGCTTATATTCTTAATGCTAATACATCTTTTAACAATGAAGTACTGCTTCCTTAAAGGTTGTTTTCACTGTAAAAATTTCAGCAAATCTATTCAACTGGTATATTTCATTCATTCTTGGATTCTCTGCTCTGTAGGTAGAATGAAAAAGAAAATAAAACAAGCACATTGGTAGCCACACACTGATAATCCAAGAAATTTATCTCCACTTTTAAAACAGACCTTTAATGAAATAGATGCAGCAAAATGCAAGTGTAGACATGATGTTTGTAAAAACAGGCTGACATTGTGTCTCACACAAAGGTTTCTGCACCAAAAGCTGTCACCGAGAGAAAGAAGAGGGCAGTACAAGCAGGACACTTTAATATGAAATGACAAGGAGACAGGGCTGAGGCAAACATTTGCTGCCAGTCAGACCATGAGCTCATAGCATGGCATGTTGACCTTGGTTTGTCAGCTGCTTGAAAACTACTCACATGGCCTGATGTCCTTTAAATGAAATGAGAATGTGCAAAAACAAAATGATTGGAATGCACATTATATAAATAAGTTATCACATCTTTTGAAAACACATAATCTGTGTAATACATTATGAAATTTCTTTTCTAAATACACTGTTTTAAAAATCTTTTAGAACATATGTTGGAGAAAGGTTAGTATTTACAGTCAACAGTCTTAACATTTTAAGTTGGCTGGATGTACTTGAGGTTTTATGTGTTTGTGTGTGTGTGTGTGCTCACATGCACACGTACATGCTTGTGTGCCTTCTAAAATGCTCACATGCATGACTAATGATATAAACAAGCATACAGCATATACTTCTTTATGTTATCCAAGTATTTACTTGCACCATTTCATTTTTATGACTTTGATGCTCTTCTGCAAACTGAAAGAAATAATCAGCAAGGCTTAGCTAAAACAATACATTAAGGGATAGGACCAGTACATTTTCAAAAGTAATGTTATGAAGCTTGTTGAACATTTTTGAATTAATTGACAAATACAAGACTCAGCCATTCTTTGTTGGAAAGGGTGAGAGTTGCAGAGTGTGATTTAAGCATTTTTTTTCAACAGTCTCAGACAAGCAAAGTTAACAATATTTTATTTCCAGCAGAAGTTACATTTTGTATCTACATACACCTTTCACACATCCTTGCATGGTTGGAAGCTATAGGCTTATGTTAGTGCCATACTTCTCACATCTACAAGCTCTTTCATTTCATTCACATGCATCTTTCAAACTGTAGTGCAGAATCCCAAACCATGCAGGTTAGAACTGAACTTCTAAAAACACTTCTAAAATTTATTTTTAAAAATGTTTCTAAATTAAGCATTACACTTGTGGAAGAGGATTAAATTTATGCTTTTTAGTCTCAAAACTGTTCATGAACATATAGAAAATAAAGCTATGAAAAATATCATTTTTCATTGAATACAATCTTTTGTTTTGAAACTGTACATTGGCACTTCAGCCATTTAATAAGTTTGCAATATGGAGAAAAACATCACACCCCTGTACTGTTTTCCATGTGATGTTTATGTGGCCTAGAAAGTTCACCAGAAGTATGCCCATTTGTATGACACTTTCAGGTTTTAGATATTAATCAAAAGGAATGTTCCACACGTGTCTGTTTTTAGAGGTGGCATGTGATTTGTGTAACAGCCCTTAGGCAAGTCACTTATATCATCTTATCCTCTATCTGACAGCTCACAATGTGACCTTTGTAGATTCAAGAGCAGCCCTGCACCATACTCTCAGCTGTTAGTCTCCCCTTAAGGTCATAAACCTGAAATGACATAACCATTTCCATGTATACTGAGATTTATGACTGTTTTTGCTGCAAGGTATTATTTCTATTATCCCAGTGATACATGAGATGCCACTTCACATAATTGTTAGCTCAGAAGTCAATGTGCCTGCAACTTTCACTTTAAATATAATAAAAATATTAGCATGAAAATGGATTTATACATTCTTTTAATAGAATTGAGACTGGGAAAAAGCACCAGCCTAAACAACGAAATGTGAAAAAGTTTTAAAGTCTGCAGACTTAACATTCACTGCTCTTTTACCTGTTCATTTTATTTTGTTCATTTCTGACAACAGCTTCTTTAGACTTTTAATCTAGAACACAAAAAGGAAGAATTACATAAATGTAATTAGGAACATGAATAGAGAACTGAAATACTGAATTTAACAATCATGCATTGTTAAAGAGATCTCTCTTACCTCTACTCGTATATATATATATGCGTGTGTGTGTAAAGCAGTAGATTGGTTACTCCATCTCTTACAAACATACAGTATTTCTCCACTGCCTTTATGTCCTGCAAATAACTTCTCTTTCACTCACCCACTTAAGCACTAACATACATACCCCATATTAATTTAACAATATTGGTATTGGTGCCTTTCAAAGTGCATTATTTTAGCATACACCTGGTTACCTGCAAAGCAAAAACTCAAATTATCTATTTAAAACCTCTTCACCTCCACCCACTCCCCTAATCATTTTAGACAGGTTTAAGTACTATTTACCTGAGCATTCTGTGTGTGTATAATACGTATCAAATCATCGCGGGTACATGAAACGAAATCTGTAGCACTCAACAGTTCAACATCCAGATCACATGGCAGCATGCCATCTGCATAGGTCTTGTCTTCTACACCTGATTTAGTCCTCTGCCTCATTTTTGTGCAGCAGTCAGAAACATTTTCCGCTTCCATGACAAGCGAACTGGATGGCTGAGCTTCTTTTTTCACCAGCATATCCAAAAATGAGTTATGTATATTAGGTTCTGACTCAGCAGAACTGATTGAGGCTTGGCTATAATCTGGACTATCTATGCATGGAAATGGGATAATCTCTGCTTCCTGTAATTCCTGCATTAAAGAAGTAAACAAACGAAAACTCGACAGTACTTTTAGAAATGATGAGAAAAAAAGTGTTAAAGTGAGTTTTTCAACTGCTAGGAGTAACAGGGGAATAAAATAGGGGAGTGAACTCTACCTTCCACCTCTTATCTTTGCTTTTAGACACCAGTAATAAGGAAAATGTCAGTTAATTTAGCCATTTACAATTATGAGACCTTCATTATACAAAAGATCAATAAATATTTGTCCACTAAATTGCAGGAAACTTTGTCTCTGATTCTGTACCTTTTGTGCACATGTATATAATTATATATATAATAATAGTCATAGATTAATCAAATTATATATATATATATATATTAATCATTTTTATCCATTCATTGAACTGCAGTAGCACAATTATAAATGACAGGTTTTTATGTACAAATTATAGAGTACAATACTGTTTATCTTTCCTCTTTACATTGGACTAATGGTCTTCAATAAAATAAACTTTCAATCATCTCTTTCTCCATTTCTCTGATATAAAGAATTTCTCTTATACCTTGTCTTGGCATTGCTGTGCAAACTTCTAAAATTCAACCTACTTGCTGAAGCCAAGGGGGTATGCTGCTGCCTGTGCTGCCACAACTTGCCATCTCAAAGCCCTTTTGAGAGAACATGTCTCTGGTCTGATCGTCATCTCCAGAAACACAGTCAGAGAAATGCTGGTTACTTGTGCTTAGTTCTGAACACCAGTCTGTGCCTTCATCACTTTGCAATTCAAAAACACTACCTGAAGGGGTAAAAACAACACATATATAATGTTTTTCTATATACACATCCACAGACTACCTCAATTATTCATCTAATCACTATACCATCACCAATATCATCATCATTAGCAGGTATGTCAGCCTATTGGCATTCATATATATATATATATTTATGTATAATGTGTTATCAAGATAAATGTTTTATAGATGATCATTAAGTGCAAACTGATCCAAAATACTGCACAGATGAAAATACAGGGGTAGGAAATAATGTACCTTTTGGTGATGATATTGACACTCTGGAATCCTGTGTTTTGAAAGTTTTTGAGTTGAGTACTTTCTCTGAAAAGAACAGAAGTTGACATGCAAGGTAGCAAGAATGGATATACAAAGATATAATAATCTTAAGAACAAATATTTACATGTAGTCACTACATGGTACATCTATCTTTTCTACTGAAGAAAATAAATAGATAAAGAACCAAATTCACATCATGTGTGCATTTCTTTTAAGAAGCAGGAAAACACTTAATTTGAGGTTCTTGTCGCTTAGTTGGGTTATAAATATTCTGTGGAGTTTGCATATTAACACACATAAAAGAAATGCAGCCAGAAAAAATATTCATGGTAGTTATTCCAGTATGAAACAGCCCGTCAAATCAGTGACGAATTTTTGTTACATTTCCTTCTACATGATTTCATAAATTGTCTGCTAAGAACTGTTACTACATCTACAGTAAATGTTACAAGGTAGGTAGGAAATGGGAGGCTACCAGCAATGATGAGAGTGTTCCAATGATGGCACGACAAGCAAGGGACAATGTGCATGGATCCAAAGATTGGGCGGGGCAGAGAAATGCACTGTCCCCCAGGGCCCCGCCCCTGATCAGTGAACTGAGCCCCCAGACGTCCACTCTCACCCAGGCCCCATGCATATACCAAATTATCTAAATGGAAAAAAATGTATCAATGTATAAAAAGGTGTGACAATTCTTAAGATCAGCAGTAGTGTAATAATTGAACAAGAAAAATAACCTACAGATAGCAGTAGTGAGCTTGCCAGAGAAAGTTCTCAGAAAGCTGTCTTGGTGGCAGCTATAGACTGAAAGCAATGCAACATTGAACTAGGTCAGCATGGATGGCTTCATGGCCGCATGCAGGACTAATTTTACCTGTGGTGGTAACTACAGTGAAATAGTCTCCACAAGCCACCTTCATCACTCGTTGTCCTGCTAACACACCACAGACTCGACGAGCACTGGTGTGGCTCCTGAAATCCCCCAGACCCAGCTGACCATATCGGTTGGACCCAAAAGTGAACAGGTGTCCAAAGTCTGTAACAGGATTACATACCTGAAGTTTGTAACAATCAATCTACAATCTGTAATCATAAACAATGGCTTGTGTTGTTAAGGATTAGTTGTTTGAATTGTCTCCACTGCTCTGTCACCACCCCTCAGTAAAAATTACAGTCTTAAGTCATGAGCTTTCTATTAGAAAGAGTTATAGGAATTAGGAGCTTTTAGTATTTATATACTAGAATTTACATACTATTGCCATCACATAATTCCACAGTTATAATGCAGAGTGCTGGGATGAAGACAAACATTTTTTTCATGAACATTACTTTAGTCAAGAGTGGCACATGCCCTACTTGTCTGTTGGGAATGAGTATTATTCAACATTCAATGACTAATGTTTCCTGCTCTCTCATTTTCTCTCTCCCCTTGCTTGCTCGTAACACACACGCATGCACACACACACAGAGTCCTACCTTTATACTCAGCCACTTAGTAACTTACGGTCAATGGCAGCTGAGTGTGTTTTGCCAGGTGAAACAGATGTTATGCAATGTCGGCTCAGTGGCTTGACTGTGGTAAATGTATTCTTATATGGAATGTCATAAGTCTGCACAAGAAAAAGTGGCAGATCATAGTACTAGTAAATAAATAGCCTAAACAAACTCACAGACTGAATAATTAAACTCACGACATACCTTGTTCTTCCTTTTTCGAAGACCTGATGTTTCTGTGTTGAAACCCAATTTGTTAAATTCATTGCTACCACAGGCTAGAAGCCGGCCACTGGCACAAATAAGAAAAGTTCCTTCTGGCCCCGCTACAACTTCTCTGACAAGATGTTTTCCTGGCAACTCCACCTTGCCACCATAAAAAAAGAAAGTTGATCAGACTGGCAAGGCAAGTTGGATAATTATAAAATAACCCACCAATGCCTCATGCATTACTACTGAGCATTCCAAAAAATGAAGAATTTGTGGACTGCTTCAAAGTTAAAAAAATCGATGTAATTAATTTTAGCCGTGAAAACATTGTAGTTCGTCTGTTACAGGTCTCTTTGTATCTCAACCTTATACCTTCTGTGGTAAGCCAAAGTCATCCTCTGACCCCAGACCAAGTTTTCCTGCAACACAATTATATTTACCTCTCAATACGGGAAAACATTAAGAGAAAATTAATTTCTGCAAATATGAGAGAACCTAACAAAACATAAGCCTTGCAAAATAAGGAAGAAAGATATATCAAATAACTAGATCCTACCAAGTTCTCCATTTCCCCAGGTGTAGACATCACCATAACGGGTCAACACTACAACATGTGAATCTCCACATGACACTTGTTCCACAGGATGGTCCAGAAAGAAGTCCACAGTCTGCGGTGACAAGATTTCATCCTCACCAGGAACACCACCGCAACCAAAGTAATTGGAGCCAAACCCATAGAGAATGCCATCATCTAGTAAAGACACAATATCATCAAGAAATGTGATAAAGATGCAACTGAAATACACTGTAATAGAACAAATGTAGCAATTACTAACTTAATTACTTTATTTAGTCCTCTTTATACCTACGGTGGTACATAAGGCATCCACTTTTGTCTGTCAGCAGCAAGTTTAGTCACACTGTTCCTGGACAGTTTCTGGTCTGTTAGTTATCTCTTTACTGACTTTTGCCATTTTACTTTTGGCCGACCATGCCTCCTCTTGCCATCAGCTGTCCAATGAAGGAATGTTTAGGGTGGTGCCTCTAGTTTCATTTCAGTGACGTGGTGTCCCTGGACATAGGGGACTAGGTTAGTCCCCTAAGAGTCTCGAATAATAAGTTTTTTTATTTGACGATACTTTAACATAAAGCATTTTAGTATTTGAAAAGCACCTGTTAAAATTGCATCTTGCCTCTCTTCAAACTGTAGCGCAACCAAGCGCCTGCTGCACTCGGTGAACTAACCTTAGCAGTTGCTCCTGCGTTCCACCTGCTGTTGAATAGAGTTGTCTCCTCTACTCAGTCCAGGACCAGAAGCCTTGCTTCGCTTCCCTTTCCGGCATCAGCGCCTGTGTTAGCGCCAGGTTGTCCCGTGTGCCAAGTTACGTGCGAAGTTTCAACTGAAGATCAACCGAAATCCGTGGTTGCACAGTCACAATCTCCAACCTACGTATGTTAGTGCATATTGGTGTCCAGTGAGCATACTTAACTCAGGATTGACCGAAAACAAAAATCTTTTTGTAAATTGAGGTGGATTCGGTTAAGAAATCTGTTTCTCTCCAATACGTCATGCAGGAGCCTGCCCCATCGACTTGTGGTATTTTCACATAAATCATGATCATATAATCAAAACTATTATGAAACCTGATTTATTTGTTGCTTGCTTGCATTACTATTTACATAGTACGAGATACATATTTAGGTGTCAAGAGAAGCTGATTATGCAGGAAATCGCGAAGCATAGCTCCGCCCCAGCCCCCACTGGGGGAGTTTACAGCACTCCCCCAGACCCCTAGCTGGTCCCCGGTGGGAAATCCCACCGCATGCCACTGTTTCATTTTGCACACATGCCCTAGTCATTTCCCATCTTTTTGGATTATGGTTGTCATATTTGTGCAGCTGGCTCTAGTAATGATTTCTTCATTAGTAATTGTATATCTTGAAGATTTTCCTCAGACATTTGGTTTGAAAGGTCTATAGTTTCTGCCTGATTTTTGCTGATATCTTCCAGCACTCATTTCCACAGAGTAAGACCAAAGGGACATTAACTGCTTATAAAGATTCTTAATTTTGTATTCCTCCTTAGAGCTTTGGACTTCCAAATTTCTTTTATCATGGCAAAGGCTTGGTCTGCTTTGATGAGTCTGTTCTTCTGTATCTCCATCTGTTGTAACTAGACTGCCAAGTAAATTCTTAGACTTTCTGTAATTCTTTGTTTTCAGTTGTGATGGGTTCTGCTGACTTGGCATTCTATCTCAATTCCTATGTTTTGTCTGTGTTTACTTTAAGTCCTATTTTTTATGCAGTTTTGATCAGATTGTTGATCTTTTCCTGTGCATCTTTGTGTTGGCTGGATAATGTAACAACGTCATCAGCATAATCTAAGTCTTCTAGTACAGATGTAAGTGTCCAACGGATTCTTCTTTTCTTGTCTTCTGCAGCAAATCCCATCATGCCCTGATGCTTTGCCATTTTTTTGTTGTTGGATGGCTTCCCTTACTTCAGTCATGGTGATGGGGCCCCAGCTTACGTCCAGGTCTTCACTTTCTGGGATATTGGTTAGTAATGATCGAAGGACTTGGTCAGTTAAGCAGCTGCAAAAAATGTTCCTTCCATCTCTCTACTTTCTTACTTTCTTCAGTGATGATGTTCCCATCTTGCATTCTTAAAGGTAGGTCTTGACTGCCACTCTATTTCCTGTTAACCTTTTTTGTGATCTTGTAAACCAGTTTCATGTCTTGTCTTCCTGCAGCTTCTTCTGCACTTACAGCTGGTTTTCTACAAAATTTCTTTTATCTCTTTCAGCACACTTCTTTACTTCCTTGTCTTTCTGGGAATATTCTTTTACTAACTTCTCTTTTATGAATGCAGACTTTGTGCCGAGCAACTGGTGTTTTACTTCTTTCCTCTGCTCTATTGTTTTCCATGTTTCCAGGGAGATCCAGCACTCTTTTACTGTTTTTCTACAGCTGATGTTCTCCTTAGCAGCCTCTTTCACTGCTTGGTTAAAGTCTGCAATTATCATTTGGGTGTCATCTGTTAGAATGCTGAACTCATTTTTTAATGCCATGATGAATTTCCACTGAACTGTTCATCCATGTCAAAGCATGGATCTCTCTGTTTTCCCACCTTAGCTTTTCTGAGCTTTATTAACAATTACAAACACACAAAAAATATTATGATGACTGTAGTGGCAGTGAAACAATTTTGGGAAAGACAGAGTGAATTGTTATGGGAAACTTTATTTACGTATTATGAAGTCTCTTCAGATGATGATACACAATGAATATATAAAGAAAATAGTATACGACTCAGATGCCATGAAGGGAGTAACATGGCCCACTGTGTCTACCCTTTCTTCCCCCATCTTCACCTTCACGCTACGCATTCCTGCAGAGCAGCTGCTGGATAGGCAGGTTAAGTTCACCAGCTACAGGTCTGAGAAGCGTTTGAACAAGCAAACGTCTGGTCTGCAGTCAAGTGCATCAACCAGTAGGCTACGCTTGCCCCCTGTTATGATATAGGTAAAGGAATAAAATAGTTCCTACCTGAAACACATAATGTAAAGTCCTCTCCACAGGCAACTTGCTGCAAAGGAGTGCCCAGCAGACTGTCAACACATTTTGGTGCTTTGTAAGCTGCTGTGTCACCGTGCCCTAGCTGTCCAGTAATTGTGTCTGAGCCCTGAGGATTCTGGGAATTAAGGATCAAATATGTCACAGCAATGTCAAAATTATTTTAATGAAATAAGTTCCTAGAAAAATTAGAAGAAAAAAATCAGTGCACAAAAAGTAGTTTCATAGGTGACCGGACACTTAATCCCCGGACACTTAATCCCCGACACTTCATCCCCTAGACACTTAATCCCTAGACACTTCATCCCCAGACACTTCATCCCCAAATCGCAACACAACACTCAAAACTGCTATTTTGTGAACTTGAAATATTATAAGAGAAATGTGTCGCGTGGTAACTCTGGGTAACTCTGGTAAGACTGGGTTGCGCTGGGTTTACAATTATGTGCGCCGGGAGAGAGAAACGTCCAAAGAAGAAGTAGGCTGAATTGGCCATGAGAATCAGCAACATTGTACAGCGATATGAGGCAATGGATCGTCTTCTGTACCTTCGATCATTAGCTTACCTGTCATATTGATTAACAACACTTTTCATATCTTAATGTTGAAGAACATTGACTTTAATAGCTCACATGAACTGTAACTAATGTTATAAATGTTGAAATTAAGTATTATTTTAATTGTCAAACTTATTTTGATGTTTACATGAAATAATTATTTGAATTTGAATTAAATTTTTCATTCACTTCATAATTTTTTTAGTTGAAATTTCATTTTGAGGATGAAGTGTCTGGGGATTAAGTGTCTGGGGATTAAGTGTCTAGGGGATGAAGTGTCGGGGATGAAGTGTCTGGGGATGAAGTGTCTGGGGATTAAGTGTCTGGGATTCGTTTCATAGCCTAGCAGTTAGTATACTTAAAGGCTGGTAGTTCAAAACCTGCTCAAGCCTGTGGCTGGAAAACTCTTCCTGACCACACAGGAAGTGGATGCTCTGCAGAAATAGGTACCTAATTTTATCAGGCACCAAAAAGGGTTCCACTTTCTACATACTATGCCTTATAGACAGAGGGAACCATTTAGAAGTCAGTAAGCCACAGAAGTATAAATTTTTACCTTACATATAGGTATGTATAATGGTGCATAATAGAACCTAAGTTGTGATTCTGCTGTCCTTTTGCAGCTTGTTCAATCAACTGAATTGTTATGCCTCATAAAACTCATACTCTATACTTGTAATATCATTGGCATCAGCATCAGCAACTGACCGCCCAGGTGTACAGTTCCTTCTCAAATGTAATGACAGCAAAATGGAAACGGCCTGTAGCCACCTGAAACCACAAAGTAATTGGGTTTTTTTTAAGAATCTTTAATGTTTTTCAAGAACAAAAATAAAACCCTTATTCTTCCTGAAACATTTTGTTTTGATAATAGCAAAGAAGTCCAATAACTTTCAAGAGCTAAGATCTAGTATTAGTTTTAAGCAAACAAACGCTAACAGCTTGGCTTCACCTGTGCTCTTCACATACCTGAATAGCACTTTTTTCTTGGGTGAAAAGCTCCAACTTCTGTGGTGTGATCTTTCCTCCTCCCCACTGGTATACCTGTTTACAAAGTGAGAAGCAATGTCAGTGTCTCATATATAAAGAAGTGGTGATATGATCTGTATCTGTAGGTGTTCTTGATCGATGCAGATAAGAACTAATATATGTGAGAGAGAGAGGGTGAGGCAGAGAAAGTAAGGAAAAATGGAAGTCAGAATGCTTCACTTAGTTTAAAAAAAAATCCTAAATTATGTTGAACTAGAGCAGTCTGCCACTTCAGCTGTGAGTTAAAAAGGTGAAAAAGATTTGTTGAAAAATACTGAGATTTGGACTTTACATTTCAAGAAAATGTGCGAAAGATACTTTAGTTCTATCAAAACAGACCTCACACATCTTGGAAGTCACAACTGGCTGTGACACAGATGATGTTGATGTTGACAAACGAAGTTTACGGGATGAAGAATTCAGCTCCCAGACCTTTCTCTCCATTTCCCTAGAAAAGTAAGAATCAACATAAATTCATGCATATATCCACAGAAGGCCATATGACTGAGCTCAGACCTGTAACATGAGTATGTTCATGGCTACCAGCAGAAATATGGGTTCAGATAGAGTGAACTATTTGTGTTCAAAGACATAAATAATTCAAAATATTTATCAAATGGTCCTACAGTCTGACTGAGTTTGAATGGCTTTTGACTAAATGCTAGGATAAAAGAAGAAATTGGTGATAAAAACATTCCAGAAGAATTATACAACTACATGAATAATATTCTCTATATAAGACAACAAATTTTGACAAAGCTTTTACACAAATCTTTTAATCAAAAAGAAGTAATCACGTAATCACACATAAAGCTTAATCAGAGGATCTTAGTGCTATAATGTTTGTCATCACAAACACCTTCATTCAGAATGAGTATTAATTTCAGTGCTACCTTGCATCACTAAGAAGAGAAGATTTCAGGATGTCTTCAGCTGTAGGTCTCTCATCAGGGTCCTGCAAACACCTACTGTCTACAATAAATGGTAACAGCATAACACAAAACTACTCTTGTCTGGTAAACAGGTGATGTCACCAAACACACCATCTACAATAACAAAAGCATGTGGCAAAATAATACAATAGCTGCCACATTTATTTATAAAAAAGTGATATAAGTAAACATCTCAAATACTCATAAATTATAATTTCTTTTTACATACCAAAAACAAAAATATCATCTGCATAAATTAATTATAAAAAAGCAGCTGAGTCATATTTTAGGAGGCATGTGGCTGTCTGAAATGCCAAAATATGCCTTGTGAATGCTAGGTAATACTACATATTGCTGCTTTAATTCATAGAGGCATACACACCCCACAAGGATGTCCAACTACCCCCCTTCCCATTCCAAAAAATTGCTGATAAAGTGCAAAGAATAAAATACATTGTTGTCCATCACTCATACCCTTCATCTTAAACTCCACAGGTACTATCTAGTGTGACAACAATATAGCAAATAGACATTAAAGAATGTGGATTTTATTTATTTTCAACCACTCTGTCGCTGTTACTGCCACCATACTGTTCTATTATGCCAGACTCACAAGATTATCATGTCTGTAGGTTATTACTGGAGTAATTCTTTAAAATTGTGTCACTGGGACTGCATCATCATTCCATTGACTCACATAATTTTTCCACACAGTTATATATGTATATTCTGATTTTTTTTTACTGATAATAAAGGAACAGTCTGGACCTTACCTTCGACAACATAATGTCTACAAGGGCTTGCATGTCAGGACTATATTGTGGGTCAATACTCTGATGCTCACTCTGCACTATATCACATGCTAGCTTGAGAGGATTCTATTTTCAGAGGGACAGAAAAAAGACTGAAGATGCACATTAATGTCTTCTTTAGCTGGTTGAACAGAAATCATGATCACATTATTACTGGGTGTTAAAGAAAACCATGGATTACCATGCATACAAATAATAATGTCAAATAAACCACCTATTTAAAATTGAAATTAATATTGTCCTAAGTTACTTCCTCAGTAAGGAATTGAAGCCCATTCTGATTCTTGGGCAGAGGTAGCAAAAATGGAACTGTTACAGGACAGCAATGATCTATCCTCTTTGATATTCTCTCTCTCTCTCACACACACACACATACAAACTAACAACTAAACATACACACACACACACACACACACACACACACACACACACACACACACACACACACACACACACATGTATACTAATAATATGAAGACTATTTATGTCATCTTCATTTATACCGATGCATCAAATGTTCGTGTCAGGGTCAAGATTTCATACAGCACACAGCCAAGGGCCCAGATGTCACTTTTAAGGTTGTATCTGCATAAAAGAAGGAAATAACACGGACAGAAAACAAAATGTTACTGGCTCATACTATTTGATAAAGCATAGGCAACACACACACACACCATTCACAACTCATGTCAGGCATTACATATTAAAAAAACACACACTCTCACTTACCTCTCTCCTTTTACAATTTCGGGAGACATGTAGTAAGGTGTTCCTACCACCTAAGACATAGATATCAAAGCACAGTAAAAGCAGCTAAAAAGAAGAAAAAATTCATAGACACATACACAAATGGGAAACGGAAAAGTCCTCAAACATTCACAATATTGCTGAGCTTTTTTCACAATATCTCATTCTTTTACTGGTTAACATTTTTAACTGTGATCTGTTTTTCCATATTGTGTCTCACTAGCATATCTCTCACGCTACCTTTCTCTTGCTCAATAAATTAAAAACCTTCTATTTATTATCTGAATCAGTTTACCCTTTACTTTCCTCTGATACACACAAAAAACTGTCTACTTCATCCAGAACAAACTGAACTAAGGCAGGAGCTACTGATTATTGATGACCTCTTTAATTCAGACATATTTAAAAGAAATTTGAAACATCTGCATTTTACTCACTGATTCTGCCATTTGGCCTTTGGATTCCAAAATTTTGGAAATGCCAAAGTCTCCCAACTTCAGAAGACCCACTTTTGTCATGAAGATGTTGAGTGTTTTGATATCTCTGACATCGGCAGGCAAAAGAACAGCGACTATTACATCATGTGCTTCTCCTATATTCTTCGATAGCTGACAATCGTGAATATGGTGGTGATGATGATGACTGTGTAGTTCTGACACATTAATATGAAGATGACAATGAAAATGATAATCCTGAAGATCAGTGAGCTGAATAAAGAAAGTTATCTTGCTTTTTTCTATTACCCTGCTTACAGTACTTTACATTTTCTTCTGTGTTCCACACCTACCTGTGTATAATACCAAAGTGATGAACATAAGACACTGCAGAGGTTATCTGGAAAAGGTACCACACAGCTTCCTGGACAATGCACAACAAACAATTGGTAATAAAGGTTATGCAAGCTTGTCTAGACATAAGCATATTTAACTGGATGGCTGGTTTAGTTCATAAAGATGTTCTTCAACTTTGAGGAAATCATGCACTAGTAGAGTTAAACAGCATACACTATATTTAAAAAATGGAGAGTCTGATGGAAAAATAAACTTTATTAGTTAAAAAAGCATGTAAATAACTACTGATGTGTATATGCTTCTGTAAATGGTCTGAATGCTTCAGTATGACACTATCAGTCTCTTCCATTCAAAGATGATAATCTAACAAGAAGTGAATCACATACATCCAAAGAGAAATTCTGTGTGATAGCAGGAATTCTACATGATGATTTAATTCCTTCATTATCATCTTAAAATGACAGGTAAATGCAATAGGTATATGAGGTTTGCAGTACAAACCGTTTCCGGAAATAATTCCATGGATTGAGAAATTTTATCATGGAGGGTTCCCCCTAAAACAATACACAAAATGTACTCTTGAAAATCTCAAAGGGCATGTATATAATAAAAATGACATACATATGAATATGTTTACTGAAGAGTAGTAGAGATTAAAATTCAGAGTGTTGCTTCAAGAATTCCAGCATCTGATTATATATGTTTTGATTAAAACTTCCAATTGATCTCCATTAGTTCCTGGTAAGAATCTTTACATTAGCTTTTGGTTAAAAAATGTTATGAGGGTTTTTTTTCAAATTTTGCATATACCCTTATGCCAAACAAGAAGACAGAGACTACAACAACTAGACATTCTACCTACCATTTGCATATTCCATCTCAATGAACAATGTATCATCATCAACAAAGTGATTGTAGTAAGATACAATGTTGGCATGATTGAGCAGGGGAAGAATTTCTATTTCAGTCTGAGCATCACGCCGTGCTTTATCAGTCAAGCGAGCCAGGTTAACCTCTTTCCAGACCACAAGACTGTTGTCCTAAGATGATGATTATTATTATTATTATTATTATTATTATTATTATTATTATTATTATTATTATAAAGTGAATTTATAAAGTGTTTTTCCCCAGCAGTTGCTGGGCCCATAATGCTTTAAATGCACAATATTAAAACAATATAAGAATAAACATATATTTGTGCCATTTTCTTAAGACCCTACTATAGCATTTAGCTTTATGTTTTTTAATTCATCTTTGAAGATATTAAGTCTTGTTTACAAGGATTTGTTTGACTACAGTCAAAGAGAAAGTAATAAATATTGTAATTTGCGCATGTATGTGCAAATAACCCACAATTTTTTAAATAATAATACAAAAAGATAATAAAACAGATAACCGCCTATAATGTATATGATATGCGCTTTAAAGGGGAAAGTTCTTCATGAGGCAGGAAAGTCCAGAGAGGTGATCGAGACTCCTCTATCAGTACTCAAAAATGAGAAAAGGGTTATTATCCTGAGCGTAGTTCATATGCAGAGCTGCAACTTCATACACCCTAAAGCATGAAATATAAAGAACTAGTTGTAACGTACATCCGTTTTTCTGTATAAAATGGCTTCACCAAAAGCCCCTTTGCCCAAGACGCGAACAAAAACATACGATGTTTGCATAAAGTGATCTCCATCTCCGATGTCGGACGCCATGTTTCCAAACAAAAGAGGGATAAGCCTGTTGCCCTGTTGCCTTGTTGCTTTTCTTACTTCCCTTGATTTGTCCCAGCCTCTTCCTCACACAACCACAGACTTCTATGCAGGTCTGTGCACACCACCTTCCCATTGCTGCCATGCAGCCTTCCTCGGAGTTTTAAAGTCTAGGCCTTAAGTTTTTTTCCATCGGAAGCTTGTACGTACATATTCATGTTGTGAAATCGTGAAAATGCAACACTGTCTGGTACGATATGTGACTTCATCGGAAAAGGTTGACTTTGAAGGCAAGGATTGTTGGGGTGCTGATCTTCACATCTACACCACTGACACGTTTGGTCGTTTAATTGTCTTTTTTTCTATTTTTGTTTGCGTAAATTGAGCCTCTGCTCGCACGTGGCAAATATGATTAGGTCAACAAAGCCAAGAGTCGTAAAGCTTCGATTCTGCCAACGTCGTCAGATCAAACAAGGTACTTGTCTTCCCATGTCAGGTTGCGCAGCATGGACAAGGCGCGGCGGCTCTTATTGTTAATACAGTCAATAGCACACCTGAGACTGAGAAGGCACACCTGAGTACAAGCCCCAGGAAAAGACAAAATTTAATTGTTAGCCTGTCGATGAAGCAGCTGAGCAGCGACAACGACCGCTCCTGAACGACAGTCTTTCCGAGGCGTCTGCTCGACTTGGGTCGTTATGTTCTGGTTTATCGCTGGGTTCATAATGCATTGATTCCAGAATCTCGCATTGACCCCACGAATCTCTCGTCGCACCCTGAAGTGGTGGGTGGGTGGGGGATAAACGATCATGAAAAATAGAACCAAACCAGTGGGGATTTCCAATGCTGATAGAAGAAGATATAATTGTGGGCATCAGGTAGCCAGACAGACCAACGAAAAGCTGCAATTTTTTATGAAAGATCTTGCCTAGAAATGAATGTATGCACGTGCCCACACGTAAACCAACAAAAACAACGACTAAATGAGAAGAGGGTAGATTGTAAATATTTTTTGATTAAAAGTAAAATATGAAAGAGTTCCGTGGATTAATTCTGCGACTAGAAAGAAAAACTCATGTATAGTAATAATAAAACAGACATGCGCGCGACTTAACGACGGATCGCAAATACGACGGTGGTTTCCAAATATTATAACAGAGCAGAAAACTTCCTATCTTCTAGTGACGATAGTCCCATATAATATTATATAACAGATCTAAACAATTCCTGTCTTCTGATCTCACAGTCGTCATGACTTCATAGCGTACGGCATTACGCGGGTGTTCATGGTGACGGTGGTGTCAACTAACCTACTGAGCAATCAGATGTATCGAAGTATACCACAAACAGTTATCTTTGGTAGACAATACTGGATAATAATAATAATAATAATAAAATAACTATGTTTGTGTTAATTTTCACACAGAGACAAGATTGTCTAACAAAGTATTTCCTATAAGGTATCTGTCGATAAGATGTAATAATAATTCTTAAATTGCGCCAGGTTTTAGGGAGAAGGTACTGTAAATTTCGGACTATGAACCGCGACTTTTTTCCCCCCGTCTTTAAACCCAGCGGCTTAAACAGAGACGCAGCTTGTTTGCGAATTTTCCGGATTTTTCAAATTTCGATCATTATGTTTTCGATGAGCTTCATGTTATAGTATTAACTGTTCAAATTTTTTAATCAAAGCCGCATACAATTGAAGCATTCGGATCAGCTGCTGAAGCACACACCTTCATCATGGCGAAAACGAAAAAAAAAGCCTGAAATAAAGCTTTCTTGTTGTACAAATTTGCGGCTTATAAGCCAGTGCAGTTTATTTGTGAAAAAAAATTAAGATTTTTTTTAAAATCTAGTGGGTGCGGCTTATAAACAGGTGCGCTCAGCAGACCCAAAAATTACGGTACTCACCACGCACGCACGCACGCACGCACGCACGCATGCATACGCAAGAGTAATTATGCCACTAATGCGTGCGTTTTCGGTTGCATGTGTAGCAGACTCTATAGCCTATATAATATACAGTCTTTGTGTGAAGTTTTAAAATACTCCTGACAGTAAATTTACAAATTCAAATTTTACGTATTGTGATGACGAGCATGATGATGATGATGATGATGATGATGATGATGATGATGATGATGATGATGATGATGATGATGATTGTTTTGCGTTCAGGAGGATGGGAGGTACTCTGGAACAGCGTTCCAAATTGTTTATTTTAGCCCGATGGAAGCGTTTGTCGTCAACGCCTCATTGCTTCAGTTAATTGTCGCAGGCTGCGCACGACACAGGAAGAAAATCGAAGCCGGCACGACAGCTAGCAGCTCCAGTGTTCACTGCATAGGTCCTCGGCAACCATCGCTGTTCAGTTTGCACCTGCGTCTCACCTGGCACGTATCGAACCTCCCGCTGGGAGTCATGCGTGCACCAAAATTATGAGGGACGACGCAATCGGCTCCTCCGCTGAAGAAAGTTTCTCGATCTGCAAGATCACCAGCTCACTCATTCTCACACGCACACACAGATGAATACGTACACGCACTGGCAAACGCACACAAATGTGCAAGCACAAGCCAACAGAACCAACGACAAAAATTACTGATGGTTGGATATGCGTTCACTCAGGCACGTGGATTTATTATACATAACCATAATTTATTCTGCGTAAATCCATAATAATATATTTTTCTTTCTCCATTTTCATGCTTTACAAAATGCCACTGACTAGTGCACGACACGTAGTAGACGAATGCTTCTAATCTTGTGTGTGTGTGTGTGAGAGAGAGAGAGAGAGAGGGATATAGAAGATGTATTTCTCGTAAATACACTTTCAAACCAACAGAAAAAGTATCCTACTTGACATTTTGCCCCTCTGAGTCATGATATTTCATGGAAACAGTGCGCTCTATAAGTTTCCTAGACATTTAATGAAGTTATTTGGAAATGCCTATCTTTGATGAAAGGACACGCTGCTTTATTTAAATAACAAATATGTGATTTTTAGCAGGAAAATAATAGCAAGCGCTATCTTCGTGTAAAGTTTTAGTTATGGACCGAAACATCAGCTGATCGTGTCTAGAGTTTCTGATAATACTATGTTAGCACGAAGTCTCGACATACGATTCCTACGCGTCAGTTGACCGGGAGCTGCATCACACAAGATCTCACATTTCTTTGCCAAAACATGATCATTATTGTAATTTTACTGCAACGATTTGTTCCAGTTTATGGCACATTTATGCACCAAAAAAGTCTGATCAAAACGGTCTTTGCAAGACCTCATTAACAAAAGTGGTCACTTGACACGCTCAGCTGCCGTGATTGGCTGAAAGTACCATCACTTTATCTCGTGTCGACACTTTAATGATTTTTCTTTCTGTCAAAGAGCAACGCCCAACGGATACGTTCCATTTCATTCGTCGTTTTGTTATTGTCGGCTTTGAGGACAGGTTTCTCTAAGACCATAAGGTGCTAACACGGCGAGGAGAGCCTTAAAATTTAATGCGGCTCTAGAAGCACTCGAGTTACAAACATAGCGTTCTACTTGTCCACGGAAAAATAAAAAAGGTAAGCAAGTTTAATTTTTACCTTAAAAGATTAAGTCTAAACCGATGCAACAGTTTTTTTGTTTGTAGCTTATCAAAAATGTTTGCTAATGTTTCTTTAGTGCTGGTTTTCAAAAGCCAGGGCATTTAAGCAGCTTTAAGATCCTCCCAGGATATTTATGTATATACCTCCAGCTATATTCTAAGCATATTATACACTCACTCACTCTCTCTCTCTCACACACACACACACACACACTTAGTTCTCTGTTTTACCAATAATGTTTATAATCTTATTTCGATGCTTATTTTTAAGAACTAAAACGGAGGGTTTTTAATGTCATGTTTCCACGTTTGATACAAGTTAACTTCTGATCTACCTTTTACAAAATGTACGTTATTTCGCTAGCAAAATATGTTGTGGTAAGGTAATGAGTACTATGAAGAAAGAAGATTTTCAAAATATTGGTTGTAAAATGTGACAAGAACTGGGGAACGTGACCTATTACTGATTTAATACAAGATTTATGTTGGAACCAGTAACAGGCCCCTCACGTAGTCTCTTGATGACGTTAAGATAAAGAGAGATCGTGAGAGAAAAGCATATTCTTCAGTCTGAAAAGTGGCACGTCTAAGTGAAAAAACAGTTTATTGAGAAGACGTTAAAATTATGATATCTTTAATATACTGTTCTTCATTAGCAGCACTTAGTCATGGAGGTTTTCAGCGGGCCCCCAAAACAGTTTTGAACAGGATGTTCCAAACAATGTCTATACACTTTGAATAATTATATAGGCAGTGTTATTCAAATGTATTTCATTTTCAAAATGTAATCGAATCTCAGTGGCGTAGGAAGATGCTCGGCTTTGGGGGGTCAAGCTCCATGCTGACAATGAATAACGTTCACATTCTTGCCTTCCCAGCATCTTTTTTGGGGGGGGCGGCTGCCCCCCTTGCCCCCCCCCCCCTGTTCCTACGCCACTGAATCTACAAACATTATCTAATTGCTTAGTCGATGCCTGTTTTCATGCAGATGATCGTTCTAGTTCAGAAACTGCTGATAACCTGAAGCTATGGACTCCAAAAAAAAAAACTGTCTTAATACTTCAACTTCATGCACCATTTTAGGATGAATTTCCTTCGTTCACAGCTTCATCTTGCTGCTGTTATTATTTCCAACGGGTTAAATTTAAAAAGGAAACATATATCAATTTAGCTATCAGCTGTTTTATGTTTTTGAGATACCCTGAAAAAAAAATATATAGATGAATCTTTGTGTGTGTGTGTGTGTGTGTGTGTGTGTGTGTGTGTGTGTGTGTGTGTGTGTGTGTGTGTGTGTGTGTATAAGACTTTTTGAACCCCCGGTAGTCACCATTATAGTGAGGTTTGTCAGATTTTGGGTTCAAATATCGCTGCAAGGCACACGTTATTATGTTTGGGTGTGACACTTGTTTACAGGTGATGCCCGTAAGGGGATCTATTCGGATCCTACGTTTTCACCACTCTACCTGCCCTCCCACTCTCTTTTACAAGTGTGCGATTTCCTCAAAGCTGAAGATCTATATCAAATAAGCCAGTCTTCCGATGAAATATGATTTTAGTTTTGGTTTTTAATCAGAAAACCTCAAAATAAACGCATTTTATAAATAGTTTGCAGTAATATGTTTCATATTTTGCTAATTGTAATATATGTATATATAGGAGTTATTTTGCAATAAATAATCGGGTAAGCCTTATTCAGAAAGACAGCACAGAAAACTGCAACATTTCAACGAACGAGTTGTCTTCGTCTATAGCACAGTGATTTGCTATGGTGCACACGAGTCTGCAGTAGAACTATTAAAACATGTAATCTACATTTATTTCTGACAAAGTTAGTACTTTTTAAAACAAATAATAGCTTTATTTTTTTCAAGACAGTTATTCTCGCTTTTAATTTAAATTTTCTGCTGAGCTCTTCAATACGTAAAATTGTCATTGCAAACTGCGGCATGGCTGGTGTGCATAGTGCGGGGAGTCTTAAATCCGAGTCTGCAGTAGGACTGAAGCATGTAATTTCCTTTTATTGTTGATAATTGTTTTTACGATATTAATTACGATTTTTGCATACGTAATTAGTTCTGCAAATTGACAATGCGAAACATACCGACTGTTAATTGCATTCCGGTTCCCAGTATCGTTATAGTTCAAAGCAAGTTAAATATCACACGGCAAGTCTTCATAAAACATATGAAGGTAAGAGGACGACGTGGACAAAGGTAACGATGTATGCATCTGTTCTGTCGTCACTTTAGTAGTTAGCTCGTGGATAACGTGTTCAATGATTCCCGCCAGAAATGACAATTGTGTGTGAGTATAAAAACCCGCGGGGTGACAGCTCTCGTGCAGGTATTGATCCTGACTTTCAAAGTTCTGTCCAGAAAGAGGAGATAGCCCCATGTACACTTCTTGAAAGGTGGTGGCGGGTAGCTGTAGCTGTCTGCATGAGGCGCTCGGTATCGAGACCCAGATGGGCATCGTCGAAAAGTTTATTTTTCTCCACCTTTTTGTGCCAGCTTTCACGTTTATCCCTTAATCTGACTGCCTCACCTTGACTTTCCCTCCATTTCTCTCACTTTTATATCTCCACGTTTCTGTGTCAGCTTCACTTTAATTCCTGCAGTCTCACAAGATTTCTTATCTCAGAACAGGAAAGGAGTGCGGTAAACGTAGTGTTTATTTATTTATTTATTTTTTTTGTCAGTATTAGGAGGAGTCATTGAAAGTACTAATGAACTAGTCTTGTTGAAAGTTTTTAATTTGTTTACAGTCAAGACGGGTAGGGTTGGCTGTCCTGGGTTCAGCTCTCGTCTCGGGCTCGCTGTTCTTTGTCTGCATGTGGCATCTGTTTACAGGGCTGGCTGCCTTGTCGTGATATAACCTTAGTTGCTGGCTCGGCGTAAAACAAAAATCACCCCCCCCCCCGAACAACGGACATCAAAATTGACTCTTTATCAAGATAAAGACAGAAACAGGTGCCAGAAGTCTTGAGGGGAAGGGGGTAAACAATTTTCACACTTTTCCATACTCTTTTCTTTTTTCTTTTCTTTTTTTTGCATCGTAGCCGGCGGGTGTGTTGTCACGGTTCGCGTCTCTGACCCAGTGCCAAAGTGCAAAGAGTGCGCGGAGAAGGAAGGAGGTTAGGCAGCGAGAACGCGTGACGATAAAGTGAGGAAGACGTAAAATGTTTTGTACAAACAGGAGTGCATGAAAGTGTCGTCTACGTCGGTTGCACGTGTGTGTTCTTCGTGGAATTGACGTTTTTCATTTTATATATATATACATACATATATATATATATTGTAAAGCTTATTAAATATGATGCTTGGTGCTGCTGAAGGCGACTAAAAGGAGTTCATTCAACGTTTACCGTTTTAAATCTGTTGTTAGTCACAAAAACAAAAGTTTGGCTGACAAGGTGTTTTGGTTGCATTATTATAACACAGCGTTCGTATGCTGTAAAGGTGTGGCTAGTCGCATACAGCCGTCGTCCTCCTTTCAATAGTCGGAGATTCAACTTTAAAACAGAATTGGCAGAAGATTGAGGGGGGAGGGGATATCTCTCGGGATATAAGCAAGTGACAGACATCAGTATCTCTGGAAAGTGTGATGTCAGACACATTTTGCTCATGTTGGAGTTATGTTTCTTACGAAACGGACTGCTTTGCTACGATCACAACAAGCAGCGTTTTTCGCAACAATGACAGTTTAATCCGACACGCGGTCCAGGCGTAACATAACGACATTTGACAAGTCTGCTTGGTCCCTGTGACTATGACAACTGGTGAGCCTACCATCGACCTGCTGTACGAACTATAACATTTGATTGTGACATTTGGCGAGCATATAATATTATATGATGACATTTGTCAGGTCGATTTTTTTAAGATGTTTTTTCTCAACCGGACAATGTTTTAAAACGTCCGACCTCCAAAGCTATTTTCCTTCAACAACAAAAAAAAACTTTTTCCTCACTAGGTCATACATTCGAAAGCATTTGTCATCAGCACCTTGATCGACCTAAGGGTACTGCCTGGAAACGTTTACATTGACAAGGTCGCAACCAGTTTTAATTAGACATATCATGATGTAACCATTGTGATCTCTTTTAAACGTGGTGGTGGTGGTGGTGGTGGTGGTGGTGGTGGTGGTGGTGGTGGTGGTGGTGGTGGTGGTGGTGGTGGTGGTGGTGGTGGTGGTGGTGATGGTGGTGGTGGTGGTGGTGGTGGTGGTTTGTTCACTACAAATCAAAATATCTAGAGAATGAAGAGAAGAAAGAAAACAAGACCCAGCAGGAAACTATCTTGTACTAAGCTTTACCCAACAAAGAGTGCACCTCACTGGTCCTTTAACACACAAAGTCTATAGAGAGTAAGAGAATACGCGAAAATTGGTAGTGTACTCAGTAACTGTATCTGTATGTGCTCAATGTAGTTATAGAGAAAAAAAAAAGAAACATCGGCTTACAGGTTTAATAACTACAAAGACTGTTAAATCCTGGCATGACAGGTTCCTCGCTTTAGGAAGGGTTCTCCACGTCCTGTCTAGAATGGTCCACATCTCTCACCCCCCTACTCCAACTTCTCTTCCTCCCACCGCTGGCCGTCAAAAGCTTTCTGACACCGGCTCATAAACTCCGGGCAACACAACACGTCGATTTGTAAAGGCCTAAATTCGAGGCAATCAAACGCACGGACTCTCACGGGACCAGCATCTTACTGCTCTCGCAAGAGTTCCTAATCAAATCTGCGGTCCGCGGAATTCCCAGTGGGACTCGCATTCCCCTCTTTTGTGTCAGTCGCGCTTCGCTGGCATTTCCTCCAGCCTGACTGCCCGGCAAAATCTCGGGTTTCAGATTACATCCCTTTGCGCAACGCTGCCAAATTGGGGTGGGTAGGGGGGACCGCTCTTCTTGACGAGAACTAAGCAGCAGCCACAATCTCTCTATCTACCCCTCCTCCGTCTCTCTGGTTTGTTTGTTTGTCTTTGTTTTTATTCGTGCGCGTGTGCGTGCGTGTGTGCGTGTCCATGCGTGGGTACGTTTGTGCATTTGTGTGTGACAGATTTGTCATACGAACCTTTTTCAGTCCCGCGGGACACAACTTCATACCAGGGAAATATCACTGTGGTAGGGACCCTCCGCAATAAAGCAGGAGGCGGGCTGCTGGCATTTTCACAGAGACGCCATTTAAGGTTCGCGCAGGCAGCCTGACACCACTGTGAATCGATGGACGCTCTATCAATTGACATGGTCAAGTGACAGGCACGAGCTGTTCGCCTTTGTAAGGCCGGCTATTGCATTTCACAAACGACTTTGATAAGGGGTCTCCCGGGAGAAGGGACTCTAGCGGTTAAAGTGGGCATACAGTAGTGTGCACTGACGCTAGCAGATTTTTAGTGTAAATAAATAAGTAAATAAAGATTAGCATATCTACTTGCCTTTATATTGACACCTGTTTATTTATAATACTGACTAAAGAATAAAAAAAATTGAGTTCAAGATTGTATGATTTAGTAGGATATACGAAAATCGTTAATCGTATTATGTAGGATTTACTATAAAGGTCTGATTATTTTGTGGTTGGTAAATGTGAATGCATGATTAAGTTTTATTCTTGAAAGTATCGTAGTACCGTCAGGTTACTGATCCATGTTGGGTATTTCGCTTCGTAACTAGAACGAAATTGATTTGGTCTAGTTTGCATGAGTGATTATTATTATTATTATTATTCGCTCTTCACCAATTATTTGTACTTACGAACGTACGAACAGGAGTTGCAAATTTTCATGCAACACAGACTAAGATGTTTTGCTTTTCTTGTCATTTCCTGAGTGTATCGGGTCGAAGGACTTTTGGATGTGCAATTTTCTGACCTACTTATAGTTTTCTTCCATTCGCATTAATTTGATGAATAGTGTCCTCTGTGCAGGTCCTCCACTCACTCACTGCAGCAGCCAATTACCCCTCCCTTCCCCTCTAAAGAGACTAAATGAATGACCAGCAAATAATGAAAGAGACTTTCGCAAAAAAGTTGGAGGAACCGTTTCCTGCCTGTTGTTTACTGTCGGGGGTTCAAGGCGGAAGAAAGACTGATCCCGGACAATGCTTATTTTCCTCTCCTCCCGACTTGCATGCAGCAGTAGACCACCTTACGAACAGCGAGCGATGCAACAACCACCTGGAAACACGTGGTGACACCCCAGAGTCAAAAACGACTGCCACAGAGAAACAGTCAGGAGATGGAGCGTCCAAGCTGACGTCCTGGATGAACCGAATGACCGAGGGAGAGGATGGAGGAGACCAGGTGAAGGACGTCCAATCTGGGAACAGTGATCTTCTCACGGCGGCGCCAGTGTCAGCAGCGCAGTGTCACGACAACGACCTGGGAGAGAATTTAGGTCACAATTGCTTGCAGAACATCGACACAGCGTCGGAGGAGACAGACGCCAACACGACTGTACGTCCCGGGAACGTCTCGTACCGTGACGTCGACGTCATCTTGACGTCAAAGACCGACGAAGAGAGACTCCGACTCCACAGCTCAGAAGACGGGGCAACACAGCATCGCAACTTCGACTCCGACGAGTCCATAGACGACGACGAAGAGCTGGAAGTCACGTGTTCTCCTGTAGGTGACGAAGATGAAAGAAGATTCTTCCGAGAGCGCGGAGCCAGCATATTGGAGGCGGGCCACCACCACGGCTTGACATTGAGCCGCCAGATTCGTTCTGGAGGTGAGTCTCTAGACGAGATGGTCGATTCGGAAGCAGAAGACACGTGTCAGACGTTTGATTCGAAAGATAACGACGGCACCGATGTCAGCGTTGCAGGCAGAGGAGAGGGGTGCACGGAGGAGGAAAAGGTTGGGAGCGTGATGTTGTACGGCTATCCAATCGTCTGCCTCCACGTGGAAGGGAAGGAGCGATTGTGTCTGGCGCAGATCTCCAGCACACTTTTACAGGTATGCATACCATTTTCGGGTTGCTGACATTGCTCTTTTCCTTTTTACTTTATTTGTGTATTTATTTCTCTTCTATTTGCCAAAAAATTTGTACATTGTCTGTTACAAAGATAACATTTGGAATTCTTTGTTCCTATCACCTGAATATGACACTGACATCGAAAGGGTCATTGTCGCCAACGTTATTGGACAACGCACGCGTAGTGCTTTGTCTGCAGATAAATCACGTGACCGAAGTCACGTGAGAAGTCCGTCGATTAAAGGTCTACCAGAGTACATCATTTTTTCAAATAACTGGGAGGAACTGAGTACAAGATAGCATTTCCCCGCATCTCAGTGAACAACTCAACGCAAGATAACATTTAGCCACCTCTCTGTACAAGGTAGCATCTTCCCACATCTCGGTGAATAACTTACCTCCTTTCTCGAGACAAAAATACAATTATACAGAGAATGAAATTAAGAGCATGAAATTAATGATTATGCATGCATAGGGTCTCAGCCCCAACTGGCTGTAACTTTGTGATCATGTCCACGTGTGTTCCTGATGTCGGAGGAAGGGGGATGTAGATATCAGTGACTGGCCACTATGTCTTTACCATCACTTCGTCTCATTGTGTTCTTTTTTCAAGGACTTCAGTTACAATGAAATTCACAACCGCCGAGTCGCTTTGGGCATCACGTGCCTGCAGTGTACTCCTCAGCAGCTGGAGGTTCTTAGAAGATCCGGGGCAATGCCGATTTCTTCCCGCCGATGTGGACTCATAACAAAACGCGAGGCGGAGCGGCTCGTCAGGTCCTTCATCTCGGACGTACCCCCACCACGTCTTCCCGACAACTTTACCTTCAAGGTCAGTGTTGCGTGCGTGTGCTGGTGCATTCCGTGGCACTTTTCGTTCGTGCGAGCGTGCGTGCAGCCGTGCGCAGGAAATAAAAGAGGGAGGGCGTAAGAATCGCGTAATCATGGGTAAATGGGATGTGGCTTATAGCTCTCAACGAAACAGAAAAAGCTGTATTTGTGCAAGACAAAAATTACCTTACCAATGATTCAGGGGTGTTCATATTTTTTACTGACATCAAAGATTCCAGGTAATGGCAAGGCTGCCAATCGCGTCTATGCTGATAGCATTCATCTTCTCTGCACTACTGAGACTGAAGGAGCTCTGTTTTGAGACCAGCTTCCTTTTTTTTTTTTTTTGTCAAGCGCTTTGAGGCAGCATTTAATGTGGTGTAAAGCGCTATTTAAATCATATTATTATTATTAAAGTGAATAGAAACAATTGCAGTCTGTGGGTTTACCCATTACTGACGGTGAGTGTTGTTTTCGTTTTCTTTTGCGATTTGCAGGTCCGGCACTCGTGCGGGTGGGGTTGCGAAGGGTACTTCGTACCTGCCCGCTACAACAGCTCGCGCGCCAAGTGTATCAAGTGCTGCACGTGCGAAGCCTTTTTCTCACCTAACAAGTTCATCTTCCACTACCACCGCCTGGACGGCGCCACCTACCGCCACCCAGACGCCGCTAACTTCAACTCGTGGCGCCGCCACCTAGAGCTAGTGCATGAAGAAAAAGACGACCGCGTGCTGCATGCCTGGGAGGATGTTAAGGCCATGTTCAACGGCGGCAGCCGCAAACGGTTGGCCGGCCCCTCTACGGCCTTCTCCCCCAGCTCCGCTGCTACCGCGTCCTTGACGTCCATGTCGTCTGCCGCTCCGAAGCCAATGCCACTTCCGCCACCTCTACCGCTGCCACAACCGCAGCTGGCGACCTCGTCCATGTCATTCCCCTCTGCTCTGAACGGTGGGGTTTCCCTGGTGGCCAACACCACGTGTTACCGTGGAGACCCTGGCGGCACCAGCGTTGGCAGCAGCTTTTGGCCGCTGCAGCCCAGCGCCATAACGCAGACCGCTGCGCAGCTGGTGTCCAGCAACCCCCCGTCGCGTCTGCTGCCACAGCCGGGAATCGTGACCCCCGCCGCTGCCGCCGTCGCCGCAGCACCGCACCCGGCTTTTTACGCGAACGGATCGTACGGTCGCATCGCATCCTATGGCGAGTTCCTTCGCACGATGAGTCTGCCTTACAACACCAGCAACAACAACAGTAGCAGCGGCCCCACGACGGGTAGCATGCTAGGAGACTGGCATCGCCTGCGTCTGTCCGGCCTGCTGCCCGTGCTGGGTCCTACGACTCCCCCTGCGGCGGGGGTTTTTGCCGCTGCCGCCTATCCCATCAGCCCTTTTGGCTACCAGCCAGCTTTCGTCGGCGCGGCAAGCGATGGCGTTGTCGCGTGCAGAGATAGAAGCCAAGTGCCGCCGTTGCAGATCTGCTCACCTCAAGACGGGGCGCTCAGCGGCTGCTCCGCGTTGACCGCCAAGGCTGCTGAAGGCAGCGGAGGGGGAAAAGGAGTTCTGGCGGCAAACCTCGCTGATCTCTTCGGCAACCCCGCGCAGGTCGTGAACGAAGGCGACAGAATGGGTCCGGCAGCGAAAGGAGGAGCAGCAGGAGGAGGTAGCGTACGCGGAGAGCTGGGGAGCGAGTATCGGAGGCTCCCCACTACAGCAAACAACGCCGTGAGCCCATCACTAGGCGACGACGACGAGGAGGCCAACCAGAAAAAGAGAAATAGTCCACCTCTCCGCGAGCCCGCCGGCAAAGCTTCCAATGGGATGAAAGTGGCTCTAAAAGATGAGGACAACACGATGGACGCTCTGACATGTTATGGGGCTTGCCTCAGCATGAAGAAGGTGAGGGTTTGAGAACGAAGTGTGACGAGGGAAACTCACTAGCCGTACTCATTTATGTCCACATGTGAGGCTTTGGTTTACTGGTGGTTGCGGGGTAAGTGTCATATCTGTGCTCTGGATGTCGAAGGAGTAAGATACACAAGAAGAAAGAGACAAAGGAAGAGCAAGCAGACAACTTGAACCGAACTAAAAATGCATGAAAAGATCTTACAAACATGGAAAGAGAAAGTTGGAGGGGTTTAGAGAAAGAGAAGGAGAAAAGCGGTGGAGGTTTATGAGGTAAAAGAATGACGCAGGGAAACGGAAAGAGCGAATGAGTATGGTGGTGCTGTGTGTGGAGATGACTTTTTGGGGAAGAAAGATGAATGGACTTAGATGTGGGCGGAGACTACACTGATTGATCTATGCCACCTTGGATATCGATAAACAGACATTAGGATGAGAGGGGTGAAAGATCGTTGCAATGTTGGGATAACCACTGCTTACCTCTGTCATTTCAGACTCAGGATTCCAAGAAGACGCAACCTGTAGCCGCTTTGCCCAAGGACACAGGTATGGGAAACAAAACTTTTTTTTCAGTAAAATAGCAAGCGTTCCTGAGAAAGAGACTCGTAAGTAAAACATCACGCCCTTTCTGAATAACGCGTCCATCAGTACGAAGCCTGTTCATTCGGAGTAAGATCGCTTCACTATTAAGACTGAAGCCTTCATGAGTAAAAAGATGTTAACATTTATCACATCCTACCAAGGGGGAGCGTGGGTGGGTGAGTTTTGTACTAAAGAGGAAAGACCTAAAGGCTCACCAGTCAAAGTGAATGGAAACAAATCACGTGAAGGGAGTCTCTCGTTATCTGCTTAACCATTAGCCCACAGTTTATTTCACCCTCCCAGGGAGGCTTATAGACGTCAGTTATTCATGGACTGTTTGTGGGAGAAAACTAACTACATTTTCTTATTTATTTTATATGACTATTGTTGGGATAACATCTTTTCGCGTATAGAGAAAACAATAAGAGAGAGAGAGATAGTGATGATGGGATAATGACTATCAAGACTTGTATACGTTAACAGTGTGTGTGTGTGTGTGTGTGTGTGTGTGTGTGTGTGTGTGTGTGTGTGTGTGTGTGTGTGTAAAACATGTTGAATACATATTTAATAACAACCACAAGTCTAGCCACTGGAAGTAACTTAACGTGTTAGGGCGCTCGTGTTTACAGAAAGTTTACTGAAGATCTTCGAGGAGACCGGGGACATGGAGTGCTTTATGAATCTGCCCATTGGTGAGTTGTGTCCCCACCGGCTGTCATGTACTTCAGAACATGTCGTGGTTGGGTTCATATACTGTATATAAGATGTATAGAGAGATTTATAGAGAGAAAGATTTGGAACTTGGATTGTGATTATATTTTTGCACCCATCTCCCAACACACACACACACACACACACACACACACACACACACACACACACATGCGTGCGCGCGCGCATACTTCAGGTCATACTTGGATGTTGTTTAGAAATATTAATTATTTTATATATATATATAGGAGATTTGAATTTTAGTGTGTTTTTTACGGGCAATGTCGGCATTTTTCTTCCATCTTTTTCTTACGCAAACGCATACATAAAACGTGTTTATACTGTGCTTTTGTGTTCAGGTAAACTTCGGCGTCTCGTCAAGACGGCACGAGCAAAGTCTCAAGCGGTCGAGCGTGAAATAACTAAGGTCAAAGGTGCAAACGAATCTTCTCTTAACAAACAAGATTTACAGTAGTTTGGTACAGGGCAGTTGTGTGAAAGTATTGACACATGAACTACTGACAAACAATGAATGCTTCGTTGGGTCGACAAGCGCATTTTGTGTGCGTGCGTGAGCGTGTGTGAGGTTAAACTTTATTGCTTTCTCCATTTTTCAGTCTTCTTTCTTTCTTTTTTTTTCCTTTAAAGTATGCTGCCATTCTGTCGCAGACATGCAGAGGTTGCAGAGGTTACGGGCAGCCGAGTTGCGGGAGGAGTTCTCTCGCCAGTTCTTCACCCTCAAAGGCAGGTTTGTTTAAACAGCCTTTTCCTGCTAATCTTAACCCAAATCATCGTTCCCAACGATGCTTGCCCAACACTCAGTTTATAATTTCCTTCTGTTTTTCCCTCAGTTCTCGGTGCTTTGTTTCTTATTATTAAGGAATGTCAAGAGTTCTACAACGCTCAAAGGCCTTCCACAGTTTACTGATTATCCTGTGATTTTTTTCTATTTATTTATTTAGAAAATGTCTGGGCGGACATTGAGCACGAACGGCGGCTAAAAACTGCTCTCCAGAACCGACTCACAGGTACGTGTTTCTCGATCAATGGCATGGCAACGACATCCCACTTCGCGAGTAATTACCACAGTAACCAGTCAGTGGGTAAAATTTGTTTGATGTGATTAACGTAACTTCATTCTCACAAATTGCTGAAGGCGCCAAGACACTTACATGGGTCAGGAACTGAGCCTGTTGCTTTATTAACGTACGCTGTACGTCATAATTGTCACTGTACTGATCATGCCACGGGGGTCTTCCTTCGAGAATGTTTGTGCGTTTCATTTAAACAAAATTATTTTATGTCAGGAGATAAAAGGATGTCTTGTGAAATCTTATGCGATGGCGAGGCTGGATCTTTTCTCATGTGCTGTGTCCCACAGAAGCCAAGCTTTTGGTGCCAAAGATGCTGAATCCTTCACTTCCTGCGTACCCGGATCTAGAATAAAAAGGCCCGGGAAATGGAGAAGAGCAAATCTTGATGCCTGGGTGGCATGACCTTTCTTGCGACCATGAATTTAAAGGTACTCTTCGGGGTACAAACAACACCAGACAGCAGATCCCTGACTGCAGGCCGAAGACCCAGCATCAAAGGACTGCACTCTCTGCGGTGGGATCGGTGTCTCACCTGTCTTCCAGTGGTGCAGGTATTCCCGAGACCTTTGCAAATGAACATTACACACCTGTTGAACACCAAGTCACTCTTTCATCAAAGACGTGGAAAATGGAAATTATTAACAATAATCAGATGCAGTGGGTTGACGTAATGCATGATCAAACGTCTTTTGACAGCATGTGTGATCTTTTCTGCCACGTTGTTGATATGTTCGACTTGCCAGTTTTTCTGTCATGTGTTTCGATAGCATGCTGGACATATGACCTTCCTCCAGTGTGTTTTGACAGCACTTTTTATAATATGGACTCGCAACTTTTACGTCGAAGTATTTCCCCAGTCTTGACGAATGACCTTCTTTAATCTTTTTTTTTATTTATGCACGACAGACTGGAAATCTTTTGTCCGTTGGTGTTACTCAAGTCAAATGTGAGTTTGAAATTTTGGGTGTTTTATGCCAAGTCATCAGTTATGGTCGTATTGCGGCGAGCTAGTCCAGTGGTATAAATAGATGCTATTTCCAGTAAGATGGACCATAGTGTATCTAAAACGAGATATGAGCTCTCGACTTATGGTCCTGAATGTTTAGTGACCAGCACTTAAACCATTGTGCCATCGCCCATCGAACCGCAGTCCCTATCCCCACCCCAGTACAAGTCCAGATCAATTTGTAGTCCAGCTTTGCTGCTAAAATCAACACACTTTAATAAAAGTGAAAACATTATTAAATAACGGTTTAATCGGCTTTAGAAGTTTAAAAAACTGGTGAGACGCACTTATGTTTTATTATTTTGTGTATTCAGATGGGTTCAACTTTAGCTTCTATGGGTACATGCAAGTATTCCAAATTATGAATGAAGAATGTTTTTCTTGTAAATTGCTAGCTGTTATACATCTTTATACACATACTATGCTCATTCGATTAAAAAAAATAAAGTGACAGTTCAATCTTAAGGTCATGTCTGCATTTTACAGCACATATTTTAATTTTTTTATAAAGTCTTGATTCAACACAGATATGACACATTTAGCTTAAGATTTAGATAAGTATTGCCTCATTATGCTTCACCTTTTCACATGTTAAAGCTCAATCAGATCAGAGTATGATAAACCATTAAAGAGTTCTGAAGACAATGCATACTTCTGAAGTGGACATTGTTTCAATCTCTGCTCACAAGTGATAGCGGAGGCTGGGTGGAACTCTACCCACATACAGTTTAAAAGTTGGACATTTTTTAATGCTAGATAATAAAACCAAATAAAACAAACTAGCCATACATGCTAAGTAATACTCAGTTAATGAGCACCTCTTCGGCTTAAACTGTAAATTGGTTATGGATATTAATCATGTGGATTTATCCCAGTTAAGTCCACTTTCTGCCATGATCCCATATATTGGGTCGCATATCTGAAGGATCCTGGTCCAAAAACATTACAATATAATACACAATAACTGTTAAAACAGACCTCGAGTGCTCTAAAGACATCTGTAGAAGAGATGGAAAAGTATATGATATTATCGGGACAGGATTTGTGACACGTGAGATTCCATAAACGATATGTAACAGAGAATGCCTAATTTGTTAAAACTGGGTTCTCAGGTTTTGTTAATGTAAAAGTAATTCTTTTAAAAAAAAACTTCCATTTCGTTTTGGACTAGTGTTCGTATGCACGCCATTCGTAACCTTATAGTGGGCAGTATATTTGCGACTGTTTGTTAATTTTAGAATCCGATTATACTGAATCGACGACATTTCAAATTTAAATCTTCTTCGATTTTTTTTTCAAATTTCACATCATTGATGGATTTTTAAAAAATGAGTCTGTCGTCCACACCAAAAAAAGGTGGAATCTTTTCATGCTACGCCTCGTGGGTGGGTAGAGTGACGGGAAGGGTGGGGAGAAAAGGAACCAGTTACAAGAAGCGTTTAAAGACAGATGCAGCGATGGCTTGTGTGTACCGGCACGTTGACGATATCATGGCGTCTTGGGCTTTAACATCATCTGCGCTCCTCTCAGGGAGTAGAACTCCGAGTTCTTGAGTGTGAACCACACGACGCCATCGGAGTAGCTGGAGGAGGCCTTAGAGTACCAGCCACGGTGGTACACGCCGTTGAGGTTGCTGGAGAAGCAGGAGTTGAACCACCAACCGCCCTGGTTCTCGGCCGCGCAGTGCCGCGTGTGCAGGTCGTTGTCCACGTCCTCGGTAGAGAAAGCCATGCTTTCGTGGTAGCCCAACGAGTCACCGGCGTCGCCGGAGAAGCCGCTGACAGTTAGGCGGTAGCTGTCGCTGGCGTCGGCCACGGAGAACTGCGAGTACTCTGCCCAGAACCTGGGGAACGAGCCAAAATGAGAACTGTGCCAAATGAAAACTTGTTGACTGACCGACAAATTGCATTTGAGAACTTGATACGTAGACCTTGCAGGACTGGTTGAGAACCGTGCAAAATGAATTAAGAAATTTATTGATTGACTGATCGAAATTTAAGTTGGATTGACTGACTTACTGACTCAATACATAGAATAAATTCTTAAAACGGTCCAGTTTTTTTGTTTGAACCATTAATGGCAAATCTGCACGACACTGAAAAATTATTCATACTTGAAATCTAAGTTTTCCACGAAGTCTCTCTTTTTTCCTCTCTCTCTCTCACACACACACACACACACACACACACACACACATTAACACCTTGATTCCATTACAATGGCATTTTTAAAATCTGACTGGAAAATCACCCTGCTTTTAGATGCCCCTTTTCAATCGAGTAGGAAGAGATCAACGATGGAAAGAACTGGAAGAAGGAAAACTATCAAGGGGAAGGAATCCATTTACTTACTGACCGTCGCTTTGCGTGAGACAATCCAGCCAGTTCTCCAGTACTGATCTGGAGGTCACAAATGGCTCGAAAAGAAACTCTACATCTACAAGCTCCAAAACAATCATTAAAACGCGAAAGAAACTTCATACCTAGAAGCTTGAAAAGAAATAATAAATCTAGAAGTGTGGAAAAATCTTTATACCTAAAAAGGCGAGAAAAAACTTCAGACTTAAAAACTCGAACTGAACCGAAAAATTAGATCTTGAAAACACGGTGAAAGAAACTTTTTACCATAAAAATTGGAACTAAAACGTAAGATCTAGAAACATGAACGAAAATTTTAACATGGAAAGAAACTTAAGATATAAAAAGCAAAAAAAGGAACAATGAATCTAAAAAAAAAAACTAAAAGAAATTTATGATCTATAAACACGAAAAGACATTTATAATCTAAAAATACGAAACGAAATTAAGATTAAAACCCCCATAAAGAACTTTAGCTTTAAATCTCCAAAAAGAAACTTGATATCTGAAAACGTGAAAAAAAAAACTTAGGTCTAAAGCAGAATAAGAAACGTTAGACCTGAAAATGCGAAAGGATACTAACAGCTTATCCAGACCAATACTTGTTCTGTCGTATCTACCTGTTCCCTTCCCAATCAAGAAGATCTACACGGAGAATGTAATGCTTTTGGTTGGTGAGCAGGTGCAGGAAGTCGTTGCCCAGCCAGAACTCGCTGTACGGGTTGCCGAAGCCGTGCTGGTATTCCAGCCAGCGGCGGTTGAAGTTAAGCAAGCCGTCCTGGCGTCGCTGGATTACCGTGTAACCCGTACCGTTGAGCATCAGGCAGTAGACGGGAGTCAGGTAGCGGGCGCCCTTGGGCTGTATATAATAGACACCACTGGTGCGCCGTCCGATCTGGTAAAGCTCGTGGCAGTCTAGGTACGACAAAAAAAAGACGTTGAAAATAAGACATACACTGATGGCCGAATAGCGCACCAAACGAGCCACTATCAATAATAACAATAAACATTTTTCAATATGCTCAGCGCGCTTTACAGAAATGATATACTAAACAGAATAACCAACAGCCATGCACCAATATTCGCATATAACCGACATGTGCACTTCTAAAACAAACACACCTACTCATGCACCAAGTAAACACAGACACATGTTATGCACACTCAATAAAAAAAAAAAGTTTAAAGGAAACGTCGAGTGAAATGACAAGTTGGGGTAAAATTATAGATACTGACGTCCTGCTCAAAATTTTGCGTTTCACTAGTTTACCTAAAGTCGTGTCTAAAATGTAAAATGCAGCTGCGTGTCGGTTCTACGAGGCCGCCAGGTTTCATACGCTTTCGCGAAGAAAAAAATAACTGACCCCCAGTTATGGCACGTTGAGGGTAGATTAGACTATAGACATACGTTATGGCATGTTGAGGGTAGATTAGACTCTATACACATGGTACAATGAAGGCAGAAAGTATATGCATCTTATGGTCTGTTGAAAGCATTTCAAAACGTATTTGTATGCTATCGCATGTTGACAGGAGCTTAGAATGTATCTGCATCTTGGAGTGTGTTGGAAACAGCTCGTAGTTAGTATACTATAGTGTAATGACAGTAGCTCGTAATTAGTATGCTATATTGTGACGTAGGAGGGACCATCTGGATCATTTGACAAGAAGGACAGCTCTGTTACTTCACTCCTCTTTACTTCACTCAGCTTTCTTGCTGTGCTCCAGTCTGAGAATTGCATAGCACGATCTCCAGGTCTGCGATACAAGTGTTTCCAAGACCGCACTTAGGAGACTGAAAGTGAACGCTTTTGCCGGATGGCTTCGATGACGTCATTCGGAAACACAAAAAAACATGGCGCCCGAGAGTTGTGCGGTAGACGCGATTGTCAGTAAACAGTTGTTTTACAACCCGAAATTTTGAGCGGAAACTTGCCATTTTACTTGCTTTTTCCTTTAATATTTCTGCATCCGGGTCCAGACATTAGGAGATATGTCTCGGGTGATCAATTTTTTAAAGACTTCTTACGCTCCTTAGATGAAAGACGTAAAAATCTATGCTTAGCAACAACAACAATAAAATTATTCACCTCACGTGAAAAATACCTATCATTGTAGGTGCTTGTGCGTGCAAAGAGTAGGGGAGCGGGGTGCACGATGTCAAGAAACTGTGTGGGTTTGGCGACAAAAACTGCAAACCTCTTGCAATGAAGTCTTCGCCAACAGAGCTTTGTAACACCAAGTCAGTCTGGCTCTCTCCGTGTCCTTCCTGCTTCCTCCCTCCGCTAATACCATTGCCGGTTATTACGTCCTGCCGTTCCCGCAACCGATTGGACTCCAGCTGCAGCTCGTGCAGGATCTTCTGCAGGCGAATATTACCGGCTGTCACAGTTGTTAGCTCACTCCTTTGTTCATCTGCTTCCATCTGATCGCAAGTGTCATCAAAAATAAATTGTGCTCTTTAATATTCTTTTTCTTTGAAAAAGTGATTTACAGATTTTTTAAACAGAGCAAAAGATGTTTAAGCAATTATTCACCTTCTTCAAACAATAAGCGAAGCCAAACATTAAAGGAAACTCGAAAAACGCTGCACCAGAGTAAGGCTCCCTTCGAAACAGCACAAGTACCAATCATCGAAACACCTTTGCTGAAGAATACGAAAGTGATAGAGTTTTCCTTTCAAATAAAGACACGTCAGCTCTCAAAGCGCTATACAATAAATGCCAGTGAAAAAAGAAAGCATTGTGAATCGGTTCGGAAAATGTCAATCTAACACCAACGGCCGTACTGCTTTATATTTGATGGGCTCAAAAGTGCATTTAACGCACTCAACACAGAATTTCATCACGTTTTCTGCGTGCATACCATCCTACCATTTCTATCCTGTGATACGCTTTTTGTTGCTGGCCTACACAAGAAGCGTAATTTTACCCCACAATCTGAGGGGATGGAGGTGCGTATAAAGGTGGAGGAGAAGGGGTGTTGGAAACAAACAGTATGAGTGCGGCGTGTTCCTCGACACGTGATTGAGACAGCCAATGGAATTTTACGATGGTCTCAAGCTGTTTATGAGATAAAAATTGAAAGAAATTTAAGAAATTGAATGAAACGTTCCCCCCTCGTTCTGAATCCATCTACCTATCACACATATACACACACACACTCTCTCTCACCCTGTCTCTCTCTCTCTCATACACAGACATGTGCACGCACACACACACACACACACACACACACACATGCATAAAAACCGTACGCGTACACACATTAATGCTGGCGCCATATTACACACCTTCAAGTCAAGCAGAGAGTCTTTCATCTCCTCAAAGTCAGTCATTACTTTGGCAACCCTGCCCTCCAGCTTGAGCAAGAGGTCCTCCCCACGCAGCGAGCGTTTGTTGAGGCCTTGCACGTCAACTGCACACCGCCGGACCTCCTCCTGTAGCTGACTGCTGCTGTTGATCTTGTCCTCCTGCTGCCTGGACAGACGGCTCGTGTCGGACTGCAAGAAGTTCACTTGTCGTCAGTGATGATGATGAGGAGGACGATGAATATGACTGTTAGCCAGTCATTCATTTAGTCAGAAGCCAGTCACAGATGGCTTGTCTGTCAGACAGTCACATGTGACCAGTCACTTAGCCTCTCCGTCCGTCCCTCACCCTCTCCGTTCGTCCGTTTCATTACTATTTTCGTGGCTTTCTATCCAAATTAGAGAACACGGCAGGTTTCATATTTTTTCTTGAACATAACAAATATAGTTTCTGCCACTCTTGCCGCTGTATTCTGTACGGCAAGTAGACAGGTTCTTTCTTCTTTTAATGTTTGACTTAGATATATGCCATCAAAGACAAGCAACAAAGAAGGCTTAACAAAACAAAACACAACACAAACCAAAACACAAAACATAAAACAAAACACAAAATCCACAAATACAAAGCATCTAGAAAAAACAAATCGCAAAATGCACAAAAACAAAACACAAAACAAAAAAATAATAAAATCAAAAGAAAGCAAGACGACCCGCGACCTGGTCTCGTGGTAGGACTGACCTTAAGAGCCTCAATCTCGCGTTTCATGAGCAGCCATTCGGCCTTGAGGTCGCCCACGCTGGTCTTTAGCAGCGTCACCATGTCACTGCCGATCTGTTCTCGTTCATATCTGTTTGCATGACTTTAGTGTTTATGTAATAATTATGACATTAATCACAATCTTTGTATAATAGCACAATCATTATCATCATCACCGCCATCGTCATTATATAGTCTCCTTATCTCGTCACCCGTTATCTGGTCAACCCCGCACAGTGGAAGCATGAATTCTCCCCTACCCCCAAAGTTGCTTTTGGTTCGGGATCTGTTATCCTTTATATCGCTTCCCTCGATTCTAGCCCAACAGTTGTTCTGGATGGGTGGTGGAGAGATCTATCGGTCTGTACATGAAACCATCACCGCTATTATATATATATATATATCACAATCTCACTATATCTGATATCATCAACACCAAAATTGTATATATTAAATCATAAATCATAATCACCATCACCACTACTATCATTGTTTACATGACGTGACCATTGCCGTCATTACATCCGCCTTTTCATAAATAGTCTGTTGTGCCCTGCCTTAAAGCGGAGAATTATCACCAGGTCTAATCTGGACAGGTGATGGTAGCTGTCTGGTGGATAGGGTGTTCTGTGCAGAGCCTTGATGATGGCCTTCATCTCTATTAGGCTGATATTGTTTTCACTCTGTTTTCAGCCCCAAGTTCTGCCATTCTGTCTTCCTGCTTATTTTGGCTTCAATACCACAATGCAAGGGTATCCACTGCAGTAGTGTTTGAAGGTAGTTACTATTTCTCCGTGCTACCGTCAGCTTAGGTTATTATTGTTGCCAGCTTGCAGTGCATACAGGGGAATTTGCTAAGAACACCACCTGCCAGTCTGAGTTTGCACTGGCTTATTTTGATACAAATTCTCCACATCCGAGTGAGGACACTTCCGTTCTTGAGGTACAAGACCCCTGAACATGGTTATTCTTATCTAGATTTGGGATTTGGATAAAACCTAATTTCCCGCGTCATCGCACATGCATAATCGCTGACTGCGCTTTATTTTTATATGCTTAAAGCTCTCAGACTGGCTGTGATCTTCCTTGGCTTCAGTAGCTAGAAGTTAGGTCAATCTATGTTTACTTTTTAACAAAAAATAAACAAATGTTCGCAAGGCATTGTAATGTTACGAACTAATGACAGCGGTTGGGTCTGTTAACTGCCCAGCACCTTTGAGCTTAGTTTCACTTACTTCGATTCAGTTTAGTGACGGTGGCAATGCAGCTGAGCGTTAAGTGACAAAATCATCAATGTCGGTCATGAAGGAGGGTACAGCCACGTGAGGCTTGCCTACCTGGGCGCCCCGTCGCGCATGCGCGTTCGCAGCATGTACAGGTCCAGCTCCAGATCGTCCAAGCGGCGGTTGGAGTTGTCCAGCTCTCGCCGCAGGTTGGTGACCTCCGCTGCCAATTTTGTGGCCTGCAGTTGACCGTTGACCTGCGTGACCTGCATTCCCAGCACCTCGCGCTCTAGCCGCCAGCTCAGGTTGTGTACCTCCTGCAGCTGCTCCAGTGCCCTCAACTCTGACCTGGCGGCCTGTCGTCAAAGAGAAGTGCGTGGAGACAAGAAACACCGCTGGAGGAGTCTTTTCATATCTACTTACATGTTTTTTGCTTGTTTGCTTTTGTGCTTTGAGCCGGTGACGTTCAGCATAACACAAGTGTACAACATTGTTCATTTGTTTTTAAAAAATGTGTATCTTTTGAGAGAGGGACATAGTATTAAGTTCAGACAAGCAGACTAAATTTTGTGGATGACGAAAGATCTGCAGTGTAGTATTTCTTGTAAAAACGTTATAATTAGAGTTAGATTATTAGACTCAGAGAGAGAGAGAGAGTTATTTCAGTATTCAAAAGTGGTGATGGTATCTTGAGCTGCTCAGACACACGCACTCTTCTTCTAGTAACACCTTACATAAAAATAGGCCCACCAGGACAGTCAAACAAGTAATTACACACACGCTCAGACAAGCACGCACGCATGCATTTTTTATTGAGGAAGAAGATAGTGTCAATGTCCAGAGTCTAGCACAATGAAGATAGCTTATGTATCTACAGTTGTAGATACACTGGGAGGACGTAACAACAAAGCTTTTATACACTCGTCAAAACGTGGCTTACGTTAACTTGAAATTGAATGTAGTCACCAAGGTCTGGCCCAAAAATTATGTAATGCTGTTTGGTCACTGAAACCTGACAAGATAAATTACATGTGTGCGCCAGACGCTCTGCTTACTCACCAAGGCCTGACAGAACGAAGATAAGTTCTGGATCTGCAGCTGTGTGACCTCCAAGCGCCGCAGGACATCCTGGTCGGGTTTCCACACGTTGAAGGTCGAGCTGCAGACCGTGGAGTCGCTCTGGAAGCTGTGCTGACCTTTACCAAACTCACATGTGACCAGCAGCGAGATCAGAACCAGCCACAAAGGCCACGCTAGCGTCGTGGAGGCCTGTACTGACGGTTGCGGGGACGGCGCGTGGGAAGACATGCCTAGGCAAACATCTTTCGTACTCGCCACTCCTTCTGACACGTGTATGTCATCGTTGTCGTCGTCGTCATCGACGAGACGGCAGCGTGATCGGAACCAGGCAAAAAGAGAAATAAAGTGGAAGAACATAAATGAACCGCTGCGAACGCTGTGTTAGTAACAATGTCGAGAGAAAAGCCAAGCGCACACATGCCATACAACCCCCTCACACACACACACACACACACACACGCGCGCGCGCGCGCGCGCGCGCAAATTGCATGCGCATGCAGGCATTTGTTTTGGTAACATACCCACGCATTAACGCATACACGAAAGAGCTAGAGAGAAAGCAGGAAGAGGCATAAACATTCTTTTCAATCCTCTCTGTTACCACGCGATATTAACAATTTATTTTCTTTCTATAACAAAACATCATCGAATTCATTACTTTCAACGGTTTGAAGTTTACTCACCAAAAACATTTTCAGTACTGCTGAAAACTGACTCACCAACGTCACAACCCAGACAAGAAGGTAACCAACTGCAGACAAGTTTCTTGGGTCTAGGCTGCAGCTCCTCAGAACTCACTTGATTTTTTTTTTCTTTTTTGAAAGTCTTACCGACAACGCGTCTCCTAACTCAACACTTTCTTTCTTTGCCACGAACAGCGACTAAAACTCATAGCCGCTAGTGCACTGCGGCTTCGGGCACTGCATTCACAAACAACACGTCCGACCCTCCACCGGACCTCCCCCACTCACCAGCACCCCCATCACAATAACTCTTGAGTGCCTGTAAGCAGGGCATCAAGAACGGATCAGTTATTCCTCCGCGTGAGACCTGCAAACAGACGAACGTGCGGGACGTGCAAGATTGGCGCCCGCCGGCAATAAATTATTTATCGGCAAATTTCTCGGCAAGGACAGGTAATTAAGGCCTGTTCATCCACGTGTAATGAGAGTGATGTCCCCAGGCGCGTAGAAAACGCCTTACCGCACCTTCTGCCAGTTTCTATTTCTTTCCGTTCTTTTCTTTCCTGTTTAGACAGACACCCTTCTCTCTTACCCCCACCCCCTTCACTTTCAAATCATTCCTTCTACATTTCTGCAGCATGTTCTACTCCGTCTGTCAGTTTTGAACCATGTAATGTTCCATCGATTAGTGCTTTCGGGTATGAACTGCTGGACAGTTTCCGGGCCAGTTTTCTCTACACCATATCCATTTCATCATGAACTCTGCCTTAGAATGTTGTTCATCATTATTTTGCCAGCCATTACTACAGAACTTGTCTGTCCGGAAATTGGAAAAAAAATTATATGTCTAGGTGAACGTCTCACTGTCAATGGGTACATGTATAAATGTTATGTCGAGTAATGTTTTCTTCATCCCAACCACGCTTCTTTGGTCGGTCATCGAAACCGCCGGCTCTGCTTGTTATCCCCAGTGAAATTTGTTTCGTGCCAGCCTCAGAGCGCCAGCTCCATTTCATTCAGCCAAACTGAAAGCCTCTGAGCAGCTTCTGCTATCCACTACGCCTCACATAATTACATTCTTAATGGACTGCTGACTCATGTCACGTGATCCAGCAGGTACCCGGGCTGGCGCGAGAGACCAACTACGTCCCTATTTATCTTTGCGTTCTCTGAGCAGCTTCTTAGCCTGGTAGCTAGTGCACTTGTCTGTGAAGCAGAAGGTTTGAAACCCAACTTTGGCTGAATTTTAGCTGTAAACACACACACACACACACACACACTTACTTTTCGACTTATACTGTTTTCGATAAAATGAAAAAAAAAATTCTGTTTACAGCTAGAATCCAGCTTTTAATTGGTACATTCCCTACTGCCACTCTCTATATGGACGAGTCTGTGACTTGATTTTTCTGACGTAGGATAATGAAAAAAAGAGTGTACAATCGGTGACAGCTATCCACACACGAATATCAGAAGTTGTGGTTACGTAGTAGAAGCAGTTCTGTAACACAAGGGTTAGCATTCCTATTTGCTCAATACCGAGAACACTGAAAAAGCATCTCTAGAAAGAGCTGTGGGCCGTACACATAGACATCGACCTCTATTAGCCGGACTTCGCCTGTTTCCTTGCCGTGATATAGCCTTAGTTGCTGGCACGGCGTTAAACCCTAACAAACAAACAAATCGCCTGTTTCCAAAAACAAGATCCCGCAACATTTCCGGTCTGTAACTAACCCTGAGGTAACCTCACCTCCGCTTCCTAATTACGTCCCTTGTTGTGCCTGCATGCCAGAACACCACTAACGCCAGACCTGATTTTAAAAAAAACTTTTTACCACAAGACATTATTTACAATAAAATGTTACAAAAAGGGGGTAGAAAACAAAGTATACCAGCGATCCATTTTTTATGCCCTGCAGGAAATCAAACATTGTAACCGAAACAACAGACGCCCCATAAAGGCGAAAGCTTCCAACACTACTTGCCCTTCATTTGCATAAATGATTTCAAATAACGTGTAAGTTTTTGATCGGCACAGGTTTCCGGAAAATCGAACGAGAAAATAATTAGAGTAAAACCAATAAATAGCTCGAGACCAGATCAATAATGCCCAGTCCACAGAACAACGGAGATTCGAATTTTAAAAAAAATACTCAAGGCAAAAAAACCAACATGGTCTTCATCTTGAAATGCTGTCTGTAAAGAATGAGGAAAGTGTTGCGAACAGCCTGTCCGAGACTCGTGCGTTCGGATTCCAGAGGTTGGAGAGAGGCAAGGCGAAGGGAGGAGAGAAAAGAGAAACTGTCAGTGGCAATTCTTTATTAGCGAAGGTGATATGATAACAAAATTTGATTTTGTTTTACATCTAGCCCTTATCCAAAACAGGAAAAATGTGTTAAACAAAAAATGTAATTATATATATATATATTATAAATAGAGAGAGAAAGCACAGACTGAAGCGGTTGCACAGACTTTAGGGATTATAGTAGTCTGTGGAGGGTCAGTTCATCTAATTTTGTTCCTGTGTTGTGATCTTATTTCGATTTGGATATCAGTATTGGATCTTCAAGTTTATATCTACTTCACCTTTTGTTCCTCTCTCTTTTTTTTAAACTGGATATAATGTTCTCTATTCAACTGAAGTGCAAACTGATCAAATCTATTGGCCGGATTTCCACTCTGGCGTACGTCAGTAGTAAACTCAAGTGCCAATCAGCTTTTCGATGTTTAATGTATCTTGGTGTGACTAACCGTTGTTTTCAAGAGATTTCCGGCAATGTATCTTCGCCGCTAAATCTGCCCTTTACTGCCGGAACTCAGCTAGTCTGACCATTGTTCTTCGTTGTACATCATTCTGTTTTGTGGATACTGCTAAGAACAATGAGGTTGCAAGTGTGTTGTCCGGGATATTGCGCTAGACAAATTAGTTTTATTCCTTATATATATATATATATCTGTATTAAGTTGCATGAAAAGTAAGTAATGTTAGAAGAAAAGTTTCCAGACAGAGAATGACTAGAAAAGGAAGACTAAAATGAGGGACAAAAGTGAGGGGGGGCGAGGAAGATGTACAGCGAATGAACAAACAAGTGACCAAAAACTATTTGGCAGAGGTCATATGATCTCTGCAAACCGGTAGGTGAACTCATCTGTAAATATACAGAGCATCGTTAAGCGTCATTTAATAAGCGCATCATTTTTCTTGGCGAAAGAACGAGTGGTATGCCGGGACTTTCTACTTTTATATATTTATTTATATATTTTTAAAGATCTGTCAGCAACAGAGTGTACACAGTCGGAACTGCAGTGGCGTGATGGCCTATTGACTACGCGTGTGCGTGAATGTGTTTGGCCACGCGTGTGCGTATGATTTTTCCTGTAAACGCTCTAGCGTCATCACTCGGCTTCATCCCTTCGCTCCCCACAGCACGCAATTACCGCGTGATAAAAACCGTTTTCCTACCAAACCAACCAATCAACCAATCGGCTTTTAGGGCGATTCGTGGGATCACATGTATCAATTGGTGGTCTGGTAACCTATGATGCTTGCTTCCGCTCCTTCGCTACCTCCGAGGTAGCCTTACCTCGCCTTCATAATTACAGCTTCTGCTGACAACAGAAGGTGCAGATCAGGTATCAAATTCGAAGCACAAGTCCTGGAATTTCTGGCACAGTGTTTCGGTCGTTCGCATGCCGTCTCTAGGGCAAAGCGTGTGGCGTGTCTGTCGATCACTGCGTAACAGAAGGTGAGGTGATGAAGTGGCTGGACAAGAACGGCCGACACAAGCGTCGACTGGAAATGAGTGACGCATTGGACTACGGCACGCATGCTTGAAGATACACGTAGGATGACTACCCGCGTCCCAAAAATTTCCAGTCGCTAGAAGGAGTTTCACCAATGGTCCTCCTTGACCGGTTGGTATTAGGGGTTACTTTTACTTATTTTCAAAGCCGTGATTATCCAGTTCTCTCTGGCCGCCTTGTAATCTAGCCGGTTTTCTGTTCTTTGAATGTTCTGTTTTGACCACTTTGTGACTCGCCTCTTGTCCAAGACACTCACATCCTTGAGGACACCCACCCTTCTGATCCTAAGTCCAGTCCAATATATGGACAGGTCGGCACTGTATCCAACAGGTCAGCACAGTAACCAGCAGGTTGTTGTTAGTTAGTTAGTGTTTAACGCCGTGCCAGCAACTAAGGCGATATCACGGCGATGAGAGACAAATTTATTCCAAAAACCCATTGATCAAAAACCCACCAAGAGACACAACAGTTATATCCCAATAAAAGCCATCAAGAGCAAGAGAATTTTAAGAGAGTAGATTTAGTGTAAAAATGGTTGTTGTGGCCAAAAAGGCCACCAACAAACCAAAACCAAAAAACCAACAATTAACAGGATATAAAAACTTAAATCTTATGAAAGAGTCCTATCCCTTTTAAAAATGTAAAAATTGCTGCTGATGGGACGGACCTAAACAAGGTAAACAAAGAAACTGCTGTGAAAAAACGCTGACGGGTACTCTGGAGCTCAGGGCAAGTGATTTATATATGTTTAACATTTAAAGTTTCTTTGCATAACGGACAAACAGGTGGTAGTTCACCTCATAAGAGGTACGATTGCGTGGCATAGGTGTGCCCTAACCTCAGTCTAGTAAGAACCACCTCCTCCCGCCGCACCAGTAACCAGCAGGCTAAGACACCTTCCTGTGAGGACTTGCAGCACAGTTTTTTCTTTAAAAGTGAGCATAGTACTTCTGCAAACCATACGTTGTTATAAAATAATTAAAACAAAATAAACTTCCATAAAAAGTTTTAACTTTGCACAAACATACTGTATATCCATTCTGTGGAGAAGACAAGTGTTCTCTAAATATATAAATGTATTGAATAAATCATTAATAATAGAACAAGTTGAGCTGAATTATGAGATCAACAGACAAATGCATGCAACCACCAAGACATGGGAAAGTGTAAAAAGTTTATTATGTCTTTGTTTTGAAAAATGTACATCTAAACAAGAAAAAAATGTATAATAATGCTTACTGAAAAAATGCATTAAAATAATTTTCACATTTAAGCTTGAAACAAAACAAGCTGTAGGTAACAACACATTCTCTCTCTCAGCTTCTGTCGACTGAACATGCCACTGTGTTTACATTTTCCACAGTGAGAGGCCACAACAAAAAACAATTTAAATACACCGCCATAATGGACATGGTTCCCATTATCTGAACACAAAAATGCCAATGAGTTATCACTATTAATAGATAACTACCTTTTATGGATAATTTCCTTTGAATTGTGTATGGTGAAAAACACTTCTCCCATCCTACAACCAAAGGCTTAAAAATTAAGTTGAAAACAAAATCAGATAATCAAGGAACAGTAACCTGAGTGGAATGATGAGCTTGGATCATGCAGGCACACTTGCACACACCCAAACACACATTCATGCATCTATAGTCAAGAGATTCGAAAGGATTTAAAGGATCAAAAATACAAAAATATTCCTTTTTTCATAACCCTGAAAACTGTGCAAACAAACAGAATTGTGCAAGTATGTGGGAAAAGCAAGTTCATACATATGTCAAATGAAAAGGTAAGCTCTTGAATGGAAATTAAAATAACATAAAAACAATTTGTAAACATCCTTTTTGTTGGTTTATATAAGGCAAGCAAGGCAGTTGTACAAGCATCTTTTGTGCTTCAACTATTATTGCTGCAGTAATAGAAGATAAAATCTATTTTTTTTCATGTTTTGTGTGTATGTGCGCGCGAGCGAGTGGGTTGGGAGATTGTTTTTTTCCTGGAGGCATCATTTGTTAATCTCACTGTTGTTTGTTGTCACTTTTAATTTTGTGTGACAGATATGCCAATAAACAGATGATTTGCTGGATCTTTATAAAGCTACAGGATTATTCTTAACCAATATGCTTTAAAAGAAAGGGAGATTATGCATCTGTATACAGCTTGTCTCTAGTCTGGTATCTGACCTGATCCACTGACCCTGGCATTCAGGACAAAAAAAAAAGAAAGAAAAGAAAAGGAAAACCCTCTTTCACAGCCACTAACAGTTCCATGTCTAGATGTAACTACCTTTCTCAAAATGTGACACTCTTTTAATAAACTGTGCTAATCTATGCTATCCATTAAATACCCCTCTGTTATTAACCTCACAACATTCAGTTCCTTGAACCCGAAGTCCAGTTCTTCACTTCATGCCTTGCACTTCTTAAAATATATTTATATAAAATAACATTAAGGTGTGTTTCTAGCACTTGTAGTTGCTGAAAAATAATAATAATAATACAAGAAAATTCGTTCAAAACAAGGCCCTCACAAGTATGAAACATACAAATACCTCTAAAACCAGCAAGGATTACACTGCACCGCTGCTAACAGTAACTGCAACACTTAGATGTGGACAAATTATTAGGAAAAATGGCAAGTGTCAAATTACATAAATAGCCCAGACAAACTACTTTCTTTTTATATAAGGGCTATCCTCTCGAGTAGAAGATAATTTCACAAAGTAGTAAAAACAACTGCAGAGGCCATCATGTGATCTGTTTGTTGGAACAAGTAAAATACCATTACCATTTACTACTGGTACTTGCTTTAAACAGTGATTCACTTGATGCAAGTCAATTACCAGTTACTCTTAATACATATTATTAAAAATCAATAAAAAGTAAACTTGTGAGAGAAAAAGACCAAGTTATCTTTTGACAATATTGACCAAGACAAGTCTTTACTCAGCAAAAGCACTACATTTATGCAAACATCATCTAACAAGAAGAAGGCAAAATGAACACAGCACTAGGGACTTAGGTATGAATACCAATTTGATCCCTAGTGTGGAGCCAGGCAAAAGTCATGCTTGGTGAAGGACAAAATAAATGATTTTCTGGACATTCTGAAAGCTTTGTGTCAAGATGGTTGTGCATGGCTCAGCTTACTGAGGCGACAAGTAGTAAAAAAAATTGCTCTTTTTGCAATGGAAATCTAGTTCAAATTTGATCAAATTTTTGTTTCAGACAAATATTTTGTTCACAGCCTCTCTCCATCATGGTGATGAACAAACAAAAAAAATTGAAACTTAAGTGGATGAAACCTTCAATGCAGTTGGCCAGCCCATGGACATTGTATCTTTGGACTGCTTGAAGTCTGCCATGACCAAAATTGAACCTTTGGTGAAGTTGTAGAACATCAGCTATGGTGAGCCATTTGATAACCAATATCCAGAACCATAATGAATTTCATCAGTACACTTGCAATAAGTTTGTTACTTAGTTACTTTTGTCCGTTTTGGCAAAAGTCGTCAACCTCCACTTATCATGGAGTAAAGCCAATAAACCGAAAGCACAACAGGCCATAATGCTTGAGCTTTTGTACCTCCATCTACACAAGAACTAGCATCATCTGCTTCCCTCTTCATGTTATTAGTGGAACCGTAAGCACATTTGACTAGAAATCTTGTTCTAGAGGTTAACATGGAAAATTCGTTTTTAAGCAGTCCAGAGATATACATCTATGGTCTTCACTCTGGCAAATTGCATGTTCATGGTAACCACCAAAATAAGGTGATAGCAAAATATAGTTTCTTTTAACAACAATTAAAATAACCCTCTGTGAAGAGACAGCAAGTTGCACTGGTAGAGAAATCTGTTTACACAAACCCTTAGGGAAGCAAAAATACAAATTATGCAGGTTTAGGTAAAAAATCATGACAGCGTTTCATAACAAGATGTGGCAACTTTTAATAAGGACCCTTGTGAGAGATTTTTATGGAATGAAACTGTATGGAAATTTAATACTGAAGTAAAATGTTCTCATCTGAAGAAAAACAAAATTATGCAGCAGGTTTATTTAAAATAATCTATAAAAGAAAGTAAATATTGCACCATTATATTTTTTAAGAAATTAAATATGTCACCACCTGACAGTGAAATAATCCAACTATTCATGAGGGTCCCATCAAATACTGAATTCACAAAATAATGCAGGCTAAATTGTTAAATGCATGAAATTAAAAAAGAACCTTCTACAACAATGACTGGAGAAGTAGAATATGTGAACCGTTACTAAATTTAATCCCACAATAAACTACAGAACTGAGCAACACATTTTTCTCTTGTAATTTTTTTTTTTTTTTGCCATTTCTTTGTAGATCTTCATGTCCTAGTTCTTGCATGAAATTATTCTCTCCTTTTGATATTTCTGAAAGGAGGTAAAGAAATCCCTGCCAAATGTACGTTTATCTGTTTTAATGCATGTGCATTTTTATATGTGTATATACATGTGTGTGTGTCTATATACTATAAACTGGGGACCACTGGTTTGAATCAATTTTGAAGGCTGTGTTAGGATTATTGGAAGGGCTGGAGTCGAGTTTAGGTGAATATTGGTTCTGGGCTAGTTTTAGGGGTTCCACGGGGAATATGACACTAACCCAACAAAGCAGGGACTGAAATTTTTTAACTGGAATTTTGTGGGGTTGGTTTGAAGAATGCTCTTTTTATAGTGTTCTGGCTTGTAAGTGGGAGGCTCCCAAGTTGCAAGTACACTACCGATACACATTTTCAGTTCCCTATTTTACTGAACTGTCAATCCTATGTGTGCATGCCAATGCACGCAAATGTGAGACCTTGACCTTATCTTCAAAGGCAACAAAAAAATTTAGACCTTTTCCTGGCTATTTAACAATCAAGCACATGTCCTTTTGGAGCATAGGGGGTGGGATTGAAGTTTGTGGAGAATGTGCTGCACTTTAAATTTCAATAAATGCATGCATAAATAACAAACCAAATTTCCACCCCACTTCCCAAGATCCACACAACTCCTGACTATACATAGGAACTGGATTTACTGTGTTGGGTGAGGTTATCATCGACACTTGACTCGCCTGATGAGGAGGACACTAGCAACAGCTTTGTGCTGACAGACTTATCATCCTTATCTTGCGTGCTGCCTTTTGAATGAAAACTGGCTGTCTGTAGATGAGAAGACACAATGTCTTTAATAAGTGATGCCATCGTGTCTCTATGGGGTGAGGCCATCGGATCTCTGCAGGGTGGGAGCACTGTGTCTACAGGTAGTGGGGGCACTGAGCCTCGAGGTGTTAGGGGTGCTGTATCTCTGAGGGATGAAACACTTATTTTAGACAAAAGTAGCTCATCTCCAGAAGTGAAAGAGGTGGTTGTCGATGGTGCAGCTGAAGGTGAGTGTGCAACACCAGCATTTTGCTCGGCACTTTCTTGTCTCACAATAATCCTGCACGACATTTCAGAATTTGTTCGACTCATTCCAGAATTTGTTCGACGATAAATCTGTCGATCAGGATCCCAAAAAGTCTTGTACACAGCAACACCTTTTTCCAGAGCCCTGTCAGCAACCGAAGAGTCAGGTGCTTTGTGCGAGTGAGGTAAGTCCCTGCTTGGGTATGCTGGAGAAGCAGGTCCAGAGTTCATTTCTGATTCCTCCCTCCAAGGGTTTTGTGGCACAGAAAGCCCACTTAAAAGAGTTCTGCTCCTGAGTCTGTCTTCTGGTTGACTGTTTGTAAAATTCTGTGGACGATGACCCACTAGTGACTGGTTTCTAGCTTGAGAGAAAGATGGAGGAGAGGCAGGTGATGATGATGACAGTGATGATGATGATGATGATGATGCTGAAGGGGATCTACGTGGTGGTGGAAAGATGGAATCTGGTGACCTTGGTGATGCATAATCAGAACTCTCAGATTCTTTTGATCTGGTGCGTGGAGGTCGTTCTCGAACGTCAAATGTGTTGTTACTAGTTCCTGAAGACTCCATTTGCTGAAATTTAAGTCTAAGTGAGAATAACAGCTTCTGGGCTATTAACAAGGTTCAGAGAAAAGACATCATTTTTGGAAAAATATTTCAAAGTTTACAGCTAAACACTTTATACCAATGACATTTGCAGACCTGAAATTCCTAATGCTGCTAAAGATGTCACTTACCTTTAGACTATGGTTTCTTTGGAACTCCACTTTTGCCAATTCTGTAGCTACCCACTGTGGTACATGTGGAATGGCAAAGGACAAAGCAAACTTGATACCCAAAATTATGTGCTGGAACAAAAGAGATTAACCTGTTTCATATACCAAAAAGATAAAAAAAGAAAGAAAGAAAGAAAAAGATTTGTCCAGGATTCTAAGACTGTAAAATGTGATAGCTTCTCAAACTGCTCAAAGCATCCCGCTAGCTTCCATTTATCATATTACCAGCACTCAAACAACAGATGCCATCACACAGGGTTCAAACAGGTCCCACCACACTGAAAATAAGGACTCTTTTAAGGACCTGGAAACCTATTATGAAGACCATTTGGGGCATGGTGTTTTACACCGAGCCAGCAACTAAGGCTATTCCACGGCAAGGCAGCCAGCCCTGTAAACAGATGCCACATGCAGAGAAAGAACAGCATGCCCGAGACAAGAGTTGAACCCAGGACAGTCAACCCTCACTGTATTGGTGACAAGTGCTAACAGTTGCACTACCAGACCGCCTCAAGACCATTCGGTGATGTTTTCATAACATGCAGACCATACTAACTAAAGATCATCTATCATTCATTCCATTTATTACAGATTTACAAAGAAGGAAGATATAACCTGGGGCACAATTTTATTAGCCATTTTCTGATCAGGGCTGAAGAAGTCCGTGTGTCTTTCTGTTTTCAGGTGTGCTTTTAAACTAGCTACACCAACAGAAACGATATTTAAAGATAAACTGCAAAATCCACATTGCGTTTCTGATTTTTTTAATCCTACAATACTCAGTCTTTGTAATCTTTTCTTTTAACCACTAATGTTGGAAACTGTACTTTCCAGGCAAGATGACTTAATTCAATGACTTGCAACTTGCATAAAAATTTCCCCAAGTTTATTAGTTCAGAAATGGCCAGCTTTTTGCTTATGCATGGATGGGAGCCAGAAGTTTTCCTGGAACTGAAATATGGTCAAATCTGGACAGCTCACTCCTTCCTTTCATGATACCTGAAGTTCACAAAATCTGGGAAACTCTTAGTGATTTAGATAAAGATTTAAACAATCAAACCTACTCTAATTTCAGCTATAAGAAGTATCCAGCATAATGGAACAGTTTCTGTTACCTATTGTCTTTAACTTGGGAAGTTTTTTATTATATTTTTGGAAGCTGTATTATAGCAATGACTGTTTGGTGTAACAAGATTCTTTTGCATAACTCAAAGAAGCTGTGATCACCTTCAACATAACATTATCCAACTGCACTACAACAAATTTGTTACTATGTCCACATTATTACTTCCTTAGTTCATCCGCTAAGTTCTATCTTTACATGACACAACTAATGGCACAATCTATGCCCAACGCAGCCAGTGCAGAGCACACAAAATTGTGGCCAACGCATCCCACTTGGTAAATGGCCTGTTCTGTCTCATGCTCTCTGGGGTCATGTACAGACATATCCAAGGCAGAATTTCCCAGCTAAGAAACAGATTCTTTGCCAAAGCAGTAGCCTACCTGAACTCAGCAATGGCTTGTTTCAGCTCTAATAATAATTTGAATGTGCCTGTAGGGGTCATGTATAGGGGTCATTAACAGGAAATATTATTCCTGAAAACAAAAACTTTGAAAGAAACAGCTCCTTTCCCAACCTGCAAACTACATTTTATAACTGGCTGAAGAGTACAGAAACACAGTTTCAATATAACTAAATCAGAATGACTATTTGTAAAAAATGAAGCCAATACTAAACTGAATGGCAAAAGACAACATGAAATCATCACCCCAGTGTTCTCTGTTTAGCCGTCTCTTGCCGCAGTCTTGCTTTCATTTGTCATTTCCTTATCTTCCACTCTACCTTTACCACCCTTCAACCCCCACCACCACCCCTCACAACCCTCAGAGGCTGTGGGTGCGAGATTTTGATCTCACTTTCCTGTTAAGAGTGCACCTTCAGAAATACTCAAGCTCACTACACAGAACTTCAACGCATTTTATAGCTCGAACCTTATGACATTCCTGTCCTGGATTGTGACAGTAAACAATTCCAAATCAATTCAAAACTTGCAATACACTTCAACAATATTAGTTAACAATCAATGAACATTTAGCTGCACAAGTAATACCAGAAGGTAACAAAGAATGACCTATCCAATGAATGATGAAAAAAAAAAAATCTCATGCTACCATGTGATGCATTCTCACCTCAACAAAGACAAGAAGAAGAACCATGATGACGTCAGACAAACCTGGCACCAGACGTTCCATCACCCCTGCCATGCCGATAAGTGCAGCATTAACAATCACCGCAACAAGCACCATGGCCTCAAGAACATCCTGGACAGTCAGACATTATCCACACTTGCTGGTTCCTCAAGTCAAATTTTAGAGAGCTTTTGATGCTTTGTGCCTTGGCACTTCCTAATTTCTCAAGTGAAGCTAAAAAAGTAAAACTCTTCTGAATGAGCAGTACTTACTGTAGTAACAAAGAGGTATTATGTCCCTGTCAAGCTTGTTTTCTGCATTTGTCTAAGACAGCTATTTGTCAACATATGCATCAGTATCTCTCAAGCACAGTAAGAGCAGGATCATGTCACTCCTTTAAAAAGGTAGGATAGGACCTTAGCAGCTAGATTCATAGCAAACAATAAAGCTGTTACAAAAATTATGTATTTATCTTTCAAGTCCTGTCTCATTTATTCTCTTTCTCACTCATTCACTCACTCACTCACACACACACACACAAACACATAGAGGAATAAAATGAACAATGTCATGATGAACATTAGTGATGTTCAGAGTGTTAAGGATAAACAGTCTCTCACCAACCAATCTATGACTAAAACATGAACATTAAACATGTGTGATCAGAACTTTTTATAACTGAGCATGCAGGTCAGCTGATGCTGTTGCAAGTCGATAGAGTTTCTTTTGTTTGTCTGGAGTGCTGGACACAGAAAACAATCAGTAATGAACTTGTCCCCCTTCTCAGACACCAACATGATAGTACCTGCTACATACCTGCCAAATTCCGATGTTCTTAACCCTAATTCCGAAAGGCCGTTGATGAGTGTAGCAGAGTTTGAAGGCATCGCTGCGGATTTCTACTATGTTGTTGAGCAGTGAGCAGAGGGCTGCTAGGGGAAAAGCAGTTGAGAAGAGGATAACATGTCCAAATTGTATGACCATCTCCAAGTAGTCTGTATAAGTGTCATCATACTGTTCAACAAAAACAATGTCAATTCTTCCAAAACATCATCAAACTCATCATTTTAATTTTTTTTTTAACTTAGACTTCTTCTTTACCTAACAATTACAACAACAATAATATATCATCATTATAAATGCCTAATTTATAGAACCTAGAATCATGTTTAAAAAGATCACCTCTACTTTTCATGTCAGCTTATGCATGCTCTTTCATATAAATTTACTTAAAGAAATTAACGTTTAAATAAAGTTATGCAGATACAGATTTGAGCATCATGTAAACCTGTAGCATCCATGTGAAAGTTGGCTGATCTATGGTAATGTCAGCTGGACAAAACCACGAGGAAGACAATGGGATGACAGCAGAAGGAGAATATAATAAACACACAACAGTTTTAACATTTAAAAAAAATGAAAAAAGAAGTTGCCTCTGACCACTGGCATGGTACTCTCAGCTTCAGCCTGTGTGAGATGACCTACTTCCTTTGTTTCTTTCTCTTCTTCGTCCTCTCCCACCTTCTCAATGCCCTTCTTGTTGTCTTTTCTATGTGCCCTGCACCTGTCTATGGGAGGCTTTTGATGTTCAGAGTTACCCTTGATCTTTTCTTTAGCAGAGTTCCATTTCCATGGCTGCACCAACCTGTGGCGGTACTCCTGCGCTACTTTTTCCACCTCTCTGTCAAGAGTACTGGGTGACATTCGTGCTGTCATATTATAGCCAAGCTGTAAGGAAATGTGAAAAGTGACTTCAAGCTGGGCATTCAATGTCTTTGCACTTGGAACCTATCTTAAAAGTCTGCACATCCTGCAGATATCTATACACACCAGTTCTTAACGATAACCCTAGCCCTATCATCAAATCACAAGTAACCTAAATAATCACACCATATTTGAGAAAAATGAAACAAGGAAATAAAGCCAAATTGTCTACTGAAACCTACTAACAGTAGACCACGTAAACAGATACCCAACTGCTTACTGGAGGTTGTCTATTATAATCAGAAAGAAATAAGAACATGTATCCTTCAAACTACCATCATTAATAATAGCTTCATGGCCGCTAAAAGAAGGCTAAGCAAATGAACAGACAGGACATTATACACAATATGTTGTACTTCAAGACCTACTAAATTGATTCAAGTTATAAAAAGATTCTGGTAGGTAGAGACAATATAAATTTATTCTGTAAATTTCAGCGCCTGAAACACAGTGGTTAATTTATTATCTAATTTCAAAGCTGGCAACTTGTGACTATAGTCAGTAAGTCCTGCCATATCTCACTCCTGTGAACAAAAAAACGTGTGACATCACAGCCAGTGGCGTCCACATTGTGTCTCAGTAAGCATATAATGGCCAGGAGGTGGAGCAATATCTCAGGTTCATCAGACGATCTTCATTTGTTGTGCTCATGTAGAGAGGACAAGTGTGAAAAACTGTTCTAAAGCATGAAAGGCATTAAACCTTATACGTTGGAACCCAAGGACTGTGAAGACTCAAAACCAAAAACACAATATGCTCAGGCAGCAGACGACAAGGAATGAGTTCACAATACCACATGGTTAGCATCGTCGACGTTCATCAAATGTTGCAAGCTGCAGCTGACCATTAAAATTTATGTTTGTCTGTTTACCTACAAACTATCACAATAGGCTCAAGCATGAAATTTTACCACTGATTTGCATGCTTATATTGGGCAACTGCTCATACAGTTGTTGGTGTAAATAAGTCAGAAAAATAGTTTTTCACCCGCACAAATTTAAAAGAAATGGAAAAGCAGAAATATATTTTCAAGACTTCTGTTGCAGATATTCCTTATCATTTATTGTGTGCATGTTCCTGAAAACATATTGTGTCGTCTGTTGACAAGTTGAATATGAAGTACATTTATCGAGATAGCTTCAGCTGCGCTACTCTGTGTTGTTGGACAAGAAAAAGCACACTTCTATAGCAGGGATGGACCCTGGAAAAAGACCCTTTTGTGGTACCTCAAAACCCTCTTGTTTCTTCAGCATATACATTACTGGGAAACATTCAGGAGAAAACTGGTGTTCACATACGACAGAGTACTGTGTGGGTGAAGAGGCGTCATCTCTACACACACCAACGATGAAGCCTTTGAGAACATATGCACACTAATGATTGTTACATCATTATGTTTTTCTATGCATTCAGCAACACAGTAGTTTTCATATCTGTGCTTGGGCTTTTGAGATTCAGTATTTTCCAGGCCACTTGTATCAGCCATGCTGTGGTCAGCCATGACGCCACTGGTACTAACGTCACACATGGCTTCAGGACCAAATGGAGATTTGAACAGGAGAGAAAATTGTTTTTATTTAATTCTCGACATTTCGTGGTTCTCCATGTAAATTCATGTTTGAAGCATTAATAAGTGATATAAAAGGAGTCTTTTGAGCATGATATGTGTCACCAATCGGGTAGGTCTTTAAGTCTACCTAAAACACTATAAGCACAAAGCGCGTCATGTTCATTTACAAACAAATTTTAAAAAATCAAGACAGTTCACAAAAAGAGACACAAGCTATGCCTGCACATATACATATATGAACTTAAGTACACATTTGTATGCACATGTGCATACATACATACACGAACCTTATAGAGTCGAGTTTTCCACATGACATAAGGGACCAAAGCCTCGCTGAAGTTGCCTAAAATCTGTCGAGTGATAAGAAGGGCTGCTAGTTGCTGCAATAAAAGTCAACAGGTCTTGAGTTTTCATCCGGTATGCACACTCCAGGGAATTAAGACATTCTTTAACACAAACTCCTACAAAACTAAAAAACCCAAATGAAACATGTAAATCCCCAATCTGCTGAAACTACCTATGCAACAGAACATCTATAGGAAAACATGTGGCCAGTAAAGTAAAGATTGGGTGTCTTTGGGTATGTGGTATCATCTTATATAGTCAACTGCTTAGCCAAGATATAGTCTAAGTTGCTGGTTTGGTATATTGAAAAAAACCCTTATATTTCTGGGGCCAGTTGCACAACACATTTCTAATTTTAAAATCTTTTAGGCCTTAACTATATTTAGATAATTAGTTTAAAGTGCACACCACAATCTTAGAATTTTTAAAACTAAAACTGCTTTAAGTATGATAAAGTTCTTTAAGTCTGACTTTCCGTCCTGTCAGTACAATTTTTTGTATGTTTTTCTGCAATGCATCAAAATGGCTAAGAAGAGATTTTGTTTCTTTAGAACAGTTTTAAGGTTTAGAAACGTGTTGTGCAACTGGTCCCTGCCCTATGGCAAATTCCTTTAGGAAATCTCAAATTAAAGTGAATTCCCAAATGGCAATTGTGTCACTAGCACTAATTTTACGTCAATTCTGAGCCCAATAATAGTCACCCTATGCTTGATGAATGATGATTAAATCACATTCTAATAAAACAAATTAATTTTTCAGTAGAATACAATTATGATAATAAATTTAACCACACAAAAATGTACATATTGCTGTAATAAACATTACAATAAGATAAAGAGCATATGATTTCTACAACAGTTCAAGTATTTGTCAGTTTTGCTATCAAACATGCATGCATGCATCAGACATCTAGACACAAAGCAATTTACATCTCTAAGTCGATTCATATCCCTGAGGTAGAAGGCAATATAAAACAGCGGAAGAAATGAGCTGACAAATTGGACCTGAAAACAAAGCAAAATCAACTTTTAAAAAAATGCTCAAAACTTTCAACAATAATCAAAATTTTGTATAAAATAGAAATATCATTGTATGTGTCCACCAAATTATTACATCCTTATATGATGCATGGAAGAAGATGTGTTACAATCACTTATTGTGCACATTGGATTTTGTTTTGAGACAATACACAAACGTAAATTTTATTAACTTAAAAAAAATATTTTAAGACTTGTTCTTAATCTGATGATCCTCAAACCTTAATTTTTTATCAATGGCAATGTAAGATTCAGTTCTTAATCTATGGTGAATCTTCACAATTTGTGTTTGTTTAGATGACTAACATTAGCAATGGTTCTTCATACCATACTGTATGGCAATTGTTTTACTGGCTTTCACAAGAAGCCTATGGCCTTCATTAACTGGAAGGAATTTTAAATTGTTTGAAATCCTATTTACCTCCCCATGAATTCAATTCTTTTTTGATGACCTGCTGATTTTCTTTCTTGTACTATTATTTGTATATAGTTTAAAAAAATCTTTTTCTCAGCACATTCTACTGTAAAGAAAAAATACTAATATCGTTTTTCAAAATTACTAAGAAAGATAGGATATTTATTTATAATTTGTTGTTATTTTCCTTCCTCCTTTGACACAAGAGCTCTTTTTCTTCAGTTGAAAACGATTGGCACAGCACACAAAGAGATACCACAATACTTATGCAAATCTTTTTTTGTTCCCTGTTTGCCAGTTTGCCAAATCTCCACAAGCCCAAAAATAAACCTCAAAGTTTGCCCCATTATAAACCATCCAAGGACTGCAACGATCACTATTTTAGGTTTGACCCTAAAAAAAGAAATCACCACATTAAAGATGATGTTTATGCAAACAATTTTCATGAGGGTGTTTAGGGGGTAACCGGTCGATTCGACTAGGGTCAGTTCAACTAACGGTCGTTTCAACTAAGTCGTTTCGTCTAACGGTCGGTGTTTTTTACTGTTCCCACGTGTGCGCGTCAATTTTTAAACTTAGGACGGTTGGATGCATCGCGGGCATTGGGCATTTGAGTGTTGAGTCTGTGTGGTTGAGAGCGTGCATGCGAGAGTGGAGCTTATGGACCCCGATTGCTTAACGCAACAATAAGCAGTATTTACATGATACATTTAAATCGTTTATTAACATTCAAATCACTTCAATTTTTTTCCATTTCATGCACCCCATAGCATTTCATGTGTCCTATAGATGACTCGACCGTTAAACGAAACGGCTTAGTCGAACCAACCTTAGTCGAAATGACCCTTGTCAAAACGACCTTAGTCGAAACGACTGGGAACCGTTTAGGGGATTTTTCATGTATCTACATTATCTTCAATACGAGATACACAACAGTAATATAGATAAGGACAAAATGTAAATTTAATCTTTAAAACTTGAAGTTTTTTTTTAAAGCAACTATTTTGAAATAAGACAGCTCACCAGCAAAAGTTTCAGGATAAGATTGTTGTCATGAGTTTCCTGCAGTCTGTAGTTTTCTGCAATTTATCAGTTTGTTAACACAGTCAAACAACCTAGAGTTAACAACTGAACTTAGTGATGGGATTAGGCTTTGAAAGTAACGTTAAATTAGGATGAAACAACAACCATAGTTGAATTTAAGTTTTAGCTTTTTATCTTGAGAAACGAGAGTGATTATTTTCTAAACTTTGTCTTTAGGGAAGTGGGAACATGCATAAATTGGGGAGTGATAAACAATAAATCTAGTTACTGCTTTCCACAGGAACAGAAATTGTCATTTTTGTGAAAATGTGTCTTTTGACAACTGGGCTACACATAAACCTGAGGGGTGGGCACTAGTGTTTTAGGCTGAACCAGGAGCTAAACTTATATCCCATCCAAAAAGCCAGGCCTGTAAACAAGTGCCACATGCAGAGAAAGAGCTAAACTCTGGGCAGCCAATCCTCACATTATTGGAGACAGGTGCTAACTGTTGTGCTATGCGACCACCACACATGAATCAGAGGCCATTCTGGTTTGCATGTATACTTTACAGCTGTCGCAGGTTTCCAGAAACAACATGAAGATTAGTGTGTGTGTGTGTGACAGAGAGATATAAAGTTTGTGGGAATAAAGAATCTTGTTATAAATAACTACACAACATATACTTTATTAAATTTGAGAATAATGAGAGCAGATTATCATTTATAGTTACAATTTTGCCTATATCACTAGAAAATCAGTTCAGTTTCTAGAACTACCATTTATATGGTAATCCCAAACAGGTCCAGCTGGTGACCATTTAAAAAAAAAGTACTACTTAAAATTATCTTAAGAACTGTTTATAGATGGAATTGTGTGATCACAGGCAAAGCAGGTTATCAGGCCATGACTATACTTTCATCACAATAATAATAACACAAGCATATAAAATAGATAAGCACTAATTAAAAAATAAAATCATCCACATTAATAATACATATTTCTGAAACATAAAAACGGATACCTTTGTTATTAAGCCACATTGCCACTTGTCTGTAAACATCATCTAATACAGTCAGAAACAGGCACAGCAGTACTTTTGGTATAAATCCTAAAAAACTGGGGATATCGCCTTGAGCAGCCAAAGCAATTAACCACTCATCCAGTTTAAATGTCAGAAGCATGATGGCCAAGACAAAAAGTTGGAAGAAGATGATGATGGGCATGCTGACGAAATAGCGAAAAACATTTCGCTTCCAGTCTGGGTAGACTGGTTCCAGGTTCCCAGTGACAGGGCTCTTTTGTAGATCACCCTACAGAAAAAAATTGATATGGTTTACCTGATTTAAACAGAAGAAGAAAAATGTGAATTCTATTTGTACAGATCTCTACCTTCACTGGTGTATTTTTTTAAAAAACAAGAAAAAAAAGAAGCACAGACTCAGCTAAACTGACTACTCACTTTATAGAGAGGGCGGGGATCTTTGAGCAAGTCATCTTTCTTGTCGAATGTCCCCCACCTGTAGGCTAGGGCTGCACTTGTTCGCCTCCAATGCACCAAGTACACTGTGGCCCAGAAAATGTTAAAGATGCCAAACAGCACCCAGCTTACATCTTCCCACCACTGTTGGAGTAAAAATACACTGACATTAAGGCTCAACAGCAATCTTCAAAAGCACACAATCAAATGAACACATAAGAACTAAGTACAGCTGCAAAGAGGATTGTGATAGACAAGTAGTTGTCAAGATGGTGTCGATGACAGGGATGATTATAGTGATGGCTGGAGTACCCTGGATGAGAGTGTGTAGGGAAGGAGTCTGAAAATGGTTGAAAAGATGAAACTAAGTTGGCTACATAAAAACAAAATGGTAAAGCAGTAGAAATCACAAAGAAATTAAAAGTTTGGAGAAAGATAAGAAGTACGAAGCATCTACCTGCAGTCAGCATAACAAGTCTGTTAACTCTTTACAGTTTAGAATTTCTTACTGCTCAGCTGAGTAATGCAAGTTTGAACAAATTGTAAAGAGTTAAAGAACACACAAACATGCAAGTTCACACATATTTCTATTAGACAGCAAGGTGCAAAAACAAAAGAAAATCGACATATACTATAATTACTGTCATTTTAAACTGCAGTCTAAGTACATGTGCCATTCACTTGTTGATGGTGCTTTTAACAGACCTGGCCAAGAAACCGAAGCATCCACATACAGATGCCCATCACAGAGGGCAGAAGAAGCCAAAGGGTGTAGTGACCCAGGAATGCAAAATACAGGCCTATCTTGACACCAAAGTAATTGCAGATGTCATCTAGAGAAAGTCATAACAGGTTATTGTGGAGGTAAACATAATGACATGGGCATTTAACTCAGTCTGGACATTAGGTTGCAATCTTGATTGTTAATACTCATCACTGAAGTGGCAACCTGTCTTGAATGAGTTAAGACTACAGACGAGAGCAAATCACACAAAATGATGCTATTTTGACTGGCAGCATAGCACAAAAGATTCAGAAAGCATGTGTGTACATGTGTGTGCATGTGCATATGTGTGCATGTGTATGTGTGCATGGGTCTGCATCCACACACATGCATGCATGAATGCGCACAAAATGAAAATGTCAATGAACGGGCCTGAAAGTGAACAGATATTGTAATTGCAAAAACCTGCACTAAGAGGTGCCTTAAGTGAGGCAGAACTCTCATAGTCCACACAAGAAAACTTAATGCAACTATAATAAGATAAATGTAGCTTTGTGCCTTACTTAAGGTGAAACCACACACTACTTTCTCCATGCATCAGTACGGGTTTTTTAAGTCACTGAAAATACAGTTAATATTTTTGTTCTAAAACTGCATTCTATTTCTGTAAATCCAGGTCAAAATAAGAGTATGTGAATGGGAGTTTGGCAGGTGGTGCACACAACCCCGGATTTTGTTACTGGAGAAGTTAAATTCAACTGTTAAGCCCAACTTTCTTACCCAGTGGTTGCTTCTGCACAAAAGCATGCACCCATGACATGCGCAGGTCAATCAAGTCCGGTCTGCAATGCAGTGGAAACACACCTGACACCACCTTTCTTGACACCAGCTTAGGGACTGAAACACAGGCAGGAGACGCCATGTTTGGTACATGACTGCAAAAACCTACTTAAAACTGAACTCAGCATGAATTAGTTTGTTGGATCCCAAGGTTAATTTCACCTAATATCCAAGAAAAAAAGAACTTGAAAAGTACCAATAGGGGGCCACCTGTGGTCAACAAATGTTAGAGAATGGCAAATGCAGTGTGAAAGGAGGAGGAAAAGAAACTTAGTTTTATGATGAGTCAGCAACTAAAAAGGGGTTTGATAGCCTGGTTAGCATGGAAGACTGCCAGTATGAGAACTCCTCGGACCATTGGCTGAAACGATTCTCCTACCCCTACCCACCAAGCAGTTCTATTAGCAAAGGCACCTAATTTATCAAGGAAGGTGAAAAAGCAAAAAGAGAGGGTTCTGTACCCTAAATATGGTGAATCACTTATATCCACTGCCCTTTTGGCCACTACACTAAAGGAATTTGTAACCACCTAAGGCTCTATCACAGCAAAGCTGTCAGCTCTGTGAACAGGTAGCATAAGCAGAGGAAGAATATTGTGCCCAAGACAAGATCTGAACGCCTGATTAAGATCTACAAAACTTGATTCTTACCGTATCAGTGAAAAGCGCTTAACCATAGCACCACTGGACTTTCCATGCAGAGAAAAAGAGAACAAAATAAAAACAAACACTCATTCTGACAAGACCCAAGGAACAAAATGGATGTCATTCAATTAACACTAAAGTCAACAAGCCTTCCAGATACAAAAGACATGGGGCACAAGCCATGAGTGGGCTGTCAAAAGAAGCAAAAACAAAAAACAAAAAACAAAACCACTCACTTATGGGCTCTCCTTGTAGAAACTTGATTCCTTCCACCTCCTCCCCTTCTGTAGATCTCAAATTGTTTAGTATGTGGTATACAATGCTCTGTCTCTCCTGGCTGTTCAAAAAGAGCTTCTCTTCCAGTACACCTTCAAAGCAGTCCTGGTCTTCAAACACAAACTCCTTAATGCCACCTCCATATTCGCTGCGCACTGGCTTGGGGATACCCAGTTCCTCAGCACCGCAAAGTAAACTGCACCCCATGAGAACAAAGTAAATCTGAATGTTCATTTGCAATATTAAAAATATCAACAAGATTCAAGATTCTTTATTCTGTCAGTCTCTAAGGGGTATTGAGATATTAAAAATATATCCATACATAGTCACACACATTCCTATCTTTATATACAGTATCTCTCACTCACATACACTCACTGGTCGGTTTATTACAGCTAATATAGAACAAAACAAACAAACAAACAAAAACAGGAATTTCAGTCAGGCTCATGGTGTGTTGAAAAGTTTGTGATTGTTTCACTTACATCAGTTTGTTCGCAATGAAAACTGGTTATAAAAAGTAAATGTTCAATGCTCAATCAGGCATCATGGAATTAAACCACAGTACATGTAATCTCAAGACTACTAGCTGTTTGCATAAAAATGTCATAAAGACTGTTTTCCTCTTCCTTAGCTACAACTGATACAATCAAATAAAATCACAAAGTAAAAACTGCATGCTGAATGTAAATGCACATGCAAGGATTTTTTTGAAATGTTTACATGATTTGTTGAATGCTCGACTGTTCAACTGTTCCCTTTTTTTCCTTTCAAAGATAAACCCTTTTGTGCAAGAGTGCATGCATGTGCGTGCACGCACACACACACCAACAAATGTTCACTGACCTCTCATATTTGGCAGTCATGTACAGACCGTAGATACCTGAGTTGCTGTGATGACGAACATGAACCAAAAGCTGAGGTGTTCTAGAACGCAGGCGAGCAAGCAACCACATGAGAGTACTATCCTGCGTTCTGGCAGGAAGCATGAGCACTATGTCGCAGTCGTGGGTTGGGATAGTGTGCATCAAGACCTTGCTGGAGACCAGCAGCCGCTTTGAGCACAACCGTTTGCCAAACATTCTGAGAGCTGTAACACAGCAATGCAGTGGTTGACAGATTAGATCTTGGATCATCCAGAGGCTGTCATAACTCTTTTATTTTTTGTTTTACACGAGTCAGTCTCTTTTATCAAACAGATTAAAATAAACATTTAAAAATAAAATACAAAAGACAAGAACTGAAACAGATGGTAACGAATATCTTGCAATAACTATTTCAGGTAATTTGTCTCTGATCTTAAGCTACATGCTCTTACTTTGCTACATCAATTCATCTTTATCTGAAATGGTAAGAAACAGACTTTGTGCAAAAACATATTGCAAAATTACAAAAAATTTTACTGTCACCTTGCAGAAATAACAAGGCACACATTCTTTCCAAAACTGTTTGGTCTGTGATAAATCAGTCAATATAATTTCAAAGAAAGCTCTACAAGCTCTACTAAATGGAGTTGCTAAAACATGTTTCTGTAACAGCTGTAACAACTGATCTGGTTTAATAAAAGAAGAAAAACCTCAATCTTGTGAGTCAATTCTCCATCCAAAGAGATTGCCAAACATCACTGTCATCACTATGACAATGGCTCTATAATTGCCCATAGAAGACTGAGGCATTTGCTGTTGGTATAATCACAGCCTGAAGCTAGAGTAGAGACAAGAATAGCTGGCGGCTTCACAAATGACATTTGCTACAAAAAAAAAAAAAAAGACTGCCTGCCTCTGGCTGCTTGGAGACAGGTGTGAAGAAAATGAGAAAAGGAGGTGTCTCATTCTAGGTCAAAGGTCAGACTCCTGGCTTCCTTTGCCAGACAAACAACAGAGCATCCATTAACACTGAAAAGGACACTGTGCATTTTGATGCCAGAGCTGATAAAGGGAATCAATGCTTCAGGAGAGGAGAAAGATACAGAACAGAGGGCTGATAACGCTAGCACAATAACTAAAGAAAAATTTTCATGTGAACTTCAAATTATAGCAGCATCATGCAGCATGCTGCGTATGGTTAAATTTTATTGTTAATTTTGAAGAGGGAAAGGCTATGTAGAATGTGGATCAAATTTACTAAACGGTTAGTTTTTTTTCTGAAATCCCTACAATTTACCTTCTGAAAAATAACTCTCAGGCCTAAAAGGGAAACACAAGGGTATCAGAATGTCTCTGTTTAGTTTTAAAAAACTGTCAGATATGATGGATACACCAAAATACTGGAACTGCACAGACAATTTTTAAAACAATCAGACAACAATTTCAGTTACATCAGAATTCAAAAGACATATAGCTAACAGACAGCATAGGAGTTGTCTAGCTGATGGCTTGTGTGTACCTTGGAGCAATCAGAAGCATCAGTATACTTGCACACACACACAGAGAAGAAAATAGCAGCCAGGCAAAAGAAAAAGACAAGTGATGGAGAGACAGATATTTAGAGATATTCACAGCAAAACCAAGTCTTGTCATCACTGTAATCACCATACAGCCACAAAACACATTTAAAAAAAATTAGTACGCTGATAAATGGTTTCCAGTACTGTTAATAAATAAAAGAAAGACGTATTCAGCTGTGAAAAACACAAATACAGGAACTTTTTAAATACATATGTGCACAGAAATAAAGAGAGTTGTGAATGCAGATGGGGGAGAAAAGTATACAAAGTCAAAACCTAACCATGTGTCATAATACCCATGCTCAAATCTTCATGCTGGGTTTCCAGAATCTATTTCCTAGCAGTCTTCCCACGGTGAATGGAGAATATTTGCATCTCTGTCAACCTAACCACAAAGCTAACGATCACTGCGACATAGATGCTTCTTAAGCAATTGTTAGCTGGCACAAAATAAAAACTTCCTGCACTTGAGCTTTAGTTCCTCTACTCTCTTCCTGAAATAATCCCCAGAGTAGTTGAAGAGGATCCAATGCTGTTCCTAGCAAAGTTTAAACACTGGGACACAGATCTGGCAGATTGCATTATGCTGGCCTTGGAAAATCAAAAAGACTGTATGTGAAAACTTTGGATTTGTGCAATAACCCAGCAGTGGGTAGGGGGTGAGAGAGAGAGTGAGAGAAAGGGCGTGTGTGTATGCATGTGCATGCATATGTGTGCACACATGTTTTTATGTTAGGGCTGTAACACTATTACCTATATTTTATTCTGAACTCAAACAATCCAAGACTACAATATGTTCAGGTCTCTACAGGAAAAATGCAAAAATCAATGACAATATCAGGTCAAAAAAAATTACAAGAGTAGCAATTTCATTAGACATGTGGCACAAGCTGTCAAGTGACTCATAGTTGAAGAAGAATGCTGTCAGCTGTGTTTGAGGATGCCTGATCTGTTTCTGCTGGGCTGTGAGTTTAGATCAATAACGATACTAAAGTATACACTGGGGCTTCCACTATTTATTCTTTCTAGACTTTGCCTGCCATGCTGTTATTTGACTTATTTATTTATTTTTATTTTTTTTTGGCATTGTATCTGTAACTGGGTGTGTACATATTTTCAACAGTCCACAGCTCATATGGGGCCAGTTGCATGACACATTTATAATTTTAAACAGTTTTAGGCTTTAACTCTTTTTAGAGAGACACAACATACTTTCAGAACTCATTAAAAACAAGAAAATGCATTTTAAACCAGATTTTTGTTTTCGTCAGCACATTTTTTTGTGCAGCGCATCTAAATGTCATATGAGCAATTTTTGAAGAATAAACAGTTTCTAGATTTCCTTCTTTAAAACAGTTTTAAGGTGTAGAAACATGTTGTGCAACTCGCCCCACAGCAGCAGTAAGTACTTCACCATAGGCAGCGATCATTGCTTTCAAGGTACTGATTATAAAGAACACTCACTCAGGACATTTATCTATTACCAGAACCCGAAACCCATCTGATATTACTGAATATATAATAGAATATGTAAATAGTAATATAGATCTCTGCTTTCTACTTGATAATAAGATACACAGTAAACAGCTGATATAGAGATGTAGCCCAAGCTGAAAGCTAAGTTCTTTATTCCAGGGACAAACAATTTAAAGCTCTAGTGCAGCGGTTCTCAACCTTTTACTTGTGACGCCCCCCCCCCCAGACGAATAAAGGTAGGTCCACGCGCCCCCCTTAGCCACTAATACCTATATGAGATATGAGAAAATGACCGCCTTTGCGGCCCCCTTTTCAGCAGCTTGCGCCCCCCTTGGGGGGCGCGCCCACCAGGTTGAGAACCGCGGCTCTAGTGTGACAGCAGTCACACTTTGGTCCCACTAGGGCTTTAAATCAAGTTAGTAAAACAACATCAGCTGCAGTACAACTGGATTTTTTTAACCTTAAAGAAGCTACAAGCAGAACATGGGGGTACTAAGGAAAATTAAATGATTACAAAAATACTGCAAAATAACTTGCATTCATATTGAGAAAATGGCAGTTGGAATTCAAGGAACATTTTGAAAAATGTCATTTTAAGCTCTTCGATATAACCATAGATACACAACTAAATTTAAGCTTATGTGAGCACTAGGTGACCATTTCAGTCACTTTACGGACAAAATGATAAGCATGAACAAAGTCAAAAAGAAAGAGCGTGTGTACACATATGCCTGATTGTGTAAAAGTTTTGTCATCAGTCCGTTGTGGTTTTTTTTTTTAAAGGAATAATTGTTGCTGTATAAAAAAACCTCTAGTTATGTCTAGGGAATTGTACCTTAGCTAAAGGATGACACCTGAAAATTTCCTTCAGTTAAGATACAATACCCTATCGCCAACCTTTTACAATGCATATACTGCATAACTGTTATTAGGTGAGTCACTCATGAAACATAGTAGGCTCCCTTTTGACAATTTGACAAAGGAAGATTAGAAGTGAGAGGATGATATATTTTGTTACTGGGCAAAAGTGGTGAGGATATAAGACCCTGTAAGAGTAGGTAAAGGTCCTCCCATGACTTTTTTCAGGTCATTAAGGAGTGAGGTGTTAGAGATTTCACTTTTCTCACAGACAGATTTACATGAGGGTGGTGTCCATCTCCACTCTCTTGTTGCCTTTCCCTCCCCAACCCTCTTTGGAGTCAGGTACTCATTCCTGCTAGCTGGTTCGACTGTGGGGAGTGAGCTGCACTACATGGGTATCAAACCAGCATGCAGTTCAGACACCAGCTCTCTAACCACTCGCTTATCTGATCCCAAGAAAGTAACTGTGCATCGACCAGGAAATTAAACCAGGTCACCCTCATGGCAGGTGAGTATTCTATCACTAGATAGTGCCACCTCTTAAATAACCTAGTGGCAATAGCATGTTCAAATATATTTCTGGTTACTCAAGGTTTTGTGAAAAACAAAGACAATGAATGAGAAAGATGAGTAACTTTCAACATGAAGACTTCAAAGCTGTTAGTCTAAATTGTAGCATTGCTCTTCTCTTCTTTCCATTACAAAAATAATTTATTTTCTACAGAGACCAAAGAAAAATATCCAGTAAATGAACTAATTATGTACATTAAGAAGTTAATAATAATCAAAATTTGCTAATTTCTGACAGTAAAATACATCAAGGAGAGTTTACCCTTGTTACTTGTGTCTGTTAAAAGTGTCCATATCACAATCTTCAGCTGTCTATAAATAATTATTACACGTAACAAGTGCTACAAAATATTTGGTCCAAAAACAGTAATGCATTTCTTTATAATGCTGACAGCTCTGTTCATTATATTGCAATAGAATTTGCAGACGATGTATCAACACTCTTACAAATATGTATCAATACAGCAAAGGTTTACACTTCCCTTTACTGCAGTCTTGGAAACAATCATTTCACATGGCCATCAGAAAATATATGTCAATGAAGTAACTTTTTAAGGTCCCTTGGCTAATTCTGGACACTACCTGTCCAGCCGGGAAAACAAAATCTCAACTTTTAAGTCTTACCCATAAGCAGAGGCTGTGCTTTTTTCAACAAATATTTTTCAACACAGTATCAAGAAAGCACAGGTCTGGGTAAATCTGGGTAAATGAATGTTACTGGATTAAAATGGATTTCAGCAATTTGCACATTTTTGTAATGTGCCAGTTTATGCAAACGCTTAAAAAGCCACATCATGAACTGATGACTTTGATGATGTTAGAAAATTTGTAGAACATTTCTAAAAATGTACAATGAAATCATTAGTAACATAACTGAAGAAACTTCAATACACTAAAAGTAAAATGCATCTCTATACTATTAGTAAAATGTCACAAGCAGGCCTGACGAAATGGGGGACAGGGGGGTCTGGCCTATTGGATTACCATGTAACATTCCTCACTTTGGGGATTTTTTTCATATGGAGCAGGATACTACATGTCTGATCCTTTAAAGTCAGTTTTCCTCATTTACTAACCACGTAAGTGTAAACAAATATATGTTCAAGTCATGATGTGGATGGATCCTAATGCACTTGTCCTAATGTTTGCAGTATATATATATATATTACAGTTACTGAATGAAATGTAGATACTGTTAAATTGTAACCATATTATTATATACTGGGAAAATAATTTACGATTACAATTACAAGGGGCCCGAAAAGGCCTACCCTGAGGCCCGTAGAGGTAGTCCGCCTCGGGGCCCGTGCTGGCTCTCGGCGGCCCTGCAAATGAGCCTAATCACCTAGTTCAGAACGACATAAACTATAAAGAATCACATGAATTTATAATGCAATTTGAATAAATTCTTGCTGACAATTGACAACATATAAGTATTAATTTGCTGAATGTATGCATCGAAGAATGATTTCATATTAAACACATTGATATGGAAGCCTTCAACAAGAGTTGAAAGAATGAATAATTATGGGGAAAGTGTGTGGTAAAATATAACACTCTTCATTTATTTGGACGGACTGTTGAGAGTCACAAAGGCCCCATTACAATTCATGCATACGACAGGTAACTCCCAGTGCACTTTATCTGCGCGAAAATGCATGTACGTTTTGTAACGCATGAAAAACTATTCGAGTTTACAGTGTGTAGTTACAAGTCGAACGTTGCAACGTGTGAGAGGTTGAAAGATAAGAACACTTACGAACACGCTGCCTCACATTCTGACTTGTTTCTGCAGACGATGATCCCTTGACCTCTCCACCTGTCTTTTTCGCGTTTTGCTCCATGGTCGTTTTCCACAGATGCTTGAACAGAGGAGGTGGAACTGCGATACTAATTCTCAAATGGAACGTCAACAAACTTCAGCCATCTTGAGAAGCCTGAGCATGTGGTGAGCAACTAGTCATGTGACCAAAATTTTGCCCAAAATAGGATACATGGACAAACTCGATCAGACCTAAAATATGGGATTGTATAAATTATTTTATACTACGCAGAAATGAGCCAATTGTAGTTTTCGGGTAGGATATATAAATTAACTCATGTAGAAAAGTAAAACATTGTGGAATTAACTGGAATCTGTCAGTTGTGATTGTACACTGTATATTTATAATTGAATATGACCCGTATATATATATGTGTGTGCTCTTACGGGATTTAATAATAATAATCCAAAAATTTGTAAAGCGCATACTCACACTCCTAAAGATCTGGGCCCAGTTGCACAACACAATTCTAATTTTAAACACTTTTAGGCCTTAACTCTATTTAGATAATTATAGTTTAAAGTGTGCACACCACAATTTTTGAATTTTTAAAAACTAAAACTACTTTAAGTAAGATAAAGTTGTTTAAGTCTGACTTTCCGTCCTGTCAGTGCAATTTTTTGTATGTTCTAGTGAAATGCATCTATGGCAGTGAAGAGATTTTACTTCTTTAGAAGAGTTTTAAGGCTTAGAAACATGTTGTGCAACTGGCCATGCAATAACGAAACATGGCATGCAACTTACAACGGACAGGAAAACATTTAAAACAACATATATGAACTACAAAAGATCGAAGAAACTTAAGCATAATAAAAGCAAATATAGAAAATACAAAGAAAATATATAAAACATTTGACAGTACGTGCTTCATAACGTTTTAAAATAAATTAAAGCATGAATTAAAAAAACTGAAGAAAATCTCTGCTAGTGAACAAGATCTTCCACTGTCGAAAACGGAGATTTCTATACATGCAAGCCTTGGATATTAGGCTTGTTAGCAAGATTAAGGGCGTTAAATTATAATTATAGTGTCTGCTATTTCTATCTGACCCTTAAGTGTTTGTCAGGAAACTTTGTAAATACACATTCCGTGTAATAATATATTTTAGCAATATTGATTACAAAGTATTTTTAAGAAAATAAAAAGGTATAAACGCGCGTCGATTTTCCATGAAAGGTGTGAGCAATTGTCCGTCCCTTAATTATATAGTACTGGTGGTTGTCCCTACTCCACGCTATAGTGAGACCTGTCGTACTATCTAAACCAGACATGCCATTAAGTAGCTCAACCAGTTCCACTTGTGAGCTGCTTCACATCCGTATGCCTGATATAGTCGCCTGCCACAGCAGCTTCTTTGTGGAGAGCTGTGCCAGGGTAAGTGAACGTACATGAGGGCAAAGAAAAAGCGCTACAAAGACAACCTCAATGCCACCCTGAGCCCCGCTTGGGGTCGATTCTGCCAATTGGGATCGAGGTCCTTAAATTGCCCTCGACCACCTATCCTGCTCACTCAGGGAGCACATCCAACTGAGGCAGGCGCGTACGTTATGGCAACAAAATAGAGACCTGAATGTCCTATGTCAACAGCCCTAGCTCCTTCTCACGATGCTTTACATGTGGCAGACTCTTCATGACCGACGTACACTAAATCATTTGTGTGTTTCAGAGAGAGAGTGAGAAGTCATGGTCATCACCAGCCTCCGCTGCTACAAACGAACAGAACGCGGTGGCTGTGACGGCATGAGTTGATGAGAGATTGTAAATGTGGTTCGCTCAGGGGCCAGCTTTCGACGATCTGGAGGTTCAGTAACTTAAGAAGGTTCGACCTCGGATCGAGTAGGCTATTGCCCCGCCTACACAGCAGATGTTGAGCAGAAATATAACAGCCTGGAAGTAAATGGCAGTGAAAGGAGGGTGGGTACATTTTATGCCTCAGACATGATGAGTACCTGAGGTTTTTTACTACCCGAGTACTATTTCTTTTTTACCGTTGATTTATTTTATTTATTTATAAGATGCTCCATTCAATAAAAGACTCAATAATAATAATAAAAAAAAAAAAAACAACACATGGAACAGAACAACAGTAAACCAAAGACCACTAGATTTTGATTTTCAGCAAGAATGATCGACAGACCTATATATGTTTTACATGCCGACTTAGCAGTGCTATGCTAAAGCCATAGGGAAATGAACTCTAAAAATTTTATTAGTATTTTTTCCATGGTTATAATGCCATTGAAGCTTCGTTTCATCTCTCCTGAGCCTATAAAGTTTGAGCCAACCGTAAATTTTTAATCTCTAACACCAAATAATTCATAAGATCAGACGCTCCATGACTTCATATACCATTGATGATATTATATGTTTTATTATACACTATATTTTAATATTATTTGTTTTAATAAATGCTGAAATACTTATCATTTATCAAAACATTGTTTTGTCAGTTTTCACGCCTGCCCTCTCGTGTCCTCCACTTACGGCCATTTTGCGGTCGGCGCTAGCAGACAGACCTAACATGCTGACAGCACGGATAGCATCGTCTTTGGCACGACAGTTGCCAAAGGCAACCCAGCAGGTTTCTGTATTTACGTTTTATTTAATATGTTAACAGCTAACGTAGCGCAAATAATTAACAGAACGTTTAATAAGTGGTCGTCAAAAAACGAGGACTGCCGGTGGTTCACTGTCACTAGTAGACTGTCGATTGACTCGCGCTTCTTAAAGTTAATATTGTGGTGTAATAATAACAATGTTCCTGTCATTCCAACAAACAATCTTCCCATTTTCGTTTTTTATTTGTAAATGCTGTATTTATGCTTTGAAGCATTATTTTTAATCAAATTCAAAGGATAGTACCACTAAGGCATTATGACCTTCATTTCTTCTCTCGCCGAGGACACTTGACTGAGTTGAATGTGCACTGACAGGAGTATCTAATCTTGTAGCCTTTAAAAATTTGACGTGTTTAGTAAGAAAATGTATCACAAAACAGAAATAATTTAGAAGAAGCAGCAGTTTTGCGTGTGCATGTTGCGAGTCCATCAAGCTCAACACAGGCTGTGAACAACTAACATCTCCCCACCACAATCACCCACCTGAAAAAGTAATGAAATTACATAACTGTCTTCGCGTACAATTTTAGTTTTTGCGTGGTATTTAACTTGTGTTCATTATTAACTGGAACACTTAAAAAAATATTGAACAATTGTTTCGTTACACGAAAGTCCTTATTGATTAAAGGTCATACTAGCGAATGGATTGGTCAGAATATGGTATCAGTTAATTAAGCTTTGTCACATTGTATTCCACTATTACAAATGATGTTGGAGCTAACACTGGTACTTTGATTGGCAGGTTTACAAGAGTGCTTTTGGTGCTGCTGGGATTATTGCATTCAGGAAAATTCACATAACATATCCCAGCTATGCAGCTGGACCAGGTACTGTTCATTTATTGTTTTGGTGATAAGCATTTCTTGCTTTAATTCTTATAAAAATGCAATAGACACACTAAAAGCATCCATGCATTAGGAATTTTTAGAGTGACATTTAGAGTTAAAACTAGTCACAGATGCATTACTCAGGTGTCAAATGCAGTGCCATGTTAATGTGTTTAAACGGTCATGGGTCAACTCGTCACTACCATTTCGTCACACAACAAAAGTCATTTCGTCACACGTATGGTCCATTTTGTTGCAAGACAGAAAAGTCAAATCGTCACAAGCCCAAAAGGCGAATCGAGCACCAATGTAACAAGTAGTTATTAACGTCAAATATTATTAAAAGAGCCATAAGTTGTTCGAATAATATAGATAGGGTCTACGCAATCTCAGCTGCTTATTTTAAACAGAGCCATGTGAATAATTGTATAGCCACCATGCTACTGAACAAAATGGTTGCTTTGCAATCCGCACGCCAGGAACGAATCTTACAATGCCAAATACATGTGATTTTCTCTTTTAAACAATCTTTTACAATAAAGATTTTGTCATTATTGTATTGTGAACTTGTATTTTGACTTTTTTTTTTTTTTTTTGCTTATTATTACTATATGCAGAGACTTTGCTGATTGGGCTTGTGACGATTTGACTTTTCTGTCTTGTGACGAAATGGACCACACATGTGACGAATTGACTTTTGGTGTGGTGTGGGACGAAATGGTCTTGTGACGAAATGACCAGCTCCCGTTTAAACAGAAGGGAGTGATGTGTATAATTATGTGTCATTGATGAACTGCCTTTAATAGACTGGGTCTTGTATATATTTAAAATTAAAATTATTTAAAATCTGTTAAAATTAGTCCTTGGAAGGTAAGGTTTACATACTACTTGAGTATTGTCCTTAATCCAAACTTGTCAAGGTCATCAGTTTAGTTTGCACCAAACTCATACATGAGAGGGGGATCATAAAATGACATTGTTAATGCATGTGCATATTGTTATACTTAATTCTGTTTATTTTTAGAGTTGGCAAGATGCACGCTGCCTGTTCAATTAAGAATGTACATAGAACTTTGGTAGAGAAACACTTAAAAAAATACAAGAAGGCTATAATCTGACCTCTTTGTAGGTGGGGCAGAGGTCTCCTCCATCTTGGAAGACCGAATTCTTGGCCAGGCTCCACAAGCCAACCTTGAAGAAACTGGTCGGGTGCTGTCTATAGGAGATGGTATTGCCCGTGTGTACGGCCTCAAAAACATCCAAGCTGAGGAGATGGTTGAATTTTCTAGTGGACTTAAGGTCAAATATAACATCTTACTAGTATTTATAAGAAATAGTTGTGCATAGTATACTTGCAAGCTGTCCTCTATACAACCTGTGTTTGTACACCCACTTGAGGTGTCAGATACCATCTGCATGACATTTAAATGCTGGATGTTTCATCCCTTTTTTTTTTCTTAAAATAAATGCTTCATAAAGAGATTGGTACCAATTGCATGTTCCCTATTGACACAATGTTTATGTGTATCGTCTTGCAAACTGCTGATTGCATCATAGAGGGGCATGAATTGTAGCTATTGAATAGATAGGACGAGTTTTTGCTGTTTTAGAAGACCTTTTTAGGGGTGTAGCTATAATTTGTATTTGATTCACTTAAAATTTACATTTAAAATGTTCTTTCCCTAGATTTTGCTTTTAAATCGAGGTGTGAATGTTTGCAGGGCATGGCTCTGAACTTGGAGCCAGACAATGTCGGAGTGGTGGTGTTTGGTAATGACAAGCTAATCAAGGAGGGTGACATTGTAAAGAGGACAGGTGCTATTGTGGATGTTCCTGTTGGAAGGGAACTACTGGGCAGAGTTGTAGATGCATTGGGCAATCCTATTGATGGCAAGGTTTGTGAAAGCTTATGAGTGCATGTATGCTTTTGTGTGATGGGGTATGTTTGGAGTCATTAATGGTTTCAGATGTCAAGGAATAAAAAGGTGCCTTTATTTAATGTGTTAAGATTTTGTAGAGAAAGAAATTATATGTCACCCATTTGCATTTTTCACAGTCCTATGGTACAATTTTTCTAGGGCCCATTGGGTGCATCAGGAAGGCAGCGTGTTGGCATCAAAGCACCTGGAATCATCCCACGTACCTCCGTGAAAGAACCTATGCAGACGGGAATCAAAGCTGTGGACAGTCTGGTGCCCATTGGTCGTGGACAACGTGAGCTGATCATTGGTGACAGGCAGACTGGGTAAGTGAGGAGTGGTCATCAGGTCTTCCTAGCATCCAGCAACAATGTGCAAGGGTCTTTTATAAGCACTGGGCTGCATGATCTACTGTATCCATGCTCTTTGTTTAGTTTTTAGATTTCCCAAACATTTTTTACTCCACCCCTCCATTGTGCTCACAGTGAGTATTGTAGATTTCTTGTTTGGTCATAGTAAATGCTGCGAGACCTTAAAGATATCAGGTAAAATTAGTTTTTGGTCAGGCAAGATTGTGCTATGTCATCCATCATCCTTTCGTGTGGTTCTTGTATGCCTGTGAATACTTCTGTTATTTTTCCCCAGATCACTTTGCAGTTCTAATATTACTGTGGCATAGTTTAGTTTCCTAGTTAACAGATTCTGCATATTTCAAAATGTTTATAAGAGTATCGATGAGACTGGGGATTGTTTGTAGGTATACAGTCTTTTTATAATCTTTTTTAACAGAAAAACAGCTGTGGCCATTGACACCATTATCAACCAGAAACGGTTTAACGATGGCACAGATGAGAAGAAGAAACTGTACTGCATCTATGTTGCCATTGGTCAGAAGAGGTCCACTGTAGCTCAGCTGGTGAAGCGCCTAAGTGATGCTGGTGGGTATTTTCAAATTTCAAAGTGGCACATATGTAAATGGCAAATGATTGACCTGCAACAACTGGAAGCTTCTTTACAGTTAATGCACTGCATTTTCCGTTAATTTTCCGGACCTGGAGATCATGATAGTTTAAATTGTTGTCGTTGAAACAAATCCCAAGTAACTTAAGTATTGCAAACTATCTTGAATCAAACATTATTTTGAAAAGGGAAATGAAAGTTGTAAAGGGAGATTGAATCATTGTCCGTGCAGCAAGCACAGATCTTCATTGTTACAAAGTAAGAGACTAGATATTAATATATTAACATTTTAGGCAAAGCCTACATATTAAAGACATTTAACCTGTGCTGGTGACATGGTGCAAAGAGGGAAAAGTGGGTTTTTTGTGTTGAGGGCAACGTTATCTTATGTTGACAGATGCCATGAAATACACCATTGTGGTGAGTGCCACAGCTTCCGATGCTGCTCCTCTGCAGTATTTGGCTCCATACTCTGGCTGTGCTATGGGAGAGTATTTCCGTGACAATGGCATGCATGCCCTCATCATTTACGATGATTTGTCTAAACAGGTATTGCACAACTTTGCCAGTGGGTAATTTGAATTACTCCCTCTCCCCCTTTGTGAGAATGAGAATCCAAAGTCCTATTGCTTTGATTTTAACATGTATGTTTTCAAGGTTGCATAAACATATTTAAGGAAAAATTTTATTGTGGGTCTTTGCACCTTTTACTACCTCTAAAAGCTCCCTAGCTTTCATGTTGTAAAGTAAAATGTTGATGTCATTTAATCTTGACCGAGTGTAAGCCTATGGACTCAAGTGTTGGAAATGGTATGTTTTCTCCTAGGCTGTGGCCTACCGTCAAATGTCCCTGTTGCTGAGGCGTCCACCTGGCCGAGAAGCTTACCCAGGTGATGTGTTCTATCTTCACTCGCGTCTATTAGAGCGTGCAGCCAAGATGAATGATGCCAATGGTGGAGGCTCTCTGACTGCACTGCCAGTCATTGAGACGCAGGCTGGTGATGTGTCTGCATACATTCCCACCAATGTTATCTCCATCACAGATGGGCAGATTTTCTTGGAAACTGAGTTGTTCTTCAAGGGCATCCGACCAGCCATCAATGTAGGATTGTCTGTCAGCAGAGTAGGCTCCGCAGCTCAGACTCGAGCCATGAAACAGGCAAGTTGTGGAGATTCCATTCCTTGTGCTTATGGTGTAGTTTAGGGCAGACCATTTGAGTATTCATTTTTTTGTTAGTTGATATTTGTTTTTTGTGTGTGTGTGTGTTTTTTTTGTTTTGTTTTGTTTTGTTTTTTTGATAAATTGCTAACTTTGCTAGGCTTCGTGTGTCTACCATATTGTATTCAGGCTGCTGCTTTAAACTAGCTTATGTAGGATTAAGGTCAATAGCTACTGATGATGGTTCTGTTGACAGTTGGAGCTTGTGTGTGCAGCAATGGATTGTGACTTTTTAATTGTGGTTACAGGTGGCAGGCTCCATGAAGTTGGAGTTGGCTCAATATCGTGAAGTAGCTGCTTTCGCCCAGTTCGGCTCCGATCTTGACCAAGCCACACAGAACTTGCTAAACCGTGGTGTTCGACTGACAGAGCTGCTGAAGCAAGGACAGTATGGTATGTTGTCTCTTTCTCACCTTCTCCTTTCCTCCTACTGACCGGCTCTAGAAGCACATTTAAAGATAGGGTGTGTACAGTGGTTGAATATATTGTGATTCTTTAATGCTTTTATAGCTTTGTTACAACATTTTATGCTCAAGAATTGATATTCTTTTCTTACAAAATGTTTTTTTCAGTGCCAATGGCTATTGAGGAGCAAGTTGCAGTCATTTATGCTGGAGTGCGTGGTCACCTCGACAAGGTGGACCCATCCAAAATCACCACTTTTGAGGCAGAATTCTTAAAGCATCTGCGATCTTCCCAGCAAACTTTGCTGCAGACCATTGCCAGTGAGGGCAAAATTACCGAGCAGACAGAGGCACAATTGAAGAGCATTGTCACCAACTTCCTTGCTGGTTTTACTGCATAATGTGTCACCTTAAGAGGCTTGAACATTGTAGTGAAATGAGTCTGAAAGAAATGTTTTTTCTTAAATGGTATTTAACATATAAGGCAGTCACAATACTTAGAGACTGCGAGAGAAACATGGACCATCTGTTTGGTGTGTTTGCTTGGATGATGGCATAAAATGATAGCTAGATTCATTACATGCCTGTTCAAATCTGAGTATATGTTGATAAAAAAATTGTTCATAATTTGTCGAAGTATTTTTAAATAAAGTGCTTCTGACATTCTCAAATGTATATTGACATTTTAGCAATATCATTTGCGGTATGCTGCAGTCCATGCAAGCTAACAAGGGTTCCTACTAAATTTATTAACCTGTTGGGATATTTAGGAAAAGTCTTCTTTTCGGGATCAAAGTATATCGAGTGCTAAGGACCTTACTGGTCTTGTAGATTTCCAAGTCTCCAAATTTGCCGTGGTCTTGTCTTTCCATACATGAAATACTACAAACCCATTTCTGAAGTTCTATTTAAATCCAAAGTTCACATTCAGACTTGTCTTTCTAGTTGTGTCCAGAAAACAGATTCTTTAAATGGAGTTGCTTTTATGCAAAATCCATGGCAGCATCAGCTCTGCAAACCCTGTATAGGATCCTTAAAATGCCCTTTGATTGTCCCAATTCCTGAGTTCAGTCTTGGTCCAAATTTTTCATTTAAAGCTGGCATTTGAGTTCTAGAGGCTTCCCAACATATGAAAGTTGAAGGGCGGGCATTGAGAAGACTTAACTTGCCTTTAAAATTGATTTAGGGGAGGTAGGTCTTGTTTTGGGACTAGATCCACATTTTATATGGTCAATTCCCTTTAAACATCTTCCAGAAGGCTGTTCCACATGTAATAGAAAGTTTGTTGGGAGATGCTGCTGCATAAAAACAAGCATACAGGGGGACAACGAAATGTTGCAAGTTAAAAATTACTAATGTCAGCTCCATGCTTGGAAGGTCTAACACTGCAGGTTTGAATGTGTAATTTGGTTTATTTCTTAGAGTGGATGCACATTTTCACAATGTGAAAGAGCAGAAAAAAAATACATTTCAAGAATATTTTATTGCACACATGAACAGAAATATGCTGGTGATCAAAAAAAGTAAAACACTACTTCCATTTTGCCCTGAACCCTTTACTTTTTCAAACCATTAACATTAACTGGAATGCCAGCTTGGCTAGAGATTTTCTTCGACGCCTCATATCTAACACAAAAGAGATGAAGCTATGTCTTTTGTGGAACCTGAATTTGATAAATTAGGTGCTTTGTGCAGTATACAAATGTCTTTAAATGAACGATAACTTGCATGGTTGAGATGCTGAAATCTTCAGAAGCTGTGGTAAATGAAGAAGCAAAGAACAGAACCACTGTCACCAACAGACATACCACTGCCAACTTTGAATGGGCTATCCTGTTGCTAAATTTTTTCTGAAGGCAGTTTAACACTAAAACTGGAGGCCTTTTGTGTCATTGTCTTGCCAAAATATTGTCATGCATTTATCAACAAAATGCCATGAACAAAATCAGCATAAAGAAAAAAATTCCCTCTTGATAAACCTTGGCAGCTGGAACCGCCAAGAGATCAATTCTGGGGTCAGCAAAAATGCAGATTCACACACCATTTAGCTTAATCATTGCTGTCACTGACCTCAATCATGCATGATCAGTCAAGGTTTGTATTTGTCACAATTTATGCAGATTTATAAAACGTCATGCCCTCCCAGCAATTCATCAAGGACGTGTTTGAGAGTTGCTGTTGTCGATCAGTGGCTCCTGCATACATCACAACAATAAATAAATAAATAACAGGCATGTGTCTATGTATGAAAGCCAACCTTTCCCCTCTTGGTTCTGACTTTTAGTCAATGCTGCTTAAAAGCCTGCATTTAGAACCAACAAATTTGGGACTAAAAAGTTTTTATGGGTATGTACAATGCCAGCCATAAAAAAAAACACCAGTGAACATTTTTAGCACAACCTTTATCCCTCAAAAGACTAACTGGACATGATGTTACATAATGAACAATAAAAAATGCTTACGAGTAATATGATAAAATTGCAACTCATATATTTGACAGGACTGCAGAAGACTTCTCCAGCTTAAATGGACAAGATTTGCTGTAGGGAAACGTAAAGTTTTTCAGCACCTCATTTCACTACCCTGTAGGGCTTAAACCTATGTGAATTTTTATCTAAAGCTATGTTCATTTGAAAGACTATGATTATGACAGCACCTCCTTAACATAAGATTCTGTTAGTCTTTGGCTGCATTATTCTTATGGTCACTTACCCAGACAAAAAAAAAACTTGAAAACTTAATTTTTCAACATATGCAGCCACTGAGCTAAAATGCTGTCTGACATTGATAAAAAGAGATTGTTGAAGCCTGAAGGCTTCTTTTATCTAAGCATTTAGTGTTTCTTTAATTTTTTTTTTTTTTTTTTTTTGGTTTTTGATTTGTTTTTTTTATTTTCTGAAGTAAACTTTTCGTGGAGTCATAGCTATGAAGCAAGGTGAAATCTTGCTCCTGGACATAGCAAGGAGAAGGAAAACTGTCATCTCCAAAGCTGTGAAGTGTTGTACTGACCCCACAAACATTGCTTTGTTACTTTATAATAGGGCATCTTGGCCACTGCTCTATAACTATCACCTCAGGGGTAAAGCTACAAGTGCAGTGTCTGAACACCACTGTAAAAACTGTTGAAGCAAAACTCGTCAAGTTCCAGTGTTGTCCTAGGGCAAAAACTTACACTGGCATCATAACTATGGCCCCTGGATAAATGTAGAACTAAAAGATCTTTTCAGTAACATCTTATCATCTTTACTATAATATTACAAATGTTTGTATGCTGCTCTTACTTATATTTAATATTTTATATTTTACACCACAGTATGATGCTTACCCACAATTCCGATAAAAATGCAGATGTGTGCTTGCACTTTCTCTACTTCCCATCCCTCATCAAAAACACACACACACACTCTCTTTCATAAATATATATATATATATATATAGGATGCTTATTCTACCTTTCTGGAATTAAACTTTGAATGATCACTTTTTGGACGGCAACAAAGCTGAAGTGGTGAAAACCTCACTGTTCATTTAAAAAATGTTTCTGACTTTTTTTCTGATGCTTCTACAAATGCAATGTGACAGCATGCAATATACACTTGAGTAGCTTGGAAGAGGCCATCTGCAATCATTTACTCTGAGGCAGTTACATGACTGAAGATAATGTTTCAAAGCCACTTAACCCCAAAAGCCCGCGGTTCTCAACCTGGGGGGCGCGCCCCCCAAGGGGGGCGCAAGCTGCTGAAAAGGGGGCCGCAAAGGCGGTCATTTTCTCATATCTCATATAGGTATTAGTGGTAAGGGGGGCGCGCGGACGTACCTTTATTCGTCTGGGGGGGCGTCACAAGTAAAAGGTTGAGAAACGCTGCCAAAAGCAATCACATGTGCACAATAACATATCACAGGTGAACTCCACCATAACTGAAGTTACCATAAATGAATAAATATAAAGATACTGATCCAAAACCAAAGTTATGAGTACATTTTTTTCAAGTTCTATAATAATTACTGAAAAAGATCAGCAAATATTTCTGCTGAGATGCACCTTTGTCTCTAAGAACCCATGTAAAGTGGCCTATGACATAATTTTTTAATGTTTTTGTTAGTTTAGCTAATTTACTTGAATTTACTTAGTTTTCTTTGAAAATTGATATCTGCCTTTTAAAAAAAAGTCAAAAATCAAATGCTGCAAACAATGACATCACATCATCTAGAACACAGCCACAGACAATCTGTAGAATTCACAGAAATACATAGTGTAATGCATGCATGAAAGCATATGTGCACATCAGGGAAAACTGACATCTGGATACAAATCAAACTACACTTTGTGCACAATAACAAATACAACATGACAAAAAGCTGATGCAATAATTAAAAAAAAATTTTTTTTAATTTACCCTTTGTATTGTGAATTTTATTTCACGTTGATTTTTTTGTTTTTGGTTTTTGAGAAGCCACTTTTTTTTTTTTTTTTTGCTTGCCAAGTATACCCCTTAGAAGTGTGCAATGCCTAATACCCATAAACAAGGCAGCTATGTGTATCACACTAAAAATACAAAAAGAAAAAAAAGTAAATCAATAAAGCACTGTGAGGAAAACAACTACTGTAATCCACAAATTACTCCCCCTATGTCTATGGTGTCTTCACCAGTGGTGCTCTCCCTTAACAACAACAACAAAAAAAGCATTATTGCCTTGCTCGCACCATATTTAATCACTGCTCTCCCTTGGACCTAAACGACATACTCGGCCTTCAAAAACCCATCAAAAGAAATAGGTAACTTAACTTTCTGCAGACAGGTGTCAATGTAAAATTATATGGTTGATACCACCTTGATAGCATGGAGAAGATAACCTTGCAGGGTAAAAATGCACAATGATCTTTGACAGTAGGCAGCTCTCAACCTAAAAAGCAATTGGATGTGTATATGTATATATACTCAAAAGCAACACTGGTCATGTGACCATGTATGCATGGTTTTGAATAAATTAACACTCTCTTTCTCTTTCTCTCACACACACAAAGAGAAAAACTACAGGGTGGAGACCTGTTATTTCTATCTACTTTTCAAATAATATCTCTAAGCGTCATGCATAAATGCCTGTGGATAACTGAACACACACACACATGTACAAACTCTACACATTAATAACATTTGTCTACGCTTAAAGGGAAATTAAAGAAACCATCTGATTTTATTCAATATTCCCCCCACCAACTCAAAAAAAAACCTTCAGTCTAATTGTAACTTTCAAAGCTACAAACATAAAATTTAAAGTCAACATCCAAAGAGATCACACCATTTCCTACTGGAGATGGGCCATGCAACAGCTTATAACTTAGATTTTTCCACAAAAGATGATACCCAGAACATTTATACTTTCACAGCCATGAAATAATTTAGCCGACATCTAAGCCACTTTCATGATCTACCAGGTTTTCAATACTCAGAACAAATTTGTCTTTCTCACAACCTAAGCCTGTGGTGATCGTGACTTATAATAAATGCAGATATAAACAGCAAAAAATGACGTTTGCAGATGTAGCATCAGCTAGGTGACATGAAGTGCCCATAGCAGCGTAAGCACTGTCTACTGAAGATTTTATTTTATAGTTATCTGACAGCAACATGCAGCATGTTTCAAGATTCAACCACTGCTTCTACTTTCAAACAACTAAAAGGCAAGAACAAATATCTTGAGGTTGATTTAGTTGTCTTGAAGGCAGCAGCTAAACAGAAGTATCCACAAAGAATGCAGTTTGCAGATGTATCGAATGTCACATGTAAGCAAGGCAGTCAGCCTGAGCTCTTCCTGCCAGTAAAAACGTGTTGTTCAGGTTGAACCATTTCCTGGACAAGGCAAATGAGCAGCCCAGCCAATCACTGTATTCATATGCTTCTGTCAGGCACACCAGGCCAGTTCAGTTTTTCCGGGAACGCAGCTTTTGAAAAATGTTGAAAGTGCGAAGAAAGACGTGCATGCGATGCAGACGTTTTTGACGACGATGCTGTTTGTCCTGTGCTTCTTTGATCTCAGTTTCTTTACGGCGAATTTCACGCACAAGACCCTGGAAGACATCATCTACGCACTTTCTGAGAACAGCCGATGTTTCATAGAAAGGACAGTTCAGCTGTCGTGCTAATGCAGCTCCCTCTTCATGTTTTACCTGGAAAAAAGGTACTTTATTCCTTGTTACTCTAGTCATGAAATATATTACTGTCAACATTTCTAAACCAAATCTGCATCACTCTGGAGAAACAAACTAAGAAAAGAGAAAGGAGAATACTTTTTTTTAAACCAAGGCAAGTGCTAGTGGTAGAGATGATGACTATAAAAGTGGTGCAACCAGCAATGCCATGGATAGCTAATGAAAGAAATACAAGAATGCTGCAGCAGCAATAGCACCACCACCATATTCATCACAACTTTTACAAAGAAGTACCAGCTCCATTCCATGACACTGCTACTTCTTTCATCATCAATGTTTTTTTCTGTCTTTCTCGTTTCTCCTCCACCACCCAGCCAACGCACTGCCATCAAGACCAGTGCCAGCTTTTATTTTCTTAATCCAACAGTTGCAGCAAACCTACCTTGCGTTTGTCCTCCAGATCACACTTGTTAGCTGCAATCACTATGGGAATGTCATCTCTGCACCTGACACGGTTGATGAGTTTCTTGTATGCAACAACTTCATCGAAGCTGCGTCGATCAGTGATTGAATAACAAATGACAAATCCCTCTCCTTTGCGCATGTACTGCTCTCGCATAGCTGTAAATTCTGGCTGCAGGAGGCAAGAGAAAAGAGAAAAAAAAGGAAATTAAGTACTGAAACTTCATATTTTGTGGTAGTGGGAGAGGTTGTGAGGACACCAGTGAAGCTGGTATTAAGGCAAATAATAATGCTAATAAGACAAAGAGTCAAGCCCTACCAAAAAAATCTATCCAACAAAAGAAAAAGGAAAAATACCATGAAGACACATGAGCAGGTGTGACTGCATGTTTGCACATGAAGTTCATCTTATGTTTACCTGCATACATACAAGTACATCCTTGTGCAAGTCTCTAAGTTCATTACAGGTTCAATGTATGAATGCGCATGTAATTTCTATGCAGTGTCATCATGTAGTACTGCATGATATGCTAGTCATGTGGTACTGCATCATATGCTAGCAAATTGGTTCCACCATCCCAGTTACTATCCTCCCCCCCCCACCTTTACCTTCTAACCATGTGATAAAGGGTGGATAGAACTCACTGATGTCAGGTTTTTATTTCAACATGTTAGTCTGTTTAGCAAAAATAAACAGGATCAAAAGGACACAGCAGACTGATAGATAGGCAGACAGATACTGCAGATGATTGAAAGAGACACTGATTTTCAGACAGATTGACACATTGCTCATTGACTAAGGTCAACCCTCAAGAACATTGTTGAAAACCAGTGCTTAAAGTCTACCAAATGTTTCAGTTTGACATATTCTGCAACTTTTATTCTGACAAATTCGCAAACACCTTCAGACTCTAGGTGCTGTCAAAAGATTTGTACAAACTGGCTACAAAACAGGTGAGTAACTGTACCCAAAATGGGTTTGTCTACCTCCTCCTCAACAATAATAACATCCACAATAACAATAGAAACACAAACTGACAATGCAGTAAAAATGTACAGCAGTAAGTTATAAGTTATACAGAATTGTGACACAATACAGTTCTAGAGCATTATATGCATGCATATAAGTATATATATTTATATGAATATTGTTCTGGGATATGACATAAACATGATACAGTTTTATAAATGGTTTGCACTACATAGTTGTGCAGCATGAATAATATTATGTATATTATATAGAGTTGTGTAATATAATACCATGCAATAATGTAATATGATTTATATCATACATGCAGCTCTAATAATAATCTTTCATTTTAATAATGATCTTAAATACAGCTTACAAACACTGCACACTAAATTCATTTACATTAGACGGCTGTGAAACATGACTTTATTGGTCTAATAATAGACGTCTTCATGGTGATGATTTATGATGAGACAAACTAATAGGATCAATGTGAGATTTTGGAGAAGGATGAGGTTCAGTGAGAAGAATGTGACTAGGACTGATATAAGGAGCCAGCACAAATAACACTTAACCCTTCCATATCTTACAGGCCTCATAAAACATAAAACGCGCCCAGGGACTTCCGAAGAAAGTAGATTTGAATTAAAACATGTTATATCAAGGACGACCTCATCTCCCACAAGCGCTGGAGCAGACTGTGGTGCTTGGCGTCAACCAACCAGTCAGTGCCTGTAGCGGCGTGAGGTGCACCCGACCTTAATTAAACCGCTACTGCAAGGCCTGATACTTGGCTCGATAGTAGCGCGCCCGTTCTTGCTGTGTGCGCGCTGCCCTCAGACTCACGTGAGAAACAGGTTCCGACATGCCGTCCGCTGCACGGGCATGCATTCGACGTACGAAGAGTTGACGCACGTAAATGAACCGCGGGATTCTAACTCATAATGACAACTGAAACAAGATCCCACTTCCACTCAAAGACACACATGCCCTCCGACAAGTAGGCACAAAGCACGCGCGCACACAAACACACAAACACACGCGCGCGCGCACACACACACACACTTCGTCGATCGTCGTTCATCATAGGGCCTCTTGTTTGCTAGTAAACACTCCTGAGTTCTTCTGTTACGCTGATCCTGATAACCATGGTCATCGCTAATAACACTGTTTTTAGCATGTATGGAACAGCACTCAGCTGTTCTAAATTTAGAAAAGAATACCGCACATCGATAAAAACGCCCGTGCAACGCATTTAAATGAGACGGAACCAGAAATCTCGAGAACCGATGGCGTTAACGACGTCATCGCCTGGCTAGCACCAAAATAATCAAAGACCGCGACATTTCAAGTCACCTCACGAGAGAAACGTCTCAGCCCACTGACCATACAGTCTTCAAATGTCGAAGACGATAAAAGTTGTCAACTTTACTGACTGACCCGTCACGCCCCCGTCCCCCTCCCTCCAAACCCCAGTTATACGGCCATCAGAAGTAATATTTTCCCCCACGTGGTGTTCCATAACAACAGAGGGGATACAAGGCAGGAGAGTGGAGGGGGAATGGGTGCACTTCAAGCCGCCCCTAAAGAATCGCATGTCAAGCGCGCGATGCACGTGACACGGAACCGATAACAACAGGAGATGCGCATCAGTTGCGCCAAGGCTGGTTGCCTGCAACGTCAGCACTTTGAGCACGGGAGGTACACGTCAGCAGCCAGATCCCGTAAAATGGTGTGCTGCGCGCTGTGAGGTATCGCCTTGCCGCGCGGCAGTAACAGCACGAAACGCCTGCATTGACAGACATGAGTGTGCGGGAAACTTCGCAGCCGCCGGGCTCCGCTTCTCCCCCCCCCCAACTTTGCCTGCTGCAGCTGCAGTCGATACAGTTATGAGGGCATACCTACCTCGAAGCAGAGCCGGTGCTTGGGGGGGGGGGGAAGGGGTGAGTAGGGCGACCGTCCAAGGCCCCGCGACTGATGGGGGCCCCGCGCTAACAAGTGCACCGTCGGGATGTATACTATTGTTATAAATCTGATATTGGTCATTATTCGGAAGACATCTACCACTTTTTATTGCCCTGCTATGTTGTGCCTGCTTCCAAAGGCCCCGCAATTCTATTTGCCCAAGGCCCCGCATACCCCTAGCCCGGCCGGCTCTGCTCGGAGGTATCGGACTCTCCCGTAGGGAACCACCAGGAGGACTTCTCTGTAAGGGGGGAAGGGGGCTGTCACTGTTAAAAGTGGGAATTTCAACGTCTGTGCCTGGAAACCTCAGCTTTTCTTCTTATCCATAGCTACCTGAAAGGTACATAGACTGCCAGTACGTTAGCATCTGCAAGGTACCGAGACTTCCGGTCCATAGTTATATTAGACCGCTGGGGAGAACAGTTGGAGTTTGGGAGACTGACGCACACGAAAGATCGACGACCTTATGACATACTGGTGTGAAAAATATGAGAAAAAAATAGCAGAAGCGGAAAAGGGATTGGTAGAGGGAAGAGAGAGTGCGATCGCAGATAATAAACCTTTGTTACCTATCTGTCCACTAACCACTAACCTGTCTTTTCCTGCTGCACTTCGTCTGTACAACCCTGTCCCCACCCCACCCCACCCCAAACATCCGTTCCTTTTTGTGTGTGTGTGTTGAGTCGGAAGCACAGTCAGGCCCATTAATCACCGCCCGTTATAAAACTGCATTAACGAGACTAGACCTCTGTCTGCTGCTGCTGTCCATAACCGGTCGATACCCTGCGTAAACCCACCTGCCGGATACCCCACCACCCATCTAATGCTTCTCCCCCAACACCGCCACTACCACCATCATCACCAGCCTCCGCGTTAAGACAGCAGCTGCTGATCTGTTTGTGGGGGTAGAGGAAGGTAAAGGACACCCAGAGACAACAGCGCGTAAAATTAGGTTGCATCCGCAAGTAACCGGAGGCAAGGATTAAAATTAGAACGGATGGCGATCTCTTACCATGTTCCTCCCCTTGTAACCACCACTCATCTCCCCCACCCACCCCATTCGCCGTCCTCGCGCTCACGTCACATTGTGGTCCTTTCCAGAGTCACGTTGTGGCGCCCGTGTGTTGTCCAACACCCGACAAGAAAACACTTCCTGGAGGGCAGTTGTGGCACCACATCGAATACTGTTTTAATGAATCACTACTGGGAGACGGGGGTGACAGGTTGAATTTACCTTTAATGTCTCGCTTTCCTCCAAGACAAACTAAACGAAATTGAATTAGAAATAGTTTCTATTCAGCTACCTCACAACATACCCTATTTCGGAACGTTCCACTGTATTCCAGTATAAACTTCTTAAAGAAAATATTTGTTTAGACCTGAGCAATGCTACACGTTACAAACAAAGGTAACAATTTAACCAAAACCTTAAATTACATCTCTACATTATCTACATTTGATGTTTAATATGATCTACCGCCGTCCACTCTTAAGGGAGTTCTTAACAAGGCAAACTGCCGAAACGCCAAACCTTCAAAGTGCCCCAGAGTCCCACTGTATTGGCAAACAATAGTTCCCCATGCTGACCAAAGGTCCAATGCTCCAAATTGGTTTCCGGGGACCATCACACAGCTTTCAAACAACTGTCAAACGTTCGGGGATATTTGCCAATACCTCAGATCCATACAGCCATCCATTAAAAGGTCACACGTGCTTCTATGAAGGTCAACATGTAATAAATAAATAAACAAACAAACCAGATAACATCTTCGGAAGCTAAAGAAAATCTGTTGTTTACATCGACTGGCCGGACGCCTGACCAACTGGGAAATATGGCGGCTGGGTGGATGAATGAATAGCAGAATCAACGAACAATGGTGTTAATTAGCGTCTGCTTGTCCGACTGGCTAACTGATTTTACAGACTGGCAACCAGAGCACAGGGGTCAACAGATGCACACGTTCTTTCAAAATCCTAGTCTGGCAAAATGATCAACTATATATATATATATAACTCTTTCATTTAGCGCTGAATAATATAGCTAGAGCAAATACATGAAAATATGAAACACAGAATCTTTCACCGTATAACATATTCTAGACAAACATTGAAGTAAGTATGATTACTATTACAAAAATTACACACAGTGGTAGGGAACATATTAGACACAGTTGCAGCCACCCTTTATAGAAACTGTTACATGCATAGAATGTGTTTTTATACTAATACAACGTCAGCAACACAACAAAGTGACTCATAACTCAAGTGGAACAGAGTAATGGTTATATTTGGAATTCTTCATAAGAACTTAATATAAAAATGATATATATATATATATCTGAGAGAAAGAGGGTGAGGGACAGGTAGAGATATTAAGGAAATAGGTATCTGAATGAATAAAAGAACGTTAACTCCACAACTACATCACTTCTTCAAACACCAACACATGCCTACGTTGGATACACAACATGACACGTTCACAACAAAGCATGCCAACACCAGTGTGTAGCCATCGCACAACAACACGACACTGTCCTAGCGGGCATTCCAGACACGCAAGGGCGCCGTCTTACCATGTTGCATCCTCTGGAATCCTGGGGAAATGCGGCGACAGAAAAAGTAAGCCAATATAAGGCAGGCACTTCTTTGTAACACTGGCTTAAGTCAATGTTTACATCTACAGAGCAAAACAATTTAAGGAGCCAGGGGTGGGGGGGTATACTCCTGGATGAAAAAGAGCGGGGAGTAGGATGTTATTAGAAGGAACTCTTTGATAGCGAATGACAGCTTTAAGGTCGTTACTGCTGGTGGAACCACCCAGTTTGGATTCCGCTCTTGGAGGGTAAGCCAGTCATACTCTGCGCGTGCATACAGCTTTGCCCTAAACCCGCACACAGGTGTACTTTGTAAGTACAGACAGCTGTGTCGTTACGAAGAATACAACGCAAGTGGCACGGAAGTACGCGTCCGGCTCCATACTTTTTACATGTGAAGCATCGGAAATGCATCTTGCCGGACTCTGTTCACTGACCAACTCAACTCGTATGATAGATACTTCTTGCCTTCTCCCGCTGCAGTCTGCCCGCACAACTCTGACCCCGCCAACCCCCGTTCCCTTTTCGTGTTGAACTGGAAGCACAGTTAGGCCCATTAACAGGGTGGCTTTTGCGTTTGAATCCGAGAAAGCGCCATCCACCTTTACGCTACGGCACAACGGAACGAAGTGTACAAACATAAACCAACCAGCACTTTAGGCAAGTAAGCATGTGCTTCCAAGAGATCTTAGACAAATCTTTAAAATGACACGTATATGAGAAATTCTGTCTGCATGTACATGTGAACATATGATTGCATGGAGCTGGTTTGCCTTCTAAAATGTTAGCCGAGATAAGAATGTGCGCTCTGTTTATAAGTACACACGTCTATAACATGTATGTATACGCATGTACACACTCACGCCAACACATTTGTATCAAACCTATATACGTAGCTGATTTATCTACTGCATAATTAGCACAACCCCCATTCCAACTATACTTTTAGGCCAAACACGCATAATCTACAAAGATGGTAGGCTCTTCGATGACTTTTTACTGAAGAAAGCATTGCGACCGTCTTCGCTGCTTCCATCTGACCCACCCGAATGAATCTGTCCGGTCCTCTATCCCCTTGTTAACTGCGCTTTCGACTAGGTTGTCCCCACCCACCCTTTCCAGCGAAGGTCCTCATTATGGCAACGTCCAAAGGTATTGCGCACAGATGATGACACACCGCAACACGACGTTGTCAGGTGATCAGCCGAACGCTTATCTCCCAGGGATTGGGATGATCTGCCCCGCCCCTTCTGTTCAGCCTGTCCGTATGGCCAAGCACACTCAACACCCCGCCAGCCTGCAGCGGTCGATGATCGAGCGACGATGCGGTGAACGGGCACTCAAGGCCCAGCCTGGGCTTTGGGGATGTTGATCAGATGAAAAGAAGTGGTCATAATACTAGTAACATCTGATGCCGGCTGATAGAAACGGCCTAGCCTGAAGGAAAGACTTATGTCAGTGACGGAGTGCTGCCACACGAGAAATACAGTCGCCTTGATGTCTTTTTCTGTGTCCAGTGATTTAAAAATATTATTCAATGGTAATTAAATTGATAGAGGGTGATACTGACAGAAGGAAAGAAGAAATAAATTACAAATTTATTGCGTTACGTTTGTTACTTGCTTGATATATAATCATAATTACCCATTGACTGAGAAGGGAATGAGTGCCAACATGAAAATATCGTGTGTTGTCTCATGAGTAGACAGGTCACTGGGTCGTTATTAACTTATGCACGCCTTACATTCCATTATTGGAATAAAATAATTTTACCTTCAAATTCTTGTTTTTTGAATATCTGTATGTCACATGCATCAGTTATTATTTTTTTGTTGTTGTTGCACAAATTAAAAAATATCAGTCTCTGGCATAAATGGGTTAATCTCTGTTGTTTAAAGTGCATAAGTGATTGGTGATATTTCTGTGGCTATTAATATTGACGAGGCCTGGTGGTGTTCCGTTTCTGCACGGATCAATAAAGCATTATGACTGTCGTTGTCAAAAGAAAAAAAAACATTAAGAATGAGATGTAGGAGGACACAAAGAAAAATCGTGGCGTCTGTGAGAGTTCATAAAACTGGCTGTCGTTGGTTTCCGGTTTATGTTGTGTGTGCCCACCATTTGCAATTTGAGTCAGGGGGCCTAATCTATACCTGATTCTGCATTCGTGTTTTCTTCCAGCTGCCTGTCCCCAGCCAAAGAACTGGTAAACACAGCCCCATGCTGCTTTTCTTTCCAGTTCTTCAAATTAACCCCTTCGCTATCATTAGTCCCAGCGGGAGGCCCTGGACCCGATAGCGTGCTTCTCCGTTACAGTGTGGTAGTTCGAGACGTGGAATCGACATGCACGACCTTATCTCCAAGTAACGTAGCCGCACGTGCACCTTCCAAACTACTGGAAGAAAGGATATCATCATCATAATCATATCATAATAATAATCATGACGTCCTATGTCAAATGTACGCCGTTTACGGTGTTATATATATATAAGAGCAGCTTCTGACCAATTTTACTGTTATAAAAGGTAGACACTTCAGCAGCTGCTTCGGTATTTGATGCCTAAAGAGATGTGAAGATAGAGATAAACCATTCCTAACGTAAAATAATGACCACAAAGATGGCGAGACAATTTCAGCTGCGACCGAGTGAGACGGAGGTAAGCAGAAGTGAAGATGATCTGTGCTAAACGATTCTGGCCAACAGTTCCCTGGTCCTAAACGCAGATTTCTATCAGGTGTGAGACCCCTTCTCCAACCAGCCCCACCCCTACACTCTTTACTAATCTCCGTAACGAAACAGAGCAACTAAACTCAACAAGTTCTTCTTTCAAAATTCTTGTCAGTTTGTTGGCCAGTCACCGCCATATCTAGCTTGTTTGTGCGAAAACTCCCCCTGCGTCCCCCAAAAGATGCCTGACCTCTGGCATCCTGAATATTCCATGACAACAGGTGAGGCCTTGACGTGCCATAGTCCCGCTTGTGGCCGGCGACCACAAAACCTCAACATCCCCTCTCTCCATGCTACGTCACTACAAATTCAGGTCCTTGTCCCATCTCCGCGCTGTGTAAGCTGATCAGCAAACACAGGGTAGTCTCCAGTGGCCGGCAGATCAAACTTTACAGCTCGTCACACCCGCGGTGTATGTCAATCTACGCTATGCATTGGCTGTGAAGATGTAGCACAGTACCATTTTATCTGAGTCTGTGTGGCGTGATTGGACATTCAACATCAAATGTTGACTCTGCCACCCTAACATCGACACGCGGGTTCCCCTTCCCTGAGGATCAGTCTGAGAAATCACTGGAATGATTGTGCACTTTTGTCGTAGACGTCGCAGCGCAGGAACCAAAAAGCATCACCAAGCACCACAGCCAAGAAATCACATTTGATGGGGCTATATATTACACAGCAGTTCCGTATGTAAACTGTAAAGCAACATTCTTAGTGATTTAAAGCTCGCCTTCTAGAATTCGACGCACAATTGCACAAAACATTCTCGGGATTGTCGTGTCACGGCTCCTGGCCTCAAGCCTTGGGAACCTGCGTAACGGTGCTGCGTGATCTTCCCCTCCAAAAGTGGACCAACACACGTTGGTCAGGGTGAACGGGTCAACGGGCACGTCCGGTTTACGCCTGCGCATGCGCAAAGATGGATAAATCAACGTCGATCCTGTTCTAGATGCGAACATGCGCGCACATTTTGAAAAAGAAATTACCTGCAGAGCTTCTGTTGAAAAACAAAATTCTCTGCTTATTAAGCTTTTGGTGGACGCCAACAGACCCGCCATTTCAAATAGGCAAACGTAACCCAGCGGGCCTGTTCACCCTGACCACATGTTGGACTGCTGCTTAGACTCCCTCGAGACAGCAATCCAGATGATATGCACTCAGTGGTAAAACCAGCTAGACAGGATGAGCAGAGAAAACAAAAACCGCGTAATCTCAGGTACATAAATACACCCATCTAGATACACCCATCGACAAGGTGCACAACCTTCCTCTAACAAAGGTTGATTAAACTCACACAGGAAAACAAACGCCAGGCAAGGGAGATATCGGCAGCTTTATTCTGAGAGTAAGCCAGCGGTGGAGAAATAATAGTAAAACAAAAAAAAATCTGCAAACAAAAACGTTGACTAACAACGTCATAGGGATTAAAAAAAAAAAAGAACGATGTCGTGCCGATGATCTCCATCCTCCACCCCCTTCTCACCATTCACCCATCCAGACAGTCAGCCTTGCTCTCCACGGACTTTCCTTTAAGGAAATAATGGTCCATGCTGCTTTCGCTCGCTCAGAAATAGCGTCCCTCCGCTGGCCTTGGCTCAAAGCCAGTCTCGCTAGAGAACCTAAAGGCAGCAACAGGGTTGTTTTCTGTTTTACGGATTCGATGTGAGGCTGCCGGCGTATGGCTGTGAGGTTACTCCGAGTTTCTTTTTTTTTTTCTTCTCACGTTCATCTCGTGGGCACTGCACGTTGATGTCCTGCCTCAATAAGGAAGGTTATGCGACACATGACATTTATCTATCACTATGCACCCCACGTGCACAAACACCTAGCCAGCGTACGTACAAGTTCCCTGCGTGCAGCCACCTGCACTTTCTCACAAAACATATTCGAGGACTGCACCACCAGTATCGAAAACACGGGGAGATCCTATGACCATAAGCCGGCATAAGTTAACCTAACTCTTTTAGGTCGCGAGGTGTTGGAGACCACTTTTCTCGGGGCCAGCTTTTTGTGAGAGAAGTGTTGCCCATATCCTCTCCCTCCCGCTTTTACCTTTCCCCAACCCTCAGTGGGGTCAGATACCTGTTCCCGACAGCTGGGTGGACTGGGTGAATTTAGCTGCGTGACAGCGAATCTACCGCCAGGACGCCACTTGCTCTAACCACTCGGCTAGCCGCATCCCCCATACAAGGACATTGGTGCCGAAGACGAGAAAAGAAATGGCCCTAAAGAAAGTACAAGATGTGGAAGATTCCAATAATAATAATAAAAAAAACGTTGCCATGCTGTATGTCCCATGGTTGAAAACGTCCCACTGATCTGTTAAGGTGTCTGTTAAGAAGAACCCCGGGAGAGGACATCTGATAGAAAGGACCCTATGACTCATGACAAAATGGATCGAAGGAGCGGATAATGAGGAAGCACCAGTTATATGCACATAGTGTAAAACTATACAGAAGGTCCTATTGCCTGTCGATATGGACAATAGAGAAATACGGCTCACTTCAGACAAACATTATAAGGAAAATCAAGAGAACTGCATATAACATACCAGTACTTTTATCATCAATGTCGCTTTTTTCTTGCTGCAAAACACCCAAATATGTCTACTAAAAACCATGACCCTGCCATGTCACTACTGCTGCTATCATTAGAACTACTTTATAATATTTTAATGGTAGTAGCAATAAACATAAATAAAAATGCTAAATATATTACCTTCTCCTGAAATTATGGAAAAACTTAACATCGATTCTACATAGGAAACCGGCCACTAGCTGCTGTTATTATGAGCGGTATAGGTGAAGAACACGATTGAAGACGCAACCGTGTTTTAACTCCATCTTCCGCCTCCTCTAAGCCTCACCTGTCCAGCGGTGTCCAGTATATCCAGGTGAGCAGGTTCTCCGTCGATCCTACACTGCTGTTCATATGCATCTTCTGTAAAGAGGGGAACAGAAATGTGAATTAGTAAAATAACTGCCACAGCTGTTCGTGAACTGCACTTCGTGACTGCCAACCGAAAAAGAAAATAGTCAATAACCCCCATCAAAGGTATTCAAATACCCCTTCCACAGGACCCCTGCTTCCAGTAAGCAGCAAACAGACTTCCGGCGTCCCCCTCCCTCCCCCGCATGTGTGAGCAAACAACAGTTTCTATTTAGCCTCGACACGCCATCCTGACAACTGAAAGGGAACCACCAATCGCACACTTCTGTACAGGGACTACCCACACACATTAGTGTTTTGGTCTTCAAGCGGTATTTGAAGGTAACGCCAAAGGTCATCAGAGGGGAGGAGTGGGTGGGGGAGTGAAGAGGCCGGTCTTGATCAGCTCAAAGGTCGCGCAAGTCGCGTGCTTCCCATGCCGACCTGACATTCTCTGGCATTTCAACCTGGCATTCCAAAGCATGCCGCGGCCGCTTTGAACTACTGGCAGGTGGCCTCGGCCTACCGTCTTTCATCTCCTGCTAAAGCCTGCCTTTGAACGAGTGGGAAGCAGCGTGGGGTGCATTCGAAATGTTGTCCCTCCATCATGCTCAGACCCTTCGATCCTGTATTCAAAACTTTCATTATCATTATCATCGTCCTTACTTGAGTGAGGAACTGCCTTTCTTGCGTGAGAAACTTTATATCTACGTACAGGGTGAGATTAACATTGTCTTCTTGACAAAACGGCAACAACAACCAACTAAACGCACGAGAGTTCACTCCATTCCAAACTACTGGCGCCCCTTACAGGAGCAACCCACCACGTACCTATAGTCCACGTGTGTGGCCTCTGCACTCTACATGCAGCTGTCGCCTCCTTCATCCATGCATGCATTCATATTCCAAGCGGATAGCCTCGAATCTTCTGAGCCAGTACAAAGAACGGGGCACCTTCCACCGACATTACGAGCAAGTGCACGCGCAGCTGGTACAAGGGCTCCTTGGCGAACGATCGCTGATGGCGTTCTGAGCCAGGACCTGTGTCTGAAGGTGGCAGCAACAACTCGTGGCAACTTCCATCTGAAGCAATACCCAAGGTGGACTGGCCGAGCTGAAGACAAAGAAGGTTCTATACGTCGACGTCAAGACTGGCTGTGGCGAGTTGCTGTCACCATGGACTGCTGACAGACGATTTGTACAAATCCCAGAAGGAGGCTTTTGCAAATAAACTTCATTATCAATGCAAATAAGAAGCGAAGACGACGGGAGTTCTCGTGTTGACGGAAGTGTCAAATCTGAAGCTCTGTGGTCTGCTGTTTTTCGTTTATCGGCTCTAAGCAATGACAAGTGGAAGTGAACAAGTCATAGATAATAAATTAACTAGGCAAAAAAAAAAACCCACTAATGATAAATATAGTGTTAACATTTTTTTAAAGTAAGTACAACTTTCGTCACTGCCATACGTTGGTTCTGAAATGGTTCGCCGAGACCTGACAGATGATTTAGTGTCGGCAGACTGCCAGCAGTCCAGTTTATGTGCAGTCCGTGCTGTCACCGAGATCCGGCCAGTCCTTGTGCGTCTTCGCTGAGCGGCTGGGCACACCTACAAGTGTTCGTCAGACTGAAATGCGAAGCCCCAACAGATCCCAGATGTAAACGGAACCCTCCCCACTCCCCCTTCCTCTCGAGACTAAACTTGTCAAACATCTGGAAGGGCTTCACGTTGTCGAAGGTTAACTGATCTACAACAAAAATAAATGCCAAGGGGTCAGAGTGGACTGATATTTTCACAACAAGGGTTGCAAACCGACCTTATGACCTTTGGCAAAAACATAATAATGTTTTAGTTGTTGCTTGCAATCTGCTGCGTCCTGCAAGTTGCAAGAGTGTGGGGCTGAACAGACATAAAAAGTAAAAGTCTGGACGGCTGCTGGAATCAGCACCTCAGTCTGTTCGTAAGGTGCAGTACAATGTCCAACTAAAAACATTTGCATAAAGACTACAACTTAAACATAAAATTCAGACTTACCGATGGTAGGATCATGGTACTCCTGAAAACGATGAGACACGAACTGAATCACCAGTGCTGAAACAGGAGAATAAAAAGAGATAAAGATTTCAACCACTTGATCATTTCAATGGATAAAATTTCATGCTATTTTTAGGTTCTTTCTGTGTATTTACGAATTTCAGATTAGTAAACAACACTGACATCAGGACTGTACATGGATAGGTTTACATCATGAATGCCCCAGCGAATGGGACAGTTGGGTCTATAGGCATATCTGTATACAAATACATTTTGACCTCCTGTGCATGGTGTTTGTAGGCATGCATCTTGAGAAAGGAAGGGGGCTATTCACCCAAATTTAAAGAAATGGCATCCTGCTGCGTTCTTTACCCAATCAGTAATAAAAAAATGTGCACCATACTGCCACAACTCCACTACTACAACTCTGTTGATAGATCTTCCTGGTCGCCTGCTTGAAAAGCTACAGAGAACTAACAATGCTGCCTACATTGTATTCTGTAAGCGAAAGACTGACTATGCCGCACCACTTTTGTGCGATCTCCACTGGCTACCTGTTCAGGCTTGCATCAAATTCAAGATTGTGATGCTTTGCTATCATGTTGTTCACGGCCTTGCCCAAATCAATCTGTCTGAGCTTGTGTTGCCATACCAGCCTTGCAGGTCAGTTCGCTCGGCCAACACCGGTTTTCTATCTATTCCACATATCAGTATAGTCGGTTCATGCCTTCAGATATGGACTTAAAACATATCTCTTTCGGAAACACCTACTATAACTCATCCATCCTGTCGTCTCCCACACTCTGATCTCTGTATTCTTCATGTTCTTGTATTTGCTAACTGGTGCATGTTCGTATATGTATGTTGTGCTTGTTTGTACTTGACGTCTACATCACATGACCTCTTTCCCCACCTCCCCTGATCTCTTGTGAAGTGCATCAAGATCATGTGGGGAAATGTACTATGCAAATCCTATTATTATTATACTGTAGTTTAAGTTAGCATGCAAGAGGATTTGTTAGATGACTGACATTTGTGCCTTAGATCAGCATAAGACTTCTGCCAGAAGCTTTTTTTAAAAAAAAAAATTCTTGTGTTACTAAGTGTTTTCTGTCAAACTTCATTACTTCTGAGTTATTTAGTTTTTGTCCAGGTGATGGTGCTTACTGATATCATCCTGACACATCAGACTTTTGTAATCCATCCAAAGTGGTTGTAAATGTTTTTTCCCCCACCGTTTCTATGTGTATGTGTGCATGCGTGCGCACATATCTCACACATTGCACATCATCACATAATGACATAAGCAGGCAGAAGACCAGCCCACATACAGCCCCACTTACAACATTCATGCACAAGCACCCTGGCACCACCACATGCATACTGTGGCATGCACAGGAATACAGTGATGAATCACCTCTAAATATTTAAAAAACAAAATTGTGAGGGCGGACACGCTGACACTGAAAATGATTAGAAATGATCATTTTACTGCACTAATTGCACTGTATTAGAGCAGCAGTTCTGCATGCAGTTAGCATTGCCTCTTGTTGAATTACCACTGAACCATGGTCAGGGGTTTGTGTATCTCAATGATCTTTAAAACTATACCAGCGGGAGCACTAGCTCTTGGCAGGGCCACCCACGTCAGGAGTAAAGACTAGACAAAGAGTGGTCCACCAGGGCAATGGATTAAAAATTCATTCATGAAAAAGATACTACTATGGAAACTGAGACTAGGGGCAATCCAACAAACCGTGGCATTGGAGAGGTAGACCAGGTAACTGGAGTTACAGCTGGGGATCAAAGTTGCAAGGACATTCCCAACCTTCCAGCTGACTCATTACTGCTGGTTGTTGGAAGGTAACAACACTGAACCACACAGAAAAGTTAGTACAGGCCCTCTGAGAAATGTATCTATACTGATTGGAGAAACAGAAGCAAGTTGTACAAGCAGCGGAAAGAGAACTCTTGCAAATGGTGACACTATCTTGCGGTCTAGAAGAAACAACACAGAGAAAGGGTTGCAAGATTATCCTAAAACATCTCAAATTAAACTCCCAACTAGAATGGAAGACAATCAGTAAATGCCTGCTGTATACCAGGTACAGCTCCACATTCATCAAGATTTTTGTCCAAACTTCAGCCTAGAACGTCCGATCCTCATCGGAATCTCGCATTCTATCCACTCCACCAACAATGATTGTCGGATGTTCTTCTGTGCATCTAGACAGTGGAACTCTCTTTCATGCCACATTCGCTTTTCTCAATCAAAGGCAGTATTCGGCGTTAACATTCCGAACGCGGTTGCTTGACCTCAACGATTATTTTTGTCTGCTCCATGGTCGTGAAATACAATTTAAGTCCGCGGTCTGCTCGGTCATTCTGTCCAGAATAAAAACGTACCCTCGATGTACTTGCATGGACTGCGACCTCTGGTGACGTCACTCGTTATAAGTCAATCTACTTGTGCTTTCCTTTTTTTAAAAAAAAAAAAAGCCTCGTCCCATGTTCAGCAAGTGTGTCGGTTATAATATTTCCCCTGCATGTGTTGTCCCTCGCTTCACACTCCAAACATGGTCTTTCTTCACTGCTGCAGCAGCTCGATCTGTTTCTGTGCTCTCATCCCCTTGCCTCCTTCCAGTTATCACCTCAAGGCGAACTCTCTACCGCCCTCATTTAAAAAAAAAAAAACAACCTTCCACCGACTTGCTATGAGCGACAATCTTTACCCGTGCCCTGTTAGAAAGGCGGTGTGGGGGTCCTTTGCAGTCACGATTACGATGTGCCCAGACGAGCGCATTACCCTCAACACGACCCGAAGCCTTTGATGGGTCATACCTGTACAGGTCAAGCAGAAACCAGATGCGAGCCCTCCTTCTTCTGACCTAGCTGCTGCAGAAGCGACAACAGCCCTTTCCCAGTAGCTTCTGCCGCGCTGCACGGGCATACGGCTTTGAGATCACCTCGCCCGCACACGCTACATACCCGTAAACTAATTCAAAGATATGGCAGAAAGAAAGGGACTGACAACAGCTTTTTATCCACTGCAGTAGGAATCTGTATTCAGGATGTACATTTTCCGTATTCTGCATTGAAAAATAAAAATAACTAGTTTTGTTTTATCCATCTGAAATTTAGCAAGCTAAGGTAAAATGATATATTTTATTTATTTTAAATATACATATTTTTTAACAGAGGAAAGAAAAAGGAAGGCTAGATGAGAAAAACTGTAAAAATAATCGATCAAAACACTATTTCTTCTTTCTTCACATATGTTATTAAGAATGCTAGCTCTTTAGTACAAATCAGGTTAAACAGCCATGCTGTACTGTACAAGTCAGAGTCCAGAAACTATCAACTGTTTTAAGAAATGACTGTTGCATTTAAAAGTAAGAATAATTTCTGTATAGAATTACATATCTTGAAATCTATTAAATATCATTTCATGACTGAATTGAAACTATAAGACCAAGGCTAATAATTTTGTAAAGGTTCCCATGTCAGTAATGTCTGGGCAACATCAAAATGCAACCACTATAACAAAAATTGATAAAAGTGGCAGAGAGATAGAATGAATGATGAGAAGATAAAGTGTTGAAGTAATGTAACCTGATTCCATATCACCCTCTCATGTTTTCAGTTTGCATTATTTTTTGTGAAAGAGTAATGGACTGGATAATAAACTGTAATCAAGATATGGAGTGAGTCTTTTGTTCTTTCATTCACACACTATCAATTTGGTTTTTAAATTATCCACAGCTGGTTGTAGCAGAATGTGCCGCAGGTGACAAGCTATATACCTACTGATATTTTTCGATGCAAACTGATGTTAACATTTAAAGAGAAATATGTGATTATTATATGATATGGTATAGGGTTGTAAGAAGAGTTCAACATATTGGTCAAAGTGGCCTTAAGAACAAAATATTTGCAGAGAAAAGTAAGAACACTTAAATGTTCTCGTGTCAAGTAAGGAAAGGCAGATACAGTGAAAATTTGTCACACTGATTGAGGAAAAACATATCAGTAAGGTCATAAATGTTGTCATCCTTTTGGGCCATTGTCGATCCAAGCAGTCTTTTTCAACCCAAACTTTTCACACTGCAGGTATGTAGAACTACATTGCACTAACACAGCTACACTCTTCTCATAGACTCTACTGCTGTACTGCTGAGGAGGTACAGTGCCCATTCTGTCTTACTTATTTGTGCTTTTTTATCTCATTAAAAAAAATCACTCAAGTGGGCATTCATGTTGCCATAGAATATGATCTAGCAACTTCTCTTTCCAACTCTTCAACAGCATCAATTCTAAGAAGTGGATGCCACTGTCAAGTGCATTATTTTCTCGGTAAGAGGAAATGGAAATTTCTAAATGCCAGTAGTTTCTTTCTGATATCTTAGCAACATCTTTTTCATTGTTGGTGATTCCTAAAGTTACCATCCTGGTGTACCTGTGAGTGGCTGCTGAGACGATGCCATTCTTGTTTCAACTCTTCTGATTCCGCTGCCAAGAATCATTTCCCACCACCAACCTCCAAAGCAATAAAAACTTTAAGAGAACAAGCTGGGTATTTTCTCTTCTTCTTTAAGAGGGACCACTCTGTATGACCACTCCATGTCACTTATTGTTGCACACAGAACTGGGGACTGTTTGGCTACAAGGTATGCAAGTATATTGGTTCGGATGCGAGAGCCCTCACCGCTCAGCTACCTGTTTCCCTTTTACCTCTATTGACTAATTTCTTTTTAAATGCCCAAACAAAATAAGAATAATAAAAACACAACAATGATAATAATTGTAATAACACCTGTACATACCATTTCCTGTCATCACGGCTAATTTATATCTACAAGTTTTTCTACTAGTATTTAATTTAGGTCATTGTAGGGTGATATAGAGACCATATTTTTCTCAGAGCCAGCTTTTTGTGAGAGTGGTACCAGTCACCTCTGCCTCTGGCTATTTTACTTTCCCAAAACTCTATGTGGAGTCAGGTGCCCATTCCTGACAGTTGGGTCAACTAGGGGGGGCGTTTGCTGTGTCACAGGTTATTGAACCCATGTGGTACTGGGTTCAGACAGCAGTGTCCTCCATCTGCTTCCCTGGCAATCTATATGTTTTTTTCCAATATTTCCTAAGCATAGTTCTGAAGCTGAAATGTCAGTTCAAAATTGGGGATGGTCTGGTGCTCACCTTCCAGCTTCTCACCATTTTTAACCATAGGAGGTCATAATGCTTCACAAATATAATTTGCATAAATTGTCATTTGCATAGTTTTTCAATTTTTTCCCCCTTTTCTGGCAGCATCAAGACAGTTGAGGAAAGTAAGATGACATAGTCTGGCTGAAATACTGGGATGCCAACATCTACTATTTTCATAAACATTAACATGATGCTCAAGAAGCAGGAGATGGCTAAGATGGTCATAAAATAAAAGTTGACTGGTTGGCTTTAGCCATACAGCTAGTGCCTTGCGGCCGACTATGCGTCTGGCTCCTGCTGACTCAAGGCCATCACACCACACAGCAGACAGGGGTATGTGAAAGACAAATACCAGGAGAATGGACATGAGCCAGCAAAGGTATGCACTCACAAGGAATGCCCAAAAAAGTAGAGACAAAGGAACCATACCCAGATATAAAAAACAAAACGAAGCAAAAACCTGCTTCACCACTCTTCCCTCCCCTCCACTCCCATCCCCTCTGCAAAAAGCAGAAGGAAACAAATGAACTCCTAGAACACAGTTCTCTTGCGAACAATTTCTGTCTAATCTTCTGGTTTTTCAAATTTTGATAATGAGAGGATATTTATAGTAAAATAAGACTTTTAAATAAGCAACAAATTGGGTGTGACATCTGCCTGACTCCTGAGGACTGAGGTTGCATGTGCGTGTCTTGGTGCCTGTTGGTGTGTACACAGATGATGTATTACAACAGTGACTGGATGTATTAAAAAAAGTATGCTTTATACAAGTAGAATTCAAGGAAAATATATGTTAGCTGCACTGGTTGAGTGCTTAGATACACAGAACCTGCTATTTAAGTCTTGCTGAGGTAATGAACACTGGGAATACATTAATCCAACAAGCCTAATGAGGTAGCATCCGGGCCTTGGAAGCCTAAGTGATAGGGCTACCTTTAATAATGTTATGTATAAACTACTCAGTCTTGTTGCCTTGTGTGTGCGATAAATGTGTAAGATTGTACAAGTCATACATTGTATTCAGTTACATAACATTATCCTTTATACATTTGACTACTATGCCATCTTGCAAAGTTTTTTTTATCACATACCACCTGGAACCTCCACTGTGCAGATATAAATATGTATACAACTGCTTCAAAATGAACAATAATGACAATATTGTTAATGTTGTTAATAATATAATACATCCAAGTCACAATCTAATCATAATTGGCTACCATTTTTAAGGGTGCATATGTTTTTGTTAAAGTTCCTTGTCTATCAATCTGGGGTCTGTTTAAGTTTACTTCTGCAGATCAAATCCAATCTTCCAAGAAAACAAAATCCTTGTTGTGCACATTAGATGTGCACATATCTTTGTAAGTACCAAAAGCATGCGTACAAATACATCAGAAGACCATAATATACATGAAGATGTGTTTGTATAATGATTGTAGCCCAATGGTCACCCCTTCTCATTCCCATGTGCATCTTGATCGCACTTATTCACATACACTAACAATAACCTCCAGTAAGCCGCTGAAATAATTACTTAAACCTGGGATACTGTGCTAATGTGCTAACAATTTCAGTGCACTTGTGACTCATAACCTTTTTCTGCGCAAACTAAATGAACGTATACCTCACCGGCTTCTATTATGCTTCATCGTAACTAGGATACTCCACCATATAGCTTTATTTATGTCAGGTCGTCGCGATCCGTGCAAGATGAAAAGCAAAACAAACCACACCCACTCATACTCTCCACTGATGTAGTTCCCTGAGCAGTTTGCGCAACTGTACGTGTCAAATCGGGAAACATTCTCGGGTCTAAGTGTTGAGATGGGTTTACAGAGCTAAGGATGCTATACTCACCACTTTTCCCAACTCCCCCGTCGCCGAGGATCACCAGTTTATATTTTCTTCGTCCTCCTCTGTTGTAGCCAGCCAAGGAAGGTGTAGTCATTTTTTTCGTAAAGTGTATTCCACGCTGTTTTATCACATATCTACACACTTACAACTACCACACTTATATATATATATACTGTCTTGTTTTTAAACTGCGCTAGCAACAAGTCTGCCACAGCTGTTTTGATTGTACGAGTATTTGATACTAAATTTAGCAGTTCGAAGGGCATGTAAGCCATTTAATGATTGGCTACCGTCGGGAGGTGCTTATTCAACAATGTTGCTGATAGGATGATTTTATAGACGGCAATTACTCGCCCCCTCCCCTTTACACATGCTCTTCCCGTCTCGTGCTGAGTTAGCGGAGACGGTGCAACCTCCAACGGTAGAAAAGGGTAGCGAGTTTGCAGGTAAATCCACAAGGTATAGCAGGCTGGCACCGAGGAAAACGCTACGCTGAGGCCTAATCGTATCGGGGTCAGTCCGTACATGGTATTCGTGATACAGTCGTTTACTGAAATCACGATCGAACTTGTATACACGTCGATCTTGGTAAAAATTATGTGACGTTCACTAAAATATACAGATCTTCTCATATAATCTACTAGAATGACGTTTAAAAGTGACAAAAAGCCTATATATATATATAGGGTGCCCTACAGTGGTACCTTGCATACGATCGAGTTTAATTCGTTCCGTGAGCGAGCTCGTGTCTCAAACGAATTATTCCCATTTAAAATAACTTAAACAGAATTGGTAACTCCGTTCCAGCCCCGAGAAAAATCCCCAAAGTATCGTACATTTGGGGAAAAGTACACGTTTTTAATACAGAAACACACACACACACATATATATATATATGGCTAATAAACAAAAATATCTGAAATAGAAATATACTCGTTATTTATTTCTTCAGGTCGTGCATACAGTAGGATGACATCTACAAGGAACGCCAAATCACGTCCAGCTTAGCCATTGCTGCAGTCGCCGTTGCGGTCCTGATATGCGAATGTCTGGCGTGCATGTGCCATGCCATCTTTGGAAAGGGTGGCTCGGTACTTAAATCTATAGCCACCTCCTCGAGATATGGTTTGTTCGTGTAAATTTCTGCTTTGCCGTTGCTGCTGGTTTTAACTATTATACTTTCTTCTTGTTTGTGTTGGTATCCATTCCATATGCATTCGCATTACTGAGTCTGTTGAAAATTCATACCGATATTCCCTAGGCTTCTAAACTGGCTTCAGCATGGCCATTGTTCTAGCGACAATCACACCTAGTAAAAACAAGATAATACTATTATTCCACGGGTCATAGGTCATTTCGCCCTAGACCAAAAGTCAAATCTTCCCACGTAGGTCCATTTCGTACCGCGTATGGTCCAATTCGTCTCAAGACAGAAAGGTCAAATCATCCTAAGCCCAAAAGGCGAATCGATCACCGATGAAACAAGTAGCTATTAACGTCAAATGTCAGTGGCGTAGGAAGATGCTCGGCTTTTGGGGGGCAAGCTCCATGCTGACAATGAATAACATTCACAGTCTTGCCTTCCCAGCATCTTTTTTTGGGGGGCGGCTGCCCACTGTTCATACGCCACTGAATGTTACCAAAAGAGCCATACGTTGTTCGAACAATATAGATACGCAAGCTCAACAGCCTATTTAAAAAAAACAACCTATGCGAATAAATTTAGCATTTTACTAAACCAAAAATGGCCGCCAGGCAATAAGCATGCGGCGAACGTATTTTACAATGGCAAATACACGTAATTTTTCTCTTTAAACAAAAGATTATTTAAAAGATTGACATTTTTGCTTATTATTATTATAATATGCAGAGACTTCACTGGTCGGGCATTCATTAATAGCTACTTGTTTCATCGGCGATCGTTTCGCCTTTTGGGCTTGTGGGACGAATTGACTTTTGGTGTGGGACGAAATGGTAGGGCCGAAATGGTCTTGGGGCAAAATGACCCCCCCCCTAACCCCCCCCCCCCGTTCCACGCAATCTCGTTAAATCTCTTGACCTACGTGCTGCTCAGGGAGATGAAGACATCGGAGGCGAAGCCTCTGACTGGGTTCTTCATCATGGCCAGTCTTCTACAAGACGCATCAGCGTAGGGGTATCTAGGAGTCACTCCTTAATATTTTCACACACTTTTTTCTGCTTTCTTGCAGAATAGTCTTAACAACACTGTTATGGAGGGTCGTGTTGCCAAACAAGTGTCCTCTTACTTGTGACAGTATCATCTTAATTGTGGCAAGGGGTGGGACTTGAAGACCGGGTAAAGGGCGTGTACTTACTACTTTAGGCGTTATAGTTGTGTTTGGTTTGTAAATTGTTCGAGAATCTTCTAAAACACTTCCATCTCAACAACAACAACAATAATAATAATAATAATAATAATAATAATGTGTACTTGTATCGCGCAGCATCACGAGCAAGATAGGTCGCACTCTGCGCTGACCAGTAGTGATAAATTAACTACGAACTACAATGGCTACGATCTTCTGGAGTTCAGCTGTCAGGGTTCATTTTTCAGAAGTATTCTGTGAAGGATGGTGATCAGACTCTCACAGTCTTAGCTTGGTCGTGAACTGATGTTGCTACTTCTCGATTGTCTAGATATCGTTTGCTGTTGTCTGCTGTCTTAGAAAGTATGGTCCTGACCAAAAATATTAATCATATTATATCTATGAAGATGTTGCGCCTTTGGTCCTGACGGATGTTTGTTCGTCTGCCATCCTCTGTGTGAGTTGATCCAATGTATCTGAGAGTCTTAGCTGATACTGCTTCTCCACACTCTGTTGAGTCTGATTTTTGTTGTCCGATGTCTGAGCAAGAAGGATCATGGCAGCTGTTTCTTGATCTGCCATCCCCTTAGAGGGTTTCTCCTAAGTATCTAACATCTCCGCTGCTGCCACTTTTGCTTCCATTCATTCTGCCTGGCGTGCGTGTCAGCTGTGCTGGTTACCATTACTTTCTCTCAACTAGCCTCCACTTCATGTTACCTGGCGCCTCTGGAGAGTATATCAGTTCGTTCTTGGAGTTCTTTGTTGCTGCCACATAGTATATCTCAATGCCACCAGCGATGCGCAGCTGCTGATGGACCTGTCTTTGACTGAAATGTCGAATTATTGGACGCTGTACAATGTCACACGCATGACACTTCTAAAGACGTTGATGAGGATAGGATACAGAAGTAACATGGCCTACTTCCACGATTGCAGTTATTGATTGAGTTGTTTATGAGGACTGCATCGCAGATGCACACACACACACACATCTCCGTTCGCCTGACATTTTACGGGCCAGTCTGCAGGGCCACCGAGAGCCAGAACGGGCCCCGGGGCAGAGGACCTTTCTGAGCCCCTGACATTAATCATTAACTGTAATCGTGTATTATTTTCCCAGTATAAAGCAGTATGCTTACAAGTTATAATTAGACTGGCAATATCTGCATTACCTTTAGTAACGTACTATAGACAGCAAACAACTAAGATCTACACCCCTTCACGAGGTGAGCATTTTAGAGCTGTGTACACGTAAGTAGTCAGTAAATAAGGAAAAATTGGTTTGCATTTTGCAGCCGTGTTACTGTATTTGTTTTCTTTCCTCAGAGATTTACTTCAAGAAAAAAATACACTTACCAAGGCCGGGCCCTCTTCACATCCGCGGACCCGAGTACACCAGACCCCCCCCCCCCATCGATCCCCTCCCCGTTGTCAGGTCTGCCAGTTTGTATGGGTGACTAGTGATTGTTTTTTTTCCCTCGCCACCTATCGCTAGACGTCGCCTACGCTGCATTCGCTGGTTCTCGTACAATTATTAAGACATCAAATTCTTGCCATATATCTCAAGATGACCCGTTAGTGATACAGTGCGATCATACCAGTTGGAGGAGAAAGGCCAGGTAATTGTGGAAGCATAGTAAAAGCAGTAAAAATAGCAGGAGTAGAAGAAGGATTCGAGTTACAGCAATTTATTTTTTATATGGACCGGATAGAGTTTCAAATAAAACTCAGCATGTTGCAAGTCTTGGCCAATAGCCGGCGAAGAACAAGGGAACAATTGTGTGCAATGGGCGGGGTGTGAGAGGGCTGATATGTCCGCACCGGCCAAATTTGTTCCGAAAGTCCGGACAGGGTGGACATGGGGCCTGAGGTTTCACCATGACAGAACTGGTACTGAGGCAACAAATGAAAGGAATCGGGGGAGTACTGAATGACCTAGCGAGTCACTAGCAGGGGAATCCTCTGTGTGTGTGGGGGTGGGGTGGGGTGGGTGGGGATGGGGTAATTCTTTTGAGTGGGTGTAGGAATAGAAAGGGCACGAGAACACGATATTGTCGAAACCTGCTCGTAGCTGACAGAAATCTCTCCACGAGGAACAGGGTGAAAGATACGAAGGGAGGGAGGTTGGGGGAAGGGGGTGCAATCACTTAACTCCTCTTCCACGGCATTTAGTCTTGTCTTAATTGAACTATCTTTCCCGGTCTGAAGCTGGATCAGGAAGAACAGCGATCAACGTCAATCCCATTACCGCAGTTACGTTTTTCGATGCCTTTACTTTTCTATTACAATGCTGGCGTAAGAAGAAAGGCTAGTACGAAGTCTTCGCAATATAGCTCTATTCGTGGGAACAGTTATTTTCTGTGCGTCCGCTAAAGGTCTTGGGCCAGTTGCACAACATGTTTTTAAACCTTAAAACTGTTCTAAAGAAGCAAAATCTCTTCTTTGCCATTTAGATGCATTGCACCAGAACATAAAAAATTGTGCTGACAGGACGGAAAGTCAGACTTAAACAACTTTATCTTACTTAAACCAGTTTTAGTTTTAAAAATTATAAAATTGTGGTGTGCACTTTAAACTAATTATCTAAATAGATTTCAGGCTTAAAAGTGTTTAAAATTAGAAATGTGTTGTGCAACTGGCCCCTGGACAAATCAAGAAAAGGAACACTGATTACCGACTGACCCGAAGTTAGTGATTGCCTGAACGAGATTTGAGATTTGATCATTTATTGACACCACCATTGGGTTCCTGTCAAGGGGTAAGTCATCAATATTCAAAAAAATAAATTGGGTCATTAAACATTTAAGATAAAAATATGTAGTCTCTGCCTGAACGAAAGTCAAAGAGTGCTCATTTAAGCCACCGATTTCGTAACCCACTGAAAACTGTGTGGTTGCGGAACCGCGGTACCACGAGATGCCACTTGCATTCTATGAACATCCGTGCTTACTGCCATAAACTCCTCACTTGTCGGACCCCCGCTAAAAGCGGTGTTCAAGAAGCTGGCTGGCATCGTTCGTAACGCCGTCAGTCACCGCCTTCTTTCTTGATTGTTAACAAACCCCTTTCCCCTGAAACACCCTCCTGTCGTCTGTATGACCTGCATCAGTGCTGGCATCAACTATTAAAGCGTACCGCTTAGATCATACCCTGCCTAGGTCCAACTAGACACTCGACAAACATTTAAAGAAGAACGCAACGAAAAAATAAAACCATCCAGTCGGCAAACACAATATTTATGCCGCTTCCTTGTAAACAGCTTCTAAAATAACGGAATGTTGAACGCAATACTTTTCCGTCTTCCTCGCAGATTGCCCCCAGATGGCCACAGCAGCTACAAACGTCATATCTTAAACTGATCGTCAAATCGGGCTATTGTGTGGCGACAATACGTCAGCACCCCCTCACCGATCACGCCCCCACGTCGCTATTGCGCACATCGTGTACTTGACCACGACGGTTAAGTGGTCCGCTGTGTCCCAGAAGCCCGCGCGGTGTCGTCTGTAGCTACGTTACTGCTGCTAATTTGGCGATTTCGGGTCGACAAGGTTTGAGGGGAGGGGGTGAAATTCCTGTTTGATGAATTGAACCAGTTCCTACTGCTGTTGCATATGACGTTCAACAGCTTCCCGTGCATAAAAACAACCTCTGATCCTACCAAAAGGTTATACAGATGGGTTTACGCTTTCGCATATTCCACATGAGTGACATGACGGACATATAAACTGCAGCGCTAGGCATGAAAAAAAAAATCAATCTTATAAGAGTGTGGTGATGTGTGTGTGTGTCATCAAATCCTCACCGTTTGTCGAATATCCCCACTAAATCGAGGAATATTGGTTTCGATTACGGCTCGAGTTATGGGCTGTTTGGTTAGTTTGTCCCAGAGCATGTTTATTTATTTTTTTTAAATTTTCTTCTTTTTTTATTTTTACAAGTGACTCTAAATATTGCATCGCTACGCTGAAGAAATTGCGACATGTCTACTACGCAGAACACACGTGAACGCCATAATTTGAGACGGGACTCACACGAGAGAGGGAGAGAGACATGGGGAAAAGAGCAGGGGAGTCCCGTGGCGGCCTCACTGAAAACGCCGTCTGGTGGCGAACATAAATTGTCACGTTACGGAACGGAAACAGTGTGTAGGTATTTCACTATTTTGCTACACTAACACCACGCATGAATAAACTCTCAGCTGGATGAACTGGCGGCTGATATCAACCCAGGTACCGCCGATCGTATAACATATATTAGAATGCCCATTTACTTACCTTATTGCATTGTCCTACATTATATACTTATTTCAAGTGCAAACCAGCATATCTCTGTCCAAGTTTTTGTTTTTATCTTTTTCGCATCAGTTTCGATCTGTTTTCTCCGCATAGTGACAGTTTTGAGAAGTCAGTGATCATGATGTTGTTTACCCTGAACCATTCATTTCAAATGGCTTTTATGCACTATGACAAGTTGATTCAGCACCCCCTCAACAAACACCATTTATAACCATCTTCCTGCATGTTCACAATCAGCTACTTTGTCTCAGTTGCAGCTCGGTTTGAGATTAGGCCTTCACCATGCATGAAATCACAAACTGAGCATGTCTGAATGATGGCTGCTGCTGTTTAACACATACCCAGTAGCAAAGGCCATATCATGACAGCAGATCTTCATGAATGCAGAGATGGCATTGCAACATTACTCCAGATCTCCTGTGGTTTCTAAGATGCGATTCAGAGTGCCTGGCGTTCTAATGGACAGTTGTTAAAAAAAGTGAAAATGCTTATTTGTTCATGTCTTCTCATTTATCAGTTTTTCCATAATTTGAGATCAGCTTCTTCACTTTTAAGACTACATTGATACTGACTGACATTTATTTAAAATAAATATTACATGCATTAAATAATTATACAGTTTATGGCAGGGTTTCCATGTAAGAGAGCTCCAAATAATGTAAAACAAATTTGCCAAGGGGCTCTGAAGACATAATTGATCTGGCATTGGGAAATCAAAAACACAAAGGAGTTTAAATTGGAGGTCTTATCACATAGGGCATTCATGTCTTATTATGAACTGAACATGACCCCTGATACTGTGTCACTACCAGTTATCAAATATTAGTGATACATATTTATATGCATACAACATGATACTAATAAAGCAGCATTTTGATATCAGGAAGCAGAGATAATATTAATACAAGGCCTTCTTTTATGCAACTGGTTGTAAACAATATCACACACACTCAACTGGAGAGAGTGAGGTCTTAAAAATAGTAAAATCCTCCAGTCACTTTAACCGAGGTCTGAAACCCTTACCAATTAAAGAATAATAAACATTAGTTTACCGAGGAAGCTCTTAATACAGGTCTTGATGTAAATTAATAATGTATTAAGTCATTAATGCAGTCTAGTATATTTAATCCAAGTCAATCAGAAATAAGTTCACTGCTTCTAAAGAGTAGCATGTCAACAGCTATAATATATGTGAAATCAATTTGAATATACAGTCTTAATCCTGCTCTAAAAGCAGTCCATAAATGATGCTGAAAGATGTTGTTCAGCACAGGCGACAGGGGCACCCTTCTTGCATGAAAGAGTTTCCATTTGGTTATCCAGTAATACTGCACTTATTAAGATCTTGAAAAACACTTTGATGATTTGGACAAGGCCCTCTTTGATGTACGTTGAATTTTCAGTTCACATAATGTGCCAAAGCCCTTCAAACCAAACTCTGACAAATGCCTTTCTAAAGTTGTTGAAGTTGTTGAAAGAGATCCCCTGGTGTTGTATATGTTCTTTCATCAGAATGTGACTGTTGAAGATCTGTTCAACTGTGCTCCTCCCTGGTCTGAAGCCAGCCTGTTCTTCTGTAACCAGTTTCTCAGTGGTGATATTGAGATAATTCTGGATGACTTTAAGCATCACTTTGCTTAGGTGGCTGATTAGGCTTATGGTTCTGTAGTTTTGGCACCGCCTGCTGTTTCCTTTCATTGGAAGGTGTATGGCTACTGATTGCATCCATTCTGTGCATTACCTGATTCTTTGGCATAGAGGAGCAAGAGACTTTGTTGTATCTTCCCCATTTCTGTTAAGCAGCTTAGCTGGAACATTTTCAACATCAGTGAATTTCTTCCCTTCAGACTGCATTCTGCTCTCTTGACCTTTCCTGTACAACTGGCAGGTCTGTAGGCTTGCTGTTTTTAGTCTGGTTGCTTTGCCATCTATCCTTAACTAAAGTTGTACAGGTCGTTGCAATTTTCAGTCCATTAGTATAGCTGCGCTTTCTGCGAGATGGCCATTACTGTCTTTGATGACTGAAGTGTTGACCTGTCTTGGTGTGATTGATCACTTGTTGGTAGTTCTTTTCGCTGTTATCTCGTCATTCCCTCCTCTATGGCCCAGCACTGGTTAACAATTCATTTCTTATTACCTGCGTTATCCCATTCCTGATGTCATGATTCACATCTTTGTACTTGGAAGCTGCTTTGGAACTGCCTGTCCTTTTTCTCTTCAAGGCTCTGCTTTGATCACAGAAATCTAGGTTATCATTCATGACCCCAGGTTGTTTCTAATTCTTCTGCCTCCCTAGTACTTCTTTGGTTGCCAAAAGTAAAACCCCCTTGATATTTCCAGCGAGGGTGTCTAATTTACAGCCCACCTTCTTTAGGGTGCAAATTTACCTCCAACTTAGGCCTTGAAGATTTTCGCAACGTCCAAACTGATTCAACTACTGAGGCAGCTAGTACGGACAGTTCCCGACAGCATGGTGAACACAATTAATATTTTCTGTATGCAGCATTATCTACACTGTCATGACAGATGGCATGTCTGACACATTTCCTGGGCAAGTAGTAACACCACAGCCTAACACTGACATGCTGCTTATGCTTAGAAATCAATGGTACTGGATTTTTGGTATTTCTAAATATCATTTCATTTATTACCAAAAATGTACGAAGCAGCAAGGTCAAATTTTAGGCTCACTGAACATCACTCAACTTGGATCACCTAGCAAGAATTATTGTTCACCAAATAGTTAAGATTCTATGTGGCGCACATGAAAATTCACCACATATTCAGAATTAGTTCTCTGAACACTAATAGCAAAAGGTTCACTGGGGTGAAATGTAAAAGCCACAAGACGACGGGCATGTGGAAAAGGAGCACGCATCCCAATTCCTGTGAATATTTTGAAACGAAGAACTCCTGAATCTCTTGCATAAAATCTGGAGAAGAAGAAATTCCAAAAAGAATATTTAATACTTGCTATTTATTTTGAATTTAAGCAAACTTCTATTAAACCTTTAGTATACAGATCTTAAAATTATAAGATTATTGGTAGATTTGTATAGGAGAAGCAGATGTAAAAAAAAAAAGTGTACATAAACTTCACAATTGATATAATAAGTTCCCAGACTAATAAAAAAAAAGAATTTCGTGAATGAAAATCTGCTATTTAAGGAGCACAGAGTGCATAGAAAGAAGAAAAGTAGAGAAATCGAAAAGAAACATTGAAACCAGCAGGTATAACAACAATTATAACTGACAATAACTCATAATAAATAAGCAGCACACAAATATTAAACAATTAAAAACATTTATAAAGGACTAATAGTGATGGATGTCTTTTATGGGTACCTGATAGGATGATCGCCATATGACTTTGGCCGCTCCATTACCGAAACCCACTTCTCATCATAGCTATAGAGGGCAAGGTCCAGGTATGGAGAGCTGCTGTATGACTGAGCAGAAATGGGAAGCTGGGCAAGAACACGACGTGTAGCTTCTAAATGACCACCAAACTTGGCATTGATGATTGTCTGCTTGAACCGTTGCTGCAGTTGTCTGGCATATTCGTTAGACGAAGAAGAACATGTGAAGTGAGCCTGTTGAGATAAACAAATATCAGGCAAATGCAATGAGAGTTTAATCACTGATGATCCTCACCAATATTATTCTTCAGGTCTTATATTATGAATTTAATGCCGAGCATGCTTCTAGCAGAGATCTCAATGATGATGAGCTCTGTGGATGGGAGGGTGTATGATTGGTGGCATAATCATTTGAGGACTGCAGTGTCCTTTCACATCACCTCAATGCTGGCACCACTGTTTGTGTGAAGTTTGCACATTCTCCTCATGTTTGGGCGTTTTGTCCAGCCCAGGTACTCCCATTTTCTCCTACGTCTTGGGACTTTATTTAAATGTTTGGTGAAATATATCATAGGAACAAAATTCTAATTTATATGTTTATAAATTAGGCTAAGATAAAACTGGTTTTGTTGAACATTGCTTCAGATAAAGTTACAGTTTCCAGGAACCTATCAACAATGTTAAGTGAGGACATACTTATCCCCGTTTTCAATTACATCTTGCAACTTGACATTAATTTGTGATATAGTGAAGGACATAGAATACGGACGATGGTCACTGAGGTAAATTGAATCAGCCCATTTCAATTCTCACAATAAAATTACTTGAAATTTACTAGCCATGATTTCTAGCTGCTAACTCTTCCAGCTGAGACTTTATTGTCAGTGTGATGAAATAGGGAAACGCTTGTTGTTTTGATATCCCTTTCATGACTTGACAAGTTGACAACTCATGCTCAAAACAGGGTCCACAAAGTGTTGCATGAAACCATCACAATTCACTCACTCCTTTTCCCTTTTTTCAGTTCTCTTTCTTAGTCTTTTGCTTTTGCATAGAATACTCTCAAACTATAACAAATGTGTGCTGAGTATTGGGTGAGCGTTGACATTTCTTCTGTGTAGTATCTTTTCATTTGGAACCATTTTAGAATGGAGAAAATGAACATGCTCCCATGCAGCGTTCACCACCCAAACATAGTCCATGAAAGAACCACAGATGAACCATATTCCTACCAAATTTGGTGAGGATTGTGCAAATGATGTGGATTTAATTAGGTTTCAATCAAAGCTTTCCCCCTCCTTTCCACATATACCACCACCACAGTGATTTATTTATAAGATTTGTAAATATTATATGTTTAATGTATTAAATTTTATATGTAACTTATATATAATTTATATCTAATGCAATTTTATCAGTTTCTCAAAGTATAAAATTACGGTTTGAGATTGCTGTCTGTGAGAAAAAAATGTCTGTATAATAAAATAATTCTTATAAATAAAAACTATTTCATAGTGGTGAGTTACGGTTGAGCACTAGAAATATCTATATGCCTTGAGTGTGCCATACTGCCTGCCTCTTCTAGCACCTCATGTTTTTATTCTGATAAATCTTACAGTGTATCAGTAACTTAGTAACCTATTTCCCCATCATTAAAGCTCATTGTCTTGTTGTGCAAAAACTAGATTGACCGTTATTTCTCATCAAAGCAGGAGACAGTAGGAAGGTGGCATGTTCAATCAAATAGCAGATATTACAATTGAGAGATTGATAGGTTTCAGTTAGTACATGTCAAGAAGTAATAGTTCAAATAATTAAACATGTATGTAGGTTAGAACCTTTACAGGCATGAACCTTTTCATCATTATCCAGTGTTAGACAAAGCAATTCTTTATTTATCGACAAGGGCGATTCCAGATAATGCTCGTACTAGCAGTAATACTTGCTAATGCTTAATTGGACAAACCTTCTGAGTGGTGACTTTCAATCATCTATATACATGTACCTGCACTAGAAATTTTTAACTCAAAGTATGGTGTCTTATGAGAGTTAGAGTTCATGGTTAGAATATTCAATGCACAAAATAGAAAAGGAGGAGAAGTACATGACCACTATAAGATCAGTCTCAACAAAGTAGAAAAGTGACATCAATAGTACAGCAAGAGTTTCTGCTACCATGACATCATGGGTGTGCAGTAGCCTCCACTCAAATGAAGTGGTTGAAAAGAAAATCACAGCTGGAAGAGAATTCAATATAGACAATGCCAAGTACCCTTTTTTGCTATATATTTCTTCAGCCACAAAAGTAAATGCAAATTTTCACGTATGTGTTTGAATGTAAATGAAACCTATCTTCTTGAGGTAGCTATTGCCAATTTTTGAACAATTCAAAAATTAAACAGTTGCATACAGTCCACATTAGATGCACACAGAGATGAATTAAAAAAAAAAAAAAACAAAAAAAAACCCCAGTTCCTGTTGTATGAGTTTGTATTGTTCCATGCATTGCAGTATCTCTAAAGTTGAAATGAATGCATAAAATTGGTAATTATTCATAAGAAATTTTTGGTAGCGTTAGGGTAAATCAAACAAACACATAGTCCTTCTTGCTGCTTGCTTCATGAGTCAGGTCTCAGCTCATATGAATGCATCATTGCCACTCAAAAAAAACCCTTCCCAATTGACTCTACTCATGTAGAACTAGTTCTTCATCAAAAGTATGTCTGGCTAAAAAAAAAAGAAAAATGACATTATATTATCTCTTTATGAGAGTTCAGAAGACTTTCTGCTATCGTTAATAAGAAGATCTTGTAGAAGAAACATCCCTTATGTTAATTATATTATAATGAAACACTGACGTTTTTCAAGTGAAAGGGAAATAATAAAGTAATTAAAAAAAAGACCTGACACCTGTAGGTATAAGCTGCTGAATAGGTGGTTGTTTCTCATAAATCATTAGATAAGCATGTGAATTATTGTTGTTTTATTTTTAAAGTCATGACGACTAAAGTGAAATGGTATGTTTAGCGTGTTAACAACATGAGTAATAAGATAAACAACCAGTAAGATAGATAAGAGTTTAGAAGTGATAACACACATCATAGCATAAGCAAAAGAATAAGCCCAAGTTAAAATGATGCAATATCATCATACCTCGGAATGGAGAGAAGCATTGCGAAACATGTCACAAAAATTCTCAAACAACTCCATTAACTCCTCCGAGGTGTTTTCGTACACTGCTAACACCTTGGTGCTCTCCATGTCATATACCATAAATAAAGAGGGCTGAGAGTTGGGGTCCTGCACACGAAGTGTCACAACTTCCTCTGATGCATATTTGATCAACAAGTGCTTTTCATCCAGCAGCTGCATCTTCCAGATGCGAAGACCCAAGAAGTGGTCAAAGTACTGGTAAAACTTCCGAAGAGAGCATACCTGCAAACAATTAGCAGGGATTTTTTTTTTGGTAATAGACAATTCTCACTTTTAACAGTGAAGTTAACCTAATTGCAAGATGATTTTCAAAAGACTGGTTTCAGTTCATTACAAGATGCTAAAACATGTACCCAAAATCTGAGCAAATAACTCTGTTCCATTCTCGAGATATATATTCCTTTGAAAACTGCTATTTGGGAACGAGGTCATGACATCATTTCCTAAAATAACATAAAGTAGGCTGGCTGTTTTGAAAGTACCTTTTTAGCATATACACATAGCTCTTATGCAGGCTGTGCTACTAAATAACATCATGAGCCAGCATTCAGGCAACTTCATTTTCTTTCCATGAAAAACACAAAGTGCATTTTTATAACAATGGCTATGTTCTATTGACCTGTCAACTATTGACTTCAATTTCATGTTGTTGAATACTGTTTCGTTTATTCTTTTAACTTAAACTGTAAATCTGTTAACATTTTTTCTGGCTCTTGACTGTTACCTGTTTCTAAAACTGGTTCAGCTCTATTAATGTTAGCATTAAGTTTTCCCTGGGAAAAAAATAAACAAAAAAAAAGTGCAACAGAACACTGCCCTAAACAGAATGTAGGTTTAAAACCACTTCTGCTTCAAATAGAGCCATTTTTACACAAATTCTGATTCTAATGCTTGGGGTTAACATCAGAGAGTTTAATAAGAATTGCTATCATACAAATTACAGCAATAAATGAGACATACTTTTAATCTTCTTACCCCCCCAGAGTAAACAGCCTTCCTGTACAAATGAACCAACAGACGGTGCTTCAGTGAATTGACTGTCTGATCCCTGTATGCCTGTATTCGACGCTGTCCATTCAGACCATGTTGGAACACAAGTTCATCATCTTCATAACAAAACTGTCCAACTGTGCGGACATCAACAAAAGTTCCATCATTTTTCACCTGCCAATAAGAATAAAATCTTGATTCAGAAAAAGAAGAGAACTAGATCTCCAACTATAATTACATGTTTTGCTTCTTTGTCCACTGTATAAAGGTTGCATCATTGGAAAGCTTCATAAAAATCAAATAACATATTCTAGAGGTAGAATTAAGAAATCCTAAACCCCTGAATCATGATTGTTAGGTCTCTTTAACTAAAGTGCAAATTCCAGCTCCTTGTTTTAAATGTAAAAATTCATCAGGAATGCAGATTAAGAATTGATGCTTGTGTGCACAGGCATACACACTTTACATACATATATATGTATGCACTGCATATGTCCAGAACAGACATCTATACTGATATGGAGATACATGTTTACATATAAAGGCATGTGCATAAGCACACATGGAGCCATTCACATAGATAGTTTAACACCCTGCACTTGCAAGTACTTAATGCCTAATTCTGACTGCTATTGTGTCAACAAACAATGACCAAAGACCAACTGACAGCTACAGTCAATAGCCTAAGCCAGTGCAATAAAATTAAATGATACATGCTGGCTCGTAAAAGAAACTCAGTTACTTTCTATGATGGAGCTTTGTGCAGCAAGTGAAAAGTAATGGAAAGATGCTGGCACAGTTTTATCAAGATGTAATTTTGCAAGAATGTTGGAGGAATGATAGCAGATACTCACCTAGCTATCCCTGCCCTGATTAACCTCTTTCATTAATCAAAAATTAAATTACCTAACACTGACCTGAAAGATGTGAATGGTTTGATGCTGTACAGAAAGGACAGCCAAAGTGCTTTTGTACAGATACAGGCCCTGGTTGTGAGACAAGAAGATTTTATCTGCACAGAAACGCCTGCAGTCACACACATGTCCAGTAGCCAACTCAACAATGTGCAGGGAGTAATCTTCCAGAGTGACACGAAAGCTCGTCACTGACTCATTGTTTCTGTACAACTCGCTAGCCAGAGGATGATTGCCCTCAGGCAAAAATGTAGCTGATCCCACTATAACAAATTTTCCATCGTCAGTGAAAAGGCTGCACTCTCGGTTCAGGTGCTCCCCATTGGAGGTGATGACTGAACTATGTTTTTTGATGAAGAATTGATCAAATAGTTTGTTTCGAACATCATTCATGACTCTCTCACTTGCATTAGGTAAGCTATCACCTTTTACATTTTGCAACAAATCGCCAGCTGCTCCAGATCCTTGGAATTCATAGATTTCCAACATTGTCTGATCAAGAGAGAAGGCGATAAAATGCTTTCCTGTGGGTGAAAACTTCCTCAGAAAGCAGGGTGGTTTTTCTACATTGTTTACAGTTAGATTAGGAAAGACATTAGTGTAAAATTGTCTTGCTACATGAAAATGTGTGCCAGGAGGAGAGAAGACTGTTTCACGTTGTCGAAGTCTCAGAACCACATTCTGTCGCAGTATTTTACGTGCCCGGATTTCCTGTGGGTATGGAAAGTCAGGAATTGCACAGATGGAATGCACATTCTGCAGACTGTCATGCTGCAGATGTGATGCTTCATGCTGCTGATGCATTGGGAGTAGCTGTCAGTTGTAATGTGACAGCTAGCTGGAAAATACTCTAGAATTGTTCACCTGGAAGAAAGCCACAAATCAAGAAAACAAAAATATTTCGAATATGCTGCATTATACTTCTGCAATCATTTATCCCTAGCCATCAACTATTAAACAAAATTCGCAACCATAAATCACAGCTCGTTTAACAAAAACACGAGCCACCTAAATTTAGTCATCACGATTTATAGATTTATTTACAATGTCTTTGTAAATGATGATTTGTGTGCCTTCATTGTGGCAAGTGTTCTCAAATGTAACAATTAATGCTTTGATTTTGCAGACAACTGTGACAAATTATGGCTCTAATATTGGTGTCTGCAGCACTTCAAAACAATACTTGTCATTCAGATGTTTTATACAACTGAACCTAAGCAGAAGATGATAAATTCTAATTGAATTTATGAATACTAAACTTATACTTGTTCTTATACTATTCATACTGAAATAGTTTTCGTTTTGTCGCTTGAAGGCTATTTATCTGAATCAACTATCAATATTTGAACCCCCACCCCCGACCACCACCACACACGTACACGGCCCACGTTTGCAAAAATGTACATACACCGCCTGCTCCTCAAACAAAGACCTACTTAAAGTATGACCGACGGAACAAATATGCACAATACGTAGATCATGATGAATTGTCCCTGTCTTGTCACTTCGTTCTAATAACTGCATTGATGTCAAAGACTAACCATCCGTCACCCACTGCAAAGGGAAGAAAGTCTGGTACAGGTTTTCCTTTTTATAAATTATCTACTCTATAGGAAAGAAAAACAATACAGCTAATCCCGTCGAAAATCATTTTATCCGACGTCGCTAAACGATTCAGGGAAAATACCCGAGGAGGGTAAGCATTTGATGTTTAACAAAGTTCACTCCCCTCTTTACATGCTCGGTCTACTTTCAATTATAACTCTCAGTAGGTTTATTGAAAAATATCATGTAATTCTTGGGTATATTAAATAGCTTTCAAAAGTTTCTTGATACTTTTAAGATAAAGAAATTCGGTAAATTAACTGGATTTTAAAAATGATGTTACGTATGATCACGAACTTGTATACACGTCCGTGGTATGATAGATGTTTACTTTTGATTTTTTAAAATAATTTTATTTATATACAGTTTTATTGTAAAAGAATCTTTTTCTCAGTATCAAAGTAAAATCTCATACTACAAAGTAATTTAAAGCTCGTTTAATACATTCATTAATTTTTTTCCTTTATTCTCGTTGCTGCGGGCTTAGAAGGTAGCCATTTTCTTCCTCATCGATGCAAATGAAAATCGACCCTAAAGTTACAAAAAGTGGTGATCCCGTCCTTTTGTGGTAAGATTCATATTGATTGCAGATGATGATTTGTTCTATTGTAATACAAATAAACAATCTAGTGTCTAGTTATCCATGCATAATTAAATCTGCTATAAATGTTCTTGAAGCTCACGCTACTGCGGTTAACCCACGCGAACTCCTAACTGGTAAGACGTCACGCTACCATTCCTAAAGCAATTTATTTTTGATTGCACACCAGCCGAAAAGTAAGAAAATGATATGCTGTCTAAAATCTTAATTAAATTGTAATAATACATTTTATATTTATATCACATGTAAATTCCATTTCGCGTGTCGTAATCGTAATGTAACAAGTACAAGACGCGGTAAATGAAAAAAAAAAAAATCAAAATGGAGGTTGCTTTAGAAGTTAGCGGAAGATATATAGGAACTAAATAATCAACGGCTAAAAGCCACGTCTCAGGGTGTACGTCAGAGTTTCTTAATCCTGGTCTTGGATTGTTAGAAGGTATTAATGTGTTTTACATACAATATTGCGAAGTTGTCAATGCAAGGAATTATTTGTGGCATGACGACTTGCCACTTAATAAAACCTTCGTTCTAATTTACGTGTTTTAAGAGGTGTTTAAGCAAGTGTCGCTTCACCAGACAGTAGGCATTGGCCGTTGGATAGGACTACTGCTAGGACATGTTTGCTAGTCATAGTTTTTTTTAAATTTTAAATTGGGGGTAGGGCGGATGTAGCCACAATTTCATGAAAAAATACAAACCGGCGTGTAAGCTTGTACAGCACCACTGCTAAGTGCTTTTAATTTTAAAATGATCTGCAGAAACGATTTGTTTGGAAGGTATCTGTGCAGATGTTTACTGAAGACCAAGCAGTGATTAGCGACTGAAAATAGATAATTTTGTAGGTTTTGTATCATCCATTCACACATCATTTATAGTACATACAGAATTTGTTCCCGTGAAAGATAAAAGAGCTGTATTTATCTGAAATTATCAGTGGAATATAGGTAGGAAAATTCTAGCACCCAAGGAGTGCGTGCTAAAATGATAATATGAAGTTAAAATTGAAAAAGGAAGCACCATTTTGATCTTACTGTAAGACTTAGTCATCAGGATGTGCAGGAGTTTTCATGTGATTTATCCATAATAAAATTGTTATAGTTTTTAATAATTTTCTTAACTGTTAAAGAGTATGTGCTTGATATTGGGATTGATGTGTTGTCCAGCTTTGAGCAAAGATATGACACTTTTCAATTTAAAGATAAAATAACATTTCTCTTGATTTCAATTTGAAAAGTTCTGCACTTTAAAGTCAGGCATTTTGCTTTTTCTTGCGTTTAAAACCATCATGTTGATGTTTTGGTTAGGAGTACTTATACGAAGTAAACACTGTTCCTGGTGGTGATACTTTTCATCTTGAGGGAGAATACATGTAGGTTTTTTTTTTGGTGCTTCCTTGTATTACCTTGTAGGTAAATTGTAACACAACGTGTTTAGGAGGGAGGTGTTAGGCAATGCGCTGAACTAGTTGATCATGAAGCTTTACCTGTAAGTCCATGGGTGCTCAAAGTGGGTAGCAAAAATTGCTGTAATGTTAGCCATGGGAATGTACTACAACTATTGTAATACTGAATGAAAGCAAGTGACTTCTAAAGAAATGTTATGGGCTATTTATGCAGGGGGGTAGGAGGAGAAGAAACTATGTGCAAAATTTGATCTACAGCTTTACAAACACACATCACAGTTGATGTTACCATATCTTTCACTGGTTCTGTCTTCACTGCTGAGCACACCTGTGCACCACTCAACAGCTAAAATATCTCGTTATCGTTTAGATCAATAATGCAGAGATGGATCCAAGGGAAATCACTCTGCCAAGCTTGCAGAAGTCTGGGTATGGGCGTGGCAGAGTGCACTGAGTCACATTACCTGGAGCATGGTGTGGGGTCCATGGTTGAAATCATTGATTTTTGTTGGAAAACAAGCTAGCGTTCTTTGTGAGCTGCCAGCCATTCCTGGAAAGAGTTGTGCCCAGAATTGATTAAGTTGGATAAGACAGTAGTAATGAATTATGCATCATTGCCAGAAAATTGGTCTAAATGCCACCTGTGAGCTTGTTTTAAGAGAAATTTGAGATATCTGAACAAGCTCCACTTGGCTTGTCTGCAAGGATGTAGCAGTTGTCACGAACAGCATATAAAATTTTCCCTTGTCAGAAACATTGCTTTTTGTTTTGGCATTTTAAATCTCAGCTCCAGCACTTTTATGTTCTGTGGTTTGCTTAGGAGAAAAGCTGTTAAAAGCTGGTCACTAGTTGTAGTAGATGTACTAAAAGAACTGATGGAGCTTAAAACTGGTTCTACACTAAAAATTTATCTGTGATTTGGCTGTCTGCCATTTGACATGATGACAGAATTTTGCAATCTCCCTCTCTGCAAAACACAGTTTTGCAACATTTCCTATTTGCTGAAAACAGCTGCCTTGGGTTGATATTAGATGCTAGTCCAACCATGCTCCGAGTCTAAATTTTTCAGGATGTTGAGGCTTTATAAGATCAAAGCATGTCAAGCTCATGCATGCACACATGCAGTGCTACTTGCCTTCGGCAGAAGAATGCACTCATTCATTATTGACAGGTGATCAGCCCTGCAACTAGAGTAATCTCTTCATGAAGTCTTTTCTTCTAGCTTAGATCTTTGCCAACCTAGTTAAGTTGAAGCCTTCCTTGAATAACTCAGTGTGTTTCATATCATTGCAAACAGAACCTTTTTAGGAAAGCAGACCAATTGTTAGTGCTTTTGTAGGTGTTTGGTTACATACAAATCATATGTTAATTACAAATTGAAATCCTTTCTCAAATGCTATCTCCAGATTGAAGTCTGCAGATGGCCTAAACGCAAGCAAAGCCGGGTTTTTCTTTCGTAGTATGAGAAGTAGCTCATGGCTGTATAGCTTTGTTGATTTTGTTTATTCATATAATTCTGATTTATGTTTGCTGATTGATTTGTGTAAATTGCTGCAAATAATTGATGGAGTGAGCTTAACACTAATGTGAATTTTGTTTCACATTTGTGGAGCATGAGTCATTTCAAACAATTTTCAGGAAATGGGAAACATGATCATGTTTTCTGTTTCAAAACACTCAAAGACCTGTTGAATTCCTATGCAAGATTTGATGTGAAAAGAAATTGTGCCCATATGTTTGGAATGGTTTTGTCTTTACCAATATAACTGGGTTGCCTGACCATTGCCAATCAGTGAAAGCTCATAAAATCCATACGGCTTTATGCTTAGTTCATGCTTTCTTTGTTAAACGTCAGAATTATGAGCATCTCAATAGTAATAACAAAGCATAATCTTAATAAAGCGCATACTTTTTTCCAGGTCCAGTTAAGAGGAAATCTGGTGTTAAAGGTAAAGAGGCTTATTTGTATACAGCTATTTTCAAATGCATTTTAATGGAAAGTGGTTTTCTGTAATTTTAAGGACGTTCATTAATGAGTGTTTTAGTTTGTTTTTTTAAATTAAAGTAGTCGGTATAAATGATGAGCATGTAATAGCATTGTAGTGATAAGGAAAAAAGCAACATTTGGCATGTCTGCTGTTGTTTGCATTGCAATTTAAAAAAAAATAGTAAAAAAAAAGGTCTGTAGTTTCAAGTGTGCTGTGGTGTTGTAGGATGAATAGATTAATGGCAAACCTGACTTAGTAAATGTTGCTGCCGCTATTACATTCTGAAAGTCAGCCTTCGGTTCAGTCTGGAAGTCTTATTGTCTTTTATCACATTCACATTGTTTTGAATTAGAAAATTTAATTTATGAACGTTGCTTGCTATCAGTGAAGAGATGACATATGTACCTTGGAGAAAATGTAGGTTTTGGGATAAATCTGTGGTCATCTTGACAAAGTTTGCAAAAATTGAAGGGGGATTGAATGTAATAGCATGTTTAAACAAGCCTTTAAGTTTTGCATAGGAATAAATTGATGATTTATTTTGTGGAGAGCATTTTTGGGATAAAACCATGAGCTAACATATCTACACTATTTCACCTGCTTTTCTAGTGTAGTCATGGTTCTTAAATAGCTATAATATTGACAACTAGTATGATTGCAGTGCATTCAGATGTTTCTCATAACACAACATTGGTTGTTTGTGTCGATATCTCTCACAAATTTAGACATATGAAGCCACACCTGGGCCAAACAGTATCTAATAAGATGCTTAGCAGGTTTTAACATGAGGCTTTTTCAGTGTCTTCTCAAGAAAGTTTATAGGACAATTAAAACTAGGAAAATTGTTTCATTTCATGTTTTTTTGTGAAAACTTAGTTTCGCTATCTTTTATTAAGGCCAGGCATTCATGTTAACATAAGAAAGAGAAATTTTTTTTGGTTTATTCGCATTGCTTCTGGTGGTTAGCATTTAGAGATAGAAATAAGCAGCTGAAGAACATCAGTTTTTTTTTATTCTGTTAGATATTACAGTGGCGCAAGACAAGGAATACAGTAATATGCCATGAAATTTGCAGAATAACGAATATTTCTAGAGAAATATTTTAAGATAGCCCCTAGCTGTCAGTTTAGGATTATAAGACAGATGACAAGGGTGGGTAACTTGTGAGTGGCAGTAAAAAGCGCTTAAACAGTTTTTTTTCTTCTGTAATCCAAACAAGGATGGTTATGCGCGAAAGAATAGTTTGGTGCATTTTTATGTGATCGATTTTTAAAACCCAAACAAAAGAGTCGTTCAGTTTCAACAAAGAGCGGCTGATGTAATGGCATTGCTCTTGGCAGCAGTGATGGTAGCGTATGGGAGACGCGGGACAATAGTAAGAGGCTACATGCTCGTGTTACGGGATAGTTTGTTTCCTCCCAGCCAGCTTCAGAGACGACAGTGGTTGGTGGTGGTGGTAGGGGTGTAATACGATAAAGGAAGCGAGCTATACATTAGTGTTTTCGGCAGTGTCGATACGCCTTTGCAAGTGTTGCGAGACGGCGGTGGGTATCGTAACTGTGCACATGATCTGGAGATTAAAAGACCCATCTCCCCATTTCCCACCCTGGTTGTCGACTTGCCTGCGTTTAATGCTAACTGTCGTGTTCAGTTCTGTTAGAATGACATTAATTGCGGGTCAAGTAGGGTACTTCGTATTTAATAATTATAACGATTTGCGCCAAGGATGTTACCGTTTCTCACGAAGAGTCTGGCATGCAAGGCAGGCTGTGCAAGAGCATCTGCGTCTTCCGTTGGCCGTGATATGTTAAAGCTTCTGGAGGAAGATGGGTTAAGATTAGTAACTGTTAGGTTATAGGTAAGTATCTCGCATGTTTGTAAAGAATGCGTGCGTGCTTTTACAAGCAGTGAAACTGCAGTGCCAGGACTGCTGGCAAGAAGATATAAAGCCGTGTCCATCATCTCGAGGTCGAAAACTTCCCTGACCACGATAAGAAAAGATTGTGCATAACAGACTAGCGGCCTAACGGCTGAAGAGCAAGCTGTGAGCGGCGACCTCGCATCAGGCTGGTGGGGGAGGATGGTCATTCTGGGTAGATGGACATCCGGTTAGAAGCGCATCTTACAGAGTGATGACTCCCCCTTCTAAGCTTTCGCTGGGTGCATGATTTATCTTCGGTCTTGGGATTAGGAGGCAGCGTGAGAAGTAAACGGCGGGCATGGATGGTTAATGGCAACGTGTGGTTGGGGTGGTCGTGTTCAGTGCGGGATGGAAGGGGAAGGTTGGGTTGGCGTCCTCGCCACTACAGCCTGCCAACAGGCGCTGATTAAAGAAAGCCCCAGGACTGCTAGCATCGACCAGCTTCTGCGCTTCTGTCGCCATGACGCTAAAAGACAACCTGGTTCCAGCTCACCGGTTCTGCATAGGGGGATGGTGGTGGTGGACGGCTGAAGTGTGTGTGTGGGGGGGAGGGGTCTCAAGGGATGGGTGGTTAGCGGGGTAGCTCGAGATTGTAGATGGGGTGGGGGTGGTGACATGACAGTACTTCGGATGTTGTGACAAGTGCTTGGTAAAAATGAACAGAGTAGGGGCAAGGAAGTGTTAAGATAATGTATTCCGTGTTTGGCCCGGTATTGTTCGGTCTTACCATGGCAACTTCCAATACAAGCATTGTATCCAAAGCACTCATTTATGTCTCGCCGCGCTTTGCTTCTTTTTCATTGACGGTGCCCGTTGTGGCTAAATCAAACCCATAGCATCCATGAACTTAATATAAAGCTTCTTGAAACCTTCTTCCAGTGTACTCTAGCTTTTATCAGATTTTCCTGGTTTTAAATGCGTCCATTTCGGGCCGGAGAGGCGTACGATCTACATATCTCTAGTTTATTTAGTCGAGCATCCTTATCTTCGGTAACTTTTGTTGCGGTTTTAACACCCAGAAGAGTGTAAAGAGTGCGTAACAGCTGAAGATTTCCCGCTGCGTGCGCCTCGTTCAGTGTTAGAAAGAAGGGGTTGTGACTTCAGTCATGGTAGTGTGGGAAAACGTGAGAAAAGGGGCCCATTGTATCATGTGCCGCCTCAAATGGACCTCGTACCTTGTTTTGTCCACCACCGCTTCGGTAACAATGCAAGTGCAATGCACTGTAATTCGCGCAAATTGTCTGAATGTAAACTGGGAGCTATTTGACAGTATAACCGCAGTAACGGTGTGTAAATGAATCTTTCACAAGGAAGGCATGCTTCCTGCTGTACTCTTTTTTTTCTTTTTTGAAGGCCGCCAGTTTATTAGACTGTAAAACCGAAGCTACATGTAATAGTATTTCAAAATGTTACTGAACGTTAAAAACCATTAAAAATTCCAAGATAAGGAGATATAAATTTTGCGCGCGGTTTTACTGTATTTTGTTTTAACTGCTGGAATTAGGGCATGGTTAGTGGTGCCAGTGGCGTTTCACTTGTTTTGCAGACGATAAGCATCCGTTCACTTATAGAAAGATGCTTGACTGACACTTAGCTTTAGGTGTCCTTGGATTTCGAAGAAACACCCAGAATCTTGACCAGTTAACAGACGGCGAACCTGTTTGTACGCACATGTCGAGTCTCTTCACATTGAGCTTAACAGATTACGTAGATTAATACCTAGGGATGGGGGCTTCGATATAAACTTATGTACTCGTAGCTTTTCTTCCCTTTTATACTCTGTTTATAGACAGGCTGTTCGCATTAGGTCTATAAACACTCGCAAAAAAAAAAGGAAAAAGCCTTGCCATACGTCACGGTTCGAGAATGTTCAGACGCTTGGCTTAGATACAAGTCGATACTGATCTGAATCTGCTTTAGTTTCCGTAGTAGAGGCTTCTTGAAGACCAGGGGCATTTAATCATTCAGACCAAGAATGAAATAGTAATTAAGAACCCAGATTGACCGGATATATGTGTGTGCTGCCTCGTGAAATTGAAAAAAAAGTTTTTGGTGCTCAGAAGACAGTGTTGGGCACAAAAGGTGCAGTTTGTTGGAATACTCAGAAGCGGGCATAGTGGCACGAGGGACCTGTTTGAACATGTCAAAACTTGTATGCACGCCTCAAAAGCAGCAAATGATGTGATTACAAACGGGAGTCTGGGGAATTAGGTTGGTTCAGCGTTAGAAAAGAGTGGGCGGGAATGGGAAATAATTGTCGCGCTGTCGTCGCCCAGTCCTGCCGGTCACCTTGGGATTTCCCTCCTTTTAACTGACTGAAGCCATCTTAATCAAGCCAGGCTAGTAAAAGTGTAGCAAACTCAAACCTTTAGTTCAAAATTTTCCTATTCGATTTCATGCTCAGGATTTTATTTCAATTTAAGTTTTAAAAAAATGTATGACTACATGTACTTAAAATTTGGTGACGTTTTAATTTTTTTTAGGAGAATGTGTAAACTAGATTTCAATGACAGGGAAAATTTGTTTTACTTGTATTTCTTAGTTTCAGTTTATTCGGAAGAATAGAGGTTTACTTGGGCAACTGTTCAGTTGCAGGCCGCTTGGAGTTTTCTAGGTAATGTCGCTCAGGCAAAACTAAGATTTCTGCGATAGGAGGTGACCTATCTAGCAGATGTCGTACTCATCCTCTGGCTCTGGGCTTGTAATCAGTCTCAGTGACGCGCTCTAACCGGTCACGCTTGACACGTGCGACGGCTGGGGTTTTCTTCCAGGTGTCCGTCCCATGTTTTTAGCCAATGTCGTAAGGTACAAAAAGGCTAACGACAGGTCAGGCAAATTTCCCTGGTGGCAGGGGTGGAGACAGGGGCTAATCGGAAGACCTCATCCCATCCTCACCAGCTTGGTCATGGTGAGGTACTGGCAACACGTCGGCGCTATACAAGTGAATTTACTAGGTTTGCAATTTACCAGCACTTAAGACGTAAACGTCGTTCAATAAGACCTATATCGTCTCGGGCTAGCATAGGTGAGCGGATGCTAACATATTAGGTCTTTTGCGCAGTTATTACTCGGAATGGGAATAAAATGATAACGGCGCCGCTGGCGGTCGTTATTAGTAGTAGTGTTGTTATCGTCATCATTATTTTACTTTGGTTTTGGGCTGGTAGCTTGCTTGTTTACGGCGGTTGTCAGGACAGCCTCGGGGTGGTGATACAGGGGCTGATGGGCCTCGGTGAAAGTTTGATCACGGCACGCAGCTTGTGGCAGTAACTGTATGCAATCTAGCGTAGTGAAAAATTCATCAGTCGCCAACGTGGCGGCCTCGGTTTGGTGCGCGAGGACCCAACGAGTTTGACTTGGACCGGAAGTCGGTCCCGGCCGTCCGTAATTAAATAAGGTGAGCAATGATTTAAACATAAAACTTTTTAATGCTATGCTTTTACAGTGCTTTTTTAAGGAGGAGGGCGGCTTGGTTGCACTCAGTATTATTACACTGTTCTAAGGGTTTCTAAATGGATTGTGTGTAGGTAGCTCTGTTTGTCGTAAATGATGTGGGCACGGAAGTTGTAATTTGTTAAAACTAAAGCTGTGCTGTCCGATGCTGACGTACGTTAGTCGTTAAGTCTTCTCCCTTATGTGACACCTTCATTTTTAATCATGTTAAAATAAGGAAGACCATACTAATATATTAAGTGTTACGGAGCCTTGCCTCTATACAAGAAGTGGTGGGTGGTATCCCAAACGGAAAAAGCGAACCATGTTTCATTATGCTTTTAACCGAAAAATGTATGCATACACGCACGTGCGAGAAAGGGAGGTGTGTGTGTGGATACTCGTCTTTAAACCATGATTGCGCAAGTCCACCGGCATTACTGTGTCCTATATATGCAATATGTGATGCTTGTGAAGTACTTGTGAACTCCATCGCTTTCTTGACGGCGATCGTACCACTAAGACACTAAAGCACGTTACGTGCACTATTGTTGTGCAGGTGGGACAAGCACCTGAGTAGGTGATGCTTGTTGAGGCCCCGGCTCGTGCCGTCGAGATACATTCGACCTTTTTCCCCGAGGTGGGCGCAAGGACCAATCGATTAGTGATGCGTGTCGCAGTTGTGCAGCCCGCTGAGTGGCGCACGGAGGTTCGGCCGCCTGCTGAAGGCTGCTCACGTGATAACGAAAGCCACTACGCAGGCTTCCGTCAGGCGACAACGGCGGCCACGCCTTTCCACATGCCACGTGTCAATGCTGCTACCCACCCACCCACGTGTCTTTTTTTTCTCTCTCTCTCCTCCATGCCAAACCCCAATCCCCCGCTTATCAGACGCAGTCTTAATGCCAACCGATTTTTTTTTATCCACTTGCAGGAAACTGGAAGTTCGCTTGTCCTTAACATGGACATCACATCATCTTTGTGTAATGCGTGTCTGATGTATTTTCGTACCCCGGTGTACATTTGTGAAACCTGTTTGATTCACGCGCATTGGTGCGTGTTCCCCCATTGCATCCTTGGGCATCTGTACGTGCCAGTTTGCCACCTACCTTTTTCGATCTGTTATTTCCGCTGGTTTTGGCCACAGCAGAAGGCGCGTTTCTTTACTGAATTTCGTAAGATCGGGATATTTTTAAGATCACTGTTTATCATGCTCTTTAAAATGTGACGTTTTGAAGTTTAAACGGCAGTTTGGATTGAATCACATCAAATGAGGCAGCTAGAAATGGCTTAAAAGCTACGGGTAGCTTTGCGTCTGGGTTATCTTGCAGCCTGAAAGTAAGGAGGTCGGCGCATAGAAGGCACGCCCCAGAAAGGTAGCGGCGGGGGACGGGGGGGAGGGAAATGTGTTCTTGCTGCTCGTCACTGAGTTAAATCGATGTAGGCCATGTTCGTAAGTACTGCGACTTTCTTTTCATGCGTGTCTTAGTATATCATCCTAGACATCTTTATTGCCATGCTCAATGTTTTTAAATCTACACCATTAAGGGGTTTTCCTATTGCACTTTCGTAACTTATGTCGTTGCTATTGTCATTAGGTGTCTCGGTGTTGGGGTGGTACTGGTGGGTTAGGGTTTATCTGCTGCTGTCGAAGCGGTTGGTGGTGCAAGCTTCCGGAAGGGGAACTATTCGACATCTTGAAGTAAGACGTTGATATAATCTAACGGGAGATGATCAATGTTAGGATGGCAGTGGTGCGGGCGTGTCGTATTTCGTCCAAACCAGTCCCTTAAGATGGTGTGCACTGCATCTACTCCGAGCACATTGAATATGCTCCTGTTAGGAAGACCAGAACATCGCGCCATAGGTCATCATATCATTTGTCTTTTCGCTCATCATACTGTCTCGTTACCCTCTCCACCCACCCTCCAATTTCCTATCCTTGCCGGCGATGGCAATTAGCTGGTAAGTAGCGGGGAGCTGGCAGGAGCGCGCTGGGCGTGCGGCGTGATTCTCTTCCACAAAGCAAGTTTCTTAGGCCCACCTGGTACGCGTCATTCGCTCGGTTGCCATCGCGGAGATATTCAATAATCTCTTCCTGATGACTGCCCGGCTGTAGAACTCGGTTTCCAGGGCAACGCTTGAAATTGCCCGCGTTCGGCGAGACGCCACCTGATCGTGAGCGGCGCCAGACGCCGTTAGGCTGGTGCGGCGCTCGGGTGCCAAACGGCGGCAACAGAAGTAGCAACAGGAGCAAGATCGGACCACCGTCGGTACTTGTGGCCGCAGGAGCATACGCGGCCGAGTTGACCTGGGACCTCGACTAGCCAGCCACTCAAAGTGACCAAGTTGGGGGTATTCTACCTGTCTCGCCCACATCGTCCACCCTCTCTTCAGCCCATCGCTGTGTCGGCTTCGACTGGAAACCTGGTAAATGAATGTCAATGATTAGGCTTAAGCATCCCGTTTCCCCACCTCCTTATCCCCATTAACTTATTTCTTATTTTTGCCTCGTCAGAGGCCCTAGTCTCGCATCCCTGCTTGAGGGTTTCCTTTCAAGAGACAGTATGCAATGCCTGTGCTATCGCGCTTGGCGGGAGTGGGAACTAATAACCATTGTGCCGCTAATGAAGCCTTCGGAAATTTGTGCTGATTCATTATCGGCTCATCAGGTGATGCCGTATGGTGTTTTGGGAATAAGGGGGTGAGTGAGAGCAGTGAATGAACTTAACTGTGAAGACGTTTTATGGCTTATCAGTATGTTAAGAAGAAATCTTTTTGTATTTCCGTTCTAAATTCCTGGGAGCATGGGTAGATATAAGGAACATTTAGAGGTAGGCAGACTAAGGTGCAGACTCTCAGGTTCAAAATAGGACAGGGAGCTTTACAGCATTTTTGTGAGACGCTCTGCACGACTCGCAATCCTAGTGCAAGAAGAGCCCTACTTCCACCCACCCATCTCAGTAGTACTGAGGGTTGTGTTGTTTGTTGGTGATATCAGTCTCGACTCTGCAGGTACCTATAACAACACTGTCATGCTTGTACTCATCCTCTAAACATACAAAGTACCGTTTGGTTGCACTCGGTACCGCTGAGACGAGCCCTGTCATTCCTTCACGGCGCTGTCACGTCTCGCCACCATCGCGGACAACGACAGGTTGGTACAAATAGCTGTTGGGAGGAGCATAAACCCTCCCGTTTCCCATTGTGTTGCTTACAAAGCATGTGCAGAAAATGCTGTAGAAGATGGCTTGCCAATAGAGGAATGGATCGTCTGACGAAAGGTTATGTTGGTCTAGGTAAAGAAAGGACTGCTGCGAAGTCCAGAGAATAGGGCGGTGGTTCAAAAGTTCCTCTGTTTGTATGTAGCTGGACGATTATTGGCGGCATGTCGATGGGCTCGTTCTTATGGTCAGTTTCGAGGGACAAAAGATTGGTAGTGTCGTTGTCCTCCGAGTCATACACACATGCGCAGCGAGCCATAGATCAAGATGGTGTGTTGGGGACCTTCTGCGAGATGAGAAAAAACAAGAGCATGCAATCGTTATTTGTTGTGCGCGTGTTCCGCAAAGAACCTCCTCCCTCCACCCCCGACCCGTAAGTGAATAGAGAATATACGGAACTCTGCCGTCAGGAATAGAACAAAAGTCTGGTTAACCTCGATCTTAGTTTTCTGTGCGCTACACGAATGGGTGGTGGGAGGAAAACGATTACTGGCTTTGAATGTGCACATACTTGCAATGCCGGCGATGCTTATCTGTCGTAGAGACATTACTGTTGAAGGTAGTAGCGGTATGCAAAGACAACTGCGTGTTTTTTGTGTGTTAATCACTGGATGTTTTGTTCCTTGAGAAAGGCAAAGCTTTATCAGTTACTTGTACTGCCTCAGTGGAGACGTGGTGTTTAGTGGACTTCAATGTTAGATCAAGAGCAGAGGTCGGAAGTGCTTTGTCTTTTCCCTCCCTCCATTGTCGCGTTTGCACGTGCGTTTCTTTGGATAAGATGCTTGATGAAATTAAAGAGGGAGTGCCGTGGGACTAGCAATGACCTCTGTAGCTTGTAAAAAAAATTCCAGCATAAAATCAGTAAACCAACTTAAAACCACGGATGTGCGAGTAGGAGAGTTGTAAGACGCTGGTACAGCGATTAAAGTGACAGTACCCGTTGCTACTTTTGACGATGGACTGCATGAATATTGCTTCATCCGTCATCTAGTTTGTGCCCTTTGGCCTGCTTTGCATGACTGGAAACACGGTTCCTAAAGCAATTGATCGATTATCGGCGACAAGGAGGTAGGGGGCGGGAAAGGAAACGACCGTTGGTCGAGGGGAGGGTGTTGCCGGTGGGTTAAGTTTCTAGGATCAATCATAGCTGACTCGGGTAGAAAGCGGTAATCGATGCCTTCCACCCGCCAGCAGAAGGGGCAACAAAGGGGTGCCCGGTCCAAGTTTCCAAGTCGAAGCCGTCACAAATGCGAATTCGCTATTGTCTCCGACCAGCCGGTCTAGATTATTTATGAGGCTTTGAACGGGCTCTGTGTGTCGCCTAGATCAGCGCCGGCCCCAAGTCCCGAAGTAGATGGGCAGTATCATGGTTGCGGGGGGATGGAGGGCGGGTGAGGAGAGAGAGAGTGTGTGTGGGGAAAGGGGTGTTTTGGGGGAGGGGAAGGACGTGAGCAGAATATCCTGCATGGTTCGTCATAAGTAGAGAAACTGTTTGCTTTCGTTTTATGCACTGCGGCGAAATACAATGGGTACTACAGCAAATCACATACACCGCTTCGACTGATTGCCATGTTTTCATTGCGTGCGCTAACTGATATTTGATTAGAATCCGCCATATTTTGTACACATTTATCACTCGTATCCAACCTCAAATAATTATAACAACCTACTGTCTATGTTAGGTTACAAACGCACGAATACACCCTCTCTTTTTATTATTCTTTACTTGCTGTGTGTGTTCCATTCAAGCTGCGTTTTTTTTTTTAAAGTACAGTAGTAACAACCAGACTTGAGTATATGTTTCAGTAACGATGCTGGTAGATACTGTTTTGAAGTTATTGATGTCGTTGATCCACCTGACCTCAGCAGTGCGACGTGCTGCAGCATTGCTGCGTACGAGTCTGGAACTGCTGTGCTGACCGTGGCGTTGATACCTGGCTGATAACGTGAGAGCGATTGTAAAATGTGTTTAGTCATGGTCACCGCGAAAATTAAGGACGTTTGCTTTTTGTACAGCCTTCGTAAGCTCTGGAACATGTTTTCTGTAGTCACGTGTACTAAAGTGTCAGCATCGGTGCATAGACGTCGCTTTTCAGACGAGAGGCATCCTGGTGCCTAAAAATGTAAAAGAAGACTGGCAAACTTTCAAAAAGAGTGAAGGTTGAGAAATGTATAATCATGCTGCCATTTTTTGCAACATTGGGTCCTTTAACAAGAAAAGTAAGGTAATGGTGGTGAGTCTGGCTAATGGATTTTGCCGTCCTAAATCATGTCCGATTTAAAATTTGGATTGAAAAATACAGTAGTCATTTTTTAAAAATATAATCACAAATAAAGACCCGAGATGGTTACTTTGAGACCGATTATGCAGGCATAAGGGATTTGTACATATCCTTGCATACGAACGAAACCAGTGTTCCGCTTTTTTTTAAAAGTAGAACGTAGCCAAGGTATGTCTTTTGCGTCTTTCTCGTAAATGATGACTTTCTGTACTGATTTCCTATGCTTTTCGCAGATTGCAAACTAAAATTCTAGCCAGTGAGCAAAACTCCTAACATCGCAGCATCCTTATACAGTTCTCGAGTTAAATTAGTCGCCTACGTCACACATTAAAATCATGTTTATTTTAGAAAAGAAACATGGCTTTTATGAGTAGGTCCGAAACTCAGTCGTAAAACGCAATTGTAAGTTAACAGTCGCTTTGCAACGCGAAGATTTTGACGGGATGATTTAGAACGTCAGTATCTGTCATTTAAGCCCACTTTACCTCATCTTGCTTTTCCCTTTAAGTGTCCGAAGATGCGTCTTATCATTTTTGTTTCCTGCGAAAACGGGCGAAAACTGCCTTTGAAAGATTTGGCGCTGTGTTCTTGTTTTTTTCTGGTAGCCAAAGGACTGTTGTTTAAATCGCAGCTATTCAAGGACAAAGATTGTGCCCTGAGTGCCATTATTATCATGTATCCGGCGTCAGCTTGTCCATCCATGACGCAATTGTTACAATGGGGGATCAGCGTGATTATTTTTTTCGCGCCCCCCCCCCCCCCGTCATCTACTCACCGCTCGGCTGTTGTTGGTACAAAAGTTACATTTGTAGGATCGAATTTTGAAAAGAGAAAAAAGAAGATTAATTGAGCACAAAGACACAAGTCAACAGCGAACGCGTCATTCTAAGAGCTTGTTCACTTAGTACTAATCGTTTTGATTGCGCTTATGAATCTTCTAGTGGAGCCATAGGTTTCCTCTATGTAGCTTTAACAAGCATGCTTTAGAACTAGCGCTATGCCTCAAGCCTACATACGTTTGCCCGTTAATGCTGCTGTTGATCACGCAAAACCAACCTGGCCGTTTGTAGCAAGACAAGGCTTTCGGTTGGGTGCTAGGTGCAAGATATATATATATATACCTTGCTGTCGGCTTTTCAGGCCGAACTTTAGTGGCTGTAGCTGCGACTAATGGGAATGGCTTTGCGCGTTCGAGGGATGGTTGATCGCCATTGTTCTTCGGGTAGGTAGCGAGTAATTGAGGACAACTAGATCGTAGAAAGGTACGTCCCTACCCGCCGTCTCAGATCTACCCCGTTCGTTTTGATCCCTGGTGGTGACACCCTGGTCCTTACGAGTGTGCTTGCGCATTCTACGTCGCAATGAAACGGCAGTCATGTTAATGGAAGGGTCAATAGAGGCAGATCCAGAAACCTCTAAAGCAATCGATTTTCTTTAACCGTATGAACATTAAATTTAAATGGGCGAGTGTTTGCCGTTTTCTCTGAGTACATAATGGAGGGCCTCCTGGCGGACATTGTCTGAGCCGCTTGCCCGTGCCACAAGACAATGCCACACTGGTCGGACGGCACGGGCCGCGATAAAGGGAAAACGTCTTGACAATATTTTGACACAGATCCAGGCGCGGATGCGCGGGAGGTGGGAGGGGGGTTCTACCTTCCATCCACTTCTACACGTTTCCTCCCCACTTCTTGGTCAACACGGCACTTGCATCATTGATCATCGATACCTGCGAAAGATGATAGCGGACACCGCTCAGGTTCAGGTTGGGCTAAGGTACAGTTTAAGGTCGGGGTTGGGGAGTGGTAGATGCTGGGATATAGTCTCATTCGTTTAGTGAAGTCAAGCCCATTTTGCTATAGCCTTTATGACCGCAGGGAGGAGGGGGAGTCGTTTTGAAGATGAAGCTGCCAGACAAGATTGTGAGAACCGTAGTATTGCACGGGATGTATTTGAGTACACAGTAACAGTGATTTTGATAAACAGTGTTTACATAAGTAGCAATAGGTCATCGCGAGTAAATGAAATAGTAACCCTTAATGACCTAGGCTGAATTTGTTTTAGAAAATATTGTATACATTGGAATAAAATGAGCAGGCGTCTAGAGTAGACTCACGTTGCCATAGTGAAAGTTCTTGTTGATCTCGTTCGTGACGATCGACACGTCAATCGGTTATCTGCAGCTACGGTTCCCTTTCCCTCCCTTACACGGCCTCTCTTTCCCCGCTTCGGCGAGTTGTTTCTGTCGCAGGATAGAACGTGAATATAAGCGGATTGTGCCGCCCATTCCAGTTTAGCGGAAAATGAGGAAAAGCAGCATTTTAGGAAGGTGCATCCGGTTATAAATTACACCTCCAAGCGCATACACCTGCTTTGTGTTTCTCTGTTTCCAATCGAGCACTTATGTGCCCATGTACGTGCGCACGCAAATGTGTGTGCGTGTGCGTGCGCGCGCGAGTACTTAAAGGACTGCGTTGACAGGAGCCGGGTGGAAATGGCAAAAGGGTTTGCAGGATATTGATCTGCAGCATGGTCCCGTGTCACCAGCCGTAAGAAATACCACCCAACTCTCTCTTTCTCACTCCTGCTCACCCGCCCCTTGTTGCTACCCGTAAACGCTTGTGGCTCTACATAGCTGCGCACCGCGTGTGTTTCTCCGTTGCTATGCACTAACATGCACGTGTTTTTCCTCCCACCTTTCGCAGGTGCATGTTCAGACCTGAAGTCCTGAGCCTGCAGATCCGGCAGCTTGCTTCCCTCCTTTCTACCCGAGAAAACGAGAAGGCACCCCTGACAACCCCCATCCCCATCGGCTGCTGCGGCCCCAGCAAGATTGGACGTGATCACTGTGCAAGGTTAGAAGATTTTGCAGGCCCATCCGCGCAGCGGCCAGCAAGCACAGCACCTGAATCCCCTACCCGTGAGCAGAAAGTGTGTCATACAAATCGCTACAGGCGAGCATCATGGCCGATCACGATGACATGGACAGTGTAGAAGGTAGGAACACTGGCGGCCAGCAGGCTGCCAGAGCCCTCCCTTCTTAGCCACACGCACGCACACATAAATACATAAACATGCGCGCACACACACACACACACATACAGAGTAGTGCAATCACTGAGCTCCCAGTTGTGCATGCATAATATTTTAGCTATGTCTAGTAGTCGGGCACAGGCACTGATATCTTCCTCAGATTCCACATTGGTACAAAAACATAGTATGCCGAAATGGGAATGAGAAATATAGTAAAAGATAAAGGAAATGAGTAGAAATACAGAAAAAGAAGGATGGTGTTGCACACGCCTTCTGCTCATTTTTTTTTCTTGTTTGCTTTGGGGGAAAATGGGTGCCTAGGTTTTTTTTTGTTTTTTTTTTAGTTTTGTGTTTCAATAGTCCTGTGCTGTCACCTGTCCTTTATCATTATAGCGTTTGCACACAACACCACCATGAATTTACATGCGTAGGGAAATGCACACATGGAGAGTAAATTTTAATACAAGAAAGAAGTAGATTCTTCATTTAGGGGTATTCAGATAAAGAAAACTTTAAATTTTTGTCCTTAAAACGTTTTGAATGGTTCTGTTAGTCTCCAATCTTTATGAATGGTATATTTGAAAAAAGCTAACAAGTGTCTCGAAATCATAAAGCATTGTGTAACACCATGAAAACTGAAAGAAAGCTTGGCTTTAGAATGTTTAATGGTCTGGTCCTTCTGGAGGGTTTTTTTTTTTGGACAGGCATATTAGAGGAGTCTGGTTTTGAAGCGGGGTGGCTAATGACTGTGTTTAGGTGGGAAGTTAGAGCATTTGGGGTTTGAAAAAAGAAACCACGAAAAGTGATACATGTGTGTACAGAGTCTGGTGCATAGTTAATAGAACCGCGGGCGATTAGCGGCCCTTTAGGGTTGTGCGTAGACCGATGTTGGTGCCTGAGCGGGATGAGCTTGCAATTTATGGCTGCATCCTTTATAGGTTTTAGAGAAGAAAGGCTGAAAGAAGATGCACTGGAGTATGTGGATTGGGTTGGAAAGAGGGAGATTTTGCAGTATCCACAGTTTTTCATTTTTCCCCTAGCATTATTAAAGATCTAATGTTATCAGTTGTAATTTGTATTCCTGTTATTTTTAGATACTAGTTAACTGGCTGTTAAGCTGTTGATTAAGGACAAAATTTTAAAGAGTAAAAGCCAGAAAACACCCTTACCTTTGCCCTTTGCTCACTTGGGACAGTACAAAGAAAAAAAAACTTGCTTGCGGTAGGTGGCATTGAGAGAATGGAGAATAAACCCAGTGACAGTATTTATTAAATGTAGCAATTGTTTTAAGAAAGGCTATCTTGTAATCAGTACAAATATGTAGCATTTGGGATGACTGGAAGCAGGCGGAGTGGATACTGTGTGGCAGGTCAAATATGCTTTAACAGCATGACAATGCACTTAATGCTCTTTCTTTATTATGTTTTACAAACAGGAATATTTTTTAGTCTTTTACTTTTTAAAGAATCTGTATACATTCTTGCTACAAATTTCTACATTTTTTATACAAGAAATTTTGCAGCAGTTGCCAGAAACTACATAGTTGGGTCAAATGACTCGATCTGCACAAAGCAGTGATGTGGTTTATTCAGCATACTGGATTTTTTTCCTTAACCAGAATGAGAAAAGTACTAATACAAGAAACACAATATGTAAGCTAGGCTTGTCGTTGGTGACTAACATTACCTTATAGCCATTGACTTTCATAGATAACAACAATTTCACTTTCTTAAAGATTAACTAGATGGCAGTGCTTAAAGAAAGGTATCAAAACATGGTGTGGATTAGAAACAAAACGAGTATGCATCGTCTAGTCAGCTAGTTGTTGTTTGTGTCCCCTTCATTTAGCTTTAAAATTGCATGGTTATGATGGGCCCATGTTCTTTCCCCAGGAGAAGTAGATCTGGTTTGAGGTCTTGACATCATCTTAATCTTATATGACCTCACAGTCTAGGGTTGTTGATAGGTGAGCTATGGGCTAATGTAAAGATTTCCCTATTGGTTAAATTATAGGCTTTATTGTTGCTAACTGCGTAGAAACTGCAGCTGCTTACGTGAAGATGTTCTATTCCTTTGAAAATTAAAGATAAAATAGTAACTAGTGTGGCAGGAAGATTAAACCATTAACGACCCTCTGGGAGCTTTTGAAATACTGTACTGCGTGGCATCATACACAAATAGAGTGATGTTTAAGCAATAACATAAAAAAAAACAAAAAAAACAAGAAAACTGAGTGTATGAAGAAAATTTGTGCTGCTACTGGTTGAAGGTCTTCTAGATCTTAGCTTGACTGCATCAGAAAAGAACCTGACCTTTTTCTTAACTGATATCGTTAATAAGAGTAACACTGTAAAGTTTAGTGGGTGTTTTGTACTTGCTGCAAGATGCCAAGCGTTCTGTTACCCGGGTGTTGAAATAATGAAGTAGGGATGTAAAACCGTTCAATATTGTAGTTGTTTAGATAATTATTCATTTTTTGTAAATAGTCGTTAGGAGCCTTTGCGTTAGTCCTGTATATGATCTCTAGCATTTTAGTCTTTTGGGCAAACCCCTTAAAGCACGAGGCCCGGCACATTGTTGTAACGTGTATCATTCCCCCATATGCAATACCATGGCCTTCTACATGTAGTCATTATTTAGACAAGTGACCTTGATCCTGCCGAAACTGTTATGCGCACATGCACGAATATTGGCGTGCGCCAGAGCCATTTTACATTAAGAATAAGTATCCACCCCTTTTTTTTCACCCTACTATGAACGTTGAATAAAGAAGTCTTTTATGAACACAGACCAGACTGAAAGGCGGACACCAATTAAATAGCGCCCTTTGCTTACCCCAGTTCTCTAGGGCCCTAGCTGTTGCGTTTGAGACAAGAATGACTTTAGCGTGACATTGTAAAGTTGCGAAAGCAATTTACGTACAAGTAGTAGGTGTAGGACAGACCAAACCCTTTGTGGGTGTGTATGGGGGAGTGTTACATGGAGGGTAGGGTGGGAGAGATGTCAGTTGGGAGGGGGCGATTAATAAGATTCTTTTTTGTGACATACTATCACTGAAGTTTAGGGACTGGCCCTTCATTAAACTAACATGGGCTGGTTAATAAAGTTATAATAAAATTGTGGAACCTTCTATACTGTAATATATAATTTTGTTGTACAGCAAATCTCGATAAAACAGTTCTTTAATTTTACCCCGTTTTCTTTCAAATTTTACAAATTTTTTTATTCTTCTGTTGATATTCAAATTTGAACCTTCAAGGCTATGGCATTGTCCTTTATCGCCCCTTCCTACTATTCTCTGATTACAAATAAAAGTGTTACAAATAGGGGGAAACCCACTAATGTCACTAAACTTATTTCCATCTTATTTCTCTCTTGTCTTTAACTGTACGCAAATACACATAAAATGTCTAATTTTAAATAGAGAATCATTCTATATTGAGTAAGTAGTCACTGAGGAGTGTGAATCCATTGTTGCAGACGAGCTGAATAACAGCAGTGACAGCGAAGGTACTGTACCATGTACGAGGAGAGTGTTTGATGGTCAGGACCAGTGTTTCCCATCGTGTAGAAACGTCCGTAAATCACGTAAGAGATATACAAATCATGTATTGAAAATATGCTGGGGGTCTTAAAATGTACAAATTTAGACGATAGGTCACATCGCATTAGACATTTTGTATTATGAAAGCTAATATTTCGTTTATTTGTTATTGTCAGATGTCATCGACACAGCTTTTTATGCACAAAAGTAAGGCACGAATAAAGCAGCAATCAAGATCATGTCATTATTAACACATGTAGATTGGTGTGATTTTTTTTATTACACCAAAATAATTTTATCTGGGAGTTATGAAAACCTACAACGATTGACGGGGGTCCTAAAATCCCTCGCCTTTCATAGATGGGAAACACTGGTCAGGACGGGTGTGCACAAGGCTGTGTCGCTCGAGTCCCAGCCTCTTGACGATCGTTTACCCACTGCAGAGTGAGAGGAGCTGTGCAGTCTGGGAGTAAATCGCAAATGCCCCGTGGTTGACGTTGACATAGTAAAAAAGTAGCTTCGTCGAAACCATTAAAAATTATTTGGTGGATTTCACTGTTCCTCACCTTCGCCTTTTGCAACGTTGACACGTTATCACTCTAATGGCCCACTGTTTTGTCGGTCAAGAGGCTGGCACTAGGGCTGTGGGGCTGGCTGGTGCTGATTAGTCCTGGTGGAAGTTTATGTGCACGCAACCACAGGTATTACAGTAACCTGTGTGCTACTCACTTTTCTTATCTTTCTTTACTGCTTCTTTTCTTTCAACCCATTTCCTTTCCCCCCTTTCATTTCTGCGAAGAGCTTGACTGCGTGACAGCTTTAGTGTCTTTCCAACGTCTTGAGATTTGAGAAAATTCAGTGACAGAAGTTTTGTCTTTTGTAAACAGGATCTGCTGAAAGGTCTAAAGCCCGGATGTTGAGCGGTACGCATCTTGCAATGCCTTTTACTATTTTTTTTAAAACAATTTTCACTTCACATCTTCGTCAGCTGTGTAATTCCTTACCACTTTCGAATTTGCTGTGAGAGCATTAATCCAACCGGCATAATGTAAATGAACGTTGCAGTGTTTTTGATTAGAAAAACTTAAGCTCTTGGAGGTTTAATGTTAACTTAAAAAATTAAATAAATAGCAAGTTCAGAAGACGATGGAAACATGCACACGTGGAAAGCTCTCCAGGAATTGTTACGCTAGCACCAGGATTTCACATTTGACCCATATGAAGTACAGTCACAGAACATTGCCGGAAAGCAAAGGAAGGAGTGCGAAAGGGAGAGGTAGCCTGCGCATGTATGTCGGAGGGGGAGAAAAGGAAATACCAGCATGAATTTGTCACCGCCGTCTTTTGGTTCATTTTTATTTTGTTTAAGATAGCGTTTCTTGTCATATGCTTCCTTCTTCCTTTTCTTAACCCCTTTATTTCACTGGTGTCTTCACGTTTTACTTTCCCGTACCAGTCTTGAGACGGCTGTTCCAAACGTATGATTTTTTCCTTGCTACCGTTCGTTAAACGCAAGCATAAACAATTGAAAACGACTTGGGGGGTTCCAGCGTAAAGCATGACTTACAGACACACATTAACGTTTGTGTGGATTAAGTGGCGTAAAAGACCACTGATCAAGCAAGCTTTTTTTTTTCTTCGAAGGTCCGCCGCCATTTTATCGATACTATATTATCTAGCATCTAGCGGTGGGTGTGAGAGAGAGCATGTATGTTGATATCACCATGTGAGAACTGAGAATTGCAGCTATCGTTTGGCATTGTTTTTAGTTACTTTGTGATTCACAAAAATCAGGTATTTTTACATTCTAGTAGTTTTTCTTTGCTGTTTTGCTTATTATGTGGATTTTCAGCCTCCATTCCAGAGTCTACCTTGTACCGTCTAGTGCTTTGTACATGTAGTTTTTACTTTACACCTTGTGTTTGCTTGTCTGCTTTCTGGCGCGCTGTCACTCTCTTCCTCTCTCTTTTCTTTCACGTTACCTGTGTTAGCGCTTTGAGCAAAACATATCCGCACCAGCTTTAGTCGAGCATGAACTCGGGTATGTGTACAAAAGGACTGTAACTGCAACAAGTTGCCGCGAATGATCAGTGACGTAGGTGACAAAGGCAGCTGAATGTACTGATGCTCGCTTTTGTGGGAGTTGGAATTCTATCCGCTTGCTGCAAACAAGCAGCGCGGTAGATAACGCCGGTTTTTTTTTAATTTTTCTGGTGATGGTGACTCCCTTGGGAGCTTGCAAGCGGAGTTGTCGTTTGTTGAAAAGAATCGGTTGTAACAGTTTGGACATTGAGCAAAAGTGATCTTGGCTGTCAGTTTCCTGCGTGATAAACTGTCTTATGAAATGTCTCTTTACGGTTTTGTTTTTTTTTGTATTTTTTTGCAGACCATATTGTCCGAGGTCGCTTTCGGCTATTGAAAACGTTAATACACATCCGGGGCAGTCCGTGTGAAAGGGCTCTGACCGAGCATTTACACACAGGCTGTGTTTTGGCGTCGTCAGCGAGTTGTAGCTGCGCGTGTCGCGGTGTGCATGTCGTTTCAGGAATTAGACTGAACCTTTGCGCTTCCAGCAGGACGCCGTAAGTCATGTTGGCATGAAAATGGGAATGGTCAGCTATGCATTGGTGAACATTTTGTAATTCTCACTTCGTGCAAGAAGACAAACAAGAACTGTCAAAGACGACTGCACAGTCGTCATTCACTGATTTGTTGAATTGTATTCGCATTCTATGAGAGATCTGTCTGGTAAGGCAAGTTCATGCAACATCGAGTACTTGCTTTGCGGGGTGGGGAGAAAGCACATGCATAGGCCCCAGATTTATAACAGTTGATTTCTCGCTTGCTGTTCAGAAGCGTCTGTAAATTTTTCTTGGTCTTTTTTTCATTTTTCCTCTTGAAAGTTGCACCAAATTGGAATAGGGTGACTGACAAATATAGATTAACAGCTATTACGTAGTAACCGCTCGGTCCAAATCTAGCCAGTCTCCTGAAACAATCATATTACATGAAGGCCTAGTGAGGCGAGAAATATAGACTAAAAGAAAGGGGATTGCTTTTTTGGACAGATTACCGAGTACTTAACGTTATTTTTTTGTGCTTAATTGCATAAACTGTCTTTTTTCCCTGCCAAATATAAATTGCCCCGAAAGTTTGAGGATTAAAGGATTCTTCCATGTATGGTATTAATAGTAGGGGATTGGGAAAGAAAATGGTGAAACATGCGCGCTTGACTCGAGAAGTGGGTTGCATCGGATTTTTTTAAAAATGTCTGTACATCTAAGAAGGGAGAAAGTAAGTTTTTTTGCCGAATAGTAGCAGCAGTTGTACAAGCTGTCCGGGACCTATGCATTATCTGTGATGCAATAGTCGATCATCCGGCACCATTCCAGACTGGTTCCGACAGCGTCTTCTTTTTGAATTAGCCGACCTTTTTTCCCAGCCACCGCTGCCCCACCCTCCCTTCGCTTCATTTGCTAGCCTCCTGCATGCATATAATATAAAACACTAACCCGGCGAGTCTTTATCCGAGCCCCGTATATCACCACGGAAACCTCGTGACCTGGTTATACGATACTGGTCATGGTTGGGTTAGGTTTTAAGGGGTGGCTCGTGTACAGGAAGTGATCATGCTAAGGGCTCAGTTGACCCGGGCGGGCGTGATAGGTCTGATGCCAGACTTGAAAGAACACATTGCTGCAGAGAAGATGGGACAGGCACGGACCTGTGACCCGTTAATGTGGGTTTTCCCGTAGCTGAAACCTCCAACCGAGGCATCGTTTACAGCGCACTGCTTAATGGGCGATCATCGGGGTCTGTAGCAGCCGTCGTCGTTAGAAACGACAGATGCATGGATGGATGGATGTCTGTGTGCCTGCTACCTGCCCATGTATGGCAGACGTGGCGGAGCTCGGGGGAGAGAGAGCAGCCGGCATTACCTGGACTCGTTGTCACGCTTCCATTGGCTGTCGCCAGGCGACAGAGTGTCAACACTGGCTGGCAGCAGGCTCCCTCAGGAGGGGACGGCGTGGACGGCACAAGCGTTGGGGGCGTGTTGGCGAAGGCCTCAGGTGGGCTGGCTCACTGTTGCACTTGCTGTGCTTCGAGTGCGCGCGCGCTCGCCCGCGCATGTGTGCGTGCACGCGCCTGCCATTCTCCTAGGCTGCTTTGAGCGGCTGGCACCCGTCAGCTTGCTTGTTAACTTGCTTAGCTGTCTCCACCCTCCCACACGCGCCAGCCGTCGGGCGAAGGGTGGTCAGTTAGCAGGGCCTTATGGCTGATGGAAGCGAGGTTGGGGAAGTTGCTGTGATCCCAGCCAGCATGGCGAAGCGAACAAGGTACCATCTACCTGGCACTGCGTGGAAACGGGAGGTTCCCCTTCTGTTTTTCTCTCATGTCGACGCACGACAAGCGATGGCAACGCTGACTTGCTTTGTCGCCAGCGGCACCGCTACGGGCGAAAGGGGGAGAAAGTGCATGACGCGAAGCAGAAACAGAAGAGGCAGGAGAAGGCATCTAAAGCGGTACGTCCGTCTGACCTGACCCAGTCCGTCATGGCACAGGTGGGGCCCGGGTTCGAGGGCATTACCAGCAAGGGAAGTTTGGGGTGGGGGGACGCGACAAGCCAGCGGCGTTTGCCGCACCGTCATGCCTGGCCGGCTGCGCAGGAGGCGGAAGAACGCGGACCGGCGTCAAGTAGGCCAGGAGGGAGCACTCCGTGTGACGCCAGCGCAAGCAATTCAGGTGAGAGAACCAGCTTTGGTCACAAGCTAATGCTGCCAGTATTTCGACCTTCTGTTGATGCGTGGCTCAGTTTACCTTGGAGGCATCGGGTTCACCTAAGATGAAGGTTTGCTTAGGAAGTCCTTCCGTTCAGCAGAGTTTAGGTTTCGTTCGAGCGCTCCAGTCGCCCTTAGCTCTGTTACATACCATTATGTCACATAATGCCCTGCGCGTAGTCAGTATTTCTACTCTTATTTAACTTTACCTTGTATGTTTATAACGGTCAAATAACCAGTTACACTTTATGGTTAGTGCTTCAGCAAAAGTGAATTGACTTGGCATTTTTTAGATTTCTTTTGGCAGGGGGGTGGTAGATGGGAAGGGGAAGCAGCAACTTATGACCAAATGCGACTGTTTGTTCCGTTTCTTCCTCTCTTGTTTCATCACTGCTTGCCTTTTCTACACCCAGCAGACTACTTGAGTGCGTGTTTTTTTTTTAAGTAAATTATTGTCTTCAAGAAATGCTAACCCGCTGTCGTACCCCCAAAGAAGAAATCCACCTACATTCTAAATGTATATCGAATAGAAGAGCAGATGCGAGCATTGACGCGGCGCAGGAGGTCGACTGTAGAGCTAAGCCAGTTGAAAGCCTTATGCAAAGTTTGTCATTCCCGCAGCTTCCCTAATTTAACCACCCTCCCCACTACCTGTGCGCAATCAGGATCGGCGGTTGACCTCAATGTTGGAGGAAAGGAGGGGGGCTAGCAACATCTGTACACACTGCCTCGGCTCACATCAACATAGATTTCCTCCTCTTCTCCCCCCCCCCCCAACTAAATGGGCAACCCCAAAATGAACTAAGGCAGCTTCCTTGCCGTGTCATCTCCATTACTCCGTCGCCGACTCCTCCAGAGATCTGGAGTGAGCTATTTTTGGAAGCGCTGTTTGATACGTACCTCACGTGCTTCAGTCGAGTTTACGTGCTTGTGACACACACTTTCTCACATTCATCTTGGGCGAACGGGAGCGAGGTTTCAGTAGTTGGCAATCGATTTTCCTATCCACCCAGGAAAGGCATCGCCCTTCCATTGCCGTAACTGTTTTTGTTCTCAGAGGAGACGTTTCGGAAGAAGAGTTTTCGAAAATTTCGAGCATTATCTTGTGCGTGCGACCCATTTTCAGGTGATGTGAGGAGGTTCCCCCCTCCTCTTTAAGTAATAATAAAAAAGAAAGGATTGAAGCTGAGATGGGCGTAATGGTAGCGTGGCAGTGGTGGCAGAACGACAGACTTCGAGACTAGACTGATTAATAGGCTTCACGGCCGTTGCGAGCAGCCTTTTCAGGTTTGTGCTGCCGCTGCTTGGTAACGACATCGAACGTTTCGGCAACATCGCGAGGGATCAAAGGTCGTCAGCTTAATTCCGTTTCCTTCTGTCTCTTCACGACAACATACCCCCACCTTTTTGTTTGTTTTTGGTCTAGCTAGTGAGGGCTGTTTTTCTTTGTATACCCAGCTTACAGGCTTACACGTGCAGATTGAAGCTTTTTTTTTTTTAAACATGCTTCTGGTCCGTTGCTGCTGTTATAGAACATAAACATCTTGTTGCCTCTTGGGTCTTTCTTTGCAAGAGCAAAGTTGCTTGGATGCTGCCTACATGGATGCAGGTGGCGGTGCCAGCGTACAGGAACTCGTGGGTAAAATCGTTAACCCGCAGCTCGACGTACGCCGTTGGCCCTAAGAGCCAGCTCTAAGCTCGAAGTGGGAGCGGGGGGTGAGGGGAAGTTGACGGAGGAGGTAGGGTAATGGGGGCGGCGGTGGTGGCTGGGAAGTAGAAAGAGATGGGTGATGGGGGGGGGGAGACCCGTTATTCTTCTGTGTCAAGATACGGAGCGTCAGCTCTTGTTTAGCCTCGCCATTGTTGGCGGTTGACACGGTTGGCTGGGTCCTGCGCCTAAGTGGCTGTCGATCGACTGTAGCTTTCCACCGAGTGAGGGAGGAAAAGCGAGGAAACAACGGGAGAGTCGGGTCGGCGTGGGTGGATAAAGACGCGCGGGGGAGGGAAAGAGAACTGGGAGGCAACGGCCACCATGCGATTCCTCCCACCCCTTAGGAACAGTGGCCTTTGTCGCCGCACCTTTAAAAGGGGTGCATGTACAGGGCAATCAATACGCCCTGCCGTCGCCCGAACGCCGCAGTACCCAGTGGCTCTAGAACGGGCGGGCTGTCGCCTCCGGGCGGTGGGAGAGGGTGGCACGGCGGACGTCGACTGTGTGATCGAACGCTGTCCATACGGACACCTCCTTGGTCAGTACACTTTTTTTCCTCCCCCCCACCGCAAGGCGCCTTGTTTTTAACCACCTTTTTTTGGGGCGTGGCTGCGGGCTTGGAGTCAGAGGTCTTCTTGGTGCGAGTGACTTCCCTACGCCCCCGAGTCACTGCGTCGTCACGCCAGAAGACGCGTTCAAACACAGCTAGCGCTCTGGGGCCAGTTGCACAACACATTTCTAATTTTAAACACTTTTATGCCTTAACTCTATTTAGATAATTATTTTAAAGTACACACCACAATTTTAGAATTTTTTAAACTAAAACTGCTTTATGTAAGAAGTTGTGTAAGACTGACTTTCCCTCCTGTCAGTTAAATTTTTTGTATGTTTTTCTGCAAAGAATCAAAATGGCAGAAGAGATTTTACCTCTTTAGAACAGTTTTAAGGTTTAGAAACGTGTTGTGCAACTGAGCCCTGGTGTCATATGCACAACACGTTTCTAAGCCTTAAAACTGTTCTAAAGAAGCAAAATCTCTTCTTAGCCATTTTGATGCATTGCAGAAAAACATACAAAAAATTGTACTAACAGGACGGAAAGTCAGACTTAAACAACTTACTTAAAGCAGTTTTAGTTTTAAAAATTCTAAAATTGTGGTGTGCAAGTTAAACTAATTATCTAAATAGAGTTAATTCCTAAAAGTGTTAAAAATTAGAATTGTGTTGTGCAATTTGACTCTGGATGCTTCGTTGCTGCTATCAGACTATTTTCCATTTTTCGGGAAGTTGGTTGGTGGTTGTGTCACAGCGAAAAATCTTGTTTGTTGAAAGATGACTCTTTATATGTTCTGTCATTCCTCACGTCTTTGTATTGGGTAAGGTACGGTGCACAGATGCCATATACTTAATACACAAATATAGTCTGGTTAAATGCTTGGCGATCTCGACTGCTGGTGCGATGGCTGTTTTGTCCTCTGTTCTCACCTCGCAACCTTACCAGTAACACAGTTTGTGTCGCACGGGGTGACTTTTGACATGTCAAATGACGAGATAACATGCAGGTACTATCTAGAAACAATGTTTCCTGGAGGATAACAAAATCACAAGGAAGTGACAAACGTTAAGCTGCAGAGAGGAATGTGGAGGAAGGAACCGATCTCTCTCCCCTACCCCCAACCTCTACCTATTGCAGACTAGCGCTTCATACACTGTAGGCCAAGTCTGATAATTGGTTGAGAATCAATCAATCACTCGCCTCGCCTCACAAAGGTCGTCGGAGATTGCGAGCGTCATCATCATCATCAGTCATCGTCGTTATCATCAGTTGCCAAAGTTGCAGTACTAGGTGTAGATGACTCACATGCCAACACTGAACTTCTATGCAGGTGTTTAATCTGGAAGTTCTTCGCGGTTTCAAGTACCATGAGATGGCTGGCTGTTTCAAGGCTGCTGTCAGACCATTAAAAAAAAAGCTCGTACACTCGATATCCAGTAGGTAGCAGAGAGTATTACGGCAAACTGTCGCTTGACGTGCCACAAGATCTGGCTAATCAAGACCTCTTGAGGAAGTCATTGACCAGAGTACTTTGAAGAAGATATGGTGGAGAGACATTTCAAACGCCTCTCAGCCAGAGCTAGGCTGTATAATTAGGGGTCTTGCCCATCTTTTGGTCTTCGCGGAAGTCAGTGTAATATCCTCCCTACCAACCGCTCACTTCTTCCGTCAAAAGGTTAGATGTTTTGACGGTTTATTCTTGACGTTAGAATAGAGTTCCCACCCCACCCCTCCCCCATCGTGGGCATGTTATCCTCAGCCATGTTTTCAAGCGTCCTTGTCTTTCTTGTTCGGTTCCAGCTTTCGTGTGCTTGTCCGCTGGCCGGATGGTAGAACGAGCATCCTGTTGCTGCTATCGGTTACCCCATTGTGCATGAAAAGGCAGAGCGTTGGTCACGATTAAGGGTGCAGTATGAGTAGGAGACGTAAGGCTGACGGGGTCGGGCCGACAGCCGGCCAGCGAGATTGCCGCCTCGATGTGCCTGGCTTGTCAAGCAAGACAGATGCAAGTAGCACGCGATCTGTGCGCCGCGCTCGCCGATGACTTGATTGCCGTAATCGGTTTGGACGTGACGTCACTTCCGCGCCAGTATCCGGGTTTGTGATGGGAACAGTCTAGCATCACGAGTGCCCTCAAGGTCGCTTGAAGAAGAAGAAAGAGCGTACTGTTATGGTTACGCTTTTTTCTTCGTTTTTGAAGTCGATTATATATCTACTTTTATGGCATACCGGGAAGGCCCATCTGAATCAGGAGATAAAGCAAAAGCGGTAAGGTCGACCACCAACTGATTTATAAATTTAAAAAAAAGGAGGATGATATAAAAATGCTCAGGATTTTTGACAACGTGGAAGCGATATTATCCGAAATAAAGTATGATTTTGGAGGAGCGTCTTCAGCGATGGTATTCTGAGACAAACCAACATGAAGATTGTTGCATGCAGTTGGGTCAGTAGGTTGTTACATGAACTAGATTGTTGGGAGGGTTGAGGTGCTGTCCGGTATCGGGTGCGAGAACACTCGCTTGCACTGGTGTCCAGAACCCAAGTACAAGAATTGTGGTCGTTATGTACTATGTGCGTAGCGTGGCCTGTGTGCAGATCGATAGGATCTCCCTGCCTCCGTCACCACCCCTCCTCCACGTGCCCTGAACGCATCAAGCATGTTCTGGTAAGCTGGGAAGGGAGAGGTTTTTTTTTCTTTTTCTTTCGTGGGACACTTTAACTGGTTCATTCTTCCGAAATAGGCCAATAGAACTACCCAAAGACTTGCATCCCAGGCGACCTACGACTCTTATTCCCGTTTCTCGCGGCGAGACCAGCTATTGCTGCAGCCCTGACGTGGTGTGTTTATTGTCATTGCCTGAAACTTGGGTCCTCAGTAGATATAATCAGAGAGGAGGAAGTTGCTAGTATCACTGTACTGTTTTTTGAAAGGCAGCTGCATAACTTTGGGAAAACGGTTCCCACCATGTAAGAAGGGGTGGGGGGTCGCTAGCTACATGTTCTTCCTGGTCGGGAAAAAAGTTGAAGCTGGGAGAACTATAGAGAAAACCGCTGTCCTAGGTTGTTTTGCAGTTTCGGTAGTTTATTCGAGATGTTTGATTGGACTTGACTCTGACAACTGAAATAAGGAACAAGTCTAATAGTTTTCAGTGATTGATGGATTATGGCACCAGTGCAATTTTTCTTCAAGAACTAGTGGAGTAAAGAATTGTTTCTAACAACGTGGACGTCAAGATGGATACATTGATGTTGGGAAGGTCTCAGCCATTGGGAAAGCTGGGAGTAAAAGTTAATTAGGCGTATCTGTGTACTGCAGTGACGACGATTTTGCCCTCTTTCTATGCGCGATGATGTCTGTAGGCGTGTTGCGAGAACGGAAGAGATGTTTACGCTCAGATTTGGTTAAATAGTATGAGCTTTATCTAGTCATTGCTGATGATTAATTTAATTATTATGTGCATCTCACTAGTCTTTAAAATGTGTAACTTGAAGCATCGTGCTTGAATAATAGGCGTTACTTTTCTTTTACATTCTTTTTTTCTTCCCTCGCGATCCCCCCCCCAATTTTATTTTTTTATGCATCTTTGTAGACCCATTTCATTCTTGCGACTGTGAGATGTAGGTGTCGGTTAAAGGAAAATCCAAACGGTTTTTTTTTTAAAGCGGTTCTGTTTGCTTATTATTTAACCGTCTGTGTAAGACCGGCTCTTCCCCAATTGTTGACTACGGATTATGTGACAATCCTGGCTGAAAAGGGGAGGAGGATCGCTTAGCATACCCGGACTAGAACTAGCACAGCAAAGAATTGGAGGGTGGCGTTAGTGGTGCAGTTGCCCCCTTTTGTCTCAACTCCACTTTCTCCAACCCCCCCCCCACCTTTTTTTTTTGGTGAAAGGCGATGCCATTAATATAGAACATAAATCACGTGGACTTGCCGTACGAACGCAGAAGACCGAACAAGGTGGAGGGATCTGGGTTGCAGATTCAAAAATAAACCCCATTTATCAGGGAGACTATACAGAAGGCCTTAGTGGTCTCTTTAATGTCGTCGTTAAGATACTTAATGTGGTGCAGAGGGGGGGGGGCATATACATGGTCAAATTCATTTCATGCTAATATGGACCGTGTCTGCTGGCTATTGCTTTCACATTCACACGCACACTTTCTTCCCACCCTCCAACTATCTCAAGTGGGCGCAAACACACACACACACCAGCCTTGTCTTACAGAGCTTGCTGTTATACCTACTCCACCCTTTCCCTCGAGTACCAACCCTCCTAGGTACGGATCGGTCGCACAGTAAATAGTCTCGTCCTCCACCAGCCGTAACAGTTCCAATTACAGTGGGTGGGTGGGGGGATGGGAACCAATCCAGCAACAGGTAGGACAGGAAGACCATTATTGCATATTTTTTTCTTTTAGCGGGAGAACATCTTGAATTTAGAATATTAGGCTTATTCCATGTCCATTCTAAATTTACACACAAAAAATTGTGTGTGTGAACGTGGGTTTGGTTCATGTGTACGCAAACTTACTTGTGTATGAGGGTGCTCGTGGAACAGCAATGAAGAAAATGAGAAACGGGTGTGTTGGTTCCTTCAAACAAAACGTTTTTATTACACGATTAATAGAGTTTTTTGTTCGGTTGACAAGTTGCAGGAGGAGCAAGAATGTGTTTTGTAAGACGTACTTCTGGGTAATATAGCAATGTTGTTTACTCAGTAAGTGTAAACATTTTATAAACAGAACGTACACTATGTGCATTGTTCCGATTTACTTTAGACAACGGGTAACCTGCGTTGTATTTTTTTGTTTTTTGGATTGTGCAGGGAGCTTACAACGTGAGGTAAAGGGTTTTAAGGTAGCGGAATGGGGGTAATTAACAGGAATTGAGGGAAAAGGATTTATCCCTGATTTGTTACACTGCAGTGAAATTAAATCAGAGATGAATTCGGTGGCCTGAGAATGTGTCTTAACGTCTACGGAAAATGAGTATAAAGCAGAGGTTTTCAAACTGTGTTACGTATAACACTACTGGCACGCGAAGGAATGACGGGTGATACGCGAGCACCACGCACCAAAATAAAAGAATGTGTATATTTATTTTACGGCTGTATGTAGGGTTGGGAAGGTGGTACTCGGTCACTTCGAATTTTCGAAAGTGGTACTCGCCTGGAAAAGTTTGAAAACCACTGCTATAAAGGGAATGTCAGTCTGTTTAAAGGACAAGCCGAGTGGAACTGTTTTATGATCGGATAAGTTCATTTTAAAATAATAATTCTCATGAGTACAATTATAAAGACGTCGGCATTCTCGCCTGCAAACAAGGAAAGCAGGAAAAAATTAATCTCCTATACAGAAGAGTTCTCTTACGCGCCATTAGTATTTTTAACAGCCAGTGTAGCTCAGCTCAGCAAACCCCATGCATGTCTTCCAGTCAAAAGAGGAAGCATTACACAGGTTCTCGTGCTCAAGAAGAGATTTTTTTGGCCCAGAAAATGAAACGGCTAATTTTGGGACTGAGTCCTTCAGATCTGTTTTTTTTTTTTTAGAAACTTCCACTGAAGTTGAAAAAAAGGGAGGGGGGTCAAACGGAATTCACTGAACAGTAAATCTCCAGATCAAATTTTAATGTCTAACAATCACAGACATTACGAAGCGTTGTTGAAGTCTAACTCTGTTACTAAGTGGGCGCATTTGAGTTAATTCTTCCACATGTATTGTTAATAAAATATAAAGACATTTCGAATGTGCATTTGTCTAAGATCTTGTAATTTTTTTATTTGATGGTTAGTTTCCAGCACTGCATTTTTATTTTATAACTTCAGATAAGGACTTAACCATTAAAAAAGTATAACACAATGATTTGATACATATTTATCATGTAAAACCTTCCTCATTTAGCTGCATGCAAAATTGACTGTTTACTTACTGATACTCGCACGTGTTCCCGTTTAAGCTCCTAATACGTTTCTCACCCTCAGTTCTTTCTTTAGCTGTTTCGGGTACGCACATCAATGGTGCCCTTCCACTGGCAGTTGTTTTAAGCTGTGCTAGATAAGGATAAGACTGATGATGTGTATGCGACTGTGTTACAGTGTAGAAAACATCAATGTTGCATATCTGGTCCTTGGTCTTTAAGATGTTTACTAGTAGCCGTAGGTGATTTTAACAGATCTTGCTTTTGTAAAAGCGGCACTGCTGTAGGAAGATCTCTTCGTTTTACTGAAAGTCTAAGACTTGCTTGTATTGTAAGTGACTAGATAACAATCACTTGAGATGTTTTGAGCAAATTGAGTACGGTGTGGAGACGCATGGCACGTTTGAACAAAGCAGAGATCTGATATGTACTGACACCCCAAAGTTAATCCACTGGCTTGTTGCCATTATCTCTAGAAATAAGTACAAACTAACGCCATCTGAGCGTTAACGAGAATATTCAGCAACAGCACATTGTGACCTGATCTGTTTTCTTTTACCGAGGATTGCATCGTTTATCTTTGACTTCAGCTCAAGCAGACGACGCTATTTGTTTTAGAAATACTACCCTTTCGTCACTTTTCTCGACAAATCCAAGTGTGCTTAAGGAAGAACGTTAATATAAAATTTCTCGTGCCTCTTTGTCATAAAATACCACCGGAATGTGATTTTGTGATACTTTGTACTCTATTTCCAGCAATTTTTGCTGAACACTCGTGTTGTCCTTTAAAGACCAACTATGGGGTCTTTGCTGAGGGTAGGAGAATATGTATATTCTAATGTGACCGCGTCCAGAAGCGCCCTGCTGTGTTTATTTTAAGGTACTTACAAAAAGGTCAGTCTCTTTAAACCTTTAATGTATTTTATCCTCGTGATCGAAGTCACGATGCTTGCCCCTGTTAATTTTGGAAGCGTGTTTATTGCAGGGGACCTATGTCATTTTATCCGTTGGGGAGGGTTGCCCTTTAAACATTCTTACTAATGGGGACTTAACGTCTGCCTATACTGCGCCACAGCAGAGGCAAAATCGCATTGTAAACGCCTTGTAACTTTACCACTGTATGTTGTAATATATCGAGCTTGCGTTAAACATGTAAACCGTTCGAGTCCGGCGGTTACGGATAGAACGCGTCTGCCAGTTTACAAGTTTGTCATAATTTGTTGCTGTCCATTTAAAGAAATGGACGCGATGCACAGAAAAGGAGCCGCTTGTCTGCTTGTTTCCTGGCCCTCGAAGATGTTACGCAGCTCTTATTGGGGCATGTGAATGTAGGCTGGATTCGTAATTCTCTCCGTATGGCCTATGGTCACTCCCTGTAGCAATGCCACTGGGAGACTCTATGCCAGAATAATCTACATGTGTCTTTCTCTGTTTTTCTGATCATTCTTATCTTGGCTGTCTTTTTCGTTGGGAGAAAATTACCCTTCGCACACTTTTGATAGGACACACCTTTGACGATATGAATCCCCAACAGCTTGTCCCTGGTGTACATCTTTTAACTACTTGTCGCGGCATCTACAGTATTTGCCAGCAGTTTTAAACGACTCTGTGTATATTCCCCCGGCAGTTGTTTTTCTTTTGTTGTTTTCAAAGATAATAAAGCTGTAACCATCAGATAATTTAGGGTTACGTTTAATTCACCTCTTGTTTTAATGGTGGCCTTTCAGGAGACCACAACGCCCATTAACACTACTTTCCCGTTTATATTGTTCATGTTTCCTTTTCTGTTTATACTTTTTATTGGTGTTATTTTATTACATGAACGTCTCCCTTTTCATCGTTTCGCCGTGATGTTGCCTTTATTGCTGGCACGGCGGAAAGCACCACATGATACGAATAGCCCAACAGCACGCTGGTCTTGATGTAGCCGCTGGAGGTAGGCTGAATACGAATAGCCAGGCGCTCTTAAAGTGCTTGTCGGCACATGTCGGTGTCCTTGAGCTACGAGTAGGATAGTTTCTGCGGCTACTGCGTCAGCTGTTATTTCCGCGTCAGTAAATTGTTACAGTCCGCAGTCACCACCCGTAACAAAATTTTTTTCAGTCGTTTTGTATCCATTACGTACTTGGTGTGGGAGGTTTGTTTGAATTAGAACTGTTAGGTAGACGCATGAGAGCCTTGTGTTAGAGAAAAGAGGGCTAATTTTTCATTTACCTATTGTTGTGTTTAGGGAGAATGAAGCGCCCTCTGGACGAAGAAGAAAACCCTGGCAGCAACATGGAAGATGCTCCCAAGAGACGCCGCGGTGAAGGTCCTCGGATTGAACTCCGCATACTTCTGCAAAGCAAGGTCAGTTCCGTTTATTGGAGGAACGGTGTGTGTGTGTGTGTGTGTGGGGGGGGGAGGAATTGTGTGGTTCGTGCGTGTGAGAGAGATGAGCGGCAAAAGCAGACGTCTTTGAACATTGTTGACGTTGTCTTCCAAGAAGAGGCGTTTTACGAAGTGACTGGCTTGGGGGAAAAGACGCGGTATGTTCAGGTTGGTGTCCAGGCTGTAGATCTGGGACAACCTCAAAGGAAAAAACAAAATCTAAAAAAGCTTTTTGGCTGTGCGTAGCAGAAAAATAATGGTTGCATTATGGGAACGCGTTGTCCAGCAAAAACTGTGTCCGTTTGCCCATGCACAGCTACCCGCTGTGCTGCAGCCTTGTATGTTACATTTGTGGTGACCATATCGTCGGCAAGTTTACCGTTCATCCTCAGATGATGCAGTTTTATTATTCTCTCATCAGTCATATTTCTGCTGCCCGTTACCGACAAGAAAACAAACGGCCACTTCATTTAAGAGAAGTAAGGTTGGTGAGGGGGGTGAAAAAAATGCTACTAGGGAGAAGATTGGGCCGGCATCCATCTGACTGCTAGATTTTTACTTGTGATTGGTATCAAGAGAGGGGAAAAATGGTGTCGGCGACGCTAAAGGTAGAGGATAGCAGCAGGTGCATCAGCAGCAGGACTTTGCCCTGCTGAGATTGATTGATGTACTAGAATTATTGTCATTTGGGGGAGCGCACAGCGGGTGGCGACCAGACAAACGATCACTCCAGTTTTAGATGAACCATTGCCAGGGTGCGTGATGTGCCAACTACCGACATTTACCCCCCTCCCAGCCGACTGCGCCGCTACTGTTCTCTTCCCCCCTACTCTCCGTTTCACCATCTTCCCCCAGTAGACTCTCAGACAGTCGAGCTTAAATGCCCTTCCCTATGTCAGACAAGGTATAGTTCGTCTGCAATCCACCACCCTTCATAAAACGAAGGCGATTCTGCGCCACCAAACCCCCATCTTCTTTTCTCCGTTTTTGTCTTTCCCAGGATTACCGCTTGCCTTTGATCTACAGAAATTCTAGTTTGATCCAGCTGTAGCGCAGGTAGTCTTTTTGTGGTGCAGTGTTCTTTGCAGGTCAACTCTTAAGGTCCCCAAGGGTGTTTAGGTGGTTAAGTGACGTGAGGAGCTGATTTGGAACCTGAAAACAGCTTGGTTGGCGAGGAGGGAAGTCTGTTTGGACGGACAGCATTCTCTCTCTCTCCTCTCTCCCTCCTACCTTAGGCCACAGACGCTAAAGAGAGAAGGACTAGCAGCTCAAGCGCGGGAACAGATAACTTGCGACGCGCATGCGCTGGACTAAGTCATTGCCTCGTTTTTTCTGGTTTCACTTTAAACAATGTGTCACAGAGCTACTATCGTAATGAGTTTGAGATCCCATGCACTAGATGTGCGATTCCCGGCTGCCATTCATGCAAAAGTCGACACAAAGGTGTATCATTTTCCGCATACAAAGACTAGACAATCAAGACTGGGAAAAAGCTCTTATGTGAGCTGGGAATCGTGATTCGTGAATCGTGAATTTTAACATTGAAAGAGCGACTATTTGCTTCAGACATTCCAAACCGGAATGCTACATTTAAGATAAGTCATCTGGCAAGAGAAATATAACTTTTTTATATATTTTAGAATAATTCCACATTCCAGTGGTTATAAGTATTGCTGCGCCAGATAAAAAGATTCATAGACATAAAAATAATCAAACTATTTATCCAATACTGGTGTCTTGAAACTGTTCGTATTAGAGAGAGCGAGCGCAAATGCACGTGTTTGTGTGTGTGTGTGTGAAGATAATAAGTAATCTATTATAATATGAAATCTGTTATATGTTAAATAATTTGATAACAACGCACGATGTGAATGTGTAAACAAAATGTAAAAAAGTCAGTAAAGAGGATTTAAATGTGTTACATAATAAATGGAGTTTAAGGGTATGTTCCTTAGAGCTTTGGTCTGAATTAATCCTAAATCAGTTTCATTAAGAAACGATAAACTCGTTACAAACTGCTTTCTGTAACCACTCAAAGACAATGATTGAGCGAGTGAGAGCTTGCTGACATAACCATCTTGACTTTAAATAAATACATATACTACGACACTACGCTTTGTCTGAGCAAAGATATTTTATATTATGATTCATATATTAAAAATATATATCAAAACATACTTTCTAAGATTTCTTCAGTATCCAAGGATCCTATTATGCTCAGGGGTACAAAACAAAGAGACCAGAAGCTGCCTGTCAATATGTTAAGCTCGTATGCAGCGGGATGTGAGCTGGGTCAGTGCTGTCCCACTATGCACGCGTAGTGATGGCTGTCCTTTCCTTCAGTGTCTCTACCTAGTCGCATGCCTATAATTGAAGGAGTCTAAAGGGTTTAAGTTTCTATTTAGACAGCTTAATTTACTATGTAAGGTTGGTTTTTAAAAAAAAATAATTGTAGTAAGAAAGGTTTCACAATGTCTGTACCTACGATAAAGTGATATCAACTGTGACATATGTAAACTATCATTAGGAGAGCTTTTGTCACTTGTCAGTCACAAGGTGTTAAATTTGTATAGAACATTGATTGCATGCATGTTTCAGAATGCTGGAGCAATCATTGGCAAGGGGGGTGCCAACATCAAGAGGTTGAGAACTGATGTGAGTTCTTTTTTGTGTGCTTTTTATTGATACTCTTAGTTTTCAGGAGCAGGATTTTTATGGGCAAAATGAAGACATAGTCATTTCATTAAATTCTTTAATAATTTTTAGAATGAATAAAGGGGGAAATGGCAGGTATTTATTTTTTTTCTTATTAATACAAATGTGAAAGGACTTTGAATATTGTTAATGTCAACGAACAAGAGCCTTTTATTAAGCCTTACACACCTTCTATGTTTGCTTTAATTGTTTGACTTAGGTAATCATCAGAGCAACATATTTCAGGTTTCACTTGACGTTTGCTTAATATTATAACCAGCTATTTGCTGTATTTTTATTGGTCCCTGTGACAAAAACCAGGCTGTGGCCCATACAGCAGGTAACAAAAGATGCAGGAGTTGAAATTTCATTTCAGTTATAAACATAAAAATGTTTACTTTTTTTTTACAGCGTGTGCATGTATAGATAATAGGCACTTGTAGTGATGCACATGGTGAATACTTGCTCTGTGTATGGTTGTGTGGGTGCATGTGCACGCACGCGTGTGCATGTGTGGCTGGCTGGGTGGATGCAAGTGCCTGTGCGCTTTTGCTTTGCTGAAGCCATTTGTTTAAAGAGAGTATTAAAGGCTAATGTTGATGATAATCAGACAGGGCCTTTTCACTAAAGTGAAATCTTTAGACATCAAAGTAATTTGATTTTTTTAATGGCAGTAGTTAAGGTGTCTTGGTTTTGAAACAATTATATGCAGCCAGTAAGGAAGTTAACAGTTAATAGTTTCGAGTCTTCACCGAGTTAAAGCCATAGCTCTGAAGTTCTCATGTGAACCGATTTTCAGTTGATTTAAGAACCCTTGTCAAAATGTAGTTTTCTCAAAGATTGTCTAAAGACCAGCATGTGACTTGGCCCTCCATTGTTTTATCTGTGTTGAAATTTGCAATACTTTGTACAGTTTGAATCATTGCACATTATTTCTTATTACTCTATTCTGCCTATACATGTAAATATGCACGCACACATTTATGTGCATGCACGTGTGCACACAGAGAAATACAGGCACACAGAAGAGGTATAAACTAAGCTGGAAGAGAATGTGTTCATGCGCTGTTGGTAAAATGTGATTTCAAGTCCCAGGTGTTTCTGTCCTAGTTCTGTCTGAGCACCTTGCTTGTTGCTAGATCCCAGTTTTCATCAGCACTAGGTGCCTGTGGTCCATAAATGATCCGTGGGGTTTTCTGGGGTCCAGCAGGACTTGCCTAGCCTGTTAAGACAGTTTTGGCCATGTTACTCACCCACCATCCTTTCCAGGCCTTGCCCATGACAGGTGTCCAGAAGAAGGCTGTCCATACAAGGACACCCTTACTGCAGCCAGTGTCCTTGTGTATTGCTGTCAGTACACAGAAATGTCTCTTGCCTTTGCCACTAATTCATATTTCTTATTTTTCCCAGATCAGAAGTCCAAATGTCTAAGGGTATTTTTTTCTCCATTCCATAATTTTATATTTCCATATTATGCTTTTGTCCAAAAATGTTATTTATTCTTGTATATTACAACCTTAGCCATAATTTTTACTCATAATCATCCACATTCTTCCAACCCCATTTTCTCGCCCGCCCGCCTCCAACTTGAACCCACCAATGGCCTTGACCCTGAATGTCCTTGACCCGACCCTGGAACGTCCTTGACCCGTCCACGCTGCAGTTCAAAGCCAGTGTTACAGTGCCTGATAGCAACGGTCCAGAACGGTATGAACCCTCCACTAGTGTGTCGAAGTTCCATCCATTTACTGCCTTTTTTCCTTTTACTTATTATTCAACCATTTAAAAAAGCTTAAATGATTAGAAGTGGATGTCTTTCCAGTTTGCCAAACATCCATATTGTTCCATCATTTTCTATAATTTGTAAAGGGGTTACAAACTTTTTCTTTGGGCTTTTAGCAAAAAGTATGCTCCAGTGATTGGAAACCTCCAGTAATGTTCTTTTTTTTTAAAAATATATATCCATTTTACTAATTTCCAGTGTAGAACCAAACCAATATTGTAGAATAAAGACCTCGTTAAAGGCAGCACTAAGTGTCAGAGTTTAATATTACAATTCAACATTTGTTTCGTTAAAAGTAGATTGCAGTTATCAAGATGCAGTTAAACATTTCAATGATTTTGTTATTCCTTTAAGGTCATGTTACTGGGGTCATTGTTTCTGCATTCTGAAAGTTTATTTATTTTAAGATCAATAAAAGGACATCAAATTTAGATGAAATACACAGCTAATTTTCATACTGATTTAAACAGAACCATTTTTTCATTAGACTTGAAAGGAAAAGTAGGAACAGTAGTTTGATGTCAAAATTATGTTAGCATTTGTTTGGTATTATGATAAAGCTTTAGTTTTGTTTATAAACTCTTTGTTTGGTTTACCTATGTATATCAGGGATGCACGCTCAAAATGATGTTAAACTTGCATACAGTCTTGATGCCATCACGTTTGTGAAGGATTTTAGAAAGAAAACCTTATATTTTTGTAAACTTGGAGAATATTCGTGCTAGATCCTTTTTTTAAATAAACTAATTGCATAATTTGTATCTCCAAGTTTCTTGTTAAAGACCTATAAAAGATTCTGTCTTTCCACAACTGATGTGATAGCACTGTAAGTCCTAAAAAGACCAGGAGTTGTGGAATAAGTTTCTGTTAACTAATCTTTACTAATAAAGGTATGTGTGAAGGGGCTTTAGGCAAGTTTAGTATACAAAGAAGAATCTACCAGTGTAGTTGACTTTCATCCTGCCTAATTTAATGACAAAACCATTTGGAACAAGTCTTATGATTTTGTTGAGTTTATTTCGGGGGTGAAAGACAGCGCAGTCAAGATGATTAGCATTTTCTTTGCTGTTATCTCCAGGTCTCTGCCATTTGTTAGGAAAATGTAAGAAAGGATTAAATAATAAAAAAGGATGATTTATTAAAAGTAGAACATAGCCATAAATAATAGTGTGCTAATAAACATCCTTGTAATATTATTTATCTCTTGATGCAGTGCTAGAGAAGTAATGCTCACTATTAAAATAAAAAACATGACAACGGTTAGCCAGTTTGTAAAGAAAACAGGTGCAAGTCATTTTTATGCTAGAGGAAAAGTTTTTACGTTTTAATCTGACTTTCTTTTAATTATGGGTTTAATGTAGGTGAAAGTGATTCATGGGAAACTAAGTCCTGTTATGGACTGTATCCCTTTTGGATGGTGGCCTATATTTTTTCATTATTGTTTTCTACATGCATATGCCCTTAAGGTCATGCGGTATGAACCAGTAATAACTAGGGTTTCTGTTGCATGATTTAAAAGAATGCTGTCCTTGCACTTAGGTATAGCCACTGTCAGCTAAATAAGCTTTTGCGATCTCTCCTACCCATTTGTAGTGAAAACAGGAGAACAATATAAGGATGAAAACTTTTTGGATTGTATCACAGCTAAAACCCTGGCTTAAACAATAACCTTGATAAAAATTTATGATGATGTGGCAAATTGTCCAGACACTTGAGAAAATACTCTGCGTATGACTGGCTACAGTATATAGCATCCTTGGTATACATATTGTGTGGAATATGTTGAAACTTAATGTTGCTTTCTTCATGTTGACTGTTACAAGGGTTTAAATGTTCCGAGTTTAAATGTGTGTATGTGGAAGTCATCGGTTCAACTGCAGGAATATTTGGGTGGGTATATATATTTACAGAATGCATGCAAGCCTTTTCCGCTTTATGTGCATTGGCCCAAATACTGGTTGTGGGCTGTTAAGTGTGTGTGTGTGTGTGCGTGTTTTCATGGTTAAGTGACCACCGGTGACCTTGGAATCTGTTGTCTGTTTAGTGTGCTGACCATCTCAGCTGAGCTGGGAACAGTACTAGAGGTGCTGATGGACATAATCCCTAGCCTTGAGGATGTGAGTATGACTTCTGCAGCTTAAGCCCCTTTGTTTTCTGATAGCTCTGCTTGTACACCAGTAATGTGTTGAAGGCAATTTACTTCCATCTAATAGGATGTATTCTTGTAAATCACATTTTGTTCTCACAGTTTGCCCCTATCACGTTGACCTGAGTTTGTGCTCTCATTCTCTTTCTTCGGGGGAGGGGAGGATCTCTAGAAAAAAAATTATGATTTTGAGGACTGCCTAGAAAAACTGTGAAGGTCTGCAAGCTTTTGTACATTGCAGGTCAATTGTTGCTGTATGTATACATATAAGTAAGTGAATGAGGCTGAAAGAAGCATTTGAATGAGATTAAACTGCATGACTTGAGCCTCTTTCCTTAGCATTCTTTTCATTGTAATGGAAAACAAGAAAAGATTGCAGGACATGACTATTACAGTCGGACCTCGCTAAGGGATCCAAAAAAAATTCGACTTACGGAGTTTTCGAGTTAGGGAAAGTGGCGTAATAGGCGCAGGTTAATCAAAGAGAACGTTTTTCCAGCTTAATTACTGTATTATAACCGTTTATTATAGAGTATTATCGTTTTATACGGATGCATGTACTGCCATTTCCGCGGCACGTACCGCACGGGAAAGACCTCACCGACACGAACTCTATTCAGTGCTCGTCCCGATAAGAGACTGACAAAGTGTTGAAAACGTATTTTTCACAGTAAGTTTGCGTGTGAACCACCAACAACGGTCCACTGGTCAAGTTACCACCGCCACTGAAAGGATTGTCAAGGCGGGTGGCCATAAATCTTGACCAGTGATGCGCGGCCCGCCGACTTGAAGCGACCATGGGAAAAGTCTAGTGTCGGCCAGTTCCCCTGAATCGGTCAAGTTCAAAGCGGGGAACTGGTGTGAGAGTCAGTTAGTTGTCCACTACGCAACAGAGCAGGCAAGGAACCTTTTACACAAAGATGAAAGGAAAATGGGATAAAAGTGTCTTTCTTGAGACAGTTTGGAACATAGTTCGGAACAGTTTGAGACATAGTTGCGTCTGGTTGGTGATGACTCAAAATTCGACTAACAGAGGTTGAAGCCAAAAAATCTTGAGTTAAGGAGATCTAAAATATACATTGTTCTTATGGAATTCGGCGGGGGAACTAACAATTAATTCGATATAGGGAGGTTTTCGACTTAGGAAAGGTTGACGTCCGACTGTAGTAGCTTTAATAATTGACTAACTCCACTTTTAAGAAAATGAAAAAAGAAAAACCTATATTTTCTTGCTGATTAAATAAAAAGTAGCGAATAACTTCAATTTTCTAGCTCAATGGAAATAATCTTCCATGACCATTTTTTTTTCTAATATAGACTGATGAGTAAATCAAACTGCAGTTGTAGACTCATTAACTTTTTAATTCCCATAATCTTGGCTTGTATATGAAAACAATACAATCAACCTGGTTGAGGTTATAATACAAATATTTGTGAACATTCAGATATTTCTCTGTAGGAAAATGAGCTAAATAAAAACTGGTATTTGAGGTGCAATAATGATTTCAAAAAGATTGACCAAACATAAATGTTATCATTTATGCCATGAAGTTAAAAGCAATTTTAACAGAATGATCTTGTCTAGATCCTCCCAACTGAGCAACACCCCCCCCCCAAAAAAAAAAAAAACACCCCTGAGATTTAGTGTATTAAAAATAGTTAAATAGATCTGAATAATTCTATTCTGAAAGCTTGTTTTGTGCTGCATTGTGTTGTTAGCAGTACAAGAATAAGCATGGGGAGTATGACTGCGAGATCCGCATGATTGTGCATCAGAGTCAAGCTGGCTGCATCATTGGCAGAGCCGGCTTTAAAGTCAAGGAACTGAGAGAGGTTAGCTTTTGCTACATTACCATCAGATGCACATCATTGCTTCAAACAATTCATGAAAACTAATAATTCTGTCATGTCCACAGAGTGGGACTAATGATATGCTAACATGAGAGTAGTACTTTCTAAGAGAGCTTAATATGTTTAATATTTTTGGACACAGTTTGTTGGCAATTTTTTTTTCTGTTTTTGTTTTGCAATGAAACTTTTAGTAATGTATGAACAAATGGTACTTTTCCTCTGCAGAAAACTGGAGCAGGAATTAAAGTATACAGCACCTGCTGCCCTAACTCAACAGACCGAATTGTTGGAATCACAGGCAAACGCAAGGTGGTCGTTGGCTGTGTTGAGGAAATCATTGAGCTGCTGCAGTCAGTGAGTAGTGTGCACTGTCCTTTATTAGCTGAAAAGAAGGATCCATGGTTTCTGCTTTTTTTCTACATAAACGTAGTTTGAATGGAGAACATTATATCACCTGTGTGTGTGAGAGAGAAAGGGGTAGGGCTAAAAGAGGAGGAGTTTTTTATTATCATCGTGTAGATTATCCTACAGTTCAGCACATCTGTCATTTGCAGGCACCTCCGAAAGGTCCCATTCAGCCATACGACCCATCATTTTTCGATGAGTTTGCAGCTCCAGAGTATGGGGGTTATATCTCCTCAGAATCACGCAGCAGCAAAGGTCTGCCAAGAGGCTCCGTGGCCCCTGTGCCACCCGGCATGCGTGGTGGAATGAGAGGTGGCAGGTACACTGCTTCTAGTACCTTCCCCCCACCCCCATAGACCTTGTTAAAAATAGTTAACAATGAAGCCATGGCAAGTCAGTAATGAAAAATTTACATTTTTGCAGTTTTTATTTTATTTCTTTTGCTCAAGATTGAAATTCAGAATAAAAAACAATCAGCACACTTTTAATCTTGAAAAGATTACAATCACCCAAGAAACCAACACACTTTCTATCTGCAGTAAATTTTTACTTTAAAAAAAACAAGTTTTAAGCTATTTTTATTTATAATGGAATCCAAGGCACTTTGTAAAAATGGAGATAAATGAAGCTCTTGCTAACATCTTTGATCTCAGGATGGGCGGCATGGATGACTTTGGAATGGGCATGGGCGGTGCTTTTGGAGGAGGTATGCGTGGAGGCCGTGCAGGTTTTGGCCGTGGAGGCATTGGAAACTTGCGTGGTGGTATTGGTGGAGGTATGGGAGGCAGCTTTGGAGGTATGGGAGATGGCGGCATGGGAGATGGACTTGGCAGTAGGGGAGGTGGCTTCGGCAGAAGTGGCATGCGGTAAGAAACATTACAGATAGGGCAAGTCTGTTGATGTTGTAGTTTTAAAAATATAGACCGGTGTAAGCTAGCATTGTGTATTAAAAGTTGTGCTGTAATCAGTTTTGTTGGAAAATTACATATTTTGGGGGGTATTGGAGAGGGGTGAGGTGGGAAAGTATTCAGTTGACCCAGGGTTACATTGAGGGATTTATCAGATCACTTACGTAACTTGCATAGGTGACATTGCAAGAGATTTGAAGCACATATTCTTGAAATGTTTTTGGAGGACAGCCAGTGTTCACAAACATGTCATAGTGACAGGAGTTTTGAAGGAAAACATGCTTTTCATCTTGATTTAAGAACTGCTCCACAAATTCTTTTGGGGGTGGGGGGTAAATTTTTGTCAATGGTGGAGTCAGTTATTTCCTTTTTTTGTGGAAATCCTCTTATATTGCCAATTGTTAAATTCTTGATACCTGTTTCATTTCAGGCATCTTACCCATTAGTGCATAGAGTCATGCCAATTATTTTTTAAATAATAACAATATTTTTTATTTTTCCATTACAGAGGCAATTTAGGAGGTGGCATGGGTCGAGGTGGTGAGTTTTTGTGTGAATTTTGGTGCCAGTAAACTTGAGTTACTTTGAACCCTGTCTTTTGCTAATTGTAATACTAAAACATTACTTAATGTCAGTGGTTGCTATTTATGACATTTTAATAATGATAACTTCATTCTGTTCAATGCCAGTGATGGGCATATATGGAGAGTTTCTATTTGTTCTTTATCTGTCTGGAGAAGCTTCTGTAGAAGACATTTGTGACCAGCATGTTGATAGTCTGGTATTAAGTCCTTCAAACACTTTTCCTAACTACAGGCAGTTTGTTGGGCGGAGGCAGTGACCATGGCAGCATGCAGCAAAATTTCAGTGGTGACTCAGTGAGTAGCTAGCAGCTTTAATGTCAACCCTTTTACATAATTTGTTAATGTCTTGTGTATACATGTGGGTGTGTACATATTTCCCCTCGACATATCAAGTATCGTGTGATTTTACCATTGTGAAGTTTTACAGGCGAAATGCGACCAGAACATTTAATAATAAATAATAAAACATGTGATTTATGTAGTGCATAATTGTGCTCACGAAGGAGCATGTTTTCAGCACTGAAGGCATTGACAAAACAGGAAGGACAGAAGGAGAAACAATTATGCAGACAAGCAATAAAAGACAGGCATAGAAGACACAAGGACGAATCAGGGAACAAACATTAAGGATGGGGAGCGTTATAAATTTACAGAGAAAGACAAGCAGGCGGACCAGTAATTTGACAATAATCCCAAATTTTTTAAAGTAGTTCAGCCTTACGATTATCTTGGTGACCCAAACATTCAGACATTGATAATTTATTTTTATTTATGGAGGGGAGGAATATATCTATGTATAAATACTAGAGACCTAGTAAACAGTTTTTCAAATGCCTTAGATAAGCCCAGTGCAGTACCTTGTTTTCAGAGAGCTGATGGAATATTTCTTTGATTCTCATGATAAAACCTGTGAATGTAAAACTTGCACAGAAAGGTCAAACCTTGTCATTTAAAGTGTAGATGGATTTATCCAGATCGCAGCACGTGGCATGGCTGCAATCTTGTTTTATTAGGTTTTTCACATTTGAAATGCTATGGTTTTTGTTGATGGTAGCAGAAGAGTTCCATATGCTTTAAAAATTACTGTTGTCAAAAGTTTTATCAAGTCAGTTAAAAAGGAAAGTTGCGTTGTGGCAAATATTTCAGCAGGATTTTATTTTAAAAGAAAATCTGACAATATTGTTGATCTATGATCACAGTTGTAAGCATTAGCTTATCACACTTTGTTGTTAACTGAAATGGTTGCAGACTAACATCAGTGGTGGTCAAGGCATGTCCTTCGGAGAAGACGGCACAGAGACAACACAGGTCACCATTCCTAAAGAAGTGAGTAAAGGTGGTTTTTCATTGGCTTTATGCCCATTTTTTTTAACCATCATAACTGGATAAAACAATTGTTTAAAACTGATATTTTGTTTTGGTTGTGGCTATTAGCTTTTTTTATTTTATTGTTTTTAACTCTGTTCTGTTTAGCAACCAGTCCTAGTTTTCTTGCCACCATTTTGAATGCTTAGTTTGTACCATGTACTTAATTTGATATCAGCACTGCAGTCCTGCCATTTAAATGAGTTGCCAAGACCATCTACAAGTATCAATGGTGCTTTGACACCTAAAAACAAAAAAAACACACCTGAAAATAATATTCACGATAATAATAATAATATTAGTAAAAAAAATTGGCTTATGTAGTCTGAAACAAACTTTAATCATCATCGAGTGATTGATAGTGTAAAATATGAAATATGTTGCAGATGTGTATGAGAAGGAACTGGTTTCTCTCCTCTTTCCCCCCCCCCCAATTTCATTCATTATCTGTTAATCTTGCATTTTCGTGCAAAATAATGTTTTTGACATAGAATACTGAAAATGGCTTCCTGAAATACAGATTTTATCTGGAAGGCGTATATCTGAATAAGCCTCTATAGCACATTAGCTAGGGTTAACTGTTTATTTCTGTCTTTAATTTTTTTATTGATGTGTGGCATTTCACATTGCAGCTTATAGAAGTTGAATGCTCTTAACAATTTGATTAATTTTGCTGGATAATTCTAGATGGCAGGAGCTATCATTGGCAAGGGTGGAGCTCGGATCACAGAGATTAGGCGACGATCTGGAGCACAGATTGTGATCGATGAAGCTTTACCTGGATCCAATGAGCGCATAATCAGCATTACTGGAACCCCAGAACAGATACAGAATGCTCAATACATGCTGCAGCTCAGGTAAGCTTATATGAGAGGCACCTTACACATCCCAGGTCAGATACCTGCAATCTTAATGTGATTTTTGTGTACACAGTCTGATCAAGAATTCATGTAAGGCGTTGATGTATGGGATTGTTGACCAGAACTGCAAAGTCTATGAGCACTGGGATCCAGGGATTTGGTTTTAGAACCGTTGTTTTTTTTAAATATCTATTTTTGAGTAAGTCCTTTCCTAAAATGCTTTTAATGATTATCACAAACTGTTCTAAAAGACAAAGTTACAAGTTGTTAAAGTAAGAGAGCATCCCATGTTATGAATGTCTAAAGGGAATGTGTATTTAAATGACACTAACACACATTCATGTGTGTGAGACATACGTGGGCATGGGCGGTGCTTTTGTGCAGCCTTTGGCCTTGGAGGCATTGGAAACTTTGCATGGTGGATTTGGTGGAGTATGTTGGGCATTTAAATTTGTATTGTTTTAAGCAAACGTATTGTGCATACATGTTTAGCCTGAAATAAAACCACAATAAAACAAGCACACAAATCTACAATAGTCTCATGCATTGAGCGGAACATTATTCCATTGTGTGTGGTTCTTTTCAATAAAAAAAAACAGAACTTTTGATTGTCCCTTCATCTTGTCCATTTTTTGTTTGTTTTGTTTTTGCTTTATTTCTTTTCTTTTTTTGTTTGGTATGACTTTTTAACCCTTGACAAGATTGCATGCCTGCACTAAATTTGGGTTACACATTAAACAAATTTTTTTTTTTAGTTTCTGTTATGTGTAATTTAAAATTAACATTCATGTTCTGGCTTTATGGGTTGGGGTGAGTGGTTGTATTAAGGTTTGCTTGCCTGCTACCCTTTGCAAAGCTTATTAGTTGCATATACTTCTGTTGCTTTTTCTTTGCTTGCTTGGGATTTTTTGCTTTCTCTGGGTGTTCATGGATTTTATTGTTTTTGCTGAATTAATGATAGAATTACTGCATAAATTAATATATAGGTAGAGTCATGTAGGATGCCATTATTTTTATATAGGTTTAATTGTGTCGGCCATGCCGTTTTTTAAGTTCTCATTAATAGTTGTAAATAATGTAACTTCCAGAAATGTTAGGTCGTTGGCTGGTCTTGATTGTGTAAAACAGTTGCTGGTGGTATAAGTTGAGATAAAATTGTCATCAAACCTTGCTAGTTCTTTTGGTGTGGTAGTTGACATCTGAAGCATAAGAACTGCTGGAGTGCAAGGCTATGGTTAAGGAAGGAAAATATGAGAAAATCTGCTTGTGCATGTTTGTGTGAGGGTGGGGCAGATTTGTAATGCATACAGTGTAGAGCAGTCTTTCTTTGGCTACAGATTAGTTGTTGCTAGAGTGGATGACATACTACCATGGAATGTGCTCTTTAAGTCTTGCTGGTGGCAGGTGGATGCTGGAGATGATCTTGGCATGCTTTTAAAATTTTCCTTCAAAAGCCTTTTCTGGTAATGAATGCCTGTATCACAAGAGCATTTCTGCTTGATTGGGAGGTCACTTGTTATACTTTTTATTACCACGCATGTGCTTGGTGCTTGCTGGGAACTTGGGCAAACAGATGCTGAAAGATTCTCTGCACAGCCTCCTATGTGCGCAGTAGTGGGAAAGATGGGACAGACTAGAGTGGGTGTCCAAAGAGTGACTGGAGCCTTTTGGTGGCTGGGCTTGCGAGCTGACTGATCAAGAAAAAAAAAACTAACCCAGGCTGCCGTGATCTGGAAGACTAGTGATTTTGTTGTTCTGATGCTGACTAACAATAAATCACATTCTTCCCTGATTGCTGCAGCCACATGCTTCCTCTCTCTGCTACCTGCCTTACCTGCCAGTCTACACACTCACCTTCTGATTTACCTTGCCTGCCTCCTAACCCCACATCATAATCGCTTCACAGTTTATAGCTTTGAATTTCCACGTGGACTTCAGCTAGCAGATCTGATTGTCGCCCAGTGCAGGTTCAAGTGGGGAGAAAAAGATGTGGCTGTAGAAATGGATTCTTTTTTAAGTCATGGGTTGACAGTTTTGCATTTGTGTGGATAGCTTTACAGAGTCTTAACATACTGGAAATATATCATACAGAAAACAGTAACATGCTTTTTACACCATCAATCAGTTTATCCTGGCTCCCTATTAAAACACCTTGTTTTTTCTTCTTTTTTTCCATTGCTGCTGTCCTTGTTTTGAATATGCAATTATTTGTAGAGCAAGTTTGTTGAGCTAGTATTTCACTGATATTTCTTTTGCAAAAACTATGTTTAATGGCCTACTCATTAAATGCCAGTGAGCTCAAGAATCTTTTGTGAGAACAAGAACGGAGATCTCTGTAAATCGTTAATACTTGACAATGCCTTGTTGGCAAGATTTATAAGAGACTAAAAGATATGTGATTTCACTTGCCTTTGTTTCAGTGTCAAGCAGCAGTCAGATGGTGGAAACTACTAGCTGAACATCGCCTGCGAACAAACTCACAGGTCTTCTGTCGGCACCCACATCTCTTCTTTTAATTCTTTACGACTACTTTAACAACAACAACAGCTCATGTCACTGATCATGCCATAACTGTGCACTACTCCTCAGCTCTCGCTCATAGCCATCAGGCAGCATGCAGAACACTGGCCACCCACACCCATCATCATTCATTCATCAAACTTTATCTCTGGCTGGATCCGTTGGTATGAAAAGGGTGAGCACTACCAGCATAGGCTGGTCGTCATAGACTGGAAGCTGCTGTGTGCTTTTCTTTCAAAAGTTAAAGCATATTGGATGCTTTGTGACCTGGGACATTTTAAGTTTTAAAATCCCACGAATGGAAGAGATAAATTTTATGAGAATTGTGTAACTGTTTTTGGTGAAGTTTGCTCTCCGCTGTTGCTCAGCATGTATTCTTGAAATGATGGGCAACTTGTTTTACACATTGTTTTTTCTCTCTCTAACATACACACAAACACACACTGTCAAAACGGAATGATTATAATGTAGTCACTAATTGTTACTAAGCCAGTTGATGGAAGTTATGGCACAAGTATTGCAGAATAAAATATGAAAGTTTCTTTATGTGCATGCGTGTTGTGTAACTGCAGAAGTATGACAGAATTGTCTGTTAAGTAGAGCAGATTTGGTAGAGCAAAGCTCCCTAATACTAACAGTATTTATATGGCTGAAGTATTTAATAGAAAAAAAGTTCAAATGGGGTAAAACTTTTCATGCATACAACACAATCAGTTGGAGAATATGATAAAACACCCATGAGAGGAAGTTTGATGTATCATGTATTTGATAAAAGAAAACCAATTTTCTACATCATAAACACAAACTTTAAAATATACAGGACAGATATAAACATCACTGAGACAGCCCTTTGACCAGAAGAACAAGTAGACTGGCTTGTATCATACCATAAAGCAATAGCAGTGTTAGATTTATCTTGCAGGAATGTTCGGTTAAGCAACAAACGGAAAGCTATGGAACTAAAATGTTTTTTGATGGAGGCACTGCCATTACTTAAAAAAAATCCCTCCTTCTTATTAACATAATCAGATGTTGATAACTATGAGAAAGTTGAGGTCAAATTTATATGTTTGATCACTGCAAAAATGTAGCCCACGATTAACTGAAACAAAAATTACCTGAGAAGTTAATAATTTGATGTAAAGTAATAATTGTCATCAATAAAAAGTATACGTCTGGTTGTCTTAAAGGTTCTATAGCAAAGACATTGCCGATCATTTATGCATAGGAGTGCTTAAATGTATCTTGGGCAGAATTTAGCAACTCAATCGGTCATCCTGCATAGCCTGCTCTTTATTGCCGATCACAGGTGTGAGTAGCGGGCCTTGTCAGCTGCCAAGTCTATCCACATGCTCTCCCCAAGAAGTGGTACTAGTTAAGGAATGAATGAATTACATTTCACTTTGAAATAAAATAATCGGCAGCATTCATGGGCTGCCAACTTGATGCCTTGCCAAATTGTAATCTCAAATGGAAATAAGCATTACCCTACAAGTTTACAAGCCACAAACATAATATGTTGGATAATCTACAAGTACCACGACAACAACGAAAAATGAGGTTTCCAAAAGCAAAATATTCTAGTTTTTAAAAGTAAAAGTCAATGACAGCAAACAAACACAATCTGCACCTATTGCTTACAGTTTAACTCAATACCTGGCATAAATGTGAAGTTTTTGTGCTGGTTTGAAACATAAGCTGATGTTCAAAAAAAGGTTAAATACCAGTTCAAACTACATGAACATGGTTCCTTTCTCACATTAAGTAGAATATACCTGTCTGGTGAATGGAGACTAAAAGACGCTGCAGTGCCCATTGACACTGCATTTTTAGTACGTCATGGCAGTCTTCGTTGTAGTTGGTAGTCTATTTCTCAGGTCAAGATTTTGCAAATGTTTTCACCCAGATTATTTTTCCACCTAAAGGGGGAGGGAGAAACCCTAATGCGAGACAATCAGGTCATGTTTTTACATATGTACATTTTGACAGTGGTACTACACTATCTGGAACGGATATGGTGTTCTGAATGGACACAAACAAATGATCACTGTACCTGTTCGTGTTGAAACAATTGCAGGAAGGAAACTTGTTCAGAGGTCTGATAAATTTGAGAATAGTTGTATGAAACGGACTTATTTTTTCTTTATGCTAGATTATTACAATCCCTGATACATGTATGTATTGGTGCAGGTTTAAGTCTTAGGAAGAGGTTGGTGACAAAGAAGTGGAGTAAAATAATACCCTTGGTAGACATTTGTAACAGAAATGTAGTACCCTTGTAGCATACCCCGATATGAAATTCATTATTTCACCTCATCATCACTTGATTGCATAGAGGAAAACAAAACTATAAACCTAAATGGAAAACTGCAAATGCAAACTGGCCTTGTTGGATTTTCTAATTCCAATGTAAAGGTTGAATTACTTCACAATAGGTCTGAAATGTACAAGGTCCTTAATAACTTAAATATCAAACTAGCCATATCTATTTAAGGGAAAATGAGCCCTACATTGGTGCCCTTAAAAGCACACAAAACGGATGTTAGAAGCCTGTTGGATCCAGCTACCCATGTAATTATCTTTATCTGAGGAAAAGAGTGATATGAATGAAGGAAGTACCCAGCTGCAACTTAACACATTTTTTAATAAGATGAGAATGCCATTAAATCCAACAAAGAAACGATGTGCTAAATGCAGACATGGAAAGAACTCTGCACCAAACTGAGATGGAAAATAACAAAAGATTGTGCATGACCAACATTAGCCAGGTTTCTACTCTTCAGGTCAGGTGAAGAATGCAGGTGAATACTTTACATCTACAGCAGGTCAGAGGTCTTTTGTTAGTAAATTCTAGTAGCCAGAAGGATATGTTTTGTTTATGCTATATTTTGTAAAATATTAAATTTTAGCTTCATAATAATATCTAGGTAATGGGTTTTGAGGTTCATTAGTCAATGACTGGAAAATTCATCAGTAAGTTGAATGATAGTAAAAAGTGAAGCCTTATGCCAATTTTCTGTAGGAATATCCACTTTCACTGCTCCTACAGCGCTAGCTGTTGGGATTTTTACTTTGTATGATCCATACTTTGTATGCAAAAGTGTCTGCAGAATCATTTAGAAGACAAAGACTGAACCTAGTGCAAAAAAAATAAATCAATGCAAAATCTGAAAATAATAATTATGAACACAGAAGAATAAATTCCTGATGTATAAATCAACACTTAGAACAGGAAAATTACACAATAGGAGCCCATGGTTCTTGTACAGGGAGATTTTAATCACTTTTGAAAAATAAATGTATGAACCCTTGCAGCCATGTCCCAGAATTTTGCTGAAAAAACACAGACCTAAATACCAAGTTTTTCTGAACACTTGCAACAAAATTTGCAGGTTAAGTATACAACATAGCATCTACATTATAATGGTTCTGACATCAGTTATAATGCATAGTTTCACCCATGCAAGAAACTTTCATAATTTCAACCCTCTGTATCAACACATGCATGCACATAGACACATGCTCACCAGACATACAATATTCCATGACAATTTATAAACCCCAAAAAATAATTGCTACAAAATGATTGGTCTACGCACCAGCTGCCATAAACTACAAGGCAGATGACATTCTGATTGTAATAAACCTTCAAGATGGGGAAAGGGAAATGTAAGCTATGTGCAGTCAACTTTTGAGCTACAGTATTCTACAATGAACCTCTTTTTGGCACGTAACATTGATAGTGGAGTTGTATATGATCAGATCTCCCTGTGTTCACTCATCACTGAAACAGCAGGCCTTATACATCAGCCATCAGTGGAAAGCAATAAGGGAACAAAACAATTTGGGGCTGTTTCGTGGGCTCCAGAAGTGAAACAAAGACACCATGGTAGCAAAGGTTCTGACATGCATTGAATGGACCTCTATGTCTCAACTCCATGTCTACCTGCTGAAGCCTGCTTGTCAGATCACAGATTCCCCAGCACCCCAGTTCACTTTACATCACAGTTACATTGGTGGCTCCATTCCGGTCCAAGTTACAACACACAAATCTACAAACTTCATGCAGAAACATTTAGTAGAGTAGCTAGTGGTACTAAGGGATTAAATATTTTTGTAGAATGGTGGTAGGTACATACACAGTTAATGAGTAGCATAAAATGTTTGGCTATGGCCTACTGGACACTAACTTTATAAACATTAACATTTAACCAATTTACTAGACCCAAAATGAACTATCACCAATAATTTTTTTTTTTTGTGGTACTGTTGGTGATAACCAAGATAGATAACTAGGCCAAACTGACCAGTTCCAGCTGATCACCAATTGACAAAACTTTACTGCTGTTTACTTTTATATGGTTCTCTACTTTCATACTCTCTCTGTGCAGTGGGTTTATTTGCAATGTGTTGCTTCTTCTCTACTTTTCCTTTCATTGAGGAATATCAACTGAAGCCAAACTCCTTTAAACATCCTTACTCACACATCTATGTCTAGACTGACATAAGCTCACAGGTGCACACAATGCTCTATTTCCTATTTCTGTTGTGAATATTTTCCAAATTCTTTTAAAGCAGAGTCTTTCAATCACCATTGTACATCCTGCCAGTCTATATTCTTTCTCTTGCACTGGGGTTTTAACTTAGTGGATATTATAATAATGGAGAAGCTGAAAAGCAAAAAAAAAAAAACCGCATTATGGCAAATGATTTACTACCAATCCCACACAAACAATTGTTATCTCTAAATAGTGTGCCCTCTCAGTGTTTTAGTACTAATGAGCTCCTGGATCCAGTTTCATAGTGATGGCCTGAATTTGTATATTAAGCAAAACAATACAGATCTCCAGTTATAGAAAACATTTCAACTCCCAAATATCCAAAGCTACATCCCCTTCCCTATGGAGCAACAGCACTGCATTGTCATTAATGCAAGGCAGGGGCCTTAATGAAACTGAATCCTGATTTGTAAGCAAAGCAGCATGAAAAAAAACCCAGTGCTTTATTAATGCTAGCTTCAGCATGAATATAGTGTAGAAACACTTCCTTAAATGTTCTTTTAGCAGCATAGCATGGTAATCCAATGCACAACCTTCGCTCATCTTCAACTCTTACTAATCTCAAGTTTAGACATTTACACACTAGAATCATTAACGCATGTACTTCTTAATCCTTATCAAATATTGAAGAATAAGAACTGTAATCTGCCAGATATTTTCCACAAAGATTCTTCAAAATGGAGGTGGTAAATAGATCCCAAAGCAGTTATGCTTACTTGCACACATTTTTTGGATGAAAAGGCAGATATGCATTGCTTTGCATAATACAGGTGATAAAAAGGAGAGTACAGGTAGCTGTCCATGCCTACAGAACTCAACAGGCATTATCTTTCCATTAGCCTTTGGAGTAAATGATAGCTATGGGCTTCAAGATTGTGGAAAGCAGCTTCTGACCGAAACAGTGAAGGTTAATGTGTTCAACACACATTCTAGAAATGGAAGGTCACTGAGCGTTGTTGCATGGATTTCCCAGCAGCCACCAGATGCTTTTTTTTTTTGTTCTTCATCTCTTAATTTGGAACCTTCATAACATCTCAGCCTGCCCACAGCAGAATCTCTCTTCTAACACTGTGTTAACACATCACTCAATTAGAAATGCGTTATTTCTGGTTCACCAAAGCAGCTATCTTGAAACATCAGTGCTGTAACTCTTTATAAGTAGACCGTTGCAATACAGTCCTTTTTTTCCCTTATGTGCTTTAACTGCTGGCAGACAAGACGTCATTTATGAGATGAAGAATACAGCATCAGTCTCTGCCAGTCACTGGTGAATGAGTGAACAGCTGGCTGATCATCATTTCCATCTTTTCTGGTCTACACTCGTTCTTGAAACAAGCTGTGTTAGTATAGTAATATTTTGTGTCATAATGTAGAGGTTAATCCTCATGTTTGAAAAAAAAAAGCCACCTGATATCGCCGAGCTTCCCACTGATCATCACTGATGAACTATTAACTGAAATAAAAGTGTCTCTGAAACCCTCCCAATATTTCCAGGCTTATGGAACATGAACAGCAGAAACTCCACGACAGCCAGGAGACGTTTGCACACTTTCTGCCAGCTCTGAAATGCTCATATGTCCCAGAATTCATGACCGTTTGTAAAAGCGTCAGGCGCTGGGTAACTCAGATGGGAACAATAACATCAACATAGTTGATGGGAAAGTAACCAACTTTGCCATGCACCGAGCCCTCAAACCAATTCTCATCAACTTGGCTGATAAGGTTGATCATGTCACCCTCTTGAAAGCCCAACTCTCCATCGTTCTCTGGCACAAAGTCGTACAGTGCTTTTGCACAAGGCTGCTTCCCTGAGTTTGGCACTGAAATAAACAATTAAGACCATAAATTGTTTTACAACTGGATTATCACTGTGATTTAACTCTCTATTTTAAAACCAAATCTTGAAGAACAATCTTCTCTTTTCTACTTTTACCCACAGAAATCGCTAGGCTAGTGTCAGTCAATTAAAATGTACAAAGATAATAAAATGACATTGCACAGCAGAATGGACACATTTAATTCAGTACTTTTACAAGCAGGATGCTTCAAGATATGTTCTCTACCTGTTTATATTTAGTTTTTGTAGTTCAGCCAAATGGTGTGAAATAAACTAATGGTTATACTTTACAATGCTAGCTGTAGGAATTAACAGGAATTGACATTATTCAGGACTGCATATAATGTAGATTAATTATGATGACTTACCACTTTTATCTTATGTGATAAAAACATATAGTTACAAGATGGTAGGCATAGGGGAGGGAGGATTACTTTATAGAAGCTTCATGCAAGAGCCAAATAAACAGAAAAATGCTTCTATTAAAATGATATGATTACTAAATAATGTCTTGAAAAAGATGAATGATGTCAGCCATTTGTTATCCTTCTCTAGGTAAAATCAAGATACTTTCTCAAATATGTATTTTCATTTTCCTGTTTGCACTGTACCATAGCAGTACAAGGAGACACTTCTTCCATACCTCATTAAAACTTTTCTGCTACCTGTACATTTTAAGAGCATTTTTAGTGTGAGTTCTGTGTAAATATTTCAGAATACAAGCATCTCAATATACAATAAAAACATAGCTACCAAAGCAGTTATAATTTTTAAAACTGTTTAAAGAGAGAAAGCCCCCACAAATCTGCATGCCTTTTATAAGCATGCATTGCACATGCACATCTAAACACCCAGCCATTTTCTTGCTCTTACCAGTTACCGGTCCTACTTGTTGCTCAAGAAATCAAGAACCTTTTACATTCTTTTACCTAAATATGCATACTATTCTAATTTAATTATGCTAACTTTGGATCACCTAAATACTTTTGGGGGGAATAAGGGGAAACTTCTGACTTTTTATTTGAGTCGTTTTTAAATTATTAATTTTTGTTTGCCTGCTTTGCACAAAGGTCTGCATAAAGTTAACTAAAGTACACAGATCTACGTCCACCCAAAATTCAATGCCATCACTCCTAGACTACAATCTGCCCTAAAACTCATTTGATACCAGCACATGGAAAAAAATACACATGACTACAAACCAAGAAATTACTTTCTAAAAGCTGTATACTGCTACCAGAGGTGGGAAAATCCACTGGGTCCAGTTTGCTCAGAAAATCAGAATTCATGCTCTTAATATGGAAAAATGCCTTAGAAGTGGGGAGGCCTACATTTTAGCTCTTGAAAGCAAAGGCAACTTAGACAGATCAAAAGCTGGCTAGGGCAGGTTAGCAGCCTTTCATATTACCTAGCAGACATGTCAGATGTGTCGTCACATGCTGTCTGGTCTTATTCATATTATGCAAATCAGTGCATTTTGGCACCATCTCTGCATATAAATTATTTAAAGAAAACCCTACATTAATTCCTGGGTAGCACTCAAATACAATAAGTAATCTTTTCATCCCTACCTGCCTCAAAAGAATAAGACTGCAACATCAACTGCTCCTCACTGCTTATACAGAAACCGAACAAGAGTTTTATATATGTGTGTGTGTGTGTCTCAGAGAGAGAGACCGGAGGAGTGCATTCCTGTGTTCCTAAATGGATGTAAAATAAATAAGCATTGTGTACAACTGCTTATGCATGGCTACTTGCACAAATGTGGAACAGAAAGCAACAGTGAAATAATGTTTAAGAAAGGCTGACATGACACACAGATCTGCATGAGTATATACGCACAAATACTGATACACATAAATGCCCACACATGCATGAATACTGATGCACATAAACATGGATCTTTCCCAATGCTCAGGCTGTACTTTTCTCCACACTTTCTCATGTCAGGAAGCAATTATTTTGTTAAACAACTGTTTACATGGACAAGATGAATGTGTGCATGCAATTTTACCTGTGTTCATTTCTTACCACATGTCAGATAAACCCCTGATAACTGAACGAGGAAAAGTGTAGTGGAACATTGAACATCACAAAGACTACTACCACACAATATCCCAGGCATGATCGCACCTGCCACAACTCACCAGCATAAAAGGGTTCAAAATTTTCAAAGTTATCATCAAATCCTGGTAGGCATCAAACAGAAAAATGGAAACGTGTTTGACAATAAAGTAACTGCCAAGCTTCTCTTTGCTTGATGCTTGCCTACACATACTCTTGCAACAGAATCAAGCCAAATGAGAAGATTAATACTATTCTCCATTAGGGGTCTGTATCTGCAAATACTTTGCTTATAATGTGCACTTCCAAGACAGTCCTCCAGAAAGATTAAAGTATCATGATGCATAATCTTTAAATAAATTCCAGCAAATGTGAAAGATTTTCCAAGTTCTTCCTCACATTTTTACTGCTTTTAACTACTGGTTTTCAAATAAAACAAACAAACAAATGACTGCTTGCACTATGCTTTGATTACAAACTTTTTTGTCACCATGAAAACATATTTCTTCTGCAAACACCTATCATACCTTCCTACTTTCTTCTCCTCCCCTCATCCACCCATTGTCTTAGGATGCATGCATTGTACCTACTGTGAGGTAAAATTACCACTGGTCAAAGCTTACATCTTACAGAAAGTAACATTCCAAGAGAAGAAACTGGCACTGTGCCACACTAAATGAACATGCAAGATGAATCTGCTGCAGGTTTGTCTTTGACCAGATGCAATAATACTGTTTCTACCCTTTTATGTTTTTCATGTCATATGATGATTTTAACTTGTCTTGCAAATTTACTTAAATGAATGTGTTCCTTCGCAAAAGTAAACATATATTTATTCTGTCCTCCGAAGTAAAGCATAAATAAAGAGCAAAACATTTTTTTGAAACAACCAGTTCTACCATGCTAGGAACACCTCTGAACAAAATGAAAAGGCTACTTCCTAACTACATTATCTGAAAAAAATCATATATACCAAAAATATAATTCCTAAACCCCCAAAAAGTAACAGAATAAACTCAAAAAGCCCATGCCAGCAACAGACAAATCTTACAAAGCTAAGAAGTGCTATGCCCCAAGAAAGCAATACTAGCTGCAGCTCTAGGTTTAATGAATGTTTTACCTTCTCTCAAAGACATTCAACGACAGAGTGAAAGCAGCAATTAATGATGTTTGTGTGACAAAACAAGCACATAACAGGTCAAAACGGAAAACATTAACCCATAACTTTTTTCTTTTACAAAAAAAGGAAAAAAACCTCAATGTCCTCCCCCCCCCAACCCCCAGTCATCTTCATCTTTAAATTATCTTGTGGGCTATTAAATTTTTCCCATTCAGTTTCAAAATCCAGCCTTCAGGTTTTGAAACAGTACATCAGCTGAGAAAAAAAATATAAGCTATGATAAGCAAAACGACAAAAAGATTTTCCTAGTTTTGGGGGAAAACTCCCAACAGGCCACATATGACTGACCGTAATACCTGACAAGCAGTAAATAAGATGGTGGTCTCATTGACTTCACTTGGAAAAAAGCTTCATTGAAATACCTATTTATCTATTTATATTTCAAAATTAAAAAGAATTAGCTTTTGAGAACTTTAATATTTTAAAATTGGCAGAAGATTAAAAAAAGTCTTATCTCCTATTACAGCCAAATTGGCATAATATATATATATATATATAAAGTGTATTCTATCTCTTTCACATAGGATACTTTACAACAAAAAAGGATGATAATCAGTAACTGCTTTTCTTTCTTAATTTCAGAAAAGTTTTCCAAATAATCTGACAATGATTGAAGACACTTCTCCTATATGCTAGTAACTGTCAGACAGAAATGACTGATGATAAGATGAGAAAAGGATGATGAGTAGTGTAGTAAAGTGCAAGGGTAGAAAGCTAGCTGGCCAGGCCATGCAGTGAGCTTCATGCATACCTGCTTGCTTATATGAAGGAGGTGGAGCATGGTTAAAAGTGTAACTACCACTACTGCCTCCAAAATCAGAGGCATCCACATCTTGCAGTGATGATGGTGATTCACTGCGCCGGAATGAGCTGACCCGTTTGGGAACATGTTCCGTTCGTGGCTTGCCAGAAGCTTCTCGTCTTCTGCAATGACAACAAAATTCACTTAGGACTCCTTAGTGGCTTTGCAGAGGAGCTCACAACGTAACATGGTTAGTTTTTAGTAAGCTGTGGTCTTCCATTGCATGCAAAAAATGTGCACCTTCTCTGAATAGCTGAATGTGTAATCCAAACTGTCTGCCTGCACACCTAAGACAACCTACCTGACCAACAATATCTTACATCCATCTAGATATGTACCTTGCATCATTTACAAATTTTTAGAACTATTACCTCAAACAGCATCCTACAACCTTGGTTATTTTCAAATTCATGTTTACAATGGCTTCTTTATCACTCTGTGCAGGGACATGAAACACTGAAAGTGGCCAGATGAAGTCCTCCCTCTGACCATTTATTTCAAAGAAAGAGTTCAAATGCATTTCTCTTGCCTTTTATCTTTCTTTTTTAAAATCAACTCAACAACTACATCAATTCTGCATTCTAAATTTGTGTCTGACTTGACATCACTAATTCTCATCATCATGAATTAAGAAAACATAAGGAGACTCAGGTGCTAGTCAGGAAAAATGCCATGTGTTCACAAAGAAAAGTGTCCCATGTTTGCATGATCTTGTTTTGTAAAATAGGCAGAATGTGTTTAGATTTTACTTCTCCTCCAGAGTTCCCAAAAGAGAGGTAAGAGCATCAACAGCCTGTCGATGATACTCGCACTGAGCTGATATAAATGCCTGTAGCTGAGCAATCTGCTCTTCCTGTTAAGAACACAAACAGTACAACAAGTTACATAAAAAAGAAGCTATTTTAGCAGCACAGTTAACACAAACCAAAAGCCATAGAATAAAGGCTAACGCCAGGTATTGTCCATGGATATAACTTACTTTCCATGAAGAAAGATGGAAGTCAAGATAAATAAATAATCATTTTGGAAACAAGAAAACATCAGAATGAAGTAAGGCATTCATGCTTTACCTAGTGGCAGGTCTTACAGAGAGAAAGATTTTAAACTCACACAGACAAGAAAAGCTGTGCCAGGTAAGTCTCTCTGAAAAGCTAAGGAAGTAATTTTAAACTGTTCTCAAACCTCTGCTTCCAAAAGGTTGTGCATAGCCGTCTCAGCAGCACTCTTTGATTCCTCAAACTTGTCTTCAGCCACGCGAAGTTCTTCATCTGTGATGTTGGAACCTACATAAGGACCAAGACAAAAACTATTACTTTTCATCTGGAATGGAAAAAATCTGCAGGACCTATATTTGAAAGAGAAGTATATCACAGTATTTTTACCCCCTACCCACTCCCACCTAAAAAAAAAAAGAAAAAAAAAGAAAATGAAGTTTCACGATAATTTACTGTATATAATGATTAATAATGTGTGAATTATTTCAAAGAAAAATATTTCATAGCTTAAATGAGTCTTTAACATCAAAACCCATAAGAAAGAAGCTTTTAAAAAAGTTTCACTACTGGAAGGGATGTCAACAACTGTCAACTGGGTCTGAGCTATCCAAACATTGCTGCTATCAAGCACTATATTCTGATGGTATGCCAAGTAACATCTAGTTCATTAAGAATAAAATGGAAGATTCCTTGATCGTAAAATGCACAGACTTCAAGATAGTCTTTTTCTAAACTCTTTACAGTTCTTGCTTAACATTTGAGTAAATGTGGTTTTTAGACTCTAATTAAATGACTAAACTGCTAAGAATAAAGCTAAGATCAAAACTGTAATGATGGCAATACAGCATAATCACTAGTTTTGTTCTTTTTTTAAAATAAAAAATTAAATCATGATAAAACCTTTTTTCGGTTACTTCTAAGACAACCTTGAAAGTTAAATATTTTCTTGTCAAACAAAATGTAGTTGTTTATAAAATGAAGTGAAAGCCGAGCAATCAATTTTTTTTTACCTCCCCTGAGATTAAAATGAAATAATAAAGCACTGTTTTGGTGACTAAACAAAGCCTGGTAGCAATTATGTAGTTTTTAATTTACGTTTACTTGGTTCTAGCTGTTGCTAAATATTGACCGAAAGTAAAAATTCCAGCTACATTTCACATGCCCTTGTTTACTGATGAGTAAAGAAAGAAAGCAGGTTACAAATCTATATTTTTGGTGGAGGAAGTATGTCTGTGCTGGCCCTTGCTAGCTCAGGACATCAAGCGCAATTGCAGAAGTCATTCATGCATTGGAAGTCTGAGCTTCAGAGTACACAACCACAATACTATTTTTGACACTACATACCGCAACAAGAAATCCAGCAAGCATTTTCCTTGTGCTACTACTATTCTGCCTCTACACTCCAGAAGATAAAAGATTTTAATAACTATGAATATGATGGTACATGGGTTGCTATAGCAAGTTAGTCCTTCAAAAACCACTTCCTGAGCCTAAAAAAATTAATGTGTGGATGCTCATTTTACTGGTGACAGCTTCAGGCACAAAGTCAGCGTTCTTACTTTTTTGAGCAAATATGCCACAATGAGAACCAAGCTGCAGCCAATTGCTGGGGCATACTACTAGTGGTATCTTGAACACAGCACATCTTCTTTCAGGTGCTCTAATATCACACGTTCCTCTGACACGGAGCCAGTGGTACAATTAGAAGGCACATTTAGACTTAAAATTTCATGGCAGAAACATGTCAGATGGGAACCAGTCCTTCAGACAACTTTTGTTTACAAAACACCCGAGCAGAAGTTTCCCCTATGCCAAAGGTTTAATGATGTCAAAAATCACTCCTGGCAAGATTTGTAACTGACAGGTTATCATACACTTTGGATAGCACGAGGGGCGGGGGAAGGAGGAAACATTATTTCTGTGTCTAAGTAAGCACTTTGAGCACCATACTACAAAAATAAACGTTTCAGAATTATGGGATGGAAATATTCTTTGCAACTTATTTAATATGCATAAGCACATCCATCTACAGTTTAAGAGATCTGTGCAGAACTAATTCATCCATGACAAAAAAAAAATTTTCCAGTTAAAAAAATTTACTTTGACTGCATCATTTGTGTTAGTGATCAGAATAAGAACACTCGGTACATGCTTTAGCATGTAACTATGCCAATGTAACATCAGATAGCATCAGCCTTGATGAGTCAGTGACTTCCTCATTGCAAATGTATGTCTTCCCTGGGCTACGAAGATGCTCAAGTGGCAAAAATAGTTTTACTTGCTATGTCATCAGAGGACTTCCTCCTCTTTCAACAACAATGAAATGTAAGGAGATTCCACTCTAATACTGTCTAACCCGTCTTTACACAAGCATACAGCTTGCTATCCCAGCATTGTGCATAAATTATGTAAAAAATATCATTGCTTTTCGAATCACAGTACAAAATATGGGTACAAAACCTGTTTTGGTTAATGCTAGATTGTGAAACTGTTTAGTGCTTGCCAATCAAGTATACATGCTTTCTATGACACACAGAGTGGTATTAGTATGGACTGGGGGCAAAACAAAAGTACAAGGCATCAGTCTTCTTTCATGACAAAGAAATACAGAGCAGCTGCGACCAAAGACCAAAGGTTAGCTTGTTTGTAGAACAGAGTCACTTCAGCAGAATGCTGCTGTAAGCTAAAACCTATTATCTTGCAGACTGACCTAAAGCAGAAATACTAAGGCAAAACATTTTTCCTTCACAAACTTGCTCTGTATTTCTGGACCTATTTAGGTCTGTCATTGCCATGCATAAACACTTTGAAAAAAGATATATATCAAATCCAGCTGCTTTCAGTTAAAACTGTAATATGAAAAGGCTGTGTTTTAAAGCTTTCCTCTACCACAAAGGTAGCTCTGAGTATATTGTCATCAAAGTGAAGAATATGGCAAGAAACCAAACAAAACCCCAAACCACAATTGGGAAATGTTAAACACAAACCCATGCATGGTCTCTGGCAATACACCATTTACTAATACCAACAAAACAACAATATAAGGATTGATTTAAAAAAATGAGGGAAAAAGAAATAACGCAATTCATACCTCCAGATGCTGCATCACCAACACAGATCACCAAGCAAAAAAATAAACAGAAATATGTTTTTCTATAAAGGACAACAATAAGGATAGAAAAATCTAGACTATTCTGTCATGAAAATCTACTATAAAAATTATATCTCTAGAAAATCCTCATGAATTCCCTGTTCAGACTGCTGATTCCTTCAAGATTCCTAAATTTATAATAATAATAATGGTGTGAGCTTTTATAGCGCGGTATTCCAGCCAAAGCCAGGCTCTCCGCACATTACAAACATAAAAACACAAGACAGACAAAATTCCTCTGGCTCTCTCTGTGAAGTTAATGTAAATGCCAGCTCGTTCTTCTGCCGGATGACATTCATAGATCAAGATAAGACAGATCTATAGTCATTGGACTATCTCAAATGGAATAAACTATTTTTAAAAATCCTAAAATCAATGTGTGTTAAAAATTCAATCAAAGGCTCATTAACTTAAACCCAAGGACTTGTAGAGATTTCTATGCCTCTACTCAAGGTCAAGCAGACTACAAAAAAAAATAAGTATTAAATCCCACAAAACAACAAAATAGAAAAACAATCAAGAAAAACAAATACTGACCAAAATTTAAGCCCAAACCATCCAAATTCAAAAAAGGGGGGTAAGTTTTAAGTTTTGATGGGTAAGTACATGACATGTACTTACAACAGTGTTTTCAACAGAAGTAACCAGAAAGGTGATGCCAAACGCAAAAAAAGAAACAGAACAAGTAGATGTTACTTAGTCAACCAAGAACAATAAAATACTTTTTTTTAAGTGAGAAAAGAAATACAACAATTTTACTTTCTTAAAATGTTCTTAAAATAGGATGAAATAAAAAATTTTCCTAGCATCAATCTCATTCCTAAATGAATGACATTAAAAAAATAGAAAAAAATGCAACTATTTCATCAGTACATTTTAACAAACCATGACTGAAACTAAATAAAGAATGTTTAGCTCTTATATCATTTTACAAGAATTTATTTAGAAAAATATATCTAATGACAAAAATGGTTAACACTAGTAAAATTCATGTATGAGAAAACTATTTCTTGTAATTAGGACCTATTTAGGATAATCTTATTACTGATGGCCTAACAAATTATAAAAAGCAATTCGACACTATTTGACAACATCAAGCTATTTTCAAAGTGCTCTGAGGCAGAACTATTTGAATTATAGTTCAGGAAACATGAATTACACACACATTTAACAAACTGCCTTCACAAATGCTAAGGACCTAGGCTTATATGTGTAGGAGTGAATGCACGTAATTTTGCTTTGTGATAACTCAAGAAGTCTTCGAGGAACAACCTTAGTCACAGTGGATCTACAATAGCAATGTGTGGCCAAAAGCAATGTTGTCTCCAGCCAACAGGATCCAGCTAATAGGAAGTGTCAAGTGGAGAGTAGGCACCATCAGGAATCACTTTATATACTTCACTTCCTGCCCTTACATGCTTGCTCCCCTCTACCACTTCCCCTTGTTACAATTCTCAACCCCCCTTCCCCATCTGTCTCTTTACCATATTGGACCCTGCAGCTAATGTGAAGAGAACAAAAGGAAAACAATCAAGTAGTAGGTTCCTGTTGAGCCTCAATGAAAAGTACAGTTTTTTGCAGGCACTGGGATTGGGATGCCTTCTGACATACAGCTGAGAGTAATTAGAGACTTTCTGCATAAACTGTAATCTTATTACACAAGAACTTCTTTCTGATGCTGATTTGTCACAGAAAATTATTAACATTACATAGTCACTAGACTTAGTGATGAGAACAATACCTTCATTGCCTAAAAGCCAAGAATAGTGAAAAATAGAGTTTAACCTTCTGACTGTGATTTGATTTATTGATTTGAAGTAGACAGGATGTGTGTAATGTGTGCATGTGTGTGTGTGTGCACGCATATATGTATGCATGTGCTTGTGTGTATGCTTTTTAAGTAAGTCATGTATCAGTAGTATCCTGGTGACCCACTTCTGCCTTTTTTTCTGCCTTCAAAATTTAGAGCATTTATCTCTGCAGTAGTAATTTTCAACAGCTTAGAGCAGGTCTTTTGATAATAAAATGCTACAAAGCTATTTCTACAAATTATTTTAAACAATGATCAGTTATGGATTGCTTGTAAAGTACACACTTAAGAAAATTTACTTAAGATTCTGATGGAGTAATTCCCTATGTTTTAGGGGCAACTGGGGGTGTTGTACTAAGTCACCAGGCATAGATCTTCTGCAACCACCGGCCGAGACATACCTACAACCAAAATAATGCTTACAGCCATAAAATTGTGCACCATCTGCACTATAAATTTTTACACATTTTGTCACTTATGTATAACTCACTTTAGTACTGGTGTGGTGCAGACATAAAACCATGGTATGCTATTGACCCTCACTTTACTGAGCTCTTAACTGTCTCATTAATGTGTGCAACTCATGGCTAGTCCTGCTTAAAAATTTATATCTGCATGTTTCATTTATTAAAATTAAAATGATCAATAAAATGCATTTATTTTAACACATATATTTAAACAAAATGGTCTAAATATTACTGTTTTTCAATGTCAACCAACATTTAAACAGAACATAAGAAATACAAAGATGTTGAATCTAATAGGCATTAATAACATATAATAACAATTGTGTTTTGTGGGGAAAGAGGTGGGACTAAGAAGAGTCAGAGATTTACATTTGGCTATGATGGTACAAGACAGAAGTGGCGTTATTTAAAGGCCAAACTGTTCAGCAGGAAAGAATTGATTTGATCTGGCAGAGGAAGGTGAAGATACTTGTCGGGCCAGATAGATGCAATTAGTGAAGAATGACCACTAAGATCATTAACACAGTGTGTGCTTCTTACCTCCCTCCCTTGGGTCAACCCATTCTTCCCTGACACAAGCTAAAAGTTCAGCCTTTAAGGATCAGACTGGCATCCTGCAGTCTAAAGGTCAAGATGAGGTGCATTTTTCTTAAAGCTCAGTTTTTAGATATATTTCCCCCAATCTGGGTGAATACCATCTTTACATTCTTAAGATACATGCACAGAAGAGGTCAACAACACAGACAGAAGGACTGTACAGTAAAATGTTCATGTTGTGAAGACCTTGACCAATGGGAGAGCCAGGGCTGTAAATAATGACTGTAAATATCTGTATATAAACAGTAAGTCACAATTTTGATCTTTATGTGCATACTGATGTTAGAAGGTGTGTATCTTGAGAATGGAAGTGGGGGGTACTCTAGCAGATTTAGGGGAATACTATCCTGCACTAAACTTTAGCCAGCAACAAGAACAAAACTGTACAACCCACTAGACTTTTAACTGTTTAAGATTATGGTAAATTCCATGCTGCCCACTAACATTTGCAAAACTAACCTGCAGCAAAGTTCTCTCTTAAAATATATAGCCAATGATTCATGAATAATGACCATAATAGAAATAGCTGTTATGGTATGAAAATCACACTGATCCAAACAACTAATATACACAATGGATATTACTGAATTAAATATGCCATTCTTTACCACTTGCTACATCAATGATCTCCATATTTTCCCATATAGATATCTTTACTATAAGCCATATTACCTACATAAAACAGGATGAAATTAAAATTTTGTGGATGTTTCAGGTGTTTGTGCACACACACACACACATGCACTTTCTCTCTCATGCACACAATATGCACATGAAGAATTTGCTAGACACTAGACAATATGTGTTTGATCATATATCTTGGTCAAATGAAATTATTTTATAACCTGGTTTTTCTGTAAGCCCAACAAATAAAAAATGTGCATGCCAGCATGCAATTTCATTTAAACAAGTGCATGCATTAATGATTTAAAGAGCCCAATAAAGGTTTTAAAAAACTTAAATGTGAACCAGACAGAAATGACAGACAATGTGTTTACAAGTAGCACCATCAACAATCCAAAACTTAGAAACAGCAATATCTTTCAATCACTAGACAATGGACACCCACATGTAATATGACCTTAAAATGGTTAGACTGTACATAAACTTCTTTTGAACAATTATGCCCCTAACAGAAGTAAACAAGTTTTACAGAAAAATTACTTTCCAGATTTCTAATATTTCTAACTGATCAAAATGACTAGTAAGTTAGATGTGGATGTTTTAGTTTTCCATGACTAAAAATAATGGAAGTTATTTCAGAAATATTCTTTCTCAAAATATTTGAGTTTTCTTAAGCTTTAAATAATGTAAATTTAACTAAAAATCTTCAACAGTTTTCCTTAGACAACTACAACCCAAGCTTGCAAACTTAAGTGAAAATCATGAAAAAAGAAGGGAGAAAAACAAGGCTAGAAACTTTTCGAATAAAGAGACTACAAAGACTTAATAAGATATATAACCCAATAACCGTCTGCATCATAAGCAAGGGAAAAGCATCTGCATACACCACTAACAATGCCCTGATTCCAGGAGGAATAACACAATACTTTGCTCCTTATCAGAGACAGTTATCCAGAACAAGAAAAATAGAAACCTCCAGTTTTCCCACATACTGCTGTTTGTACTTTCATGATGACAATAATGATACTTCAATGAGAAGGATTTAAACTCCTAGATAAAGAATGAAATAATACTTTCACCTTCTACTCGGTCTACTCACATAAGTGATTGTATCAGCAACACAAACAGAAAAAACAAGTGAACAAGGATTAAACCAGTGTCATGCTCTTAACATATGATGACATCACTTACTACTATTATGGCAGACAACTCATTTTAAAGGTCTAGCAGAGTGCAACATTTTACTCACAGTTAGGATGAGTGCAATACAAGAAACATGTTTTGAAATAACATGAGTAAGCAGCACTATTTATGTACAGAAAAAGGTAAAAATTGGAATGGCATGGATCTCCTCAGATACAGCAACTACCCCACTACTTGTTGCTGACTTGGTGATCATATTGTTAATATATCCATGCACATTCGTGGTTTTGACCTTTTCCTATGCATGATAAAATTTATAAGCTTACATATCAAGAATGAAAAGGTGTTATTCATTCAGATTTAAAACCAAACTGTATTTTGGTACTGAGCTCATCCCAGTAATTCCGTGGAAAAAAAGGGCACTCTGACAGACCTTTAAGAAAGTATGCGTGTATGCAACGTAAACAAAAATATACTTTAAACCATATGCACATTTGCCAACAGGCCTCAGGCTTTTGTAGATTAAACTATGATGCTTCTTATTTATCTGTTATCATTGGATTGCATCCAGTTCTAAGACATGAAGAAACAACTGATTTAAGCCTATAAGCTGAGCAACCAGATGTTGCCACACAGGTTGACAAATACACATACATGCAAGCATGCCACATTAGTAAGACTTGGTTAAGAATGATAGCATTCTTGTTCTGCATGTAAGATTATCGCCACTGACTAGATTATTATCTGGACTGTGTTCAAGCTGTGCTTATATTTTAGGGAGTTAAAAATATAAAAGCAGTTCCTAAGAGAGAGGGCATCTTTCTGCATTTTCTGGAAAGCAGTCTATAAATTTGTAAATTTCATATGCTTGCACAAGATTAGTGCTCATTAACATCTACAAGTCATTTTACTGTAGGCTGTACAGTACAACACACAATTACTATTCACAGATCTAAAGTTCTGCATTTGCCACAGCAGCCTTAGCCCAATTTGTCACTGGGATGGAGTACATAAAATCCAGTTTCAAATAAAGCAACAAGCAGGAAGACGCTGAACACCAGTTTTTCTGAATTCTTGAGGAAAAATCATACATTAAAAAAAACAAAATGTTTCCAGCATGTCTTCACTTAGAGGTGGGAGGCAGATAAACGCTAATTAATATTTTCAAGGAACACTAACTTCTGCCATTTTGAATGCTTCATTCACTTCTATAATTTTACATTTTTTCTCTGAGGATAAACTTTTCAGGAATGAGATTAAATGCGACATTACAGAAACACAAAGCTTGCATCTAGTGATTTTCTTCCTTGTTACAGTATTAGTTGCTGACAGCTACAAGCTACAAATCAATGACAAGTGTTGTACATCTTTCCCATATTAGGGAATCATCCAGCAGCATTATGGTGCAATTCCACATAGCATATACTGATAATGTTTTACTGCGACTAGATAATAATACACAACATGCAAATGAATACTGAATGAAAGCAAGAGTCTACAGAAACAAGATGACCACTGCTAGGATGGGAGTATCATGAAGCAATACATCATTGTCTAACAATGAAAATTATAATCTGAACTCAAATAAATTATGCTTACCTCCTGAAAAAAAGAGAAACATGGTCAATTTAAATACTGATCAGATTTATAAAAGACACACAGTGGCTAATAAAAAAAAAACAAAAAGAAAAAAAGAATTTATGTCCTCCCCCCTCCTCCCAAATCAAACTGCAATAGATATTTAAAACTGCTATAATTTCAATCATCTGAAATCACCTGGTATTTTAATTTCATAATTAAAATGCTATAATGGCTAGAATTAAATGCCAAGGGAAGTTTTCATAGTGCCCTCCCCATCCTTATGTAGGAGTGTGTGTTTGTGTGTGCATAGATGCACACCTTACCAAGCACCTTCCATCTTTTATCAAAATAATAAAGTTGGGTGATATATCGTAACATTTCTTGAACATATGCCATTTGTGTTCATAACCACTGGCTATGTCTGTCCTTTCTCTTTAAAGTCTATAAATACACTGTGTGTGTGTGTGTGTGTGCGCATGCACATGCATACATATATGCATGGAAATGGCAAGACAGGGAGAGGGTGCACAGAGTATCTGTGTATGCAAATAATCTGCAATATTAGAGACCTGCAAATATGAGTAAATGACACAGTCATCACAATTATGCAGGCATTCCTCAATTTTATGCTTGTAAATGAGCCTTACAGGTAAAATGTTCAGAATGTCGTACAGGAAAAATGTTCAGAATGTGGTACAATATTCCTAGGTACTTTAACAAAAAATGTAAATAAAAGTGCATGAAATCTCAAATAAGATATGAACAGTTCTACCCCACATTCTTTGGAAAGCTGCATTTTCAGCAAACTTAAGCTACGTTGCCACTTTGCCTTGCTGGCAGATCTATAAAGTTTATTGACGCAACCCTTCTGTTGTAAATTTGAGGATAAAAACACAAAGAAATGACAGGGTTACTGAATTCACTTTTTAGGGCCACCAGATGCAGAGGTAATTTTGTGTGAGATAGTGAGTGTAGAAGTGTTATCAGTGCATACAAGCTTACTTCAATGTTGTTGTTTTTTTCTCCCCATGCCACCTGCTGTACTGGGCTTCAAGTAAAACTAAGTAGTTACGATTAAAGTTTCTTTAACTTGTGTTGCTTATATCATAATTAATTTATATAAATAACTTGAATAAGCTATTTCATAAGTATTATCATTATATTACCTAGCTCCTTCCTTTGCTATGGAAAATTCCATTAAGGGTTATAAAAAAAATATGCTGGTTTATTTCCCACTTTTTTTCTAAGAGAATTCTAAAGCTAGAAAAGCTAATGATGCTACATACACCTACATGCATTTATGACAAAACAACAACAGCTTATATCAATAGTTAAATGATAAAGGTGGAAAAGAAGATATTCTACTCTAACATCAGGAAAAAAGGAAACTATAAAAGAATGAGAAATAGGCAGAAATAAGTTAAACGATGGTTATACCTGCTGTGCCAAAACGTTAGGCACCAATAAAATACACAGATGCATTACTGTAACAGATACTGCACTATCAATCTGTTCAGAATGAATTACATATTTCTCAAGAAATTAGAGATGCCCTTAACCGTTCTAAAAGCTCTCTTCAAAATGTAAAAGAAATTTTAGAAGTCATGGAATCTTAGACTACCCAAGTCTCCAAAATTAAATTATTCTTAGTGCACTTTCTAATTTCAGACCTGCAAGTTTTAAATGATTTTTTTAAACATTAATTTTAATATATCCTTTAACATAGCTTTCTTTAGATGACCTACTGAAACCCTGTTTGACTTTAAAAAAAATATTTTTAAGTACAAAATAATTATGTCCAAAAAATGTCACTTATTATGATTCCCAACTGGCTGCCAAAAAAGCGTAGAACTCTTATTTACCTTTGTCCTTTTTCCTTCTTTTACAGTCATAATCCAGTCGCCTTCCAGAAAGTTTCTTTCTGTAATGCTGAAAAAATATTAAGGCAGACAAATTTACAAACAGTGAAGAAAAAGCTATAATAAGCATGCACTATGATTTTGTTGTTGTTGTTGTTGTCTTTGAAAGGGAAAGTGCTTCCACCGAAAGGCGATTTCGCACTGTGGAGGGGGGGGGGCAAGGGGGGAGCAGAGGGGGAAGCTGGAGGTGGTGGTGGTAAGGAAGGGAAGGGACCGGGAGAAGGGTTGTTGTTCTCTTTCGCGCAGGTGTTGTTTACTGGTGTTGGTGCCCTCTGCCATCTGTAGTGCCGTGCTCTTATGTCCTGTAGGCCTGCCAAGCCCGCAGAGGTGGCGTACTCTCCAGGTTGCCGGATCTCTGAGGTTGCCCTATTTCTATATCCTAGACTTAGTTTGAGGACTTAGTCAAGTTGTTTTTATACTGATTTGAAGAATAATGTTATGCTAGCAAGCTCATTTGTTCAGATATATCCTAATCTATGGGTTATTGTTTCAGTTATCAGAGTTTCCCAGGGGGAGGAGCTATTTAGTCATACCCTTTTATCTGTTTATATGAGCTTAGCATGAGGGTGGCTTGTCACCATTGTTACTACTAATGACAGTATAGTATGCCACTGCTCTTTTGGTGGGTTAAGACAGTTGTTAATGTTCAGTGCCAGCCTATGTTTATTTAAGACCTGTCTTAATTCTTCTCTTTCTTCTTTGTTTTCATGACATTCCAAAAGCACATGTGGGGTGCTAAGCCTATCCCCACATATGCATGTTATAGGGTCTTTGTATTTAATTAAATATTCTCCACTTAGCCTCATTCTAGTTATCTTAGACTGGCGGGGCCTACTTGAATTAAAAAAAGTAGCGTATTACTGGGTTGGTCATCTACCAGTCGCCTAGTTCCTTTACCTTCAGTTTTATATTTCTCCTGCCATCTTGTTTGTATTGCTGGTTTTATGGCTATTCTTCTCTCAGTTGGTGAAATAGAGATGTTTAGGGTGGTGACTTTAGGACTGCTACTCTGCTTTACAGCCAGTTTCGCTAGTTTGTCAGCTTTCTCGTTTCCTTGAATCCCAATATGGGAGGGGACCCAAAGGAACCTGACGTCTCCGTTTTCCTTGTTAATTTTATTTATGAGGGACAGTATCTCATATACAATGTCTATTCTGTTGGATGATTGGTTTTTAAGTGCCTGGAGTGCTGACAGGGAGTCCGATAGTATAAGGAATTGTCGTTGTTCAGTGTCTCTCAGCTTGAGTTGTGTCGTCTCAAGAGCTGTCTGTATAGCAGTCATCTCGGCTGTGAAGATTGACGTGTGGGTTGGGAGTTTGATTGAAAGGGTCATGTTGTCAGGAGAATAGATTCCCAGCCCGGTTACTTGCGCTTCAGGGTCGTGGGAGCCATCCGTATAGATTTGTGTATAGTCCTTGTAGGTGGTGCTCAGTTTGAGTTTGATCTCTGAGGTGATTTGGTAATGGTGGCTTTCTTTGTTGTATTTGGTGAGGTCAGTGTCTATTTGTGGTCGCGGAAGTGTCCAAGGTGGAGTTTGCATGTTGGTGTGTGGGTAGGGTGCTGTAATTGCCGTTTCTGCTCCTTTTGTGTTTTCTATATGTTGGGTGTGTTGTTGAATAGTGGGTTGTGGGGTGGGGCGGCCCGTTCTGTGTCTGTGGGGTTGTATGTGGATCTGTCGGACTGGGTGGTCGATAGGGAAACACTGCGTCTTATAGTAGTAGTTGGCTGTCCTCTCCTTGATAATCAGGTCTATTGGTTTTTGTCCCGTCTCTGCCAATACCGACAGGTTTGGAGTGTGCGAAGGTACACCCAACACTACTTTTAATGCTCCGGCCTGGACTGACTGGAGTTTAGCTATGTGGTTTGACCTCAGGTGAACTAGGAGTGGGGCTGCATAAAGCAGCTTTGACATTACATGGGCTTGGTATAGGTTAAGAAGGGATTTTGGGTGGGTGCCCCAGTTGTTACCACTTACTACTCTCATTAGGTTAATTCCCTTTTTGGCAGCTTTCGTTATTTTATCTACATAGGGGGACCAGTTTGTTTTATCCGAGAAAATTACTCCTAAGAATTGTACCTGGGAGCTATAGTTAATGGTTGTTTGGTTTAGTTTTAGTTTGGGATATTCCATCTTCTGGTTTGGTTTTTTAAATATTATCGCCTGAGTTTTGGGGGCTGATAATTTAAAGCCATTATATTTTAACCAGTTTGCTACTTCATGGAGGTCCTCTTGGATCTTGTCAATTCCTATGATTTTAGGTATCTCGGGGTTGTTTGTTTTACGTATTTCTACTTTTCCTAGGAGGGAGGTGTCGTCTGCAAACTGTTTGACTTTTACGTGCTTTACACATTTGGGGAGGTCTGTGATCATTATGTTAAACAATAATGGACTGAGGACGCTCCCCTGGGGCACTCCATTATCAAGCAGCACCTCTTTAGACGTCTGGTTTTCCACTTTTATTGCTATTTTCCTGTTTGACAGGAAGGATCGAACTAATTGGACGATTTTGTTTGGAGTGCCTATGCGGTAGAGTTTCTGGAGCAGACCTTCATGCCAGAGCATGTCGAAGGCTTTCTCAATGTCCAAGAACACTCCACACAGGTTCACTCTTTTTTCGGTATGAGCGTTAATTATTTCCTGCTGTAAGGCTGTTATATGATCCATCGTACTACGTTTTTCCCTAAACCCACTCTGTTCTGGGGGTAGAATGTTGTTTACTTCGCAGTAGTAGTTTAATCTGCATTTGATTATTGTTTCAAACGTCTTGCCTAACTGCGAGGTGAGCGCTATTGGTCTGTAGCTAGCAGGGGATGTCTTTTCCTTACCTGGTTTGGGGATTGGGACCACTGTAGCCATTTTCCACATGCTGGGGAGTGAGCTTTTATCGAGAATTTCATTAAAAAGCTCTAAAATATGAAGTTTAGTTTTATGATGACATTTTTGCAGCATTTCGTAAGTGATGAGGTCTGGGCCTGGAGCTGATCCCGGCCTTTTAGTTGTTAGGGCCTGCTCAAGCTCTTCCTGAGTTATTTTTTCTGTTAATTTAAAAGGGTCCTGTTGGTTTAAAGGACTATGATGATGATGATGTCCATTTATAATGCGCAGGTATCCATTCAGAAGAATGCTCATTGCGCAGCAAAAACAGAAGAGAAAGAAAAAAAAATTAAAACAACAGGAAAGTAAAAAATAATAAAGACAGAAGTGGTGTTTGGTTGTTGGACTCCGTCTTAAGTAAACAAATGAGTCTTCAGTCTTTTCCGAAACGTGGTTGCTGAGGTGATGGTGGACAGTGACGATGGCAGAGCATTCCACAGCTTAGGCGAAGAATTGGAAAAAGTAGCCAACCAGTTAATGTTTAGTGACTATGCAGATGTCGAGACACAGCCTACATAGAGTCCTGCAGAAGGGTGCATTTTATGAATGCTAACGAATTTACATCAGGAAACTTTTCTCACATCGCTAATTTTTAGACAAAGCTTAACATTTCTGACATGCTTTATATGCAAGAAGAAAAGAAACAGAACTAAAAACAAAAGTATTCAAACCGCTCTTTCAAACACAATTAAATGCATACCAGCTTCCATACACATGCGCACCTGTACTGATGTAGATGCATATGCGTACATGCATGCACACACAGGAAGAGAAAGGATTGTTATTAAGTTCAATTTTAACATTTTAAAATAGTTTTTTTCAAGTAATGACAGTTTTATTTAACTTCAAGAATAGTAATAAGAACAATGATGATGATATTAATTTACAGATGGACCAGACTCACATTGACTTCCTTCAGATCCTTGTTTTGCATCTGTGTGAGAGGTTCAATAAAGTTCTGCTTGACATTGTCCTCCAGGTTATACTTGATCTCAGCCAAATGCTTGAACGATTCTCCTGCTTCAACCAAACTCTGCCCTGTATAATAATCATCAAAACTTTTACAGACAGGTGCACCAAAATAGAATCATTGAGGTTGGTGCTTGAAGGATTATGTGCGAATACACTCTCTCTCCTCCATATCATAATATCTATAATAAATACTAATATATAATAACTAATAAATAATGAATAATGTTCTTTTCAGCAGTGTGCAGTTCTAGAAACAAAGCAGCTCACCAAAGCAGTTGTCATCTCCCAGGTCTCGCCCATGTTTGATCATATGTTCACCAAGTGTTCCTTCTGGCTGAGGATACAGTATCACTTTCTGCTGGCCACGGATTTTGGAAATGGTGTTTACCGTGGTCATTTTTGCTCTTGAAGCTGGTGAGTGGAAGAAAAACAAATTAGAGAATGAATTTGTATGTTGCAGAAAGAAACAAGGTGAATAAACAAGCAACAAATGCAAACCCTGTCTATAGTACCTGAAATGGATATATGTATGCTACACTGACCATGCCTCACAAGAGACTCTGTAGTCTGGTGGTATGTTCAATTCTGTGGAGCAGAAAGCCCCTAGTTAGACTGGCTCCACCCTGTGGATGGTTACTCAACTTTTGCCTATCATCCAGTAATTGTCTAGCAGAAAGGTTATCTGATTTTTCTAAATTGGTAAATTGACCACAAAAAAAAGAATTGCACTGGGCTAGGGGAGTCATTACTTTTACCATTTTCATTATGAATCTATATGACACTACATACAAGATTATAAAGTTACAAATCAAACCGTTGGATTATAATCCAACCGTAATATTTTCATGCTATCATGTATTTTAATTTTCTTTTGTGCTATGGTTTTAACATGAAATCTTTAAAACGCATCATCTAGCATTTGTAATCTTCATGTGTAAATATCCCAGATATCTTCACTTTATAACACCTCTCCTAGGTTAACTGCTTAGTACAGAATATTAGTGCTGTAGCAGCCAGTGAAGTTACACTACAGTATAGTGAATACCCTGACTTTCAGTATAAATATCCTTTCCTACACGTCTCTAGATAAACACACTTTCAAGCCATTCTGATCTCCTCTAAAACCAACATACCTGGATTGGGCTGAAGAAACTCATGTGTCTTTGCAATAAGATCATCTACCAGCCTCCCAAACACATCAATTTTCTGCAGCAAAAATGTTATTGCAAATTTCTGAATGAGTCATCCAAAACTTGAACACACATTCACACAAACACATTTCTTTTTATAGAAAACAGCTACATTTGTTGAACATGTAATGGGTCTTGACAATTTTTTATGATACTGTCATGTAGAACTGTAGCAGTAGTAGGTCAAAGCAGGAAAAGAAATGCACATATCAGACACTTTGTCCAGGGCTGCGCTTCCTTCACAGTCACTGGCAAGCTGGGAGGCTCAGATTCACCTCACTGTTAACAGTCTGCCGATTTCCAATGACACGCTGGACAAGAATTGAACAAAGACCCAGAGCTACAGTCACTGAAAAGATTTATCCTGTCAGGATGGCCACAGGAGAAGAAAGATATTCATGAAGAAATAAAAGCATACAAAGATTTTCAGGATGAGCTGAGTGAGAAAGATGGTCTACTGTTTAAAGGTGAACAACTGATAGTTCCAAAGACACTGCAACATGATATGCTACAGAGATTGCACCACGGACACATGGACCATGACAAGTGCCTAGCGAAGGCCAGAGAAGTCTTTTTCTGGATTGGAATGATGACTCAAATCATCAGTCTGGTTACTAGATGCACAATCTGCAACCAGTTTCAGAACAGCCAGCAAAAGGAGCCCTTAATGTCACACGAGACGCCATCTCTACCATGGCAAAAGCTTGCCATAGATCTATTCCAATACAATGGCAAACAGTTTCTCATGATTGTTGATTATTACAGCAAGTTTTTTGAGGTATCCCTCCTGCAAGCTACGTGAACGGTTGATGTCATCCTGGCAATGAAATCTCAGTTTGCACGTTATGGCATCCCCAGAGAGCTCCTGTCAGACAATGGACCTCAGTTCAGCAGTGTAGAGTTCGCCAAGTTTTCTAAAGAGTGGGGATTTCAGCACACTTCTTCCAGCCCCAAGCACTCACAGTCCAATGGCCTAGCCAAGCGTAGCATACAGACCATAAAAAACATTCTGAAGAAAGCAAAGGCGTCAGGCCAAGACCCATACATTGCCATCCTACAATACAGAAGCACCCCCCTACCAAATGGTGTCCCACCAGCTCAATTGCTGATGAACAGATGTCTCGGAACCAGATTGCCAGCCACAGACGTATACCTCAGATCAAGCATTCCGAACCGGCAGCAGTTTCAACAGACAACAAAAAAGCAGCGAGAGCATCAAGCCAAAGATTACAACAAGATGGCCTTGTCACAGCCACTTTCCTCTCTTCAGCCTGGAGACAATGTCCACATGTAGAAGGACAAGAACAGCACCTGGAAGCCAGTCACTGTAGTCTCTGCAACTCCAGAACCATGGTCCTACATTGTCTGAACTGAAGATGGTGCTACATATTGCAGAAACAGGGTCATGCTAAAGAAGACTAAGGAGGCAGCATCTAAGCTATTGATGACAAAAGAGACCGATAGCAGCGCCGATCTGTCTGTAACTTTAGATGCAACCAGCGCTGAAGCAACATCTGACCATGCACCTGAAAGGCAGGCCCAGCCGATGGTCACCACACACTATGGCAGGCAAAGCCGACCTCCAGTGTGATTTCCAAATATGTTGCAATCTTGACAGAACGTTTTGCATTTGACATGGAATTATTAATTGTTGATTATAATTACTGATGTTACGTTATATTAATGTTGTTGATAAGAAGAAAGATGTAGCAGTAGTAGGTCAAGGGCAGAATTAAGCTGAGCGCAAGGAGATTGACATAATGGATGTATGACCTAGGATGTATGATGCAGTGAGAATGACGTAGCGTGTATGACGTAGTAAGGGACGGTTGAATGAGAGAAACGACAGAGGATGGAAGCCAGAACAGAATAAAGATGTTTACTATTACAAACTTAGACAATATCTTAATATATCTCACAGCATGCATCTCAATAAGAAAACTAATAAGTTACGGATAGGAAATAAAAAGCTACAATCCGACTAAAGCAACATATCTTTTCACAACACTGTGCAGAAACACAATTTAGCTTATTTACATGTACACACACACACACACACAAATAAGTCATAGTTACACTAACTGTATTTCCTTATATAAGCTTTTGCACCACTAACATGATAATTCTAAATAAACAATACAAGGAATCAGTAAAAAAACTATAAGGATCAACTTGTTTTTACAAATTCATTTTATTTACTCATTTCTTAAAGTTGGTAACTTACTGTTTACAGTAATCTATAGTGGGCTTTACATCCTATGATGGATATCTGGATAAACTATTACTTGGAATGCATTCATCAGTTTTTCACATAAAATAATAACTCGTCCATTGTTCACAAACCTCTTCATGCCCTTTAGACCTTCCACCAATTTATCTTTTAAATGGAATGCTGGTGAATTTCTCCTATTTAAATACCATGTGGTCTTCATTTTTAATTTACTTGCTCACTTTATTTTCCTAAGGTCTTATAGTTCTTTACCATGCTCAGGAGCTTTCACTGTAAGGGGTTTGACTTCTTTTTTCCATAATATTAGCAATTTACTCTAAAAGTAGTAGTACACACTGAATAAGAACATTTTATTTTATGGCACTATGACAATCACTATAAATATTTATAAATTTTGACAGAGGTGGTATTTTGGGTGGACCCATCATAGTAAGGTTTCCATATGGAGATGAAACTTGCATTCTCTGCTCCTTAAATATGTAAAAACAGAATTCTGCTAGCATATTTTGAGTAGGGGAGTTGGTGGGGGGGGGTGATTAAAAAAGATTACCCACAAGCAGGGCAAAGAAGTGTTTTATACCCAAATCTGTAACACTCCTAAAAAGTGTAAATGAGCTATGTCAAGATGTGTGGATGTATATGTATTTATCTGTGCAAGTGAGCGCAGGTTAAGGACATTGATTTATGTAGGTGTATTCTATTACCACTTTAATGTTAAATGTTGAATAATAATGAATATGTGGGAGCTCAAAGCATTTGCCAAAAACAAAACATTACAGTCAAGCATATCTGTCCATATAAACATTCAAATGTGCATAGCAATTGACAATACACACACACACAATTATTACACACAAATAAACACCTGTCCAAATTTATGCTGTTGTATTAATACGGATCTTTTGATGCTTCTTTTTATGTCATTTTATGAGATCTGTCATATGTGTGGTCTGACAGGTGAATATGCAGCTAATTTATCCTGTGAGATAATAAAGCTGCATTTATTGTCTTGTATTTTATAACTTGTACTTAATGTATTGTAAAGGCATTGCAATTAAATAAAATGCCAGAATTTACCAATGACATTAAAAAGCAACAATGATGAGGATGAGAGCTTTATCACAGTAGCTGTTTATTAAATGGTTCTTGAATGTGCAGACTAGTCAAAAGTGTATATCTCCCAACATACATGTATATGAAGCAGCTAGTATTAAAAAAAACAAAACTTGTATCTACAACTGTGATTGCAACCGGCTGAGTTTTTGTTTTACTGGTAGGTGAAAGAAACTAAGAACTTGACAGCTAAGGATAACTCTTTATTACTTTTATTTTTATTGATGGTGTTGTGGCATCACAGCATGATTCATACACCAACATCCCCTATTTTAGATCATATCAATCATAATCACTTTTCAATAAAATGGTTATAAAGGATATAAAAAAGATCATACAAAAAAGTAAACTTCCAACATCTTGAATCAAAAAGGTATCACCACCATTTTGTCCTTATAATTCATAAATGCATGATAAAATCATTGTGAAATTTGGTAAAGGGAAAGAACTGGAACTTACCTTTTCCATTTCAACGAATTCATCATCAAGCTCTGTACCCTTTGCACCTCCAATTTTCTCACTTACATACTGAAAGACAGGTATAACCACACATTAATACAATGGTAACAGGCCCCAACTCTCTGCCAAAATCAAATCATCTCTTTACTGACCTGGGGTTTATACACTAAATTTTATACAATAAATCTTGATAGATATGTAGATGTACTGAGAGTGGACTGTTTCAATTTATTTTGTATATTAAGTATAGATTTGGAATATCACCATTTAGAGTACACCATCATTGCTACAGAGATAATGAATCCTCCAGCTAGTTAACTTGAAACTGCATGTATTATTTGACTGTGCTGCCTATAATGATCCAGAGTTGATGCGTTAAAACTTACAAAACCATTGTTCAGAGCTGTGATAAAATCACTGTCTTTACAGGCAACTCTAACACAATAGTAGAATAAATGTCAACCTACTCGTATCACATATTATGGGAAAGAAACAAAATATGAAATATTTAGTATGGAGGACCAGAAATGCTAAAATGCAAAACATCTTTTTACATGTAATATGCTGTAGTTATGATTGTGGATTGTATCCCTTTTTTTCTTTCAAGGTGTTTACTCAATAAAATCTCTCTCTCTTCTGCGTGCACAGTGGGAGAGACCAAAAACACTTTCTTTTTGTGCCAGGAGAAAGAAGTAAAGAAAGAATGATCAAGGAAGTCTTTTACATGACTTGTCAGAAAAAAACAGGTCTCAAGAAGGCATGTTCTCTTGAAAAGATCACAAGAAGGACAAGAAGCTTCTGGCAATTAATCACTCAACAATCATTTCACGTCTGCTTCTCAAAAAGGATTTCAAATCATATCCGTGTAGAAAAAAAAGCGAATACACTTCCACTTTCCGTGTTAATGAGAAGGCTGCGTTAATCTGGACATTTTAGGAAGAATTACCCAACGTGTATTATTTGTAAATTTGTAAATGATGCGTAGCAAGTGCAAAGCGTAAATGCAAACCAAAATCGAGAGAAAGACAAATAATAAACGCCTAATAATGTAAAAATGATATATTTTGTTGAAAAACATGCATTAATGAGAAGTTGATAAAAAAAATGTAAAACAAACTAAGAAATGCACTAGTAAAAATGATGCAATAACTAGAACATTCACAGTGAACTTACGAAATGTGGAGGCCTGTCCTATGACTTAGTGTGACAGTTTCGAGTGACTGTGCTATAACACGTAGGTTTGACAAAAATAAACAAAATAGGCTTATTAACAAAGATATAAACTGTTGAGAAGCAACTTTAATGGTATTATAATACCTGATTGGCTTTATTGAACTGTTTTTTCAAGCCTGCCAACGACATCTTGCTGGTAACAAATCCCCTGCCAAACAAACACGCACTACACAACAGTGGTTTCACTCCCACTTGGCAGACATCCGTATGACGTCACATGCTGTCTGCAGCATTTGTATTTTTGTTTTTGTCTAAGCATGTAATAAGACAAAGTAGATATTAACATAAAAATGTTTTTAATTTTCTTAAGCACTTTTATATTATTTCTTGAAAAAGATAATATACAAAATTGTTTACTGCAGAAAAAAGCGGGACGCTTCGCGCGCGATTCGAAGTCCGCTGCCCTAAAGTTGCCAAAATTTAACGATATTATTATCCGTTGTTTTAAGAACTCTGTGAAAAATAATTTTGGCAAGTTTTTTTTCTTGCTAAGCACCTGCATATATTATGGCAGGACGGCTGGAAGGAACCGAAAAGAGACCCCCAGCAGTTGGTAAGTGGTGATGTTGCTGCCATCGTTTGGATTAAATAAAGAAAGAGTACAGAAAAGTAAGTAGAATATGCAGTGCAGTCGGATTATTGACTACAAACGCCCTCCACTAAGTTTTCTCATTGTCATTCAATATCTTTTCTCTCCAAGTTACAGTGAGTAATTATTATTTACTTATACTGTATATTACTAATTTGGTGGTCTTTCCCATTTCCTTCCAATCTTCCAGTTATGCAATTTATTAGTCTTATGATTGCGCATCAAATGACTGTGACATGAATTACATATTACGTATTTATTGGTCACTAAATTATGCCCTAAGAAAAACTGCTTTACTTTGGGATGGTCGTGAAACCGAAAAGGGGGCTGATGGTTTTAGGATTGGGGTTCTGGTTAGGGTTAGTTTTTTTTCCCAGTTTCAGAGAATATCGCAGGACTTCCATCTCAGCCTATATCAGTAAAGCCTCCCAAAGCAGATTTCCACATTGTTCATGCATTAAACATAATATTACTTTTAGAAGTACTGCTAATAAGCATGTCTGTTGCAGTTGCTCCTGGTGCTAATGACAGTGAAATGCAGCCAAAGAAATCAAAACAAGGTTAATTCTTTCAAGCTTTGAATTAAAGATCTACATTAGTACATAGATATATAACTAGTATCACTGAACTATAGCTTTAGAGAATTGTGAAGAACAGGTGAAACAGCCTTTTACTTCCAAAGTAATATTCAGGTAAAATGAAATTTTCAAACTAACTTGATTTACTGTTTAGTTCTAGGTATCCCTGTTTTTAAAAGAAAAATATTGTTGCTTATTGCAGCACGACTGCCATTCAAGCCCTTGGACTTCGTATCGCTGACATCACCTTCACCCTGCACAGCTACTGGCAATGGATCCAAAAAGCGTAAACTTTCTGGACCAGATTCACCTCATTTCAAATCAAAAGTACCGAAGTCCCACGCTGACACAAAACAGTCAACAGAAAATCTCAAACGCTTGACAAAGAATGAGAATGAAGTAAGCTCAAGTTCAGAGGCTGAGAACTTGCCAGCAGCATCTGTTAAGGCAAGCAGAGGGAATACCTTGGAAAAGTTTGTCTGCCGAGAATCATTGCAGGAAGAAATAACTTCTACTAATGTCATTGATCTCACAGATTCCAATTCTGAGTGGCTTCCTGAGGATGAAAATAAACACAGTCCTGTGAAGTCAAAAAGTCCGAAAAAAATGGCGTGCAGAGATAGTGGGAAGGAAAAGTCGGATCTAACAGTAAAGGACTATTTTGTGAAGAAACTTGATTTTAACAAGATGGTAGCTTTTGAGCAGACAAAAGATCCCTCCTTGCCAGAATCTGAATGCCAGCAGTTGTCAAGGGATGATTCAAGTGCACTTGGAGACTGTGATGTGCAGGATTCAAAGATGACGAGTATAGACTGTTCAGGAGAAAGAAGCTCTGTTGAAGAACATGCTCCATCATCTCCAGGTGATGTTTTAGAACACATGAAACTAGGAAATGGAGACATTTCTGTCATTGATTTAGATGAAGATGAGAAACATCAGGAATACTTACAAGCTGAAGGAAGAACACTTGGACAAACAGATCTAGACATAGAACAGGAAACAGATTCTTCTCTGCCGCTGTCCAAAAGAACTGATGCTAAGGAAAAGACTCCTCGTAGAAAAAGGGTCCCTTTATCAGCTAGCACACCGATAACTCCAACTTCTAGTAGTTTGAGTGAGTGTGGCACTCCCTCCGGCACCAAAAAACCACGTTCAAAAGTAAGAATCTGTAATTTGTTATGTACATTAGTACCTCTACTTACGAATTTAATCCGTTCCACAACGGATCTTGCATGTCAAAAAACTGGTTTATTAAAACTATTTTTCTCATATGAAAAAAAGGAAATAGGATTACTATGTTCTAACCCTCCCAAAACAACATAATATGTAAATACGGTATAATATACAGTACTGTATAGAAAATGTTAATGTCACAATAATATAATATAGATAATAAAATAATAAAGAATGTTATATTTATCAATCTTACCTTGAGGAGACCAAGACTGTTGATAACAGAGGGAGGGAACCAGAGAGCAGACGGATGCTGAATGAATCGGCTGATGAGATAACACTATTTACACTGTTTTTAACTTGAAATATTTAAATTTTCACTAAGACTACATTCTTTTTTTTGTGTTTACGCTACGACATTTAAATGACTCGAGCTTGTAATTTCCGCTTGTAAGTAAGAACAAAATGTCCGTGAATTTTTGGCTCGTATCTCGATTTACTCGTATGTAGATGTCTTACTGTATATTGTAATGTGTAAGGTTTGACATTGAAGGGATAATGTGCAGTTTTCCTCCTCCTTTCCCTCTTAAACATTTGGGAAGGATTTAAAGAGTCCCTTTTCAAAATGGAGTGTAAGTGACTTTCTTCTTGTGTTCTAATATTGAAATGAACAATAATATTTACAATGAGTAGTGTTTGTACAAACTTAAAAACTGGGTTGGGGTGTATGTGCATTCATATATCTTTAAAGATACATCAAAGTTTTTTTTTTTTTTTTTTAAGTGATTGGGTTTGATTCAGTGATTGATTTTCAGTTCAACATTGCTAATTTCCAGAATCTAAGAGCAAATAACTCTTTCCATTTGTGAGACTTAAGCCTTCAAACGTCACCATTCTTAATTAGCACTTTTGTGCACTAAAACTAGTGAAAGGTCTTATCTTAATCATACATATTTATAGGCTTTGTGCAAGAAAATCTGTAAAGCAGAATGAACTGGCATCAGCTGGTGAACATCAGTGGGTGGGGAGGGAGGAGGACAAGTGGACAGATGAGTCAAAATGAGCTGCCAACTTGTCACATTATGGAAAGAACATGAAGAGTACAAGTTTTTCAATATTTTGCTATAATGATGGGAGGTAGGAATAAACCTTAGCAAAATGAACTGATAGATCACAAGTTGACATAAAATCACCCCTTGAAGAGTGGCAGAAATCAACCTGAGTGAATAAGTAAATAAGACATGAAAGGTGATATTGTTTCATTGTTATCAAGTGTCAACAACTCAGCTTTATGTGCATTTAAAGTAGGCATTGATAATTAAAGCAGTCCACATAAAGAATCAAGATCACAATAATATTAAAACATACATTGATGAGTAGTTTTTTTCCTGTGGCTTATCAATGAAACCTAATACAACTTTATCCAAGCTGTGTAAAGCCCTTGTATTTAATGTCTGGAGAAACACTGGTTTGCACCTGTGATAACACAAGTCATGGATTAGGCCTCTTAATGTGCACTTGTATATTTGAAGGCTAGTTTTACATAAACTTCAGAAATTTGCTCATATTTTAAGAATTTGTGTCTTGTAATAAACTAAACTGAGTCATAAGAAAAAATATATTTTAACATTACTTATTCCACATAAAACATAAACTGATAAGCCAACAATGCATATTATAACTGTAGTCTAGGTGCACAAAAAGTTTGTGCATCCTTGTAATTAGTTATTACTATACATCGTAATAGTGATTACTATTAATTGCACCAGAATGTATGTCACCTGTGTGCAGCAAAGTTCAGGGAAACAAACTGAGAGGGCAGTTTTGAGGCTGAAAGTGAAAGAAGATAAAGAAAGATATAAGAGAGAAGAAAAAGAGAGAAAGGAAAAAGAAAGACTGGAAAAGAAACAACTTCGAGACAGTGAAAAAGCAGAAAAAGAAAGACAAAAGAGAGAAGAAAAGGTAGGTGATTGGCACCTTATGTAAAAATTTGTTCAGTCTTGGTGTGTTCTAAGTGCATGGTGGTTTCAGGTGATTTTCTATGCCATTAAAATGTTACTTAGGTATCTGACACATGATAATAAAGTAAAATTGTACAGTAATGGTCAACGGATAAAGATCCTGTGGGTGCAGTGAATAAGGAGTTCATTGTGCTAAGGCATGTGATAGTCTCTTTTATTGTCTTTAACAATCCTGAATGTCAGATATCCATTATCTTCTCTGCTGGTGGGGAGGAGAGAGACTAAATTTTCACCTGCTAGCCCGAAATAACCTTGCTCTCAGAACCTTCCCTTTCATGTGTTCGAATTAAAAATCAGATTTCACATGATTTGAAATAAGAAAGTATTTCATAAATTTGCTTTTGCTACTGATATCCATGCTACAGTAACTGTGTGCAAGAGGCTTACTGTATAGTGTTCAATGCTTTAGGAGAAGAAAGACAAAGAGAGACAAGACAGAAAGGAACGGGCTGAAAAAGAGAAGCAAGAAAAACAACAACAGAAAGAGGAAGAGAAGAAAAAAAAGCAGGAAATGCAAGAGTAAGTCTTGATGTGAGGTGCACTGCAAACTGTTTAATACACAACATAATAAAGGTTTTATTGTATCCTTCATGGCTACCTCCAAAGTGTCCCAAAATTGAGTTTGTCATAAACACTAATGAAAGTACAATTTCAATTTGATCTCTTATGTAGGGGAATATTTATTTATGTGCTCATAGGTTATTGGTAGCACCGATCAACACGGAAATCATTACTGACTTAAAAAGGTCCTAATCTGTAGTATCTTGGTGTGCTGAACACGAATATGACCATAAAAAATTTTTATTGGCTCTAGTTTTGAAGATATTTGATTTAGTTCTATGTTTCGGCATGTCAATTTATCCAGTAGGACTGTAACAACATCCTAAATAAGCCTAAAATGATGTAATTTTGCATCAAATTGCATAATAGCATCATTCACACATCATCCAGAGTTTATTGCATCATTTTCTGATGCAGTGCAGTGCTATTGCCACGCAGCTGCTGAAGTAAGCTGACGTCAGCAGGGTACGATATAAAGTCAAAGCCTTTTAGAGGTCAAGGATGCTCACCATGAGGGCGACTTTCCATAGCTCGCGAGCATTTTAGTTTTATTACTATTTTTCACATATTAACTGCTTAGTTTAGTTCATCGTGTTGTTAGGGTTCACTTCTACGATAGTGGACTTGTGAACATCATGCAGTGTGCCTGGTTGTGCTGTTTTTGTATATTTTCCTGGACTTCGAGTGAAACTGGCCAACAAGATGGCGGACCTCCACTATGTTGTACAGCCATGAGTACCTTCTTGCACTCTCTTCGACTTCGGCGACCCTCCACCCTGACACTTCCACCTTTCCAACGGATATCCTACCTCAAGACACTTATGACTTTGATGTCTTTTTCTTGTCAGAGACATGGTTAAAGGAGAGTGGCGATGAATCAGTAATCAAAGACCTTACACCACAGGGCTATACATTTGCACATAATCCCAGGAGTGGAGTTGATGTTGGTGTTTTATTTAAAGTACATCTGAAATTTACAGTGCTGAAGAGACAAACACAGTACAGGTCCTTTGAGTACATAACAGCAAGACTGACATTAGCCAAGCAGACATTAGAGATCTTTTTTTTTATATAGACCTCCTCCATCTAAAAATAATCAGCTTTCATATTCTCTGTTTCATGGAGTTTGCTATGCTGCAGGACAGTTTACTCACAAAGGAGAAGTTTCTTATTTTCTTCTTATTATTATTATTCCTTTTTGCCCCCTGTGGAGCATAGGGCCTCAACTACACCACGCCTTCGAACTCGGTTCTTGGCCTCCCTCCCCAGTTGGGCCCATGTCATTCCAGCTGCCTCCGCCTCACGGTTGACCGATGTTCTCCACGTCTGTCTGGGTCTTCCAACCCTGCGCCTCCCCTGTGGGTTCAGTCCAGAGCTTGTTGTGTTAGATTTTCGGCCGGCTATCGCAGGGTGTGACCAATCCAGCCCCACTTTTGCTTCTTGATGTCTTGGCTGGCAGGTTTTTGGTTGGCTCTTTCCCACAGGTATGCACTGGAGATCTTCTCGGGCCATCTGATGTTGAAAATGTGGCGCAGACATCTGTTGATGAATGTTTGAATCTTGTTGGTGATGGTGTTTGTCACACGCTGTGTCTCAGACCCATATAGCAGGACAGATTTTACGTTCGTATGAAAGATGCGGATCTTGGTGTGCTGAGATAATGCCTTGGAATTCCAGATGGGTCGCAGGATGTGGAATGCATGTCTGGCTTTATTTATTCGACTTCTTACATCTTCATCTGCACCTCCATTCTTGGTGACTGTGCTGCCAAGGTAGGTGAAGCGGTCAGTCACTGTAATACATTCCCTGATTAGTTGAAATGGGGCTTCTTGCTTGTTGTTGACCCGCATTACCTCAGTCTTCTTGATGTTGATTGTCAGGCCAGTTGTCGCTGCTTCTTCTGAGAGCCGAGTGAGCTTTGTCTGTGCATGTTGTTTGTGGGACAACAGGCTGATGTCTTCTGCAAAGTCGAGATCCTCAAGTTGCATGGCAAAGGTCCATTGAATGCCTGTGTTGCTGTTAGAGGTTGTTCTCATGATCCAATCTATGACGATCAGGAAGATTGTCCACGAGAGCATGCAGCCTTGCCTTACTCCAGTCCTCACTGCAAAGGGGTCAGTCAGCTTCCCATTGTGGATCACCTGGCATGTTGAGTCTTTATACAGCTGGTGGATGATGGCAATGAACTTTGTTGGAAATCCGCAGTGCTGCATCAACTTCCAGATGTTCACAATGCCTTCTCAAAATCCACAAATGTCATGTAGAGTGGGGACTGCCATTCCATGGACTGTTCAATAATGATTCGCAGTGTAGTGATATGGTCTGTGCATGATCTACCTTGCCGAAAGCCTGCCTGTTCTTACCGCAGTCTCTTGCCTAGGGCATTCTTCAGTCTGTCCAGGATGATTCTGGTCAGCACCTTGCTGGGAATAGACAGTAGGTTTCTTTTTTTGGGGGATGTAAATTTTCATTTTGATAGACTTCAAGATAGTGATGTGAAGCGGTTGATTGAGGCTTTAGACAGCCGTGGTCTTCGTCAGCTGATTGATAAACCAACTCATAGACTTGGACACATTCTTGACTGGGTTATCACTTGTGTGCCATCAGAGACACTGGTCAAGTCAGCTGTTGTAGAGGATTTTTTGATTTCAGACCGTTTTGTGCAGTCCATCTGTTTTGTGTAGAAATTTGAAGATTGACCTGAATGCTTTCAGAGAAGACATGCTTCGGTCAAAGTTGTTATTAGATCCTCCCACAGATGTTGATGAGTTAGCAGAGTTATATAATCAGACTTTATTAGGGCTGCTTGATAAGCATGCCCCTGCAGTTAGCAAAATTGTTGTAGATAGACCAGATTGTGCGTGGTTTTGTGAGGGAGTGAGTGAAGCCAAGAAACAGACAATTGGCAGAGAAAAAGGGGAGGAAGACCAAACTTGAGATTGACAGACAGCTGTATAAGTTAGCCAGAAATAAATATGTATGTGCTGTGAAAAAGGCTAAATCGTTACTTGTACAGGAGCAGCTAGAGGCTGCTAGTGGAAATCCCAGAAAAACTTTTGATATTGTAAATAGCTTGCTGGGTAAGAACGGAACTAGTCCGGTTCTTCTTGAGGTGGATGACAAGTCAGCTGCTGATCAGCTGTCTTCCTTCTTTGTTAATAAGATAAAGGAAATTAGTGCTGGACTTGAGAGTGGAGAGTGTGAGAAAGACTATTCTGTGCCATTTGCTGGTGTTCTGACTTCTTTCACGTGTATTGATGAGAGTTACTTGAGGAAACTTGTAGAGAAATCAACTAAAACTTCATGTGCTGTGGATCCTATACCAACTAAATTTCTTCTTAAATTTTTGGACATTTTATTTCCTGTCATTTTGGACATTATTAATGCCAGTTTGAGAGCAGGTTGTGTTCCACGGTGTTTTAAACAGGCTGTTGTGAAGCCCTTGTTGAAGAAGGCAAACATGGATTTATCTGACTGTAAAAACTATTGCCCAGTATCAAATTTATCATATATTTCCAAGTTACTTGAGACGGTGGTCGCAGAGCAGCTTATGACCCATTTTAATACTTATGGCTGCCTGGATAAATTCCAGTCAGCGTATCGTCCTGGCTTCAGCACAGAAACTGCTCTTCTTTATGTGACCAATGACATTCTTTGTAGTGTCAACTCTGGCAACTTAGTGCTTTTAGTATTACTCGACCTGAGTAGTGCGTTTGACTGTTGTTCGGAAGCTGGTATCGAGTGCGCTGCGCTGCAGTGGATTGACTCCTATCTTGCTGATAGATCTCAGAGAGTGATTGTTGGCTCTGCGAGCCCTGAGGCAGTTCCTCTGGTGTGTGGCGTGCCACAGTGATCCATTCTAGGTCCTTTATTATTTTCTGTATACACTTCACAGCTTGGTTGTGTAATTGAGTGCTTTCAGATGGGACGTCAGTTCTTTGCTGACGACACACAGATTCTGAACATCCCGACCCAGCAGTGGCTATGATTGTGCTTCAACGACTTGAATCTTGTGTTGCGGCCTGGATGACCAGGAATCGTCTTAAGCTAAATGACGACAAGACAGGAGTGTTAATGTGCGGCCTCAGGGCCAGATGGGAGCAGATTGGCATTAGTGCTGTGCAGGTCGGTGATGCCTCCATAGCCTTTGCTGACTGTGTATGGGACCTAGGGCTGTTTATTGATGCAGAGCTCTCCATGTGCAACCATGTTAGTTCTGTTGTGGCAAAATGCTACTACTTTTTGAGGACTTTAGGTAGATTACGGCCCATGCTGACTCAGGCTGCTGCCAGCTCACTTGCTGTGGCTACCATCATATCAAGATTAGACTACTGCAATAGTGCATTGTGGGGTATACCTGCTACGCAGTTAGATCAACTCCAAAGAGTTCAAAACACAGCCGCCAGGATTGTGACCCGTGCAAAGTTGTCCACTGAGCACATCATACCTATACTACAGAGCCTCCACTGGCTCCCAATGAAAAAGCGCATTGACCACAAAGTGCTTTCAATTGCTCAGTCCTGCATGTTTAAAACTGCTCCTGACTATTTGCAAGAGATAGTTCCTCCTTACCAGCCGTCACGTGGCCTGCGCTCTGGCTCCCAGTCACGCTTCTTTCTCCCTGCACACAAACAAGAAGTGCACTGGAGCCAGGGCCTTCAAAAATGCTGCACCTAAGCTGTGGAATGCTCTGCCATCGTCATTGTCCACCATCACCTCAGCAACCATGTTTGGAAAAAGACTGAAGACCCATGTGTTTATTTAAGACCGACTTAAACAACCAAGCAACACTTCTGTCTTTATTTTTTGCTTTCCTGTTATATTTAATTATTTATTTTATTTTTATATTTTGTTCTTTTTTTGCTGCACAGTGAGCATTCTTCTGAATGGATATCTGCACATGACAAATGGACATCATCATGTCAGAAGGGTTGAGCATTTAAAATATTTCAGACTGGTGTTAATACCGTGGGCAATTTAACCAGAAGAAAAGTATCACTTCTCAAGTGAAGAAGGCTTGTCTTTACTTTAGATGCAAGATCGGCGATTAAAACTGTGGTAGTAAGCGTCATTATTCTCAATGCCGTCTGCTTAACTTTGACCTTAACCTCCTCCTGTTACAAAGACAAGCCGTTGGCCCCGCATATATGCTGTGCTACATGTTCAACACAGCTTTCACAATGGTTGAATGGCAGAAGACCATCAATGCCGTTTGCAGTCCCCATGGTGTGGAGAGAGCCAAGCAGTCACACAAATGACTGTTACTTCTGCTTGATTTCTCCTCTTTCCGTTGAGATAACAAAGCAGAATCAATCAACAATGGTGTTGGGCCAGGAGATCTTTAGTATGGGCCGCAGACGGTTTGAAACACTTATAGCTTTTTCTCGATGGAGGCTGTGGTCTTCCAGCACTCTGACCCATATAGGAGGACACTGAGGACGTTGCTCTTGAAGATCCTTATCTTTGTATGGCTGCTGAGGCCAGTGGATCTCCAGATGGGCTTGGCTTTGCTAATCTACAGGTACTAGCCATAGGTCAATTACTATTAACATGCAATTACTGACGTACACAATTATTGCAGATTACAAAAAACTAGAGCCAATTTTGCATTTTATTTGTCATATTCATGTTAACCATATACAAATTGATAAGAATTAACTAATTTTATTTCAGTAACATGACTTTTGTAAAAATTTGTTGACCAGTGTAGTTCTTGCCCTTGCCTAGATATTTTATGAACTTTTCATAATTGATTTATTTGAGATATATATATATATATAAATTTGCTACAAGTCCATACAAGAAACAATGTATAGTTTGGAAAACCAAACAGAATTGCTCTACAGTGTTGTTGAATGGAAGTGAAAAATTGAAAGGTAACGCGTTAATGAAAATTTTTAAATATAATTTTAACAACTAACAAGTACATCAAAATTTAATATTTTTGTTTAAATCTCATTCTAATTTTAACATATCAATGTCTAAAAATTTGTTAACCAAAACACTACCTTACATGAATGTATGGACTTTATTTTCTGAATTTTAAAGCTTTCACATATCTGTTGTGTTATAGAAACAAATATTTAGGAAAATAGTTTTTAACTAGCCTGATGGCATTTATATTCTACAGTTTAAAAGCTGTCCTGTTGTATAGCATTAAAACAGGGCAGCAATGTTTATATTCGCTTCCTCTAAATGGTATTTGTATGATACAAATTGACTGGTAGAGATGTTGATCAGGTCAGACAGAGCTAGGGACCTGATCCTCTTTCTTTTTTCAGTGCAAAAATGGAAGAGAAAAGAAAGAAGGAGGAAGAGAAAAGACTGAAGGATGAAGAAAAGCTGAAACAGGAGGAAGAAAAGGTAGCCTTTCGTTTAACATGGGTGATAGAACATGCAAACAAAAAAAAAATGGTATTAGCACAATGGGACCTTTTAGTTTCTCTACAAGCTTCACTGTAGAAGTTATACAGTAGCACCTATGAGCATGTGCATCATGAATCTGTTTAACCTCTCAAATGGATTAACAGGATCCCCCCAAGACAAATTAACTAACTCATCTTGCAACATAATTGTAATTATATGCAGTCTTGTCATCATTTTCCCCTAAAGTTACCGGTAATTATGGATGTTAAGAAAGAGATATATATATATATAATCTACGCATTCTTCAATTTTCCACCATCTCTCCCAATGCTTTGTTTGGAGAGATGGGAGTGAGTTAAGTTGGGACTGTACATAACCTGTTTTTGGATTGATTGTTACGATGGTAGGTATAATGCAGAACTAAAATTGTTGGTCCAATATGCTTGTAAAATTTTCTTATTTAGGCTGTTTTTAATGCCCAGTTTGTGTGCATTGTTTAGCAATAGGTCTGAAGTCACTTGCTTCTTACTGATAAGAAAAAAACATTTAAAAGGTATAAGAAAACATACAAGTAATGGTATATACACTCCATTTTCAGCTCAGACAAGCCCAAAAAACAAAAGAGGTGTTCCAGAATTTCTTCATCAAGCCAAGAACAGTCTCAACAACTAAGGTAGCTATGTTCATGTTTAATAACCTTACTTTTGTTTTAAGTGAAGGATTTGAGTAACTCCTGTGACAGTATGGTCTCAGCAGAACATCAAAGGGTTCAATTCTCAGAGAATTTGAGGATTTTTGTGGCAGTTTTTACAGCTAGACAAGAAACTTCCATATGAAGGAATAAAGAGACCACTAAGAACTTTGTTTCTATAAAACAAGCTACATTTTGTCTATTTTAAACTGACACTTCCACATGATGTAAGGTGAATACTAAAAAAGTTTATTCTTGCAAAATAGGTTACTAAGCCTGCAGAAGGCCGCTTCATCCCTTTTGAGCTGAAAAAAGACATGAGTCTGGCACCAAGTCATCGCAGGCCTGCTATTACTGGCACTGCCATGGTCCAGCTGGATGATGCACTAGAGTCACAGGTAGACTAGTTACCATAAAGTGCACATACAGTATGCAGGGATGGGAGTTCTCCGTCCTGGGGACGGATTTCCGTCCTGAGAAAAAAAACTCAGGATGGAACTGGAGCGGAAAGTAAAATTAAAAATTTTGACTGATTATGAAGGGTCAGGGACTATGAATCAAAGTGATAATTCATCGTGTAATGAACAATACCGTACGCCAGTGGCAATAGATATCGCTATTATGTCCCTTTCGGAAACAAATGCCCATTGGGATTAATAAAGTTGGTCATTTGTCAATATTGTGAACTATGAAAAGCATTGTATGACTTGTAATATGTGTGCAAAAACAGTGAAATGCATACACGACCATATGTGTCATATAACGTTATATGCATATGCTCTAGTGCTACACGGTTCTTGAAAAGTCTCAGGAAAATTTCCGGCTCCCACCCATGAGTATGGCCTGATTAAGTGATTCCACCATTGCCTTCTAAGGGATGTCTTTAACGCATTCAATATGGATGAAAAGTGACGTGATTGAATATTTAGATCGGTAGTTGTGGCACGAAGTATGATGTAATTCAATATTTACACCTATTAGCCTACAGTAAAGACAACCATTATTGACACCGTTTTTAAGAGCATTTTTTAAAAACTTTTAAGTGATTGGATTTGCAAGAATTATAGTTTTTGTTTTCTAGTACTAAATTTGTTTATTTAAGTTTTATTTATATTTATATATATGTATAGATTTGCATGCCTGGTGTGTTTGTGTTCACTGGTAATGCTTTTTGCAGGCAGAAACCATCACATACTTGCAGCAGCTGAAGCAAGGGACTGCTAAACCTGTGCGAACAGGCCGTGTCTTGAGACAGTGAGTGGTCTGAACATTCCTGTTATCTCCCGCTTCCCGCCCACTTCCAGCTTTCTTTTTTCCCACTGTTTTTCCAATCTTTTCCTTGTGTTCAGTAAACACAAGAAAAAAGAAAAGGCTGCTTCTTTGTTTTTCATACATTAGGACACCTGATAATAAACTAGGTGGTTGCAGCATGAAGATCTGAAGTAATGCAAGTATGTTTTCTGTAAATCATGCTGAAGAAAATTTGAATCGGTTCTCTCATAGTCTTCTTGGAAAGCTTATGCAGAACACAGAAGTAATTCTAGGCTGCGGCCTTGCGGGATTCCCGCAAAATTTCGCTGAGGGGCGCATAGTCTGAAAGTCAGCGCGACCATGCGCCCGCAAAAATACCGTGGCTGGCGCACTTTTTAACATGCGATGCGGCACTTCAAAGCCCACAGCGAAAACATTTGGGACGGGAGAGATCAAAGGGTATTGGAAGCAAGCCAGTTGAAAATGAAGTGAACGCGACTTTCAACTCTGACTTTTCGTTCATGACAAGAACAGCAGAAGATGCCCTGGAAAGTAGAAATCGACAAGGACAGGAAGAAACAGAAACTCGTCAGAGTGTGCCGCACACATTGTTGGAACTGAAAATGTAGACAACGAAATAGACAAATTGAGACAGAGACTTCACGTAAAAAACCACGCATCCAGAGAACCTGTCAGTGTGAATGGCTGAAGAAATGGCCTTGGCTAATGAACAAGGAGGGAGGCATGAGAAGGCAAGGAGGAAGTGTGCATAAAACAATAAGAATAAGGTGTTTACAACCCCGGGTGTGGGTACTGAATGAGGACGCTGCAGAGACCACAGGCACTCTTTGGAGGCAGAAATTCTTCAGAAAGATTTCAGCCAAGTAAACTATTTTCAATTCTAATTTATTTCTGTCCTCATGACCTTTTCGGAACTTATGCCGGCGGTATTATATAAGACTGACTTAAAAACAACATGTTGCGAACTTGATACACCATCCCAGGACGTAGAAGCTATCAGGGTTGCTTTTGCGACAATCTGTGAAAGAACATTAATGACAGGTTCCCAAAAGATGCAGGTGATGTTGCCTCTGGATTTTGAGTTCTTTCCATGTGCCTTATCTTTTTCCTGTCTGCAGAAGGCAGAACACCCTATGGAGACAAAGAATTAAATATCTGAACAGATTTCTTTGGAAATCCAGCACAGGTGGGCAGCAAATTCAGTAAAGCCTTGCTTGACAAAGCAACATGTTTAGAGGAATGGATTGTGGTCAAAGAAACTGTAATGCAGAATGCATATAGGAGAGATTCCACAAGCTGTTTAAACTGTTATTTGATTTTTACAGGGATTCATTTCCCAATTTGCTGGTTCTTGGAAAGCTGTGCCTCCTTATGCTATACCACAATGCAGGCTGTGAGAGGGGGCTTCGGCCATCAAAACCTAATAAAGTCCTCTCGTAGAAGTTGCCTCGAGGAGAAACATTTAAACCCCTGCATTAATGAGACATATGAAAAGTGTCTAAACATTAGCTCATAGCCCAATGAGATGGGCACAAAGACTAATTGGTTTGCAAATTTAGGATGCTATGATCACACTAATGATGATAAAAGATAATTTATCGATATAAAAGAAAACGATGTCTATGTGATTAATCTTCAATTTCTTGTGATTAATAAAGTATTTTGTTGTATACCAAATATTTATCGGAAAAAGCACTGAAAATGTGCTTGTTTCGAGGGACCCCTTGTTTCATTTAAATGGCCCCTTTTTTTCCATTGAGAGGGCCCCAGGTCACCTCTTTTTGAAATCCTAAAATTACCTTTGCTGATATCTGATTTTATTGTTTACACAAAAGTGATTTGTTTATTACCTACCAGTACATTTTGAGGTGGAGGAATATGACATGATTAATTGCTGGAACCAGTAATTTCTTGCATTTGTTCTGCACTATCAGCTAAACAAGCACTTCTAAGTTTGGGGTTTTCCCCCATTTTGTTGCAACAGGAAAGTGGATGTAGAAAATGAAGTGGAACTGATGGTTCACGATTCAGAAACTGTAAAGAAAGTTATGCATGCCATCAAGCTTCTGCAGTTTCACACTGGCTACCGGCCACCCTACTATGGGACCTGGCGCAAAATGGTCAAAGGCCTGTCACCACGAAACCCCTGGAAAAAAGATGAGGTAATGATAATAGGTAGTGAATTGTAGTAATAAACAAAAAGGCTTAAAGTAGGAATAACTGAAGCACTTTGTGTGGGTGTGCCAAAATTTACTGTGAAATTAACATTTCTCTGGACTAGTAAAAACAATAAGGTGTCGTGGAGGCTGTGCTGGCCTTTCTTTTCCTAATCAAATAGCAGTCTGATGTGATTCGAGTCCAAACATGAAGCAGACACTGCTCACAAGGTGCCTGTGAAATTTTAGCCTCAAGAACTAGTTAAAGACATTTCTTGGTGACAGTGTTGCTAAATTTTGATATGATTTTGACTGAAGGCTGGATAAAGTTTGCACAGATCATGCTTCACAACTTAAAAATTTCAGTTTGTCAACCCCGCCATCCCCATAGTCGCCAGCAAGAATGTATTTTGCTGTTGTTTTTTGTAGGTGGTGATTTTTTTTTTTTTTTTTTTTTTTTTGCAGAGTGTCTTTGACTACGAAATAGACAGCGATGACGAGTGGGAGGAAGAGGAACCTGGCGAGAGCCTGTCTGACTCAAACGTAAGTGATCCATGCTTGGTAATAACTTTCGTTTCATAATATTCATTCATATTGTGCTGGATTCTTGCCAGCACCAAGGACCATTGCCTCCCTCTGCTATGAATTTGTGCTAATTACAGTGAAATTATATTGTAGCAGATTACTGGATTGTGAATTATATTTTGTGCCAAGGTTAAATGCAAGAAGCTGTTTTAATGATGTGGCAGGGAGAAGATGATGAGGCTGAGGGAGAGGAAGAAGATGATGATGGGTGGATGGTGCCTCATGGTTACCTGTCTGAAGGTGAAGGGTGCGAAGATGATGAAGAGGTAAAACCTTTGTTTTTCAAAATATGTCCCCCTTCCTCCCCTAGCCCTTTCTTCCCATTTCCTGTTTTTGCGTATGGTCTTTCAAAAAAAAATATTTTTAAATCATCCAATATCCTAAGTAGCATGGGCTGCTGAAACTGGTAGTCTTCACATATATGGATTGAGTGAAAAGTAATTGATACTGTAACCCGATCTATGGAGGCTGAGAGAAAGGAAGCAGTAATAGTGTGTAATCTGAAATCAGTGATTTCTTGTCACTTTTTGTTTTACTTGCATATAGACCATTATCTACATGTACGAAAGGTGTTGGTGTTGTCATGAATATGAAATACAGGTAACTCCAGAAACCCTGAAAGCAAGGCAGAGAGCTAAGGCGCAAGCATGGGAGGCAGAACTGCAGGCCAAGAAAAAAGTATCACCACCTGTTCACCTTGGCTGTTATTGGCACCAAGTGTCTTCCTTTTTGTCCGAAAAAGATCTGGCCCTCATGAGACAATTTGAGGTAGGGTAGACATAATGAGTTTATCTTTTCAAGTTAAATAAACGTGGGAACACATGTTGTTTGTACTTCAGTTTGTTTGATCTGGTAAAATGTCTTCAAATAATTCCATACTTTTCAGAGTAAAATGTTTGTAAGAGAACTAGTTATAAAGGGACTTATTCCATCAACTTTTATCCACTTTCACAGTTACATGACTAAGAAATCTGAAGTGCATTCTGTTTTTGTTTTTTGTATTTGTTTTCTTTTTTGAGAAAAGCACCACAGATTTTTTCCATATATTTTTTGATTGGTTCATTTTTCTTTTCGAATGTAAAACAAAAGAAGTGTGCATGTGAATTATGGCCCTTTTTAGAGTGCATGTGAACTGAAACTTATTTAGAACACTTAAGCACAAAGGCTGCCTTGAAACTAGTTAAATGGCTGTACTGGCTAATCACTTAGATTACATGTAGAAACGGATGCAGCTTGTTGGTGTTAGATTGATGAGGTGATTTTATTAATCTTCATAATGCTTGGCAAGAGGATAGGACACAGCGTCCTTTTGAGTTTATTTTGCTGAACAGATGAACACATGCTGTTGTTTCAACTCACTTCAATTACATTACAAATTATATTCTTGTTTGAACATTCTTGGTGTTGCCTTGTATCATGTGGCATAGATGGTCTGTCTACAATCTGCACCCATTGACACCCTGATCTCCAACCCACTCCTGGTAGAAAATGGTAGAGATGGTGTTTCAGACAAACCCAGTTCTGGAGTCACTCCAAGTGGGAAAGGCTTCCGCAAGCGAGCTTTGCCACATGAAGGTTAGCTACAGAATGCTACATTCTCTATAATTTTTACAAATCGCTGAATCTGTCCTTGTTTCTTTGTCTTCCTTTTTTTTCTTTCTTTCTCTTTTATCTCCTGATTTGTAAATTGCAAGAATATGCTTTCAGATAATGTCATTTATTCGTTCAAGATGAATCCATTCCTGGATGTAAAAGATCGGCTGTAAATTGGACCTTAAGTGAATCAACACAAGATAAAATTTAATCTTTGAGTTGTTGAAAAAGAAGTTAATTCAGAAGTCTTTTTGACCTAATGTTTTGCACATATATTTCCCAGCAATGCCAGACCTGATCCGCCTGGTCCATGGAAACCCTTGTGGGATAAAGAAATTGGTGCGTGAATTCCGTTTGTTTTGGCGCCAAAAGACAAAAATGTCAAACACCTCTTGGAATGAAAGTTATATGGAGGATGAAGCCATGGGCACATCAGAAGGAGAGTGTGCAGCATCTAAAAAATCTGACAAGGAGAGCAGTTCCACTCCAGCCTTAGAAAGTAGTGGTGATGTAGCTGATAAGTCTCTTGTTGAAGACGTAGCTTGTAACACTAGTAATGGGCCCACAAAAGGCAGGGGTGATGACAGCTTGGCTGCAGATGACAAGCAAAACAATGATATTGTTTCCAAGAGACAGTTAGAGATAAAGATAATGGCCATTGCAAATCGAGAAAAACGGGTCGGCACCACCAAAACATGTTGGTATGTTAAAAAAGAGTTTTTGGAAGAATTTAACATGAGTGCTTTACCTCTGGAGAATACCTGGATTTCTCTCTCTCAAGATATGGATAAAAAGACACCGTGTAAAACACCCAGTAAAAAGAAGGCTGCAAAAGGATCTACGATTAAAGTCTCCCCTTCTGCTCCCGATTCTCAGAAAAAATTATGTGATAATGAATTGTCCGAGGACACTGGGAAGTCTGGTTCAAGAGTCAAGAAGGAGAACAGCACACCTTGCAAGCCCAGAGATCAGCCATCCATCATGAACTTTGCCAAGAAAACAGCAGAAAGACTGCTGACTCACAAAGAGAGCAAGGGGCCCACCAACTGTAAAAAATCACTTGAGATGGTGAGGCTGCACTCAGACAACTCCGATGTGTTACAGAAGTCTTTGGACCGGAAAGACACCAGTGTAACAGTTGAAAATGATAGTGACTGTATCCTCATAGACGACTGACTTGGGTAGTGTTAAAAGTAGGTAGTGTTTGCTAGACTGGAAAAGTGGTCTTGACATTGCCATGTCAAAGATTGTCATGTGCACCATTGTCCTACAATATCAGGTCGCAAAAACATGACTTCAGTCCCCTGCTGCTCACAAAAGCTCAAGAGTTGTGGTTGTAACTTGAAGCTGTTTGATTTAATAATAAGACTTCATATTTCTTGGTGTGTTTAGATGGGATGGTTATTACTAATGTTGCATATTTATCTGCTTTGAAGTATTGTCACAGGTAGTATATCCTATTTGACGTTGAGTTCTTCAGTGGACACTGAAAATTTTAAATCTACGTGTGGCCATGCTGGCAAGGTCTGATATGCTTTCTTCAAGGTCTGAAATGTATGTTCATTTTAGTGCCATCTGCAAGTGTTTAAGACAAAATTGGACATTATCCACTTGACTTTTCTGGAAATAACCAAAATGACACATAAATGCAGGAATTCTAGCTAGACTTTTTTTTTTTAAGTATAACAATTGTCTGAAGGTCTAACATGCCATAGACAGTCTGTAGCATGTAGTAAACCTCTTCTGATGCCTTATATGTGTTTGCATATACATGTATAATTTATAGATCTGTTTTAAATTCATTATCTTGGTTGTTATTTAAGGAATTTGGCGGTCGTCCCTTGAGATCCCCATACTCATTCCCACACAAATGTGGTTTTATCATGTCAACTTTTGACATAATTTTTATAAATGCTTATGAATCACTTTGATAAAGAGTGCTAGATAAGCTACACAAAACCGAAGCCATTCCTGATTTTTAAAAATGTCAGCAAGAACCCAGTGTTTCCCATCACCTCAAACCTACATAAATCATGCAACATCTCTAAATCAGGTAAAGAAAATTTGCTGTGGAATCTGAAAATGTAAACAGTTTGTCATCAGGGGTTATAATATAAATGTAAGTGTTTAGGTTGGAGGTCTCATCATTTAAGGTACTTTGTAACAAACCAGACACATAATAAAAATTGATATTGTCTCATCTTGATATCAAAGTCTGACAGTTGTATATTATGAAGCATGGCGCTTGAAGGCTCAGGATCACAATGACATTAATATATTTAAATTGATAAGTACTTTTTCGTGGTTTTCTAATAAAACCTATTATTTTATCAGTCTTAAAACTTCCCATGAATTTTGCTTGTGTCTAAAAACATCTTCATTTTATGGATGGGAAATGCTGGCAGGTGTCATTTGCAGTCTTCACACGTTACAGTTTTTTATTTTGGTATCTTAGATTCTGCTAGCATTGGGGAAATTCTAAAGGCTATCTGTTAAATAAACCTCCATTAGTCTCTAGTAATAAGACAGTTGGGGTGATCATCTTTTATTGTACTCTAATTTGTGTTTGGTACTTGCATAGCAAAGTATTTATCTGACGACAGCACACATGATAAATCTGCTCTTTGCTTCCATTCTTCCCCAAGCTATACAGCTCAGGGTTTCTTGGTCAATTGCCAAGATTTGATTTGACAGTAAAACCTAAAGACCTTTCATATTGTGACACCCCCCTCCCTCTTAGAAATGACCCCCAAATTATACAGATATATTTTGATATATAAAAGTCATCTCTATTAGGACTACATACCCCTACATGACTTTAACTGAGTTTGTGCTCTATTATTTTTCAGAAGTTGCCTATTGAAAAGGGTAGGTGCGGTTTATGATAGACTGCTTCTGATTGGCTGTCTGCCCTATGACTTTCTACAAAAATAATGTAAAATGAATTTTGAAAGAGACTGCTTGTTCAAAGAGTCGTGTGTCATTTCAAACCCAAACCATATCTACCACCTGCCTGAGTCAAATCAGCCCTACCATAACTATATCATCCCATGTAAGTTATGTATTGTCCCAACACTGAAAGTTGAATCAGTTAGGCCCAGAAAATAAATCACCAATGAAACAAGTAGCTATTAATGTCAAATATTAGCAACAGAGGTATACAATGTTGGAACAAATTATCATTTACTAAACAAAAATAGCTGCTTGGCAATACACAGAACACAGTCTCACAATGGTACACCAACATAGCTTTTCTCTTAAATCTTAAGAAAAAGTCTGTCGTTATATATTTAGTTTGGAAGTTTTTATTAAATGTATATCAAGTTATACACTGTCCACCATCACCTCACCAACCACGTTTCGAAAAAGACTGAAGACCCATCTGTTTACTTAAGACGGACTTAAACTTAAACAACCAAGCAACACTTGTGTCTTTATTTTTTACTTTCCTGGTGTTTATCTATTTATTTACTTTATTTTTTTTTTCTTATTTTTTATTTATTTTGTTTTTGCTGCGCAATGAGCATTCTTCCGAATGGATACCTGCGCATTACAAATGGACATCATCATCATCATCATCAACATAAAGTTAACATCAAATATGGCTGGGGCGATGTGGTTTTTGGTCAAAATGACTGGCCCCCGTTCATTGTCTCAGTACACATCAGTCAATTGTGTTTCATTAACAACTTCACAAAAGTCACATGCTTTTAAGGTTCTTGTGACGTTTGTGCTCTATTGCAGCCTATTTGCAAAAAATGTTTAAAAAGTAGTGCATTAGTATATCAGTTACCTGTGTATTGACTGATAGCTCTCTGGAGAGATATCTCTATGAATCTTGAATCAAGCCCAAACAGTGCAAGCATGACAAAGTGAAAACAAACAAAGAAGCACAATATGGTTTTTAACAGCTTTATTTTCAACATGATTTGATAGATGTCATGGTTTGTGGAATGAAAGGCAGACCTATTTCCCTAGTAAGACCCCTCTGTTACACCCTGATTCAGGCGTTTTCAGTGAGACTTAATGGGGAGGTTTTACTGTATATTCAATTGTAAAGAGTTTATGCATATGACAGATTTTGTGAGCTCTGAAGTAACTTAAGATAATATAGCTGAAATCACAAGAAGAGTTATTTTAAGATGCACATTTTGAACTGCATTGTTTTACGGACTGTCATAGGAATTCCTGTATTTAGCTAGTTTTGTGATCAGCGTGCACTGGGTTATTTTACAGATTTTTGTTATAATTTTTAAAGTGGCAGTTTTCAAAAGCCAAAAATACACTATTTCAACAACTATGTGGCAAGTAATCTGCATCATCAAAGACTACCTCAGGAATTGGCACAAATCAATTTTCCACAATGCAGTGTGCATGCATGTCTGTATATGCACACACAAACATGCTTATGCACAAGCTATTCAGAATGTGCAACGTATTGGATTTCAAGGGATGTCTATATAATGGTAAGTAACATGCATGAAAGTGTGCATGAAATAGTGAATTACTAAATTCAGTTGTAATGCCAATATTCTTTGTTGCCAAAATCTCAGAAATCTGATATTGAATCCTTTTTGATGGTCTGCAGTCATCTCATGATTTATGTAAAAGTTGTATTCCAGGAGAATGTATGTAGATGTTTCTTTTAAAAAGCATTGTATGAAATCTTTTTTTAAAAGCATAGTATGCACAAAAGCATCTGTTTATGTTTGTAATCAGTTAACTGATAATGTAATCTAATTCCCAGGGTGTTTGTAACAAAAATTTTCCTTTGATGTTTGTTTTCAGCATGTGTAGTGGATACATAAGAATGAGTTGACTTAACTTTTAAAAAAGAGAGAGAGAGATGGCCATATTTATCTGCAAACACTTTTGGAGGCATTTCTGTTATTCAACATTAATTGTAACGCTGTGATCTTTGATAAATAAAAATTATTATGGATCAAAATGTTTTCTTGACTGAATCTGTACTTTTAAAGAGTGCCCACTAAATATAACTTTAAAACTGTCTTATACAAATTAACACAGCTCAAACTTCAGGAATTATGGATACAACCCACATGAAGATCCACTTGATTACCTCAACTGTGGCGAGCAGACTGAAAGTACATAGCAGAGTGCTAGCAACAGCTTTGGAAAGAGACCAGATGCCAGACATTTTACATGTCCTCTCAACCAGCTGTGGCACCAGATAAGGCCAGACCTATCCACTAAGTATTAACGAACATCCTAAGCTATGATAAAAACTGCCAAGTTTATGGCAGCATCTGCAATTCAGAAATGATTCAACTATCAAAAGGGTTTTTTAAAAAGCCAGAAAAGAGGACCCTGAAATATTGAGGCAAGCTCCTTGGCCAAAGTGGAGCTTATAATGCCTACATATCCTTGCTTTTCATAACTTCTTAAAGGCTTTTCATGAGGTGGAGGGAGGAGAGAAAAATAAAACATTAATAACCTGAAACAGGTTTAATAAACCAGGGTTTCCATCCCTATTTTTATATAAGACTGAGCACATTGTAGACATTTTCAAGTTAAAACTTCCACAAAAAAGCATTCTATGTACATATATTCAAGTAAGCCTAAATATAAACAAATTACTGATGCCTCTATGAAATGAATCAACACTTTCAGAGTAGGTGACTACAGCATGAGGTAACATCTTCCACCTGCTTCCCTCCCTCTAGTCCTTTTTATGCACAATAACTGATCATTACTGGAATCTGCTAGTATGTGCTCACTAATCTGAGGAAGATCACAGCTCCTTCTGAGACCTAAAATCAACTGAGGCAATATATTATTCATTCATTCATTGACTGGTACCGGTTGGTGGGGGTGGCACATAGCTGACAATGCCCACCACTATCACCTGCTTGGGGAGACAGTGAATAGGTTCTGCACAGGACAAACAGTCCACTCCATGTTTGTGAGCCAGTTTTTCCTCTGACCACCCTCCAAGTTACCTTGAAGGACAGCCTTCGACAAGGTGTCATGCCAGGTCAGGTGGCCAAACCAGACCAGCTCACATGGCTTGAATGTTGCAAGTAGGAGTTCCTGGTGTCCTAAATGTTGCAACCGTGCTTCATGCAATGTAACTGACTTTGTGTTCTCTGTATGAGATCTGGAAAAGCCTTCTCAGGCACTTGTTCTCGACTATCTGGATTCTCCTCTCAGCATCGTCAAGCTGAGTCCTCATTTCCCATCTGTAAAGCAGGATCAATACTACAAGGCACTTGTACAGATTATACTTTGTAGTAAACACCTGAAAACTTCGTTACCACTTCTTCACTTCACTGGTGCACAAGACATTTCACCACCAGTCCATCAGACTTACTCCCTCCCCACTCACCCAAAAAATGTGAGAATATTTGCTGCCATCCTGAAAACTAAAGATCCATCACCTAAATCTACACTAATTGCAAGATCTATGAAAAAAACTGGGATGCTTTCAAACATCTTAATCATTGTGATCACTCAAAAAAAGATGCTGGCAAGTTTCATTTTAGCCTCTCTAAACGCTTAAGAACCATCATTGTCCAATGGCCACTTTCAACCAGTGTCCTCCTCTTCTGCTGAGGACTGACAGTCTCAACCATTAATAATAATAGTGTAATTGATATCGTACATGATCCCATTTATGCTCTCAGCACTTGAGACAAAATGAGAGATGGACACCATACAAACAATGGAAGGATTCACAACAGTACACCAAGATCCTGCGCTAGTGGGTTTCTTCTTCTGTTTGTTCAACTGCATGCCTATGTCCAGAAACCTGGGGGCGAGGTCGCCATAGCTGAAGGCCAGCCACCAACGGGAGTTGTAAATCAACCTCTGTATCCTCCTTGCTAATGATGTAATCATGCGGGCCACTCCCTGGTAAACGATACCGCATTGCCAGGCCCACACGCAGGTTGTCCTACACAAGAGTACATTCAAACTTTATTTAGATCATACAAAGCAAATATCTATAAACTTTATTTGAAACAGAATTAGAAACATTGTTATCTCCCTACTGCCTTACTAAGGAAAAAAAATACATCCCAAACCCAATAAATTAGGTCATATCAGCCTAAATTTGAACAATGTGTATAAGTCATTAACACCTAGGATGTTCTATTTTGGATAAGAAAGGGCCATATAGACCAGGGGAAGGGAACAACAAATCATTTGGTCTGGCCAGGCCAAGGCAGTGAAACTGTATAGCTCGACCAAATATAACAGGCTAATACTTCAGTTATAATTTTGCATGGCCTGCAATGATCTAAACATTCAAATGGCCCTCGGAAGAAAAAAGTTTCCCCATCGCTGATATACAAAATGGACTTCTGGCAAACATATTTTCCATATAGAAGTTATAGAACAATGCTTTAGAAAATGAGCTTGTTATGCATGAAGAGAAAGAGCAGATGATACAAGCTCTCATGTTGATGGAGGTGCAAAACGTCTTCAAAGCTCTCCTTAACGGTGACTGCTGGCACCAACAGTTGTAAAGGACAATATACTTGACACAGCTACACCCTCCTTTTAAACAACTTTTAAGTCAAACTGGGATTTTTACACCATTTAAAAAACAAGAGTAACAAAAATGAGATCAACCTCCATGGCATTAACTCTTATAATTAACAAGGCTCATAATTTTATGTAAAAACAGTGAGCTTGGGCATTATTTGACCCCAATATGTTAAGTCCAATTATCACAGTTTGCTAACCTTTAGCTTCTGAATGTCAATGATGACATTCTTTGTTACAGACACATCTGTCCCACCATCACTCACACATGTTGGTTTTTTCATCATTGACACAGACTGCAACAAGAAGGTGAATGTCAATATTACCAAAAATTTATAACAACTATTTGAAGCCATTTTTGTGATAATGCATGTCTACATGCATGCACAGGTGAGATAAGTCAGTTCACAGAGTTAATCTGGCGATTCCTTCTTCCTTCCATGATGGGTATTTAGCACCGAGTCATCTGTTTACACACTTTCAGACATGGGGACAACGATAACTTTTTTTTTTAAGCATTGCACGAGTTCATCTTGTCATAAGATAAAAGATTACAATGGATTGGAGAATACTGTTAACAATCAATAACAATCGCAGATATGAAACTGATAAAACTTCAACTCTGCTTTAAACCCATGAGCAACAGTGATGGAACTTATAAGGCAATCAGTCTCAGTACTTGGGATACTCTGCCACGGTAAGAAAATAAAATTTTGTATAAACTATCAACTTTGGTTGCCTTTAGTTTTCTTGAACTGCTTTAGTTCTTTTATTTCAAAACCGATGAGGTAGGTGTCATCTGTTCATATTCCATGCTGATTTTATGACTTGAGTACAGCTTCATCAAGTTCAGTTGCAGTTCGGAAGCATGGTCTCTCCAGCAGTTTTAGATCAGTGATCAGAGTTACTAAACAATAATATTGCACCATGTTATGCTATATTTTCTCTTACACAAATGGAGATATATTTCCAAAGATTGTAGAATGTCACAAAATGCAAGTATTGGGTGGTGTGCATATGGTCCAGGTAAGATAAGTACTCCTACAGTCTTCATGTAATTTTTAAATGAAATGATGCTCTTAAAATACTCTTGAAATAGAACTTACACTTGGTAGTTTGTGAATCCATGCTACACAGTATGGTAGGTCACCACGCTCAGTGACCCTGACAAAGACACTAAGCACATTGGAGAATTCATGCTGGAAGGAGAGCATAACATTTACACCAAGCTGCTGAGGATTTAACTGAACCATCTGAACTGGAGGTTTGACTGCACACAAATGACACACATATGTGCTAGACATTAAATAAACAAGCAGATACTAAGTCGAATCTGAAAAAACAAATTATTCACATTATCATAGAGAAAAAAAAAACAGTGCAAGAAGTCTACAGTGCATCAGTCACACAAGGATCAGATGTCTCAGTATGTTAATAAAAAGCTTTAACTCATTCTTGGTGTGCTGCTCAGCCCCAGGCAGTGTTCTTCATCAGTAGGGTAGTGTGAACAAAATACGTCACACCAAGTGTAAATATGTAAGGGAAGAAACTGTTGATACATTTCATAATTATTCTACTATGGATCACTTCCCTTAGAAAGCTGAAAAGTCAACCAGTCAGGTATTTTGTTATTATTTTTGAAAGTAGGTAAAGATTCAGTTGATCAAATGCCATGTTTCTGTCTGTTGCAGTTTCTCAACTCGACATGGATTTCTACTCCAACAACCGAAAATGTTAAGAAAATAGTAATATTTAAATTCTAATGTTTATTCTAACAAAACATGTGCTTGCTTAGCACTTTATGTTTGTATACATTTTTAAAAATAATTTTTTGGTGAATTTCTACTACTGTGACCCACTTTCCAACATCAGCTATCCTATTCCGTACAGTTACCATCTTTCATTTGAATTTAGTACAAGAAAACAAAAACTATATTTCTTAAAAATCACACCATATGAATTTTTTTTAAATGCTCTTGACAAAGGTGTGTCACAGATGGTTGTCCTTATTGTAGATTAATAGCTACGAATATTTAAACACTACTAGTCAAATGGTCAATCATGGCCAAGTGAAAAGTCCGTAGCGAATCGTAGCCAGCTGCCCAGAATGAGCTATGATGTATACATGCATAGCTCTGAACACCTGTTAAAGATTGACAGTACAAAGTCTCTCTCTTTCTCAAAAACACACTTAACCATAATCCTTTACAACATATTTTTAAAAAAACACACTTAACCATAATCCTTTACAACATATTTTTAAAAACAATCACCTGGGAGAACAGAGCATAAAAGGACAAGTTTCTTTAAGCGTCTTACTCACGATGAGCATTTTCCCATGCCAGCTGACGGGCATTGCAAGCTCTTGTGTGACCACTTGTTTGTACGGTGTCATGGAATGATCGGTCCACCTCAATCAGGTTAGATCGAACCTCAGGGATTTGGCGTGTTCGAGGATTTCTATTTACCCTTATATCATTTCCCACAGCTGGAAAAGATAAAAAAAAACTAAACATGCAGAATATATAGACATCAGCAACTTACCATTTTGATCTCTGGCTTTTGACATAGTCTTAATCTGCATTTTGTTTCTCTTCTGTATATTTAAAAACATTCATGAATCTTTCTTCAGAAATGTTATTTGAAGAATATATTTCACTTTCAAATAAAAGTTTCATTAGTTTTTGCTAAAATGAACAAGAACTCCAAAAATCAGCAGTAACCTAGATCAAGGGGTGAAAAGTTCATGAAGCAATGTTAATTACTAACAACAGTATTCTTTAGCCTTAAGAAAGGATTAACTAAGAAATACTCTACATTTTCCATTATGATGAAAAATTCCACTTAAAATCTGAATGTACCTTCTCTGACTTTGCGGAAAATTTCCTCAATGCTGATTGGTTCTCTCAGAAGTTTCTCAAGATGAGTGACAAGAATACCCTTGCTCTCAGGGCGAGATTCATATGCAGCCAAACCACAACTCCTAAAGAATAAGAACAGAAGAAAAAAAAAGGTTGAGAAATCAATATATGATGTTAACAACAGGGATACTTGAATGCTGGAAAACTGCATATTTACCTCAACACAAACAAGTCCATAAACATCTTCTAAAAAAGCTGTATCAGCTAGCCACATGTTGTCTCTCCCTCTCTACCCTGCTACTGTGAAAATCCCTCTAGCCTCATCAAATGAAAAAGTAAAACATCTGGCATTGTATCTCTTCCATGCTTTCCAGTTTAGAAAAGCTGCAATAGAAGAGAAATAAGCAACCTATAAATGTTTGTTTTCTTGTAATTTTACCCTATAACCATGTATAGATGTATGTAATATTGTACTGTTGTTGTTGCTCCCCCTTCAAAAAGGGCAATGGCCCCATGAATAAACAACTTGTACTGTGAAAATATAACATGGACTCAAAGAAAAATGAGTTACTACTCACGTAGCATAGCAAACAATTGTGTTTCCATCTTCTACTGGTGAACGTTTCATAAGTGGTGCATTTGGACCCTGACTTGGATTTTCTGATCTGAAAATAAAACAGGAAATGGCATAAAGACTCTTAAAAGCAGAATTATATGCAGCTTAATATAAGCTACGGAAGGCTGGCAACTGGGACAAATACTTTTAAAATGGATGTAAATGATATATAGTGGTAATTTTAGCTACTTCTCTTCATGATTGTAGGAATAGAAAAATCTTGAGACAATTTAAGGAATATTATAGTCATTTTAAATCATTCATTTATTCCGTTAGTTGGGAGGACAGGAATACAAAATTACCTATTCTGTGAAAACAAAAAGGCTTTTTTTAATTCATTCTTACGGTTTGCGACAAATATCGAGGATCATGCAGCAAACTTTAGGCCGCTTCTGCTGCATTTTTCCAAGGACAAGATCGGCAGAAAGGCACTCTTCTGTCTTGTAGTCAACTGGAACATCATTGGGGAGAATGTAGCATTGGTTGTTCTCCTCAAAGCCATGCCCACAGAAGTAGAACACACAGTAGACTCCAGAGTCGATAAGCTCACAGAATTCTTCTACAGCTGACAGCATCTCGATGAGTGTCAGGTTCAGAAGAGACACAACCTACCAGCAGGCATGCCAAAATGATATAAATCTCATTACTGTTACTCATCATGCCAACTTACAAAAATATTGTTTGCCTTGCAGACATGTTGCTAAACCAAGTACAAAAGATGTCAAAGACAAAAGGACTATGAAAGCTGTGAATCAGGTCTTTTGACAATCTTCAAGCTAAAGGAATGAACAATCTATCAGAAATTTAAAAAAAAAAAAACATTAATAATGAAAGTGAAGGTGTGAAACAGCTGTTACCTTACATTTATCTTCATTTTAAATATATCCAGATATTTAATAAAGTCTCAAAGAATCACTCCTGATTTAAAAAAAATACAACAGTTTCAGAGTTTAATACCTTAAAACCTAGAACTTCCTGAAAGATGTTGGATAGATTCTGGATATCCGTCTGAGGAGCTCGCAATGGCTGTTGACTCCTGTAGTCATAATTGCCGATCAGCAATGCCAGTTTGTCTGTGGCTGTTCAAGACACACATGACATGCATTTATCCAAATGATATTTGGTTATGTTGTCCATTGACAAGTGCACAATCAGAATGAATAAAAATCTGTGTTCAAGACTGTGGGATTCAAGAGTCTTTTAGCAAACACAATAAATGGATAAGAACTTTTGTAAATATAATAGTGACAATCCTCTCATAAGGAATTCCATAAAATTACAGAAGCATAACAAACTAATCTTCATTCAAAGAAATTCCTATAAATGCGATAATCAAGATGTAAAGTGGCATACCAAAATAATGTCTGAAGGAGGGTATGTCCCGCACCTGTAGTACAGCCCCCTTGGTTATGCGCTGCCCATGATCATTAGAAATGAGACACATGTACACACCCTCTGCTGCTCGGTTGTTTACATTATACACCTTGAATTCACTGTCATTTGCACCTGTTTGGGGAGAGAAAAAGCGTAGAAGTTATTTTTAACATTTGTTGATGCTTTAGTTTTGAACTCTTATAGGTCATCACAATATTGGTCATTCATGATTTTCTTTCACTACCTTGACTAATGTACTGCATAATGCATCTGCTTATAAAATGCAGTTGCCTGGATGCTTGAACCTGCTCTGAGAGTTTGTTTTTAAGCAGGACTAAGGACATCTGTACTCTTTGTTTACTTCCTGTGCAGTTATACTCGCCTTGAATGGAGTCACAGTCTTTGAACCACTGATACTGCAAATGACCAGAACCCTGAGCACTGCAGCGGAAGATAGCATGACCTCCAAGCTGAACATGACAAGACTTTGGATGCTCTGTAATTTCCGGCACCACTGAACATCAAGACATATCATTGTCACTGTTCTCTATACAAACATTTTGCATTGCAGAATAGTGCTTCATATTTATCCATATCAAAATTTATGTTTTCTGAGGTATGTCCACATTGAGAACAGGTGACTCACGATTTACTGCATGTTCAAACTACATGAATTCAAATAACACACTTTATTGTTTAAAAAAAAAACATATGCAACTTGCAAAAATATCACCAATCTATTGACTACTGTGTGTTATAATCTTCTCCATGTTGTTTCTGATAGTGAGAACCATAGCATCCTACATGACAACAAATTCCCAATGATACACCAGTGGTGGAGCCAAACTGACAGAAGAAGTGCCTTAGAAAGAATAAAAGGCACTATATGGACATCCACTTGCTCTGTATGTGTTCCTGTTAATTGTAGCTTCTTTTTTTGTGCTTCCCTTGCTTAGAGGATTAAGCCCTACCTGAAAATGAATGAGCGTGAATTGTCTGAATGCGTGTAAATTATGTCTAATGCTCAATAAGGGATAGCTTAAAATGAAACAAAAACCAGCAAAGAATAAACCAGCTTTTTTTTCCATCATTTCCATCATAAAAATTTTTCTGGTTGTGTTTTCTCTTGCATGACTGGCCCAGCCCTGAGTAACAACAAAAGTGGAGACATATATTGTGCTGGCTACATAAAATCCACCTGTAATTATCTGTCTTTCTTTGTCCTCTCAAAATGAGTCTTACAATGTGATGTGATTTTGAGAATACTTTTGTGTTAACTGTACCTTTATTAAACCATCATAATGTCACACAGACATTCAAAGAAAGATGCAAGCAGCTCCAATGACTCAAAGTAGTCTTGAAAGCTATATCTTATAAAATTTGGAAATGCCGCCCAGATACAATTATGGTTTTTGACAGGCAGGGAGGAAAAAAAACTGTATGAGTGAAAGCAAATTACAGACAATTTCTGAAGTCAAATTGACAGCAAACATTCCCAAAATGTGACCATTATTATGTCTAAAATATATTTTCACATTATGCAAAGTTTTTAATTATCCACATTTCTATCAAATACTTTCCGTATGTAAATCATAAGTCACCTGAATCTTAAAGAGAATAAAGAAAAGAAAAAGAAAATAATGGATTGTTCTTCTCTTGGGATTCCAGCAAAAACCTGCAGTTATACTTTAATTTTTTTTTCCCCAGACACATAAAGAACCAATCTCAAGAAACAAACCTAATTTATTCACTTCATATTGCTTCTAGCCACTGTTGTATTACAATGTTTCAAAACTGAGGTTTCAGCATGACATATTTCACAAAAGTTGTGTAGTCAATCAGTTGGCATTTCCCCAAAATATATATAAACATGCTGATTGAATATATTTACAGCTGTCCTTTATCATAAAATCATTAGAAATCAAGGTAATGAGTATAAGGATGATGAATTCATTATTGAATATACAATGATCAACTTTTCATAAACCTCACATGGCATGGGATCAAACATTGGCCAGACTGGTGCTGTCACACACACAGGAACTGCCCGACTTCTGACCATTCCAAACTGGTTGTTTATTTCACACTGGTAAATGCCATCATGGGTACTGTCGGCCTGATCCACCTGTAATAGCAGGACTTCATTGCATGTAAATCTGCATTATATGCACCAGAATGAATATTTAAAACCTAAGAATGCAATAATTTTATGATTTAAAGGAACTGGAGGATGCGCCTATTAAAAAGAAAGGTAGAAAAAGGGACTCTAAATTGTTCTGGCTTTCCAACTTATGCTAAAATGTTCTAATGGTTATTTTTGGCAATATTTTTGGCCCCACCTTGTAATACCCTGTTTGAGACTGGTACACTGGCCGAGTGTTTAACAACCATGTGTATGTCAGAGGAAGGTGGCCCCGTGCATCACAAATTAAGCAGAAGGTACTGCCAAGAGGTGTGCTTGTAGGGTCAGGCTCTCGAATAATGACTGGCAAAGTATATACTGGTTCTGGAAACGAAAATCACTTTCATATAAACTCTCATACTGTACCCTCATATGAATGATAGCAAAGTATCACTTTAAATTTGATCTTATTATGCAAAACCCCTGACATGATAATTTATTATCTGGTATTTACTAATGATCTAAAACTCTGATATGTGCACCATAGCAAGAAGTATGATAAAAAGACTTAACAGAAAAAAATAACAACCTTACACTCAGCTAACCCCCATACTCTTCTTACAGGTTTTTCTACCGATTTTGAACTTTTAAATTAAGAACCCAAATGAAATTACATGGCTGCGTATAGTTTATATATATATATATATATATGATTTGTCAGTTTTTAAAAAATACATAGTAAAATGCTTTTTTCGCTCAGTTCTATGCCACTAACAAAATAAAATTTCACAAACCCATTTCACCTGTTTTTCCGGGACCAGGGTAAGGTGATTCACCCTCTCTAAAAGGTCCTAAAGCAGAAAAGAATAACTTGCATAACTGTGCACAGGAGTATGCAGTCTTTAATAGCAAGACCTTGAACACACCAACATTTTCTTCATTCTTGGGAAAACATGAAGGTGTAGTAGAGTGCAAACTTTTTTTTTAATAATTGAGTCAAGTTTAGTGTAAGATATTGTTTCCTCAAATCTGGGTGAATACTTGATATACTTGATTCCATTCTTGATATACACACCTACAATCATCAAATTGCACTGACAGAGGTCAACACCACAGACATCCGAATTGTACATTAGATACATTCAAGTTGCAAAACCTCAGCCAATGGGAGAGGTGGAACTGTATGTTAGTAAGTGAATATGTGTACAAATAAGATATTATAATTTTGACTTTTCTGTGGCAGGTGATGTTTGTAGGCATGTATCTTGAGGACAGAAGGGGTGTGGGTTCACCTACATCTTGGGAAGTAATCTCTTGTACTGAGATTTACCGAGTCATTAGAACAAGCATTTTGCACCCAACTGGACTTTTAACAAAGGTACCCCAGTAAAGCAGGACATCTACTTCTAAAAGTGTTTGAATATGTGTATGGATCAATAGGACCTGGTTGGTACAATGTAAACAGTTTGAACTGAGGGCACTCAAGCACCATGTATGCCTGTTATCAATCTATTCATACATGGTTTCAAAACTTTAAACTGACGAAAATAGTTTGGGATACATTTTTGTCCTAAAAGATGACAATACAACTTTATTAATCCACAGGCAATTACTGGTGACAATTACATAACTGATGACTTTGTACACTCAGCAAAGAGTAAATCTAAAGCATACACTAGGACCAACACAAATTGAAAAAAATAAATAATAAACCTAGCAAATGCAGGATCCAACTGCTAAGACTACAAAGCCAACAAATATATATATATATAACTGCCTTGTACCAGGTTGACTGAGTAGCTGGAGGAAGCAATAACAAGTTAGTTACAAATATGATTGACAAGGTATGTTCTTATGCATCAACCCATCCACAAATATATATGTATACACACAATAACATGCCTGCCACCAAACATAATTAATTGTAGACAGGATTAGTTCATCTTCTGTAAAGTAAAATCTTACTTAAAAAATAAGAAAATACATGACTCCATGAAATGGTTTGCATTATTTTGCGAATAAAATCATACCTTTGGGAAGGACGGAGACATTTGAATAGTTTGTAAACTCGCCTCTTTCAGAATTATTGTAGACAAGGCAAGTATATACTCCACTTTGATCAGACCTGAAAGACAACAATCTTAATCCAAGCTCGCTACAGAAGTGAAAGCACGACTACAATACTAAACTTGTATTATACAAAGTTTTTTTTAAAAATAGGAATTTCACAAGTTTAGATCATAATAAATACTCAAGTGTATTATGTACTGCAAGTACTTTCAGTATTTGGTCCATTAGGCCCACTGCAATTCATGTAAAACTTTTCTAGACAGACAGATATTGACTCTGTGCATGCAAAGTGGTGCTTATTTCTGCAGGATTATTCTGATTTCACTAGTGCAGGAACAGCTAATATTTATTTTTTCAAGGATGCCCTGATTGTAAGAGCCCACAATTAAGTGATATTTATCCCTTCCAGAATACTTTAATTTCATGAATCAATCTAACTAGTACCTGTGAAAATATTATGTTGCCAAAAGAAAGGTGGACAGTGAATAATGTAGGTGTGCTAGATCTTGCACAACATAGGCTGAAATAATTAGCATTTCTTTGATATATATCTAACCTAGTCAAATGTAAATTCACCTCCTAATACAGACAAAAATGAAGGGACTATACCTGGCATTATTGATTATCAACATTGAATCTGTGGCCCCAGTGATGGGTGTTTCTGAGCGATACCAGAGAAAGCGAGGATATGGAATTCCATGTGCCTCAACTGACAACACAATCTGATCCCCCTCATAGACACTGACTGCTTCTTTTGGCTGTGTCAGTATTGTCACTTGTTCTAGAAAAGCATTTAGGTGACAGAGAATCTCAGTTACAATTATTTATACCTGCCACAAACAGCTAAAAACAAACTCTAATTTATGACATCATATTGTGAGATTAACCATATGTATAACAATGTCAACAAAAACACTTCACTAAAGCCTCCATACTAAATACGTAGTTGCTAAGTTCTACAAATAACAAAATAATGAGAAAATGCTGGAATATCAGACAAGAAGATCTATAATTTCTGAGGCTGAAAAACATTTGCTGCCTTAATGTTAATTGGTCTTCCTGAGCCTTCATTCTCATCTATATGTCAGTAAAATTACTGTTATGTAAATGTCGGGGGGTGGTGAGAATGAGGAAAGGCAGTGATAGAGATTTCAAAATATCCAGTTTACCTCCCCTGACACAATAGAGCCAATTTAAAATCTTAATTTATAAAAGCGCTGTCTCGGTCTCTAAGTCTTTGTCATATGTTTGGATCCACTCAAGCAAAATGGAAATGAGAAACATGCTTTGAGTTGGTGGCTGAAAATTTACAGAATAAACACAAAATGTACTTGATCTACCTTAATCCACAGATCCATCGAAAGGAGAAATTGGTGAGAGCAAACTGATCTTCACACATCACAACAAGTGCACGTGAGAAACAAAAACTGATGCTTTCAAATCTTTCAAGTGCTGAAATAACCAGCAGTAGCAAAATCATCAGCACTTACAGAAAGATCATTTCAAAGTCATAATCTCTGGGTAGGGAAAAACTTCACAAAATCATTTTGGCTTTATTGGGTGATGCAGCTTATTAGCAGATGACAGATAGTTCTCTAGATTACCTTCCTGGCTAATGTCATCTGGTAACAATCATCTAAGACCCTCATTATGACCAAGCATGTGCTAAGGATTGCTGAGTGGGGTATGCACAACAAGCTAGTATGAACAAGTAGCTAAAGTCAGACACTGTTAAGAGAAACACAGCAAAAGCAACGCAGCCATACTTACGGTATTCTACAAGGTCGATAAGGACAGTGTCTAGCCTTAGCTTGTCTAACAGCTCTACCAGATGCCGTACAGTCATTCCTCGTGCTCCAACCTGCAGTATCAACTGTTGCGCAGGGCTGCCATTGCTGTATATACACTGGGCCATTTTCTCTACCTCCATAGCCCTGATAATCAGAAAACTGACACTGTAATGCTGTCTCTGTCCATGTGTGTCAACACAGACACAATGAGTATATACTGAGTATTGTCATCGGGCTGACGCCAAACATTTTTTTTAAACTGTTCTGTTGCAACAAATAGCCCATGTAAATTAAACAATACTTAAATACTCTATCATCCACCCTGCAAAGAAAAGTCTTTAAATGCAAATTTAAACTTGATGTGTTTGCAGTATTCTGATGCCTAGAAAGTCTTTTAATATTTTTGCAGTTTTTGCCTAAAAGTCTCAACAGACTTACTTCCCCTTGTTCTTTGTATTTCTTTAAAACCATTAATGATTTTAGACTCTTCTTTTTATTGGAATCTCAAAATCTTAATCTCAAACTTCAAACATAAAGGTACTGCCTCTGACTATTGATTATAGTTTTCATGCAACCTTCAGTCACTGCCTGGTGATACAACAGTGGTAAGAACTATAAACACCATGGGTGTAATGTGTTAATAAACATCATATTGCAACACCTGCACAGACATCAACATATGAACAAACCAATGCATGTGACCAAAAAAGACTTACGTGAAACTAAAGTCCCCGCATAAATTCGCAGCAAAAAGCCTCCAGTAGCTGCAGTTGCTGGTTGAAAGGCTGTCCAATGTATCCCGCAGCCTATTCATGATAGTTCCTGGGAGCTGACGCACATTTGTGTTCTCTGGGAATTTTAGCTGGTAGTTCATTTTTCTAATTTCTTATCTCATGAGAAAAACAGCATGTCATATTCTTTTTTAGTGTATCTTAAAAATGTCATCAACATCTGTTTCCATTGATGACAACTTCTTCTCTTCTTTTCTCAAAATGTCCTCATATGAAGGCACCTGTCAATCCAAAGGAAGTAGCTCAGAATCAATTTTTTTAGCAGACATGATCTGGCCTCCTTAAGGCCAGCTAGATAAGGACAAAGCTGTTGTTGATTTACCCAAAGTTTTCAACCACATCTTAAGTCAAGTATTTTATTTTCAGTAAGATTCCTTTTTCCCCCTTTTCTCCTCTCTGTCCCAAATATGCTGCTAATGCCAAAAGCATAACCTAGAGAAAATTAAATTAGGTCAGGTGAACAATCTGCATCAGAATTTACAAGAGGAACTTTAATATTCCTCTTTTCATAATTTTGACATTCAAAATGATAGTTTCTGCAATGCACTGATACTAAAAATACCTGCACAAGGAAATGGTCACTTTTTAACAAACAGGATATTGCTCAATCAGCTAAATAAATTCTGTTCTATACCCTGACAGCAATGGAAGATAAAACACTGTCACATCTTGAATCTGAGTATGCTAGGCTACTCATTTTTTTAAAATAAAATACCAACTGTTTAGTGTTACCACAAACAACTGTTATGTGCGTTTCTTTAGATCGAGTTCTCAATCATGAGAATGAACTTATCTTTTCTCTTTTTTGGTCTATTTTTCATACCTTAAAATAAAAACAACTGAAAAATTACAGAAATACGACAGCTTTTATCAGCAGTATCCTTTAAATTAGTACATTTGTCAAAAGACATGGTTATTAAGAAATTATGCAGAATCCTGATAAGTGGATTGATTAGGGCCTTATACGAAGTAAAGGTCCTGCATTGTCAATGTTGTCACGTTCTCATGGCAGGGGTGTCCATCGACAAGCATGCCTGAGATTGGTGATCAAACAATTTGCTTCACCTATTCACCGTTGATCACTAAATGAAGTAAGTCGAAAAATGTTTTTCAGGTTCTCTGGTGCTCCTCCATGGATTATCTAAGAATGTCAACAAGAGGATGCCAGGGCCTAGTATTCTTGACAATATTACTAAATTAAAAAAAAACTTTCAGGTGCTTTCCCTATTTGAAAATATAACTCTGATGAAGTACTCCCACTAAACAATTCTGACATCGTGCGGCATCCTGAAATACGTATACTCTAAACCAGTCACGCCGATCGATATACAAACGTGCGCGATTGATAGAGATACGAAGAGACATACTAAATCAAGACACGTCCCTTGATTTTCACTATATGCTTTACGTAAAGTAGATGAAATGTCACCTACCCTGCTTAAAGATATGCTTTTTGGCGATGTTTTCAAGAGAAGCGTCATAAACCCAATTACAAGTTAAGGTTTTGTTCTTAATATAGTACCAGGAAGTTCCCAATAAATTGTGACGTGTATCAAGGTACAGCCAATCGGCGCAACTTATAGCAGAGGCGTTTATTTTGCCCAACGTTTTGTAGAATTACATCTCGAAGCGCGACAGTCATGTATATCCATAAACAGAGATAACTCTAAGCCTCTGATATTTGAAATAAACATATAGCCGATGGTATCATTCTTCTAATTTTAATAACGATGTCTTCGAAGTTTTAATTTGGTGATGTCATTAAAACATGCGTGGAGGACAGCTAACCTTTGATCTACAGATTTACAGAATCGATCTGTGGTGCTTCGCTCAACCACTTTGATGCTACCGCTTTGCTAGGCTAACGGCTGACTTCTCTAATTTATTGAGTTCGACCACATCCTTTGTTAAAGAAGGCAAATTTTTATCCATCTGACTGTAAAACTATCGTCCAGTATCAAATTTAGCATTATTTCCAAGTTACTTGAGACGGTGGTCGCAGAGCAGCTACATATGGCCCATTTAATACTTATGGCTGCCTTGATAAATTTCAGTCAGCGTATCATCTTCAGCACGGAAACTGCCCTTCTTCGTGCGACCAATGGCATTAATTCTTTGTAGTGTCAACTCTGACAACCTATAGTGCTTTTAGTATTACTTGACCTGAGTACGTAGTGCGTTTGACACTATCAACCAACGCCTGCTGCTCCAGATACTGTCTTCGGAAGCTGCATGGTATCGAGGGCGCTGCGCTGCAGTGGATTGACTCCTATCTTGCCGATAGATCTCAAAGAGTGATTGTCGGCTCTGCGAGCTCTGAGGCAGTTCCTCTGGTGTGTGGCGTGCCACAGGGATCCGTTCTTTCATTATTTTTTGTATACATTTCACAGCTTGGACGTGTAATTGAACGTTTTCAGATGGGACGTCAGTTCTTTGCGGGCGACACACAGCTTCTGAACAGCCCCCCCCCCCTCCCGACCCAGTAGTGGCTAGGATATTACGCTTCAACGACTTGAATTGAATCTTAATTGTGTGTTGCGGTGAAGGCCCTGGCGTTGGTTACACAATCAACATGTTTCTAAACCCTAAAACTGTTCTAAAGAAGTCTCTTCTCTGCCATTTAGATGCACTGCACTAGAATATAACAAACAATGTACTGACAGGACAGAAAGTCAGACTAGAGCAACTTTATCTTACTTAAAGCAGTTTTAGTTTTAAAAATTCTAAAATTCTGGGGCCAGTTGCACAACATGTTTCTAAACCTTAAAACTTTTCTAAGGAAGCAAAATCTCTTCTTTGCCATTTAGATGCATTGCACAGTCAGTCAGTCAGTCGTCCCTTGCCTGGCACCTGGCGTTGGGGGGGGGGTGCACATGGATAGACAGGGCCCATCAATCTTGAGCAGGTCCTGTACAGGACGACCAGTCCAGTCTTTGACGTTCGTAAGCCAGTTCTTTCTCTGGCCACCTCGGCGTCAGCCGCCCTCCAAGGTGCCTTGAAGGATAGTCTTCGACAGGGTGTCGTGCCGGGTTACATGACCAAAGAAGACCAGCTTACGTCGCTTGACTGCTGATAGTCAGGGCCGGCGCTAGGCTGTGTTGCGCCCTAGGCGAAATAAAAATTCTGCGCCCCCTACCTCACAAAAAGTGAACTATGTTATATCATTTAGTTTGCAATTTATTCAGTCCTGGTCATGAAATTGATGCTTAAAACCTCACTTTTCTTGCTTTTTGCTGTGCAAAACGAGTTATCAGTTCCTTCAGATTTAGTGCATTTGCCAAGTCGTGGTCAATAGATATGGTGGCCAGCCCAGTCAGTCTCTCTTGCAACATTGTTGATCTCATATAATTTTTAATTAATTTTAATTTTGAGAAACTCCGTTCTGCACCGGCAACAGAAATTGGAAGGGTCAATAAAATTCTGAGAGACACTACAACATTCGACACAATATTAAATAGTTTATGTTGGATAATGAATGTTAAGACTTCTTTGGGGTTCATTTTAGGCTTGGGAAGCCTTCTAGCCACAACCTGTCATTCAGAACAGAGTTCCTCCGCGTCAATGTCTTTGCTGTCTCTGTGCATTAGCGCCTTTTCCAAGCCCTGGCAAGATAGTAGAATGTCCTTCGTTGGTTTTTCAGAAATGTTTTGGATATCATAAAGAAATCCAAATAATGCACTGTGCTCCTGAATCTGTTTAAATCTGTCTTCAATGGATGCAGTGGCCGTGTCTACGACAGCATAAAAAAACTGACTTTGAAATTTTCAGCAGGGTCTTCTATTGTGTCGTCGGCAGCCTCATAGTCAAATTGTCGTTTAGTTCGTCTTTTTCTTGGTACTTGGTCTTTCTCAAAGCTTGGCTGTATTTCTAACTCACATGCAATCTCTGTTGCATCTGCTAACACTTGCCTGAATCCCTTATCACTTCTCTGCTTCTTGAGATATTCCAGGGTTTGCTGCATCTGCTTTGTTGCTGTCTTTAAATCCGCTTCTTTGTCTTGAAGACATTTGCTGGTAACATTGACTTCAAACAAGATGTTATACCATATCACTAGTGCTGCAACAAATCTGAACTGGCAAATGCGATTAGCAAGGGCTTGAGCTTCAGCTCGTGTTACATTTCCTGATGATCCGTGAAAGCTTGCATTCTCAGAAATATCTATGAGAGAATCATAAATTTTACCAAGCTGGTATCTCAGAGGTTTCAAAGCATCAATTCTACTTGCCCATCTGGTTTCACTTAGTGGTTTCACTGTGACATCCGGAACATGACTTTTCAGTACTTCCCAACGTCTAGTTGAACCAGAGAAATAATTATAAATTTGTTGAATTAATCCAAAGAAATTAACAGCTTCTAGACAACTCTTAGCTGCATCGTTTACTACAAGGTTTAGAGAATGCGCACTGCATGGGACAAAAAAAGCACGAGGGTTTATATCTATGATCCTTTTTTGTACACCACTGTCTTTGCCTTTCATGTTGCTTCCATTGTCATAGCCTTGTCCGCGCAGGTTATCTATGTCCAGTTCCATTTCTTGAAGTTGTTTGAGAAGAACTTCTGTCATAAATGCACTTCCAGTTTCAGACAATGGTACAAATCCTAGGAAATGCTCTTTTATTTCTATGTGAGACTTAGAACTTTCAGAAGCGGTCACCACATTAACAAATCGAATAATCATTGTCATTTGCTCATTGTGACTAACATCTGGTGTGCAGTCCAAGATGACAGAATAATATTTAGCGTGACTAGCAGCTGTTAAAATCTTCTGCTTTATTGCATTTGCCAGCAGCTGTATTAATTCATTCTGTATATCTTTTCCAAGATAGTGTATCATTGTTTCCTTGTCTTTAATTCTCCGCAAATGTTCGTTCATCACAGGGTCAAAAAGTGCTAGATATTCGACAAACTTCAAGAAATTGCCATTTCCTGCACTATGAAGGTTGTCATTTGCACCACGGAGTGCAAGGTTCTGCATTGCTAGTATCCTCACTAAAGCTATTAGTCGTTCCAGTATTTGGCGCCAATAGACTTCTTCCTGCTTAATCTTGTGTTGGTTGACATCATCAATGGTTTTACCATGTAGTAATCGCAGCTCAAGTTCTCTCCATGTCTGGTAGTTTTCTAAGTGTGCTGCACTTTTTTCATGTGAAGATAGTATGCTCGAAATGTTTTTCCAGTCCTTTGATCCAACTTTCTGCAGAGATGAGCTGTCAGACTTATTGCTGAATAACTTGCAGCAAAAACAAAATACTGCATCATTGAACTTTGAATAAACTAACCATTGGCGTTGCACCTCTTCCCCATTAGCCAGTTTCCTTTTGTAGTGGACTGTAGAGAACCTCCTTTTGTTTTCATTTTTAGGAAAATTATAATCATGCACCTGGTGTGGGCCATGCTGAACAATGAGTTCAGTTACCTGCCTTTCGTTGCAAGACCAGGTAGCAGGGTCGTTATAATCCAGCTCTAACTGTTTCTCTTTATTCTCACCATAGGTATTTTCATTATCTATTTGAACATTATCCACATTGGCTTCGCTGTCATTGTTGTTTTGACAATCCTTATGAGGTTCTCGCGCAACACCAGTGTGATTTTGACATTCTGCAGTGGAAGTTGTGGAAGCTACTGGAGCAGTGGAAGTAGTGAAAGTCACAGGAACGCCGTAACTTGTCGAGACCACAGGATCGCTAACATTTGTTGAAGGCACAGAAACAACAGCAGTACTGTGGCTCTCAGTGACACTGTCTTGGCGAAGATATTTATGCAGCGACTTTTCTTGTTTTGCCATCTCTTTGGCTTTTTCAGCTCTTCGCTTCCGATATTGAGCTCCAGACAGTCGTTTGCTATCCATTTATCAACACAAATATTGGAATGAATATACGTTTAATTCTATTTTAACAGAAATTTCAAACAAGAAAGCTAGGCTTAAATATCACCAGTAATGATTGCGGCGGTCTCAACGCGATTGTGATGTGCTAAAGACCACAGGACTGTAACGGACACGTTTGTGCAATGAAAAGTTTTGCAAAACGTTACACCACCACTATCGCAACCCGTTGCATCCACACAATCAAAATAAGCACTATAAGAAATAAGGAAATGAAATTAATGTAAAGAAGGACATAAATCGTGTTAATAAAATATATACAGCTATGTCACAATGTATAAAATCATGCGAACTTATCTTTACAAACTCTCATGAAGTGGCTGTAGTACAGTAGCACTGTTCAGTCTTGTACGGCTAAATCCAGTTCACAACCTTTACTGATTCAGCTGTGGAAGGATGATAGCTCCAAGCATCCGAACAGACGATCACAAAGTAAATTCAAACAGCAGCACGAGATGTCTGCAGCCGCTCAGAAAAGTGAGGTTTTCACAACATCCTGTGGGTTTGTTAGTTAAAACTACCTTTCCCCCCCCCCATCTCAGCTGTCCAGCCCTGTTAATGTGATCTGACTTTCTTTTCAGTGGTAGATTTATCTCTGCCCTTCTCCACTAAGCCACCCCACTAAGGTCCTTCCAATCTTTCTCTCCTCTCTCTTTCTCATCTCACGGACAACTATCAAGTAGCATCGCACCACCTTCTTTGTCCAGTCTTCTATTCTGATCCCACTGGTCACTAACTGTGACAGATTTATCGCCATCCTTTGGGCCTTTCCAACTAGCACCTCGATCGGCAAGTGCTTTCAATCGTTCTCTTCTTTCTCATCTTACAGACAAACTAACAAGTAAAACCGCACTGACTACATGTTTGCTGCTTAAAAATAGTGGAAAAGTGGTTTTCTACAAGAACTCATTACGACCAGAGGTGTTAGAACCCAGGAATGTCAAGGAAAGGATTATTAAAATTAAATCTTTTTCGAGAATTTGCTCTCCGATTTTATTAATAACTTATAAATAAGAACTACTTTTTGTCAAGAAAAAGTACGTCTGTTTTTCAATTGCAGGCGTGCATCATACACACATGGCTACTTGCATGTCTACCAAATCAGACCTACACTTATGAGTAGGGGGAGTTCAAACACTCGTGTAAAAGGTTTTACGGAGTGACGACTGACTGCTCACTGATGGAGACAAGAAATCTGTAGCACCTTGCTCTGGTCTTATTTTGCTGTGTGGTCTAAAACTCTGGCTATCACAGCTTCTAGCATCTAGAGTTCTAGACCACCATCATAGAAACTATCGCGTTCCCATCCAAAGTCACACCTGACAGGTGGGCGGGGCAGTACGAGGTCGGTCAAGGGAGAGTCTTCTAGACGCTAACAATGCAAAGTTGTAAATCATGGTGTCAATGCAGCTGCCCAAACACATTCCAATGGTCAGCGCTACTTGGTGTCCAGCATAGGGTTTGTTGAAAACAAGAGAAGTATGTAGACTATAGGTCTTAGTACGCGATATCACTTAATAACCAATTTCAACTATTCTGTCAATGGAGCATAACAACAAGCTATCTGTTCAAACTGTAGACAGACAGACGCACTCTTAGATAATAAAAATAAACAAACATTACAATTTGCCAACTAAATTAAGTGTAATACACCATGCAATCGAACCGAAATTTAATGATTAATAAGAAAGTTAACTATTCACGACCATGAGTCACAACAGTAAGTACAAGACTATAGGCCATCAGTGTCACTGCTGTACACAGCACTAAGGAGAAAACAGGTTCGGGACAGTGAATTAAATAAATTGATCTGAAATTTGACAATAAAAATAGATATATTATAAACTTCAAATGACTCTACCTTGATGTTTGTCTGCTAAAGACTTTAATACTCTTATTAACTAAGAACGCGATCGTGACATTAGCTAAGTTCCTTTTGGTTTAAAGTTCGTAAGTGTAAAAAATATTGAACATAAAACAGTTGTCATAACCAAAAAGAAACTCGCGTAGCAAACTCAAGTCAGTGTTGTTGTCCCTGATTTCAGCTGCAGTGTTTTCAATGCATAAGTGTGGAACGTCTTTCAAAGTAGGATAAAAGAGAGAAAGCTGAGGTTGGTATTAGTGGAATGTGGTCCCATCCATTGTAAAGGTCCGCCCTGACCAGACCCCATCCACCAACCCGACCGGCCGCCCCTCTCCCATCCCTCTGCTGTCTAACCTCCGCCCCCTCCTTCCCTGCTGGTTAGGTGGTCACTTCAAGTGCGCCCTGTAATGATGGGATTTTCCTGTAATACATGAGCTGAGAAACTCGCGTGGTGAAGTCAACCTACAAGCAGAGGAAAGGCGTCCTGCTAATGTCATTCTGTGAAAATGATCTTTTTCCCTAACACTTTTCATCACTTAAAAACAAAAGCAGGTTTTTTTGCGCCCCCCCCCCACTCCACGACTGCGCCACCACCCCCTTTGCCATCCACCAACGCCGCCCCTCTCATCGCCCTTCCCCGCCCCTCTGCCGCCCCATCCGCCCTCTACTTCCCTGCTGGTTAGCTGGTCACTGCAAGCGCGCCCTGGGATAATGGGGTTTTCCTGTAATACATGTACTGAGAAACTAGCGTGGTGGTCAGTCTACAAGCAGAGGAAAGGTGTCCTGCTAATATCATTCTGTAAAAATTATATTTTTTCCTAAAATTATTCATCTTTAAAAAAAAGAGCAGGCTGCGCCCTAGGCAATTGTCTAGTTTGCCTAATAGGTAGAACCGGCCCTGCTGATAGTAGAGGTTCCTGGTGTCCTACTAGTGCGGCAATCTTGTTTCTTTTACAAAGTCGTTGGTTTCATGTTCCTTGTATGAGATCCGGAGCAGCCTCCTCAGGCACTTGTTCTCGAATGCCTGGATTCTCCTTTCCGTTTCGGCGAGCAGAGTCCACGTGTCACATCCGTAGAGCAGGATCGGCACTACCAGGGATTTGTACAGCCTGTACTTGGTAGTGAACCTTATCTTGTGGCTATGCCATATCCCATCTGGCCTAGCCATTGGTGCTGTTGCGATCCTGATGCGGATATCTATACCGTGGAGCTGCCGTCCTTGGAGAGGGTGGCTCCCAAGTAATTGAAGCTGCTCACCTCCTCAAGCTGTACCCCGTTCATAAAGATCTCTGCTTTGCCGTTGCCATTGATCATAACTTTGCTCTTTTCAGTGCTTGTCTCCATTCCGTATGCATTTGAGCTGTCTGTCAATCTGTTGGTGAGGTCTTGCAGTTCCTCGTTAGTACCTGCTAATAACTCTACGTCATCTGCGAAGCGTAGGTTGCAGATTGGTCTTCCACCGATTGATATGGAAGTATGATGGTCATGAAGAGCTTCGAGCATGATGTTTTCCAAAAATATATTGAGCAGCACGGGTGATAGGGGATATCCTTTACGTACCCCTCCTGTGAACTGTGGTGCGAAAGAAAAAGCTCCTATATATTTGATTGTTCAGCAGTATTGTACTCGTTGAGCTGTTATACAGCGATTCGACGACTTGGACGAGCCCTTTTTCGATATTGAATTTCCGCATCACATGCCATAGTCCCTCGTGCCAGACTCTGTCAAATGCCTTTTTAAAGTCAATGAAGTTGTGGTAAAGGTCCCGCTGGTGCTGAAGATGCTTTTCTATAAGAAGACGACAGTTGAAGATCTGCTCAACTGTGCTTCTACGTGGTCTGAAGGTGAAGCCAGCCTGTTCTTCTGCTAGCGTTTTCCCACCCCTGTCATAGATGATGCTGTGGTCGAATTGGCTATTGGCTGTCAAATCAACTACAAGTTGTAGACTTGTATTTGCATGGGCCCGTCATGTGGTCGAATCGACTGATGGTCGAATTGGCAAATGGTGGATTCGACCGGTCCCCCCCCCCAACTCCCGGTAACTCTTGGTAAAAATACGGAGTTGTAGTTCTTGGTTCGTACTGCCACTGGATAGGGAGCTTTCTGGAAGTTTTGTTTACAGTGTAAACGTTCGTCTTACTCAGCAGTCACCAACATAACATGAACCCAGAAGAGCTATTCAAACGTTTCTTTGGATTTTCAAGGTTTCCAGATGAAGGATACAAAGGTTACGGGTAAATGTAGCCACCAACGTCACTGTATTTTAACATTGAGCGAACACTGATATTCATTTTCTGTTTTAGTACTACAGTGTAAACGTGTTACACGTTGCATCAGAATTGTGATTCATATGTGTCTAAATGTGATGAATAAAATTATTATAATTTAGTTTAAAATATTGTTACATTAGTATATCCAGCACTTTAAAGTTATATTTAATGTCATTATGAAATTGACATATATCCTAATGTTTAGCCATGAACATGATTCGGAGAACTGGTCCTCAGAGGATAATCTTGATTCGGATATATTTCGTGACTTTGAAGTTGAGATGAATCGCCACATGGAAGAAGTTGATCGTCAAATGAGGGAAATGTTCCGGGTATTTCGCATTGCTGAAGTGCCATCGTGTGAGTTCTTTTTGTAATGTGTTTTTTTAATCAAATTACATTTTTTAAACTATACAGTCATGATGGAAATATATTCTGAGAAATGTCAGTGACAAAATGAAACATAGTATTATATTTTTCAGAATTGCTACAACAATGCACAAGTTTGGTTTGCATATCAATCAAGCATATTAAGTCTAATTCTCGAACCATTTGTAAGATGGCACAAGAACCAACTTTATAATGCATTTTACTTGCTACCATTGCAGTATTTCCATCCCCAGAGGGATCCCACACATATCAACATGAAGCTAGCCCAAGGAACTTCATGCTGAAAGAAGATGATACCAATCATAGCCCATTTTCTCGGTCTGGACCAGTTCTTCCAAGATCTCCTGCTTCTCCAACTAGACCATCTCCTCCAACTATGCCAGCACCACCTCCAGCACCAAACTTACCCAAGCTGCCGGAAACAGATTCGCTGGTGCGATGTATTGCTTAAAGTAAAGCTCTCTGTGTGTGTATGTGTGTATGCACATGTGCATGTGCACAAGCATGCATGTTGTGTGCATACAAAAATGCTTGTATAAGTGATTACAAGAGATACATCTATAATTATAGCTAAGGCTTTAAAAGATGTATCACATGGCTTTCTGGATAACAAAGACTGTAGCTGTTCATCAACAAACATATTTTGAGCATCTCACTAGCCTAAACTTGCCTTATTTAACAACCCATCAATCAAGAAAATAAGGTTGCTGTGGTATTTGGTGTTAACCTGGTAATTCCTATTGTTGACATTCGTTGATTTCCTTGTTTTTATTTTTTTTAAGCCAGCTGAACACTTATTAAGTCTAAAAGGTATTTTAAGTGTTCTTTGTGATTCCATTGGTTTTTGTAAAATAATTTTTTAAGTGTAGCTTTGAAATTTCCTTATGTATATGCACAGTATGCCCAGATTTTTTTTTTTTAATTTGTATATATAATATATATTGATATAGCTTCCATTATTTTCACTGTGTGTGTAGCACAATGTGCTCAGATTTTTTTCACAGGTTGCAAGACACTCAGTCCAAAAGCATGTGGGCACAGCTCTCAGTTTTTCTTACTTTTTGTCTATCTCTCCCTCTATATATTACATATATCACACACACATGGAACTTTGGAAATACACTAAAATGTAGTTAATATCAGCTTTAATGTAAGATTGTTTTCAAAAAATACTTTACATCATTTTTTTTTAAGTTTGGGGCTCATTCAAACAACCACAATTGATGGCAACGTTTTGATGTGAATATTTTCTTAACAATCTTGACAAATGGAGAACTAGAAACTGCTTCAAGTCATCCTATCTGTGGAAACTGTCACAGTGCTTAAATTTTGTGTCATCATCAATATTATAAAATCATGATTTAAAAGATAAAAAAATGAGACCTTATATTTTTGTACACAGTTTGAGAAGATCTTCACGATACCTAGGTGGAACAGAATCCGCCCACAAGATAAGCTGGACTCGGGTAAGCATAATATACCAAACATATGATAAACATTTTTCAAAATAAACTGGCTAGAACTTAGTACATGCACAGATGTGAAAGGGAATTATTAGTCATCTTTTTAGCTGCAAGCTTTGTGTTTTTGTTTAAAAACTGTCAGGTTCATAAACATGAGGTGTTACTATCCTGTACCAGAGACACCTATTTGTATAGGAAAGAGTAAAAGTCCTGAAGATAAAGATTTGATTTCTTAAAAATTGAAAATCGTGTCTTATATTTTTGTAATAAATAAATTACAGATTTAGATACCAAGTCACCCAGCAGCTCAGAGATTGCTGATCTGTTAAAGGAAGAAAAGCAAAGAGAATTATTTCCACTTAAGCCTCAACAGCCACATAACTTTTTCCACAGTAACAGCTATAGTTTCAGCACCTTAGTAGGACCAGATGGGGTAAGGGTTTATTTACTTATTTTTGTTTTGTTTTATATATTTTTACAGCAATTTTTAAAAAAGTAGCTTTGCACCAATCGTTTTGATTGCATCCATTGCTTATTTTGTTAGGCCATAGTTTGTTTTAATTCTTAAAACTTCGTGTGAAATGTACTTGTACCTAACAGCTAAAGCTTCAGGCAAGTTGACAACAAAGAAGTTCAAAGCAAAGAATTCATTTTTAATGCAAACAAAAAAGCAAGAAATAAAGGATTAAAGCTGTATATGTTAAAAATACGACATGAAAAGTCTGCCGGTCATGAAAAGTTTTCATAGGTGAAAGTTTTCATCAAAGAGTCTGGGAATGCAAAGAATGGCCTAAAGAATGAATGCAGTCACTAATCATACCCCTCCCCAAAAAAGGAAACAGCAAACAGTGCCAGAACTACAGAACCATAAGCCTAATCAAGCAAAGCAAAGTCATGCTGAAGGTCAGCAACACCGGAGAGGAGCTGCTAGCAGAAGAACAGGTTGGATTCAGACCACACAGAAGCCCAGTTGAGCAGATCTTCAACTGTCGAAACCTTATAGAAAAGCATCTTCGGCATCAGGGGAACCTCTACCACAACTTCATCGACTTCAAAAAGGCATTTGACAGAGTCTGGCATGCGAGGCTATGGTAAGTGATGTGAAAATTCAACATCGAAGAAGGCTTTGTTCAAGTCATCGAAGTGCTATACAATAGCTAAGTACAGTACTGCTGAATAACCAAATAGGAGCTTACTTTTGCACCACAGTAAGTGTACGTCAAGGATGTACCCTATCACCGGTGCTGCTTAATATCATATCTTCTAGGAGAACATCATACTTCCATTTCCACTGGTGGAAGACCGATCTGCAACCTATGCTTTGCAGATGACATAGATCTGTTAGCAGGCACTAACAAAGAACTGCAAGACCTCACCAGCAGACTGACAGACAGTTCAAATGCATTCAGAATGGAGACCAGCACTGAAAAGAGCAAAGTTATGATCATTGGCAGCGGCAAAGCAAAGATCCATATGAACGGGGTACAGCTCGATGAGGTAAGCAGCTTCAAGTACTTCTGAGCTACCCTCTCCAAGGACAGCAGCTTCACGCCAGATATCCACATCAGGATTGCAACAACATCGGCAATGGCTAGACTAGATAGGACCTGGCATAGCCATAAGATATGGTTCACTACCAATTACAAATCTTAAGCTGTACAAAACCTTGGTAGTGCCTAACTTGATTTGCAGATGTGACACGTGGATTCTGCTCGCTGAAATGGAGAGGAGAATCCAGGCATTCGAGAACAAGTGTCTGAAGAGGCTGCTCCGGATCTCATACAAGGAACATAGAACAAACAACTTTGTAAGAAACAATATTGCTACACTCGTAGGAGACCAGGAACCTCTGCTTTCAACAGCCAAGCGACGTAAGCTGGTCTGCTTTAGTCATATGACCCAGCACGACACCTTGTTGAAGACTATTCTCCAAGGCATCTTGGTCAGAGGAAGAACTGGCTTACAAACGTCAACGACTGCATCCTGTACAAATAGGCACGATAGTTGAAAATATTCAAGAGGTGAGCCCTGTCAGCTGGGAGTATATCCAAGTGCTTCCTCCAACGACAGGTGCCCTTGAAGGGATGACTGACTGACTTCATAGGTGTCATAATTCAAATGCCTTCAAAGTTGCAATATGAATTATGAAAGGGCTCGTGAGAAATTCATGGTTCCTAAGTGAATTCTGAAAAGAGTAAAATGGGTGGACAAAGTTATGTATAAAGAGAAAGAGTAATACTATATCAATCATATGATGTACAGAAAGTGGAGGAAAGGCGTGCTGTTCGTGATTCAAGTGGGCGAGAGGAAGAGACCGTCATTAGAAAAATTGGTGACAGTTCACATTCCGTGACAATCGTCACAGGGGAAGGAGGTTTTGTTGAAAAGAGAGAAACCTTTCAAAATATTGATAAAGGTAAGTATTTCCTTGTGTGTAATTATTTTGTTACTGTTTTATCATGCATTTCTGTTTTTAGTAACTTTGCTATGTTTCATGTTTATTCTCCAGACCTCATATTTCCATCATCAAATAGTTTTGTTGTATGCCTTAGAATTTAATTAGTGTACAGAATCTTGGATGCTTAGTTTCACTTAAAAACTTTATAAGACTGCGACATAATTAAGCACAATGAATAGATTAACTGTCTGTGACTAATAGAAATCCTGGGTTCCTTTCAGCTGAGCCAGTCAATTTCATATAACTGTGTAGATCTTGTGCCTTGAAACATGACAATTCTTTTAACCAGTTATCAAATCCTATTATAAATGTGATATTCTCATCTGCAGAGCAAGTATGCAAAGATGAATAAAGAAAGATGATTTTACGTAACAGTAGATAGCAAGGAAAAAAAAGTATAAGTTCATCACTTTTACTGGGTGGAAAATAAGACATTCGTCTCCTTTTTGATTGCGGTTTTAAGTGACTCTTATCCTTTAAACATTGTTTCAGAGGGTTTTAAAGATATTTTAAAGACTGCATATACAGAGCCCCCCCAAAAGAGAGTCCTGATTGCTTCCGTCACATGCTTCATCTCACCATTTCATTGTGCTTATCCTAGCCTTTGTTCTAAAGCCATTTAGGTAAATGCCACTACTTACTGAAACACGGATTAATGTTTTTATGCTTCAATTGCTTTGAATTGAAAATGATCTGCATGTTTCTGTTAATGTCAATTTTCTTCCAGATAAATTGTCTGAATTCAACAGGAACTGGGGAGAACGCTGGAAGAACAGCTCTGGATCGATGCTGGAGGAGCCAAAACAGCCATCACTGGATGACTCAAAAGGCATTTTTGAGAAACTGTTTGCCTTATCATGGAAGTGATTTGTTTTACTACATTATGACCAAACAATGTACAGTGATGGACAGGAAGCTGAAGATTTCCAGGTGCAAGAGATTCCTGGGTTTCAGCAAAATTTCTTTCACCTTGACTTTTGATCTGAAGTTAGGAGAAGCAGAAAGCATATATTAGGATTTCCAGCACAATAGTTTTAGGAACATATGACTTGTAAATGTATAGGAGCAACAAGAGAGATTTTTTTTCATGATCTTTAACACATTTTGGAGATCACTCGCTGTGACATTTGTTTTTTTTTTAATCTGTTTCATGTAGTGATTAGTAGAGCTAAAGAAAGAGATTAATGTGTGTGTGTGTATGATGAACCTAATGGCTAGTCATGTTATGGACTGTTTTCTACCGGTTTAAATGCCACTTTGCCGATTATTTGCAAATAAGGTATCAAAGTTCCCAGCAAAACACCTTTTCAGGAGCGATTTACAGGTTTATTTTTCTGGTCTTTGCTGTTATCTGCAATAAATTCAGAGCTTGAATAAGTATAAGAATCATTTGATGGCTTCATCACTATGTTATGATTTTTTTTCTCTCTCTTTGTTTGCACAATCATTTGAGAACTGACAAGTTTTATCATAACCCTAACTTTTCTTTAAAAATAAAAATGGTGACAAATGATAATTTTAAATAGGTGGTTCGCTGGCAGCAAATTAAATATGGAACATTCCGTCTATAACTGCCGGCAGACTTCCAAACCTGTTTATTCATATGATTATTTCCACATTTTTATGGAAAATGAGGCACAGTATAGCAACAATTTTTAAAAACAAATTGCCTCTAGGCATCTTCTTTCTCTGTAAATTTTTTTCGTGCTTTTTTGTGTTTAGATTTAATGTCAAAAATACCAAAACATGATGCAGCAGCACTGACTGCAGTGAGGCAAATGTTCCCAAACTCTGATGTGCCCCAGCAATTCCAGAGTGGATGGAACAAATCAGCTTGCTTTGTAAAAGAGCTAGCATTCTCAAAAGCTGGTTTCTTTCTAAACGGTTACACTGGTGTGGAATTTATCTAAGTAAATTATTAAAAAATAATATAAATGTAGTGGTAGGGAAGGCTGCAGGAAGTGGCTGAGAGGATTGAGAAGGTGGATAGAGGGCAAATCTCTGAGATTCAGTAAGACACTGTAGACGAGGCCGCTGAACTACAGATAATGGCACCGTATAGATGGGGGAGGGGGGCTCAGCAAGTTATTTAGCACAATCAGGAATGCCTGGCATGGCTTATAGGTAATGTGTCCTGCAAAGTCTTTGCAATGATTTTGTCAACGTTCACTCTGTCACGTCATTTGAGCCAAGCTTAATAAATGACAAGTGTAGTCTCAGTGTTGCAAAAAGTCAGTTCCACCATAGCCCAAAGTCGATTCGACCACGACCAAAACCCGTAGACGATTTGACAAAATCATCTCTGCGATAATTCAGCAACAAAATAAGCGAATTTTATCCTTGGTTGACGCACACATTCACACCCACACAAAGGAAGATGTACGTGCATCAACCTAAGACGAAACTTACTGTGTGTATGAGAGAGAGCGAGTGGTAGTTGGGAAGGGAATCCAAGTCAATATAAGAGGTGTGTCTGAAACAATTTATTTCAATTCCAAACAAACCACATGGTTTTCCCTTTAAAATAATCCCTCCTCCCCTTGAGCCTAATGCACTATTTCATCCTTCTCTGCCATGCTCATATGCACTGCTGAAAGGATTTTGCAGGAATGCCCCCTCAGGTCCATCGCTATGGCCCTCTTGATAGCCTCAATGTCTTTAAAACGGGCCCCCTTGATAATCCCCTCGAGCCTGGGGTAAAAAAAAAGTTACATGCAGCAAGATCGGGTGAACAGAAAGGTTGTTCCAGCACGGGGACATTCTTCTCGGCCAGGAACTGCCGGATACTCAGGGCGTTGTGAGCAGGTGCATTGTCGTGGTGAACTACCTACGATTTGTTCTGCCACAACGCTCGTCTCTTCTCCCGCACTGAGCGAAGCGCTGCAGAATCTCTTAGTAGACTCGTGCTGATTGACCAAGATACCATGTTATAACATGATCTTCTAGTCACTCAGCCAGGAACTGCTTCAGAGCGTTGTGAGCAGCTGCATCGGTATGAGCGACAAGGAAATTCTTGTAAAAAGTCTCAAAATTTCTGAAACAATGATGCATAAATACAAAAACTTGCTTGTCACGTAAACAAGTATAATTCTTTCCGATCCATTTCTCTTTTTTTTGCAACAAGTAAGCTAGGGCACAACAGGTCGAGTAGGGAAGTGAGGGGAGGGGGCAGAGATGTTTAAAAAAAGCGACGACTGATGTTCTACAAATATTAAAATAGTGATAAATTTAGGCTAAGGTATCTTATTCTTAAGTGAAAATTTTAATGCTGTATCAAGGCTTACCTAACACCAACGAGGATTTGGCGTTTTGATTTGCGAGCACACACCATGGATTTGTATAAAAATGCACACACATACACACAAGTCCCTGGAACTACAACTCTCTTCACACAGCAAAAAGCACAGGCCGAGGGGCAGATGACTTCTCTTGGCCCCTTAATGTACTTGTAAATTATTTTCCCAGTAAATAATAATATGCTTACAATTCGATTGTCAATATCTACATTTCATTCAGCAAAGTAATATGGACTGAAAACATTACAAGTGCACTATAGGCTCTAAAGAGTCTGCATCACTACTTGAACATAGAGTTGTCCACACAATACAAGTGTAAATGAGGAAAAAAATGACGCTATAAAGGATCAAACTTGTAGTACCCTCCTCCACAGAAAAACTCCCCAGAGTGAGGAAGGCCTGTTACGTCAAGCTTTCTTTAAAAGGAAAAGAAGAAGGGAAAAAAATCTACAGGTATAGTCATCGACTTACGACCTATGCGACTTACGACTGTTCGACTTTACGACCATAACTATGACGGGCAAGACAGCAAAGTGAAAGTGAGATTGTTTCCGAGTTGGTCGTACGATAATGAGCTGGTTGGTTGGTTGGTTGATTTAATAGGAAACTGCTTCCACCTTGTTTACAGGGCTGGCAACTTTGCCGTGATATGTAGCCATAACTGGTGGCTTGGCGTAAAACAACCGCTTGCGGCGCCAAAAGCGTGGGTAAGAGAGCGATTCTGATTGGTCAACTAACATGTATCAGTGTCATTGGTGGTGCATTCAGAGCTAAATTGGGGTGTATACTTGCAGTTAAAACTTAAATTAATATCGAAACAGTGTAAAACTTGATTCATATTGGTATAATGTTTGGCTCCTTGCAGAATACGTGGCAGGATGAGGCTAGATTCATAAATCTTCTGAGTTATTCGTTCATAATTCTATCATTTTGTGTCGTGTTTATTCTTCGATTTGTTAGCGCCCCTTACGGGCGTTATTCACGGGCAGGATGGGGCCCACTCGTTCCAGTCCGACTAGCATGGTGTCTTCAGGAGCTACCAACGCTTCTGATGCCATTATACATACTGTGCTTTACCGATTGTCCAAGAGCTGGCGAATGGAAGAACCAAGTAGTTTTAGGATTGTTTCTTTTCCATTACATTCAGAGGTAAGTGCATCGACCCAGTTTACCAATAGCGCACCTACAGATCGTTTTCACCCGACAGATTTACGCAAGTAAAGGAATAAAAGACATAACGCTGGCATTTGATCATAAAACAAGCATGTGTTGGAATGAAATGTAAGAGTATGAAATAATAGTCAAATATTTTAATAATGTGCAGATGATAGTTCTGCTAAGACAACAAAAGAATATACAAGCCTAGAAATTCATGTAGATATGTATACATAGAAATGTACATACATGACTTTCGTGTCCTTTCTGCCACTTTTTTCGGTTTAATCCTCAGTCTCATTTATCTTTTCAGAAAGAAATTAAAAATAAAATAAAATTATACATCTCATGCAGTGGCGTAGGAAGATGCTCAGCTTTGTGGGGGTGTGGGGAAGCTCCGTGCTGACAGCGAATGACGTTCATATTTATGGCTCATCAGCATCTTTTTTGTGTGAGAGGCTTCCTCCTTGCCCCCCTGATTCCAACGGCACTGATATCTTCAGTCTTCATTGCATTATCTTGATTATGATGCAGCTAAATCTGAGGTGTATTTTTACTAAATAGCCTGTAAATTATAGGCTTTGATCAGCTACCAAATTTAATGCAGTTTAAATGCTTTCTTTTGTTAGTCATCTCGTAACATATTCTCCAAATATAAGACTGATTTTTGCTTTAATTTTGATTTACTTTTCTGTTATTTCAGAACCTTTATATTTCCATTCCTTATTAAAGGTGGAAAACCAACTTCATTGACAGCATTTCTTTCCGCTGTTTTATTTTGTGTTGGAAATGGATACCTGCAAGGAGGTTATCTGCTCAAATTTGCAGATTTTCAAAATGTTTGTGATACACAATTCTATGCAGGTACATGTACACATCAGCTGAATTAAATAAGTGTTTGAACGCATTGAATGGATAATTTGGTGGGCACATGAATATTGACTTAAATGAAGCAAATGAATAAAACAAAGAGATAGAGAACCTAGTGGCTTTAGGGGGCAGTGAACTTTAGTAGTTCTAGTCTCTATAACATGCGCTTTAACCTCTTTTTCTGTGACCTTTGCCTTTTTTAATAAAACACTGGTATCCAATTCTGCAGAACAGCTGCTGGGTAGGTTGGCATGGGTGTTTTTCCAGCCATAGGCCCAAGCAGGCAACCTGCCCTACTGCTGACCACACTAATCACCCCACTACAAAGCCTTTCCGGAATAAGAAAAACTTAAAAAATTTTGTACATATTTTGAAACCAGAATTAATTTCTGAAGTTACTTTGCATAACAACCATTGTACACGTGTACTTACTGGTAGTTATACAAAAATCATTGAGAAATACAGCCAGTAAATTAAGGTTTAATCGAAGAGTTTAGTGACAAAGTGGTTCAACTGAAGTGTATGATTACATGGATAACAGTAAGCTCTTGAAGTGCACGATTGAAAAGGATAATACACTTTGTAAGTCTATGCCACTGACAAAATGATCTGTGTTTTTTTCTGCAACAGGTTTGTTGTTATTTCTTTCTGGTTTTGCAATCAACATTCATTCTGATCATATCCTACGAAACTTGCGGAAAGGAAAGGAAACAGAGTACAAGATCCCTCATGGTGAGTTTTGTTTTCTATATACTAATTACTAACTTAAGGACAAGTCAATGAGCAGCATTTCCCAGTCTCTTCATAGGCATGTGGGTGTCTGTACATACATTTAGTGTGGGTACACAACAGTCTAAGGTTGAATAAAATGATCTGATGCTGACAGGCTAATATATTTTGGTGATATTTGAAATTGGTTTAAGTGCCAGGAAGGGGTGGTAATAAAAAAAACGAATCCCAGACACTTAATCCCCAGACACTTATTCCCCGACACTTCATCCCCTAGACATTTAATCCCCAGACACTTAATCCTCAAAATGAAATTTAACTCAAAAAATTATGAAGTGAATGAAAAATTTAATTCAAAATCAAATAGTTATTTTTATGTAAACATTAAAATAAGTTTGACAATTAAAATAATACTTAACTTCAACATCTATAACATTAGTTAAAGTTCATGTGAGCTATTTAAGTCAATGTTCTTCAACGATATGACATGAAAAGTGTTGTTAATCAATATGACAGGTAAGCTAATGATCGAAGGTACCCTAATTGGGACGATTGTTACGTCTCATTAGAGTTACCACGCAACACATTTCTCTTACGGTTATAATATTTCAAGTTCACAAAATAGCAGTTTTGAGTGTTGTGTCGCGATTTGGGGGCATTTTTGAGGATTAAGTGTCTGGGGATTTAATGTCTAGGGGATTAAGTGTCGGGGATTAAATGTCTGGGGATTAAGTGTCCGGTCACCAAAAAACCCTACCTTTTTTTAAAATTATCTGTATCATTCTTAGTTTTTCACTTTTGTTAACAGGTGGAATGTTTGAGTATGTGTCTGCAGCAAATTACTTTGGAGAGATTGTAGAATGGTTTGGATTTGCAATAATGAATAATACCCTACCTGCCTTTGCCTTTGCTGTCTTCACTTTGGGCAACATTGGACCGCGTGCTTATCAACATCACCGGTGAGAATATGTCCACATTTCAGCATGCATTGTTTCAATAAATGGTAGGGAAAAAAAGTTTATTTGTCCTGACCAGTCTCTCTCATTTCTAAGAAATTGTACTTTTAATAAAAACCAGCAGTTGTAATTCTGTCTAAATATATTTTAATTTGTAATTTTAAATTTCTCATTAATTAAAATCTTTGTCTTTTATTCAGAATTTTAAGAATAGTAGATTCTTGTATAGAACATTTTACTGCTCAGTACTGGGTGAATTTGCATTAAAGCTATGGTGCAGGAAGGCAGTGGAACTCCCTTCCTTATTACATCTACCATTTACGAACCATTAAGTCTTTTAAATGTGCATAAATGCTTTTTTCTATGAGCACTACTCTCAGTACACTGTCTACTAATCATTGTTTTCTCTCTCTTCCCACCCTACCCCCTTTTATATCTCTTAAATAGTCCTGTCTTGCCACTATCCCTTTGTAGATTACTTTTTATAGTTCCTTGTCAATACCTTTGTGTCTTTGTTTTGTGTTTGTGTTTTGTTCTTATTCTCATCATTGCCCATCTTTTCCTTCATGTACTACACATTAACCTAGTTTTCATATTCGTTTACTGCAAGCTCATATTTGAGTGGAATTTAGGGCTAGATAAATTGCACATTATTATTATTATTATTACAGAATAATTATATGTAAATGTTCTATCACCCACAGATGTAAAAGGTTATAGTTTAGATGTAACCCCTTGTTTGAGGGTCAGTTCCATGTGCACTGAAGCTAATATGCAAGACCAGTAATTTTGAAGTATTTATGCATGAATTATGTGCATGGAAGAATAATGTTTAGTTTAAACATTGGAAATTCCTTTATTTGTTAAGGGAAAGTTTTTCAGCTTGCTTGTTATTTCTTTCTTTCAGGTGGTATCAAGAGAAGTTTGAGGACTATCCTAAAAAGAGGAAAGCACTGATACCATTCTTGCTATAAAGAGGGCATTGGGTGGTTCTGTAGTGCACGAAATTGATGTAAATATATCTGTAGCATGTGTACGGGTACATTGTTAAAATATTTTTTTGTACTTTTATTTTCTGCACTGTGAAACCTCTGTTGCAAAATAGAAAGGGACATAAATATGTTTGTCTTTGTGATTATTGAAGAATGTAGTAAATGTATTTATATTTTGATCTATATGTTAATTTAACTTTTTGTTGGCTGGGGATGAGCGTTATATGACAGCAGGGGACAACATAATTTGAAATTTTGTTCCTTAAGCCACGAGGTGGGGGTGAGAGTTGGGGAATTGGGGTTTTATGGCAAGTCAGCAGCTAAGGCTATATCACACCAAAGCAGATCTAAACAGATGACACATGCAGAAAAAGAACAACATGCCCGAGATGAGATCTGAATCCAAGACATCTAGTACTCACGGTATAGGCGACAGGCACAAATCCTTTTCCCATTGGACTGCCCCATTTAAACCATGGACGTACCTCTCGATTTAAACTACAGTGGTGTCACGAAGAAGCTGCATGTTAACTATTTATCATTGTCAATCATTCAGAACGTTTTATTAAAACAAGAAAGCAACTATGAAAAACCCACTTATTTCTGCTGGTGTGGAAATATAATTGACATTCATTTGAATAGTTCCCTTCAGTCATGATGAGAGTCTAGCGTCGGACGAGTTTTCCCCCCATTTCCTGGGTCAATAGGGATTTATAATTGTGTAGAATAAGCTGAGAAAATTAAATTAAACAAGGGGGTTTGAAAAGTGTGATGTCCAATGGGACAGAGTTGTTAATAATTATCTGTTTGTGTATGTTTCATGAGAGAATCTTTCATCAATGAAAGACATCGTCGAGTTCTATGGGAACAGAATTTTTGGTTTTGCATTTTAAAGAAATTTGAACGGTTTTTTGTGGACCGTAGTTGGCATTGACCATGCATTAGGTCGATCTTCGCTGCACAAGACATGACTAATATATTCAACTGGGCCTTAGTTCTCATAGCTCTGTTGTAAAACATTATTTTCACCAGTAGTTGACCAGTTTCCATGATTTCAACATAGATGACATATAAATGAACTTCCTAATGTCATCCCTACGTAACATTTGTTCACATAGTGCCGTTATAGGGCATTTTTTTTTCTCATCAAGAGTGCGAAATCATACAAGACTATATGCACCAAACAAACCAAGCAAGTAGCAGAAAAGAAGGGTCCTAGGTTTTAACGTCACCTTTGACAGGAAAATCGCGTCGTGGGCCCTAACGTAGGAACTTGAACAAGGGCAGAAATAAAAGAGCAAGGAAAAAAAACGTGTCGCTGATGACAAACCACAAGATGCAAAGCGGGCGACATGGCATGTTCCTTGTTGTTCCAGTTTCTCTCTAATGACGAGAAAATCTTTTGTTTTACCGGTGGGTTAAGTCCGACAACATCGAAAAAGCAGTGACATACACTTCACATAACACTGTTGTTGTGTCTAAGACTGGGCTTTGTCCCGCCAGACATCGATACTCTCTGGTTCCGCTTCATACATTTATCATTGGGTTTATGGATGACCACATGACCTCGCGCTCTGCTTGACTGGTCGACCAGCGGACGGTAGGGAGCACAGTATCGTGCAAGAGTGCTCATACAGATGATAGTGACAATGGACGTCAAAAGTTAGAAAATCAACAAAAGACAACTGAACATAAGTCCAGCTAAAAATAACTATAGGACTAATTATGCTAATATTAGCCGGTTGACAGGAGCTGTAGGATGGAGTGTGTACGAAACACGGAGTTACAAATAACTCCGTGGTACGAAACATAGGTTTACTTGTAAATGGCGAATCTGAAAAGGAGCGGATAGGACGTTCCAGACCTTGGATGGTGAAAAAATAAAAATGCGCGGGCCATTTTAGTTTTGTAATTTTTCAGCCAATATGCAATGGCCAAGGAGTGCAGTAGTTCAGTAATTGCTTAGTGCGATCTTGTGTTCCGTTGGCACTTTTGTCAGCAGTAACAGCTCAGCAGACAATATCACTATCAGTTATAAATCGACAACACTATAGGAATATGAGGTTTCACAGCCATCCTCGGTTAAAAGACTGCCCACTGAAACAGGCTGTTGGGATACGTGAAGGCTTATATCTACTTTCCATTCATACAAGTGTCCGTAAGATTCGCAGGTTACAGCTATAGGCCTTACGAACATTTATGTGGAGATACAAACGCTTGTGCAATTTAGCTCTCTTAATCTCTAGGAGGATTATGCCGGTCTGCGGTTCATGGTAAACCAAAACCCACTTTCCACAAAAAATTAATAAATCGCAACAGCGGCCACAGCAGCAGCAGAAAATTAAACGAGAATCAAGTTTGCGACAGCAGAGGTCTTGACAGGCTGTCCATGTCCGGGGAAGGCTGTAAGGCACTTGACAAGTTGTCAGCCAGACTGCCGCTTTTTGTTTGTTTTGGTTGGAGGGGGAGGGGGGTTGGTCAGAATCCTTGCAGCCTGTGCCAAAATGTTAAATCGCAATATTAACCAACAGTTCTATTTTGAGATTATTCTAGTTCAGACAATATCGATAGCTGTTCAGAACCTCGTGGATGTGATGAGCTCCCCTGAATGTCTCTGTGAACGCTTACGTAATGTCTACAAATCACATCAGAATATCGCGTTGTCTTCACATGTCCTGTACAAATCGCCCCTTGACCACTCACATGTGGTGTTACTATAATAAGATAACTTGCATCGTCATTGAAGAGAGCACCTGTCAGAATCAGTGATAACGATGAAGGGCAAAGCAAGTCTGCAATCTTGTAATACTTATAAAAGGTATATTTTACACAGAAGTTATTTATTCATATAATGGAAACAGAGGCAATATCACAGATTAATATTGAGTTACCCCTTCCAGAAAGTTGGACTGTGATGCTCAGGCTAAGGCCAATCGTGTCGATTAAATAAATGAATTGATACAGATATGACGTGAAATGAAAGTAAATAGTTGGAATTTCTCGCGGTTTTTTTAAACGTCTCTCTTCTCCTGTAGTGGAAACAAGAATAAAAGATTACAGTTGTAAGAGAATCAGAAGTACAGATGCAAGTAAGCTGTCACCAGCAACGGTCTGTCTTGACTGGCACGACCTAAAACAGCAGTGCCTCGCTTTCCTGCCTCGGCCATTCCTCCGCTGAAGACTAACACTACGGTATTTAAAGAAAAAGAAAAAAAAACCCCGACTGTACTGAATGCCTAGTTTCTGTTTGGCGTGCTGATGATGTCGTACTGAAGCTTGCATACGCACGCGCAGTTGCGCTGAAGGAGTAAAACTTTACTAGGTCAAAGGACATTGCGCCCTTGTTGCGCTTTGTACGTTTACTGAACACGTTTCGAGTTTTTTTGCGAGTCTTGCTCCTTAGCGGAGAACGTTTAACACACTAGATGCCCTTCGTCTCCTCTTGGTACTTGGAGGCTGGCACTAGAACGACTACGACGAAGGTGGAGACCAGTGTGATGAGCATGAAGATCCAAAACATGAATCTGTCGATCACCATTGCCGTGTGCTTCCACTCGTTGTTGATGATGTCCAACTCGTCTTCGCCCTGCGCGCGCTCCACGATGGCCTTGAGGTAGCGGAGGAGGTCCTCCATACCCGTGCTGGCGCGTTCGTAAACACTCAAGCGAATGCTCTCGGACCCCGCGGACAGGCGCTGCGGCGAAGCGTTGGTCAAGCGCAAGTCGGGGGAAGGGCAGGAGGGACCCCAGTCCCCGATGTTGAAGGAGCTCTTTCGGCTAGGAGAGCGGACATCCAGGCTGAGGTTTTCGTCACCTAAAACTGACAGAAACAATGGGACTATAATATATGCATCTCCGTTGTTTTTTTTTCAGACAGTAAGTGTACATCATTTGTAAATTTTGGACAGGCGAGTTAAGAGAAGTAGTCAGTCCAATCCTTATGGTTATACTTTAGGTGAGGTGTCGTTGTGGCATGGCTCTTTGCAGTATTCTCTTTTTCTGCCTTGTATTTCTGTCCCTGTATCATTCTTTGTCGATATGTTTAGTCTGTTTGAAGGTGTGCTCTGAGTAGTTTGGATCTATATTTGAATATTTTTATTTGTATATTGGGGATGGAGTCTACGGTGGAGAAATGCGCTATATAAATCTGCTGCTGCTGAACAGTTTGTGTGAGACCCTGGGGTTGCTTGGGTCAGCATCCTAGAATATAGTTGTGTTTCTTGACTTTGGTGTTTAGTATTTTATAATAGCGTGTGTGTGTGTGCGCGCGCGCGTATGTTAGAAATGCAGTAAATAGTAATGCTGCAGATAACAACAGTCATGAAAGGTCAAGGCTTGGTGGGTAATGGAGAAATAAAAAGAGAGCCTGGCTGTTATTGTGACTGGAGACTGTCTATCCATCTTCCCCTCCAAAACCAAACCAAAAAATAAAAAGTTTAAATGACGAAAACGCAGCTTTTTTTCAAAGAGGAGAGCCAGAGTTTACCCTTCACTGCCTGTCTCTGTTCGGGTAGGCGATGCCGATGTTCCTTTTGTTACTTCAACACGTAACTTAGGTGTCATAATGTCTTGATAAGCATGTTTCTCACATCTATCGTCCTGCGTGCTATGAGCTCCGGAAGATAGCTCCATTCGCCATACTCTGTCCATCTCAACCACAAAAATTTTCATCTGTTCATTTGTTCTGTCTAAACTAGACTACTTTGGAAAAGATCAGTAGAGAGCGAGGCAAAAGATGGCGGAACCACATGGGCCCAACTGAGGGGGGGCTGCCCAAAACCGGGTCCGCTGGCGAGGTGTTGTTGCGGCCCTATGCTCCTCGAGGAGTAACAAGGAATGATGATGATGATGAAACTAGACTACTGCAACTCTCTTCTTGCTGGCTGTCCACAGTATCTCAATTATAAGCTTCACAAAGTCCGGAACTCAGCTGCTCGTCTCGTTTTCCGGGCTCGCAAATCTGAACATGTCACACCACTTCTTCACTCTCTTCATTGGCTACCAATTAAAGCTAGAATAGACTACAAGGTCTCAACTCTATGCTATGGATTCTTTGAAGGCTCCTCCCCCTACTACTTTACTGAAATCTTGTCCGCACCCCTGCCCGAAACCTTCACTCCTCATCAGACGCGCATTCTTTCCCTCCCTCCCACAAAGACAGTCACATATGGACAACAGACGTTCTCCCTCTGTGCTGCTAAGGAGTGGAACTCTCTTCCACATCACATTCGCCACTCGGACTCGAAGGCTGCATTCAAACTCTCTCTGTGAAAGCTTTTCTTTTCACACAGTACTATCCTTGAATTACAATTCTTATCTCCCTTGCAATACTGTCTGCCATGCTAACCGTCATGTAACGACTCCATCTCACACTGTTTACAGTACCTATATCCCTTCATACCTTCATCCATTGCGTTACGTTATACTCTTGTACCTCATCTTTATGTTGTTCAGTGCGCCTATAAGTACCTCACCGTCCACTGTCTTTTATCTTTCATTTATCATCATTGGTCTGCGCAGAGAGTGCGATCTATCTTAGTCGCGATCCTGCGCGTTGTAAATTCACATAAACAAAACTATAACATGATACCTGATAAGGTTGCTCGTGACGAACTGGAATTGTTGGCAGTTTTGTTGCCGAGAAGATGTTTGGTTGTCGACGCTAATCTGTCCCCTAGGAGTTTCACAGAGAGTTCTGGATCGGCGGTCGAATCGCTGCGCTTGAACGTAGCTGTAGCGGAAGAAGGTGTGACCATGATTTCGGGCGCATGCGCAGAGGACCTTGTCTTGCGGTTCCTTTTCCAGGTCTGCATGTAGGCGCATCCAACTAGGCGTGCCATCCAGTTGAGGACCAGTACCTGAAATAGAGTGAAACACGAAGCTGGTTTAAAAAAACAAACATTTTCAATGGGACGAAGATGCCACATGCAGAGAATAACAGCGTGCCCTAGACGCGATCTGAACCCATGGCAGCCAGTCACTGTACTGGAAACGGGCGCTACCACCTGCTTCAAAAATGTTACTGACGAGTCAATGGTCATCTCGGACTAAAGGTCATGTTATATTTCTCCGTTTATTGTTCAGGTCTTCATCTCAAGATACCCATGTCATGCAACAAGAATGGTTACATTTTAAAACAGATTGTCTGCTAAAACTCGTCTTTGATTTATATGTTTTCTACCCAAACAAAGGTATTTACCTTTTAATACACATACCTTCGCCCAGTGTGGAAGCTTCTTCTGTCCTGGAATACAGTAGTGGAGTTTTTCGACGAAAACAGTAACGATCACTGACAGAGAGCTCATCGACATCGAAACAGTTAGATAAATCACTGAAAAAGGGAGGTTAAACACAAATGCATGCAGGTACACAGTTGAAGAATATAGAGACTGGAAATAAGTCTACAGTAGCTTAATGAAGGACATACCATCTGAGAAACGAATCCATTATGCGAACATTATAGATTGTGTTTATGCTAATATAAATGATACAGCCTACTGCACACCTATAGGTTATAAGGTATAGCTTATTGCTTCTACAAGCTACAACCCCGTACACCTGTTTACAACACAAGCAAGTGATGCGTTGAGCTACGACTGCAACGGGAATTGTTCGGCTGCACTATGATCATTGTTGCATAAACGGTCTGCCGTTGACAGAAATGTTATTGAGCTCACGACTGCATAAGAAATAATGTTTATCGTGTGCTCCATCGACTACCTGCCAATGGATTATTTAATTGTTTGCTTCCGGAGAGTCCAACGCATTCGAAGTAAACCCTGAAAATGCACTTACATTTCAGACTTTCGGTTTCTCTGTAAAGTGTGAATGGTTACCGAGTTCTTCCAGCATTGAAAGAAGGAGTTGCATTTGTTCCGCTGCCCCACCTCTGTGAGCACCAGGAGAGAAACGAGGATGATGGGAAAACTGACACTATGAACGCTTACCAATGAGCGGCACAGCTTCTGACGTCGGCGGCATGGTGTCTGCAACAAGCAGCATGAAGACAGAGTAGGACAAGAGTACCGTGATGCTCAGCGTGATCTTCTCGCCAGAGTCCACCGGCAGGCAGAAGGTCAGGACGCTGAGGATGTTCAACCAGAAACAAGGGAACATAATATTCAGCACGTAATACAAGATCCGACGCTGAATCACCAAGACTATTGTCACGTCTGGGTATACGGCATCGCTAATGGGATACACCACCTGAAACAGAGGAACCAGCCGCTATTTTTTTCTTGTTCATTCTCTTCAAATTACCCCTCCTTCCAATCACGGCAAATGGAGATAGTATTAAACTGAAATTAAATTGAAATTTAATATTGTACATGACAGGCAGTCTACAGAAATAAGTTTGTAGAAGGATAATAATTTTACAAATGTCTATTAAAAGAAGTCAAGCGGTGCTTAGAAGAACAGATAACAATAGTTCATTATCTTTTCTAAGACAATGAATTTTGTTTAAAATCTTTTTGTGTTAGCTAAATCAATCTTCCTTATGGCTAGTCAGTGATCTGAAGATAAACTATATTTAAAACAACGAGCACATCTTCTAACAAGGCTAAACACGGATCAATTTTTTTGGTAACTTGAGACGCGGACTGTCTCGGATCACTGTAAATTATTTAATCCTCCCCCACCCCAAAAGACCCAGGCAAACCGGGGAAGATCATACAAGTGGCAAGATGGCTACGTACTTCGTTACGGATGATCTCGTACTTGTGCAGTGTCCACTCGCCATTCGTGACGTAGTTTGTGGCTTCAACCACCGACGTCTTGTTAATCAAGTCCACCTGGGCCTTGTCGTACGACCACGAACCAAACTTCAGCGTGCAGCGCTGCCAATCGAAGGGGAAGTAAGTGATGTCCACCTGTTTGTCAAATATGGCGTGAGAGATGACGAAACGAAAGGGAGAAAAATCTCGCATTTTATAGGCCTTTTTGTCAACAGGATGAAAGCCGACAAGTCTGTCTTCCAAGAAATTTAGAGTTTGAAAGGGATATGGGTTTTTTTCACAGTACTAAAAATCTTAAACTATAGCACATATAGGAGACCACGCAGTGTATTCACGCAGCACGCGAACTATCCACTTCAACCGGCTCAGCACAATAATCAGTCCCACTCCCCACTCAGCTATCCCCATCCCTTCTGCATTTTAAGTGGGCATACTAAGGTGGTTCTTAACCGGTCAAAGCGCCGAAGCGTCAAACCTCGAATGTGTCCGCACGTCTCACAACGAGATGTATCGGCAAACGTTTGGATTTAACTAAGCATGTTGACCAGCTTTCTAATGTCCCTAACGTTCGCCCCAAAACCATCGGTTTTATGTGACCTTCACTCACAACTTTTCCAGACTGGATCTTGGTGGAATCGGCCATTAAATGTACACACCTGACAAGAGCTGCGTAGTTTTGCAGGTGGCGGCCAGGAAACGGTGCCGTCTGGGAAAACCATGACGTTGCATGGCATGAAACCGTTTGTGTAGTCGTCAGCACTAGATGAAACAACGCCAGAGGCAAACATTAGCCCGTCAGAGGCGAACTTCAGCACACAAAGGACAGACATTATCATGTCAAAGACAGATCATATCAAAGACAAACAAACATGATCACATCAGGGACAAACATGATCCCATCAGGGGCAAACATGATTCCATCAGGGGCAAACATCAGCACATCAGCGACAAACACCATATGATGGACAGACATCAGCCCATTAGAGATAAACATTAGCACATCATAGATAAACACCAGCTAACATAAGGCTGTCGTTATGGCTACGCCTGAGGATATTTGAGACAGATAAAGCCTCCTCCTCCTCCTCCTCCTCCTCATCATCATCATCATCGTCATGCACATTGCCGCGGTCACGAGAAATGATTTAGATTTACTTGTTGTAGAGGACGATGTCAGGCAGCCAGATGAACTTGGAAGGCAGACGAAAGACGCGGAGGTTGTTGTATTCCTCGGGCCGCCACTGCATCCTCGGGTCCCGCCATGTCTGAAATGGACACAAAAAACCCTTAGTGCTCCCACATTTCGAACATTTCTTCGCTCGTATCACGGCCTTCATTTTAAACGATCCAAGCCCGTGCACAGCGCAGCGAACTCGACCAAAGCCAAACTTTTTCTTAATGCCCTTCTTAACTTGTGCATGAAGTACTCACAACGTTTGGAAAAGTTCTTTGATATAACTCTCATGTGAAAACTTTGGCAAACTTGTTTAAGGAGGACCATAAGAAAAAAAATGAAAAAATGATTGTCCAGGTTCGCCTTGACGTGCACGAAAAAAAAAGATGATTATATGTGACTGTGTTGTTGTGCTTTTCTTGCTGCTCACAGAGCCTCTGTAGTTTGGAGGAAATCCACTGTTCATTTTAGCAGACTCGCAACTGTGATGGTCTTTCTCATTCACACACCCACTCACACTCTCAGTGTCTCTCGCTTTTCTTCGCGGAAGAAGTGAGTCAGTGTCTAAAGTCTGAAGCGTAAATGTTTGGGTTTTCAGAAAAATAGATGTGAAAGCCTGAATATTTTATGTGTATTTCTACAGAAAATAAATTTGTGATTTAATGCGTTTGACCAGTTAATAAAGAAGAGGAAGGAAGGAAGGAAGGAAGGAAGGAAGAAGATGCCCATTAACTATTCAGCTGAAAGCACAGTCAGGCAGTGGTCTCACTGAATTAAAAGAGGGGTAGTCAGACAATACATTTTCCACCGAAAAGTAGCCTACATTTTTGGCTACATTGTGTAATAGACCAGAAACAGCGTGCAGTTCAGCACTTTTTTGCTTAAGCTTGTTTCTGGGAGGAAATAACACAATTTTCTCGGATTTTCCTGCTGTCTACAAAATTTCTTCCGAGAAATGTTAACTGTTTCATTGAACCGTCTAAATTTGAAGGCATTGCCCTGTTCCTCTTAAACTTTATTTTCTTTCTTTCTGGGTGCGTTTTTTTCCAGCTCAGCATCCGGGTTGCAGAAACTAATCCAGTTTATCCCCTTTTTCTTTTTTTTTCTTTTGTCTTTCCTGCAGTCGACTGCATTATTTCAATTCGGCTCCAGCAGGTTCCGCAAAGCTACTGCAATTTATTTTTATCCTTGGCGCACCAGTTCTGTCAGGAGTAAATCGTGGAAGACTCCCGCGTTGCCTCGCAATATTTCTTAGTCGGCGACAACCTGTTAACTTCAGCTAACGGACGCGTGGCAAGATTAGGCCTTTTAGTCATAAAAATGTCTTTCTGACCTAAGCTTTAGGTCTAGTAAGTATTAGTTTTAGGCTTAAATCACGTTCGTTCTAATCAAAATGAAGAAGTCCTGGCAGGAACTTACTGATTCGAGCCATGCGTTGATTGTCAGAACTTGGTTCTTCTCGTCCTAAATAAAATAAACATAGTAAAAGGAAATGAAAAGTCTCGTACGTAATATCCGTTATTGCCTATTGTTACACACATACAATGTGTATGTCCCATTTAGTCAAAATATTATGAAGAAAGGTGTTGAAAGAGTGTATGAAAACGGCTTCTATGTGTGTATTAAATGGTTTATTCTTACATTCATATATGGGTGGTGGTGATGATTGATGATGATTGATGATTGATGATGAAAGAAAAAAAGAAACTGACCATGTCCATGATCTGGATGAGCGAGAACCCAAAGACGACTTCCACGCTATGGCTGGAGTTGATGACTGGCCTGACGTTGCTGTTGTAGTTATGTAGCAGTTTGGCCAACAGTCGCTGCTCGTCGGGCAGGTCCTGCACCTCGTCTGCACTGGCTAATGTCGGCATCAGCGTGTGGGCGACGAGAGTTGTCAGGACAAGCGAGAAAGCTTGAGTAGGATTCAGTAGAGAGAGCAACTTTCGTCTTAAGAGCATCTTAGTGCTGAAAGTTGTTTTACTTTAACATCACCACATCACCAGGATGGACGAAGGTGAGAGTTTGTTTAAAACGGAAACTTTACGTAAAACGTTGGAAAGTATTGACACACTGAGATACAACGAGTACAAGAAAAATCTGTACGCAAAATTTTAGCGAAGTATTAAAGCGATATTCTAATTTAAAGTTTTAAAAACAACACGAAGGGATTTTCTTCTTGCAGTTTTATCACATTTTCTTTCGCTTTATAGGCAGAACTTCATCGAGGATGCAATAATATCTTTTGAAAAAAGTGTTATTTCACGTTTCAAAATTAAGATCGATTTAAATTTTTTTCAAGCTGACGTCTGCAAAATATTAATCCAATTTTAATCTTTTGGAAATGCTTCACCCTGAGCTACATTCTAGCATCAAGCTGCTCACAGCCTCCCTATTTGTGACGTCACACGAGATCGGGGCACCATGGAAAACAGGCACTTCCGGTGCGGAGGGACGGCACCCTGACAATCACAGACCAGCTCCTGGCAGCTGTCGACAAACAGTAGCTGAAGAACGCGGGCGCTATCACTGTCCCAGAGTTATTGGCTCTGACACTCTCGACTCCCAGTCAAAGACAAGCGCCAGACATTAAATATTGTGACTGATGCCACTCTCTCAAGACTGGATCCCTGCGCACTGGTTCCAAGGCTCCCGCAACCTTATTGCTTTTTTGTGGAGAAATGCGAACAGACGAGCAGTGGGCTTTCCGCGAGGTGGAAATAATGTAGATAGACGTGTAAGCTGTGCAAGAAATTTTTCTTCATTCCTCGAGGTCTCAGCAAAGGCACACATATACTCCAGGGTCTGCAGGACTTGGACAAGATAGCTTTATACCCTCGCACAGTGCACCCGATCCTAACCTTGTGAAACAACTATGCGTACGAGTTTATGTTCAATGGCTACTGGACATTTTTTTTATATAAATTTTATTTCACGCTCGTAAATTTTGTTTGACGTGTATTACTGAGTCGAACTGTGTTGCGCGCCTTTCAAAATCCCACAACGAGTCCCCGACAAATAAGCGTCCCTGGGGTTTTATTGTACTCGTTGGTCGTCCCTTTCTCATCTGCATGACAGGCGAGCCCCGGTACCTACAATAAAGTCTATTGGTTCCACGACGTGGAACAGACGACGCATAGAATGGTATGCACAAGAAAGGAAAAAAAAGTCCGAATGTTTCGCTGACAGTTTGCGAGTCTCAGGAGACGGCCAAATGAATGCTATATAGCTTTCTGGGTCTTGCTCTGTTCCTGCTTGCTTGACCAATAAATTATTTGTTTACAAGAGGTCGTGTGAGGGTTGGGAGGGTTATGGAGTTATGGGGAGCACTGAGAACGTTAGCTGGATGGATAACTCTAAAAAGGTTATATTTTATGACAAATTTAGTTTACATTTTCTTTGCACCTAGAGACGCCTTTTTGCCTTCACCTTCGAAACGTACTCTCTCTCTCTCTCTCTCTCACACACACACACACACACACACACACACACACACACATTCTCTCTCTCATGTTCACACACTCACTCACTCACACACACACACACACACACACACACACACAATATCGAAGGAGGGATCGCTCACTTAAACTGAGGAATCAGAAGATCGACGCAACTCTGGCCCAAAATATTTTTCTGTCAGAACCGGATCATGCTCAGCTTCCTAATTCATGACTTCATTGCTTCTGTCTTCACACCAAACCCCCCAACACTAACGCCAGCCACACACCCCACCCCCTCAAAAAAATTTCCGTACTGGAATGTACCATTTCGTCAAAATTTTACTAGGAAAGGTGTCGAAAGGTAGTGAATGCGCCTGTATGTAAGTGATTTTGCCTGAAGCAAATTTGATTACATTTTAATACAAATTATATCTTGAATTTTTGTTTTAGAACATGACTAACGAACCCTAAAAAAGCCCATAACCTTTCTGTCCTAGGCTGCTGAGATGTCAGAGACAGCACTTTTTGGACGCCAGAGTTTATGAAGGCACTGCACATCTCCTCTAGCTACCGTTCCGTCCCCAAACCCCCTAAAGCAGTTGGTTACCAGTCCAACAGCTGAGTCGTCTTGGGTTGTAAAGGGAAGCAACACCCTAGCGACATGGGTATTGTGTGTGAAATTGTGAGAATGTACAGTGGAATTTAATGCTCAAATATTTTAAAGTGCGCCTTAGAATAAACACAAGCACATTTACACATTTATGCACACGTACCCCCCCCTTACACACACACGCGCACGCACGCACGAACGCACGCATAGGGAGATGGGGGGAACTAAAGTAACTTGTATCAACAAATTAAGACGCTGTTAGTTTCTGTCATGAGGAATGTAGACGACATGAAGATGTGTACAAATGTGTACCAAAATTAATAAATACAAATAAAAGCACTGTCTGCATTGATATCAAGCAGAAGCAGATGGAAACACAAGTATGATAAGCATGGTTGTGGTTACGGAAAGAAGACTTCAGCAGAGATAATACATCTTTTTCTGGACGGAACCTGCGGCCGATTTCATTATCTCTCGCTGCTTTTGCAAAGCCCACGAACTATATTAGAATCCTTTTGGATTCTTTCCGTTAGTTTCTGCTCAAAGCAAAGAATGCAACGATTCATTAATGCACCCTCTGCACCTGAAAACGTTCTGGGAGATGGAGGGAAGGGGAATAATCTCCGTAGAGTATGGCCACTGGAGAAACCGAACTACAATGCTCACCCACCATAGGAGCAATGTTTCGACTTCGTGAGTTGGTGTGTGGGGGAGGGGGAAACGAATGTGGACCCTAGGTGTGTGTGTGTGTGTGCGTGCGTGCGCGTGCGTGCGTGCGTCTGTACGTCTGTTGTGCTGAAATTGTAAGCAAGGCCGCAGATTTTTGTAACCTAAGACTTTGCTGTCCAGCACGTACTCTCCAAGCGCCGTTCAAAGAAGATCTCGGCCATTCTCCCAATGAATAAATCAGTCTCTGTGACTGTCGAGATAAAAGGCCCCCGGATTCACGGACATGTCTTCGTGAGGAAGCTGACACAGACATGAGCCAGGAACAAAGCAGTGGCCAGTCTCTGGCGTCCATAGACCCTTGGCAACTCAGTCGACAGCGCGGCTCGTGATTTTGCTGCGAGGGGAGAGTAGGTGGGGTGCCAGAAGGTCTACAACTCTGGCGTTACCTTTTTTCTTCACGCGCCCTACAAACTGTGTCCCTATATACTTAAAAAGCATAAATCTGATGAGATTTACCCAACGGGTAAGGAAAGGAGAGGTTAGAAAACGAGTGTTTTTTTTTTCTTCTGACCATCTTCGTTTTACAAGCGTTTGTCCCCAAATTGTTTTCTGTTCATATGAATGACGTTAAGCAATAATATAATATATGACAAGGGTATTCATAAAAAGCTGGACGCTGTCATGTAAACCAAGGCACAATGGGCATTTTGTAATATTAAGAATATGCAAGAATTCATCATGTTCATATGATACAGGGTATTTAGTTACAATTATTATGTATTTTACTGAACTTTTACTAAGGGCTGTTTAATTCCTTATTTTGTTACAAGACTGGTATAAGAATCAAGCTAATAACCTCTCTCGTTCTTTCCCGCTTTCTTGCTTAAGTAAATTATCTAAGTTATTTGCTCAGTAGTTCTGCTGCAAGGCAATGACCAAAAGTTGTGTGCAAACCACAGACTGGCCTCTCTTTCGCTCTCTCTCCCTCATATGTATGTGTGTGTGTGTGTGTGTGTGTGTGTGTGTGTGTGTGTGTGAGAAATAGTCTTTTACCTACAATCAAAGTGATTACACAGGACATAAAGACTATTATAAACCAAAGCAAATACGAAACACCTTAACATGAACAAAACAAAAGACACAACAAACAATACAAAAATCAAATCATAAAACAAACCCAAACTAAGGAAAGGACTGTAAACAGATGTCACATGCAAAGAAAGAACAGCGTGCCCGTGACAAGAGCTGAACCCAGGACAACCAGCTTTCATTGTATTGGTGACAGGCGCTAACCATTGCACTACCGGACCGCCCAACCAAAGACGCACAGTTCTAACCAAAACTGAATCTAAAGTCGGCTTTATGAAACTTACGAAAGGGAACAAGAAAGAAACAAATTTGTAAAACTAGGAAGGAAAGTGAACGAAGAGGCCACGTCTGAATGCCTATTCACCTTGCCCACCAAACCGCGGTACTCTGACGAGGAACGCGCCATTGTGGCTCATGAATATATTCATCTCAAACACACATTTCTCCAAGGCCTCGCACAAAGAGCAATGGCGTCTCACTGTAAGAGGTGAAGAAAACTTATTGACGATCTTCAGCACTATGATGATAAGCTGGGATGCAGGCAAGATAACAAAAGGTTCATTCGTTTGTTCGTCTTTCTTTCTTCTGTCTGAAGTCAGCGTCAAGGAACTTAATACAGAACAGGACAGAAAAAATTTTCTTTCTAAAGAAGGAATCTACATACGAAAAAGAAAAAGGGTGCGAGTCTTTTTTCTTCCTTCCTTCCTTCCTTACTTTCTTTCGTTACATAGCTTTGTCACGATTTTTGCATCTGTGCACATTCTATTTTAGGGCCAGCAGCGTGTCCAAAGATTAATGTACGTCCATTAATGTATCGTTTTTAATCTCAGGGTGAGGTTATTTTCTCTCCATTTGGTCTGAATAGGTTTGAATGTAGACATACGACTAAGTAGGAATTAATGACCGGTGTGTTTAGAGTGTTCGAGTGCGTTTGATGCGAGTACATCGCGAACTGTGTCTGCGTGTGGCGCGAGAAACACAGTCATTGACTGATGAATACAGCTCACCCTAATGCAGTCTCCGCACCCTCTTCCAAGATGTCTGCACGAACTTTCTCCTTCCCCTCACCACCCTCGCCCTTAGAACCAAGCAAGCGCTCTCTCAAACGTGACTTTGTCGTGTGTGTGTTGGTGTGTGTGTGTTTAGAAAGAGAGAGAGAGAGAGAGCAACTGTTGCACACTATTAGCTGCCCTATTAGCATGTAACTTACACGTTACTCCGAGCCACACAGAAGTCGAGTAATAGTTATATCTGACTTAAGTGTATAAACATTTTAATGTACCGATTAATCGGTTGAATTCATAGAAAGGTACCGCATACAATACTAGAGACATTCCTTTTTAGTGCAGAAAAATGTGCTGTAGATAAAAGTGCAGAAACTGTAAAATATATTGTTGATTCGTATCGATCAATCGTATGCATATTTTTTTTACATTATATACGCCTAAAGATATTGGAAAATATGCTTGTTGTTTTATTAAAGAGACCTAAAAACGTTTTGTGGATAACAGTAGCAGTAAACAGAGACGTCCGCTCGCTTGAATTCACTGACCAGGTCTTCGTCGACATTCTCTGACGCCATTTTGCGGAAAGAATATGTTAGAAGCCCGCCGGCAACAAGTGTTTTTGCAAGTGGCAGCGGATTCCTTAAAGTCGCCATGTTTTAGGCAGTAAGTCCTGCTGTGAGTTGCCTGGCATTTATAGTGCTGACAGGGGCAGCGAAGGAAAAGAAACGTAGCGGGTTGAGCAGACAAGAAGAATGGGTCTACAAACGTTGAACCGGCTTGATAAAAGAAATTCCATTTGTGCACCCTGAAAGCACAGTGAGGCAGTGGCCTCACTGAATTAAAAGAGCGGGAGGGAGCGGGGTAGTCAACGTCGATCATGCACTCCATACTTGAGGTTAGAAGAGTGAGGGGTTATTGTCGGCCATTCATTTGATAGGGGTCGCTGTCGACCATGTGCTGAAAACATACGCGTTGCTGATTTTTGATGTAACCCTGATGGAACGAATAATCTGAAACTAAATGGATAGACATTGACTGGCTCTGCTTGAAGCCGACTATATACCCAGCACTTATCGGTACTTATAAGGAGAGACTGTCTAGAGCACTTGTAATGCACTGCCACTGTATTTTCGTAGTTTTCACAAACTATCAACGTTCCATACTTCTTGTTTCCTTGAACTACTTTTCAAATCTGAAGAGGTAAGTGTCAATTTGTATAATAATAATTTTTTTAAACGCATTTCCCCGAGTGGACGCAATCTCAGTGCGCAGGTTATCACGGACCTTCATTCACTGGATAAGTGTCTCTCATTCGTTGCCACTTTGCTCTATCATAGGAGTGACCAATCGTAATAAACCCTAACAACGAGGGCTTTCGCTTCTGTTTTCTGTCAAAACGGCGGATCTTCCTAACGTAGAAGAAATTTTAGAAGTGAGTAATTAAGCTTTTCTGTCATCATAACCTTGTTAAAGAAGATTGATTGCAAAATAAACAGTATTTTCTGTCAAATGTATTCTGTTTGTTTATAGAAAACACATTTAGATTTTTCGACAATAGTATAATATAAAAACATAGTCACAACAGATGCTATTGACTTGTTTTACCACTAGCAATTAAAACAACATTGTTTTTGGTTTTTCGGAAACATACAGAACAATCATACAATTATAGATTGTTCTGTTATGAAAACAAAACATCTACTTGAAGAATTTATTTAAAGTATTCAAACAAAGAACCGGAAACACGAGGCCTGTCTAAAGGAAAGCCGAGACTTACATCGGACATGAACCTGAGTCGCTTATCCATTAATGAAGGTCCATGCTGGTTATTATGACATCAGGAGTGATAAAATGGCTGCGTGGTGGCTTCAGTAAATGCTACTAAAGCGCACGTGCAGAACCCATCCAGAAGTTTTACATTAGTGATTAGAATAAATCTACTCAAAAGATGTTTCGCTTTTTGATAAAACAACAGTTAAGACAAGAACTGTAGTATTACAAATACAACGCCACAGCATGTCTTCACATATCAGAAATCGTCCTTAGATATATACTTCTCATGTTTGAATTATAGACAAAGTTACAGGTAATATCCCACTGAAACGCTGGTAAAAGACTAGATAAGAATACATTTTTAAAAGCTTTCATATTCAAGTTTTTTTTAAAAGTTTTGTACATGTCAGAATTTTTAACAAGAATGAACGATATTATCTGCCTTAGTTACCAATATACGGAAATTTTCATATCAAATTTCCACCCATAATCGTCAGTACATGAAATGATTTTCAGCCCATGAAACAAAATATCAAATGATACATCCAAGGACTTCGAAAATATTGATTTGTCAAAGTCCAACTGGTCTTTATGAATATCCTTCAAGTAATTTTGTTATTACTATAACTGTCGGCGTTGCTGGTTGCCTTTTCTGTTCGGGGGTCTGAACGGAAAGAAGTCCAGTGAAGTGCATGTAGGATATCGGTCTTGCCTGTGTGAATCTGCCCAAAACTGATTCAGGCAGAAAAAAGATGATTCATCCAACAAACCAAGTAGAGCCACTTACCAGGGACTATTGGTGCTTTTGACTTTTTTTGGTTGTTGTTTTGCCCCACTTCCATGATATTTTATCAATCTAATCTTCACGAAGAACACTCAAGATTACAGCTATTTCGCCCTCTTAATTTCCTTCTCCACGATGTCTCGCTAGTTTATTTTTCTGGATTTTTCGAGAATCCGCCAAAAGAGGTCCCTGCGATAATTGCATCGATACTGTTGCCTTGTAACCTTTTTATTCTGGCATGTGTCTTTGGACTCAAGGGCATTTAGATTTGACAGAGAGGTTTACAAATTTCCCTCCCATCACCTTGAACTATTTCGCGAACCATCTGAAGAATTTTTTTTTTATTCTGGCACCTGTCTTTGAGAACAAGGGAATTTACATTTGGAAAAGAGGCTTAAAAATTTCACTCTCATCACCGTGAACTATTTCGTGAGCCATCTGAGGATTGGGTAAAACATCCTGCTCCATCGCCTCTTCGTGGATCTACTTAACGTTTGCCTAGAATCCAAACCAGCAGCGAGAACAGAAATTTCTCTTTGAACTATCCTAGTCTGCTTATCCTCAGCATCACTCGAGTGAGACTGTTCGGGTATTGGTGGCAAAAGACTAATTATCTGCTTGCCACATTTCAGCTCGATCTATTGGCTGCTTTTGACATTTTATACCATCACACTCACTTTGGAGACTTTCACGACCTTCATAAACCTCTCTGGTACAGTCCTTGACTGGTTCCACTCCTATGTATCTGTTAGCACCCAATCTGTTAGTGTCCACGGCTTCGCTTCAAAAACTGCTGCTGTGCAGTAGGGAGTGCCTCAAGATGTAGTCCTTGAACCTTTCCTGTTTACTGCCTGTGTCCAGCCACTTGATCCTGCTCTCCGCCATTCTGACTTGCCGTACGACATATATGCCGTCGACATCAGCTCCTGACACCTTGTCCGGCTTGCCAGACTGCTCACCAACACCTAGCCAGCTTTTGATTCTGTCACTGTTCACCAACACTCAGCAAATTCTTGATTCTCTCACTGTTCACCAACACTCAGCAAACTCTCGATTCCGAATGTTGGCGAACAAACTGCAGTTCAGAAGTTATCCCGAAAGCTTCAGAACACATGGTACAAAAATCTTCCTCCGTCCGCCTCACTCCCTTTCTCTGGGTCCACCTTTGCTCTTTCTAAATCTGTCATAAATTCCGGAGTAATTTTTGACACACCATTGCCCTTCACGAATCATGTCTGCAAGTTCATTTTTCTTGGACTGCGCAGGATCGACATCTCATCACTGTTACTTCCATCAAGCAGCTCATGTCAGCATTTGTATTGTCCTGGCTCGACTATTCTGTTCCTATATATCTTTGACCTCCTGCTCGACAAGCTCCAGAGAGCTCAGAACAATGCTGCTCGCATCAACCACTTCTGCACGATCTGCACACGCTGTCAGTTTGGGTTCACCTCGAATTCAAGATCGCCACACTGGGCTATCGTGTTGTTTGTGACCTTACCAAATCTTTCTGTCTGAGCTTTCTGTCTCTCTACCAGCCTGGCAGGTCGTTTCACTCTACCCACACCGGTTTTCTGTCTGTCCCACATATCAAACTATCAAAGTTCCCTTCCGTTTATTTTCTTTCTCTTGCCCCAGCCTCTGTCTATCCGTACAGTGGGACGCTACATGCTTTCCGGTCTGGGCTTACAAACCTTTCTCTTTTAGAAGTACATACTGTAATCAGTCTACCCTGACTGTCCTTTCTCCCCATACTTCTATCTGCGTTCCTTCGTGTTCTCGGTATTGTTAACTGTGCATGTGAATATGTGTATGTTTTGTTTGATTGTGATATCCATCTCTATCTCTCTGTTGCAGCCTCATTCTCTGCTGCTCGCTATCTCTTCTAAAGTGGAGAAATACGCCTTATAATTTTTTTTTTCACCGAGTGCGTACTGAAAGCAAGGCGAGTGACTGGACAAGACGGCGGAAAGTTGAAACATTGTACAAGACTAACAATCAAAGAGCAACAGATTATCAAACAAAAAGATTCTCGTCTTCCAAGAGAACAAGGGCAAGAAAAACAGGATGCGACGAAGAAACGAAAAAGAAGAAAGACAAAAGAATCTATTGAAGATGGCGAATGAATGAAGTCCATTAAATTTAAAGGAGTCGGAACGTGTCCCAGAAGAGGAACATACAAATTCGAAAGACAGTTTTAATGCTAGACGATGAAAAGTAGGCGATGACCGGCGAGCATTTGGTATACAGGCATTATATCAGACACACCAGTTCGGGGGTCATGGGCGCATTGGGCGTTTGGAACAAGATCTTTTTGGACGTTTCTTTTCCATCAAAATCTCTTGATAGGGAATGAGAGTGCGCTGGACAGAAATACAGATGCAAGCACAACATGCTGAAAGTCTTAGGTCATCGTTACTTTCCTTGGGTATCTATGGGGAGGGATGGAATGAGGAAATTGAGCTAACTCCAGTACTAAGTTTTTTTTTCAGAACAGAATCCCGTAGGCATGGTCAAATGTGAAAAAGCGAAACTCTTTCAGTGCGTGGCAGTCTGGAAAGGGAAAGAGAAAGAATTTCCTGATCCTAGTGGTACTTTGCCTTTTTGCTTTTGTTGTTTTTTTTTTTACCCGCAATCTTGCAAAAAAATAAAATAAATGTATAAATAAATACTTACCACAAAAGCAACGCCCAGATTTGCTGACATCTCCGCGATCGACGAAAAATGCTCGAGCTAGGGATGCTGTTACCGTTAGAAGCACAAAAGCACTGTTGCACGAGTTGGCAGCCATTTTAAAACGCGTGCTCGTGCTGACGCGAATTACATCTGACGTTCCGTGGGCGAGCTCTGCGTCAACAGCCCGTGCGTGGCCGCCGCCGCCCCTGGCGCAATGCAAACTGGGAGATAATTGACCTGAAATCTGCGCTGGTTTCGCTGACCACGAGCGATAGCGTGAAGTTTGTACACTCATGCCATTCAAGTCCGACCTAAACGTATATCGATCAACTTCTCCCCCCGTTGATCAGTCTTTTTGCACCCTTACCCACCCCTTCGCATCATTTTTCTCAATTATGTTGAGCGCAGCTCATCTCCTTTTTCATTGTTCGGGATCAAGTCTTCGTCGTCTGCGTTTCAGAATATTTAGTGCCTCTTTAACTCTGGCTGACATAAATGTATTTCCATATATTGCGTAGAGAGTAAACGACTGTTCGATGACATTATCTGCCTTCTTCTGGTATCATCATCATCTCCTCGTTTCAACACCAGGGAGCATAACGCGTCTGTGTTCGTTCAACCTTGTCTGACGTCACGGAAATTAGCTGTCTGCGTTCTGTAGCATGACTGCACACATCCTTTTATCCCACGACAACTCGCACTGCAACACGCTGTCTGCAACTGTGCTTCCTAAACCATTCCAGAACACTCTTAGAATGAATATCGTCAAAATGCTATCATCTTATTTTTTTTTAATTTTTAGCGGTAGGATAGGGAGTAGGGGGTTGTGAGAGTATAGTCTAACAACTGGCGATCGACTTGTATACGCTCAAACGGTTGTGAAGGTTGCGATAAAGACGAAAGTTCCTGGAGTTGTCTTAGTCTCATTAACTGACATTTGTGTTTCGCCCCTTATTGTCAAAATCATCGACGATTGTACCTAAATCTGTTCACAGACGTATCACTTTATACAAGTCCGTGGTCTGATGGCCGATGTGTGTGTGTGTGTGTGTGTGTGCGTGCGTGCGTGCGTGCGTGCGTGTGTGTGTGTGTGTGTGTGTGTGTGTGTGTGTGTGTAAAAGAGAGACAAATGTGTGTAAACAGATATGTGTGTGGGTGTGGAAGAGAGAGACCTTAGAGGTGTGTGTGTGTCCGCCCATCTCCCTGTTCGCTTCCTTTTTTGTCTACCTGCCTGTGTCCTGATTTGTCTGTCTACATATTCCTGTTGTCTGCCGCTCAATATTTATAGTGATAAATATCCAGCATCTATCTTTTACGATATGCAAAGTCCTGTTCTTGGCCACGTCATACTATGCTGAGCTCTTCAGGCAGGTGTTGGCCAAGACAGTCCTGGTGCTGTACGATGATGGCACTTTTCAAGACAAAAGAAATCAAAACTGAATACGTCTGTGCATATTAAACAGTTCAACACCTATTAAACGTCACAACGAAATTAGCTTTTTGATCGGCATCGGATAATTTCATTTCATCTCTGATCCTGTCAAACAACATACACACCTTCTCTCTCTCTTCTTCTTCTTCTTCCCCGCATATCGCTTTACTTTATCATTAGTCTCCTTCGCGTATCTTTGACAAAGAGGGGGGAAAACCTTCGATTTTGCTGAAACCGCGAAGCTGCTTTTTCCGGCTCCATTGGAGGTTTTTGGAGATTAAAAGGTATTTCAAACACAGGCGGCGATACTGCGCTGAAATGATCCACGGCCCAGTGTCTCAGTGTATTTCATGCTCAGGTGACCGATGCGTGGCCTTACTGATCGGAAAGTGAGCTGAAATCGATTCAGATAGGGACACCCTCATGGTGGGACTGGGTAAGCAAACAAGTTAGAATGACGAATAGTGTGTTTTTTCTGGTAGGAATAGCTATTGGATGTGTTTGTGAGTGTGCGCACATGGTGGGGGAGGGGGGTTTCCTTGTTGGGTTAAAGGAAAAGCCGATACAAATGGCAAGTTGGGCTTAAAGGATACATACTGACGCTCTGATCGTCTAAACTCAAAACTCAGGGTTGCATAACAATCGCGTCTTAAACACAAGGAAGCCGCCCCATTTTTTTTTTTTTTTGTCGCGTGACCTCATCAAAACCATCCACCACGGGAGTTAATTTTCAGTTTTTTTCAGTGCTGTCGTCAAAACGCTGTTTTCAAGGAACTGGAGATCGTGTCATGCATTGTCAAACAGAGTACAGTGGGGAAAAAACTGAGCTAGGTGGAGAAGACTGGCTTGACAGAAAGTTCGTTTCTGGTCAAATGATATAGTGAACGAGGCTCAGTTTGTTTTCCTTCGCGAAGGAGTACGAAACGTCGACATGTCCATTGTGAAATCCAGTCAAGAATGTTTCCTTTTTACTACTGACTGGTGTAAGCTCAGAACACAGCAGTTCTCGAGATAAAACTTCCAAAGCATAATTAAAAAAGTCGGTTTAATATAAGGTATGGTTACGTTAGAATTACTGTAGCCGATGGGACAGCGCAGACCATGTATTGTAGAGGCTGCAGCCAATGGGAGAGCATATAGTAATAGCATATCTCGAGAGTGAAGTTATTCTCTCAGATTTGGGGGAAACTGTATTCATATTGATGTTAACCTTAACGTATTAAAATCATATCTAAAAACATTACAAAATCGGCCTTTCTTACTGCCAATCGCTTCTGCGTAAAGCTATTCTAGGGAATAGTTCTTTGTTTTATGGCTAAAATTGTTAACAATTTTACTGTTACACAATCATTAACCTCTTTTGGGGTTCTTATTCTACTATTATTATTACTCCGACCATAACAAAGTTTACTTTGTTGCTCGGCGATGCTACCATTTTTCAAGAGAGGTCGGATATGTCTAAAGAAAAATCAGTGTCATCTTCTTGGATAGTTATCGTCACTCGCTTTTTTCTTTTGTAACCCTTCCATGTACTCAAACCCGTTTTTCGTCAAGTGACTTTAATATCCCTTGATAAGTGACTTTAGTCAAGTGACAAATGGCTGCAGTCCATGCTCATTCAGACAAGACAGCATGCACAAGTCTGATGAGGACCGGCAGAGAATGTGGTGTTGTGGAGATGCATGCTGCTTTAGTCCACTTATCGAAATTTGCACCTCAGCCGAAGATAAATAAACGTTATATGTACGCAAATACCTTCCAACTTCTGCTTTCCCTTTGCAACTTATTTAACAACATCGTAATCGCCTCCCCCGCCCCCTGATTCCCAGGGCTATTCCATCAGCCCAAATGAAGGAGAGGTTTTTAAATGTTTCAGACGCGCACAGTCGTATAGCTGGGATTTGCTGAATGAATGTGCTGGCAAGATCTCTCAGCTGGCTGGCTTTAAAAGTTACGAATGTAGCCGACATGGCGATGGCTGAAAGAAAAAAGTGTTTTATAGTCATTAGAAATGCATGTCGTGCTCATTCTAATGACGATTAATTAGAATGATTTAGAGTGACTGATTGATTGATTGGCTGGTTGATTGATTTTATAATAAGATGTTAAGAAGCGTCCTTGTGGTCCTCTGACGAGTTTCTTCTTTACTTCTTTTTTTTATTACACGTTTTGGAAATCCAATTAGCGAAATGGCATGGGGTACCTTTTCATGTCAAAGGTTCTTTCTTTTCTCTCTCTCACTCTCTCTCTGTGCGTGCGCGCGCGCACTTTTGTTTGTTTGTAGTTACATAAGTCCACGGATGAATCAGCTATAAAAGCATTAGGTGAATGAAATTAACTGTCCGCCAGGACACACGATTTCTCGAGTTTTCTTTTCATGCCATACCTCTGAAAGACGAACTTTATCAGGCAAGCAAAAAGCAAACAAGCAAAAATCTATTTTCAGTCGCTTGATGTCCCCTCCTGTATCTGTGCTTGGAGAGCTAGACCATGAGTGCGAGGAAGTTGTCTCATTAGTTTAGTGTGGGGGTGGGTGGGGGCGCTCCATGGTATTCCCTCCCTTCTATGGGAAAAGCTCGTACTCCTTCAAGTGCCTTTCACACCCTAAACGTCGAGGCTGTGCTCTCTGTCCCACTGTCTGATCCTCACGTGCCCCAAGAGAGACTCATTTGCATAATCATGAGATCATTTCCGTCAGACATGCCAGCAAGACCGACGGAAGAGATTTTGTAAGGCCTTTTCGGGAATACGACGATCATGTAATTAGAGACAATGAAAAAAACAAAAACAAAACAAAATCTAATAAAGACGACGGGTAAACCTTATATGGACTTGATTCTTTAAATTATTTTTTTTTTAGATTTTAGATTCAATTAAAGAGTTAATCGTTAAGAGGCGGATGGGCGCCTTGATGAAAGCAACAGGACGAGAGCGGATATCTCTGTGTGTGTGTAAGAGAGAGAGAGAGAGAGTTTACACTTTTAGAGATCAGTAAAAATATCTGCCTCAAATGTTCACTTGTAATACAGAAGAGATGTGGACTGGAATTCATTACTAGCCTGTAAGCCGCTTAAACCCCGTTCAAGCTAGTAACCTCTGCCCTCCACTGCACACTGCATCGAGTGTGCCCATCGCGGATGCGATTGGTCTAGGGGACTCAGCTGTTATCCACCCTTGATAAGTGCAAAAAAGCAGGAGAAATTAACCGGCATTCTTTAGCTATGAACCAGAACGCACATCCTCCCTAACGTATCTTTGTAAAGAACCGGATAACAGTCAAAATGCCATTGTGACACTTTTAAATCAGGAAAGGGGTGTGAGCTTAGTACAAGATACTGTTTTCCAACATCCGATTAACTCTCGTCAAATGGACAGCTTATATTTGAATAAGTGCTGCGATTGTTTGCACTTTCACCTCATTTAAAACCTTGATTTCAAGAATTTATGCTGCGCACTTTTTGCTGATAATGTTAGTGCTCCTGGCCAATAGTTTTTTTTTTTCGTTGATCTCTTTGCCTCATAATGAAATTGATGCTTTATCAGTGCGTTTAACATGATCAGCAAGGTATTGCTCTTTATCAGCCAACCAGCAAACATTATCGGCACACAGCATGTGGTGTTTGTCCTGCAGCCAGTGCTGATTTAATTTTCGTGTCCTTTCTGCGTATTCTTAACGGTCAGAACCTGTCACCAATACAGTGAGGATTGGCTGACTTGGTTTCAGATCTTGCCTCGGGTCCGCTGTACTTTCTCTGAATGTGGCATCTGTTTACAGGCCTGGCTGCTTTGCTGTGATATAGCCTCAGTTGCTGGCTCGGCGTAAAACACCATTCTACCCCCCACCCCACCTCCACCGTATCCTTCACGATTATTTTCAGAGGCGACCTCAGGCTTTTCTCCAACTCCAGCTGAGTTTCTGAACCTATGGCGCCATCGAAGAAGACTACGCAGTGGGCCATATGTCACGAGGATTTTTTGTGACTGAACAGCCGATGTGCATTGTCATATTCACTTTAACAAGTGCATGCGATAATTTATTGAATGTCTTAAAGTATTCATTTTTTAATCATAAATGTGTTTATGCTGGAGATTATTCTGCGATTAAATATCTGTTCAGTAACACTTGGGCAAAGGAGAATCACGCAATAAATCTTTAGCCATCTTTAATGCTTATGTCAAACAGACTTACATTCTGTGATGTTTCAATGTTCTTAAGTTTCACTCTTCAAAGAAAACTGTTACTCTGATTTCAACATGCTTTTAAATCAACAGCAATTATACGCTATTACTTTAAAGACTCTTATCTTCAACAAAATGAACAAGTATTTTTACTTATGGAGACCTTTTGGGGAGGAAGACAAGGGTATTTTTCTTCCCTCACCCTGGGCGCGAAAAACACCTGGTATGCCAGTGTGTAATTGTGATCAATCTGAACTTTTCGCTAAAAGGAAATTGTGGTGGGAGGATGGTTACCAGACCCTGAAATACATACCGATTTTGGTAAGTCACAGTCGACGTGGAGATAAAGTATACTGTAGGACAATATCTCCAACATTATTATTATTTCGTTTCTCTTTCAGCACGGCTGGTGTGGTGTGCTCTGATGATATTAACCCTTGAGTTTCCTGGATTTCGAAAGCAAATAGGTTGATGAAATGTGTGTTTGCAAAAGCAATGAAGCCGCTCTCATATCGTTCTTCTTTGGGAGAGAAGGGAAGCAATCACATGTCGCGGCGGCTCAAGTAAAGGCTAAAATGTCCACAAAGGCAACGCTCACTCGGTGTTTAACTGAATTACATCGATTCTCCCCCTTCGATCTCACAGAAGGGGAAATGCTTGGGGTTTTTTTTTTCTTATCTCCGCCACGCTTTTGCGTACATCACACACACGTGCGTCACATTCACATGCAGGGGAACGACACAGATTTTTCGTTCAATTCCACGGCGAACATAATGAGCACCCTAATATCGGCTCCTCGTTTTAGGTCGGAAAGCCTATACTTAACTTGCCCAAAAGACTTCCCTCACCCTGTTATGAAAATGAACAGATTTTAGCTTTTACTGACGCACAAGCACAAACGCGTGCGCCAGAATACTTCGAACTTTCTTGTTACACTTTTGGCTTGTTCTAGGGATAACGCTCTCCTCCGGGGGGAGCCTACTGATGTTGTAATGTGACTGCTTCAAAGAGCCATCACGGATTCAGCGATCGTTGAGAAATCGCGCGATCTCAAATCAATGAGATTAAATGTAATCAGACTGGAGAGTACGAGGCGCCGGCTGCAAGACTGCTTTGGAAACTCAGTGCGCAAGTTTATTCAGACGGGATCACTACCGTTCGAACTTTTGATACCCTAGTTCACGTGGGACTTTCGCCATCAATAGTACGGCCGACAGCTTCGGTTTCTCGCGTGAGACCTTGGGTCAAAGCGCTGGGAGCTCCCCTTAACGTGAGCTTTAAAATTTGCTTCCCAAATTAGTCTTCGAAGCTCCATCTCCATCAATAGCAGCGTCTGACGTCTCAGCAGCCAGGAGGGTATGCCAATCACACGGTTACTCTTTAAGTCTGCGTGATCCTGATAGCAATGCACATCAGGTAAACGTTCTTCCACCAAAGATGATATAAAGTCTTTGCTTTCACGCTGGAACACGGTAACTATCAAACGAGTCAATTTTGAGTATAGCCCGAGGTATAGGTATAACCATGGATGGTGGAGGATAAGACGAAAAATATACAGAAAAAAGGAAAAGCTTGACATAAGCATACATTTTGATCCTTCTTGCAGATATCAACTAGCGATAGACGAAGTGAAACCTTTCATAAATCTCGACAAAGAAAATTTCGGCGTTAGTGATGACCATGAAGGTCCGTGATGTACATAGCTCATATTATATAAGCACAGATGCATTTTGTTTTTAAGTGTAAGTGTACTTGAACTATGCTCAACACCTATCATTGTGCATTCTTTCTTTTCCTCCTTTGGAAAATTGGGCTTGATGCATGACACGTCTCTAATAGAAGAATTCATCTAAACTGATCCTGTTGTATTCTCATCTTAGCCGACTGCTAGGTACGGGCAACGCAAATGTGTGTCCTAACTAATCATGTTTTGCCGGTATCAAGAAGACAGCAGTGGCTGTGGGTCCAGCTGAATAGGCAGGTAACATTCTAACAAAACCATCCATATAAAGTATTGCTTTAATGGTATAAATTAGCAGGGCTTTTTTGATGGGGGGGGGGGTTAATTCCTGGTGTTTGTCTTCTAAAAACCTTCATGTTCACCAAAAAGAATGTTATCTCCTTTTGTCAACTTCAAAATAGATTGTAAATCTTGTTGGTATTCATCATAATCAGTTATCAATTAAAGTTGACATGTGCCTCACTGGAATTATCATTCTTGATGTAGTCATCAATACACAGTTTGCTAGTCCCCTGAGCAGAATAATAACTTTCTCAATATTGTTACAAAACACTTTGACTGGTCAAATTTGGAAGAAAAACTTCATGAATAACCAAGCCAATTGCAAGACTTTATTTGATGGTTTGTGTATAGACTTTCACTGCCAGCACAAAGATGTATTAATTGAAGTCTTTTATAAATCAGAGCAAGAAATAAATGCAAATACAGGCATACATGTATACAACATGACATTTATGTCTCAAAGTGGAAAAATAATACTAAAAACTTGTTTTAAAAACACAAAAAATCTGCATTCATTTACAAATATATGAAAGATGCAAATGATTTACAAAATAAAATGTGGAGAAAAGTCTCCAAAGCTTAGAAGCCATCACAATATTGTTTATGAAAAAAAACTGCTGTTTGTATCATATATATATATATATCACAAAATATTTTAAAATGCTTCCAGTATTACACAGGAAGAAACATCAAAGCTAGTGCAGTCCCTGTTACCTGTGTGTCATGCTGATCTGACATTTCCCCACCAAGAGGTTCATAGAAACATAAAAAGCTCAGTCTCTCACTGCATCATGCTTGAAGTGTACTCCTAAAGGCATCAGTCAGTATAAATCTCTGCACCATTGCCTGGCTGAGTAGCAAACAGTGCTTGTTTAGTGAGCAGGACACGAGCAGGGTCAGGGGTGTAGTAGGCATCACGGACTTTGGTCAAAACAGACATAATACTTTTGGACTCCACCAGAGACACACCACATCCTCCCCAGCCTGCACCTGTCATACGGGAACCAAGTGCTCCAGAATCCCTGTAAGCAGCATGGGTAGAAAACATCCTCAGATTGTGACCTTAACAAAGCAAGGACAGACCTGATATTTGTAATTTCACCTCTGCTAAGTATCTCCCTTCCATACTGCTAATGCCCTGTAAGCTGTAGACGGACAATATAGACAGAACACAATTCTTTAAACATGATCTTCCTGAAAATAAATAATTACCTGCATATTTGAACCAGCTTGTCAAGGTCTGGGTGACTACATTCATAAAAGTCTCGACAGCTTGCATGACTCTCGTCCATCAAATGCCCTAGACGCTGAAGTGCATCGGTGGGTTGTTCTTCGCACACCGTTTTAAACTGGTAAACTCTGCTGGCCTCACTGTACACATGAATGGCTCGCTGAAATAGCTTGAATGATGTTACTGAAACATGACAACAGTACCTTCTTCGGTTTGCATTCATTTTTTTTTTGTAGAAACTTGAAGCAGCATTTAAGAACTGTCATTAGTGTATGGATAATAGCATTTATATTTCTACAATAAACGAGGGGAAAAAAATCAGCGGCAACGGACAGAAGGAAAAGATTATTAATGTTGTGTAACAGAAAACCTAGTCACAAGAAAAAACTCAGCAAAACGATAGAAATAAAACACAGAAATCAACAAAGCCAGCTGTCATAAATGATTAACAAAGCAAACCAACCATGTGTTGTGTTTTGACTGAGACTGCTTAGGGCAAGTTCATCTGGAGTCACCTCCAACAACTGGCACAGCTCATCTTTGCTGTATGGCTCTTTGTGAAGAGTCTCTCTGACCAAAGACAGCATCTCGTCAAAGCTTAAACCAAGCTGCTTCTGCAGTCCGCCCAGAAGACGTGCTTCACGCCATGGCAGGCCTTGTGCCTTGGCCAACACCTTTGTTTTTTTTTAAATATATGAGTAAAAAATACCATAATCAAGCATTTTTATCTGGTTTTCTTCAATCTCTGTTGAGTAAGCGATTTCTAAAAGTTTCCCAAAACATTGATAAACAAAGGCATTTATAAGACAAGAAACCCTAAAAAAACAAAAACCCTCCAAAACACCAGGATATGAAAAACCAAACCAACCTGGGCAGCAAGTCTGCACTCCACCACCCTTATATTGAAATCTGATGTAGCAGCCTTATTGTGTTCCACCAGACTATTAGTAATGATAAAGGCAGCCCCAGCTGGCAGCAGAATATTGGTAGTGCGAAGAGGGTTAAACTCAATCAGCTTAGCCTGTGAGAACAGCAAAATTCAGAATCACAAAAGTCTGTTGCAAAAGTTCATACTTCTTGCCACCAAAAGGCACTAGTTTCCTAAACAATCCATACAGCACATGGGAGACTGCTCTACTTGGTCAATACGATGTGTGGATTTTGCATGTCACTAATGACTAGATTTTAATTCATAAAATTCATTCTTCCTAGACATAAACAACTCATGTCTAACTAAACACAATCATTAAGTTATCACTGATCCAAAGAAATGTGAACCTGAAAATGAAAATGTTCCTGCTTGCATAATTGAGCCAAGCCATTATAATATACAAAATTCCAGAACATTTATCTGAAAAACTAACCATGCCATGGTTAGCCATGAAGCTGATTGCCTGGTCCATGCCTCCACCCTCTGTTCCAATGTAATGTTCACATTTTGCACATACTTCTGCCAGCACTTTCTGGAAATAAAATAATTATTTATAAAATTTAAACTTGCAAGCCTAGCAGTAGGAGAAAGCAAATAATGTACACACACCATTCTACATTTTTACTTCAGAAGTTGTCTACATTTTTCTCACACATTAAAAATCTACTACATCGCGAAACATTTTTTTCCATTTTCTGTACAAGAAAGCATTTCTCAAAATCTGAGTGAACAAAATAAGCTCACCCATTGGCTGTAGCCTTGACAATGCAAGCCTATCCATATACATTCTTATTGTCTGGGCTTCTTGCCTCTTTTTGTGCATGATAATCTTGAGAGGACAACATCTCTATAACGGCAGAAAGAATTGTTCATGTTCACTCAGATTTTGTGATACAATGTGGTACAAAGTCTATGTAGTACAGAACTCACTCAAGCCAGTCATTTAATAAAAAAAATAGATGTGCTGTAGTACAAGTTTAATGAGACTTTTTTCTAAACATACTTCAGATGCACATCATATACAAAGGGTCCAAGCTTAAAACAGTTGACATAAGTGACATGAAATCTAACTGATTAAATTAGGTGAAACAATGATTCACCCTGTAATGACTGACATGATTGGCTGTGCTATATTTCAGTTCCCAGTCACTAAATTTATGCATCTAGGCACTGTAATTTGGTAAATGGTTATAATCTCAACTCGTTACCTTGCCACCATTCATCTGACACAATTGTTGGGTGAGATGCAAGGGTGGCAAGATTAACAGAATACACAATTCATAACTAGAGGTAACTAAAAAAAAAAAGTTCTATGACAATGACAATTCTTTATTAACGAGAGGTAAATAAGCGAAAAGGTGTTTTTTTTCATTTAGCCCTCACCCTGTTCGGGGAAAGAATAAACAAATAATTAAAAGAATGCAAAAACAATTGGTAATAAACGAGATAAAACATCAAAGAAGAGTGGAAGGTGAGTTTGTAGAAGGTGATTGTTAAGAAAAAAAAAGTACAAGCAAGAAACAACAGCAACAACAAAAAAGCAGATATTTACAGGGATCCTGGAATTGAGAGGTGTTTCTAGAGGGCTGACAGAGTGTGGCAAGAGGTGAGGTTGGTGAGATAACAAGTTGATACTGTATTTGAACATCATTTAAAATCATAAAATGCAACTAATTTCTCATCAGATAGGTGTTAGTCACCTTGGTCAGAGTCCAGCCATTGAGTTGAGCAGTAGCCAGTGCAGCACAGCATACAAGAGCACTAGAGCTGGACAGACCAGCACTCTTGGGAACTCTGCCTTCTACTAAGGCATTAAATCCAACTCCACTGCCTTCTCCCACATGCTCTATTATCCCTCTTACACCGCACAGAGCATAGTTGTACCATTGAGGATCTGATCTGCTTATTGTAAAATTCTCCAGAGAACATGAGAACTCTCTAGAGCAGAAAAGTAACAAAAACTGTTGTTAGTCATTTGCCAAAGCACATTCTTACTTTTCTTTTTCTTTAACTCTAACTATTATGCACTGTAAATGTTTTGTACAGACTGCATCTGTCTTCTGGAGCTGGAGTGGTTGGAATCTACATTCTTAACAATGGAGCAAAGGAAAGAGGGCAAGCAACAAAAGGGGACTTAATAAAGAGATGGTCACTCTTATGGTCACTCTTCCCTTTCCCCAAGTACCACAAAACTACAATCTCCTTCTTTCTTCACCTACCTAAAGAAATTTTAGGAAAAAGGGGAAAAAATTAATGATGAAATTATCTCAAGCCTTAAAATCAAAGGATTAAAAAGCACTCAGTTTTTTAACAGACAGCAAAACAAACTCAAAACATACTTGTAGGAGGGATCTTGGTTGACTAGGGTAATCTCTTTGCTGTTGTTTGTTGATACAGCAAACACAATGTCTTGCTCTATTGCCATGGGAAGCACTGCATAGCCACAGTAATCAATATGTTCCCCTGGAAACAGAACAGGCATAGCATAACTGCAGTCATTCTGAAAGCCATCCAACAGGGTTCGAACAGCTGTTGTGCTACTGGGAAGATATGGGAAAATACACAAATGTACATTCAAATGTGCATTTTTCTGCACGCACGCACACACACACACACACACACACACACACAGTTTTTCTCTCTGTCACACACATGAGAAATTCTGCCATCTGCTATACATCAGCAGCATGTTGACACTTGCTATCTAAATCTTTACATTTCTTTGCAGATATAAAAATGAAAATCTTTGAACTTATTATATGCTTAGAATATCTTTTAATGCTCCACATTTCTGCAATATTTTACAAGATTTTATGGACAAAACTAAACCAGCATGTGCGTATGTGTGTGCTGAAAGGCTCAAAAGTTTTATGTTTTGTGTCCATGCAACAAACAATCATAGTTACAGTCAAAGCCTTCCTCAGTCCAAAAGTCTTTTATATCAATTTTGGCAATTTCAGCAGCATTAGGAAGAAATTTCACAACTGATTTAATTACCAAAAGTCATCATGTCATTTGCTCAATATTTTACCAATGAGATTTACTCTTCCTGGTGCTCTAGCATAGATGACGGGATCATGGCCAAAGCGTTCCTTAAACTTCGACCGAAGATTTGCATACCTGTGAACAGATATATGTACCCCAAATGTCACTTAATTTTCTTCTTTTGTAAGCAATAAATACACTTTTAAATACACTTAATAATAGTAGTAAAAAGAACATATACTTCACTTCCCCACTTGGCAATGAGTTTAATGCACTTAACCAAAATAAAAAAAGCAGCACAAGAAACAAATATAGTAGCAAAGCCACTAAACCACACAAAAATAAAGGGGAGAGAAGAAGTAGGGAAAAACAGATGATGGTAAAAGAAAGAGACAAGTAGCTACTAGAGGTATTATCAAAAACAGTAGACAAATCAAGATAGCACTGAAAAGTGACCCTTATCACAGGCGGACAACAAATCACTGAACACACAAAGCAGTGCAGTCTCAATGGAAAAATGTTCAGGATATTTATTTAGTCATCTTTGTACCTAGATGGTATGTAATGCATTCAATAAAGACCTCCATTTTTTGCCTTTCAGCAGCAAGTTTAGTAATGTTGCAGGTCAGTTTCTACTTCTTTAGTTCTTTTTCTATCGATCTTCGCTGTGTTTCTTTTGGCTGATCATGTTTCCTCTTACCCATCAGCTGTCCATGAAGGGCTATTTTAGGTGGTGCATCATGCCCTTGCTTCTGTAGATTTTTAATTCTGTTCTCTTTATTTGAACTTTGGACTTCCAAATTTATTTCAGCATGGGCAAAGGTTTGATTTGCCTTGATGAGTCTGATCTTCACATCTTTTTCTGTATCTCTGTCTGTTGTTACCTCCTGCTTTAATATTTCAGGACAACGCCCATCATGCTCTCCGGCTTCGCCATTTCTTTTCCAATTTCTTTTCTGTGCTTTCTTTATTTGGTAAGTACAGTTTCACAGAACACAATTGTTGAATGTCCATACTTAAAAGAAAGTATTTGCCATTTTTTGTTGTTGGATGACTTCCTTTATTTCTAGCAGGATGATGGGTCCAGATTTATTTACTTTCTGGGATATTAGCAAGTCCTGGAAGGCTTGGTCAGCTGAGCAGTTGCTTTAAGTGCTCCTTTCATTGCTCTCCTTTCTTACTTTCTTTAGTGGTGATGTTTGCATCTGGAGGTTTTTAAAGGTTAATCTCGAATGCCATTTCTATTTCCTGTTAGCCTTTTTGTGAACTTGTAAACCATGGTCAGGTCTTGTCTTTCTGTTGCTTTTTTCTCCTCTTATAGCTAGGTTTTCTAAAAACGTTCTTTTATTTCTTCTAGCATTCTTCTTTACTCCCTTGTCTTTCTGGGAATTTTCTTTCACCAATTTCTCTTTTAGGTGCAAAGGCTTTGTGTTAAGTAACTGATGTTTTAACTCTTTCCTCTGCTTAGTTGTTTTCCATGACTTGAGTCTTGATCCATATCAAAGCATGAATGTCTTTGCTCCTCCACCTTAGTTTTTCTGAGCTTTTGAGCATGTTTGGCAAGGAGAAAGATATAGTTACTACCTATGTCTGGCCCCGGTATTGACTATGAAATCTTGAAATGTGTGTCTCCATTTGATATTAATGAAAATGTGATCAATCTGACTCTTTGTTCTGCCATCAGGTGACTTCCATGTCATTTTATGTATCATCTTTTTTTTAAATTATTCCTCCTATTACAAGTTTGTTTTCTTCACAAAAATCACACAACCTCCTGCTATTGTCTGTTATATTCCCTATATCTTTCTTTTCATGTTATTTTCTCTTCATTTGTTCTTGCTGCCTACTATAACATATCTTTCTGAACTATTATTATACCATGGCTAGAAATACTGCTGTCTGTAAGCTGTTGTATAAGTCTTCTTCCTCTGCCTCATCCATAGATACATAGCAGGTCTGAACGAAAAGCTTGATAAATCTGAAGTTGTGCCTGGTATACACCAGACATCAGCTGACTAACTCCCATTCTAGTATGGAGTTCTTGTGGTGTTTTGCATCGCTGCAACCCCTTCTCTGTATTGATTATCATTGCTTTCAGACCATAGGATACAGTGTCACCATTTGCATGAGTTCTTGCCTGTACAACATGCTTCTGTAATTCCAAGAAGATCAGTACAGATGCAGTTCTTGTAGGGCCTGTGCTAACTTTCCTGCTTGGTTTAGATTCCTCACATTCCAGTAAATAACAGTAATGTGTGTGTTTGTGTGTGTGTGTGTGTGTGACAGCAGGCCAGCTGTCAGGTTGGGAATGTCCCATTGTGGCTTTAGCCCCCAGCTGTCATAACTCCAGCTAACTGGTCTGTCTCTCCACTGGCACCATTTGTTAGATTTTCTCTAGTCTCATTAACAGTATCTTTTTATAGAAATGAATTGGTGGTGCAGTACCCCGCCCCCCCTGGACCTGGAGGTCAGTTGGACCACTCTATGTCTGGTCTCTATTCCTTGACCTGTCCGACATTAGTAAGCCTGCCAGGAACTTGTGCTACTGTTGGCATAGCTCTTAGCATCATTGAGACATGCAAGTTCCCTGACAACACAAAAGTGGTGGTGCAACATGGGGATGTTCAGGATAAGCAGACTGAAAAAGATCCAGTAGCTTGTGATCAGCTAAATGCTTGTGTAGCTGGCGATCAGGGGATGAAGATTTGAGACAGAATGATAATTCTTGAGGTCAGGATGGACATCTATTATAGTGGGGTGATCGTGGCATGTTTAAAGTAAAAGGGCAAAGTGCTGGTACCAAAGAATGGCTGAGAGTGCATGAATGGAATTAGCCGATCAAGAAACGTATGTGGGTTGGAACTGGGTCAAGAAAGCAAGATTTTTTTAGAAGACTGTCAGCAAAGTAGTCAAAAACTTTAAATAATTAAGTAATTAAAAGCTTTAACTTACTCTACTACCTTAAATTTAGCCACAAGATAAAAATTTGGGAAAAATGAAAATCTTAGGCATCGCACGATCGTCTCCTATACACGTCATATCACTGTCAAACTCGGATCTTGAGAAGGGAACCTCTGCACAAGCACCTGCAACTTGCATCCCTTCTCTACTGTCATAGTCACAAAAATGTCAGTAAGTTAGTTAAGCAAGAGTAAAACCCTTTTAATTAAGCTTGTATTCATCACTGCTTCTTACCGATCTTTCTCTCCATCCGGAATCTTGCAGAGGGGTGGTGGAGTATCGTCCATTTTCTTGATCATGTGATCTCTGTAGAAGACGTTGTCTCCCTTGACGGTGGTGAACGGTTGATTCGACCATAGTCCCGTTTCACCGGGTTACTGTGAAAGTCGTCTCTAAATGTGGAGAAAAAAGGGCAGACAAAAAAAAAAAAAAAAAAAAAGTCGATTCGACCACAAAGCTAGTACAAAAATTACTGTTTAATCGTCACTGACTAACAAATTCATTAATTGGATACTGTACCTAAACAATAAAAACTACATTTGTTCCCATTCGAATTAATATCCAAGTCAACCAACATCAATAAAAGAGACTACATCAATATACATTTATTTTGAAGTCAAATCATCCCATGGAAAATAATGTGGTCCAATCGTCTGCAAACTGGTCGAATCGGAAAATAATCAAACCGACTAGTGATCATGATTTTTACTTTTATACTTTTTGTAATTTTACACAAAAAATCTTTTGAAATAAATAGGTGTCTAATGAGAAAATTAACTTAAATTATTTTGTTTCTGGTCATAATAAATACAACGAGAATTCGTGATAATGTTGATGTCACTACAAACATGGAGGAAAACGTGGCTGGCGAAGTGGCGAAAATGAGTGTTTCAGAGAAGGCATGCGGCTTTGTTTTTTCTTTTTGATCTAACAATCAACCATGTTTTCAACACGAATAAGTATAGGACGTTTAGCCAAGAGGATAGGAATCACTTACTGCAGAGCCATGAACCTGGTGTGTTTCTGTTGTCGTTGGTTGTGAAAGGGTTGTCTCTATGGAGTGCTAAGATTAGGCTCGTCAGCCGGCATTTTAAAATGGTTGTTCTCTGAGTATCTTGAAGTAAACATTTTTTTTTTCATCAACGTATCCCACTATTAAGGAGCTAGATTTAAAAAAAAATTGAGACAGTCTATTATACAGTTTCCATCTAATGATTAATTACGTGACTGACCAACATACCAGGATTGCATCATTTTTGATATTTTAAACAATCAAAGATGTGAAATTTGCACCAATTTAATGATCTACCTGCTTGAAGATGGCTTATTAATCTGATAAATTCTCTCAGCTTCCTGTGATGATTTTTTTTCATTCTGTCCAATATTTTGACTTCCAAAACCTATTTTGTTGTCCCCACCACTCGCTTTCTAAGTATTGTTATTTTTATTACAAACTATTATGCCTCCGTTCTGAATATATCTAAACGCGACATCGCTCAGAAACTGATGCGAAAATCGCGCACACACAAGCACACTAAAACGTTTTAACTAATATATTGATTCCATTAGCTGAAATTTGAATCTGATGCAATCAGTAGACATAACGCTTATTGACGTGTTAGCACAAAGTTTCAAGGCTGCCCAAAGGGCTTCCGGAATGAGGCAATCATTGGAAATAGGAAACAACTTGAAAAGCTGTGGATTACTAATGATAAAGTCTCTGATCATTTTGTTGTGTGGTTGGATAAGATAAAAACATTTAAAAATAGGTGTGGTTGTTAACCACATGGGTATATGTTATTGTTAGAAGTAAGACTTAATAAATTTGCTTCAACTACGATATCCAGATCAGTATGTGCTAATTGCTAGTAACGATTTTTGTAGGACAGTCAAGCTGCAAAAGCTATGGATGAGGTAGGAATTATGGTTACAATGAATATACTAAAATATAGTAAGATAGAACTTTAATACTATGATGATTAGTGGGCAAGTATATTGTTCAAGTTTTTATAATAATATTGTAGTAGTATATCACAAAGTTCAATTAGTCTGTAGTCCCAGGAATAGGTGAGAGATATGATAAAATGATCCAAATATAATAAAATAATATACTTAAACTTTCATTTTTAATTGAAAATTTGTTTATCTGAACTGTTCACAGGAAGCCAAGACTAAGGTGAAGGGGGGAGCAGCTGGGGACACAGGAAAGCGCCCGCTGAAGGTATTTTTCTCAAGTCTGCTATACAAGTGCACTGAATGTCACTTGGTAGAATCAGTAGTTTTACTGTTAATGACCTCCGTGTTGGAATACTGTATTTGTGTTATGTGTTATTTGTAATACTGTGTTATGGCAAAAATTTACGCTTTCTCCCATAGTCTTGGTTGTGGAGGTGGGTGGGGTGGGGTCAAGAGCCTACAACACTCAAGACTGACTGAGTGAAATAGTTTGTAGATCAGTGCCAGCACTGATAAGAAATGCAGGATGTGACCAGGTGGCATTGAGTTATGCAATCGCCTGAGATACTAAGATAGCACTTGGTGGTACGAGACCAGTTGTCTGCCAGTGTAACCATTAAAGAAAGGTGTAGGTAGATTGTTTAGAGATTGTTATTGCTATGTTCTTAGGAACACAAAGTCAAACTACTGAACATTAATATATGGCCACACAAATGGAAAAGTATAAGTCAGCAAATCAAACAAATGTCAACTTGAGCAGATAGCTTTCTGACCTAAACTCTAGTATTGCAGCATAATAAAATAAACATTGAATTTTGAAGAAAGATCAGTGTATTTAAGGAGAACAGAAACAATGAGATCTTTTATCTTGTCTTTATATTTTTGAGTTAATATTTGTCACAAGAGGCCTGAAAGAGTTACATTAATGTTTTGTGACCAGATGATTCCCCCTCCAGAATTTCTGGAAAAGAGGTTGCAGTTGTGGAACAAGTTAAAACAGGAATATGATACCTGGGTGGCAGCCCAGACTCCACAACCAATCAAAATTACTCTCCCTGATGGGAAAGTTATAGAAGGAGAATCTTGGAAAACCACACCATATAAAGTTGCCAGCGGAATCAGGTTTGTTGTACTCCTTGGTTTTATCTTTATTTTTGGGGTGAACTGCGCTCACAGGCCGTGTACACACGTCTTTTTGTTTATAGCCACTTTGGAGTTAATTTTCCTCTTATAACTACGACAACGCCATTTTATCTGTTGTGATTTTGTGTCCAAAGTGGTGCTGTTAGCCATGCCTGTAGAGCATTCAATTTTCAGGAACATTTGTGGCCGATTTGTGTGGATTTTCTGGTCTTTTATGTACAAACGAGCTCGGGCGTCAGTGAGACTACACAGCAAGGCTTGGACTCTGAGGTTACGGTGTGTACTACTAGCAGTCATAATCGCTAGCATATTGTTATGTTCTGGGGACGTAGAATTAAACCCTGGTCCAGTTCAGGGCCTAGAGAAAACTGATTTCAAGACCAGTACGGGCGACCAGGATTCCAATAACGACATGAAGTTGATGCTCACTGCCATGTTTGAACAGCAAGAACGACGGTTAATGGCTGGTTTTAACTTTGTAAAAGAGCAGCTAAGTTCTGTCCAAGATACTCTGAGTTCGCTGGGGTCTGACATCAGTGATCTACGATCTAGAACTGTACATCTAGAAGAGGAATTAGACCAAGTGCACAGAAAGTTTCAAGAAACAACTTGTACAGTTACGGACATGGATGCCAGGCTGAATGAGTTCATGACAATTACAAATGAAAAGATAGACAAGTTAGAGGCGTTTTCAAGGAGAGACATCTTAAATTCTATGGAATTCAGGAATCGGACAAAGAAACATTCTTTATTTGTGCTCAGAAGGTGATCAATGTTTTACATGGCTCTGTTCCTGATAAAGTTTGGACACTATTGGACATAGTTCGTGCACACCGTTTAGGCCCTTATCGAAAGGATAAACCACGCCCCATCATAGCCCGTTTTACCAGATGGACAGACAAGATGGATGTGCTTACTAAAGGCAGAAGCAAACTTAGTAGAAAAGGTGTTAAGGTGTCGGGGGATCTCACACCTAGACAACGAGAGATTCTAAGAGAGCATCGTTCCCAGGGATTACGTGCGTACTACGTGGGAAGCAAGCTGGTCGTAGAGGAAGCCATTCAGCGTCGTTGTGACAATGATGTGTCACATGATGGGAAGACACCACCAGCAAGTGTCAGATATCATATGGAAGCATGGCACGAAGGGAGTGCTCACCGCGAGAGGAATCCCCCGCACGCAGAACACAGCTCACACATGAGTTCCAAGGCCCTAGCTATACTCAAGCTGCGAGTGTTCACCTGACTGAGGCTGGCGACACGAGAGACCACTACACACCTTCTGACGTCGACGATTACCCGGCAGCAACCGCACAGCCACCAAACGTACAGACCAACAGAAACCAGCAGAGTACTCCCAACACCTCAGCTATACCTATACGTCAGACTGCATTTACGTCTCAAGCACGTCAACTGGGTGGCAGCACTCATCGCATCCAGTCTACCCGAACCAGTGTTCAGCCCTTTAACCCACGAGAGATGAGACAAGTGCGGCTGACGGACGGGGGCAGGTCTGACCCCACCCTACGTTCTACGACACATAAAAGCAAGTCACGGGAGATAACCAGGAGACTCCCCTCCCCAATGGAGGGAGACAACTACCTGTGACGAGAGACCCAAAACTCGAGAGAAGTTCGGTTGACTCTGACTCCACCCAGCACAGGGGCAACCGAACTACAGGAGGTTGTCACCACAGTGACCACTCTGACAGCAGGTCTCAGCCTCTACTCACCGACATGTTCCAGCGGTCACCGATCACCACTCGGTCTGGCCGCACAAGAGGTGCACAGAGCCAAGAAACGGACCGTAGCTAGGGATGTGGCCCTGGCCCCAGCCTTACCGGTCGGCAGAAAACATTAACCCTTCTGTGTTGGAACATTGAAGGTTTGGTACAGAAACTATGTGAGTCTGATTTTGTTGACTTTATCACGTCCTTCGACCTGTGTTACTTAACAGAGACATTTTCAAGCCAGTTATTTGACTTCTCCAGTTACTTTAAGGACTTCATGATTGTTCATGTACCGGCTATAAAACTATCTCACCAAGGTCGCAGCTCAGGTGGAATTCTTTTATTAGTACGAAAAGACCTTTCTAGATTTGTATCAAGTATGAGGACTTCCTTAGACAGTACTATATGTGTAAAAATTCAAGGCAGTTTACTTAGTAATCCACAGGACGTTATCCTTGTATGTACATACGTACTACCATATGGTTCCCCATACTACAAGACCAAAACACAGAATAGTAACATTCCACTCCTCGAAGAGTTTCTACTCGATTTACAGGATTCAGAACAAAATTGCCAGATTATTCTGTGTGGAGACCTAAACGCACGTACCGGCCAATGGCAGAACAGTTCACAGGAGGACAACCCGGAGGCTGACCTAAGGTGGTTTAAACAGGAGCAAGAAAAACAAAGACAATCACATGACACAGAAACAAATTATTTTGGTCGGCTTTTAATCGAATTGTGCTCCACGGTGTCCCTGTTTGTGTTAAATGGCGATTCTGGCGACGATTCTGCCCGCTACACCTACGTGTAACCCCACAGGAATAGCGTGGTGGACTATTTTTTGTCTAGCCCTGACCTAATGACCAGATGTTCAGTGAAGGTCTCTCTACGAGTTGAGTCTTCACATATGCCAGTCGCGATGTACATTTCAAATAGCTACCAAGATGCAGGAGGGACTAGGGAAAAGCAGTGCTCACTTAGATTCATATGGGACCCGTCAAAAGAACAGGAATATAAAGATAGAGTAAACTCAGAGGAAAGTCAGAGAATCTTAGAAGAAGCTTATGAATGCATACAGACATCCCCAGACGCAGCTATCCAACGCTTCACTGACTTCCTACTAACTTCGGCACAGTGCATGAAAAAGATGGTGTATACAGGCAAACTCGCACGAAGATCAGGTGCCAAGTGGTTCGACAAGGAATGCCGTGGAAAGAAATACAGTGCAAGAAAACTACTCCGTGAATATAGTCGAACACAATCAATGGCGAGTAAAGAAGCCTACAGTCAAGCTCGGAAAGATTACAAAAGTACACTTGATATGAAAAAAAGAAAACATAACCAAGGAACGTGCCGATTCCTACTAGAGAATATGAACAATAGTTCTGCATTCTGGAAATTTATGCGCAACTCAAATCGAACAAGGAAAGAACAGTCTTGTATCAAGATAGAGGAGTGGGAAGCACATTTCCGTGCTGTGTTCAGTGGCCAGTCACAGGCCGCGAGTGAGCGGCCGCCACAGCACGTGCATGTGGAGCCAAAAATAGACGTCCCCGACCTCGACTGTGCGATAACTGAGCACGAAGTCACCGAGGCTCTACACAAACTGAAAACTAATAAAGCAGCGGGACTGGGCGAAGTACTGGCCGAACGTTTAAAACATGCCGGGGACAGTATGGTGCCCTTCTTGACTAAATACTTTAATAACCTGTATGATCAGCAATACTTCCCGGACATCTGGGGATGATCAGTAATCGTCCCCATTCATAAAAAAGGAGACATTAACAGCCCCACCAACTACCGGCCAGTCTCACTACTTAGTGTCATTAGTAAGACGTTCACTGCCATCCTCAACAGGAGACTTTACAAGTGGGCAGAGGAGGAAAATAAGTTAGGCGAAGAGCAGGCTGGTTTTAGACACGGTTATTCAACAACAGACCATATATATTCGTTAGTCTCATTAATCCACAGATGTTTCAACCGCAGACTACAAACAGGCTTTCGACTCGGTGGACAGAGAGAAGCTCTGGTCGGTGCTGCGCAAGAGACAGGTTTCAACAAAAATGACTGAAATGCTGAAGGCTATGTATAAATCAGTCCAAGCATGCGTACGAGCAGGCTCCCAGTATTCTGACTTTTTCGACTGTCCAGTTGGAGTTCGCCAGGGATGTTTAGCAAGCCCATTAATCTTCTCTCTTTTAATAAACGAAGTGGCGGACTACGTCCATTCACACGGCAAACACGGAGTACAACTCTTGCCTTGCCTCCAAGAAATATTCTGCCTCCTGTTTGCGGACGATGTCGCACTTATCTCGACGACACCCATAGGTCTCCAAAACCAAATTACAAACCTGGAGCAGTGTTCAAAACACCTTGGGCTAGAAATTAACTTAGAGAAAACAAAAATCATGGTATTCAGAAAAGGAGGGCATCTATCAGAAAGTGAAAACTGGTATATTGGCCAAAATGAAATTGAAGTGGTAAACAGCTACAAGTATCTAGGTTTTACTATAACCACAAAACTATCTCTTACGACTGCACTCCACGAAGTTGTCAAAAAAGGAAAAGCAAGAGTAGCTCAACTATTGAAAACAATGTGGAGGCTAGGGAACCTGAATCCTAGTATCTTCTTCAAACTGTTTGATACCCAGATTCTACCTATTCTGCTATATTCCTCTGAAGTCTGGGGTCTGACACCTTTCAGTGACATTGAAAAAGTTCATTTATTCGCTATCAAAAGGTTTCTGTGCTTAGTTTTTTTTAACATCTGCCAGCATGAAATTGAAGGTTTGAAAAGGAAGCAATCTGTTTATTAATAACATATATCCTGTCTGTTGGCACACAAAGGTTTTCTTCTCTTTGTTTTTAGTCAGGGTTTGGCTGACAACACTGTCATTGCCAAAGTTAATGGTGAGTTGTGGGATCTTGATCGTCCTTTTGAAGGTGATGCCACCCTCCAGCTTCTTAAGTTCGATGATCCTGATGGTAAGAATAACTCTTCTGTTGCTAGTGTCAGCACTCTCCATTTTCTTTTGACTCTATATCTTTCCCCCCATTTTTTGTATAAACCCCTACCTTTTCATGTAATAGTTGTACAGATGTTAAAGATCAGAATTATGTTTACTCCAGAAAGACTTGGTCATATTATCTCTTTACTGTTTGGTTAAACTTGTGTCATCAAAAGAACCAGATCACTTGCCTGTTGAATAAGACAAATTCCAAACTATCAAGAAGTTAACAGATAAAAGGTTCAGTAGTGTAAAGTTCTTTTAGTTTCTTTTATTGTAAGAATCTGTTTTTTTTTTTCAACTTGAGTTTTCTTCCTTGTCTTCTCACACAACAGGTCAGTATGTGTTCTGGCACTCTAGCGCACACATCCTGGGGGAGGCTATGGAGTGTCACTACGGAGGCCATCTTTGTTATGGCCCTCCTATTGAGGGAGGATTTTACTATGACATGTGGACAGAAGAGTAAGACTGCATGATCATTAACAGCTCAAGTTAAAAAGAGAAAAAATGCAGCATGCTTATGGGCTTCATTAATAGTTGTTTAATTGTTTTGTGTTGTGATAAGCTAATACAGAATGGTATACAAAAGACCAAATTCTACATTTAAATCCTGTTGCTGTCTTTCTGGCTTAACATTTGATGCCTATTTGCTTTAGAAAAAGGGTATAAGACTGTGTTTGTTTAACTACTATGGTTTGATGTGTTGGGCAGGCCAGTCTCAAGCAATGATTTCCCAGCTCTAGAGTCATTGTTCAAAGACATAGTAAAAGAGAAACAGCCTTTTGAGCGACTAGAAGTCAGCAAAGAGAATTTGCTGAAGATGTTTGAGGTGAGTTGGTGCCATAAAAATTCTTCTAGATAAATTTCTTTAGCACATGCATACACTGGTCCAAGATACAGAAAATGCTAAAAAAAAAAAAAATGGAAAGCCTAATAATTCTGTAACTCAGAGCATCAGTTGTCATTGTGCTGACAATTTCCCAAAGTTACTGATGTTAGAGTCTTATTGTCTCTTATCCTCTCTCTCTCTCTCTCCCCCTAGTGTTTCTGAAGATTATATTCCTTGCAAATGTTTACTGGTACCTTTTGTTGCTACCCAGGCATGCACAATACTTTCTAAGATAGCATATAGTAATCAGCAGTGCTGTCTCTCTGCAGTACAATAAATTCAAGCAGAGAATTCTTAATGAGAAAGTCACTACTCCAACTACCACCATTTACAGGTAAGAAAGGAGTGGATGAAAGTGTGCAGACATACACATACAATTATCTGACATTGTTTTCCAGAAAGGTGTGTATCTTTAATTTAGTGACCGATAAGCTGCGTTATCCTGAAAGTAGTAACATTTTTACATCGTATGCACTTGCCAATAGTAAGCAGTCCTTTACAAGTTGTGAATACCTGTAAATGGATTTTGCAGGTGTGGTCCCCTTATTGATTTGTGTCGTGGGCCACATGTCAGGCACACTGGTAAAATCAAGGCCTTTTCTGTTACCAAGGTATTTAATGATTGCTTTTTGATTCTCACCAGGTCGAGTAATGCAGACCTTTGTGTTGTTACATTTGCATTCATACAAGCAATCAGAATATTTTTTAAAATGCATCTAGTTTCTTCAGATTTTACAGCCATTGTTCCATATTACCACTGTACATAACTGACATTTACCAAGTGCATAAGTTAATTGTTTAAAGTATTTCTCCCAATGTCCTCTTTGTTTGATGTTGTCTCAAGATATTTTAGTGTAAAAAGAAAATGTTGCATTAAACAAGTTTCTGCTTATTATTATCATTCCAACAATAAAAAAGTACAAATATTTTCAGTATTTTTAAATGGTTGGTGCATTTGCTTGGCAGGCTTTAAATATATATCAGTAGCTAATAGCCTAAAATGAAGTTTTTATGTGCTTCTTGCTAAGCATTATCTTTCTACATAATGAGAAAATGTATTTTTATATTTTGGCATGTTCTTCAGTGTTACAGTTTTGGTTTTATCATTGTGCATATTGCAGAACTCTTCCACCTACTGGGAAGGCAAGGCAGATGCTGAAACATTGCAAAGGATTTATGGCATCTCGTTCCCAGAACCCAAACAGCTCAAGGAGTGGAAACATTTCCAGGAAGAAGCTGCCAAGCGTGACCACCGTAAGATTGGGAGGGTTAGTATTCAACGTTTGCATTTAAGTATTATGTTGGTTTCATTACTTTACCAGGTTAATTGTTTTTTTAAATATTATGTTTCAGACAACCTGACTGAAGTTCTTGGTTATATAGAACAAGAATGAGCAAGAGAAACAATAAAAAAAATGAAAAATTATTGTGACATACAAAACTTGTTTTTGATATTATGGTTTTTATACTAGCATAAGACTGTCTCAAAGTAGCGACAAATCTTGGCTATTCTTACAGGATCAGGAACTTTTCTTCTTCCACGAATTGAGTCCTGGTTCCTGTTTCTTCTTGCCTAAAGGTGCTCACATCTACAACACTCTCTGCGAGTTTATTCGGGTAAGACACACACACACACACAATACATGGTGAGTGCACACATATGCAAAACCTCCTGTGACTTTGTTTAGGGTGCAAGGTCTCAGGCAGCTCCAGAAAATAGCAGATTTTTTAACTTTGATATATTTAATAAAATAGAAGATTCCAATGTTATTTTGTAAATAAAAGTATGTTTTTATGTTGAAAAAATGCTCTTTTTTGTTACACCTAGCCTAATCACTTTTTTACCCAAGCCGCATAATGATACTGACAAATCAAACTGTTTAAGCCTTGGTTATGCGCGCCACACTCGTGCAGAGATGGGCGTCACATATAGTTAAAATTGGCATTCTCTTCTCTAAATCACTATATGAATTTAATGGCCAAGCTTTGACTAGTCCCAAAGTTATTTTTGAGATTTCTGGCTACCCCTTCAGAGAACTGCTGACAGAAATAGCCTTATTAGGAAGTTCTTGGCTGAAATTTTGAAATGGCATGTTACAATTGGTGTGTGCGCTTAGCAATGATGACTTCCTTTCTCTGCAAAATGGCCAAAAGTGTGTCAACATTTTCTGATCCTGAAACGATCATAAGGAACTGTGATCAGTGGAGCTGAGTGTTAAATAAAGTACCTGCTAGTAGAGGAAATTGTCTTCGGAAAGAAAGAATTTGAACAGTGGCGTTGCATGTAGCAGATGCATGAAAGAATGCAACTTCAAGGCAGTTGAGCACTTCACCCACCAGGGCAGCACTCTCTAAGACACAGAAAATATTGATGTGGAGATCAGTAACAGAGAAATGCTGCCTATGGTAGACTTCAAAAATGTCTGGGAGTGTAGTAGTGTCAACCTTACCGCCAAGCTGAAAGTCAACGCTGCAATAGTTGTCCCCACCCTCCTGTGCCGGTAAGACCATAATCACCTACACCACACACACTAAGCTGCTCAACCAGTCCCATGTGAGCTGTTTTTGCTGTCTGGTTCACATTCATTAACAGGATAAGACCCCAAACACAGAGTCATGCCTGCATTAACAGCATCCACATCCTTCTGAAATTGCAAGTTAGATGGGCTGGGCATGTCATCCACATGCCTGACAGTCACCTGCCGAAGCAGCTGCTCTATGAAGATCTGTGTCAGGGTAAGTGTACAGCTGGAGAGTATAAAAAGTACTACAAAGACAACCTCAAAGCCACCCTCAAAGACCTTGGCATCGATACTGCCAGCTTGGAGGCCTTTGTGCTCGTCCACCCAATCTGGTGCAGCACTCCCATGAAGATGAGACCAGATGTTTCACCTCAGCAGAACAGAAATGTGCTGCACACAAAACCAGTGTGTCCACTCCTGCCAACACTCCACCATCTCACACATGCCTCAAGAGCCCAGATTGGCCTTATCATCCATCTCTGAACTCTTTGGCACCTGAACTAATTTTTTTTCTTTCTTGCGGGAAGGTGGGTGAAGCTATGGTCATCATCTGCCTCCTGTGGACAGATAAAAAAAAATGCCTCCAAATTTATTCATTAGTTTGTACTAACAAAGGTCAATGATTTAGGGTACTGTCTGAAATGAATTTTGAAATAATAGTAATAATAATAATAATAGTGAAGATTTTTATAGCGCATATTCACACTCATAGAGAGCATGCTCTTAGCGCTTAAAACGAGGAAGAGACGTGGACTAAGTAGATACAGAACAAAGGGGACGAAAGAAAACGACAGTACTGACGAAACAGAAAACAAAAGGCATCAAGTAACAGGAACAGAGAAATATAGTGATTCTGCAAGAAAGATGGGTAAAGTAGCAAGAGGGAAGGGGGGAGGGTAAGAAGGACTAGCATTGTGTGGACTGTGTTAGGAGAAATGCTCAAGGAAGAGGTGCGTTTTCAGTGCAAATTTGAAAGATTCAGCTGTAGGAAGGTGGCGGATATGGAAAGGAAGAGAGTTCCATTGTTTTGCAGCACAGTAGCCACATTATAATAGTAATAATAGTACATTTTTAAATAAAATTAAGGTAAAAATATTAATTGTAGCATTACTAATATGCTTTTCTTGCTAGTTATTTAATATTTTATTATTATGTAACAAAAAACATTATAAATTTTTGTAACCGAGAATTCATTTTTGGAGTAGCACTCTGACCTTAATTGTAGTTAAAGCCCTTTTCCAACTGAGTGGATGTTAACCCAGCATTTTTGCCGACAAACTTCTCATTTAAACTTACATTGCTGTAAAGGTTTTTTTCCCAGAACTGTTCCTAAACATGCTTTATTATCATTTGTCATCATTGAAAGTCACATTTTAATGGGACATTATTTGTGGGATGATGTGCTGACAGAAAGAATACTGGAAGCGTGGATTCCAGGAAGTAGTCTCCCCTAACATGTACAATTCCAAGCTGTGGAAAGTGTCTGGCCACTGGGATCATTATGCCGTGAGTTTACTTTTGTTATGTTCCCTAATCCTTAATAGTCTACTTTAAAGGATCAAAACAAGAATGCTTACAAATTTTCAAAACTATTATGCAAAGCAAGAAATTGTTACAATTACTGCATTGAAACAACATGTTTCTCTCAGGATATAGTTATTTTTGTTTTCTGGGGTTTCTCCCCTATCCCCAAGATACATTTTGGTGTGCTATTAATCTGTTACGTCCATTTTCCTCTTTCAAGGAGAACATGTTTTCCTTTGAGGTAGAAAAAGAAATTTTTGCCCTGAAGCCTATGAACTGCCCTGGCCACTGGTAAGCAATGTTATAGCCTCAGTAGTTAGTGCATCATGTAATTGTTAATACCTTTATCAGAGACTTTGATATGTTTATAGACTGGACTGATTGGTAACGCAAAAGAAGGTACTTTTTTGCAAGTTGTAGTCCCCCCCAACAGTGCACTGATTTGTGTCATGTAACTTATTAGAGTGTTCCTTTAGTTGATAGATCCCAGGATTGCCAGTGAAAATGCTGTGATTTACAACAAAGTGTTGCTTTGCCACATCTTGATAACTTTAATTGCTTCTCCTATCACCGGCACTTCCTATTGTGTTTTTATAAGAGATGACATTCTGCTTTGTTTTTGTTCCATAAAGCCTCATGTTTGACCACAGACCTCGATCATGGCGTGAGTTGCCTTTGCGTATGGCCGACTTTGGTGTGCTGCACCGCAATGAACTGTCTGGAGCTCTATCAGGTCTCACGCGTGTGCGACGTTTCCAGCAGGATGATGCACACATCTTCTGCCGACCTGACCAGGCATGTTTTGTACTTTTGAATGTATATAACAGTTGCCATTCACAGAACACATTCTTGCAAAGCAGCGATCTTTAAACAAAGGGAAGGTCCTGCTGAAATGGCATGTTAGCTTGAATGGTTTTATGATTGATTGTGGGGAATGCTTACTAGCAGTTGTTTCACTGGTTAATCTGTTGGGTAGTGTCCTTGTTTCCATACAGAGTGTGGATGTTATGGACGCTTTTTCTCCAACAAAAGCAAATGACAAATTGATTCATCTCATAATCTCTTGTGTAGCTTAGTGGAAGACCATACAGAAAAAATTTTCAGTTTATTAGATATAACATTGTCAGTTGTTTGGCAACACACACCTGTTCTTCCATTTGTCAACAAGGAAGGTTACTATTGATATTGTTCAAAGATCAAAGAAGAAATAAAGGGCTGTCTCGACTTCCTCAAGTTTGTCTATGGCACTTTGGGCTTCACCTTTGACCTTAAACTATCCACCAGACCAGAAAAGTTCCTTGGAGAGATTGCTGTATGGGACAATGCAGAGAAAGTAAGACTGAGTTTGATCAGTGTTTTCCCGTCTTTCTTTGTAGTACTTACTTTAATACCTGTTATGGATTTTTCTGTTACACAAAAATAGGAGCAGGATACTTTGTCCCCTTAATATTTTTCTTGTATGCATTAGCATAACTGTTATTTCTGTGATGGTTTTTCGTTGATTATTTAGCACATGCGCAGTACACACTTATCACTGGTTAAAACAGAAGCAGGGGTCAGTTTGTTAGCCACTTAGCTACCTTTACTGAGACATATGGCGGTAAAGAGATGCATGTTGTCGCAACACTTAATTTAAGAAAGGCAGGAGAAAAGTTAGTATTATCTGCATTCCTAATGGTAAATGCATAAAACCTCGAACTACAAAAATTGTGGATGTAAGTCATGCAAAGAGAGAATTTAGATCTGACAGCAAATTCAGCAGTATCCGGTCAACATTTCATATCAGGATTGCAGATAAATGACGCGTGTTCAAGGTAGATCCCAATATTACACTACATTACAATAAAGTCCGTGAAAGCATACAAGTGATACCGAGCCAGCGAGCAAAACAACCCCTTAAAGTGTAATCTCAAACATTTTTGCCAGGCTTGAAGACAAATAGCATAAAAGATGTGTGTTGCAGTCTCAAACATCGATTCTGAAATAACAGTTGGTGGAAAGAGCCTTATAGTTGTAAAAGGTGTTGACAATAGTAGCAGCTGATAAATCTTCTCTCGGCCAATGCACGGTTAATGATGGAATGGCCAGATACAGAAAAATCATGCTGGTCTCTTTCGGGCATTAATTAAGTAGCCTAATTCACACATTGCTTTCGTCATTTTGGTTTATTTTCGCTACCCGCAATCTAAAATTAATACTTCAACAAGAGCAGGCAACTGTGAAAACGGTTTTGTCAGACTCAGAACTTCCTCATTAATTCAAATCACTCTTTATCCATGTTGGTAAACCTAAAATCAAGTAGCTTGGAGAAGACTCTCACCGTAAAAGAATGCTGTAAGTTAAGCATGGCATATATGCTCAACTCCCTTTTCTGATTTGTGCACAGCTAAATGATTTGATGTGGGACACCAATCTAAACAAAAGACCCTGACTGCTGTTGGTGGTGCAGCAGTAATGCAAATTTTTCAGTACAAAGATGACTTTAGAAGACAGTTACAGGATTGTGTATGTCAAGAGATGTGACGACGTGTTTGTGTGACTTGTGATGTTGCAGCAACTTTCAGAGGTGTTGGAGGAATGTGGTCAGAAGTGGGAGCTGAATCCAGGAGATGGTGCTTTTTATGGACCTAAGGTAGCCCCAAATCTTTCTATTTTTCTTATATTTGGGGATCATGTCTACATAGACCCTTACCATTAGGAGTTCATTTAGGTATTGACGTACACATATTCCTGGTGATGTAAAGATTGTACACTCGTTTTCAAGTCAAAGTAATTTTGGGACCATAATTGTCGCTTTTGAATTACAAGAAAGAAACTTTTCGTCAGCTGAGCAGAATATAGTTTTGCTGTGTGTGACTAAAAGAATCACATGTATTTTGTGAGAGTAAATGGCACTCATTATGAAAATCGGCAGCAGAGTAGAGACCATTTTCTGTGTACAGTGTAAAGCATTTTGATGGTTTGGTTGATATTTGTGCTGTTGTTCACAAGTGTTCATATAAATATTGATTTATATATGTTGAATTAAATCAGCAAAGATTGGTGAAAATACCTCTGTGTGTGTTTTTTATATTTTTTTTTAGACAAATTACTCATTTTAATTTTTTGTAGCAGTACCTAGTTTGTTGCTTAGGGTTCATTGTTGACATAATCTAGTTAAGATACATTTTCAGTTGATGTGAAAAGAAAATGTTAGTCCTTAGAATTTGGTCTTAGCAGGACATCTCAGTTGAACACTGTAGTGTATATGATAGCTGTTAGTGAGGGTGGATAAATTTGACTTTGGTATTTGTTAAGAATCAGTGTTACCTTATCCTAATTCTTTCCACAGATTGACATCACTATCATGGATGCCCTTCGGCGACCTCATCAGTGTGCTACCATTCAGTTGGACTTTCAACTACCTGAACGTTTTGGCCTAACCTACATTGAGTAAGCACACTGGTCATTGCATGTGTGTGCATGCAAATGTATGTTGGTGATGGCAGGGTAGTTGTCTGCTTGCCTGTTTTGCTTTTCCTTCTTTTAGAACTATGAGAAAATTTAAGCCAAATATGCAGCTTTAAATTGTTTTTAAAATAATGATTTTAGCTGCTTTGAGACCAGATATGGAAAAAAGTTTTTAGCATAATTTGGACATGTTACAGTGACCGTGGAGAGCGACTGAAGCCAGTCATTGTGCATCGTGCAGTCCTGGGCTCTGTCGAGAGGATGATTGCCATTTTGTGTGAGAGTTTTGGTGGAAAATGGTTTGTTATTTTATTTTTATTTTTTTAATTTATAGTCCTTTTCTGATTTTTTTGAATTGGCAGTGCAACTACCAGAATAGTGCATGCAAAGTTTTTAATTTCTACTTTCTCTTGCAGTACTAATCTCCATGTAAAAAAAATAGTGGCCTCATAAAGATTCAAAAATAGGTGTCATGTTTTATTTACAAAATGGATAGTAAATTAACAGTCGCCTTTGTCTCTGGAAAGGAGGATTAGAAGAGTAAGCCTTTTGAGTTATTTTAATATTTGGTAAGAGAAAACCATGTCTTAAGGATGCCACTTTATATTGCAGGCCATTCTGGTTGTCTCCTCGGCAGTCTATTGTTATTCCTGTGGCTCCACCATTTGATGAATATGCTGAAAAGGTCAGTCGATTTTCTGCATGCACATTTGATGCTGATAAAGATGCATGGGAGGTGCATTGCTCAATTCAGTTTGCTTTTGAAAGAGATACATTCTCTCTATCTCTCCCTTCTTTCCTACCTTCGCCCCCCACCCCCAATACAAACAAAATGAAAAGGTGGGAGGCAGGGGGAGGGAACATGGTCAGATACACTGGAATGTGCACAGAGTAAAAGACACTACGTATTCAACCATACAATGCAAACAGGCATGCAAAAACTAGGTAGTAAAGGATGCTGTTGATGTAGTCTTGTGGACAAGTGTGTTGCATTAGGTGTAATACTTGCAGGTGTCTTATTTTTACTTTGTTTCGTTATTGCTGAAGTGAGATTTGGTTTTTATTGTCAGGTGAAGAACCAGATACAAGAGGCTGGATTTTTATGTGACCATGACCTCGACAGTGGCACCACAATGAACAAAAAGATTCGCAATGCACAGCTTGCACAGTACAACTTTATTTTTGGTCAGTGAAAGAAAGAGAGGGTTTGTTGGAGGCATATGGGTGTGCATCGCCATGAATGAGTGTGTTGGCTTCTAAATACATGTTTTTATCGGAATACAATAATAATAATAATGAGGATTTATATAGCGCCTTTCCAAAGATTTGCTTGGTCTGCTGGTCATCTGATGCTAATTTTACTTTTTGAGAAATTTGCTTTTTTCTTTTTCTCTTAAGAAAAAGGAAGGTGGTGGATTAAGTCTTCCAACTTTCTGTGAATGTGTACATTTGTGTGTGAAGAGGAGAGACAAATTACTTGAGTACTGTTTCTGTCATTACAGTTGTTGGAGAAAAGGAATTGGCCAACAACACTGTGAACGTTCGCACGCGTGACAACAAAGTGCACGGGGAGCAGAGCATTGAACATGTCATTGAGCGCTTCAACTACTTCAAAACCACCTATGTACGAGACGCAGAGGAAACGTTCTAGTGGATATCGGCAGCAGCTGAATCCAGGACTGGGTTGCTCTTGCCAGAATCTTGATAATGGTTTTGTCTCTACAGGGTTGACAAACACTTCCTCTGGGCTGGCACACCTGGATGTGAACCATGGACATGTGCAGACACTTCACTCTTGTGTGATGGCCTGTGTGAAATCACAAGGGTCTGTCATGGCAATCTTTGAAAGTGGTGTTGGCACTGATCACAAATTTTCTCACTTAGGGTGAGAGGATAATGCTTTCATGATAATACTAAGGGTGATAATATTAACTTGAATATTCATATTTGCCTTTTTTTTTTTTGGTTGCACATCCTTATTTAAAGTAGTTCATTATTAGCGATGATTATAGAGGGAGAATGAACCCTTGGGGAAACTGTAAACTACTGATGGGGAAGAACGTTAATGGATTTGAGGAAATAACCTTATAAATTTTGCACAGCCTGTATGTGTCGGATTTTTAAGACAATTTACATGTCAAGTGCTTTCTTCTAAAGTAATTGTTTTTATGGGTATCTGTTGCTGTTGGTTTGTCAGCTGAGCTTTGAATTTCACATCAAGCTTAGGATGTAATAACATTGACTGTTGGTAGACACCACCATACCAAGTGCACAAGACATGCTGTTATTTTGTATTTTCATATAGGACTGTTAGGATTCCAATTTTCTAAAGTAATTCTATTAAACAGAAAAGTCATCTTTCCTAGAAAGTTCTTAAGAAGTGAACATGAGTATCCAGTAGCCTTTGCTATGAAGACAATCTAGCTTGTATCACTGCAAATTCAACTTATTCCGGAATTCAGTGGGGTTTTTTTTTCTTTCAACAACACAAAATGCAATTTTGACTTGATGAGGACTTAAATGGCACTGCAGAAATTATTTAGATGTCCCAGTATTGTTATCCCATTGTTGACTTACATGGCCAAGGAAGCTTCTAGTGCAGAGTTCATTTTGTCACAGATATGTGCACTGCAGTTACTTGCAGACTCTTGTATAAATCAGTGAGATTAATTTGAAGTGTTTATCAATTTTATGTGTGCTTAGTTTAAAAACTGCTTCCTTTCAAACCAGCAGCAGCGTGTTCATGAGCTTAACACTTTTGTTTTCGGTTGGCTCAGAGTAATTCCTTTTAGACTGCACCATCATGCACCTAGTTTGTAATGTCATTAAAACTAAGTGAAAATTGTCAGTGAAATAAATACCACAACAAACTTCATTGTTCATCTTTTTTCTTACCTTTTTTTTTTAATGCCACAAAAAGCTGAGGATAACTTAACAAACCATCCACTAACACAAACTTGTTTGCAGTTCTTACATTTATCCTTCACAAATGTATCATTTATTATTGACAATATTTGGATTTCAACAAGCCTGTTGTAGCATTTGTTTATGAGAGACCATAGGCTTAGCGCTGCAATCTGCCCCTGTTAGACTTCAGGTGGTATGCGTGATGAAAAACCAAAACTACACCCATTTTGGTAACCCGCAGGTTTGCCTTGATCTTGGCCACGTTTTTACCCCCTCACCTTACTGTCTCCAGGAAATAAATTGTTTGCAAGTTACTGCCAGTTGGGAGTGGTGTGACCTCACTAAAGGCCAGCTCTAGCATTCCTTGTACTTAGGATTCCCTCTTTGTCTACCACCCCCCCCCTTTTGTTATAATGCCATGCAACAAGTTCCCCGGGTTTGTTCAGATTGTATATCATTGGTTAGAATGAGTTTTGCTTTCTTCCAGGGGCGATAGTTATGAACCATTCAATACCTACAACCATAGCAAGCACTCTGCACCCAGCATCTATGGACAACATGCAAAATGCAGACCTAGATTGTTCCCCGATCTCCTAGAAGTATGTGTAAAAGTATCGTATCGCTGCAAAGCAAACCCTAAAATTAAACATTAAGCCAGGCGCCTATATCCCCACAGCGTTTACTTCTAGCATACATGCTGTACAGCCAGTACTATCATTGCTCCTAGATCTATGTCTGTTTCCAATTACATGACCCCGCAATAGGTCAGTCTATAGCTAATCCTCAAGTAAAGTTACCTCTGCTTTATGACTACGGCCCAAGAGATCTCGGCTGGGGGAAAACTGCTCTCGTGCACCACGCCTACAACTGGCGCCGAGTCCAGACAAGAGATCTCGTCCAGAATAACGAAATCAACCCTTGACCGAGTTATGTCGGCTAAAGGTCGGTCTAGGCATGTTGCCGTTTAACGAAAATCTCGCTAGAGCTATTTTTAGCCATGGACTTTGCTCTTTTTGAGGACACTGTAAGGACTCCTTTAGGATCTCGTGCACCGAAAAACCAACAAAAATGAGGAAAGCTGATAAGTTTTTCTCTGATAAAACATATGTTACCACAGCCTTATTTGAGATTTCGTCGTTCCTTATTGTGAACGCCCACTTCTCACTATCAGCAGGGGTTCCAATAAGCGGTACACTCTTTCGTCTGCACCGGTCGTCTGTTAAAGGTGCAGTGCACGCAAAGCTTCCTTAACCGGAAGTTACAATAGATGCAAATGAATGTAAAGCTTGAGATGCAGAAAATTGTGGCCAACACCTCTCTAATTTCCATTAGTCGTATTAGTTTGTCCACCAGCACACACACACACACACACAGTAACCAGTATCAGATCCACTTATATTGTCTTGAAACAACAAGTACTCCAGACAAAACTGCACTCGTTTCCCTGCAGAAAATCCTTGACAAGGTTACAATCCTAGCTCACTCGTGCGTGACGGTTCCGCATACGACTTCGCGTGCTCAAGAGGATTTAACATAATCTCATTTGACAAGACCAGTGTCTCGTCAGCTCAGATCGCCAGAGACAAGGCACACAAAGTCTGTGGGCGTTATACGATTCGTAGATCCTCAACCCCCGATTTTCTGAAAAACTGAACTTCTGGTGGGTGAGGGCTCGTCAGAAAAATACGTTTACACAATGAGATCGACGCTGTAATGCAACTGAAGCTCGACAGACGATTTAAGAATGATAATCATTTTGAGACACGTTTGTTCATTATACAGTAAGCTCCAAACCCTGTACAGTCACAAAGAAATGTAAAGAGCGAGGGATCTGCGAACAAAACGTGGATCTAATTAATCTAATTAATAACACCTGCAAGATGACGCACTTTGAAGGTACTAACAAAAAAAAATTCAGTCGGTGAAACGATCGCTAAAAAATAATGATCATAATAATAAAAAAATCGACCATCGACATGTTTAATATAGAATCATAAAAATAAAGGGATTAAAGAAATCTTGAGGTTGGTCAGAATTTGCTCTTGCAAACAAAAACTAACTACCGAACAAACAGGTCAAAAAATGATTATTCGCACACCTTTGTATGAGGGGGACTTAGCAACCCCCTAGCCCTTAAAAATGTTTTCAGCCTTCGTTTATTGTACCGAGGAAATAACTGTATGTTACAAATTTTCAGGGGGGATTAGAATTGAGCCACGAACAAAATTCCTTGATTCCTTATAAACTCTTGCTGACACTCACAATCAGAATGAGCTTTTTAAATTGTTTCCATATCGCTTGTTTACAAGAATCTGATTTGCATTGAAGCGTCCTTTAGTCTTTCTTATGTTTGGTGGGGGGTTGGAGCTGGGAGAGAATAAGAGCGAGTAGTTTAGAGCCTAACAATTAATTGGTTTTAAATGCCAAAGTGACGAGAAAGTTTGTGGTTGATGGCGAAATCGTTGTGCGCAAGCGGGAAACGGTTCCGATTGTCAGATGGTTGCACGCTGTCGTACACTGCTGACCCTGACCTGGGGAGGATTAGCTTTGAGCAACAGTTTTGCGAAAGCAAGCTGGTGTCGTAGTGTCATCTGTTGATGAAAGGCTAGCTAGACCACCGTGCCAGCGGGTGCTGTCATCGCACGACGTGTTCCGCGTCACTGATGGGTCGTGTGTCGAGATGACATTGATGAGCATATATAATGCTCTTCACACGGAAGAAGTCGGACACTTGAGTTCCCTCCGCCCCTTCCCCCCCCCCTTCACCAGCCACTTCACAGTTAAGAAAACATTGTTCTGGCAAGTTTCTATATTTCGTGGCCTTATTTCGATCCAATCTTTATGAGGAGAAGGGTGGGGGAGGGAGGGAAGATAGCCTTTTCCGGTAATACGCCGTCATTTACAGCGCATACTGTTACATACTGCGCATTGTTACATCACAGCTGCTATGTTATGAACAAGAACACCCACAGTTTATCCCTCGTCCTCGCATCTCGTCGCACAGCTGTTGTAGGAAAGTCGGACAGTTTACGACTGATTCGCAGTACAGCGCGAGCAACAACGCTGAACCAGGTACAAGCGGGCTTTTGCGGGCGCGTGAACCCAACAGGGGGGGAGGGGGGGGCTGGCCGCCAGGGGTTCAAAGTCCACGCAGAGTCATCTGGTCGAGCGAGCGACGTCATTAGATGGCGAGCACTTTACGCAACCCAGTCGGGCGGTGGTGTGTGAAGTCTGAGGACCAGTGGGATGTCAACATGGCCTGCTCAGCCAGGGACAGTGCAGAAGAGACGGTAGGTGCAGCGCGTTCCTCCGGGTGTTCCTCATCAAAAGGGGTGGTAGAGTGCGCGCGCGGGCTGGAAAGTTTTGGACATCGGAAAGTTTTTCTCGCTATTTTCACTCACTTGGCCTCATAAGCTTGTCGCAAACTACGCAATGCATGCGCCCGTCAAGTGCTGCACGAATGCAGATATGCTTCGTCAAAAAGGCTGAGAGCAGGGTGGGTCAGAATTACAACGATGCTATTGTCTTTCCTGTTGGAGAAGATGAGAAGCAGTCCAATGGTGTTTTTTTTTTTTTTAAACTATTTGCAGTTTTCTCTTCATTTTGTCACGGAGCCAGTATATCGACCAGTCTGTTGTCCCTCGTCCGTCTGATGTATTACGAGAAGATTGCACGGTCGAAGGATAATATTAGCTGAAATATATTCCAAGGTTCGAGCCCGATTGTTGGTTGGTGATCACCCTGCACTGATTTACGCTCACCGGTTTCCACGACAGTCACGTCACGACATACACAAAATGTCGGTTCCCGACCCCTTTTACTAAACACTTTCATGAGCTTCTCGTAAAATTAAAAAAATGTATGTATAAACACGATGATGGTACTCGTGAACATGTAAATTCGCTCGCGCTTTTCGTAAAAATGTAAGCAGGATGAGGCCACTTAAATGTAAACATTACGATGTTCGTAAAAATGTAAACACCACGCAACTAGTTACGCTTACACTACTTGAGTAAATAGGTAAATTCGCACGCGCTACACGCGCGCGCGCGCACACACACACACACACACACACACACACACAAGACAAGAGTTAGTATTTTTCTGATAATTCTATTTGTCACTGTGAAAGAGGTAATGACATGTCTGACAAATGGGAAGGCTGTTGAATCTCAGTGATGCTTGAAAGAAAAGTCCCTTCCTGGGTGTAGAAAGACAAAAACATTTCGGCACCCGCTCAATTCTAAAGGTCAAACGTCCCCAGTGAACCCTGACGTGTGTACAGCGACTGGTTGCGCCGGTTCGGTCGATGTTTTGGGTAGTAGGGTCACACAACGCTCGATAATCTCAAGCTGGTTTGTTAATGTTTTAGGGTGAGAGGGAGAAGGGAGAGGCGGAAAACAGACATGCAGCTCCACAGTCCATCAAAACTAAACTCTGATGTAGTACATGTATACTATGATCCCGATTCAGAGATGGCTACTCTTTCAGGACAGGAAACATTAATTTTCGGCTTCTACGGGCAGCATAAATAAACATAAAAAGCGATGTTTGCACCAATGACTGAAGTGCAAGGGTGGGGTAGAGAAAAAGGTGCTAATTTCCACGCAGTTCACGCGCAACCTTTTTTTTTTTTTTGAGGGCGGGGTGGGGTGGGCAGAAGGCGTGGCATGGGGGGGGGGAAGATGTCATAAGGTTTATAGATGCGAGGATTGGGTGCCAAGCAAGATATCGATGTTAAAATGTCCATGTGCGCGTGTAATGTATTTGACATAAGCGCGTAGCTTCTACAACAACCACAAGAATCCGCAGTTCCATCGGAGGTCGTACACAAAAGTCAAGGATGTAGCCAGCCCCAGTATTGCTGGCGTGCTCAGCATCTTTGCTGAAGCGGGAGGAAAGGGTCTATAGATCCATATTGTTTTAAATTAAATTACTGTAAAAAAAAAAACCGCCAAACTTTGAGACCATTGAGAGGCAGAACTTTGATATGGTGGGGGGGGGACGTGACGTCATAGGACGGTCTATGTTATTTTGTCAGATGTTTGGGGTTAGGGTTTGAGTTAGGTTTAGTTTATTAGGTACATTTGGGCAATTGAGTGGAGGGAGCAGACGACAAATGCCGCGAGCCATTTTTGTTACGGCCGTCACGAGCTACTCTCTATCACAGCTGTGCCAATCAGCTTTTGATTGCTTGTGATCTATTGGCTACATACCTGTATTAAATCATGCATGAATTTTGGAGATCGATTTTTGTGTGTTTGAGAACGCGCGAGAGAGCGTTATACATAAACAGCGCATTCGATTGCAAGGTTGAAACCCCTCTTCAGAGCAAACAAGTAAAATAAGTAAATAAATAAACACATTATAGGTTGCTTAGAATTCGTTCTTCCACAAATTAACAAAAGAACGGTAAGAAACAACTTGACTAGGAGAGCGAGAAGAGGGGAGAGGTAGGCTTCTACCCACCCCACGAACACCTGATCGTGATTGCACGTGTGGCACGGCTCATGTCTAGAAATGTGTACGTTGACAACGCAGGGTGTTTCTTCTTCTCGCCAGTATCCTAGCGTGATCGAGCTGAATGTGGGCGGTCAGCACTTCACCACCACACTGCTGACCCTGACCAAGCAGCGCCACACCATGCTGGGTGCCATGTTCAGCGGCCTGCACCGCCAGCCGCAGGACCACGACGGCCGCTACTTCATCGACGCCGACGCCGCCGCCTTCGCCTGCATCCTGCGCTACCTGCGCGACGGCGAGCTGCCGCCACCCGACATGGCCGAGCGTGTGTACCGTGCTGCCATCTACTTTGGCCTGCAGGACCTTGCCAGTGAGCTGGAGTTCACACCTGGCATCATGGCGCAGCAGGTAACGTCACCATGAGCGGTTTTCGGGGGTGCGTTTGTAAGCACCTATAAGCGCATATGAGTGTGTGCGTGTGTGTGTGGAGTGGGGAGGGATCAGTTTTAGTTGGGTTTTTTTTTCAGTGAGAGTTTGGAATTGGAGTGGGATTTGGGATCGGGTTCGGGTTGGTTTTAAAGAGAAGGGTGTGTGCCAGCTGAGGACCTCGGAAATACTTGGTTAGGAATTTGTTGGGCTTGATATTTTAAAGGAAATTTTGTTGGAACCGAAGCCAGACTTCTTCATCAGCTCGCAAATGTGCTTTGTAACGTACTTCAGGGATTTGTCTCTGGTTAAATTGATTGACAAGGGTGCGTGTGGGGGTGGTGAGGGGGGGTGTAGTGAAAGAGGAGTGGAAAATGGTTATAAATTGTAGGTTGTGTGTACTGAAGTCACTTTTATTTTACATACGTAGTGAAAGAGGTTTTGATTCTTGACATTCTTGTACAGGAACATTGTAGCGTGAGACACCATCTTGGTTATGATGCCGATTCGAGCAGCTTCTGTGCGTGTCAGTGCCGAAAAAGGCACATGCATCTGTGCAAGGAATTGTCTGAAAACGATCGAGCGAGAGAGAGAGAGTGCATCTTCCCTATGTAATATAACCACATTTATAAGCTTCGTAAACATCATGCAACCCAGCACCTGTTTCGAAACCAAAACCCACATCTTGTGTCCTGATTACAGATCAAAGAAAAGTACCACGCTTTCCTCGGCAACTTTGAGGAGGCCGTGAGGACGATCCTCAACGCCGCCCTCAACGCCAGGTGCAGGATCCTCAGTGGCAAGTGCAACACGCTCTGGCCTAAAACACGGGTGGTGGTGGCGGTGCATCACAAAGACAGGCTACCCCGCACCATCAACCCACTGCACACCTGTGCGCGCCACAAGGAGAGCGGCGACAGGTGGGTGTTCGCCGAAGTGTCGCTTATCCCCATCGCCAACAGCAGCGTGTCGGAGGCGGTGTATATGGAGGCCGTAGTGGAGGAGCTGGTAGGGAGGGGATTTGCAGTGCACGTGGAGGAGCTGGGAAAGTGTGACGCGGGCCACGAGGAGGTGGTGTTGGACTCGGGAGACGTACAGGAACCCTGCTTCGCGCGACTCTATCAACTGCTGTTTCACTGGAAAAAGTAAGGGGTGAGAACCTAAGCGCAACTAGTCAACACAAAGGGAGATAATATTTGTAACAAGGTTTTTTTTTTTCTTTGCGCAGAACCATGAAGCTGACGCTTGAGATATAATGTTTATAAAATGCACTTGTTGGTTGGGAATGGTCTCAGAGGAATTATTTCTTTGAAATTATTCTTTAAAAACGCATTGTTGGCCTCATCATCAAGCCTCATTGTGGAGCTATGTTTCTGATGTGGGGGAAAAAAAAGTGTTTTAACGCCAAAGAGTTCTAGGTATGTCTGTTGCTTTTCCATTCAGTAACTTCCTGCTGCTCTTTGTCCATCTGGCAAGAAGCAGGTTGAAATAATGTGCCTTCCTGTACTCAGCTTGTTATTGAGGAGACAGTCGGATATACCAGTTTCTTGCAATTAATTGATAGTGACCTCTGTGTATTATCAAAATCAGAGTGGAATGATTGACACTGAAACAGCTTGATATGCCATTTAACTCATGAAACCCATGTCAGCACAAAACAATCATAGTTGATAATGAAAAAAATCTGATCCAAACAATGTCAGACTTTGAAAGAAAAAAAGCACAGAGCTAGAACTGTTGGACAAAAGAAACATTGATACTAGTCGTTTACAAGCAATTTAGATCCACAAACATACTAGCTTCTCATTGGTTATCTTCTGCTAATTGTGTGCTGGGCGATTTGGAGCATGTTGTGTTTGATGTTTTTTTTTGTTAGTTCATGAAGATGGTAATCATCTAATAATAATAAGAACAGATCAAGATACAGGTTGCCTGGAAATATTTTAGGACACCTGTGATTGTTTACTTGATTCTATCAAACAGGTGTTGAGGCAAAGTGCACTATACAGAGATGATGAAAAGGAGTAGGCTTAATAATCCTTCTTGTCAAATATTAATTTTACATTGTAATTTTCTTTTAAGGGTCATGCTTACTGCAATGCATTTTTGTGGATGTCTGATGTATGGGTGTATGCATGTTAATGTAAGTCTTTTTAATAATGAAAAAAAAAAAGAGACATTCTGTAACTTACTTGTCAAATCGAATGTCTCAAATACCTTGTGATATCAGATGAAAAAGAAAGTGTCTCAGCTTAGTACAAAATATGGCATGTGTATTTTTATATTGCATATCTAGAATTGTAGATCTAAATTAATCAGTAATATGATAATGTTTGTGCAGAATTACTATCATTGTCGATAAAAAACTCATTTTGGTGGTGTTTTGGGTAAGAAATGGAATATTCTATCTCAGAATGTAACATTGATGTTCATGTATCAAGGGACTGGCTTCGTTGTGGTGAACACATTCTGGAGCTGTATCCATGAAACAAAGATCGGTTGTCACAGGTAGATCAAAGGCAAACGTCTTTTATGTTAAATGTTTCTGCACTTTCCTGTCAAACATTGCAAACATTGGCCTCGGGGGTTGGGGGGAATGGGCATGTGTGTGACAGTTATGTATCTCTTTACCACCCACATAAATCCTGCAGGGGAACATAACGTACAATAATCACGTCAATCGCTTACAGTTCTTGACTCATGAGCCCTTACCCCTGCTCTTTGAGTGTCATCTAGAATCTGTGGATGTTGCTTTACCCCTGGGACTGTAGTTATCAATTGGTGGCAAAGATGCTCTGAGATAAAGTAACGTAAAGCAACATCCATGGTGTCTAGATAGTGCACTGAAATTACCGAGACGATATATGTTCTGTAAAGATGATTTGCTTTTGCCTCATGACAAAATATAAACTCTAGGGCAGCTGAGAGTACAGTGTATACTCAGAGGTTGCATGACATGTAAATGACAATTTTCTGATGAATGCACATTTTCATTTTCTGTGTTATCATGTCTGAAACATTACCAGTGACTAATTTTTTTAAAACAATTTTTAATTTTAGTGTTATAAGTTTTGTCTAATTATGCAACTTATATATATAAATATCACTTTTATAACATTTTATCTCAATTTTGGGAAACAAAAAAGACAGTGAAAAGCTCCTGCCTTGAATGGTTTGATAACAAATGTCTTGATGGGTGATGATGTGCTTTTGTCTATGCTTGTGAGTGTCTTGTTCTCAAAAACTGTACAGGTTGTTTCCCAAATTAATATTTAAGTGGACACAAACACACAACTTGTCATTTTGAAAATTAGTACTCAGAACCCTGCTGTTAAAAACATTTTTCTTATTGGTTTTATAGAGCCACCTTCTAATCAAAGAAGTGGTAGTAGTAACAGCAACAGAAATAGTTAATCAAACAAGACTTGTCTTTTAACATGAAAATTCTAACAGTAAAATAGCAAAAAATAAATCTTTGAAAAACCAGCAAAATGTATTTTTATATATAAAAAAAATTGTGGATATTGCATTCATAACAAAGCAGGCAATATCAGGAAAGAGAACCTTCCCTTTACTTGAGATAAATTTAAAGAAATTTCTTTAAACCAGACTTGAATGCCTCGCGCTGTTGAAACAGAACAAAGTGATTGAGGCGAGGAATTCTTGCTACTAAGACCTAGAAACTGTTAAACTCTGTTATGTGCAACAGAAAGAAGACCACACCATGGACATGATTATTATTATTTTTTTTTGCACTGTTTGACCACATCCTTCAAATTTTAATCATGAGTTAAAACGTACCTAACTTATTATTATCATGCTAGCTCTGAATCTCGATTATACTCAACATGCTACCACCCTCTCATTGCTAGCCATTCATGCTCTAGAAGTCAATATTACACAGTCAATATCTTGGACGAAGTGTTTTAAGCTATCAAAACAACAACATTTTTGTTTCAATCTTGTGATGAATAGCTTGTCATTTGTTAACACAGAACATTCTACACAAGGAAAATAGTCACAATTTAGCATTCATTGCAGTGGGCCAGGGCGGAAAGGTTCATCAGAAAGTTAAAGAATCCATCAAAATGATTAGTCAGAGTCTCATCAGGTCTATCCTCCTAGCCATCTCTGCTTCCAGATCACTCTGAAAGCATACAAAAACATCATTTTTATACTTTGAATCACACTGTAGGTTAAATGCATATATATATATATATGACACTGTGACAAAAGTTCGCCTCTGGCATACAGTCGGACACTGACTGCTTACAACTTCTTTATTTTTTCTGGGGTGAACCTGAAACAATATCAATTGGTGAACAAGGTTTCAGGAGATACATATGTTAATACTGGCCTGCTGTGTGTTGTTGTTTGCATGTTTTGTGTGTTTTAATGCGTGAATTGAGTCATTTCTGACGATTAAAAAAATGGCCAATGGAGGTGGCGCCATTCTTCTTCTTATTCCTTTTCATCCCCAGTGGAGCATAGGGCTGCAACTACACCACGCCAGCGAACCCGGTTCTGGGCCTCCCTCCCCAGTTGGGCCCATGTCATTCCAGCTGCCTCTGCCTTGCCGTGGACCGATCTTCTCCACGTATGTCTGGGTCTTCCAACCCTACGCCTCCCCTGTGGGTTCCAGTCCAGAGCTTGTTGCGTTAGATTTTTGGCTGGCTTTCGCAGGGTGTGACCGATCCAGCCCCACTTTCGCTTCTTGATGTCTTGGCTGGCAGGTTTTTGGTTAGCTCTTTCCCACAGGTATGCATTGGAGATCTTCTCGGGCCATCTGATGTTGAAAATGTGGCGCAAACATCAGTTGATGAATGTTTGAATCTTGTTGGTGATGGTGTTTGTCACATCTTCATCTGCACCTCCATCCTTGGTGACTATGCTGCCTAGGTAGGTGAAGCGGTCAGTCTCTGTGATACATTCCCCGTGTAGTTGGAGTGGGCTTCTTGCTTGTTGTTGACCCGCATTACCTCTGTCTTCTTGATGTTTATTGTCAGGGCAGTTGTCGCTGCTTCTTCTGAGAGCTAAGTGAGCTTTGTCTGTGCATGTTGTTGCTTGTGGGACAACAGGCTGATGTCATCTGCAAAGTCGAGATCCTCATGTTGCATGGCAGAGGTCCATTGAATGCCTGTGTTGCTGTTAGAGGTTGTTCTTCTCATGATCCAGTCTATGACGATCAAGATTGTCGACGAGAGCATGCAACCTTGCCTTACTCCAGTCTTCACTGCAAAGGGGTCCGTCAGCTTACCATTGTAGATCACCTGGCATGTCGAGTCTTTATACAGCTGTTGGATGATAGCAATGAACTTTGGTGGAAATCCGTAGTGCTGCATCAAGTTCCAGATGGTCTCTCTGTCTACGGAGTCAAATGCCTTCTCAAAATCCACAAATGTCATGTATAGTGGGGACTGCCATTCGATGGATTGTTACATGGTTTATAATATAAATCAGGTAAAGAAAGCCTTTAACTCTTTACAGTTCATGGCTTCTTGCTTAACCAAAAAGATGTGCCTTTTGTTACTGTTAAAGAAAACTAAAAAGTTAAGTCTACTACACTATGGAGCCTCTACTGTTAACCTTTAATGTTCAGACAAAGAGGAAACAGATAAAAATTATCAGATATTTAAAAGATTAATTACACAATACAATACTTACCACTCTCTGTCTCAGTTCTGCAACTTTTACCTTTGCCTGAGCAATGTCCTGAAAAGAGTTTAAAATGAAAGTTGTAAACATACCTTGCAATGAGGCGTCATGCTTAGAATGCATATGTAAGAAGCTTAACTAGTGTTGAGAGCATAAAATCATTTATCACTCCAAATTATATTTATATATATAAGAAAAGGTCACCATGCTAAAACACCAACCCTAATGCATAATCCATTTTAAGTGTAGTCAGTATTGTGTTTACTTGTTCCTTTTGTTTCCACCATTTAAACTGAAATCCACCTCCTACTAATTGAAACAAACAACTTTTAATTGTTGCTATAAGGTCCAACTAACTAAGAACAATAAATAAAAAGCAACAATTTATTCATTACATAACTTGCTTTTTGCTTGGGTCACTGCATAAAATAGAACTCATAATGTTGGCAGTTCTTAATTATATAATGGTGGCTTGGAAATAATGTCCACCAGAAAGGGTAAAATTGAAGCATTCATCTTCTGTCCATATAAGCAAGAGGAACAAATGCATGTAATAAAACTGCCTTCTAATAGAAGAAGATTTAGAATTTTAAATCACTGGTCTATTTTTTTAAAAACTAACCGGTGGTAAGTCGTGATAATTCTGAAGCTTTTTTTTCAGTGGCTTCAGCTGCTCTTGAAGTTTCTGAAGATCCTAAAATAAAGAGAAATGAAATATGGATCTTTTTCTCAAACCCTTAAAATGTACTTACTTAAATATAAAATAATTAAAATAATGGCTTCTAATGTATGTCTCCATGAACGGAAATGTTGTCCAGGGAGAGGCAGAAAAACTACAGTGCTGGAGGGAACATTTTGAGTCAGTTCTGAACAGACCAGACCCACCTCAGCTCACAGACATCCACCCAGCAGATACAGACCTTGACATCTGCACAGACCTGCCAAGCCTGGAAGAAGTGACAGCAGCAATCAAGGCAACGAAATGTGGCAAAGCACCAGGGGCAGATGGAATAACAGCAGAGATGTTGAAAGCAGATGTGAATGTGACAGCTCCCATGTTGACTGAAATCTTCAGGCAAGTTTGGGAATCAGGACAGATTCCCAGTGCATGGAAGACAGGGCTCATCTTCAAGTTACCCAAGAAAGGAGATGTTGGAGACTGCAATAACTGGAGGGGTATAACACTTCTTTCCCTCACCAGCAAGGTCTTCAGCAAGATTGTTTTGTCAAGACTGACGGCAACTGTTGAGAAAGACCTCCGGCCTCAGCAAACAGGATTTCGCCCTGGGTGATCCTGCTCTGAACTCATTTTCACTCTGCGTCAGATTCTGAAGCAGAGCAACGAGTGGAACACACTGCTGTACATCAACTTCATTGACCTGGAGAAGGCTTTTGACAGCATCCACCGCAAGTCCTTATGGAAGATCCTGAGGCATTATGGAGTCCCTGCAAAACTTGTCCTGGTCGTTGCAATGCTGTACAGCAATGTCAAATTTCAGGTGGTCTGTGACACGGAGCTCACAGCCCCCTTCAACGTCAGGACTGGGGTGAAGCAGGGCTGCATTCTGTTGCTGTTCCTCTTCATCCTGGCCATGGACTGGATCATGAAGAATTCACCGACAGAGAGAGGAGAGGGATCAAATGGACCATGACTATGACAGCAACAACAATGCTGGAAGACTTGGACTTTGCTGATGACATTGCCCTGTTGTCACACCGCCACCAAGACATGCAGGAGAAAACAAATGCCTTCTCAAAAACAGCTGGAAACCTTGGCTTGAAGGTCAGCGCAAAGAAAACGAAAAGTATGAAAGTGAACGCCAGAGTCCAAGAAAACATCAAACTAAATGGAGAAGAGATTGAGAAAGTCGACAGTTTTACCTATCTTGGGTCCAAGATGTCAAACACCGGGGTTGCGGAGGTGGAGATTCGAGCCCGACTGGTGAAAGCCAGCCAGGCCTTCACCTCACTCTGGAGCACATGGAACGCAAAAAACATCAGCCTGAAGACTAAGCTGAGAATCTTCAAGTCAAATGTGATCAGCACCCTCTTTTATGGATCAGAATCATGGAAGATGACCAAAAACATCAGTAACAGGCTTGAGGTCTTCCAAAACAGATGCCCCAGGCGCATACTTAACATCTTTTGGCCAAACACCATCACAATTGAAGAACTCCACCGAAGAACTGAAACCCAGATCATCACCACGCAGGTTCAACAAAGGCGTTGGCGATGGATTGGACATGTGTTTCGCCAGCAGACAGCAGACCTCTCCAGAACAGCCCTACGATGGGCTCCAGATGGCCGAAGAAAATGAGGCCGCCCAAAGGAAACCTGGAGAAGAACAGTGGAAAGGGAGACGAAAGGAAAGGGCTGGAGATGGGGGTCGCCTGGAGCGGGTTTCAGCCTATCGACATCAGTGGCAGGCTCTGGTTGAGGCCTTACACGAAGAGGACTGATTGATTTGAATGTATGCCTCAGTTTACTTGAAACAACAAAAACAAACCAGACCACCCCCACCCACCACAGAATCAAGAAGGAACACGCGAACAACTAACGTAAGATCCAAAAGAAGCATATTCACATCAAGTATTACACAGATAGTATGTGCATAATTTGCTTTTGTTTTTACAATAGTAATACTTCACCATTGATTAAAATGTACAATGTTGCAGTGAAATTTCTTTCATAGAAAGAAGGTGGTAAAAAACAAAGATGGGAAAGATACTTAAACATGGGAAATACACAACAGAAAAATGTTTTAAAAAGGGACGAGTCAGTCTTCCATGTGTCAAGTATTACATTCAAAGAGTGTAACCAATTTTTTATTTATATCTTTTTTTTAAACTCATGCATGTATGTATGTGTGTATTTGTAACCACATACACAGACAGCCTGTTAGAACTACTCTCAGCAATACCTGGGCTTTCTTGACCAGGTTCTCATGAAAAATTGATGAATCTGCTTCTACTTTTTTAAGGTTTTCCTGTTGACAAAAGACATTTGCCTTTTTTTCAAGAACTGACTAAAGCAAACACTTATTTCAATAAACATACAAAGCCTTTAGTTGAACATGTCTACCTACCATGTGTGTTCTGTATCACAAACTGAGTCCCACAATTAACAAACTAAACGAAAACTGGGGTTAATGTTTATTTACTAATAGAAATCGCCTACAATGCTGAGAGACATAATTTTATAAGTATTCTGACATTGCCTATTCATAAGATGATACTTCAACTCATCCTTAATGTACAGCTGTTCCTTAAATATTTGCATGGAATGGTCAGATTAGTAGACCTGTGCAAGAATAGACTACAAAATAAGGGAAGAAACCACACAGTATTTGAAGGATTCATCCACTATTAATTGTTCCCTTCAACAGTTTAATTAAACATCCAATCTATTCAAATTTGATGCTTCCAGAAATCTTTTTTTATTTCTGAATTCCTGACTACAGATTTTATAGATCTATCAGATCTATTACAGAAAAACAAAGAAACGATTTACAATTCACGTAGCATTTTATAGTTTAAAAACTGTCTTTAATTCTTTGTGTGAAATTTTGTTTTATTTAATGTAGGATTATGACTGTGTTCAAAATGCTTTGACCAAACTATATAACATTAGCAACTATGCGATATTTAATAATATAATTTGCCGGATCTGTTGGTCTACTCAGATATTGCACAAAAATCTCCCCAAATATTCATCATTTTCTTTTGGTTGAACTTATTCACATTATCTAGAAATAAACAGCAGAAAATAGACACAATACCAGCTTCTTACCTTAAGCTTTGCAATATGTGTCCCATACTCGTGGGCCTTGGTCTGGAGGAAACAAGCGGCCTTAGTGCGCTTTTCCATTTCTGATTTCTGTTCTACCGCCTGCTGTTCTAGCATCTGGTAGGCCCTGAAAATGATTAAGTAAATGCTCTGACTAATTGAACTACAGTTGAGTCTTTTTTTCCTATTTATTTTTTTTAATCTAAACTTTTTAAACAAAATTGTGCATATGTTCTTATTTTGCATCGTACAGCATTTTCTGTAATCCTTTTGGAAAAGCAAATACATTTCTCCTCTCTGGTTTTTCTTCCTTAACTATCATTACAGAGATAAAACATCAGAGAGAATTTGTAGCTTTGTGGGATGTCTACTTGACTTTGGAACTGAATGTTTTGGGCTTCAGGCTCATGCTGAAATACATAAATTAAAATCCTCCATCTCTCTTCCACCCAGAACTGATGGGTACTTGATTATTGGATAAGATCACATGTAATGGAAAAAAAGAAGGTTTAGCTTCACCTTCCTAAGGCATAGATAAGGTGACTCCCTTGCACTTCACTGTTTCCACAACTATGTTGCTATGGTACCTTCTGTCATTCAAAAACTAGTATAAAACTGGATCTACAAGAAGATATAGTGCCATATCTAGTCATTAGGAAGCACGACTAATAGACTAGATTTAGAGTTCTTGTTTGACATGCAGACACACACAAACAAACATTAATCAGATTGAAAATAAGAACCTCGGCAAAGTCAAGCAGCATCTGTTCTTATATTAGTTTTTGTTTTGTTGGCTTTGCCTTCCACCTGAAATACAATCTCATTAAATACCAGAGTAGAAGAAGCTCAGAGAGACTGGAGTCAAAATCCTTTGTATGCTTGAATGGTCTATAAAGTACCATGTTCTGAAATTAGAAACTAATACATTAAAGGTAAAATAAAAGGCAAAAATGTCTTATAAACATTTAACATACTTTTGGAGTGAAGTGCACTTAACATGTGCATCTTTGCTCTTTAGTGTCAGCTGATCCAAAAGTTGCTTTTCTTTAATAAGAGCTTCCTGGGTTTTGTCTATTTCATCCTTCAATGTTTGTAGTGCCAGTAAGAAGCTGAAATACAACTTCTGGATCAGGTAAAACACTTACAATAGTGTTAGGCATATTCATTGATTATCAGTCATCACTTTTTTCACTTAATAAGTGAACAGAGTAAATGTTTACTAAAGAGGTAATAACAACAACAATTTTCATCTGAATGCAATTTAATCTTATCATTAGTTTTTAATTTTTTTAAGTTTTATTATGAATAGTCTAAACTGGGATAGGTAAAGCTAAATGCAGTGATCCAGAAGAATCAGAAGACAGAGTAGGATACAGATGAAAACAACTTTTGAGTAAAAAACAGCTCATGACCTTCAACAGGTTCAAGACAAAAATAAAGGTTGTTGCCTTATTTTCAAAGATTATGGCTGAAAGTTATTTTGACCTGCTATGGTGCTCAAAGGTGCATATGAAACAGCCAGCATCATAACTGATGATCACCAACCCACAACCCACATATTTGCAGTATTTGTGTGATGATATAATAGCTGTTAAAGATAGTATTTCCACGCACCACATGATGCTCACCTAGAATCACTTGCATCACGTACCCTCAACAGGTACGCCAGGTTGGCCAGAGAACGCAAACTCATTATACCTGACTGAGACAGACTGCCTGGTTTCAGACTGAGTCTTCTCAAAACTGCTGCCAGTCGATGGCCTAAAGCAACATTTAAAAAAAAATTCAAACAAACAGGTAAGTGTAAATGTAATGTTGCCTTAAGTGCACCATACTGTATAACTTGTGATATTAACTTCATAAACTTCAAAGACAAACAGAAAGAAAAAGGAGAATAATCATACTTATGAGATACAGGTGAAAGAATATTGCCTAATATGCAAAGTTTTCAATGTGTCCTGTTTTCCAGGACACTTGCACCTTGCTAGCTTTTCCTTTATAACTGATGTAGATTATTTTATGCACCTAATGCATCAAGGACAAAAGGCTTTGCAGATATCACATATCCATTGAGAAAACTACATACCTTCTGATGCATATTCTTTGGCCTTCTGGTGTAAATCCTGAATAAGAAGCTGTGTGTCACTGTCACATGCCCTATTTCTCTGCATAAGCTGGTGTAGAATATCTATTGTTTGTTCGTTGTGCTCATATTCAGGCACTCTGTTTCCTGCAAATAATTGGTCAAGCCATGCCTGAACCTGGAACAAATCAGTGCCTGCTTGATTAAAAGAAAAACAATACCATAATCCTTTATCACTATATTAATTCTCATGTGATCCATAACTGATGTGGTTGTTGAGACACCACAGAGAACTTTTGAAAATCTTCCTTGCTGTATCTTAAAAATTTTTTAAACATATTTTGGCCATTTTTTTCAAAATAACTTTTAATAAGTACTGACTGGAACGCAAGTGAAAAAATAAGTAGGTAAAATCAATAAACATTCCACTCTTTTATATTCTTAGATGTCCCATCCTGAAAAGTGGGGAGATCCTGGCTGTCGTAGTACTTAGTGATAATGGCTTAACCGCTGCTTTACTGGGCCAAATAAGTGTCTTTGTCCTCAAGACGAAAATCTCTAGATTTGTGTATCCAGTCTCAAACGTGTCATAAACTCGCTCCACAATCCTCTCTAGCACTCACTAGGAATTCGAATGATGGTCAAATAAATGTTCCTTGTTTATTCAGCTCGAAACTCATTTGTACTCTCAACAAAAATTTGATTTTTATCTGCTTCAAACAAAGACTATATTGGATGATGATCATATTAATTGCATTATTATATATCTACTTAGTCCACGTCTCTTTCCCGTTTTAAGTGCTAAGAGCATGATCTCGATGAGTGTGAATATGCGCTATAAAAATCTTCACTATTATTGTTATTATCTACAACTATAATTATCATGTGTGCTAATGTTGAAACATTTTCGTAATGACTAAGTGTAATGACTTCCAAGTACAAGATTAAGTTAGTTCAATTAAATGCCTTAAAATCATTTATCTACCTCGCGATATTTCATATGTACATCCATGTCGGTTTACTCCAATGTTGCTATCAACCCATTTATCAACGTTTGGAATATGGCGGTTTCAAGGGAGATGACTTTCACACGTATATGCGTGTATATGAGGTTTGCTCCCATTGCTTGCAACCGAAGTTGAAACACCATAATTCGGCTCTAAAATCATAACATAGAAACAATCTTTTGCTAACATTTCTGTGCACTCTAAATAAAGCTTTTTGATATATATTCTGATATAGACTGGCTTAGAAAGGATGAACGAATGCTAAAAACATGTTACGGAAGCAGTCATCATCTCATGTACGAGAGAGAACTTTCTTTCTTTGGCGATCGTTGATGTCTCTAGTTGTTTCCCTTCAACCGCGTGGTCTCGTCCGCGCTGACCCCTGTCCACCCTAAAAAAAAAGGGCGTTGTTCTAGTCCGGCAGGTGGCATAACGACGCGCCAAGGAAGGGGCTCACACAAATCGTATGCCTTTGTTTTTATTGCTTTAGTGTAAATATCGTCAAAACAGATTTCCATTCTTTAATATTTGATTTCAACAACAGCGGCCCTATGTGTAACTATTTTAAGTGACAGTGATCGGAGGGAAAAATGTCGCAGATTTTTCCTAGTCTTAATTCCCACTCATCTGCTTAATTCCCACTCAACCTTCCCCTCCAAAAAAGTTGACCCAACTCCTACTGCCATTAATTAACTAATACAGAATCAAAAACACATATGATTCGACTGTTGGAGACCGTGAAAAAAAGTTTGATCAGCTGTTGCTAGTTTGATGCTTAAAAACACTTATCATTATTGTCATTAAAATTAAAGTTTAATTGAGAAAAAATTACTGCTGGAATGCTAACTGTATTTTATCCTTGTTCAGAGAGGATATATTTCTGCTGGCATTTTGACTTTCTTACAGACTTTCTCAGCATACGGTTACTATTATCATAGTACAATGCTTTGCGCCAGAATGATAAGTTAATGTTTTGAGGTGATTCCGCCTTGGACAATGGAATTATTCTGGAAAAGATTATAAATTACCCAGAAAATGGAAAATAAATAAGACTTGATTTGATATCCACTTGCAGAACAGGATTGTATTCTGGCGTCAAAGCAGAAATTGTACACCCATACAACCACACATCCATTACCGAATGCTCACAAAAAATGTACAGTGTGTGCATCAAGCTTATATTTTTCAACTTAAGTTTGGATGTTTCTTCCCAAACAGCATCTAGCATCTATGTCAGTGTATCTCACTATGTATGTCCATATAGTTACCAACCCAGTGGGAAATAAAACCAACCAACCGTACAAACAGTCCTGGCAGAGTTTAAAATCATATTACAATGCATAAGAAAAATGAATTTATATTTTGATGGCACTTAAGAACTCCTCCTTGGAAGTGAGTACTTCACACCTTTGTTAATATGTTTTTAAGATTGTAGCAAACTACTGAGGACTAATTTTCTGTTTACTGCAATGCCTCCTTATATCTCAAAATACTCTTTACACTAAAAGATATCTTGTTAGTTTCCTTAAATGCAGGATTAAGTGAAATAACACTTTGACTTTGCATAATGACAACTCCTTGAAGTTACCTGATTAATTTTCTTGAATTGTTATTAACTACTGTTTTACAAATAAAAAAATTTACCCAGTTTCCATTTGGAATTTTCTTGAATAGACATAAGTACCACATAATCATTGTAAAATATCTCTCAGCATGTAAGCTGCAAATGCATGGTCTGAAAACTAAAACCAGGAATGTCAAATTTTTATTATGGAAGTCGAACAAACCTGCTGAAAGTTACTGTTTCATTCCTTGAACACTGCAAACATAAGTGTTATCAGTTATCAGGGTAGAAGAAATTCTAATGTGTAGATGTAGATGGCTTGATCATTTCATCAATGTAAACATTTCACAACATGCAGATACTATATCTAAACATTGATAAAGTTGTACTGGTCACTGTATATCAGGAGAATAATTCCACAAAAAGAATTTTTTTTTAAATATAAAAAGTTCTCATTGTATTACGCATTATTACTTTTAAAGTCATGACTGAAGTGTTACATTTCACATTCTTTCGAAAGGGAGATACAGGTAATTTAAACTTGAGTTTTGATGGTCACAGCAGTATGAGACTTTATAGGTATGACCAGATTTACCATTGCAATAAAAAATATTTACTCATTTTTTGAGAGTCTGTGCCGTTGCCAACCGAGAACTATTTAAAGCAAGTTTACATGGTCGTTCGCAAACGTATTTTTGCTGATACTTCGGCTCACTTTATAAGTAAAGGTCATCCCCTATAACCTTCTCAGGTCGTTGGGGTGTGAGGTGCTAGAGTTATAGAGACCTCACTTTTCTCGGGGCCAGCTTTTTTACCTGAGGGTGGTGCCCCTCGACTCTGCCTCGATGTCTTACATTTCCCAACCCGCTAGGGAGTCAGGTAGCCGCCAGCTGGGTCGACTGGAGGAAGTTTGCTTCGCAAATCGGGAACTGAACCGGCATGCTCTCAGTTCGGACGCCAGCGCTCCGCTTCCACTTTATGCTTTACTGCAGTTACTATCTGCCATATGTCACGAAAAAGGGGCAAGTCCAGATTGTCTATTTATTGACGAACGACGATATTTAGACCAGATTAACTTTTACTATTCAAACAAACCGATCAGAAACTCAGCCGAAATATGCACTGAGCAACATTTAAACCAACGGCTGTTTGTCCTCCAGAAGGGTTATGACCTTCGTTTGCATATCACGTGATACGGCTCGGTTCCATGCAGCAACAAACCTGGGATTCGAAATTACGCACAGATCTTTCGCATGATGACATAGACTTATAAAAACATGCTTACTTATCTTAGCATTTATTACTGAAAGGCTGTGAGCTATTTGCTGACAAGTATAACTGATTAGTCGATCAGTCGATCATTATATATGGTAAAATCAGTGGATGAACAATGCGAAGTGCTTTGACGATGTATATTTCGGCCAAACTGCGTGAGCCGCCAGCCATGTTTACTGCGCCTTAACAGTCTTGCCCGAACTGATTTATTTTAGTACAGCTTTTGAGGCGAGTACACTCGATAGGTAGACTTTGCTTCGTTCTGAAGGACGAACGAAATCTGGTTCAATGACCCTACGTGAAAGCGTTGGCAATCTCTACGGTAAGTGGACAAAGCCATAAATGCAGATTTAATGCGGGTTTATTTTTGAAGTTTAACACCAAGACAGTGACATAACAAATGTCCGTTTTAAGTTGTCACGTGACCGAGGCAAACGAAAACATAAATAAGATGAATCTATAGACATGTGAAGGTATTAAGAAGGTAAACAGATCGACTGCGTCTTTCGTGTGAACTGTCAATGGAATTATATCAACCCGTTTATGTCGTTATCAATCTCGACCGAACAGCTGGGTGGAAGGAAAACTGAACTGCTGGAATCAACATTGATTCTTGACAGACAGAACATCTTCGGACATGACCTTTCAAAGCGTGAAGCACTCTCGGAGAGAACATTACAAAAATTCAAGGATGACCTAGACAAAACATGAAACTCAAAGCTGCTGCATGGCAGTGAACAAAACACAAATCTGTACTTAATTTATCTAATTAAAAACAGTAATGAACTTTTTTCTTGAGAGAAGCATATATAATGTGTGTTGACCTAAATTCTTACTGATGCCACTGACTGAAGGCCGCAACAAATCCGTTTGGGATCGAGTTAAGATTTAAAAAGTGACACAACAGCTTTTGTGACGTTGCAGGTACCACGAGAACAGAAAAGATTTTTTTGGGGTTCATATTAAGGAAATAAGTGTCTTATAATGAAGCAAACTTAGTCATTTCAAATAATTTTGCACTCGGCTTATAGCATTTAAGGCCATTTAAATATAGCCATTGTTTAGTGCGATCTCATTACTGATCTAGCAGACAGTCGAGGGCAAGTCAGGAAAGTCTGAGATGGAAAGTGCAGCAGTGAACGAGAAACGCAGAAAGCTAACAGGACATTTATTAGACTTTAATTTTCTCGAAAACATCAGGAGCCCTGACCTATGGAGCAGATCAAAGTCTAAACATCGACCGGAAATAGCGATAGACCGGAAGCTATATAAGCACGTAAACAGTTGGCACATAACCAGAGTTCTCGGCACCCTTTGCGTCCAGTCAGGTCCACGTCCTTAAGCATTTACGCAGCTCACATACAGCATAAGGATTTCTGGCTGTAAATTTTGAGCCCATATACATGTATATATATATATATATCTAACGTCATTTAAGAGCCAACATTTATGACGATCTTCGTGCACCGTAAGTCGGTCCAGCGCGGCGTACCCAGTGTTTATCTCCTACGTCACCGCATGTCCTCGGCTACTTGTTTACAAGAAATTTCGGCGGTCGGAAAGCTGATTGACGTTCACCCGAGTTCACGGGGTCCAAGGTCGCGTCCTTTGCGTGTCTAATGCTAATGACGCCTGCAAACATGGCGACAAAACATTGAACAGATGAACAGAACAAGAAAGGCACACGCACACGTACGTCACTCATGCATGCACGCACGCACACTCAATGAGAGGAGTGCTAATCAATGGCACCAGTCAAATATGAAAATAACGCGTTTTCTTCTTTTTTCTCTCTACTTCTTCTTCTCTCTCTCTCTCTTCCAGTCTCCATCTATCCTTTTGGGTTCTGTTCCGCTTCAAGATAAGACAAAGAACTGTTCTTGGAGTAGTGATGTATGAACAAGACAAAGGAGAACTATATTTGCTGGGTTGTGGGCGTATAGCGTTGCAGTGTCCACCCATGCGTACACGAGCATGCAGCCTGGTATACACAGTCCAAGCTGATTCAGAACGCGATGGTTTCCAAAAAAAAAAAAAGTAGAGCAGAAGCCAGACAAGGCTAACTGGTCGGTCTACCTTCGAGACGAGCGCGGTGTTGATGCACGGACTTTTTTCCTAGTCATCAGAGATCCAGTGGATATTCGTGTACTCGGAATGAATGCGTGTATCTAGAGCAAACGCCTATATATCTGGAGAAAATACGTGTCTGAAGTAGATGCGTTTATACAGATCAAATGCGTGCATATTAGGAATTTGTGGCTATTTCTAACAAAACATTTATTCCCAAAGTCAAAGTGTTAGCTTTCGTAATATTTTCAATGGATAGGATGCATTCCCACCCGCTTCCCTCCACCCAAAACGATGAAACGTAGATATCATTACAACATTAAATTGTAAATGCCCTTCACTTGCATAATCCGAAAAAATATACGAAGACACCTCCCACATCTCATAAAAAATGCAAACATCAGCCATCAATCTTCCCTCAAGAATGTTTTAATCCAACTAAATGTCTAGAAAGTGAGAGTCATAGAAAAGATAAGGGGTGATAGCTGATGCATGCGTTCATGGACGGATTTTTTTGTTTGTTTACATCGATTTGAGACGAGTGAAGAAGAGTACCCGATCATTGCATACGTGCTTGCGAGGTACTGATTAAAAAGAACACTCACACACTCAAACACTCTTTCACGCTCGTACAGTCACTCGCTCGTAGCCTCTTTCCTTCTTTCTTTTACACACACACATACACACATGCAGGAGGGATGAATGGACGCCAAGATATGAACGATATGAAGTTGGAAGGTCGTTTGAATGTGAAAAATAAAAGGTGTGTTTGTGCATACATGCACGCGTGAGTTAGTGAGAGAAGAGATAGAATGAGTAACTGGTTGAGATATATATATATATAGCGAGAGAACTGAAAGAGCGGGTAAGCAAAAGCGGGTGGCTGCTAGGTTCGAGTATGACACGTACCGACATATGTCATGAGGGAGAGGAGCAAATGTGCCCTTATGAATGTAATGGCCCTTACCAAGGAGTGGTATTCCCCGCTGGGTACTGTCGACAAGGTCAACGACTGCAAACAGTTCGGGACACTGTCGTGTCGTCAGCTCTTAATGAAACACACACACACACACACATGTGCACGCATGCCAGTCTCTATCTCCAATTAAACACTTCAGTATGCATGAAAATGCGCATAAGTACAAACCTACATATCTGCCTGCTTGTCTGTCTGCCTCCTTATCTATCTGTCAGTTAAACTGACCGGTAGACGTTAGGATTCAACTGATACGACTGTGCACCAATTTAGTACTTTAAATAACAGAAGTTGTGCAACATTTGCAAAATCAGCTAATGATTTTCAATTTGAAGTAAAATGTTCCCTATTTATCAAATTTATAATTCATCTTCCAGGCCCCCAGATGACAAATATGAGGAGATTTACCTTATCGCGTAAACAAAGTTATCTTTTCACAAGCTTGTAACATCTACAACCACGCCGAAAGTACGCAGAGATGACAGGTATTTCATTATCTAAAGTTGTTAAAACATTCCTCTAAGTTATGAAAGTCGGATTCTTTTAAGCTTAGGTGTCACGTCACAGTGCAGATTTACTAATTTTGACCCAATTTTATGAAGGGTTTATCTTTGAAAACTTCCATATAATTAAACTGCACAACATCGATTCCTAATTCCTTTACCGCATGCGAACATTTTTTGTGTGATAACATGGTAGATTTTATACCTCACATACTTTTAGAAACAACTCGTTGCTTAAGTTACGTATTTTCGTTAAATTACAGACAGTGATTCGATAATTAAAAAAAACAGAAAGATTTTCCAATGAACGTAACATGTATGTACTATAGTATGCTGTGTGCATGATATTTATACATATATCTATATATATGCATGTATTTATTCAAGTTTAGTGACTCTGTATACAGTAACACCTGATTTGGTATTTTATATATTAGAATTATTTATTATAAAAAGTTTATTATAATGTATACCTCTATACGTTTCGGATTGTCGTTTATAAAACTTCTATGTAACAGAAAAATTTATGGTTTAGACTCCTTAGAGAAATACCACTGGCATGTGCCACAATGCCTTAACAGTCCCCAAAGTAAAGAAGCTCAGTTGAAGGTGATTCAACACCGCCTCACTCCTATGGCCGAGATGCTGCTAGCAGAAGAGCAGGCCGGCTTCAGAGCGGGCAGCACATTCGAACAAATCTTCAACTGCCGCGTCCTGATTGAAAAGCATCTGCAGCACGTAAGCATCGTTTCAATAACGTTATCAACTTTTTAAAAAGCTTTCGACCGAGTATGGCATGAGGGGCTATGGCATGTGATGCGAACAATTCAGCGTAGAAGAGGGTCTTGTAACGGAACCATGGAAGCATTGTGCAGGGGTTCAAGGAGCTCTGTCCTCATTTAACTACGCTCTTCCCAACGACGGAGGGTGTTTGGCAAGGTTGCACACTAACACCAGTGCTGTTCAACATCGTTTTGGGGAACTATCATGCGAGATACACCTCAGGATCACCACACTTCCTCATTTAACTACGCTCTTCCCAACGACGGAGGGTGTTTGGCAAGGTTGCACACTAACACCAGTGCTGTTCAACATCGTTTTGGGGAACTATCATGCGAGATACACCTCAGGATCACCACACTTCCTCATTTAACTACGCTCTTCCCAACGACGGAGGGTGTTTGGCAAGGTTGCACACTAACACCAGTGCTGTTCAACATCGTTTTGGGGAACTATCATGCGAGATACACCTCAGGATCATCACACTTCTATGCCCATTGGAGACAGGTAACTAGATAACCTACGCTTTGCAGATGACATCGACCTGATGGCAGGCGGTAACAACGAGTTACTGGACCTCACAAACTCGTCAGCTGCGCGAGCGCGTATGGTATGGCGATAATCACGGACGAGTAAACGAATAGTAAACACCACTTGGCAGGAAAAAGCGGCGGTCCGCATGAACGGCACACAGTTCGAGAAGGTACAGAGATTCAGGTACCTTGGCGCGATGGCCTCCAAGGACGATGGCCAGGATGAACAGAATATGGGACAGCTGAAAAATCACAGGGTCAGCAAGTACACGTTCTACGTCCCTCGTACCTGCACATAGGACCAGCAGATTGAGGCTGTCGTTCGTTGTTTCGGCCATGCGATTTGTGAACCCTACTGTGTGCGAATGAATCTAGATCACATGCGAGTCTGAATCATGATTGTTATTGTTGTGCTGTGTGGTTCTCACCCTTCCTTTCCTATAGAGCTGCTACTGATAATTGCCCTCTGAGATAAATAAAGTCGTATCTTATCTTATCATAGTTGCAGGGCCGCCAGGAGCCAGGACGGGTCCCGGAGCAGACGACCTCTCGGGCTCCACGTAATTGTAATCGTAAATTATTTTCCATTTTATAATAATATGTTTACAATTTGAGTGTCAATATCTACATTTCATTCAGTAACCTAATATGGACTATAATATAGGACAAGTACACTAGGATCTACATCACCACTTGAGCTAGAGCTGTTTACACGTGAGGGATTAGTAAATGAGGAAAAATGATGTTAAAGCATTAAACTTAATTTAGCATATCCCGCTCCATAGAAAACAAATCCCCAGAGCGAGGAAGGCTTGTTTAGTTCCCACCCCAGGCCCGCTACCCCGACGGCCCACCTACCTTGAGCCTGGAAATAGTGTACTGCAGACTTGAATCTCAACATCTGCATGTATAATGTTTGAGTGTTCTTTCCTTAGACCTTTCTTTAAAAGAAAAAAAAGGAACAAAATCCACTGAGCAAGACCAAGACCCCTTCACAGCAGCGGGCCCGGGTATAGCATCCCCCCTGCCCCTCCCCTCTCGTCAGGTCTGCGTAGTCGTCCTCTTGTTCTGCTGCGAAACGTGGACCCTGCTCACCAAAAAAGAGAGCCGGATCCAGGCATTTGAAAAAAAACCCACCAAAGTCCTTAAGAACAAAGAACACAAAACGAAAGAATTTGTACGCACACGCAGTCGCAATCTTGGTGGGTCCACAAGAACTGTTGCTTGTTCCCCGTCAAACAGCGAAAACTGATTTGGTTCGGCCATGTCGCTAGAAACGATACCTTACAGAAGATGGTCTTCCAAGGATACGTGGAAGGAGGACGACGTCGAGGTAAAGAGAGAAAGAACTGTTGCGAACGTGAAGGAGTGAACATGCCATCTAATGAGAGTCCTTACGGGTGCACGACCGGTCCCTTTTGCGTGCCTTTGTCGCTGCTACGTCTCATCGAGTCCCCCCAACGGGCAGACCGGCTTGTTCCGGGTCCCCGGTGCCAGTTAAGGGAGTGATGATGATGACTTGCATGTGAAAGTAAGCATGACGTAAAGCAAGGTTAAGGAATCATGACTTTCTGTTTGTTTGCATCATTTGTCTGTTTGACATCTACAGGCCAGGTATTCCGTTTGCGCTTTATTTTCACAAAATGACAAAACAATTTATCTTGACCTTTTTTTTCTTAAAATAGATAACGTGCACAGGTAAAGTAGACCTACCTTTCTACTATTACATGGCTTTATCTACTTCACGAAAAGCAGATAATTAAGAGTGCATCCGATGCATTTTTGGTGGAGGATTAAATAAAACGCCCGACAAGAAATGCTTTAAATTCTGTTCTCTCTTTTTTCTCTGTCTCCCTAACAAAAACAAACAAACAAACAAACAAACAAACAAAAAACGCCAAACAAACTCGGAAAAATGTTATCTGATCTGTCTCTTTTGGCTGTAATTGTGACAGCTTTCTGCCTGAGTGTTCTCGTAAAATGAGTTCATTTACTTGATCAGGTCAAAGTTCACATCACTGAGAGCGCTGCAACTCTTGTAAGACGAACTTTCCTCAGCTCCGTCTTCAACGACGAAATACTACCCAAGGTAATGATTAAATTTCTTTATTTCAAAGAAGCAAGAAAATGTTGGTTGTAAGCAGTCTGATACTTTGCTCACTTTTTTCTCACTTGCTTCAATTACGACCTTCTCTCCTTCTTTCGATCCAGTTTGTGGATGCGGCATGGCCATGAAAAATATTTTTTGTTAGATTTTTTCCCCCTTGTGTACTAGACCATGTGCTTACTGGTAATCAACATATTTCTGTTGATCGATACACTTACTCTTCCTGATTATAATAAAGAGTTTATTATTTTTCTTCCACCTTACTCCTCCTGTCCCGTTAAATGCCATGGTTATCCGTCTTTTCGTAATTAGATGCGCGAAAAAACATGGTTCGGTACTTCCGAGTAAGACTTTGCGAGCATGGCTGACGCACAAGCGTTGTATACCTCTGTGTCTGGTCGAAATTCGCTTTGTGTTCCAAATATTTCATTCAGATACGTTGAGGAATTTTGCAGAAGTTCTGCAAAGCGTGATAACGGGTGTCGCGGTCACCCCCCACGTCGCCGGGTGCACAAACGCAGCCACTACTCAGCCACCACGATCACACAGCCACTCACTCAGCCACCACGATCACGCATCCACTCACTCAGCCACCACGATCACGCATCCACTCACTCAGCCGCCACGATCTCAGCCACTCACTCAGCCACCACGATCACGCATCCACTCACTCAGCCGCCACGATCACACAGCCACTCACTCAGCCACCACGATCTCAGCCACCACGATCACGCATCCACTCACTCAGCCGCCACGATCACACAGCCACTCACTCAGCCACCACGATCTCAGCCACCACGATCACAGCCACTCATTCAGCCACCACGATCACACAGCCACTCACTCAGCCGCCACGATCACACAGCCACTCACTCAGCCACCACGATCTCAGCCACCACGACCACAGCCACTCATTCAGCCACCACGATCACACAGCCACTCACTCAGCCGCCACGACCACACAGTCACTCACTCAGCCACCACGATCACACAGCCGCTTACTCAGCCGCCACGATCACACAGCCACTCACTCAGATCACACAACCACTCGCTCGGCCATGAGCGGAACACAACGTTCCTGTCGAACCACTGATGAGCGTAGACCAAAACAAAGATGAAATGAACGGTACAAACAACAAGTTTATTACACACAGTAAAGAATAATATTATTATCAAAATTTATACACATATACACACCCACACAAAAACTGCCCCATGCACAGGCGAGAGACAAGGATTTAAAAAAAGAGACGAAAAAAGCAACCCACTAAAGTTTTCCCCCATCCGTGCACGTACTCCCCACGACAGGCCAGCAGAGTGCGGGGAGGAAACATGAAAACAGAAGAATAATCGCACACACGCGACAATGAGCGTGGATATATATATATATCGCCGAGAAACGTGTGGGTAAATAGACAGGCCGTGTCTTCAGGCGAATATGTGACTGTGATCACAGCCTTTTGCCTGAATGTGCCATTCGCTAAATGTCTCAAAAATAAAATCGAAAGAAAGATGTTTTTACATATACTAAGGTAGATTTGAGTGAGAGAAAATGAATTTGAAGTAGTGGAAGTGAAAACTTGCAGTGTTTACATATTTCGGTAAATTGACGTCTATCCAAGTTATTTTACATGTTTACTGTTCTGTTTCTCATGAGTTATTTTATCTCTTGTCTCTGCTCCTATGATGCTTTTCCCGTTTCTTTAGGCTTATGTATTTATCTTTTATTAACACAGTTACACCGAATCTCCACAACAATGGCTGCCGAGCTATATATGGGTGCTACAGATCGTATACAAAAACTAAAATTCCCCACACGATTAAAGTTAAGGGGTGGTGTCAATTTTTTTCTCACTAAAATTAGCAATATGCTTGAAAAAGTGCTTGGAATCTGTAAAAACATGTTTATAATTAGAAAATTTCCAGAGGAGACAGAGTACAGTATAGTAAATAAATTTCTCTTGCACAATAATCTGTGGTTGTGCAGTGAAAGTTCATTAACAATAATAATCATGAATATTTAGCACACACAAACCTTTTCCTGATGGAGAAGTTCATGGCATTAACAACGTGTCCACATACATGCAACACACACACACACACACACACACACACACACACACACACACACACACACACACACAGGCTCGCATACATATAAACTAATACACCCAAAGGAATTTTTAAAAGCCAGATCTTATTCGTCGTTTGGAAGTCTATGAAAGGATAATATTGGACATTTGTAACCCTGAAATGTATGCTAAGGTATTCAGCGATAATTGTTTTTTTGTGTTATTGTAAGAGCCGACGTGGTCAAAGAACGCGCCACGTATCAACAACCCACATCAAAAGCAAAAGTGGTCTAACATTGACTTGGGAGGAAAGGTCACATGCATGCATAATTCTCCGAAATCGTCCAGACAGTGTGTAGCTGTAGGAAAACTCGTTTACTCTTTTAACTGCTCTCTCCCACAATTCCCTTGCTTTACCACGATTCCTCCCTTCCATCCTTCATTCATTCCTCCCTTGTCTGGCTGATGGACGATAATGCTGGTACACCGGAACTGGTCGTCCGAACAGCAGCCGAGAGAAGCAGAGATGACATGATTCGCCAGTTGGGGCTGTCTTGGGAGGTAGTAAGCAGGCCCTGAACTGACCGGCCACGCGGGTGCACTTCTTCTTCTTCTTTGTACCAAATAGCAGCTTCAAATCTCCTTTTTCCTCACTATGAGTATTGTGTGTCACCGTATTTCGACATCTGTAAGTCTTCCTGGTCGGTTGTTCGCACACTTGCTAATTCACGTTAACGTATGTGGATGGCTTCGCTGGCTCAGTGTGTGCTGTCCGATATCCAGATTACTTCTTCGGATGGCTGTGACTGGGGTTGTGTTCTTGCTGTGTACTCTTTTCTAAACTCAGTTATCTAAAAGGATGAGAACAATTAAGGAAGTCATGAAAAATAAATGATCGACCGATTCCTTGGCTGGGTCCAGTTTAGGGTGCAAGCAGGTAAAGGATGGATAAAGTAAGGTGTCTGTATTTGTTTGTTTGGTGTGTGTGTGTGTGTGTGTGTGTGTGTGTGTGTGTGTGTGTGTGTGTGTGTTTCTCGTTTCCTAATCGAGTTACGATCAGAACGGACTTTTTCCGCCAGTTACTGCAAATTAGTATGTATATCAATGAACGTAAAGAACACACCTCAATAGTATATCGCACTCTAAAGCGTAGCACCAATTAACGCACAGAACTCAAAATCACAAAAGAAAAATGGTTTTCTAGAAATTTGATAAAAATACAGCAGCTTAGTTCAGAAACAGCGGCGGTCAAAGTATTGGGACTCACGTCAGTTTGGTGTGCAGCCCATCACATGTGCTCAAAGCGTGTCTCACAAACGAGGCACAAAAAATGTCAGCCATCAAACATTGATGTGCAAGCGCTAGACGGCTAGATGCAGACGACCCAAGCTTTAATTATTTCACAACTAATGACCACATTTTGTGCCTGACTAAGAAACAACGAGTTGGACTGTAGTACACCGTCCAAAATTTTATCATGCGGCATCGACTCTTTGGACCAGAGTTTTAGCTGAAGTAAGAAATACACTCTGGACGAAAACGAAGAAATAAAACCCCCACGAGAATAAAGTCTCAAGTGGTTGCCATACGATTAAGTTGTTGAATAGGATAGGCCTTCTGTTTTCTCGCTGACCCATTTCATCTGCCTACATCCCACAGGTGAGCTGATGTAACCTATCTCGCACAGGTACTAAGAGATGGCACTCCTTTGGAGTATTTTCTCAGCCTCTCTCTATTTGTCCGATCCTAACCGATTTATGCAGTGATGTTCTTATCTGCGGGAAGTTCGTAGACTAATGTTTGGCTACCAAATTCAGCTCAGGACAGTTTATTAATGCAACACATCGTAAGATGCATATGAAGCTGCCCCAAATGAAAATCAATGCTTCAAATTTGCCAAATACTTTAACCTCGACGTCCTTTTTTTAAGTTAGACACCATTTCATATACACCATGTCAGAGAGAGAGAGAGAAATTTTAGGTTAAAGAAGTCTTTGTGAAGCCGAAGCAGACCAGCAGCATGTCAATTACTGGTAAAAACAAACAAACAAACAAACAAACAAACAAACAAACAAACAAACTTGAATTAAGTGGCAGATACAACGAGAAGTAAAGATTCCCCAATAGAATCTTTTCGCGTGACTGACAATAACAACCAAGGCGAGGGGTATAACTCTACAGTGACGTAGACACCGGGCTTGAGCAAGATTTTCGCCTCGCCTTGATTTCTGGTGCAAAACGCTACTTTGCAAACACAAACGGTTGCGCGTAAGGCGCTGTAAGTTACAGAGTAGATCTGTCTTGCCAATATCAATCGATACGAGGGTCGTTTAAAAAGTTCCAATCTTCACCCAGAAAGAAGAGCCATAGCTGAACGCTTTTGTTGTGGTAAAGCGCTACCACTTCTTATAAGACTAGAAAAGTTCATACAGATTTCTGTTTTAATTTGAGTGCACGTGAGCCCCATACGAAGGTGAATGGTAGTGCGATAAAACTAAAAATGGACAAAACAGAGGCCCGACAAGTCATAAAGTATCCAAAAAAGAAAGGTATGACACCCCTAAAAAAATCCATGAGAACATGGTACAGAGACTTGCTGAGGACTCCCCTTCCTGTGCAACTGTGAAGAAGTGGGGTGCTGAATTCAAGCAGGGCAAGAACAGCACAGAAGATGACTCTCGGTCAGGTTGTCCAAAAATCTCAACCACTGATGATCAAGTTGATGCCATTCACCGAATAGCATTGGGTGACAGAAGTCTTACTGTTCAGCAGATAGCTGTCTATGGACATTAGTTCTGGTTCAGTCCACACTGTTTTAACTTAGATCTTGGGGATGAGCAAGCTGTCTGCAAGATGGGTCCCAAGAATGCTGACGCCACAGCAGAAGCTGCAGAGGGTTGACATTTCCAGAATAATTTTTGATTCGCTTTCTGGGTTACCCTGAGATTTTTCCACCGCATATTTGTAACTCAAGATGAAACCTGGGTTCATCACTTCGAACCTGAATCAAACATTCAAAGCAAACAGTGGAAACACTGTGGTTCTCCACCCCAAAAAGTTAAAGCAGGCAGCCTCTGTTGGCAAGATGATGGATTCTGTTTTTTTTTAGGGGGGATTCTGAAGGCGTAATCATGATAGACTGCCTGGAAAAGGGAAAAACGATTAATGGACAGCACTATGCATCAGAATTAACACAACTGGAGGAAGCAATCAAGTCGAAACGCAAAGGGAAGCTGAAGGCAGGTGTGTTCCAGGATAACACGCCCGTTCACTCTGCTCAAACTGCAGCAGCTGAAGCAGGCAACTGTGGCTTTGAATTGCTATCCCCTCCCACTAACTCACCAGAGTTAGCTCCATCTGACTTCTACCTGTTTCCTAAACTCAAATCCCACCTACGTGGTCGCCATTTTGGAAACAATGATGAGGTCATATGTGCTGTGGAGGAGTTTTGGGAGGACCAGGACGCCACCTTTTTCGTGATGGGATTACAATGTTTGAGTATTGTTGGACCAAGTGCATTGATGTCAAAGGGGACTATCTAGAAAAATTATGAAAAACTGTTTTGTTTCTGCAACTCCTTCTGGGTATAGCTTAGAACTTTTTGAACGACCCTCGTATCTTTAATAAACATAAACCATTCGATTTGGTCTTTAAGACAGTCTTTAAAAGGTACACGCTGGTTGGCCTTTAAGATATCTTTAACATCTCGCATCACGATTACGGCAGCTATCTATCTGGCGCATGATTCTTATTAGGGGATCTTGTACGCAGCATCGTATATATTTATTGAGAGTCTTCTATCTTTTTCATTTGTATGCTGGTTCCGCAATCTGTCTGTCCACGGAAGAAATAGTCTGACAAGTATTCTAAGATAACTGGTATCAAGCAGAGGGATTTAGCTTCTTTCTGTGATCAACAAATAGGAAAGCTTCCCGCATTTTGTCAAAACCTGAACATGTACTAATGGGAGAGTTGGTGTTATTAACCTCAGGTAAACTTTATTCCAAGCCTGTATGTAGAAGCAATAGGCACCTGAAATCCTTTGTGTCATCTGCAGTCCAGCTGCTCAATCACAGATGAATTGTCAATGGTGTGTGTGTGTGCGCGCGCGCGCGCGCGCGTGCTTGATGTTGTAGGTGTGCATATGGATTGCATTGATGTGAGTTTTTCCCCCTTTTAGAGTGTGTCACTTGCTTATATTTTTCACCTGGTAACGAACTATTTTTGCAACTAGAACTTTATATTTAGTAACTGAGGAGCTTTCCCATGTTTAAATTGCCCTTTGGGACTAATAAAGTTGGTCATTGAGTTATGATTATTAGCATACACTTTAAGCCAAATGTCTGTTGAACGGGGTTATTTATCCTAATATTTGTTTTTTAGCCACGCACACGGGTTGGTCTTTAAGACAAGAAAGTTGTAGTAGCCATTTCAGTTCTTGTCAGGCAATACTATTTAGGACACCATTGTATATGCTGAATTCTAAGTATAGGCCTACCATTTATCAAATTGTTTTGAGCGGGGTTTTCCCCATAACTCATCTTTGTGCAGAGCTTATTCTCAACACATGACAACATACAGCCTTTTCTCTTTCTCTCTCACTTTTTTTTTTTGAACAACGTAAGTATTAAACAGAGGTTGATAACAATCATGAGCCAGACAGCGCAAACAACGCCGTCTCAAATGTCTTTGTCAGCCACACAAGCTTTAAAGATAACCTTTCAAGTGTGTGGTATTTACTCAGCAGTTTGAAATTTTCCTGCACCAGATATATGTAGATAAAACTTGTAAGTTTGTGTAAATCTGATTTATATTTAATAAAGGGATGTCGTAGTGTTGTTTTACCACCGAAGAGATTGATAATATCTTACTTCATACCACATTTGTTTGTTTATTTGTCCCTGATGACGTAATGTGCTTATTCTGGTTCACAAAACTCTTTGTGTTTGCATCTCAGCTGACAGACTTCTCATTACTTAATACGGAATAATACCCCTGTGACTGCTGAACTCGGAACTTCCATTGTGAAGGATAGGCGTGTTTCTCTCTCTATATATATATGTATAAAACAACACACGTAGACTATATTGAGCTGCTTACCAGCTATTTAGTTTCTGTTGGCATCATCATGCCGCTGAATACAAAAGTATGCAGTTGAACCACTGGCAGTGGCGGTTAACTAACAAGATGTGACTCTCCTGAGAATCGCAGAAATGGGTAATAACGTTCATGATGCATGCTCTCTCCTCTGGTCTAGTGAAATAACATATTCAACCATACATTGTGAACATCCTCAATATTCTTTTTCACAGAGAGAGAGAGAGGAAAACAACTTCAAGGTCAACTACGGCTGTTTGCGTAAAAGAACTATAAAATTTATTCTCGACGCATCAGCTTCTACACAAAATCTTCATGACAACCTCATTTTCTGAAAATGGAAACCATGAAAAAACATTGTGAGGCCAAAGGTGGATCCTCAAGTGTGAGGTATGACGATGACACAGAGCTTCGCTTCGTTCTGTTTTTTTTTGTTTTTTGTCCTGTTTTGTTTGCGTACTCTCGCCTGCTTTGCCTCACTCTCCCCCCCCCCACCCAAACGGCACACACACCAAAACATCGGTAAACTAATATTTTGTACTATAAGTAATATTAAAAAGCTTCACTGAAGTGATTGTATTCATTTGGTACCCTTGACAGCTATAGTTTACTTATTGTTAGCCGGTCGAAAGAACGACTGGTTCGTTCGCACCAACTCCGCTTGCAATATATATATATATATTTTTTTCTCACACGATCGCCATAGTCCTGCAGCCAGGTTGACAAAACAGGTTGCGAAACAGTTTTAAAAAAAAACCCCGTTGATTTGAGCCCTTTGCTCACACAGCCAGCCATGCAGACCACTCGATCCATCTTACCCACCGGGGGATGCGGGAGAGAGAGGGAGAGGTCACTCGTTTATTCACGCGAGCTTCCAATTTTCCTCCTTGTTTTTAGCTCGTCCTTGTGCCGCAGACTTCTATAGTCTGTGCCTTGTGCAGTCTGCATGGCGTCCTTTGCGTCGGCTCGGTCGCTCTGCGCACGACAAGTAAATAAGCTCGCTTCCGGGTGGGCCAGATTGTGTCCTAGCTTTTGGAGAACCTTTCGGGAAAGGAGGGAGGTAGGGAGCCCTCGTCGTGTCGCCTACGATCGGTGCAACGCCTGTTCGTGCATGTCAGACATATTTAAACTAGGTCGACAATGACGTCGACTGAGCTACGTCGATAAGCAGGATCGATCAGTTGCACCGATCAAATATTTAGTGTCCACGCTGCACTCCCCTCCTTTTTATTTATTTTGTTTTGTTTTGTTTGAGACTCTATAAACTCTTGCGAGCGTCAGCTGGAGTAAGTGGGGTGGTAGGAGAGGCCAGTGGGGGAGGGTGGAGGGACACAGATTAACACCCATTCACAGGCAGGAAGAGAACCGCGCTTTGATCGTAGGTACTGTCGTGGGGTTGGGGGGTGGAGGTGGGCAGAGGAGTGTTCGGGCCAGAAGATTCAGTGGACGGACTAGGACGCAAACAGCTATCGAGTTCTGGGCGGCTTGTGATCCAAAACAAGTTGAAGACGAGGTCAAAAACGAGAGCGTCGTCTAATTATCAGAGGGTAACAACTGAAACTGTTTTGACCTGCCTGGCGGTGTTCACATCGCGGCGAAAACTGTTCCTGTTGCGGTTGGTGTACGTAGATTACTTATAGAATGTCAGCGTCTGTTATTCTCTTTTCCTGTAGCAAACTTAAGTAGCAACGCCCTTCGACTTAGTTGAATCAGTAACTTCTTCTGTGCAAGCAGTAACTTCACCTTGACACCAGGTAAACGATAGCGAGCAGCTTTATTATCTCCTTTTCAATACGGATACTCGTGAGATACAGTTCTTCTCTTTCCTCTTCTTCAAATGTTAATTCGGTCATGAATATCACACTGGAATTTTTATGCTTTGAAGGAAATGGGGTGTTCATTTTAGCTCTTTTCTCCTCTCCCAAAGTTTGGGCGCTGCCGTAACTGCACAAGAAAATGTCTATAGACTACACAACCAACCTACCGTGATATGAATTAATTTTGTGTGGGTCCCAGTACTTGAATACACTCAGACCTTACGCAGGTTTCCAGCTTCTTCCTTTTTTTTTTTTTTTTAGCAACCCTCTCTTGTTATATACCCCCACCCCCAACAAGCAAACAGACAAACACAAATCTTTCAACCGTGGAAACACCTTCATTTTTGCTGGACTAATTGGTCAAGGCCGCTTGAGTAGGGGAGGACAGTGATGATATCACCTGGTTTCAGTTGATTACCATGTATTACAGTATCTGCTTTTTCACCCTGACCTCTGTATGGCTACCAACTGCGGTACACACTGTTGCTAGAGTTTGCTCTCAGACTCTCTGCAGTCGCGGAATGCGAAGTCCACGTGTACGAAGCACGCGCATGATGTGGGAGCTCGAATGCGCGGTCGTTGGAGACAGAAATAATATTTTAAAAAAAAGTAAATTAGTCATCTGTTTAGACTGCAGTCAATCGTTGCTCGTTATTGTTGTTAGTGATCACATCACGTCCCTTTTTTTCCCACAGAAGTTATTAAACCTGAGACCTGATGTTTGTGTTGTTGTTGCAGCTGTGCGACAAAGAATATCAACCGTTAGTATAGTTTAGCTTTAGCTGCGGACTGAATGTTTTTTTCAAGACGTGTTGTGTGGTGCGCTCTCGCTTCTGACTTCTTTTTAAAGTTCTCGTATTCAGTACAAACTGTCTGTGCTGTCACTGCTGTGTTTTAGTTTCTTTGCAGGCTCCTGCCCTGACCACTTGTATGAACTTCTCTTTCCCTACATCCCAGCTCTTTGTCTGATGACCGTATGCTAGCTATCACTATCACCAGAGCAACCACATATGGTGGCTGGATTATAGTTAATGTGCTGCAAAACAATGGAACTCTCTCCCCTTCCATATTCGTCACCTACCCATCATAGAATCCTTTAAACGTGCATTAAAAAACGTCCGTTCCATGCAGATTATTCCTAACAACAATCCACATACTAGTCCACCGTCTAATCCTTTCTTTTACTTTTTTCCCTCTATTGACTAGTCCACCTTCTCGTCTTCCTCTGCAGATTCATGAAACTATCAATTTTTACTGTTTGTTCACTAATTTTTCCTCTTTGCATCTTCAACTTTTGTCTTTTATTACTTGTTTGCACAGCTGTTTATCCTTCCGTCCTTCGTATGCTGTCCATGTCTCGTTCTTGTCTCAAGCGCTGAGAACATGCTTCTTCGACCATGAGCGTCATCATGCGCTATATAAATCCCACGTTGGTTTTTATTATTATTATTATTATTATTATTAAATTTTTACGATTTGTGATTATGGAACAAGATTAAAACTTGCCTATCCTTGCTATTTGCGTCGCCATGTATTTAAAGACGTATAGATGTAAATTTAGTAACGAGAGAAGGTAAAGCCAACAAATCACAAGGCGAGATTAAACTGTTTTTGGTTAGAGTTGCTGATATTTTTTGTGGGTTTTTTTTTTCGACAAGCGCAGCGCCGTGCCCACCCCCGCATAAACACGTCCTTGGCATCGTTTGACCTTAAGCACAGGCCTGACAAATTGACCTATTGTGTCACGTGGTGGTCGGCAGATGGCGCTTGTGAACATCAGCCGTAGAATTACAGTTGGAAGAATCGATTAGGTGGGAGTTTTTTTTTCTCTCTCTCTTTCTCTGTTTGTGTGTGTTCGCGCACACATATTGCTCTACCTGCTTATGCATTCTCCTGTTCATCTAGTGGTACTTGGCATCCATAAGACTGCTTATACTTTACACACAATGCTAAAATTGTCTAGTTCTAGATGATCAAAACATCTCCATCTGCCTCTCTGTTTTTCTGTCTCTGGCCTCTCGCTCTCTCTCTCGCTACATTTTTCTCTTTCGTGTGCGTACGCGTGCATGCGTGCATGCGTGCTTGCGTGAGTGTGTGTGTGTTTACTCGCGGATGCTTCGTCGTCTTCGCACGCGCGCAAGTGGGAGGTAAATGTCTGATGTGAAACTGCGTCGGAGGCGGTCAAAACAGATTAATCCCCGCTTAAGTAAATATTTGAGCTGTAGATTCATCCTTAAGAATAAAGGCAAAAAGAAATAAAGATCTTATTCATGTTGTTGTTGTTCAAGAGATTTTGATGAGAAGACCATCCTATCTTCTCTACCCCCGCCACAACTCTGCTGGCGCCTAAACAAGGGGGAAGGGGAGGAATCGGGAGAGTAAGGACGATGCTTAAAGTCAAGCAAGCTGGTGACTGCGTGTCGAATATCACAGGAATGTCTGTCTGTCTGTCTGTCTGTCTGTCTGAATGAATGAATGAATGAATGAATGAATGGCATATCAATCAATGTACTTACAGGAATGACTGAATGAACGGCATATCAATCAATCGACCGAGAGTCAATGTACTTTGTTCTTAAATACATTATGCACCCGATTATTTTATGATGTCGCATTAAAACGTGACGTGTTTGCGTAGACATTAAACGAAAGTCATTGACCAGTGATGTGAGTCACTTAGCGTCTACGAGCGTGTGTATGCATGCCAAAAGCTCCAGAGAGAGCTACGTTTTTTTTCAAGTGTAAAGGGTTAGTTTTCCTTCTACCAAGTCACTGAATGGCAAAATTACGGGCTGACAGACGGGATTGTTTTTATGTCGGGAGAGAAAAGGGGGACGACAAGCCACGGCTTTGAAAATTCTAAAACATCTCCCTGACGAACGTCTTAATGGCATAGTTAAGAGAAGTAGCCACCACAAAATTTCCTGTGTGATTGCATTAGATACAATAAAGAAACAGACGGAAGATCCCATCTGTAACTTAATATCGACTTTATGTGTAGCCAATCACACTGTCATTTTATCAACTAACTCTAAAAATGAAATAAAATAATCCCGAACAGGAATGACATGGTAGCCCCCTCATTTATTCCACGACCAGCTCTACCCCGCCCCAGCCCTCTACAGATTCTTGTATCAAAAAATAATCAACTGTAGAAGAATCATGCGTCATACTGGTGTCAAACCGGGTGCTTTGTATGCCTGCAAGTTAGGATGCCTTTGCCAGCGCTCCAACCACTAGACAGCCCGTTATCATATATTTGAAGAACTGTCATAGGATGAAATAAAAAAACAGATTAAATGAGGAAGGTAGAAGAGCAAGGAGGAAAAAAAGAGGACAGATGAGGAGAATGAGTATTTATGCAAAGGTGGTTGTTATTTCACAATTTCAACTTTTATACAGTTATAACTCGTTATCTCGCGACTATTCGTTAGGCGAGGCGAGGGTGGCGCCATAAAAGGGTATGTGATTCGTAACTTGGGATAACTTTGAGAGGAAGCCGTTCTGCACCAACGTGTAGCAAGGGGCGGGGTTGGCGGGACACATAGCTTGTACTGTAGTGATCCTGTCTCCTTTACAGCAGACCCTAAAGTGTTTAAATGTTGTTTGACGCTGGCCCAGGAATTACGGGACGAAATGCACTTATTGTTACCACAGACCCTTTCTTCTTCTTCTTATTCCTTTTCACCCCCGGTGGAGCATGGGGCCGCAAGTCTTTTAGTACATGTAGTTGCAGTTTCTGTAGCAAGGGTTGTTTTACAGGGTGGGGTTGCTAGCCCCACGCCCAACCCTCCTCCTTCATCCGGGCTTGGGACCGGCAGGTTACCCAGGGGGTTTCCAGGCGGAGTTAACCACAGACCCTTTGACCAAGAAAAAAAATCCCTGCAGTAACCGACACAGCCCAGTGGTCATTGACCACTGGTCAGCTGGTGCGGCTCCAGAGAAATCCTCCAGATTAATCGTTAATGTGAAAAAATGCTTTGCGTATTCACGCCTCACCAAGAAAGGTGTTCTTCGATTGTGCGCAGTTTTCATAATTCACTTGTTCGTATCTCAGAGAATGAATGTTTTTATTTCACCAACGTGGTTGTGGACCTCGTCCTTGAGACGATGTCAGGAACACACGGGACGTGCAGACGGGTCACATACAAACTCACTGTCCGCACGGTGTTCCTCACGTGCTCTTTCACGCAACAAAATACAAAGACCTGTACGTGGGTTCCTAAATCTCTATAATTTCGGGGTTCTTACTTGTCTTTACAGTGAAACAGCAAAATCAACCAATTTTAAATACTTTTTCAACTCTCAAGAATATCAACAATTTCACATCAACACATCTTTCCACTACTACTGACTAGGTACACCCTCTCAATAACTTGGGTTACTCTCTCTCTCTCTCTATATATATATATATATTAACAATCAAGCATGAGAATCAAATCAACGACGTTTATAACCCTCCCCTCTCCAGTCCTCCGTTTTCAATAATAGTCTCCTCCTTCTATAAGTTAAATCTTCTTCCAATGGGTACACCAACAGTTTCTCAGAAAAACAAATTATAATAATAATAAATGAAGATTTTTATAGCGCATATTCACACTCATAGAGAGCATGCTCTTAGCGCTTAAAACAAGGAAAAGACATGGACTAAATGGATAGACGACGAGGGGCGTAAGAATAAACGACAATACTGACGAAAAAACGAAAACAAAGATGGAAAACACAAAAAGACACCAAGTAACATAAACATAGAAAATATAGCGATTCTGCAGAGAAAGATGGGTAGAAAAGAGCAGAAGGGGGAGGGTAAGAAGGACGAGCATTGTGTGGACTGTGTTAGGAGTAATGCTCAAGGAAGAGGTGCGTTTTCAGTGCAGATTTGAAGGATTCAATTGTAGGAAGGTGGCGGATATGGAAAGGGAGAGAGTTCCATTGATTTGCTGCACAGTAACCAAAAATCCTGTGACCATATGTTATTGTTCTGGTTCAGGAACAGTGAGGATACGGTCATCCGACAAAGAGCGTAGTTGTCTGGATGGAACGTAAGGGATGAGAAGTTCAGAGAAATAATCAGGACAGGAGCCTGCAAAGAAATTAAAACACAACACAGACAGTTTGTACTGGATGCGAGAACGGATGGGTAGCCAGTGCAGAAAACGAAGGAGAGGAGTGACATGGTCCCTTTTCGTGGCTCTAAGCACCAGACGTACAGCGGAGTTCTGAGCTTTCTGGAGTCTCTGAATGAGGTAGTTGGGGCAGCCTGCCAGCAAGGAGTTGAAGTAGTCAGGTGGAGAAAGAACAAACGGCCAGACAAGAGTGTTGGTAGCGCGTGTAGAGAGAAAATGACGGATGGCGCTGATCTTACGGAGCTAAAAGTAGGCAGATTGACAGACAGCTGCTACATGTCTATCGAGTGTCATGTCATCAGTGACAATAAATCCCAGATTCCTAACGGATGACGTGAAGGTGATAGTGGTTTCACCCACCTTGATGTGATAGGGCAGACTGACGAGCGACGGTTGATGTCTTCTTCTATAGCACAAGAGGGCTTCCGTGTTATCATCGTTTAGTTTAAGCTTGTTTTTTACCATCCAGCCCTTGACGTCGCTAATACAAGCTTCTAGAGAGCTAATAGCAGACTGAGACAGCCGGTGGAGTAGAACAGTAAAGCTGCATGTCATCAGCATAGGATTGATGAGAAACCTGGTGAGACTGGATGCACAATGAAAGTGGTTTAGTGTACAGGATAAACAGAACTGGGCCAAGTACTGAGCCTTGGGGAACACCACAGAAGAATGGAGCAGGGCGAGATGTTTGACCGTCAACTACCACAGTCTGGGTCCTATCAGTGAGATAGGAGTTGAACCATGAGAAGGCAGGACCAGAAATTCCGTAGAGGGTGTGGAGTCTGTGTCATATGATAACTAGGTTATAGGGCTATAGTGCTGGTGTCGCACTTCTGCCTTATGCACGAGTCGTGCGTACGCGCGGTCAGACAGACTAGCATAAGGTAGAATAGATAGCGTGGGAAAACGAATTAGCTTGTAAGGCAGTGTTACGGCAACAGCCGCCTTGTTGGTGCCAGCCAGAGTAGTGGACAAAAGGACCAGGTATGCTTCACTGCCGGGTATCTCTTTGAGATCGGCTAGGTCGGGAGAATGGATGGCCGCTTATGTCAGCACTAGCGCAGGACAGAAGCGGGTAACGGCGGTTATCGCCGCAGGGGGGGGGTGTGTCTTCTTAGAGAAGAGATCACAGACCACGGTGCGGCCGTTAATAGTAGGGCTACAGGTACCTAGTGTGGGACAACGGAGCGCGTTGTTATTGTCACTTTCTGGACACCAGTAGTGAATAGAAAGTCAGACATGATGACGCCGTAGTCAGATCGCGCCACTAGTAGGGGGGAGTGAGAAGGATGCAGAGTGGGCAGGGACGAGTCAACTGACCACTGGTTTGGTAGGTGTTAGGTAGCGATTGGTTGTAATACGCAAATTCTTACTTGGGAAAGTCAGTGACCACCTGTCCGTCAATACCAGCTAGGTAGTGATTGGTCATAGGCAGGTACGGATGGCAGAGAGTGTGTGTATTTTGCAATTAGCCAATCGCAAGATGACGAATGCCAGCGACGTGAATTTAACATCGTGTCAGGCGAGAAATCGGGGTCTTCGCACTGGAATCTCGAGGGAGAAGGTTTTAGCAGAGATCTGTTCAAGGCTGTTCAGATTCTCCGCTGAGAGTTAGTCTGGAATCGTGACTACTTCAGCACAACCGACTTCAGAGGTGTGTTAAGACCCACTCTTGGTACAGAGTGCACAACGTTTGCATCACCAGTGGCTGTCGGTCGTAGACAGCAGAGGTAAAGCTGGTAGAGAAGCGTTGGTCTTCAGGCGCGGTTAAGCTCTGATCGCAGTCCGGCCTTGAGGAAGAGTCACGTGGTGGCACGCGGCAGTGCCAGAGTCTCTGTGTTCGTGGAAAAGGCAGCAACGACTGGCGGAGTGACATCTACGGATTTTCAGACGTCAAGACATCGGAGGGCCCTCCACATCGCGAGAGACATTCTTGTGTAGAGAGATAAGTGACGAGTGCAGTGTGTTGTGTGGTAATTAAGCTATTAGTGACTCACGTTATCTGGATTAGGAGTAGATATACCGGGAAGCCTAGAGAGCGAGCTAACGTTAAACTTTGCAGCATTTGTATCTTTTATGTTCATTGATCAAACTCTCGATATTAATAATTGTTTTAATATACTAAATTGCCTTGTGTTGTTCTTGGGGACGTACGCTGGGGGCTCGAGTCAGTGAATCTTTATTTGCAATTTAGTATAAGTGTGTGCGTACAGGTACATGTCGGCGTGAGTTGGTAGAGGTGTCGAGAGTGTGATTAGCCCGAGGCGACGGCAATCGCAACCTCTGACCATCTTCGCGTGCTCTTTCCCCGGAGTTCACGACAGTCTATGAAGGACCAGAGAGTGGTCTATTGTGTCAAATGCAGGAGACAGGTCCGATAGAGTTAAGGGAGAAACATCACCACTGTCAAGGGCAGATAATACGTCTGTCGTTACTTTAATAAGAGTAGTCTTTGTGCTGTGAAAGGGTCTATATGCCGACTGAGCTTGTGGGAGATGATGGTGCTCTTGTAAGAAGGCCCAGAGCTGTAGCAAAACTATTTTCTCTATGATCTTAGAGAGAAAAGACAAGTTGGAGACTGGGCGGTAGTTGTTTAGCACGTTGACGTCAAGCGTGGATTTCTTAAGAAGTGGCCTCACCAGCGCATTTTTTAACACAGATGGGAACACACCTGACGACAAGCTGACATTTACAATATGTGTGATGGAAGGAAGTAAAATATCTAGACACTCGAGAAGAAGGCTTCTGGGCATTGGATCTAACTCGCAAGTTGTTGCTTTAGCTTTTAGAATAACCGCTTTCACATCGGCCTTAGAGACTGGGAGAAACTTGGTCATAGAGCATCCCGCGAGGATATCACTGGAGATGCTGTCAAGCGCCGACGCCGAGTCGAACGAATGTCTGATATTTTTCTGGTGAAATAATCACTAAAAACTTGTGGCAGCCGTGAAACAGGGTAGGCAGTGGGCAGTGGAGTTGTCGTGCGAAATCCAGTCATTTGATTGCAAATGGCAAATAGCTTCTTGGAGGAGGTGCAGTTAATTATTTGACCCTGAAGATATGATATTTTAGCCTTGTAAATGCATTTTGCAACGCTTCGCTTTGCGGCGTTATAAATTTCTTTATGGATGACGGGTCCAGTCTTCCGCCAAACACGTTCAGCTCGCCGACGAGTGCGCTTCAGGTCACGAAGTTCGACACGGATCTGTGAATACCAAGGCGCACATCTGGACTGGCGCATCAGACACAGGGGCGTGGTCATCAACCACTCTACGTAAAACACAGTCAAGTTGCTCAACGGAGGGTGGTTGGAGGAGCTCCATCTGCAGCCAGTCTATCAACATTTCGTAATGAGCGAGTGGATCTAAAAACTGGCACCGATGATGGACATTTGTGATCAAGTTCGATCAGTACACAATAGGGGTCAGATGAGAGATCGTAGGAAACATCTACTGACTGCACTAAGTAGTCATCAGGTCGATGTATGACCCAGTCCAAGATGTGATCTCTTTTGTGAGTTGGTTGCGACACGGACTGGACAAAACGAAAGGTCTGCAGCATTTCTGACAGTTTGACAGTGTCAGGGTGAGAACTGTTGTCGAAGTGCACATTAACATCTCCAAGGAGTATTGCGGGTCCATTGAGCGCATTGCTGTAATCCAAAAAATCATGAAATTCCGAGAAAAAAGTAGAGGCTGTGAGTTTGTTCCTGGCGTTAGGAGGGGGTCTGTAGATGCAGAGCACGTGCATCGAGCAATGAGGAGCCGAAAAGGAGACTTGTACAAATTCAAAGGAGGTGTGTGGGAACGATACAGCAGTAATAAAAGACAGGTACTTGGCAAGTGATGATCTGTAGATTACAGCAATACCACCACCAAAACACACTGTCAACGTCCGGTCAGAAAACACGCACTCACAGATATACACTTGCCTGTAATACTTCTCCTTGAAACTATCCAGATGATTAAAATACACAGCACTGAGAATCTCTCCAAACATACAGCAATACTCCAATTATCAGAATCCACCAGCAGGCACACAGCAACTGGGGAATCTCTCCAAACACACAGCAATACTCCGAACGCAGACGACCTTTTTTTCCAACCTTCTCTAACCGCCCGTTCTCACACACTCCTGAGCAGATGACCCCTTTCTCCCAATCCTAACTGTTCCTGTCACCAGAACAACAACATATGGTCACAGGACTTTTGGCTACTGTGCTGCAAAACAATGGAACTCTCTTCCTTTCCATATCCGCCACCTTCCTACAACTGAATCTTTCAAATCTGCACTGAAAACGCACCTCTTCCTTGAGCATTACTCCTAACACAGTCCACACAACGCTCGTCCTTCTTAACCCCGCCCCCTTCCCTCTTGCTACTTTACCCATCTTTCTCGCAGAATCATTATATTTCTCTGTTCCTGTTACTTGATGCCTTTTGTTTTCTGTTTCGTCAGTACTGTCGTTTTCTTTCGTCCCCTTTGTTCTGTGTCTACTTAGTCCACGTCTCTTCCCTGTTTTAAGCGCTAAGAGCATGCTCTCTATGAGTGTGAATATGCGCTATAAAAATCTTCACTATTATTATTATTATTATTAATCTCCCAGACGACATCTGACGTCATTCCTCCTTTTACGTCATGCGTCCTAAACCATACTCCAAACGTACATTCAAGGGCCACTATCCCTGCTGCTTAAAACAAACAAGGGGGCTAACTCCATTCCTAAAATTCCTTAAATCACACGCTTTTTCGCTTTCAACACTCTCACAGTCAGGGCTGTATCCACGATCCCTGACAGAAGACGGTAAAGGGTATGTAGGTGGCGCTTACCTTTTAACCGTCCACCAACCTTAGCCACTGAGGGTCAGCTGACCGTGGTAGCTGATCGCTGATCACGGGGTACAAACACTTAATTTCATGCAGAAACTAACAGACCGCAACCAGATGAAGTGACGTAGATAATACGGGGTTTAAATGCTCCACGAAAAGCGTGTATTGTGACCACCGAGATATGTTGGGAGTGAAGAAGTATACGCGAATTCTCACAAGTAGTTGTTTGATCGTGGGAGGAGAAGGAAGGAGTCTCTATCTGTGGATCGAAAAGCTCCCAAGATTTGTTGAAAGATGGCGGACGTGATCAACATTGGAACTGCCTTTCACAACAGTATTACAACTCCGCAATCCTCTTCCCTTACTTCTCCCCTAAACGAGCGTCGGTCTCATTGTTATCTGGCGAAACAGGCGCAGATAAAGAGAGTTTGCGATATTTCTGGAACTAAAGCTGCTTCTAACATGTTATTGAGAGGTCCAGGAGCAGTGCTTTTAGCGCTAGAGCTTGAAGGTAAAAGGTTTCAGGGTTTGAAGCTCGCTCGACCATTGACCGAACAGCTACCTGTCCACTCGACCAACTACTGAGCACTTGAGTTTTCAGAGAAGGGTAAACACGGCCGAAGGAGAGAGGTTGTAGAAGTTTGTGGTGGTGGGATTGGGCTCCGCTTTCCACATTCAACAGTCAGCCAAAACATTAATTAATGTCTTTGATGGAACCACTTACAGTTCACTGCCCCTGCGGCCACTGTGTTATGAGGCCGCTACCTATAAACATACATAGTATGCTTCAATGTAAGCAATATATTCACACACTCTGACTATTTAATCGAATAGGCACATTTTCAACATCTGTTTCAATATGAATCGACCCACCGAGTCGCTGTTTGTTACATTTTGACATAGAATAATTTTATACATTAATGCAACATTTATAGACCTGTGTAGGACGTTGCACGTGCAAGTCAAATTCTGCTCATCTCTAGCTAAACGCAGGGGGTTGGGGGGTTGGGAATTTTTGCTTGTTCTTTTATCTTTTTGCGCCTTCAACACTGAACTTTAGCTGAAAGGAAACTACAAAGCACCCTAATATTTTGAGGTTTTTGTTGCCTTCATTTTGATTCAGACTTATTCAAACTGCATTCTTTTAGTGAAATTTTTTATATAAGGAAGACCACAGACTTGTGTAGTGGGTAGTGAGCTATTCTGACTTTATGGCTAACTACAAGTACTGGCACATTACCGTTCATGTAGCGATTACGCCCAGAATGCAAAGATTTTTTTTATTTTTGTGTTTTCCCACTTTTTTTATCTGATGCCTCCATATAGAGTCATCTTTAATTTTGATGCTTCCATAGTCTTGTTCCCTTCTTCCCTGCGTAAACAGTTCGATTCCTTTTCGACATGACTGGCGCGCAGAGCATACGATGAAATATTGCATCATTGCAATAGGCACAGTCTCTCACAAAAGAACACACACACACACACACACACACACACGCACGCACGCTCGCCAGCACGCACATATGCAAGAATGCAGGCACAGTTTCACCAAATAGCTAAAGTCACCGAACTAGCACTGGATGGTTTTATAATTTAAATACAACTCATCATAATTTTAGTTTATAGCCATGTGTACATCTAACCATTACGCCTAACCTAAGGACCGATTGTTTTTCTTCAAACATTTAATTTTTTTATGGCCTTCGATCGGGCGAAGGAAGCAGCCCCAGACGACACGCGTCTGCGACTGGTGACATGACCTTGAGGAGAATCAGCATCAACATCTTGTACGCACGACTGCAAAATACAGCGACGCGCCTTTCGTTCACGCAGTGGTTACGATCTCCCCTTGTCGGGTGCTGTTTGTCTAAGACGTCTGACCTGCTTTCTCTTTTTCTCTTTAATCTTTCCCTTCTCCTTTCTTTCTTCACTTACCCGCTCGCCTGTTCCCTCACTCACTCCATATACTATATACATGTGCCTGAGAGAGCGTAGACACGTTAAACAAACAACATCCACAACACCAGAGTGGAATCAGATTTCCGCCTTGTGCTCTTCCTGTTTTCAATTTCAAAAAACGAAACATAAGCTAAAGCACCTGGGTGCCCTAACTCCCGAACACACACACACACACACACACACCTATTACGCTGTAGAACCTACACAAATGAAGTGGTGCTTATGTACAGCCGCCCAGTGTTGACATGAATACAATTAATCATCTTACACACACACCCACGCGCGCGCACATTCTAGCTCCAACTGCTTGGAATTCTTTGCCTCTTTTTCTTTGGACTGTGTCTACGTTCGAAGTTTTCAAGTCAGGCGTCAAAACTGACATCTTTAAGAAATATCTTTTATAATCAGTGGGCTTTTCTGCTCACTGCTCAGTTCCTCATCTTCGTTCATGTTTTCCACAATGTCATCCGTTTGCTGTCGCTTGCGATTCTTCATTGTAAGGTAAACTGTTAATGTTATTACAACTAATCATGAATACAAACATTCACACAGGCACGCTCTCTCTCTCTCTCTCACACACACACACACAGAGGGAAAAACATTTTCACATGCATACAACTCACACACGCGCGCACGCACTCAGATACATACGCAAGCACACACTCACACAAACTCATACATCTGCATGCGTGCACACATCCATGTGGAAGGCACGTGGAATGGAGACCAGCACTGACAAGAGTAAAGTCATAGCTACTGGCGACGGCAAAGCAGACATCTACTTGCACGGCAGCTCCACGACAAGTATCTGCATCAGCAACAGCTGCAATGGCTAAGCTGGGCAGGGTCTGGCACAGCCATAACATCAGGTTTATTACAAAGTACAATCTGTAAAAGTCCCTCGTAGTACCGATCCTGCTTTACGGATTCTTTATCCGTCTTTAAGTCCAAACTTAAGACATCTTTTCAGAACGACGACTTCACTGTGACCCTGTCCTGACATGAGCGTGTGTCTGTAATTTACTTTGTGTATGAGTGGGTGTATGTTGTAGAAGTGAGCGTGTATGTTATTTGCGAATATGGGTGCGTGGTTGTTGATGATTTAGTCTCAATATGATTTATGTAGAGCTCTGAGCATTTCTTTTTTTTTTGGGGGGGGGGAGGCGCTATACAAATCCTCATTTTATTATTATTATGTGAAAATGGACCCTGATTGCCAATACGGAGAGGAAAATCCAGGCATTCGAGAACAAGTACCTGAGGAGGCTGCTCCGGATCTCGTGCAGAAAACATAAAACTAATGACTGTACAAAGCATGGTCGCGACACTCAAAGGATAGCAATTAGCAATAACCCCTATTTGCAACAAGGAAGCGGGGTAAGCTTGTTGGGTTGGCCATGTGACCTTCAAGGTACCTTTTGGGACGGTCGACGCCGCGGTGGCCAGAGAGAGAGAGAGAACTAGATTGCGAACTTTCAAGGAGTGGACTGGTCGTCCTGTGCAGGACCTAATCACCGTCGCCCAAGGCACCCGTGAGTGGCAGGCTTTGTCAGCTCCCGCGACTATTTATGTGCTCCCCTCAACGACAGGTACCAGTCATGGGACGAATAAATCACTCAAACGCATACATACACATTTATGCACACATCCACATAAACAAGCTCTCTCTTTCTCACGCTGTCTCTTTCTCTCAAACACACACATACACTATAAGCAAAAACACAGAGAAAAGAGTTTCGTGCACGTCACTAGTGTAAAAACATGAGACAGACCACAATCCCGTGCAGCAAAAAAAGTCTTGTAACCCACACCAATCGAACAAGCAGAGAAAACAAGTTCAAACAGGGACCTCGTTTACGGACACCGCAGAAAAAAAAAGCGTGTGCGAGTGGGGATTGGGGAGTGGGGGAAGAGTTAGAGTTGATGTGCTGGGCCTGACATTACGAAACACACTCACAATTAATGGAACATCGCCTGTTAGAACCGAGTTGCCAGCAAGGCACCAGCTTGGTGTCGGGAGCGTCCAGCTGATGCCAAGTAGAGAACGGACATGTGTGTGTGTGTGTGTGTGTGTGTGTGCGGGGGTTGAACCACCCGTTCTCATAAATATACCGAGGAGTGACGAGGGTGCGGTTATTGGTAGTGGTTGTGCTAGTGGTGGGAGTGGCGGTCGTTGTCGCGCGCTGCGAGCGACATTCCGCCACAGAATCGCTGCAAGTGCGTTCTTCCCTGCACAGTCTAGCGGCCAACGCAGAAGCATGACTACGGATTAAAGGGAAACTTGCTTATGCTTTTTATTTCTGTCATTTGTTTGCTTATTTTTGGTTCAGAGCATACATAATTTACATAAAATGATCCTTAGCTGATGCTACAGCAGCAGAACAGCAGTAATAACACACTACCCACTACTACTGCTATTGCTAAATATATTATAAATATATTGTATCATTTTCTTTTTAAAAAATCATTGTAAATGTATCACAGAAGGAAAATAACATTCAATTATTTATAATATTAATAATGATAAAATGACAAGAACGCACACACGCGCACATGCGGATGAAAAGCGCCGAAGAAGTAAACAGCCGGAAGTGAGATTATTTTTCTGGCCTGTCCTCATCCATTTTTTTATGACTGGAAAAAAAAACGATCGCTGCATTATCAGCCGAGCAAATTCGTGGCAATGTCATTACTATTTGTTCACTACGACGCGTGCTGGCGGTGTGCAGTGGGAGCTGTCTGCGAGGTCGTCTTGCTTGTACGAAAAACAATCACGGTGTGACGAAACTGCGGGGAGAAGGTATATGGATTAGAATCATTAGATAGCCCGAGGGAGAAGGGGACACCTCTACTGGCTAACTTCACGCCCGATTTTCACCCTTTCTCGCCCACTCACTCGATTTCACAGGTCCGCACGCTCCCACACAGGTAATTCCTTTCACTCGCGTGCGCAAACAACAACTGACAATTTACGCAGTCACGAAAACAGTTTCAAAATGAATATTATTAAAGTAAAAAGGTTAACATGAAATCTAACAGTTAAACACATATCTTTAAGTGGCAAATATTAAAAGTTAACAGTAAGTGTTAGATAACTATAATTATACACATTCGCCCGGACATAGTTTCTGAGATCGTTTTCCTTGCGTTTCGGAAACTGCTGGTTTGACAAACGTGTTTGCAAAACTGTTTTTTGTTTGTTTGTTTGTTGACCGTGTGGCATAGCCTTGAGCCAGAAGTTCGCGGCTCTCATACTTGCACGCCCCCCGGGACGTGGCCAGTTCAGCCTCTTGCAGAGGAAAATGGCAGTGCCACTCGACTACCCACCCCTTGGTGCTTCGTAGACGGACAAGGGAACGTCGTTCATGGTGCACCGCTATCACCACTGACGGACCCCTCCTGGCATCGATGTTTACCTGCCGCTGCCTCGCAACAATTGTCCCAGGCAATGAAGGACAGCGGCGATGATCCGTTATCTGTCTCCCACGGACGAGTAAAAATTGGGCAGTTGGCACGGTGGGATTCGCAAACCGTTGCCTCGTATCATTTGCTGCCGGTAACACAGTTGGCCAGAGTCGACGCACTTCGCTCCTTTACTTGTCGTCTGGGAGAAGCGGCAATGCCTTATGATAGTTCACTCTACTGAGTCTACTCCCTTTGCGCCATCTAGCCCCCATGTACTATCAGGTAGTGATCTACGTTCTAAAAGTACAAGCCTCCCTCCTTCAGACCTGCTGCCTACGACTGTCAAATCACTCAGAGACCGTTGTGTTTTGCTGGAGTACGAGGAAAGGCACCTATTACAAATCTTCCCTAAACTATATACCCGTCTAAACACGTGACTCCAGAGACAATTCTACCCAGCCCAGACGCTATCGATATTTTTAAGTAAATACTGCAGATCGCGCTATACCCATAAGTAGCTATACCCTACCTCCCATCTGTAGGCCCATATCACTATATATATATTACAGCGGCTGTCAGCTGTAAAAACGGACAGAAAGGCTTCCCCTTAGTGACCGCTTGCCAAATATATTTAACATTCTTTAGTCGACTATTTTGTTTTGGTCTTGAACCAGGCTGGTTCGTGACACACGGGTTGCTCAAACCGTGCTAGTGGTGTTGAGGTGAGAGTTGGGGTAGTCGTTGGGCAGACGATGACCCCTTAGAAACGCTGGGACTGAAAGAAAGGTTTTCAGCAGAGTCGTAAGGAACTGGTGAGGATGGGGATGGAGAATGTGTAAAATGGAGGTGAGGAAAGGAGGGGAGTATTGTGACGATCAGCTTTTTGTTTGTTTTGTTTAGCCAGTTAATTAAAACCTTTGCTCTTCATCAGACTCGTGCATTCTTTCCCTCCCTCCCACAAAGGCAGTCACATACGGACAACGGACTTACTCCGTCTGTGCTGCTAAGCAGTGAAACTCTCTTCCACATCACATTCGCTACTCGGACTCGAAGGCTACATTCAAACACTCTCAGAAAACATATCAAAGTACTATCCCTGAATTACTATTCTTAACTCCCTTGCAATACTGTCTGTCATGCTAAACATCATGTAATGACTCCATCTCACACTGTTTACAGTACCTATATCTCGTAATACCTTCATCTATCGCTTTACGTTTTACTCTTGTACCTCATCTTTATGTTGTTCAGTGCGCCTATACGTACCTCACCGTCCACTGTTATCTTCTATTTATCATTATCTGCGCAGAGAGTCCGATCTATCTTGGTCGTGATGCTGTGCGTTATAAGTTAACTTTATTATTATTATTATTCATTAAAAACACATACATACTACATAATACATACACACATGCATTTGTACATTCACATATGCATTTACAAGGGAGTGGGGGTGGTGGACGTGTTTAACACCGAGCCAGCAAAGCAGCCAGCCTTGTAAACATGCCACATGCAGAGAAAGAACAGTGTGCCCGAGACGAGAGCTGAACCCAGGACAGCCAACCCTCACTGTATTTATGCAGACAAACACATTCTATTACACACATGCAAGGGTATAGCTTTTTTGGAAACAAGGCACTTAAGCAGCTCTCGTCGACAGTGTAATTCATCATCCTGACTTTGGACTGCACGCTACATGACTAGATGCAAACGGCTGCCTTGATAGTGTGATTGACGTGAAGCGATGTTTGAAAAAAACCAACCCTCTAATCTGTAGCCAGAAAAAAGGAATGAAAAACAAACGAGAAAAGAAATGATTGGTTGTTGTGGAGCGAAAATCTCGACAATGAATATTGTGCAGACTCTAAACTTCTGTAAACCCAGTCTACAGACATCTTAGGGGAGAGACAGCTCATCAATGCAAAGGTGTCCGGTAAGACACCGTGATCAAAGAATATTCTCACTGGTAGTACATTTATTTATTTATTTATTTCAGTAACGTGATAAGGATGAGGTCGCTGTAAGTGGTGTCAAAATCGTTACCGAAATTCGATCTGTTAATTTTTATTTGGGGCTATGGTAACACGTCTTATGACGGGTAACATAAACATTAAAATGAAGATGCAATCAGTCATGGGCTAACGAACGTAAAAGTTGCGGACTTCCATACTTACGGAAGAGCTAGCACCTGTTAATCTATGAGTCTGAGTTACATACTTATACAGTTACTCATATATTTATATCTATCTTTTTAACTTAAACAAACTCTTCACAGATGAAATCTTTCTGTGTTGTTGGAAAACGAATTTGTAGAAGTACGATAAAAAGTCAATTTTTAATTAATTAAAAACTTAATTTTGGTTTGTTCAGAATGAACAATTTTTATGTTTTTATATACTTTTGATTTTTTTTATGTTTCTTTGCGCTCCGAGAAAATTTACGATTTTCTTGCTGGGGATTAGACATAATTTTCCGTCCTCTGCTGCAATGTTTCCTCCAAATTGATCTTTTTCGTCATGTCCGTTGCATTAAATAACCAAAAACAAAACCCAACAACAACAACAACAACAACAGAACAAGCAAAATAACCAAAAAAAAAAGACAACAGGACAAACAGACACCCATTCCTTAAATGAGGACATTTTATTTTTTTAGAAACTATTTGACACTCCAGTTTTCTACGTAATCTACGGTCTTCTGAATCCCCGTGTACATATAGCTATTTTTATTAGTAAAAACAATGCTTAAATATATTTTAAAACTATAATTACCTTTTATGTGGAGTTGCATTTTGTGAGAATCAGCTCATTTTATGTCTGTACTTAAAAAAATAGTAGGAAGGAAGCAGGTGTCCGAAGAAAAGAAGATTTTGAATTGAATGTAGCAGGCTGGCATATTAGGGCACGATCAACAACAAAATAAATAACAGTATCAACAACAGACAAAAAACTTCACTTATTTTACTAAGCTTTGTTTGGCTTATAAAACGTTTAAGAATTAACGAACTCTTTACATTTGGCAGAAGATGGAAGGTCACCATTTGAAAAAAAAATCAAGTGTGATGATCACAAATGGTATATATAAAATTTAATTTATTATATATATATATACGAATTGAGCATAATGATTGCTCTCAGCGCTGAAAATAAAAAATCACTTAAGACAGGACAATAACAATTAAAAACCCCATAACATAAATTTAGCAAAACAGCTACGTTCAAGAGTAAAGGAATAATAAATTAGTTTAAAGAATAACTAGTAAGAAGACACTTGAGTGAACACACACACATACACCCACGCACACGCGCGAGCGAGCGCGCGCGCGCACACACACACACACAAGCAAAGAAGTAGCTGTTGATGGGCATAGACTTACACCAATATGTGACATGCCTTCATTTCCTGATTTTGAGAGCTGCTCGATAAACGTGGATTTTTTCCCCCTCCTTCGGACACACAGAATCCGGTAGGAATGGGTGGGTGCGGGGACAGGATTATGGAATAACAGAGCGGCAAAGTTCTACAGGCAAGAATCCCAACATCGACGACAACACCAGTTCAAAGTCACGACAAAGGAACGGATGCCACTATTTTCCGATCCTTGTGGTCATCCTCGTCTGTGCTCAAGTTGTCTGTGTGTCTTCGTCGGTCTGTGACACAGGTTTTTGTCCTTCTTGCGAATTACCATACACCTCACCACAGTTGATGTACACCTCACACACTTTGCTTCGTCACAGTTAATCCACACCTCGTACACCTTGCTTCACCTTCTGCTCTCCATCCACCTCCAGCTTGCTTGATCACTGTTAATTCCTCACTTCACATATCTTGCTTGACTATAGTCAATCCAGTCTTTACACAGTTTGCTTGACTATTGTTAATTGATATAAAAGTGGATGAAAAACGGTCGAAAGAGTCAATTGTGTTTTCACAAAGATGAGGGAAGGGTCTTTAAAGACAGGATTTATACTATTTGGTAAATATTTCAGAAAGATTTTCAAGTGACACCCACGAGCCACAGGAGGGGAAATGGAATTTGATAAAACACCTTTATAAAAACAAATCCTCTGAAATTAGAGAAGGATGGCAAAAATTTCTCACAGAACAGGAACTTTTTCAACTGATCAGCCAAAAAACCCGACGCCAGCGTTCCGTGGGTCGATGTATATTAACAGAATCAAAAGAAAAAAGAAAAAAAAGATGAGCGGATGCCAAAGGGAGCCTTTTCACATGTTTTCCCCGTCATCAGGAGATACGAAATGCGTGCCTTTGAAATGTTACCAATGTCTACCATGGGGTGTACGAGAGTTTCATACAGGCTACATAACGTTTCAAGGTATCAGATTCAAGATTAATTAAAATAAAGATACGAAATTTTTGCAAAACTAAATAAAAAGGGTTAGTCCGATTCTATCGGACGGGCTGCCAACAGACGCCCATTCCTTTCAAAAACCCTTCCCCACCCTCCCCAACCAAGAAGTCACTATATATGGACGGAACACTTAAAATAAACCAACCAACCTTTCCACAATCTATCCCAATCCCTTTCTCCACGGTCGTTCTTTCTCCTTACTTTTCTCTTTCGCCTCCTCTCACTCTCGCGCACCTCTGTGTGACCTTTAAGCAAGTTGTGTGAGATGTGGATAATACGACCAAGCAAGCTTTGTGAGACGTGGGTAAGGTACAACCAAGCACGTTTTGTGAGGTGTGGGTTAGCTATAGTCAATAAGCTCCTACGGACTGGATTAACTTCGGTAGAGCAATATGCGTAAGGAAGGAATCAAGATCTTTTAAGAGTTTTTTTTTTTTAAGCCGGACACATAGTTTCCAAATTTTCGAATTTTACAATTTAAAAAAAAAGACCGACTTACAAATTTATTAAATAGAGTTACATGTTGATCAAGTACTATGCCCGGTTAAGAAGACCCTTTAAAAAGAATGGGAGATTTAATTGCTTTGGAATTTTATTTACAGCAAATGCTGTAAAGCACCTGTGGTCCGTGAGCACCTGCATAGCCTATCCAACTGACGATCTGTGAGACGGACCAAAAATCTTTGGCCATGGGCCAAATTTTGCGGATATCGGGGTTGGGGGTGTGTGGCTTTTCTAGTGTTTGTTTATAGTATGTGAATAAAAGCAGCGTTGTCGCACAAAGAAGCTTCGTCAATGCTGTTTGTTAGTCAGAAAAATCAACTGATTAGGAAATTAAAACAGTTACAGAAAAAATTTAATCATGTTCTCACCACACGATTTGACTAATGGGTAGAAATCATACAATCGGACGGCCAACAATAACAACGTTTATTAAATTTCGAACAAAACAAACAATACGGTTCAGACCTCCACAAATATTACTGTACAGACAATCGGCGAGTGTACAGAACATTTGATCCAAGTCGTATGGAATAATTTATCACGATTGCTGCAGATGGCTGGACCAATTTGGACTGTGCATATAAACATATTTCTGTATACAGATCGATCAGTCCTTGGTTGGACTGTGCACGGCGCGTTTCATTTGGTTTTTGTTATTTTTTTTCTCTTTGTCGAACCCTAGAATCCAGCTGCTGCATACTCCTTTGTGCTCGTCTACATGAATAACTATATACTGGTCTTGTAAGAAGGTCTATAGGTGTAATTATGAAATCTGTGTACAGGCTATAGATTATGAACAATGTTATATGCTCCCGCCTGCCAAGGAGAAGCGGTTTTAAAAAAAAATTCAGGTTGCAACAATAGATAACGATCGATCCACCCACCCAGTCCAGTAATATCACTAAAGCTGGACTAACGAATCAAAAACAAAACAACAACAACAACAACAAAAAATCCAACTGTCTGCAACAAACACGATCGAGGTTTTCATTTCCTAAATCCTCAGATCAGCTCTTCTGTTTAGATTATTGCTACAGTCTTTGCTGGGAAGACAGATCATTACTTCATTTATAACATTTTTGTTTACCTTATTTAATCTCTCGAGATTTCAGCTGAAATTTCCCCTTCGACGAAATAAAATTACATTTTGCAAAACGTTTTGGACGACATTAATTGTTCCTAACCACATTCCACAGGCCGAGTCAAACTGTTACTAATATATCAAACTCCACGCATATAGCCATTGCAACTGGGTATGTTCTACCTCCTGGTGTAGCTGTAAACGTAACGAAGTTTGTTGTCAACCGATATCGACGGCTAAACGCAAAACATCTAAAACCAATTTATGACAAGATATACACGTACTACAGAGGTTTTGATCAAATTGTATTAACGAATGTCGAGGTGTGTTTGCGAGATGTAAGAATTAAACTGGTGTTTCAAAAAGCATTACGACGACTTCCTTGTTTTTTTTTTCGTTTTCATGCTTTTGCTGGCACCCAACAGAAAGCAGATAACGATGAGTGGTGCATGCATACTTGTTTAGGAGACCGAACGGGCCAAAGCAGCCACGATTGTACTAGCGCGTGTCCTTGATAACTGCTTCGCAACTAGCGGCTGTTCGCCTTTGTGTAGCTCTGCGTCTGAGTCGACCAATCATTGCGAGGGCTTGTTTACGTCTTGATTTTCTGCTGCGGCTTGTGGTGAACGAAAAGCAGGACGCATTTTGACGAACTTGCTTCAGAATCCGCTGGGTCAGAAAGACCCAGAACCTAGGCAGAGTGATTCTCGACATTAGCAGTGCTTGTGTAAGTCGTTTGTAGCATACAGCTAGACCGTATGAAGGAAATATAACGAAAGATATCCGGTAACCGTACCTCTTGAGGCCAGGACAGAGGTTCAAGGCTACATGAAGACACGAGATATTTTTGTTCCGTGGTTCGAGAATAAAATTTTGAGTGGATGTGACTTGACTTTATCGACGTCAGTTGTTTAGTTTGTGAAATATCCAGAACAGTTGACTCACCTCAGATACTGCCATGTGACTCTGAATGGAAAGGAATTCTTGCTATGGACTCAATTTGCGTTTTCATTCATTGATTTTATCATCAACGATATAGTGGACTGAAGTTATGTATCCACTTCTCGTGCGAATGGCAGTCGGCCTGTGGAGGACTCCCTAAAACCGACGAATCGTCTCTAATATTTGTCATTATGTATAGAAATTTAGAAATTACAATATGGTGCTGCAGCGTGTTTTGTGTGGCGCTGGTTGTGGGTTCCTGCAGCCAAGGAAATTGGAAGAACGGGGCCGAGGCAAGTTTTCAGAAGCCCACTGATGGGGGTAAGTGAAACGAAGAAAAAGTTACTTGAAATTTTCAAGCATCTTTGTTGCGTAGTGATTGATAGTTACGGATACTTTGTCTGATAGTTGTCCAGCTGGTTTCCTTTGCAAGGTTTCGTTGATAGCCACCAATTTTTTTGTGTGTGTTTGTTTGACCTTTTTTTTTTAATGACCTACTTTTGCTTTAGTCCAATGTATGTTATAAATGAAGAATAGAAGAAAAACCGATGTACTGTTTGTTGTTCTGTAAATGTTTCCATTTAAATAATATGAAACTAATAACACAGCAGATTTTAATAGTTAAGATTGTAGAGATAACAATGTGTGTAAAATAGTTAAGTATTTCAGATAAAAGTAGGCATGTCTTTTTTGTTGTTGCTACCTTTATTATCAAGTGATGCCAGTCTTGTCTTAGGAAAGCTATTAATTGTAGTTGAAATAAATTTGATTTACAGACAGTTCAGAAACATCTGCTTTTGCCAGTTTTATGTTAATGCTTAAATATGCTAATTATACTACTAGTGACTAAATATTTCTATCACATTGTCCAGAGAAGACATTTTTCTTTTCCACTACAGATAGTAAAAGTACTAAAGACTTAACCAGTATACATTCAGAAGAGTGCACGTTGAGGTTATTTGTGTATCTGTGGTGGTGGTTCTTAATCAAAATTTGCCCAAGCCATTTGCCTCTTATGTAGCTGTTCATTTGAATGATCAGGGCAGAATGGTGTGGTCTGGCTTTAATACTGGACAGTAAAAGAACTAGTGATAGTAGGGACTGGCTGTTTATAGGTTAGATCTTATAACTTTAGAAATTTTCCTCTTTATGGTCATTAATTTCAGCAGTGTATAATTGCATACCTATCTCTTTTCATTCAGTGAACAGGACAAAACCCCCATATCAGAAAGGTGTTTACATTGTTTGTAAAAAGGAAGTGTGAATTTAACATTAGCAGGAAGTGAGTTTCATTGGATAAAATTAAGAATTCTGTGAAGGACTTTTCAGATTTAAAATAATTTAAAGTGTGAGGAAAAATTGGAAATAAGTTTATAATTAACATCATCAAAGCCTAGAAAAAATATAAAGTTTATTGCAGCAGTTATGAAAACTAAAACTTGCACATTTACTATAGCATTCAGTACAAATGAACCAGTGGAATAGTTCAGGGTGACCTATGTTTTCTCTGTGTTAGACCCAAGTTTACCCTTGAGTATAGTTTAGTTTAGCTTTAGCCTAACATGGGTTGCAAGATGCTTTTAAGTGTCACATTTTAGCTTCAGTAAAGTACTAAATGAATGTTGTAATTTTTAATGCATTGATGAGTTATTTGATGTTAGGGTATTTAAGTATTGTTACTTAAGAATATTACAATTAATTTTTCTTAGTTTAATGTTCAGATTCTGGAAGAATATGACAGATCAGTTATTGAAAAATGTTGAATCCAGATGCTTGCTTAATTTAAAAAAAAACAGCAGTTCAGTCTTATGTAAAAATATAGTTACAAATATGATTTGTGATTGTTGAATGAATCAGAGTCTTTAATAGTCCAGTAAGACAACAAGATTTGCTATAAATTACTGATTTTTAGTGGCAGATACCCTCTTTTTTCAACTGCCCAGGTAAGTCTAGGATCATCATATATCTTAAAAATATTTGAACATGATGACAACATTGATTGGAAGAGTGAGTAACATCAGGCTAATAATATTATATGAGTTTTGTAATGATTAAACTTCCATTCTGTTGCATACTGTCTTGTTGGTCAATGGTACCAATATTAAAACTGTATTGGCCAAATTTGAAAATGTCTAAAAAATTTTCATTTGGTGTTCAATACCAAATACCACATGGTAGGTGTATTTGCATAGCCTTTATGCTCTCTCTGGTCAGCATAATCACTGTCAAAATCTGTCATTTCATAAGTGTATGTTTCTACAACATGGAAGGTCAATTATTGCCACTAAAATGTTCTTCAGGAGGAAGCATTTGAAGTGTGCAGAGCATGGCTGTGTGGCATGGCTAAAAAATAAAGTCCCATTCACAGTCATGTTCTTAGAATGTTATGAGTTTGAGATTATCAAAAGAAACTTATGTAATAGGAAGATAGTGTTGTCTTTCCTGTCCCACCAGTGGTAAAGTGTAATGACAAATATGACAGACAGGCTACTGAGGGAAGGCATTGGACGTGGTTTTTGATTTTCAGAAACCTTGTAAAGCAGTTTAACAGAAGACCATCAAAGATAAGAAAGCAACACATAATCGTGCACATGGTTTTTAATATATATCTCTAGACAACTGCTGGTAGCACAGCAGTTGAGAATTGCTGTTTCATGATTCAAGAATGTTTTAATCATTCCTCATAAGAAAAGAAAATTAAGTTTGGTCAAAGAAACAAAAGCAAAATAAAGAGATGGATAAAGAGGTCACAGTATGGCACATTTTCATTGTAATTAGCCAAACTTAAATTGGAGTGTTTGTCCCATGAATCTGCAGCAGACAAATTCATAAAGGGAAAAAGAAGTATACATTGCAACAGTCTGTATAATTTAATGTATCCTTATCTGTAAACTATGTTCAGCCAAATAGGAAAAGGCATGTACTTGAAAATTGAAAAGAGAGATGGCCGTTTCTAATATGTCTAGTGTATTAGCTGCAGTCACTTTAACATTTACTTCTTTAACTGGGTTTCTATTTACTCTAGTAGATTTGTTTTCTCTGCTGTTTGACTTTAACATAATCAGGCTTAGTATGGACATCCACATTCACAAAGGAAATCATCATGGGGGCACCATATTTCTATGCATTGTTAGTCTGCAACATTGGTTGTTGGCTTATTTGGATGGCTTGTCTAAATATTTTCCTTTGATCTCTGATCTTTGGTGTCTTGTCCTAACTTTGTATCAGGGTGTGTACAAACGAGTAGAACTAACACTGTTCTGTGCTTTCTGCCTGTTTGCTTAGAAGTTTGGGGGGGGGGTGTGCACTTCCTTCATTGTGTTTGCAGTGTCGGCAGCTCATACAACATCATACAACAAATTTTGGATGTTGGTTCTTTTGTTTATAATTTCTTGTTTATGACTTGCAATGCACTGTATTGTTATAAGTATAAAAAGTTGCTTATTAATTGTCCTGTCTAAAAACATCAGATATAGTTTAAAATATCATTTTAATATCAGATGATATTTAATGTATTATTTAGCAGGCTCCTGACTTTTGAGTTTGTGTGTATGTGTTTGGCATTTTTTGATACAGTTCCACAGTATCTACATGTAAGGATGTAAAATTCCAAGTGCAAACAATTTACTTGACGTACAAAAGCAGTCACAAGTCATTAACTTGATATGTTTTAACACAATATTATAAAACCGTGCACAAAGTGTGACACCTGTAAAATATACTTTATCCCTCAGACATAAAAACAGTGTCTTTTGGTAGATATTTACACATTTTGGAATTGTAGATATTCGCTGAGCCCATAAATGGTTTCTTATCTATGCTTTATATGTGTTGTCATCTTTCATATGCTTCATAGGTTGTCATGTTCTTCACTAACAGGCTAGTGTTCTTTATCATAAACTTCTTTTTATGAACTCTGTTCTGATCAAAAATTGTTTTGACTAGAAAATGTTTGATTTCAGTTGGGTGGGTTCATGGATATGCAGGAGACCTGAGACAGGGTGATATCTGAAAGAAAAGAACAGGTTTTGTAACATCTCATGGTGGATCGTTGTTGTAAAAGATAATCAGAGTATTGGCTGAACAATCAGAAAAGTGCCAGAGTTGCTGTAGTGCAGATGCAGCATCATTCATGATGTGACAGATAAGGTTCACAAAAGCCACTAATTAATAATAGTACATTTTTTTATCCATCGTACTCCAACAATGACTTTAACTTAACATAAAAACAATAAAAGCACATTTTCCCATGTGAAGTTGAGATCACTGCACTCTCTGTTTGCAGAATTATAAATGAACCAACAGTTTAACATACAATAAAGCACAACAGAATTTTAGGGTATGGCAAAGGAAAAAAATTATGTTCATAGACCCTGATGCTTGCTGGCACACAAAGAAAAAGACTGGCCTTACTATAAGGGACTTGTTTACCACTGATTATGAAAGGCCTCTATGGCAAGCAAGTCTTGTCCACCTGTGTGAAACAAGTTCTTCGACATCCTGTATGGACTGACTTGCATAGGTCATGAATGATCCAGATATGCTTACACATTCAGTTGACCAGTAACACTAATGACATTTAAAGCACTACAAACATTGGCTCTAAACGTGGCTATCACTGACCAAGATGACAGTTTTATCTTTGGTTGGTTGTGTAGAAATATACGGAAGGAAAGAGCAGTAAAACATTGCAGCATTGTGAAACACAGTACCAAAGTCATTTAGTGTATAGATGCATACAGAAAACAATAAGCTGGCTTGCTCTCTCACACTCTTTCCCTCTGTGCACAGGAAGAGTTGTTAAGCAGTCCATACTTGTCCAGCCAATTAATGGTTTGGGGTCAACGTGTAACTGTTGACAGCACATATTACCACAGCAGTACAACAGTATAAATGCAGGTTCAGTAGTGCATAAATACTGCAGCCATTATAAACCATGCATATTCGATACGAAATCACAGAAAAAGCAAGTAGGTGAGGCAGACATTGACCCATTCTAGCTTTTACTGTCAGCAAGGTAGAATTAGTTGCCCAAAATACACCAAACACCTAGGGAATGAGGCTTCAGGTAAAGTGTGTGATTGCCAGAATCCATACATTGACCTGTGGTCTAGATTTGAGCTTGTGATGCTTCATATTCTGCATTTGTTAGCTGTTATTTGAATTATAACAAAAAAAAATGCCATTAGATTTATTGCTCTTGTGAAAATAATATACAGTCTTGAGTAACAATAGGTTAAAGCAGATTTGTGTTGGCAGCTGTATGTTACCTGGCCAGCTAAGACAAGAAGAAATAGAATCAAAGTTTAATTTGTGTAGAGTAAGACAAGAAAGAATAAAAATAATTTACTTTATAAAGTGCCTGATTCAAGTGAATTCTCTTCTTAAGATTAACAATAAAAAGACCCATTTAAGACCTTGTTGATAGTAACGGTTTTTAAAGAATTAAAAAAGGAAGCATATTATTTAAAGGATTTTCAGAATTATATTTAAAACCCTATTAAAAGCAGACTATAATGGTAGGAATGTGAAAACATATATATATATAGTTTTTTTTTCACAAGCAGACTAAACCACACTCCCAACTGCATACACAATTGGTGCTTGCTTCTCTGCATAATGTAATCATTTTGAAGTCTTAAAAAAATACTAGACTTTACGTGGATATGTATGGGTAAGTGAAAAGACAGAATTTTGATTATATTGCTGTTTTTAAGTAAATGTGGGTGGGAGGTGATTTGCAGCCTCTCATTTTGGACAAAAATGGTCAAAGTGGGATGTGACAATGGTGTTTGAGTGTAGAAGTGAAGGTTTATGTTGAGTTTAAATACAAGTTCAGCATGGCAGTGAAAAAGTATATCACTTTTTATTGAACAAAGTTGAGAGAGATAAGTTAATGGGCTTTCACGTTCTTAGATTTATTATTGATGAGACAATTTACTAGAAAAAAATAATGCTGGGCTTCACACTATGTAGTCCTGTTGTGCAGTGATGTGTGCCTTTCTGTGTTTGGGGTATTGAAGAAGACCTTCGCTCTCTTAGTACGATGGGCCACGGGGAAGGCAATTTTCATTACTTTTTGAGTTTTCTCCTTTCCAAAATGTATAGGTTTCTTGGTCTTATGCTTATCTCAGAACAGCAATAATAAAAAACTAACTTCACCCACTGTCATCTTCACTATCAGTTATAAGCCAGATATTTTAATGTTATATTTTTATGTTGTGCTAAAAGGATTAATATTTTGCAGTGACTTAAGAGGGTAAATAGCCTCTCTTTCCTCGTTTCTCTCTCTCTCTCTCTCACACACACACACACACAAAGAACAAGGTAGCAAGATTTTATACATGTGCTAGTTGTTTGGATTTGTTAACTGTAGAGAAAACTATTGGTTTATCATTCCCTATTTTTACTTTTGAGATGACTCATACCTAGAAAGATGAACATCTGGCACTTGTAAAAACTTATGTGTGTGGTTGTCATTATTATTATGGTTATGCTTTATGTCTGCATCAAACTTGGTATTGAAATACAAATATTTAAGTCTCAAAATACTTCATCAACACAAAAGGGCAGATGGAGATGAAGCATAAGAAAAGGTGTCTTGCTCTCCCTGCAGTATTTTGTGGTATACTTGAAGCATTCTTTCTTTCTGCTGAAACTGCAGGATCCTTGATCAGCAAATTGCAAGCTGTTTGCCAGTCTTTCATTCATCTTCTTGATCTTCTTCCAAAAATTCCACCAGCTCATTCAGCAGTGATCAAGGGGCTGTGCATCTCAGCAATGCAATGGCTTACTGTGCTTGTAACCTTGACCCTTCCTTTCGTCCGGTCAGGTCGTCACTAGTTTGGTGATTGCCTTGGTGTATCCTGGTGTGAGCATCTTTCACTCTCACTGCCTTGATGGCACTAAGAACCACAGATGTTCCTTGTTACAACCCATCAGCCTGACATTCACTCACTTCTCAGTCTTCCTGTCACCGGTGTGACATTCCCTCTCCTATTTCACCAGGCTTTTTTTTTTTTAAAAACTGATCATGAGTGCGCATACTTGGAATAGTCCTGAAGTCTAATCCATGGTAACAGCTGAGGACCACAACTCTGCAGTAATAGTGGTTTAATAGTATTGGTGTTTTTTATGGAATTAATTAGGATTAAACACAGGTTTCGTGTCTTAAAGAGCACAAGTAGGCAAAGGGCAATTGGTGCTTAGTGAAGATGGTGGCAGTAAAGGAATTGAAAGATGTTGAAAAAAAAACTTTGTGGTTAAAACATGCATTAAAAGCAAATGGTACTAATATTGGCCTTAGCTGTGTGGATACTCCTGTATCCTGATGGCATTTTCGTGTCGTGCCCATAAAATTGCTTCATTCAAAATTGTATGGTGAAATAAAAAGTTTCAACAATTCGGCTATATTAAAGTTCTTTTTTTGGGGGGCTTTTTGTGGGAATGTAGCCTGTGTGTGGTTCTTATTTACTTAAAATCTTCTAAGAGGGGATGCTTTTGCAGTCCTGCTATTAAGATTGGGTTTGCACCATGAGGTTTTTACATTGTTGACGTTTAGTCTGCTGACAGCAAAACCACCACCATACTTCTTTTTGACAGACTGGGCAGGAAGTGACTCATGATAAATGCAAATCAGACAAGTGCCATTTTGCTATTATTTTTAAATGCAAGAACATGCCTATCTTCTTCTAACATTGGTGCTTATGTGCATAATTTCTTTATTTTCAGTGCTTCAGAACACTGTTGCACATAGTGAATTGGGTAAAAGGAATGAGATAGGTGTGAAATTTCTTTTGATATCAGTGTCTGCTGCACATTACAGCCATACACTAGAGTTTAATGATGAAACATGGGTGATGGTTTAAGTTGCTGAAGATTTGACCAGTGACAATGATTATTTAGTCAAGCAACATCTCTGTTCAAAAAAGGTGTATTTCATAATTAGCTTATGCTGTAGTAATACCTTCTTTGATAGACCTGCATTTGTCTTCTTCCAGCATGCGGAAGCATTGATATTCGCAACAGCGTGGAAGGATTTAAAAAACTGGAAAACTGCACTGTCATTGAAGGCAAGTTGCACATCCTGCTGATTGACCATGCTGAACAAAAGGACTATGACAAGTTTCGCTTCCCCATGTTGCGGGAGATCACAGGCCATCTCCTGCTGTACCGCGCCTATGGTCTGAAGACACTGCGCCATCTCTTTCCCAACCTGACGGTGATTCGGGGCCAGGATCTCTTTTACAACTATGCTCTGGTGGCCTATGAGATGCCGGATTTGGAGGAGATTGGCCTGATCAGTCTGACGACCATCATGCGTGGGGCAGTCCGTCTGACCAAAAATCGCCGCCTGTGCTATGTGGATACCATAGACTGGTCACGCATTGCAGTAGGGCTGAAGACTAGTGACCATCACATTCAGGATAACAAGGATGAGACCAAGTGTGTCAACTACTGTCCAGATTACTGTTCATCAACCACCTTCAGCGGCAAGGAGTTACGTCGATGCTGGACTGCCACTCACTGCCAAAAGAATCTGGGTGAGCATAGAGTATATTAAGTTTTTTTTTTTAATCTGCTCCCTTCTCATTATATTTTGACTGCACCTTAATGATTTTAATTAACAGTCGGACATTTTCTAAAACATTGTTTTCCTTTTTTAATACAATGGGAATGAAATTAAAAGGTAATTGTCTCATGAGAAGTATTGTTTAAATAAAATGAAATTAATGTATTGATGTATTAAAGAGTTTGCATATAGATAATGAGGCCGCAGATGAAATGTAAATTTACAATCATCTCACAGAGATTCAGGGATAGTTTCCAATATTTTTTATGGGAAGTATTGAGTGGTTCACTAAGACTTTTAAATATAGACCAAGTCATTCAGTTCTTTTTAGTTTCTTTAATTGCTAGAATAACTTTTTACAACTTAAAGGGCACAGTAAATGCCAAAAAAGATGGTTATAATTATTGTCTCAGAGCAGCTTTTTAAGAGACAGCAGGTTTATTAAGCAGTTTTAAAAAAGAATTAGTAGTTTAAAAAAGATAAACTAATTGTAATTAAATATTTCATATTTTGTTTTCTGCATGGTACAGTAGATCTTGAACTTGACCCATTTTGTACTTAGGAGATTTTTGTCATGTTGGATTTTCTGATGTGCTTTTTGCTTAAAGGAGTTTCAATTTCTGTGATACTGATTATATAAAGACATGTCAAAGATGACTGCTGCATGGACTTTTGGGTCTTCATTTTTGTCTCTTTTCTCACTGAAACTGTATTTTCGTGGTTCTCTCTTAGCACGATGGGCCATGATTGTGGCCCTACATGCAGAGCACCATAGCGGTTTCACTATCATCTTCAAAATCTTAAATTTTAAGCCCATGTTTTTGAACATAGAAATATTTTGATGACGTGCTAAGAGGGTTTTAAGCACAACTTCGTGAATGTTTTTTTTGGTCAGGTTTTGTGCATGTGAACATTATTGTGGAAATTATTTGCTTTAAGAGTTAAGTGTAACTATTTAAAAAAAAAAGAAACCTTGGTAGGGATTTGTGGGGTTTTCTTAGAGACGTTCATACTTTGCAATTGTATGAGTGCATTTTTATTATTATGCTGTGTACAGATACACTTAAATCATCATTTTATATATGCATTTGATTAAATGTTCATCCGTGTGCTTGTTCATTTCAGTTAAACATATTGCTCAAAGGTTGGGAACCTATTTGCAAGCAGGGGATGTGGAGAAAATCACAAGAATACATGTAAAGAAGTTAATTGCAGACTTGACACAGCTTCTGCTTTTTTTTTAAAGCATTAGAACATTAAAGCTATTTGTGAAAGAAAATGCAGACATTCTGATAAATACTTTTATTGTAAAAAATACTTTTAATCCCAAAATCCGTGGTGATCGTGTCTGGTAGTTCACAAAGAGATCTTGGTGCGATGGCATAAGTGGGGGGTTATGATGGTGGTGAAAATTGGCCTGAGTGCTAGGAAGCCATGACTGCACGCTCATCCCGAACGCTGGCGCCGCATGCCCTCGGGCGCGCTCGAGCCGAAAAGTCCGGGAGAGAGACACACACAGCGCTCATCCGCCGCCATGGTGGCCGCGCGACGAATTGATGTGCGCGGGAAGGTCAGTAGCGGTCATCGACCTGAGAAAGGAGGAGGAGAAAGGGGAGGGAAAAGAGTTTGGCAGGATTTGCACACCTAGCGTGCAAGCTCGGCAGCTGATCAGTTACACCTCTCTCGCACACATTCCTGCAGGAATCCTTGCGTGACTGCTTCGATGAAACGGGTTTTCGCTGAAATCATCAGCGACCAGATTAGACCCAGACATGAAAAAAATCTTAGGCTTATTGTTTTTTCCTTTTTTGGGCGGTGGGTAAGGAAGGCAGTTTACGGCATTGTGCAGCGATGGGTGGGCATGTGAAGGCAGATGCCCCAGGTGCAGCCTCATCGGTAGACAAAATGCTGGGACAAACTTAAAGGCAGAAAAAATCGACAAAAGACTACAGCGACATTTTAAAAAATCGATATCGAAGGATAATTGTATTGGTTTTATTATTTATTGTCACTTACAACGCTGCAAAAAAAAAAAGTTACTGGCATCAAATGTGACCCGCTGCCACAAAATGAGTCCTAACTCGAGATTTGCTAAATGTTATATATTTTTAAAATCTACGTTTTGACCTTTTCATTTAGGGCTAATACCAAAGTTGTCATTGTAATCCAAAAATTGAGCAAGTTATATAGGTTTGAAGTGCGCGAGTACCGCGACGTACATTTTGAGAAAAGCGGGTTCAAATTAATAGGTTTTTTTCGATCCGATTCCTGGTATCGCTAATAGCACTGATTAGCCAGTTACTAGATATTTTCGAATTTTTGTTGTTTGTTTTTGTCCATTGGCGTTACTTTAATTAAAAGATAAACGGATCGTTTTGTTCGTTTAATTGTAAGCGCGTGAATTTTTAACTGCAAACATCTTCGTCTTAGCTGCCCTGTACACTTCACGAAAAAAGGCGTTAATCAATCCTGGAAGCCACTTTGCTGGACACCGATGTTGGTCAGAATTTTATTGACATTTTAGGTAAGCTTAACGGGTTGTAATTATGAAGCGAGGTGAAACGTTGCCCCGCAAATGGGTTGTCTCCGAATTAAGTTTTCATGAATGAACGAATTTACAGATAAATCTTTTAGAGACAGTTGTTCTGGCCTGTTTGGTTGGTAGCGCTCAGGTGCACACACGACAAACACGTTACAAAACCAGTACAGGGCGGAGATGACGCACAAATAGTTTGTGAAAGAAGGCGTCGTTAGAACACCCAGCAGTCGGATTTTCTCGAAGACTGATCGCAACATTTCGCTGGGACAAGTGGGTGGTGGGTGGGTGTTAAGAATTTGGAGAGTCGTGGCAAAGATCGGACCGTGACCTGGCTGGTCGAACGGGCGTTCACAAAAGAGAGTGCGCAAAATTAAAAAAAAAAAGCTCAAGGAGTGATAAAAGACTGCGATCTGTACGGTGGTTTTTTTCCTCTGCAAAGACATCTTTACATGATGCGGTTGCAAGAAACTGCTCTTCGTTATTTTTACGCAGCCCCTATTTTTTTTTTAACCGATCCTTCCTCCTAAAAGAAAAAAGGTGTAAAAACGCGACTGTGTCCCACTGTAGCATAGCTGTGTGGAGCTGAGCCTCCCCAAAAATTGTATGTCGTTATATGAGTATTCTTGACTTTAAAGCGCAGAATATTTCCAGCATGCATGACCGTTGATGGTGAGGGGTAGGGCGGCCACAGCGCGCTCTGTCATTTCAACTACTGAAACATTGGGGGTGGGGGAATAAGCAAGGTGTTACTTGCACACGCTGATAGCAGTCTCAAGTTTTATTAAGGAGGTAAGAGGGCGCAATACAGTATCGTATCCATGTAGCCTACACTGGTTACTACCCCCCACTCTTCTTTCCTGCCAGCAGCACCTAGCTCGCAGTCCATTCAATAAAACAATAGCACGTGCATGCTCTTTTGGTCAGCGAAAGGCAAACATTACGTGCGACACGCGTGGGCATACAGGACTCGCCGAAAGACCTGTAGAATGACACGATCTATTTTCGGCAATGACCTCAGCAGTCGACATTCTTTAACTCAGCGCTCAAATTCTTGGAAAGCCGCGCGCGCGCGCGCACACACACACACACGTGGGTGAGAAAGATTGAGATAAGCGATGATGCGACAAGCAACTACTGAGTATTCGTAAATACTGTTTAATGTCTCCCTTTTGTATTTATTGTTTAAGATCGGACCTATTTAGGCGTTACCATAAAAGCCTTGAGTTATTCAGATGTGCGCGTCTTGCACACGGGGTTTGAGATTTAAAGAAAAATAGCATCCTCCGTCGGGATGGGAAATGGGGAAGGGAGTCTGTGTGACGTCTTGTGGCGGCTGCCCCGCTCCGCTCTAAGTCAGTCTCCAGCAGCTAGGACTGGGCGAAAGGAGGGCAAGTTATATGACACAGCAGACACTGCTCGTTTCTAGTTTAGACTTCGCAGAGAGCGAGAGTTGGGTGGTAGGGTGGGTAGATGGGGGGAGGGGGAGGAGAGGTAGGCAGGCAGGCGAGTGATGTCAACAGAACGCTTGTTGGTATCGATCTGTTTTGCTGTGGCCAAGCTTCCTCCCGTTCTTTTCGCCTTACAACCTCCCTTACCACTCCCCCACCCCCAACCATGTCTGTGCGGCTCCATCACTTGCAGACTCTTTTGCCCAACAACACTTTTGACGCAACGCTGGCGGTCTCGCACAAAGTCCAGCACATGGAGCAGTTTTTTGACACATGGCTTGCGGCTTGCAGAAAGTCCAGCACATGTGGCTGTTTGTTTTTGTTTTGTTTGTTTTTTGACAAAAAGGATGCTAGGAGGCTGGTGGCAGGTGCACTGCACAGCAGCTTCATACCTAGGTGGGGTGGTGAGGGGAATGTGGGGTGGATGGAGGCAGTGATTGTAGATGACTAGAAATAACCGCCTTTTTGCTTGCCAAACTGGATGGCATTGTGATCAAGATGGTGACCATTAGGCAATAGGCCCAGGGAGGTTTGAGGAGGAGGGATTGATGAGGTAGTAGAAGGATTGGCCTTTTACTCATTGCTATCAACAGAGGTTGTGTCAGGGTAAACAGGTGCAGTCGGCATAGAAAGAACAGCATGTCAAAGAGGAGACGGAACCCAGATTCTCCCTGTCTTACTAATAAGCGTTAATTAACCATTGTGCCACTGCACAACCCAGAGTAGTGGCTTGTTCAGCTTCTTTGTCACTTTGGTTTTTCTTTGTGTGTGTGTGTGTTTTTTTTTTAACAGCAGTGCCATAACTAGATTATGACACTAGTGAACTGAAATGTACAACTAGTCAGTGTGAATAAATCTTGTTGCTTCTGTGTGGTAATTGACATAATGGATAGTTGAATAGCTGAGATGATGTATACTATCTTACTTCATTTTAAAATTAAAGAAAAACAAGTATAAACCCCCAGAACCAAAAAAACCAACTGCCCCTCCCCACCCCCCAAAAAGACCAGAAGTGCCAAGAATTAGTAATAAACTATGTGGGTATACAGCCTGTCTCTGTTGGTAGGGCAGTCCTAAGTGATGCCGCTTGACATAGTGTATGGTCATTCTGTGTGTTTACAGAGTGTAAACTGTGTGGCTCCAACATGAGCGCATGCGTGGATGGCGGCAATGAATGCTGCCATGAATACTGCGTTGGAGGCTGTCATGGTAAAGATCGTGAGAAGTGTGATGTTTGCCGCAACGTCTACTACCAGAAGAGCTGTCATCCCAGCTGCCCCCCCCTCACCTACATGGTAAGCATAAAGATGACATGCTGCGCTAGAAGTACCCAGGTTTAATAGTGTTCACTTCTGGAACTTTGTGAGCTGTTATATAAGTCGCATTGTTGGGTGAATAATGAAAATTTCCATGTGAACAACAATACGCAGTGATGAAGCATGCATGTGAACATAAATTCTGCATGAGAAAGAGAGAAACAAAAGGTGGTGGTGGTGGTTTGTTGAGGTGGGGAGAATGTGTTGGAAAGACCTTCAGTTTGTTTTCCTCATGCAATTTAACAAGTGAAGCCATAGTGATTTGCAATGAGTATGTGATAATTATTTGTGAGATATTTGATATGGAAAAAAATATTGCAGTCCTCTCATGCATCAGGTTTGATTTTGTGTCATGTATATAATTTGTGAAAAGTTGAAGGGATTAATTATTCTGTGTTCCTTGATGGATTGTCAGGGATTCTAATTTTGATGTGTCTCACAAGGACCCTGTTCTTGGATAGGGCTGGTTTTTATTCATGCCTGAGCCATCAGACCATGGACATGTATAGGTGGATTGCTGTCTGTCTGTCGAGACCAATGCTGAGCCTCTTGTGAACTTCTCCGCTATTAGTCTCGGCGAGCCTTAACAATAAATGTGAATAAACCGGAAGCTATATCGTCCAAAGCCTTGTTCTAGTAGTTAAGCTGAAACGTGACTAAACCAAAAGCTATTTCATAACCAGCTTCGTTCTATGACTTCACTGAAAAAAATCGTCTGCAAGCAGTCCAGTAATACAAGTCTGTGATCAGACCCTGTTCTTGGATAAGGCTAGTTCTCAGCGATGAGCCGTGCTCACTTAATATGGCCTTGATTTTTTTACACCAGCAATGTCTGCCCTCAAAGTTGTATATTTAGCTTGCAAATATGTTCTGCTGTTGTGCACGAATTTTTGCTTTTTAAAGCAGTACAGATATGAAGGCCATTTATATAAACAAGCAGCATGGTTGACTGACTGTATTTAAAAACTGATTATTGTGAAAAATGCTTTAATGTACTGTTGTGGGTTTCACTCTAAAGCTGTGAATAAAAAAATAAATACTGGGACTTGGTTAAATTCAAGGGGAAAGGGCTTTGAAGATTTGGACCATGTTGTCTTTCGTAATACAAGTTACTGGTCACTTTTGAGAAAGGGACAAAGTGACAAATCTTTATTAAGGACATGTAAGGTGGTATGGAGAGCAGCTTTGAGCAGGCAGTACCTCCACTGACTTCATGGCATGTGGAGCATCATGAACTGTAGTTTTATGTTATTTTGTAATACATGGAAAGAGTGCAATGACTTGACTATTTTTTTCCTACTTTCTCAAGATAATGACATGCTTTTATTAGGGTCTTGATGTTAAAAAAATATGATCTTGGCGGGAACATTTTATGTGCAGTTTTTGTTTCATCTTGGCAGTTTTTAGTGGTTCAGAGTAGGAATTAAGATGAAAGGTAGCTCGAAGTGTCATTTTTCTTACTAGTACCAACAAAGTATTTTTTCACATGACTGTTTTATGTTAATGTGAGAACACACACTGACACACAGTGGGATGTTGTGAATACCATCTCTGCTTTGACATACATGTTCTCGCTGCATGTGACACCAGTTGACAGTGTTGATAATCCATTGTTTTCTCTGGGTACTCAGGTATCACTTCAGTTTCCTCCACTTTGTGTGTTTTGTGCAGTATGTGTGTGTGTGTGTGCAAGAAGTAGCATTTGACACCTACCCTTAAAGAGTTTATGCTTGAGTGCCTGTATGGGCTTGAGTGGGGAAAATTATTTGTCTGTTCAACTTGATCAGGAATGGTCTGAAATAATTTGAAAAGTATGCCAGGCAACTGGGTGAGAGATAATTGATGCACAGCACAGTGTGAGGTTGGTTTCTCTACTCAAGAGTCTCACCTGCTAGTCTAGTATGGCACAATTTTCTGGTCTGGCAGTCATACTGTTTGTCGTTTTGTAGTATTAGCCTCATATTTTGCACTACTTTTACATTCATTTCTTTTGTAGTTTTAATATAATTGCCTGAGTTGATTAAAATAAGTCCAAAGTGGTGAAGAAAGTGTAGAAAACAATATTTAAGGTAAACGGAAACAAATGGATGCATGGTATACAGAGACATCCTGAAGTCATTAAGTTTACCTGTGGTAATTATTGCATTAAAAAAAATGGTTGATGGCATACTTAAGGAATTGCGTTCTCAAAATATAGCATCTTTTATGACTTAAGAAACTAATATAACATTTCTGAATAGTAAATATAAGTGTGCAGGCCAGTCTATGGGTTACAAATGAGCTATGTTCCTGAGGCAGTCTTTAAAAAGGGTTTTGTAAGAAAGTCAGAGCATATAAGTAGGGCTTGTCTTTAGTTAGCTATTTATGCAACCTGTGTACATAACATATTTCAGAAACGTTTCCAAATACCATGAAACATCTTAAACACAATAGTAATGGCATATCAAACTAGTTCCTGTATTTTACTTCATTATTTCATCTGTAGTTCAGACTTAACAATTAATAGAACTTTAGGCAGATCATTCGTTTCAAAAAAATCTACGAGTGAACTTTCTCAGACTTTTTTTAACCTGGAACTGAAGTTTTATTTAAACAATTTAACACACTTGGCCCGTTGCACAACTGTAGTTGTCCTTTAGTCACTCAACGATCAGGCAGTCAGAACTATGCTGTAAATCACCAGCTTCCAGCGAGTTAAGCCCAGAAACATCGCTCTTTCATTTTCCTTATATCCAATGTGGAAAAAAAGTAATTTCACAGTCAAGGCCATTAAGCGAATATAGTAACACGTTAGCATATTTCATGATCTTATATATAATTCATTATAACTGACTACAACACCTCAATCTACCACCTTATTGGAGTCCAGCATAACCCATTGTGTAATTGACATGCATGGCCTCAACAAAGGGAAATGGTGAAACACTTGTACAATGTTTCAAGTGAAGTGAGGTGCCTGGGTGGCATTTCATCTTCTGGCAGTGCAGTTGGGGGCAAGGCCAGGACAAATCGGGTGCTTGTAATTAAGGAGGACATAAAAATTATGGTGTTGCCAGCCTTCGCAGGACTTGCTTCTCTCCCCCCTCCTTGTTGGTCCCTGTCTAGCTTACCCTCTCAGATTACATCAAAAATTGCTCTGCATAATAGTGTTAGGTTGTAGTTTGCTCTAGGTAGTAGATTTTTTTCCCCTTTTTATTTGGAGCTGCCCAGTAGCACCTTATAATGAGTAAAATAAACATTAAATACACCAGCCAAACAAAGACTATAATCTTTCTGTAGGAGAATGTAAATTTCCAGTAAAATTAGGTGAGAATCAGACAAATGGTATGGATTTGTAAGGGTATCACTCATATTCCCCATTCCCATCTGCACCTGGCATGGCATAAAACTCAAATAACCAACTTCCCACCAACCAGCCAACCCACCCACACACTAGTTTCTGCCTTGCTTGTTTTGGGGCTAATTGGGATGTAATAATTTATTGGTTTTATGATGTGATATAGTCTACATTTAGCAACAAATATCCATTTGGGATTTAGTCCTTTCAGAGCAGTTTCCTGTTTAGGTAAAACCTGAGTGTATACTTGTTTGGTATCACAATCAAAGAGTTAAAATTAACCACAAAAAATCCCACTTAACCTCGGATTTAAGTGTCCTTTAATTTGTGCAAACAAATGAAACTGCCGGTATTCCGCCTTCTTATAATTTACACATAAGAATAAACGTTATAGAATATTTGCTCCAAATTTGAGAGACACACTGACCTAAAAGGGTTGGATGAGACTTTGATAGTAGAGGCCAAAAATGAGAGCCCTTACATGCAGAGGGATGTTTGTACATGTGCATATGCATTTGGATATTTATGATGCATTTATAACCTGGCTGCTATAGCTGTGATGTATGTTTCATTTATGGAAAAATGACACAAGAATTAAGTTTGTTAGTTGCATAACAGAATAAATCTTCATTTTTATTTTGTCACATGAAGTTTATGGAACGGCGCTGTATCACCGAAAGTGAATGCCTGAACCTGACACGGAAAGCAGAAAAGACGAATAAGTGGAAGTTGATGATTGGCAACAGCACTGCCCAAGAGCCCAACAGATGTGTGGATGAGTGCCCCACTGGTTACACTGCTAATGAACAGGGAACACACTGTATCAGATGTAACAGGTCTTGCCCAAAAGGTATGCTACAGAAAGTGTGCTTATTTCTTCATAATTCCTGGATCTCTTGATATATAGCTGTCACTAGTATTTTGCTTTGGTACCAGGTTTCAGGTCTGTAGACCAGTGTGCAGACTATTTATTACCTGTCATTGCTCTCATCACAATATTCTTTTGATGGGAAATTGGAAGATGTGCAGGTGTGCGTTTATGTGTTATGCAACCAAAGTTTGTGGGAATAGTCCATCTACCATGTTAGAAGCTGCTTTGGAAGCAGTTACCATGTAGAACTGATTTCTGTGACAGCAACAGGCAGCAAAGTTCATGTTGACTTTAGTCCAAAGTCCACATGTTAATAGCATGGGGAACAGTTATATGAGGCCTTCATCACCTGCAAGTGACTTCCCTTAGTTGGGGTAAACAAAGTCGCCTGTTTCATGAGATTTGAAAACTAGAAGGCCAAGACATTATTGAGCTAGTGTTAAAAACTCTGAATGTGCCCAATGCTAAATATGGAAATAAAGTAGTAAGTTATTCGCATTTTTTCATTGTTAAAAGTCCCTTTGTGCTAGTTCTGTTGAATTGCAAATTATGTCAGTTATATTTACAACAGGTGACGGATGAGCTGCCTGTATCAAAATCACACGATCAATTCTTTAGCAATGCCTTTGCACCATGGCTCCTCATTAAGCTCATACTCATATGTTTAACTCTGTGGTATATAAAGATGATAATATTTTATACTGTGATATACATATCTTACATAAAAGATTTATATTATCCATTCTGTTTTGTGGAAAAATATGTAGTGACTGTTTATAATACAGACTAGATTCCAAAAATCAGATGAACTGAATTTTAGATGTAAGTTGAGGTCTATAGCTGTGTTCTTGTTTTGTACCTTTAACAAACATTGATAATCAATACAAATTTAATATAGCATTATTTATAGTTCACGGCAGTTTAGATTGTCATATATAAGCATAAAATCAAGATATATATATAGTCACTAAGATTGAACCCTGACTTTTAACCTATAGTAATTAAAACTGACCCGTGGATTTCAGAAGTTTTAAGTTATATTGGTGGATGAACATTCAATTAGAATATTCTAATCTTAAAAATAAAATGTAAAAAATGTTATGATACAAGACATGAGTACAAATTTTCTTTAAAAATAACTGTTGATTATAATAGACCTACTAGAGCTTAACTTTAGAGAAGAAAAATTAAGAAGCCTTATCAAAACCAAAAAAATAAATGCATGATTCATACAGATGGGAAGTAAGTTCTAAGCTTCTTTCCCAACACCTTTTCACATTTCCTAGACAGCTACTTTTACAATGGAACAAAAAAATAGTACATTGATGATATATGATTTGAATAAGGGATCTGTAGCATCATGAGTTGCTCTTTCTGTCAAACAATAGGTGACAATTGAAAAAACTGACAAACATCTATATATGTAAATGAATATCGTGATGAAGATCTGTGTTTCTATCAGCCAGTGTGTGTATGTGTTGCGTTGAGTGGTGTGCGTGCTTGCATGTGTTTGTGTGCATACGCAATAGTCTGAGACAAGCAGCATAAAAGTGCTAAGTAAAAAACAAGCTATACAGATCTTTTCAGAAGCAACCATAAAAATAAATTTAGCTTGTTAGTTTGCAGATAAGCATTGAAACCATGCACTGCAAACTGTCCAAATTCATGACCTTTTAAGACTTAACAAAACTCTCCTTGAATCTTGTGTTAGTTATCTCTTTGCCTTGATTGGTTTTCAAAAGTCACAAAAGTGTTTCATTCAACAATAGTGATTTAACATTTTTAAAATAATGGACTATCACATGCTCCCAAACAGACAAAAAGAAACTAAGCTTATGACTTAAAGGATAAATGTAGGTTGTTGTAACTTTAGAGAAGCAGCGTGAATGAAAAGACCTCCTTTCAAAATATTAAACTGTATGTTAGTATTTTATATTATCAGTTTTTTTACTAGACCTTGCAGTCAGAAAAATGACTTAATTTGGGGAACTGCATGACGCAGTCTGTAATAAATTCTTTTTGTATTTTGTTGTTCTATTTCCTTTCTATGAAATATTTTATGCTTGTTTTGAACAAACTATAGAAAATGAACAGCCTTTCCATGAAATAAAATGTTCATAGAATGAGATTTGTCTTTTTTTGACTGTTAAAGACCAACCTGAATGGTTTGCGATGTTTGCATATATCGGTAGATATAGGCGATATAAGACTAACCTGTAAATTTTAGCCTCCAAAACCCATCTGTTAATTATCTGCTACGATTCGCACTTATGATCAACAGGCGCCACTATCAGTGTACTACGTCGCAACATTGACAGCCGTCGACACCAATCAGAGAGAGAGAATGAGTGACAGTTCGGGTTATTGGGACGTTGAAAGTCTGCATTTCTCGTGGTTCTGAAAAACTGTTACTTTATCACGAGAAATGCAGACTTCAAAGTCCGAATAATCCGAACTGTCGCTCATTCTTGCTCTGTTTGGTGTTGACTGCTGCCAATGTTGTGAATGGTGCCCTAGTGTGATGTAGTACACTGTTGATCGCTGGTGCAGATCTCGTACTTTACTAGTGGATAATTAATTAACAGATGGTTTTTGGAGGCTGAAATTTACAGGTTATGTTTATATCTCATATATCTACCGATATCTGCAAAAAATGCAAACCATTCAGGTTGGTCTTTAATGCTATTATATAACAGCCACATACAGTTGGTGTGGCCAATATTTTGAATAACCTACATATAAAGAGAAAGTCTTGAAGGCATGGAGACTGTATTCTTTGAATTGGCACCACTTCCTATCAGTAACTATGTAATCGAATTACAACTGTGACAGTAGAGGGACTTTTAGTAAGTTGTGTCAATTTATTAGCCAGCAAAAAAATAAATAAATAAAATAAAACCAAAAACGGCAGAACTTCGATATAGAGTAGCTTGCTGCATCATAGGTCGGTCTATGCTATTTTATCAGAGGGTTAGGGTTAGAGATGGCGTTGGGCGTAGGGTTAGGGTTAGGGTTAGGTTAGTAGGTAAATTTGGGCAATTGAGTGGAGCTAGCAGACGACAAATGCTGAGAGTTACTTTATATCACATCTGTGCCACAAAAACAATCAAAGAATGTATATTATTCCACAGACTATGACCATGTATTTTTCACAGAAAAAAATCAATTGAAAACAGCTTTTAAATGCTAAAAATGTGATGCTGTCATACTGATAGCACACAGTCACATACTCTTGATCGTGTTTACCTCAAGTAAGGGCAAGTAGCTCTTGCTCACATCAAACCTTACAATCCTCATAGGAAGAGGAACAGAATCCTAGGTCAAGGTCAAAGAAGCTGCTACTGAAGGCGCTTGTATGTATGGTAAGAACCACTGTGCTGTGGTAAAAATCACTGTTCTTTCACGACTACTTCCATAAAGTTTATGCCTGTGTCGTTTTGTGGTCTCTGCCACTGTCCAGAACAGGCTGCGCCATCACCTGGCCCTGGCAGATACAGCATTGGTAAAAACCACTTGTTGGTCACTTCTTGGGGCCTGAAGCTTATTATACCTGTGTCACTTAGTGGTCTCTGCCACAGTCCACTGTAGCTTGTGCCACTTTTCATTGTGGGTTGTGTCACTGCTAACTGGAGATTGTGCCATCATCCATAGGTGGCCATGCCACCATTCCAAGGACAGTCATGATACCGCCTGCATTTTTCGCCATCATTGTAGTATATTTGTTTGTTCGGCCTCGTCCATCAGAGCAAGCTCCTCAGCCTGGACACTTGTCTCCTGCATGAAGCTGTGTGTGGGGGTGTATTGAGCTAACAGGAAGTAATATAGGCATATAAATAGCTTTTTATTATTTCATCATGTAAGGATACAGAGTGCTTATTCTGGGCTATCTCAACAGATTTTTGCAGCTCTAAAGGGAGCTTACCACTCTGCACAGTTTCTTTTATGCTGGATTCTAGCAGCTTTAGTTGGTTGGTATTAGTAATAAAACTTGATAACAATGTGTATTGTAGAAAATATATTGTAATATATAAAAAGTATGTCATAAGCAAATTGGAAAAGAAGATGCCATTTTTCTCTGGCATAGTAATGCACTGATATGTGTGTGTTCACAGAATGTGTGGGGAGGGTTGTTGACAGCATTGAGGCAGCTCAGACACTGAAGGGCTGCAACAAAATCCAAGGTCCTCTGGAAATACAGATAATGGGAGGCAGTGAGTTGGATGTTTGTTTATTGGTCTGTATATAACTTCATATGCTATCTTCTAACCCACACATTGGGCTAACAAAAGTACCAATCACACATAAGAACTGCCTGTATAGCTATTATTTTGTTTATTTCCTGTTAAGATACAAAGTGCAGTGGAGAAACACCTTAATAATTTTGACAAGGAATGAAATTTTGAATGCTTCACTAATTCATAAACCAAATCATTCATTATAGTGGCAGAAATTCCAAGATAAAAGGGAAGCCTAGTTTGCAAAAAGAGCTTTAAGTCTGATCTGCAGAATTGACCTTATCCTTGCTTCCATCACTGATACTTTTCTGTGTTTGAACATGAAAAACCTGAGAAGTTTCTTTCAGTTGCTGTTTTCCCTTTCTTGGTGTGCAGTTTTACTTCTTTCTTGTTTTTTCTTTTTTTTTTTTTTTTGCATGTGAATGCTTATGTATGTACATTCTTACATACCTGCATGTACATTGACAGATAAATTTATAATGGTACCTTTAAAGTAAAGATGACTGATTTGGTGGTGTGCAGGTAGCATAGGTCAGGAGTTAGAGGAGAGCTTGGGTGGGATTGAAGAGGTAACTCAATATATTAAGATCGTTCGCTCGTATGCACTCCTTTCGCTTCACTTCTTCAAAAGCCTGCGCGTCATTAATGGAGATGTCCTCGAACACCAACAGTGAGTAGCTGTCTTTCTGTTCTGGTTAATAAAAACAGTCACAATTATTTATTCATATATATCCTCGATTCCAGAATTGACAACAGTATGCTGCTAGGATTCATCATGTATGTGTGGTGGTCTTTGTGCAAAGCACTTTGAGTTCACTTTAATGGTGGAGAAAGGTGCTATAGAAATCATCATTATTATTATTAGTGTGGGATTGGAGTTTTGCTTTTACTTTTTTTTGTTTTTATAGCTGCAAGCATCTGTTTTCCAAGATATATACCATAAGATCAAACTAATGATGCCGGTAGGGGTGGAAGGGATGTGGTTTGGCTCACTTTAACAGCAATGATATATGTAGGTAGCGGCAGTCAAAAAAGTGAAGTTGTCATTTCTAGAAGCATAAATACACTACTTCAGAGGTGAGAAGTTGTGTTTTCATCACATTTTCAGAATTTTTTTCCCAACTTTGCAAGGTTGCCATTTTCTTATGACAAGTGAAGGTAACAGTGACAGCATTTTGCAACTGTAGTTGCTCCTAGCTTAGACAAACAAAATCAGCAGCTCAGGATTATTAACACCTGATCCAAAATAAACCGAAATGAAAAATTTGATTTCACTTCAAGAGCATATTTGAGGGCTTCAAAAACAAAGAGTAATGCACTATTACATATCCAAAATGATAACATCTATAGATAGTAGCAAATACTTTGTACTCCATTTTTTTCCGGGTGTACTAGTGTCCAATTTTTTTCTATCTGTAGCCCCAAAGTTTGATAATTCTCTAATTTGTTAGGTGGGAAAAAAGTGGAATTAACATATCATTGTTAGAAACACCTGTTTCTTTTAAACTACAACAGATACGGCTATAGGATTTTTCAGGGATATGTAAACCATTTGTTGGTTGTAAATCTATCACAAAACATCTCAAAATTTACAGGAAGAGAAAAATGAAACTTAAAACATTGTCCATGCGTGCAGTAACTAATTTACTCAATACCACGTCCAGGTATGAATTCCAAACTCCCATTATTGAATATATGAGAAGTTAAAATTAATGTTAGTTACACAGCTATAAGAAATTTTAGCTCACATAATTATTGAAACCAATGTAGAATTCTTTTAACTTTAAGGTAGTCCTTTCAACCAAAAACTGATCGTGTGTGAAATCATAAACTTAAAACAAATATTATAGGCTTGTTTATCTATAGATCATATAAGAACAGCCAAGTTTCTGGATTATAGTAGGTTGAAAAAATGTAAACCATCTTTGCTTCAAATAACAGCACATCATGACTGGAATAATGCAAACCGTACAGTGAAGCCTACAGCAGACAACTCGTCTGACAACAAGTGAATATATTTGTTAAATAGCATATGGTTTTTACACAAATGTGTCAAACCTATTGCATAAATGTTACTTAAAGTCATCTTCTACCATCGTATGTGACTACCCGCTCATAATATTAGCTACAAAAAATAACAAAGCTTTTGTCTGGTCTACCATCAGAATGGAATCAGCATGGAAGGCAAGCGGTCGACACAGACGTCATAATATGGAGAAGTAGGTTCACCTAATATTTTATCCTTCTTTTCGTAATTTTTTAAGATCGTACGTAGTATGTTTTCCAGCCACTTGAGAGAGGCTTGCACCAGACCATAAGCTTGACATTTTGATGCCTTGACTGGCTAGTTTAAAAGGCCATGTTGTTGCCGGTACTGACATTTTTTTGTATCAGCATGGAAGGGACGTGGTCAACACAATACTTTTTTGCACTACAATTCTAGCCAAGGAAAAATCGCCCTACTGCCTTTAAAGAAATCTTGGGAAAGTAAACCCCTACAGAAAATCTTGATGCTACCACGGTATCAGTGGGCGAATGCTTTCCACAATGAAAGTATCAGCCAGGGCCCAGCACCCACATATTTGTGACCAGGCTGACCCATGGCACTTCGAAGTGCATAATGCTCAATGTTAGGACCATGGATATACGCCGCAGAAGAGACACAAAATGCCGGATCAGTCGAGGCCCCGATCAACAACACCTGTGCTCCCTATCGGCAGGCTCCAGCATGGGGACAACGAAAAGTTTTCTACTGGAACCAAAGCAGAAATCAAGCTGAGAGAGGGAACATCCATTGGTACAGAATGTATGCGCATTGCATCAGTGCGGCATAGTGCAACAACTCACCCATAAGCTAAAACCGTACTGGTGGGATACTGTGGAACTGGCAGAGATCAGATGGACAGGATATGGGGATACAACGGACGGTGGCCACAAACTGTGGTACAGTGGGAATGATGCCAGACATGAGTATAGTGTGGACTTCCTTGTGCATAGCAAAGTGGCCAGAGCCATCATCAGCTGTGCACCCATATCCAGCAGGCTGATCTCCATACGTGTCTCAGCTAAGCTCCACTATGTCACCATTGTCCAAGCATATGCTACGACATCCACGCATGAAGACAATGAAGTGGAGGAGTTTTACCAGCAACTAGACAAGGCTGTGAAGGCAGTTCCGAAAAAGGAGATACTCTTTGTATTTGGTGAGTGGAACGCCAAGGTCAGCCTAGATGCCTACCAGCAATAGGCAGGAACAGTGGGCAAATTTTGTGCCGGTCAAGGGATGACTGACTGACTGACTAGTCTACCTGTGTTGCACGTTGCATGGTTGAGAAATAAACCTAATCCTACTGTGCTATGGCATAAATTTTTCAGCTTTAAAAAAAGACTTATTTGGAAAAGTTGCACTTGTGGTTGTTGTAATTAATCTTTTCTGCAAGATCAACATTATTTACCATGGATATGCTCATATTTTGGGAAAACACTGTCCATATCGGCAACCTTATCGCTCAGGCATAGATCTGTATATACAGATCTCTGCTTCAGACGTTGAAATTTCGGTTTGGCGCAACTTCAGTGATACTCGACTTTGAATGGCTGGTGAGAGGGATAGTCCCAGGTAACTGTAGGTGCTGATTTGTTCAGCAAAAAATGAACTTTCCAAGGATACCTGACATACAAATGTTATTTTCAACAGATTTTTCATGGACCCATGTCAAAGCTTACTGTATATTTCAAGCGAGAGAATTTTTGTCCTAACTACTAGAACAAAGATGATAAAAAATAGACTGCTTTTTATCGGCTGTGTTTCTCAATTCCTGATCTATAAAATCGGCGCACAGTGTGGAATTTTCCAGTGGTACTATTTTCGCTTTGTCAAAAATGGCCGCTGTCAGAAAGCAAGCGTTTATGGTAGGCGTTTTTGTCTTCAGCACACAGAACAATAAGTAAGACCCAAAAGTAAAATACTAAATATGACAGTAGAAAGTCCAGTCTTTAATTTCATGCATTTTTCTCACAACGAAACAGGTATAATGTACCAAAAAGCAGTTTGAAAACACCGTATTTTGCCGCTAGGCGACTGCCGCTACCTAATATATGGTATTCCATTATGGTGACTTTTAACATTTTTGTTTTACATACAGCTACAGTCTGATTGTCATGGACAACACAAACCTACAAGAACTGTTCACAGAGGAGGTCACTAAAAACTTGAAGGTGCTCAAGGGACTGGTGTCTTTTCATAGTAATCGAAAGTTGTGTTTGCAAAAGATTCAGACACTTGTTCAAGACCATCTCCACATCAATGCTTCTACTAATGACATTAGTCCAACCACAAATGGAGATCTTATGCCTTGTAAGTGTTTGTGCTAGCATGCACAGCTTTGTTCATCCATATGTCCTGCCTGTTTCTCACTGCAGTGCAGTGTAATTTTGTTAAATGGACAGGTTTCCAATTTTTGTTTCCAGGTTTCTAGGCTTTAAGAGCTTTGAAGGGCTCTTGTGAATGTAGAAGGAGAATATATTTGTAAGACCTGTATTTAAGGCTGCATACTTATGCTGATGCCAACGATAAAGAGATGAATTTTGCTGATGCATGAAGTATCAAGACATCTTGAGCTATGGGAGTGATAATTATTCTCTTAGACCATCCAAGTTTAATTTGACGTGTGACTTTTTTTTTTTGGGGGGGGTGGTAAAAATAGAAGAACAAAAATATTGTGGAAGAGAGATGAAAAGAAATTGTAACACTTTTTTTTTTTACCTGCTAATGACAGGTTTTGTCACAAAACTGAATTTAAGAGTCCAGAAACTCATGCGCAATGTTGCGATTCTGGAGTGGGATAAAGCTCCTTCTGCGGATCCTCGCCAAGTGTTGACTTACGTCATCAACTACAGAGTTGTGTAAGTAGCCAGTTTACTTGCATCACCATTGTAGAAGTGTGTAAGTAGCCATTTTAAATGTGATCAGTTACAGAGTTTTGTGAATAGCCTTTTTACTGAGGGGACTTATTCATTCAGATTTTAGGAAGTATTTTGTACTTAGCTGAGCTTAGGGATTTGCAATACACTTTTAACTATGCAAGGCCTTTAAAAGAAGAGCTTAAGCTATTTTTTTGTTGTATGGAGGTCTTGGGTCTCATTGGTCTATGTGTTTTACAGAAAAAAGAATTTTTTGTTTTGTCTTACATTTTAAGCCAGGGGTGCCCAACCTACGGCCTGCGGGCCGGCCGGGAAGGTAGATGCAGACTTTTACACGCGGTCAGTCTTCCTTAATTACCTACCGACAATAGGTGGGGTAGAGATCACAGGCGGTGCTGACTACCTGACCGCTAGTTGTTAGCACCGCGTGTACTCCTACTGTCCCTCGAACGGGCAAAGCCATTCTCTTTTTCTGGCGCCTTTAACCAGACACAGGGTGACATCACCCTGATGCTGCCACAGGGTCGCCCTTCCCTTCATGTGAAGTGTCTCAAGAAACAGTGGCAGGGGTGGTGTACGGGTCATTGTAAGTACACCTTTTTTGTCAGTCAGCTTGTCGTTGGCACTCGATTTGAGATGTCGTGCAATGATTATAGCCGTGGAAAATGCCTGCAGAAGCTAAAAAACATAAGGTTGATTCTGAGTGCCACAATTTTCTGGAGAAGATGAATTTGTACTTTTTAGTGTAACAAGAGGAGAAGTCCTTGTGCCTCATTTGTAAGGAGACTGTTGCTGTGTTGAAGGAGCACAATATTAAGCGACATTACGAAATCAAACACGTTTACCTATGATCAATATGTTGGTTTGTGCCGCGAACAGAAAATTAACAGAATGCATGAAGAAATGGGTGGTTTAACAAAACTGTTCAACAATAGAAGAAATGACAACGAAGCGGGTGTTTGAGCAAGTTTCCGGGGGGCTCATATATTGAGTAAGGAAACCAAACCATTTTGTGGAGGTGAATGTGTGAAAAAGTGCATTCTGGCTGTAGTGGAAGAATTATGCCCGGAAAGAGTGCAACTGAAGCTGTCAGCTTGTCACGAATGACAATCACAAGACGAGTGGGAGATTTGGGAAGTGATCTTATGTTGCAACTGAAGTCAAAAGCAGGTCAGTTTGAAATGTTTTTGATTGCTGCAGATGAGTATACGGAGGTAAGTGACAATGTGCAATTATTAGTGTTCTTTAGGGGTACAAAGACTACATTTGAAATTACTGAAGAACTGGTGGCGACGAAAAGCATGAATAAAACAACCACTGGTGAAGACTTGTTCAGAAAAGTGTCTGAAGTTATTGATGAGCTTGGTGTGGACTGGAGTAAATTGACGGGAGTGACTACGGATGGTGCACCATGCATGGTTGCATGGCACAATGGTTTGGTAGCCAGAATACGCCAACAAGTGATAGAATCAAATGGTTCTCCACCTCTGGATCTCCACTGCATAATTAACCAACAGAATCTCTGTGGGAAGCAGTTGAATTTGGAGCATATTAGGAAGGTTGTTCTTAAATCCATAAACTTCATAAAATCGCATGCACTGAATCACTGGACTTTCAAAGAATTCCTCAGCAAAATTGACTGTGAACTTGGTGATGTTGTTTATCATAGTGATGTCCGCTGGCTGAGTGTTGAAACGCTTTTTTGACTTGAGGCACGAGTTTGATATCTTCATGACTGAAAAATCAAAACAGCTTCCCGAGCTTAGCGACCCCTCATGGCTGTGGGATTTAGCAATTTTGTGCAATTTGATGGCATATTTAAATGAACTTAATCTCAAGCTGCAAGGCAAAAACAAACTCATTTGTCATGTGTATGCGAACATAAGTGCATTTCAGGCTAAACTGAAACTGTTCATACAACAAACTGAAAGAGAACAGTTGGTGCACTTTCCAACATACGTTGCATTACGTCAGGAACAGATTAGTGTTCATTTCCCAAAAGGAAAAATAGTTCAACTTCTCAATCTGCTGAGTGAACATTTTGAAGAATGGTTTGCAGATTTCCACCAAATAAAAGATGACATTCATTTGAAAAATACTTTTCAGTTGACGTTTCCACAGCGCCAAGTGATTTACAGCTGGAACTGATTGAGTTCCAATGCCAGACATCGCTAAAGGATCTCTTTGGAGAAAAAGCATTACCAGACTTTTATGCAGAACTATCACCATAAATATTTCCAAATTTGCGAAAACAAGAACAGAGAATGATGACGATTTTTGCGAGTACTTTTGTGTGTGAACAAACATTTTCTTCGTTAAAGAGAACAAAATCTGAATCTCGCTCTCGACTTTCAGACGATCACCTGTATTGTGTACTGAGGATCAACATTACAAAATGTGATCCCAACACTCCCAAACTGCAGACATAACATTAATAAAATGGCATCAAATGGTGATTGCAGAAATTACTTTTGGCTTATGACTTATTTCTTTCTAGCAGAATCTTACGTTTTGGTATATTGTGGCAAAATTTCATGTTTAACGTCGGCATGATTATGACAAAACCGCCATGTTGTGACCCGCGAGATTTTATATTATGTCGAGTACGGCCCTCGAGCAAGAAAAGGTTGGGCACCACTGTTTTAAGCACATTTACACCTTACAAAACAGGGAATCAGGAAGGGTATAGTACTGAGAACATCATTCTGCTTGTGCAGCACACTATGACATGTTAAAGAAGAGTTTGGTTTCCAAGTTCAGTTCCAGCCTTTTTGTTGTTTCTTTTGTTGTTACAGGACTTCTGATTCAGTGAACATTTATCAGGGGAGAGATGCATGCTCCAATGATGTGTAAGCAGCTAGATTTACATATATTATTTAGTTGATTCTAGAATCTAACATTGCTAGCATTGGGACTGACTGCACTAATTGGTCCTTAATGAGTTTCAAGTGTCACTCCCAGTTGAACCATACCAGGTACTAACACTAACAAGTGATGCAAAGAAATAATGTAAAATAAGTTTTTAGGTATATGTGTTTGTGTGAGAGAGATGAAATGTGCCCATGTACATGCATATATGACTAGCAAAGTTATGTATGCTTTGTGGATTTCACATGTTTATCTGCTGTTTCTAGGTGGAAGACCATTGAAACACCAGCTGACCCAGGTGGGAACACAAGTGTTGTGGGTTTGCTCCCGAGCCTGAAGCCATGGACGAAATATGCAGTATATGTACAGGCCTACATGCTGACCACAGCCAGTCACCAGGCATTATCAGATGTCCTCATTTTCACCACAAGTCCAGATTGTAAGCCTTTCCATTGGTAGTGTTTGAGTTTTTTTGCATGTGTCAGAATCTTTTTCTCTAAGTGTGCATGCGTACTTACATTATCGCTGTTTGAGAGCATTGCTGTTGTCAAAAAGTTTTCCATTTTGTACGTGTGTGTAAGAGAGATGAACAAGAAAAAGAAAGATGGTCAGTAACAATACACTTCTTCAGTCAAAAGTAAGTTTTTTGGTGTGTTTTGCACATAAAAAAGGACAGAATACAGTAAAAGAATATAAATGTGTAAAATGTGGACTAAACCAGACTAATGAATGTAAGATTTTATCGACCTGCAGATTCCTCTTAAGTAAAGAGACAAAGTGCAGGAAAGATGATGAAAAATTCTGTTGACATCTTTTCTAAAGATTTATGATTACGTGCTAACTTTAGTCTTGCCAAGTTTCCTGTGAAAGAGGTGACATTGAGTTCTCACTCCTTTTTTATTCTGATTCGTAGAAAATTAAATCTATGATGTGTGGCATCCTTTGTGAAACCTGGGTTCTCTGAGGCTTTAGTATGTTATGAAAGAAATATACTTCATATTGTGGAATATATTTTGTGTGTTTTTCTATTCCAGTTCCAACCAGCCCAGTGGATCTGCATGCCACAGCTGAGCAAATGGGAGAGCTGCATGTAACTTGGAAAAAGCCAAAAGTGCCCAATGGTAACGTGACCCACTATGTTGTATACTGGCAGCTGCAGGAGATCAACAGCAAACCCTTTGACCAGCGAGACTACTGCACAGACCGTAAGTTGGCATCACCTGTTCATGTGATAAGGAAAGGTGCCATGATGAGGTCATTCTGCAAAATTTATCTTCCTGTTAACATAGCTCCTACCTAAGATTTTTGTTGTGCCTGTATATATGTGCATGCATGCATGGGAGTGTTTATTGTTAACATGAGTGTTTATTGTTATCTCAGCAAGGGTGTGAGCATCTGGTCAAAATGCTTAAGTCAAAGACATGAGAGATAAAGAAGGGGAGAGAGAGAGAGACTGTTCTGAAGTAAAGTTCACATTAGGTCTAGATGCATGTAGACATTGTCTTGGTAAAGTTAAAAAAAAATGTTTATCTTTGTGCAGCCATTGATGCATCAAGCACTAATGGCAAGCATCCTGGGCAGGAGGAGAGCAAGAACATGACTCAGCAGTCCCCAACTTGCTGTCAGTGTCCCAAGTCCTCAGAAGAACTCATTGAAGAGGAACGAGAACGCCAGATTGAAATTGAATTTGAAAACTACCTGCACGACAATGTCTATTGCAAGAGGTGGGCAGTTAGTGTGGAGAGATTCAAGTGGAAGAGAGAGGTGTAGGTGTGGGGAGATTCAGGTGCAAGGCAAGTGGGAATAAGAAGAATTAAAGAGTTTGGAGAGGAGATAGAGGAGACAAGCGCAAGTTCCTGACCTTTTTGAAGTGCTTTTTTGTCGTGAACACAACCTGGTCATGGTTTCTACATTTTCTCTGCAATGGATATTGAACCTTTACTAAAGCTGTTAAGTATCAGTAACTTAAAATCTACCTTCATTTGCTTGTTTGTTTTGTTTGACAGGGCGGACTCACTTCCACCTGGCATTGATGAGAAATACAATATCAGTATGTTGGCCCGCAGAAAACGGCAAGCACACGTGGGGTCTTCTGCTTACAGTAGTGAAGTGAACCAGTATGGCACTGACAACAGCAGTCCTTTACCTTCACCAGCTACCAATGTCTCCAATGCCACGGAAGAAAGTGCTTACCTGTCAGCTGTTATATATGACATGAAAATTGACCTTACAAACCTAGGACACTTTCAGGAATACAATATTGAGGTGTGTACAGAATTGTTATAACAACATTGTTTTCTCAATGTTTGTTAGTTCCATTTGCTTCTTGTTCTCAAAGTAATCTGCTGTTTGGAATCTTGGTAGTATTAACTATTGTAGTTATATGTTAAGCATTGTACTTATATTTTTAGTATCATATTTGTGTTCTTGTATCATGTCATATACATGCATCTTAGTGCAATCACGCATGTGTCATGATATTCACTTGTTCTTCCGCTCAACACAAAACAGATCTGCCTCTGTGGACCCTGTCTAATATACAGATATGCCACTAAATTCTCAAACCACTTGGATTCCCCAAATTCAAGCACACACCCACCATGTTTCTGATCATAATTATAAAAGATATGGAGTCTCCCACCCTGACTACAGAAAGGTTTTCTAATTCTTCAGTTTTATCCAAACTCTTTTAACAAAAACATCCGCCCTTGACTTGGATTTCTTCCAGGAATTGTATGATCATAAAATGATACCGTTTATAACCTCGAACTCTCCAGCCTGAGCTGCAAGGCGCTCTGGTTTATAGTTCTGTGTTCATATGGTACCCACTGTTGCTAGCATTCAAATGCAGCTATTCCTCATCTGTGACTGGCATCTCACTAGGAAGCGTTCAGGTTGGCGCTGTAGTGTAGACACTTGCAGCTCTGCTCAGTACACTCATAGGTTAGCTGTAGTCAAGCGACAAAACTATCAGATAGTTGGCTGTCCATAGTGTTGAGGTTGGTTTACGTAGAGTAGGTGCCAGCTCCTAGGTATGAGCACCCTTAACGGGACATGAAGGGTCAGCTGTCAGACTAGCAGTTCCTCGTGTCAGTTGGCCAGTCGGCCTTCCAGACTTGTCTTGCTATCACACAAACTGTACCTAACTGTAAGAAGCATCATTAATCATCAAGAATGGTTTTACAATTTCTTTTGTACAGTAAAATGAGTCTCCAAGAAACCAGTTCACATCAATCTACCAAAGCCAGAATAATAACCTGTGATTTATATAGCACCTAATCACGCTTACGAAGGAGCATGTTCTCAGCACTTAAAACAGATAGCAGACAAGGACAGAAGGAGAAACAACTATGCAGACAAGTAATAGAAGACAAACATAGAAGACACAAAGACGAATTAGGGAAGAATAAGGATGGAATGTCATAAATCTGCAGAGCAATACAACCTGGCAGACTAGTCAATTGACTATAATCACAACTATTGAGAACTATGTTGATTGAAATTTCTTACTGGGCTTGGCAGGTACAGTCTTCACTTCCTTCATATGCAACCCTTACCAAAAGGGGTGGCCAGCATGTCTCCTTGAGAAGTGAAAAACTGGTCACCTGTTTACAATTTTAAGCTTCAAACTAGCCCTTCCAAACACTCTTGCCTTTTTTCAGTCACTTGCCCATCATGTGGCAGAAGGTGTCAAAAAGCCTAAAGCATCAACGCGCACAACTCATCCTACTGTTAAGTCCTGACCTTGACACCCTGAGACTAGACTTTTCAGTGGCAGCTCGAGGCTATGACTGATATAAACCTAATACTCAAGCATGCTCATATAAATGTAAAGACTTGCCATAAAGAAAAGGAAATCTTTGTGCACACCATGAAAAGAAAGGAGAGAAGAAAGAACAATTATACATATGCATGTGTATCTGCATCTGAAACTACTTTTGCAATATAAAGACATCATACTCTTGTGAATGGTTCAGATATTGAAGGTCAGAAGATCACAAACTGAATACGTGAAAGTTTGCCTTACCACGTTAAACCAGCCAAATTTACAGAAGGCAAGAAGTAGTGCATTATCATAAATAATTTACTCTCAGCATGTTTACATATCAACAGCAAAAAGTCTTATAAATTCATCTAAGTGGTTTTGAATATTATTAAGAATTTTGTTAGCTTTTTTAGAGCATTGAATAAGTTTGGTGTTGAAGTTCACTGCTGTTTTTGTTGACGACTTTTTTTTTGTTTGGAACATATTCTTTGCAAGTGCTTATTGAAGGTGCTGTTCAGATTATCATGCTGATTCTTGCATAGCGCCCTAAGCCTGAGGAAGTTGATGTAACTGTACTTGGTGTGCTTATTGGTGAAGCAGACATGTGAATAACTGCTACATGGGACACAGGCGCCTGGCTTAACACTTATTTTTAGGATGCAGTAGCATATCCATCTCAGCATGACTGTACACTACTGTTAAAACTTATGCTGACACATGTTGGCTTAATTATTTGAGAAAGTAGGAGGAATGGTAGCTTCTTTGGTTAGTAAGCTGCATTAATAACGTAGTACACTAACACACTTGAAAGTAAGAGCATTAACTATGTTATCACTGATTTGTATGTGTGCAGGTCTTGGCTTGCCATGATGCTGATTCTACTGGACCAAAGCGCTGCAGCAGTCGTGCTATTACTGTGGCGAGGACAAAACCATTAGGTTAGTCCAGTTTCTTATGGGGTGTTTTGGCATTTCTGATATAGGACAAGTTACAGAGTCTTTAAAAGAGACTTATTTAAGCTTAATTTAACTTAAAGCTAATTATGTGAGTCAGAGTTGATTAGGGAACTTTCAAAATCATTAGGTAATCATCCAATCATTCATTTATTGCCCGTGGGTGTGAATCAATGAACACACATGAACGAAGTTTGGTAGCAAGACAAAGTAGTGCTTGGTTGATAATGTTTTTTTGAAGGCTGTTAACATTGTTTTACTAGAGAAAACAAAACAGATATTAGAGTAGAAAAAAATTTCCAGTTTCTGTTGTGCACTTGCTTATTCATTTCCAAAGAAATCTCTACCCAGATTTGTCCAAAGTCTAAAGGGGTGCAGAGTTTGGTGTAATAACTAGGTAAAGCTCAGTGCAAGATCCTGTTTCCCAGTATCTGTGTGAATTTCCTCCTCCTATTATCAAGATACACACCTACAAACATTGCCAGTATAGTGATGTCAGGTTTGTACATAGATACCTATTTAACATATTGTCTCAGTTCTCCCAGCTGATGCCTTGAAAATGTAAATATATTTATGTATAATACCGACCTCTGCTGTTGTCTGTGCATGGTGATGTTTGTAGGCATATATCTCAAGAATGGAAAGGTGGTGTTTATCCAGATTGGGAAAAATAGTATGTATCTTACACTGAGGATTACTCAGTCATAAGAAAAAAAAAATTGCATCCCAATAGATCTTTAGCACTAACAGATATGAAAAAATAGAACCCTAGAAAGACTTGAGCTTCGATGTTTTTTTTTTGATTTATCATTTAGTTTTGAAGGAAGGAAATTTGTCTTTCATGCAGAGAATGCAGACAACATCAATGCTTCTTCAGTTGAAGTCCTGCAGAGTGTCAACAGTACAGGAGAAGTGATGATAAAGTGGGCACCACCTCCAAGACCCAATGGTCTAATTATCAAATACTACCTCCAGTATCGGTCTGCTAATCGAGAAGATGTGTGTATCAGCCTGTGGGCTTCTTTCAATACTTTTAAGCATTTTAATTCTTTTAAAATATTTTTTCTTTGGATTTTTTTAACCTTAGACCTCACATTGTTTTGTGCAGTGATTTTGAAGAAATTCTTAAAAAGTTAAATGTTAAGTCATCATGAAAAGTTCTCTGTCTTCTACATGCTTTGTGGACACATTTTTTTGAGATTATACATATATGCTATACATATTATACATATACTACTGCCTATCAACAGGTGATGTTCAGAAAGGTCTGTGTCAGTCAGCGAAAATACCGTGAACACAGCGGCTATCGTCTGACCAACATGGAGCCTGGCAACTACACTTTCCAGCTGGCTGCTGTGTCACTGGCAGGGAATGGCTCTTACACTCCACTCATGTACTTTTATGTGCCACCTCCTCCGGGTAAGATGGATTTTCAGCTGAATTTTGTTTGTTTGTTTTTAAATCTGTTTGACTGGGAGCATGAAAGAGCAGTAGCTTTGTTGGCACCAGCATGCTTCTGTTGAGGTCTTGCAACCTGGTATTTATAGGAGTAGGATCTTTGATGTCATCAAAAGTTGGTTTTATCACTTGTGAATTTGTTGAGCTCATAAAAACACACTTAGCTATGACCATGTGTACAAAGAATATGAATGTCTTTATAACATCCATGAAATATATATATTTGTTCGTTTGGCCAGCTTTTTTTTTTTACCAACAATACAATCCTCCTATGTAATTTTTTGTGTTAGCAAATTATTTTATCTTTATGGGAAACCCTGATAACTTTGAATCTAGTAGTAGCATTAGTCAGTGTTGTATTTTGTATATTGAGTTAATTTTGCTAGCATGTGAGTAGAATTTATTTTCATGAAGCCTCAGAAAGATGATTGGGGTAGGTTTTGTGGATGGGAGTTGCCACTGACAGAAAGATAAACAGCTCACTATTTTGTGTTTGTTTACTCCCCTCTCTAGCTGGAGAAGAGGCAAAGAATAACATCATCATCATTACAGTGATTGTTGGTGTGATAATTGTCATCATCATCGGCGCAATTGTCGTCTTGTTTGTAATCAAGAACAGGTAAGTAAGGGCATCTCCCATGTCAGGTGCCTGTTTTCTTTTTCTAGAGCAACACATGTACAGTTTAGACTGATGGCTTCCATCACAAAATCTCTTCTCTGTCATAGCTGATTTTCTGACCTGAGAATTTACTTATTTTTTTTTTTTGGGAACAGATCAACCAAAACAGACTTGACAGTCATATCACCAAACCCAGGCTACATGCCTTCTGGAGACAGTGAGTACCTAAACCAGCTCTTGTTATCTTAAAGCATTAGAAAGCCATATCATGAGATAGGTTCATTTGGTACATAGTCAAGATAAGTATCATGTATGTTTTGTGATTGTATACTAACATCTAAAGTATCTGTCATGAACAGATGCTATCTGTCACAAACAGCTGTCACAAACATATTCTATACAATTGTGCATTCTTTCTATAAAAAACATAATTATTGCCTTAGGCTCACCAGGTCATATGTGACCCGCCACGACGAAATGAGTCCTAAGTTGCGCAGAGCAATTTCGTGCTAGACTGAAAGGTGATTGGGGTCAATTTTGTGAAGTTTTACTTTTCTTTAAAAATGGATTCCTTAGTTATTAAACTAACAGGAAAATAATAGTTAGAAATTGTCTTAAGATACGTTTTAATCGAGGCACCCCCCTGTGATGCGTCCCGATTTCCCTGTCAGACCCCTATCGTGTGTTACCTTGCCAGAAAGCCCAGAGTCTGTATTTTCTATTTCTTTATTGGCCGACTCAAATATCAACCAGTCAAAAGATATTTCTTCAAAAGTTTAGGAGCAAACAAATGTGGAATGTTTGGTGTTTAATAATAATAATAGTGAAGATTTTTATAGCGCATATTCACACTCATAGAGAGCATGCTCTTAGCGCTTAAAACAGGGAAGAGACGTGGACTAAGTAGACACAGAACAAAGGGGACGAAAGAAAACGACAGTACTGACGAAACAGAAAACAAAAGGCATCAAGTAACAGGAACAGAAAAATATAGTGATTCTGCGAGAAAGATGGGTAAAGTAGCAAGAGGGAAGGGGGCGGGGTTAAGAAGGACGAGCATTGTGTGGACTGTGTTAGGAGAAATGCTCAAGGAAGAGGTGCGTTTTCAGTGCAGATTTGAAAGATTCAGCAAGCCATTCCACAGCAAGTTAATTATTTGATCAATGAAGCTGTCAGCTCTTCCAAAGGCAGTTATCAGTTACCTGCATCACTTCTTTAGACACTATGGATTAGGGGAAATGAAGGTGGACTTGCACTGTGACAATTGTGCTGGCCAGAATAAGAATAAATATTTTCTGTGGTACTTATGCTGGCGAGTACTGACAGGGCTGCACACAGAAGTCACTGTAAACTTCATGCCACCTGGGCACACAAAATTCTCTCCAGGCTGGTGCTTTGGTCTGTTAAAGAGGTGCTTCAGGAGACAGGATGATGTGAGTTGCCTGGCAGATATCACCCATACTCTGGAACTGTACTGACTACATGAGTGAACCTCCCCCAGTTTGTTGGCCATGAAGATGGAAATGTTGCTGTGCCCACCTATAACTGGCAGGCTTTCCTGACACCAGCCTTCAGGGAGCTTAAGGGGATCAAACCCATTGGGCATTTCAAATTTAGTGCTGCACAGCCCGGGTTTGTTTTGTACCAGACCTCTAACAGATGCAGAGCAGCAGTTTGAGATGACAACTTAGTGACAACTCAGATTAAAGTAAACATACTGGATTCACTGCCTTCTGAAATTCCACCTCCTGGGCTGTCAGACCAGCGGAAACTGTACCTGTTCCATAACATCAGGCAGTACGTCCGGAATGATGTAAAAGATTTAGTTTGCCCTAATCCATGAAGCCTGTGGAACATAGTGTGCTTTTACAGAATAAAGAATAAAATGTTTATTAATTGCTGAGTGAATTAACAAAACAGGAATTGAGCATCAACAAACACAATTTGTCATGAAAGTTGTGCTTCTAGATCAGAACTTATTTTTGTGTTGCCCGCCAGTTCTCCAAGTCTAAAGGTATGTCAGAGCATGCAGTTTTCTCCACTTTTTTATATTTTTCTACTCATTTTTGCCACCTTAGTAGATAATTTTGAGTGCTTTTTTCTTGTAAATTCTGCTGTTTTTAAGCCTGCACTTTGATTAGAATGCAGTAATAGTTTTCTCTCATTTCTGTTTATTTTACTAATAGAGTAAAGGCACTAAAAACAGGCAAGTGTTCATTACTATGTATATTTTGTTACTTGAAATGATGTAGCTTGCTGTATTTTATCGTATTGTAAAATTTTGTATGATTTCAACAATTAGAAGTACCCGTTGCTAAGGAAAAACCTAGTGAAATTGCCGAAAATCTTTGAACCAGCTTTTCTCAAAATGGCCGCCACCGTACCTGCTCTCTGAATATGTACTTTTTAAAAATATGCAAATTGCCATATCTCAAATTTCCGACTTAAGACTCATTTCGTGGAAGGTCACATATGTATTTGCTGTGCTGGGCCAAGGACTTTCACAAGACAAAGAAACCAACAATCCCAAAGAGTTATGAACAGATGCCACCTATGGTCAAGCAATGGTGAACGTTAGCTCTAAACTCCAAGGTCAAAACCCAACAGCAAAATGGTCAGGGTGGGTGGGCTAATAAACGAATATACATGAAATCAACTGATTATTATATCCCTTACAGAAGAAACCTTTTGCTGAATTTTGCTGTAAATCTGCATCTCGTTAAGATGATCATATTCAACACATCAAATGGTTCAGTAAGCCAGTACATGCAACATGCACTTTCTAGTTTCAGATTAAGAGGTATACTATTTTACTGCACGCTTTCTCGTTCTTCCACTTCCTAGTCATTCTCATTTTCTAACAATGTTCTCACCATCTGGCAATTCAATCCAAGCCTAAAGCAAAACCCCATGTACAAATTACTTGTACTTACAGTTTAGACAAATTGATTGTATTTTATAATCCTCAGATCAACGGTTCCACATGTAGGCACTGGTAATACTCGCACCCAGTCACCGAGTAACCTTTGTACCCTTGTATGAAGAGCATGTGAACATACATCATATGGGGCATAAAAGATGTCCCACACTAATTGAAGAAGTCAAGCTGCACAAATTCACCAAAGTGATGTAATCCAGACACAGCATACTGGGATGCAACATCTAGTCAGAATAATAAGCAGCAGACTCACTATGCAGTAGTTGTCCTTGGATATCAAGACTCCCTTCCTTGGTAAAGCACAGCAGATGCCACGAAGGTCATAACACTCTCACTTACCTCCTCAGGTTGACTCTGTCGAACGCAGCATGTGTCACACACACAAAAAAGTTACATAGATGTGCAAGTAAACCTGTAAGTCGTACATTACATAGAATTATTTGTCTTTCTTTATCTACTAGCACCTTCATCCATCTTGTTACTTAGTTACTTCAATTTATAAAAAAAAAAATTTCACGTTCTAAGTGGAGAAAAATAAAGTCTATTACCAAAGGTTTTTTTTCTACGCTAGATGAAACTTTCATGTAAGCAAGCACCAAAATATCTTACCTCATCGGGGTGAGGGTACCTAATTTATTCAGAGTCTGTGGTGGGAATGTCTGCTCTTGATGATTGGAACTCTGAATGGGTAGTGAGTCTACAAACAACACAGAGTGAAAAGAGTTACTGTGATCCTGTAGTAAAGGGCAATTGTTGCAGATTTAATAGTGAAAACATATTTCCAAAAATCTATAGAAAACGAGGGTTAGTCATGTCAGTGACATATCAATAGTAAAAATTTGATCATTACTTGACTTTATTCATTGCAACAAGGTCATCACCGAAGTGAATAAAGTACACCTGAGTGGAAATCCTTTCAGTAGATTGTTAGTTTGCACTTTTTTAGAGTACATTATATACAATCCAGCTGCATAAGAGAAGAGGGGAGCCAAACGCAGCCAAGCTAAATACACACATGAAAATCTGCACTTGTTTAAATAGAGTACATTATATACAATCCAGCTGCATATGAGAAGAGAGGAGTCAATCGCAAAGCTAAATACACACATGGAAATCCATTACTGATATCCAAATCATGTATGTTTTGTGAGTGTATGGTGACATCTAGTAACTGTCAAGTGTGTTTTGAGAGTGCCTGCTAACCTGCTGTACCATATCCTTGTATGAAAATAGATTAGAGTATCTTCTTGTTAAGAATGTCACAGTTTGCCCACTTAATTTTGGAGTAGATACAATTAGTTATTTTTCTCTTGTTTAATTTTAACAGTGTACATTCCCGATGAATGGGAAATTGACCGTGACAGTGTTCAGCTGGTGAAGGAACTTGGTCAGGGGTCCTTTGGCATGGTGTATGAAGGGACTGCCAAGAATATTCCCGGCTTTGAAGGTGAAATCAAAGTGGCAGTAAAGGTGAGTGTGAAGATTTCCTCCTGATTTAGCATGCAGCTTGTATCCTAAGTCCAGTCAGAGTGAGCTATTGTTGGAGTTTCATATCTATTTTTTTCAATACCTGCATCATTGACTTTTCAAAGGAAACAATTCTTTTGTTACTTATTCATTTGTTGAGGGACATTGATTTTATTCCCAGTATTCTTGTTATCACTGATCACCTGATCTTATGGGCTATTCTCACATTGCAGTGTTTTCAAGGTTTGCACATGCAAGATTTCGCTTGCAAGGTGACATTCATAAGAGTAGTATATTGGGTAGTAAGCAATATAGCAGACAAAATCGACAAAAAGATTCGGTAATCGCTGTAGCTACCTTAGTCATATTACTTGAGGAAGCAGAGAGAGAGAAGAAGAAACAAATGTAAGTAAGGAAATGAGGGCTTGATGAAGTATACATGGGTATATTATTCTCCCACAGTTTGTCTCAGACTTCTTTGTCATTTTCACTTTATAATTTGGAGGTAAAAGGGAGCCTACTGTGTTTGAGCATTCTAATTGGCTACAGCCATGCAGTGTAGGTCATACCTAACCTTGCGAAAAATAGAACCACATCCCATCCATGCAAACGTTGCTTCAAGGTCCCCTGCAAGCCGTGTAAAGGCTCGGAAGGTCTTGCACGAGGCATGCAAAACCCTGCAAAGTGCGGTACATTGCATTGTGAGAATCGCTCTTTAGACCTGCAAAGTTTTTGTTTTCTTATTTCTAAATTCAAAGGAAATATGATAACTGTATGGAATAGAGAGAGCACCTGTCATGAAGTAGGTTACAAGGTAGAGATTAAGAAGAGTTAAAATTGGTTTAGAAATCAGAAAGAAAAAAAAAAGCAGGGAGAGGTAAGTAAAACCTCAGTTGTTCTGTGCATGAACATTTAGACATTAAGACAGATGATGGTGTCCAGATCTGACATTATAAAAGCATACAACTCAAATTTGTGAAGGACGGATTGACATAACTTAAAATTTGCTTGAACTACGTGTTGCAGACAGTCAATGTAAATGCTGGATTCCAGGAACGGTGGAGTTTTCTGCGGGAGGCAACTACCATGAAGTAAGTGGTGTGTTGTGTGGACAGGTACTAGCTGTCAAACTATTTGTCATTTAAAGAATTCATCAGGTTGATCAGATCATACAAAAGAAACCTCCTTTAAGGAATTTCAGTTTTATTTAAACATTTCAAATTTTTGCACGAATTCCTCCTCTCTTGCATGCCAGTGTCTGCTTTTGCCATCCTTTCAGCACATCCATGAAAGTGCCCTAATTTTTGTCAGAGTGAAGATCACTAGCTGTTCACTGTTAGCTGTAGAGCAGGCAGTGACGTAGCCTGTGTTGGGTGTTTGCAGCAAATGTGAAGGTAACATTATATTATGTGCAGGGCTTTTAAATGCTACCATGTGGTCAGGCTGTTGGGTGTGGTCTCTAAAGGACAGCCATGCCTGGTAGTCATGGAGCTGATGGCTAATGGTGACTTGAAGAACTACCTTCGGCGGCATCGCCCTGATGAAGAGGTTAGTGAAAGAGTGATCTGGGCAAAGCTCCAAGTTTATTGGTGCTACGTTTTCAGGAAGCTCTTTTACTGAAACAGTTAAAGCAAGTATTTTTTTTTAATTGGAAGGAAAAAGCATGTTTGAACATAAGAAATAGTTACAACATTTATCATCCTGTTTTAGAAGCTGTTTTTTCATGCATGGACAAAAAAAATACAGTGAAGGTTGGCTGTCCTGGGTTCAGGTCTTGTCTTGGGTATGCTGTTCTTTCTCTGCATGTGACATCTGTTTACAAGGCTGGCTGCCTTGCTGTGATATACCCTAGGCTAGTCATAAAACACTAATCCCCCCCACCCCTGCATTTCTTAATCCACCTCCGCTCTTTGCCAGTCATATAGACTCATTGGCCAGAAACATGCATAAGTTGGTATTTGTTTTGGTCAAAGCTTTGGATACATTTTGATGACTTAAATGACTGGAAAAAAGTGCTCCCTCCTAATTTCAACTCTGCAACTTTCAGAATACATCCTGAACTGTTTGAAGATTTTTTTTGTTTAGCGGATGAATGATTTTAAGCTTTTTGGAAAAGCATAAACATCAAAGCTTCAACAAATTTGATCTGTTTTCAAATTTTCAGAGCTAGCTTGTATGTATGCATCATAACTAGTTTGCTTGCACAGGACAACAAAGGTGCTCGTCCTCCCACCATCAAGGAAATGCTGCAGATGGCTGGTGAAATCGCTGATGGCATGGCGTATCTTGCTGACAAAAAATTTGTACACCGTGACCTGGCCGCTAGGAACTGCATGGTTTCAGAGAACAGAGTGGTAAAAGTTGGGGGTAAATTGAAGATGCATACTTTTTCTTTCTAATATTGGCAGTTGTTTCCATTGTGGATGCTATTAATGGCAGTTTATATCAGACTGATCACATCGCCATACTCCCATACTCCAGTCTCCAGACTCTTCAGGTCCTTGACACATTGTTAGAGTTTTTCTTCCCCCAATTTATAGTGTTGCTTTAAAAAACCTTTGGTGTGTAATTCACTGTCCTAGAGATAAGCTGTTGGCACAAGTTCTTCAGACTTGCATGCACAGGTTAAACAAGCTTAGCTGTGTCCTCTTGGCCATATTTTAGGTTTCAATTTTAATGACATCACAAAGCTTACAGGGTAGGGAAAGAGCATCGAATTGAAACATTTTCCGGGAGTAGAGGTGGTGGTGGAGAGGGGATGAGAGACCAAGCGTAGAAGTGAACATTGTGTTTTTGTTGCAAATGCACTTCAACCAAAAAAATTACTGCCCTGTTAAGTGAGAATTTGAAATTTAGCATTTGCTTCTGGCGTACTTTTAGGGGTGCACAACATAAACTCCAGCTTGCTTGTGCCTTTACAGATTTCGGTATGACGAGGGACATCTATGAAACAGACTATTACAGGAAGGGTGGCAGAGGCTTGTTGCCAGTCCGTTGGATGGCACCAGAGTCGTTGAAGGATGGGGTCTTTACAACCATGTCTGATGTTTGGTGAGTTCTGTTCACTCAAATGTGGGGTTATGATTGACAGCTGTAGTTGCACATGAGATCCTTTGTCTGATAAAAATGTATATGATACGTTTGTAATTGCTTTTCATCTTAGGTCTGGAGTCATTTTGAAAGCATTAAGATTAAAGCTTTAAAAAAATTTATATGATACGTTTGTAATTGCTTTTAATCTTAGGTCTGTTGTCATTTTGAAAGCATTAAGATTAATGCTTTACAGTTAAAGCAGACTTTGTATTTCTCTTAACAAGAAATTCATTTAAGGTGAACAGGCTATACACACTAGATAATGATAGATAACAAACAATTACATAATTATACATCCAGAATTATTTAAAGGACCAGGCTGATCACTGCATGCTTGGGTGGAGTGGATAGCCTAGTAATTAGAACAGAGGAATTTGAACATGGGCATGCACGTTAGAAGGTTTGATACCTGTGTGATATAGCTTACATTCCCTGACCCAGCTGTAGAGTGCTACCTGACTGTAGAGCAGGGGTGGGGAATGTTCAGCATGCAGGCCATCCAAGACCCTCAAATCATTTGGTCTGGCTCTTCCAAGGCAACTGCAGGCATGACTGAAGCTCAGTAAATCTAGGAGCTTTTCTCACATCTACATAAATTTATATTATATGAATCATAATAACAACAATGTGAGTTTTGAGGAACAAGCAAGGAATTTCTATTATAGGGTAGAGAAGACACAGATGAGTACATGCCGGGACAGATGTATGCCTGTCATCGGTTGCTCTCATCTTGTTTGCCTGTATTGTGGCAACTCAGAGGACAGTTATTGCCAGATAGGCTGAGAGTGTACATGTTGCAAAAAGTGTTAACCAACTGTGATGAACCCCCAGCTTGAAATTAGCAGGCTAATTTTTAAGTTGATAATTTTGTGTGGCCCATGAATGATGTTATAAAATCCAAAGAGCCCTTGGCAGAACAAAGGTTCCCCACCCCTGCAACAGGAAGGGAGAAGAGATGGGCATCACCCTCACATAAAGCTGGCCCTGAGATAAATGAGAACTTAACACTCAGCACTTTTACAGCGGTGAGGGTCATGGAACTACATTTTGTCTTTTTTTTCCATCATTCATTCTGTCCATCCTTATGCCTTGGAATAAATGCATCTAGGTTAATAATAATAATATAGAAACACTTGTATAGCGCACTTCCCTGCTGGCAGCAGGCCCAATGCGCTTTGACATCAGCAATCAGTCAGAAGTATCTATATAGATTAGCAGACTCCACAGAACAACATCACCAAAGGCAAACTCAAAATGTTGTACACAAACTAAAAGTAATGGCGTTACGCAGAGCAACATTTCTGGTCTCCCACTGTCAAGGGGAGGTGAAGAAAGATTCGTCTGAATACTTCATTGGAAGTTTTAGGGCAACACAGTTGAGTATCCAGGCACTAAAAAAGTGAACGTGACAGCACCCTTAAAGCACACACGGCGCAGGACAACATAAAACCGCAAATCATCAAGAAACACGTCCATCATCGGCGACATCATTGAGGCGCGGACATCCAACATCTATTCTGCTAAACTTGCAGCCATGAAGCACAGTCCCGCACATCACGACGGAAAATCCGATTGGTCCGCAGCAGCGAAACAGTTAACAGTTTCGGTGAAGGAGGCATAAGTAATCTCGCAAAGTCAAAAACTTCCGGCAAGCTGGCAAAGCGAAGAATAGGATGCAGAGACCGTTAGTGGATGATGTCGAAGTGGGAAGATAGGACGTGGCACAGGCATTGAATAATAACAAAGAACAGAGAAAACAGCGTGGCAAAAGTCACAGGTTAATTGGAAACCTCAAAATACGACGTGGATTCACGGACGACACAAAAACGACAGAGAGCCGTCCCCTCAAGCCAGTTAGGCAAAGGGACGTCACTCTCATCATTACTTAAAATGGTTGTAATGTTAAGCACCATACCACAGATCCCAAAGTTGTTCAGTACCAAAACTCCTTGTGAATTAACATCGATCAATGTATCTCCATGTGTTAATATCTATGCTTACGCATCTAAAAGCTGTTCCTGTGCTTAGGTCCTACGGAGTGGTACTGTGGGAGATGGTGACACTGGCAGCCCAGCCATACCAAGGTATGACTAATGAAGAGACACTTCGGTATGTCAGTGATGGCTTCATCTTGGAGAAACCTGCAGGCTGTCCAGATGAACTGTAAGTTTTTACTTTTTGTTTCTTTGTTGTAAACTGAGGAGTTCTTTGGTCTTCATTCTTTTAATCACTTCTGCTGCTGCTGTCTATTGCTTCATAACATCGGTGTACTGATGTTGGGACAGATGGATGGGGATGAAGAGAGCTTGCTAGATCAAGTTGCAGGATATTTTTCATTTTGCACCTTATCTGTCCTTGATAGGCTGTGTCATTTATCCTCAGAATTACAAGGAATTCTCACCACCTCTGTAACGTATGGTGCCTTATATAGTTTGCAACTTTTTTTTTATGCAGGGAAGACCATGTTCACATACGCATGATATGTTGGCACCTCCGTGCAGAACTCATTTCCAAGTACTAGATTAATAATTTATAATGAGAGATTTCTAGCTTTAAAAGAGTACCTGAAATATTTTTGTATGGCATACAACCATATATTTGTTTTAATTCTCTTTAGATGTATTAATACAGTGAATTTATATAGTGCCATACCCTGGTCCTTTGGATATACTCAAGGTGCATTAAGACAGACACAGATGCATGCAACATAACATGCAAAATTGTCTAGAGAATGCTAGATAATATGAATGATATCTAGCAAGAAGCTACCCCACCATGGGAAAATCAGTTGAAAAACTGTGATCCAGGTCCACACCATAAGTCCAGTCATAGAACAATAGGTTTTTTTGTTTTTTTTTTTGTTTTTGTGTTGCTCATTGGGTTGCTTGCAGAATGCCTATTTAAAAAACCAAAATGAGTTCACAAGCAAGCAGAAGGAAAGCAGTGCAAATCCATCAATATATTAGTGTCAAGGGGTTCAGCTGTTATCAGGTTTCACAGATGATCTTTGCACAGAATAGGATATGCACGAGGTACAGATCTAAAGCTCGTAGTTCAGGTCTACAAAGTCATTGATCTGGGATGAAAGCAAATCATTACATAACTGGAACTGATTCTTGTCCGTAGAGCAAATCATTGTAGATAAATTAGGATCTACATGATTACGTAGCAAATGCAAAGTATGTTGTTGTAGATCAAACAGAAGAACTGGGAACAAGAACGACAGAGTTGGAGAAAGATATAGTGAAACCAGAATAATTGTCGTGTTCAACAAAGTCAGTCATAACTAAAATAACTGCATGCTAGCAAAATACTCAGATGAGAGATTAATGTGGTTACCATACATACAGAATGCTAAAGCTGAAAAACTAATGGCTGACACTGGTAATGCTCCAAAGAATTGTTGAAGAATATTGACTAATGCTACAAATACGTGAGTGACGGTTCTGGGGGTGATCACTGATTTTGTTCTCTGTTTGGAAGGTTTAACTTGATGAGGCAATGCTGGGAATTCAAGCCAAAGAAGAGACCCACTTTCAAGATGATCATCGAGGATCTGGTGCCTAATCTGAACCCAAGTTTCCAACATGTGTCCTACTTCTTCAGCGAGGAGAGCCATACCAACAGTGACAGTGAGCTGCGGCATGCACAGCTCAACAGACAAGAAGTGGAGAGAGAGGAGGAGGAGGAAGAAGAGGAGGATGCGTTGGACTGTGAAGAGGAGGAAGATGAAATAGACTTGGAGTATGCTGGCCTCAGTGCTTTAGAAGAAGAGTCTCGGATCCCATTCATGACAGCAGAAGACCCCAGCCACTACCACCATCACTTCCCCCTTCCTCACCCACAGGCCTGTGCCTCTCAGCGCTCCCCCTCGCATGGCAAGCGGGGGGCATCATCTTCATCGTCGCTGCGTGGAGCTGGTGCCAGTGGTGGGCCCAGCAGCATGGTAGCAGGAGCAGGGGCAGGATCTGGATCAGGCTCACCCTGCGAGTGTGTCCTGCTGGAGGAGCTGCCCAATGGCCATCGCCTGTCTGCTTGCTCCAGCCCCATCTCCAACGCCAACGCCAACAGCGATGGCAGCAAGGGCAGCAGCAAAAGTTCGGGCAGCTACTCCCACATGAATGGACTTGCTAACGGCCATATATTTAACCCTTACACGCGGACGGCACCATGCTAACCATCGACTTTGTGCAAAACACCTCATGCTCTGAACCCGCTTTGCTGTGTGTTCTTGTGTTTGGGGGCTAGGACAAAAGGTTTTGGTAGCCAGCCACGGGGCCTGCCAGCATGGGAGGGATAATAGTGCCTGTGGATGTGGCAGTGGGTCGCTTGCATTTTGTCTCAAGGCTGTGTGTGTGAGTGAGGGGAGGGTGGTCTTTGTGTGTGTTTGTGTGTGTATGAAGGGGGGTGGTGGCAGGAGTTCATGACCAGGACATTTAAGAGTGAGGCAAAAATAAATGTGTAGATAAATGGGAGGCATGTTGCCTGGTCATCGAGGATGAGGCAGGCCAAATAATGTTTGTGGTGTCATCAGCAACATCGCTCCATCTGGGCAGGAAAGAGAGCAGGCAGGGAAAGGCTGGTGATCTCTGCATCAAAACAGCAGTTGTGTCCTCTACGACCCCTGCATCTTGTCTGGCTGCTTGCTGAATGCACTTGCAGTAGCAGCATGTGATAAGTGGGCAGAAGATTCTTGGGATGGCTAGATATGGCAGATGAAACAAACTGCTTTGTTGAATGGACTGCATTCTTGGCTGAAGGGATACTATTTAGTGTAGTGGGAGAGTGGAGGGGGTTATCGGCTGTGTCGCAGTTTGAATCCTTAAAATCTCATCACCACCTGGAAAAAGATTCTAAAGTCACATGGATTGTTTCTTGTAGAAGGAAGGCTGGCAAAAGAGGTGGTCTTTTCCAGCAGATTGTGGACTTGTTTCAGGAAGAAATATGTGACTGGATCCTCATTTGCTGCGTGCATATTGGGTAGCCACAGGATTTTTTGCTTAGCTCTGCATGAATACTGCAGGGGTAGATGACTGAGAACCAGATCATCAGGACCTGTCCAAGACATGAAGTGAGCTGAATTGTGTGTTTCTGAGTGTGCCTTTGAGAAAAAAGGAAGATTGTGCATGCTACTGGACCGCTCTATTGAAATATTTGTTTGATCCAAGAACCTAGATTGTTTTGGCACTTTACCTTCTTGTGTACAAGCACATGGGTCAGTGTATATGGGTGTCTGTGGGTGCATGCATGTGTTGTACAGATGTGTTCTAACATGGGCCAATTGCCATCATTTGTCAGCTTAAAATGTGTTCTGTTTTAGATTGTGTCTCACTTGTTAAATAGCTGAACTTTTCAAGGTAGAAGCGAGGGGTACTGCAGGGGATGGGAAGAAAATATGGAACTAATGTTTTCCCCATTCACAACCATTGCTGGGCTTTAACTTCATCTGTTTGCATTTGCACGGATTTATTCCGTCTTAAAGAATTAGAGAATTTTCAGTCTGTGAATAGACATGGACCAGCCCTTGCCTTTTCATGAAGAAATGCCACACATGGAAAGGAGAGAGCACAAATCTCCTTAAGTTTCTGACTTTTGCCACAAGATAAATGCATTGGGCCATTTAGCTCATGATCTGCTCCTGGAAGCACATGGAGCAGAGGTTCCCTGTGCATTTCTGTTGGTCTTGTAAAAAGAGGGTTAAGTTATATTGGGGGAAAACAAAGGAGGGGAAGTGTGTGCGAGAGGTCATGCTGACAAGAAAGCTGCAATTATTGTTCCCATTGTCATAATGCTCTTCTTGCCGTACATGCTGTACTGCCCCCTTTCATCACAGCATCCAGCTGCGTGGTGCTGCGTTTGGCTTTTGTCCATTTCGCTCACTTTTTACCATTGCACTTGCTTTGGAATCTGTTTGGGGGAAGGGGGGGTTGAAAGGGTGGAAATTTTTATTGAACGACATCATTACCAGCTCTTATTTAACGTCAACCCAGAGAGAATTCTGCCAGTCCCGCTGCCTTGGCATTCATAAGCACATACACCACTGCTCTTCAGCTTGCATTAGTGGCATGCTTGCGGAGGTTGTGAGTAAACATTGCAAGAGAGCACAGATGTCCAGATTAATGATTATTTACCGTCCGCTGACTTCTTTTGTCACAGGAAATGGTAGGGTAGATAAAAGAATACAAAATTAATAAGATGCATATCAACTGAAAATTTTGAACGATGTTTCTTTCTTTGCATGGATATGCATCTTTGCACGTGAGTCTGCATATAGTTTTGAATAGAAGTCTGTCAGAGAAGGACTAGGCAAGGTAACAAGTGATAAAAACTGAAACTGTTGGGAGGCAGTATTTGTTGGTAACCATTGTGTTTGGTAATGTGAAGTACAAGATGCTCAGTACTAAGATGAAATAAGAGAATTCTAGTGTAAGTGTAAACAAGTCATGTGAAGAGTAGGCTCTGCCTAGCCATTGGTTACAAAGTACTTCAAAGACATGGCCTTGATTTCATTCTCTTTCCATCTTGCTCTGCATTTTAAAAAAAAAGTTAGAGCAAAGTCATGCCAGTCTGCAAATTTTGCAAATTTTTTAGCCTGGTTCTTGAAAATCAAAATTCAGTGATTTTAGTTTACCAAAAAGTTTACCAGAAGCATGTGAAAGTGTTTTTTTTATATATATATTGCTTTTAAGATGTAAATATTGGTTTTATCGTCATCTGTGATGTACTGAACATACGTCAGATGAAGTAAGGAGAATACAATTGTAGAGTTTCAAGAAGGGCTATGGCTCAGTTTTTAACTGGCAGGTTGCTGTACATTAGATACATTAAGTGTGCTGCAGGATACGTGGACCCCCCCCCCCACCAGGCTTTATCACATTGACTTTAAATCTTGATCTTGTCACAGTCTGTTTTATCAACAGACTTTTTTGTGTCTTTCCACCACCCCCCACCCCAGACATCTGTTGCTGTTTGGTGTCGGCATTCTGCTGTTGATTTGCTTGAAAGAATGTCTCTGTGTTGATTCCTGTCATGTCAAGTCATATCTCTATTTATTTGTGGACCAAGTTGAAAAGAATCAAACTCGCCTCGGAGATATTTATTTATAGGCGTTTTCCCCTCCCATCCTTGTCTCAGTCAAGAAAAGTTTAGTTTTACACAACCATGTGTGTAAATAACATATATATGTCATGCACACACACTTAACACATCCACATTGAGCATTATTTTATCCACAGCCATACTTGTAAATAACAATATATACACACATCTACCATGAACTTCTCACCCCAAGTGCCTCCAGTAGATAGTGCTAGGAAGTTTACCGGCATTTTACGACTGTTGTGATAATCTGGGGATGTACGTGTGGATGGATGTTTGGGTGGGTGGGTTGGTGTGGGAGGGATACAGTTGCTGCAGTATAAAACAATATTTCTCGATGGAAACGATTACAGTTTTTGCAAGGTTTTTGTATTTGATCATGTGGAGGAAGGAAGATGGGAATATTGCCTACAAGTGTGAAGTAAGGAGGGTGTTAGGGCTAGACAGGTACTTGCAAACAGATATTGGGGGTTATGGGGTTTCCAAGATTTACCAGCTTGCCTCATTTAAAGCAATGTCCGTACTTATCAGGAGATGAAAAGGGGGAAACAAACCTTTCTAACTGTAGACTAGCTTAAACTGAGTACAGATTTGATGAAATATATGTTGCCGTTGTGTACAGGAGTGGGGATTTCAAGCATTGTTTGTAAGAAACAGATGTTGAAAGTAACAGACTAGTGTTTATTAAAAGCCCTGCCAGAGTTCTTTAGCGAGTATGAATAACATTTTTGAAATGCTAGAGAATTTTAAGGTATCCATATTATTATTTTAATTAGAAATGTGTCTAAAAAATGATTATTTTTAATAAGATGTAACAGTGGAAGATGACATGCATTTTACGTAATTGCCATCCATCCTTCGAGGTGAGAATGTGTCGCTAATTGTGTTGTAAGAAGCGATGTTACTGTATAATCCATCACTGTTTTAGATGTCTTGTAAATTTTGTAATGTTAACAAGTTGTGTAGAGTTAAGTTTGATGTCCATCTATAAGTCAATGGAAATCTTGTGGCCTTTACTACCATCAGTGATGGTTTAAAAAAAGGTTAGTCATGCAGAAGGTGCTTTTAGTATTTTTTTAAAACATATCCTTACACTATGCTGTAAAATAAACAGAAAAGTGATTTTTCTTGGAAGAAGAAAAAGGTCAATAGAAAGCAGTTGTAAACTTTGCCTGTGAAGCTTAATAGTAGTCATAACTGGCAGGTTTTGGATTTTGTTCTCTGTGCTAGCATAGCTGTGTGCCACTGCTTTAGATCTCCATTTCAAGTTGGATACTGCCTGGCTCATTTGCTTCCCTTAAAAATTAAATACACCAGATACGCTATTTTGTCCAACATCGGTGTATGTTTATGGTGTTCTGACGCTTGTGACTCGAGTTGTTCATGGTACATGAACGTATGTTTTGTGCAGCACACTTCTCCACACGTCAGTTTTGAAATCAGTTGAATTTGATTCTATCTTCTCAAGATGTAACCTTTGAGCTACTTCGATGTCATTTATGCTCACCTTTGCCGTAGACAGAATGCCAGTGGTAGTATGATACTTATTGCAGTTTTCATGGATGCAGCCGCAGAGGAGGAGAATAATTGATCTATTTAAAACCATGCTTGATATTCTTTTTATGAGCATTGAGCATTGGAATATTGGAATAGTATATCCCTAGATTTTGTTTGTGTACATGTGTGCATGATGAGAGAGACATGGCGAAAGGGTAGTGTAAGAAAACCCAACTTTGTGACACCAGAGATCATATGTGATAACATTGCAGTTGTAGTCCACCCAGTCATTCGAGTCACTTTGCTGTCGCAATTTCCCCCTCATGCCATGAGAAAGTTTTAAGTGAAGAAACAGACCTGCTTGTGGTAGATTCAAGTGTGATTTAGAGAGCGCTTTGCAGAGGAGGTAAATGGAGCAAGGTCTAGCTCTGCAACCACAGAGATGAAGACACAAACACATAACTTGTATATGAACAGGTGCAAAGTTGAAGCAGTTTTTTTGTCTCTTGCTCATGTTGCCACCTGTGAATACCACCTGTATGTTGTGGCTCATCACTGTTAGAAATATGAACCATGTTCATGCACATAACCCATATTGCGTAAGATGCAAACTGTTTTTGAGTAGAAGTATTGCATTTTGCATGCGAGAGAGAGGCTGCCTGATGAGCAAAAGGTATCTGCGTACTTGGTGCAGTTGCAGATTGCTGCAAATGACCAGTGTATTCTAAGAGGAGAGAGGGAAGGTGGGGAGGTATGCATTGTGTTTAGACTTGGAGGGCGGGGAAGTGTTCAGGTTGTTTGTTCAGAACAGTTCTGGTTTGACCTTTTCATACTTGAAGAGAGCACTTTGATGGAAAAATTCTCTCCTCTTGACATGATTTCTTTGGTGGCAAGATTTGTATATATAAATAACATTGTCATAATCATAACCTTTTATTGGAAATAAACTTGGATCAAAATTGTTTACCAGTTACTTTCAGTTTTAGTTATTCAAAAAGTGCCTACTTACTGAGGTTTTTTATGTTGTCCAATTTTTTTTCATTCTCTTACACACTGTCTGTGCTAAACACCGTGCCAGCAACTAAGGCTGTATATCATGGAGAGAAATGTAATCTTACATTAAAACGGCTAGGGATAAAGAACCCCCAGGTGATATAACCATGACATCTTTAATAATAAAAGCCAACCAAGAAGCAAAAATACACAAGGAAGTTGGTATCATCTTTTAAAGTAAAAACAGCTGCCGATGGGATGGACCTAAACAAAGAAAACAAGGAGCCTGCAGTAAACAACTGCTGGCGTATACTCTGGAGTCCAGGATAAGTACATGTACAATACTCAAAATTCCTTGACACCAAGGACAAACTGGTGGTGGTTCACCTTGTAAGAGGTACAACTGCGTGGCATACGTGTGTCCTAACCTTAATCTGGTAAGAACTACCTCCTCCAGCTGCACAGGACGGCATGGTTGGTTGGTTTGTTGTGATTAACGTCGTGCCAGAAACTAAGGCTATATCACAGCGAGAAAAGTAATTTTGCTTTAAGATGCTTGGGGACAAACCCCTAAGTGATATAACCATAACATCTTAAAAAAAACAACATAAGGAGCAGGAACAACATAAAAGAGTGAGTGACATGTAAAAATGGGTGTTGTGGCCCAAAGGCCACCAACAAACCAAAAACTATCAAGGTATAAAAAAGCTTAAATCTTATGGTAAAGTCTTGTCCTCCTTAAAAATGTAAAATTAGCTGCCAATGGGACGGACCTAAACGAAGAAAACAAGGAGTCTACAGTTAAAAAAAAAAAAACTGCTGGCGGATACTCTGGAGTCCATGACAAGCAATTAAAACGTACAATACTCAAAATTCCTTGACACCAAGGACAAACTAGTGGTGGTTCACCTTGTAAGAGGTGCAACTGCGTGGCATACATGTGTCCTAACCTTAATCTGGTAAGAACTACCTCCTCCCGCCGCACAGGACGGCATGAAGGCAGGCGGTCTGAAAGAGAGGGAAGGATGGCATGTAACTTGTTTTGGTCCATAGTGTCCCAGTGGCATTGCCACAAGGTCTGAACATAGGCCGAGAGGATAGATTTGCAGTCTGCTGATACCAGTGAGGGTAATTTACTAGGGGACTGACATGCCGCCTTGGCGGCCTGGTCCGCTCGAACATTGCCTGGGGTGGTTGGTTGGTTGATTGTTTTTAACCCCGTGCCAGCAACTAAGGCTATATCACGGCGAGAAAAGTAATCTTGCTTTAAAATGTTTGACAAGAAACCCCAAAGTGATATAACCATAAGATAGTTTGTGTTTTACACCGTGCCAGCAACTAAGCCCCAAGTGATATAACTATGACATCTTTAACAATAAAAGCCAACCAAGAAGCAAAAATAACATAAGGAAGTTGGTAACAAGTAAAAAGGAATTTTGTGGCCCAAAAGGCCACCAATAAACCAAACAACCAAAAACTATCAAAGGTATAAAAAAACTTAAATCTTATAGTAAAGCCCTATCCTCTTCAAAATGTAAAAATAGCTGCCGATGGGATGGACCTAAACAAAGAAAACAAGGAGCCTGCAGTAAAAAAAAAATCTTCTGGCGGATACTCTGGAGTCCAGGAAAAGTAATTAAAGCATGTACAATACTCAAAATTCCTTGACACTGGTGGTGGTTCGCCATGTAAGAGGTGTGACTGCGTGACATACGTGTGTCAGTCATACCCTTAATCTGGTAAGAACTACCTCCCGCTGCACAGGACGGCATGAAGGCAGGCAGTCTGAAAGAGAGGGAAGGGTGGCTGTCAGGAACTCACGCGACGTGCAGACGGGCCACATACAACACTCACTGTCCGCATGGCGTTCCTCACGTGCTCTTTCACGCAACAAAATACAAAGACCTGTACGTGGGTTCCTAAATCTCTATAATTTCGGGGTTCTTACTAGTCTTTATAGGGAAACAGCAAAATCAACCAATTTTAAATACTTTTTCAACTCTCAAGAATATCAACAATTTCACATCAACATATCTTTCCACTACTACTGACTAGGTACTCCCTCTCAATAACTTGGGTTACTCTCTCTCTATATATATATATATATATTAACAATCAAGCATGAGAATCAAATCAACGACGTATATAACCCTCCCTTCTCCAGTCGTCCGTTTTCAATAATACTCTTCTCCTTCTATAAGTCAAATCTTCTTCCAATGGGCACACCAACAGTTTCTCAGAAAAAACAAATGACCAAAACACACTGTCAACGTCCAGTCAGAACACACGCACGCACAGATATACACTTGCCTGTAATACTCCTCCTTGAAACTATCCAGATGATTAAAATACACAGCACTGCGAATCTCTCCAAACACACAGCAATACTCCAATTATCAGAATCCTCCAGCAGACACACAGCAACTGGGGAATCTCTCCAAACACACAGCAATACTCCGATTATCAGAATCCACCAGCAGACAATCAGCAACTGGGGAATCTCTCCAAACACACAGCAATACTCCGATTATCAGAATCCACCAGCAGACAATCAGCAACTGGTGAATCTCTCCAAACACACAGCAATACTCCGATTATCAGAATCCACCAGCAGACACACAGCAACTGGTGAATCTCTCCAAACACACAGCAGTACTCCGATTATCAGAATCCACCAGCAGACACACAGCAACTGGGGAATCTCTCCAAACACACAGCAATACTCCGAACGCAGACGACCTTTTCTTTTTTTCTCCAACCTTCTCTAACCGCCCGTTCTCACACACTCCTGAGCAGACGAGCTCTTTCTCCCCATCTTCCAAACGACACCTGACGTCATTCCTCCTTTTACGTCACGCGTTCTAAACCATTCTCCAAACGTACATCCAAGGGCTACCATCCCTGCTGCTTCATACAAACAAGGGGGCTAACTCAATTCCTACATCGTCCTTGCTAATTAATTTTCTCCCGGTCACGGGTCGATCCGTGACAGTGGCATGTAACTTATTTTAGCCCAGAGTGTCCCAGTGGCGTTGCCACAGGGACTGAGCATAGGCCAAGAAGATAGATTTACACTCTGATGATATCAGTGATGGTAATTTACCAGGGGACTGACATGCAGCCTTGGCGGCCTGGTCAGCTCGAACATTGCCTGGGATACCAGCATGGCCAGGAGCCCAGATGAAAACAATTTCTTTTTTTCCATCTGAGTAGAGCTGCATGTATAGTGTGAATGTGAACCACGAGGGGGTTCGTTGGGAAAGAAGGGTTTGGAGAGCAGATAACGCGTCTGAGATGATCTGAAGAGCGGCGAACATGCTGCAAGGCTAGGATGGTGTGAAGTTCCGCAGAGCAAATGGAGCAGCCATCCGCAAGTCGGGCAGAAGAAACCTGTTGCGGTTGGCATGACGGAACTGCTGCCGCAGCTACAGGGCCACCGTTTGGGATTTTGGAGCCATCTGTAAAATAGAACAGAATCCAGGATAGTCAGAGATAAGTTCTTGAAAGCGCTGGACAAAGATGAGGTCACAAGTCTAACCTTTCTTAAAAGCTGAAAGATCGAGACGGATCTCCAGAACAGGAAAAGTCAAAGGAAGAGCTGGCAATAGAGGGAGATTCTCTGCCTGCTGAGTATCTACTCCAGCTGCTTGCATGTGAGGTGCAACACGGAGTGATACTGATTTTTGCTCCTTGGTACGAATGGCATACAGGGCAGCACGCTGAGCTCCGAAAACAGCAGTGTAAGCAGGGTTTCCAGGATGAGCTTTTAAGCGACAGACATAACATGAGTTTCAGACGACGGAGAGAATTAAATAGGCTCACCAGCTTCTGCGTACAGACTTTGTACAGGACTGGTGCGGAAGGCACCCAAACAGATTCGGAGACCTTGATGATGAATATGATCAAGAATTTTGAGATAGGACTCTCGAGCAAAGCCATAGATGATGGAACCATAGTCTAGCTTGGAGCGAACAGGACATGATACAGGCGAAGCACGATCGTGCGATCCGCCTCCCAGCTGACATGGCCAACTACTTGAAGAATGTCCGAGGCTTTCTGGCATGAAAGGCGTAGAGATTTGATGTGAGAAAGAAAGGATAGTTTTCGGTCAAAGATGACCCCAAGAAATTTTACTTCCTGGACCACTTTGAGTACCCTGCCGTTGACAGAAATAGATGTATTTGGAAACATTAACATTTCCTGGGAAAGTTAATGCAGCACAATTTAATCCTGCGCTAAGGTACCATGGGGTTTCTGTGACCCTAGGCCTCTTTGGCCCAATTAAAAAAAAAACTTTCACGATTAGTGATAACCTTTCAAATATTGTTTCGTATGTGACATACGTTTGCTAGTTTCCATGTCCTACTGCTTATTTTTATGTTTATTTCTATTTAGGATCAAATGGACCAGAAAACACCTTCCACGTAATATAATTATTATTATTATTATCTTATTTCAAGGTTCATCTTCGTTATTTTTACTGAAAATGTGGCAAACTTTGGACACCATAAGAAAGACAAAAGACAAAAGTACAAAAATTCTTAATGGACAAGAAAACTAAATTCATCTGTGTTGTATGTGAAGAGCATATCAAATGGTAAAGCAGCCAATGGTACCAGCAGTAAAAGTGTATCGATGTGAAATAAGCTCACATATGCAGAGTTGTACAATTTTATTTGGATTTTGTAATACATTGAAAAAAGGGCAGAACTTTGTTATGGGGAAAGGGGGGACGTGACGTCATATGTTTTATGTTATTTTGTCAGAGGTTTGGGGTTGGGGTTTGGTTTAGTTTATTAGGTACATTTGGGCAGTTGAGTGGAGCGAGCAGACGACAAATACCGCAAACCATTTCTGTTATGGCAGTCGCGTCCTCCCCTATATCAAAGCTGTATCGAAAAAAGTATTGTAATAAAGTGTTTTATTCTGATAATAATTTTTTTTACAATGGAGTCAATTTGTTTTTATTCTGGTAATAGAGTTTTTTTTTACAATGGGATCAAACTGGCCCCATTTTACGATCAACGTAACTTTTTTCAGGGTACCAGAGCAGGGTTAAACCCCTACAGAGTGAGTCCCGTTTCGTACTATTGCCAGGGGAAAGCCGGAGGTATTGGTGACAAGAACAATCCAACAAAGGACGTGTATACTCACCGATGGAAAAAATGGTGATAATCATAACACGATGTTCTGACGTTGTCCCTCGGGAATCGACCTCCTTATGAAATACACATAAATTCCACGACAGAACACCGCCGTTATGGGCTGACGTTTTTCACTCGAGATCATGTAGATGTATGTACCTCATCTGGAGGATGGACGTCCTTCAAAGCAGGTATCGTAGTGCCGGCACCAGTGGCGCAGAAACCAGGGGGCAGCCCCCCCCCTCAAATAAAGATAAGGAGGAGGAAAGAATGTGAGCGTCGTTCACTGTCAGCATGAAGTTTGCCACCCCCGCCCCCTCAAAGCTGAGCATCTTCCTACGCCACTGGGCACTCGTCCGGCCGTCCCTCGCGATCTGCTGGGTTGACGAAAACTATTGTTCGCTTTCGCTTTAACGACCAAAAACTGTACATATACAGCAAAGTAAATAAAGGTCTTTATAAAAACTCGTTCTCGAACAACCCCACCAGTTTTGTTAACATTCGACAAATACGAAAAAGTTATTGTTACACACCTGACACCTTGGTAGAAGGCACAGTTCCACTCCCCCATACGTAACTCGACTACAGGACTGCCATGTCTGAACGGGCGGTACAAAACTTGCTAGGTGTTCCCAGCTACACCCTTCTCGAACATTCTAGTTTTCTTTAAAAAAAAAACAACTACAAAACTTGACTCGCTCTTTCGCATTCTCCCGTCTTGCACGTGCGGCCTGACCTGCCGCGGTCCCAACGCAGCCACGCAACTGTCACATCATGTCACGTAACCGTGACACTCTTCCAACGTTGTTCAATATTTATGGTTGACAGACCGTAAGTCTCTCAGCTCAAAGATCGAAAAAAAAAAAAGCTGCTCGTTAGGAACTCAATTTTGTTGTTTATATGCTGTGACTCAACGATGACCATCTTCCACTTGCTGTTTTAAAACTTCAGTAGCTCTTTGTAGGTCTAGTCGGCCTGCTGTCCGACTGTTTGTAATGTTAACAGTTAGAAGAACTTGTGTGCGTTAGGTTTGTCGGTCGCATGATTGAATTCCATTCTTCCTTTATAAAACAAAACAAAACAAAAAAACTTGCATTGCCTGCCCTCTCTCGCTGTGGCCCCTCTCTTCAATGGGATTCTCAAGTTTTCAGGAAAACACCATAATTACATTCAATAGTTCAAGATACTCCCGATGAGGAAGTTGATGGAAGCGACTCTGTCAATGACTTAATTTCTCTTACCCTGTGGTCCGTTGATAATTTTACGAGAATTTTCCCGTTTTTTGACCACACCTCGGTCACACTTGGATGGTCGCGGGCACGGGATAGCAGTGCATATCGTTGTTTTGTTAGATCCTCAGTAATAATTATCCTTGTGCCCTTCAATTTTCTTCTGTTTTGGATCACCATTTCGGTGACCTTTCTCGAGAGAAAACGAGCGATCACTGGCCTTGGTTTAGTTTCACCCTCAATGCTCCGGCTCGTTCTTTTCCCTATAGTCTATGCACCACTTCGATGTCGTTTGGCCCCATTTGGTCCAGGCCAAGTTTGTTATTGAGAATTTTTAAAACCTGTGCCTGACACGTTTCTGTGGTCTCTTTGTCTACTTCAGGCACCCCAAAAATCTTGACGTTATTACGCCCTTTTGTAACCAAGAAAAAGAGACGATTGAACATATATTTTTGAAATGTAACTTAGTTCAAGAATTTTGGGAAGCGCTAGAAAAGAGAATCAATAATAACTGTAAACACGTAAATGATTTCAAATTTACTACTACACTTATCTTATTTGGCTATAGCGAAAATACCCAGACTGATAAAATAATGGACTGCATAATAATAATGGCAAAGTTCTACATATATAAATCAAGATTTAGCACAAGAATTCTAAATATAGATAACTTTTTACAAGAATTACACAGACAAATGAAAGTGGAAAGACACATAGCTCTTAGCAACATGGAATTAGCAACCTTTGATCAGCAATGGGAACCATATAGAAATCTCTTCACACCTTGGTAAATGCACACCATGATAGAACTAATGGGAAACCTAAATCTAAAAAGACTATTTAAGAGTTCACAAGAAATTGAGGTGTAAGAAGGTACTTGCAGCCTGAGGTTTATGTAGTCAGCCTGCTCCAGAGAATTTAGCTAGCCTTGAAATCTTACTAGCTGAAGAGACTATTGTAAGTTTTGGTAATGCATGAACCACTATTGTCTTCAATAAGGTGGGAGGTGTAAAAGTATACAAAACAACTATAATGGAGGCACAATAACAATTATAATAGATGAATTGGCTGCCATAGCTGCAACAGCTGAAGTAATAGTCAGTTGAGCGCAAGCAAGGTAGAGAGGACTCAACACAAGCATAAGTTTTTGAATGTGTGCAACAGACATAGCAGGCCTCCTTACCGCATTGAGAATATGTACAGGTACTTTTAAAACATGATAAAGCTGGTGCATAAATATATATATATATATATATGGAATTAGCAACCTTTGATCAGCAATAGGGAACCATAAAGAAATCTCTTCACACCTTGGTAAATGCATACCATGATAGAACTAATGGGAAACCTAAATCTAAAAAGAAGATAGACTATTTAAGAGTTCAGAAATATAGTTGTAAGAAGGTATTTGTAGCCTGAGGCACATGTAGTCAGTCTGCTCCAGAGAACTTAGTGAGTTTTGAATTCTTATTAGCTGAAGAGACTGTTGTATGTCCGGGTAATAAATGTACCACTATTGTCTTGAATAAAGTGGGATGTGCAAAAGTATACAAAATAATTACAATGGATGGACAACATTTACATTAGATGAATTGGCTGCCACAAACGACTGCAACAGCTGAACTAATAGTTGGTTGAGCGCAAGCAAGGTAGATAAGGCTCAACATAAGAATAACTATTGGAATGTGAGCAACAGTCATAACAGGCCGCCTTACCGCACTGTGAATTTGTACAGGTACTCTTATATCATGTTAAAGTTGGTGCTCAAATATATAGAATGCATGTATGTGTGAGAATGTGTATGCATGTTGTTGGTTTATTTTCTGTTTTTTCGTTCTTTCCAAATTTTCAATGTGTACCAGATTTATTGCCATACTTCTTGCTGTCACTTTGTGAAAGAGAAATAAACAGTCTGGAAAAAAAAGAAAAAAAAGAAAAAGAGTTTAAAACTAAAAAAAAAAAAAAAAAAATTAGATTCAAAATTTACAAATTGAAATTTATAGGCACAAGCTATAAATGGTGTCTCAGATGTGTTAAATCCATCAACTTATGCCAGAAAAAGTTTTTATATGAGCAATTCGATATGTTATCGGCAATGTATAAAAACCGGCATTCTATAGAATACCTAGGCAATGTATACAATGCCAGAAAAACAACATATTTCATACATTTCCTAGGCATTCTATATAATACCTAAGTGGCAAACCGGCAGAGTGTAGAATAAGCTTTCCCAGAGGTTCAATCAATCCTCTTCGTGCTGTTTGCACATAAGGCCTCAACCAGGTGACCCCATGTCCAGCCCTTTCCTGTCATCTCCCTTTCCACTGTTCTTCTCCAGGTTTCCTTTGGGCGGCCTTGTTTTCTTCGGCTGTCTGGAGTCCATCATAGGGCGATTCTGGAGAGGTCTGCTGGCGGAGCACATGTCCAATCCATCGCCAACGCCTTCGTTGAACTTCCCAGAGGTTGTGGGGTTAATATTTGGTGCACTATTTGCTTCAACATTGAGAATGCAGTAGAAATTAAGAGACAATCGAAATGGAATCTAGAAGTACAGGCCAAGAAAATGAAAATGGACATTGACAAAAAAATTCCTCCTACATCTTTGGGGGACACTGTGCAGGTTCCTATCCCTGACATAGACAAGGGGCGTGGCGATCCACCAAATAAGTTTGAAGATGCTCCTGACCACGAAATACCTCTTCAATCTGCCACAGATCCCACCTGTCTACAGCATGACCATCGGCTACCCACCGCTGTTCGTGTCAAGATAAATGCTTGACCTGATCCCAACCAGTCTTCTGTTTGGGTGTACTGACATTGTCCTCCTGTCCTTGATGCATATCATCATTGATCAACCACAGTTTGAGAGTAGGTGTGTTCCTCAATTCCCTCAAAATTGCAATAGTTAAACCCCTTCTGAATAAGCATTAGCCTGAAGTAAATGATTTTAAAATAAATATTCCAGTTTCAAATTTGTCCTTCACCGAAGTGCTGGAGAAAATTCCCCATCAATGATTGTTAGCTTACCTTGATTCTAACAATCTAATTTCTCATTCCTAGCAAAGACCTTAATACAGACAGGTCATGATGCTTACTTCCAGAAATTCTTTACACCCCAACAGACCATGTTGCTGAGTGCAAACATGGCGATGCCAAACATTAAATCTCAATGGGTCAATGCTCAGGTAAACATGCTTGAAATGACAACTGAGGACTCAAAAAAAGCTTTCTTTAATATCAATAATCTGATTTTTGTATTATTTACAAATGACATGCAGTGCATTTTGTCTAAACATTTCCATGCATTTTACAGTGAGAGGTGGTTTGTTGGAATAGTTGCAATCCTTACCCTTCAGTAAGGGACTGGTACTGACCAGTTTGCATAATTTGATTACACAGCATTTGAAAGCATATAACAATTAGCTGTTGCAATTAGGTAAGTCAGGGTTCTACTATGACTTAACAAATTTATAACTTGATAGAAAGCTCTGTGCTGGTTGACAGTTGAAACACTAAGTTAACACTTACAGCAAATTTAAACAGGATTTAGTCAGGATGAACAACCATTCAAAGCAATCACATTTTGAAACAAAACAAAAGTAAGAAATATTTTACTGATTGCTAAATGCAAAAGGCAGTCACACAAGCAAATATTTGCCAACTGGCATTTCTGCATTTCCTGTCCTCAAATTCTGCATTTCCTGTCCATGTTTCAAATAGCGATAATGACTTTTAGTAGCACGCACATATATATACACAATTTCTATCCTGTGTTATAAACAAGACATTTTGCAACTCTGGGAAATGAGCTTCAAAGTTCTAAAGAAGTTTGCCCATGATCTGCCTTACCAAGTTAATCAAAACAAATTCACATCTAAAAAGATTTGATGAAATCAAGCATTTATTATTCATCATTACTAAGGAAATACATGAAGTAAATGTTTGTGCAAACTTTGAAAGAATCGTCAGAGTCAAGGTTACATTTGCTTGGCATCCAAAGCTTTGGAATATTGTTTTTCCAATAAAATGTCAAGAAAAACAGTGATCTTCAATGTTCATGCACAGACACAAGATCATCCATGACAGATTAGGAAACTGGACAAGGTACTTAGAACTGCAACATTTCGAGGACAAGCTCAGACAGCCTAAGAATGATCAAGGTGAATATCTCACTATGATATATTAATTATACTAGCATTACTGTGAGAAGCAATATGGGAGCAGTTCCTAATAATGGAGATGCTGAGACAATGATCTGTGCTTATAATGGTCCTCTTTCGATGTTCTTAAATTTCAAATATGTCAGAACAAAGAATGCGAGTACTTCTAGTATCAAGCTCGTACCTTCCTATCTCATGAAGGCACAAATTAATTTGAAGGATACATGTAGACATTAAAAAGTTTGGATTTTAGTGCTTTATTTAAAATAGTAATTATTGATCTGCTTGCCTGACTTGTGTTGCATGCAAAATCTTTTGCCAGGGATGCAGTTGTGTCAAATTTTGCTGACAATTTATTACACGTTTCCAACATGGGCTCCATTTATATCAGTCATGTATGAGTCACCTGAGAGAAGTAGTGGAGAATATAAAAACATTATTAGAATGTTGATATATTTTTACTTCTATAGGGCTTCGACACTGTCCCTCATGAACAGTTATTGTATATGATAGAAACCTCTGCATTCAAAACGCAAAGGGTCACGGTTGGCAGCATTGTATCACCAAGTCTGTGGGATATGCCAGTAGGCAAGTGTAATGGGACCAGTGCTTTTTACAATTTTTTATCAATGATCTCCCTGGATGTGTTAAGTCAGTTTGCAGATTATCCTAGGTGATACAAAGCACCATGGTAAACCATGCCATAGCCACCAATTGCAAAGGTGGTCAGCAGTATGGCAAATGTGAAAGGTTCTCCATACTGGTGACACCATATTGTGCACTACTTACGAACTGATAAGCAACAGGGTTGCTGAAGGCTTAGCCACCTGTGAAGATCAAAGGACTTTGGAGTCATGTTTGATAGTTTACTATCCTTTAATCTTAATAACCAAAATACAAACAATAAAGCCAGTAGAATGCTGGGCTTAATACGATCATTTTCATTCTTGGATCAGGACACGTTTCTTAATTTATATTTAATTTATTAGTGAGGTTGCATGTGGAATATGGTAATACCACGTGGAGTTCACACTTGAAGTAGTCTACAACCATTGTGTGCAACACCATGCAAAAAAATTAGTTAACGATTGTCGTATTTTTGTCTTATCTGATGTCTTCCTTGTGTTGGACTTGTGATTTTATATGTTTCTGATGGGCCTGCCATCGTTTCGTGGCTTCGGTTCCTTTTCAACATGCAGACATGATTGGCGCAGCTGTGTGTGCATCATGTACCCTTGAGCATTGTTCATCAGTGAACTTTTGTGTGTGCTGGGGCTCATTTGTTGTTCCAGTGAGACTTGTGCGGTCTGTTGGATCTGTTACATTTGCTATGGAGTGTTTTCCAGCTTGTATGACGTTTTATATTTGGGCTGCGGACTGTGTTCGTGTTGTGTGTGAACGCTGCCCTGTGACATGGAGGACATGGGGGTGAGATGGAAAACATACAGCCATGGAATTCATGATGGAGTTAGTAACAGCAGGCAAAGCGATGGGCCTATATGACAAAGAATTAAGGGAGTTCTGGAGAACAACAAGAGAAAACAAGAGCAGAGGGACGAGAGAACTCAAGCAGATGAAACTATGACTAAAGGACAGAGAAAAACAAGGTGTTCACCAACAAGAAAAGGTGTGATTAAGATGGATGACCAACGATTCTGAGGTGTCTGTCAAATACCAGAGACCAAAGCTGCCAAAGTTCATCCAAAAAAGGCCAGCTACCTGTAACATTTTGAATGCCACGCTGAGCTGTCCCAATGGCCATGAACTGAGTGGATGGGCGATATTGCTCAGTGCACTGATGTCAGGTGAGGGCATGCACTTGACAGTAGTCCCACTTGCAAGCAGAGGCAGCCCAGAACTATGGCTGAGTTTGAAGCAGGCCCTGCTCAGTGGACGTGACTTCACTGAGAACTGATTTAAACATCACTTTTTCTCCAGCAAACCAGAAAACCCGGAGAACCCTGGACAGCTTCTTGAGAGAATCAGAGCATACCTGTAAAGATGGATACTATTAGCCTGCCAGGTGAAAGGCTGAAGGATTTTCTTTTTTTACTTTATCCTCAAAGAGCAGTTCATTGAAGCTTGTCCTAAAGACTTCGCTGTCTTTTTGCAGCAGCAGGAAGATCACAGTCTGAAAGCACTGTCCAATGGAGCTATGAGGTATCTGCAGTCTTAAGGAAGAGGGATCCATCACTTGTAACTCAGACCCCAGACTCATGATCTACTTATGAACAAATGGTAAAAGAGCAAAGATGTGGTGAGAGAGGTCACAAGGTAGCGGTGTGCCCAAAATTTTCAGGCAAGTACTGGCCCAGTCACCAGCTGGGAGCAAAAGCCAGGAGTACATTTGCCGAGCTGTTACTTCAGCTAACACCACAATAATTGCTAATCAGTGCCACACAATGGATGATGTACAAATGGAAAGCCACTCACGGAAACTCCACATATCCAGTAGTAGAATTCAATCTGGCAGTCAAGGCAGTGGTGTACCAACATTTGCTGGGAGAATTAGCAATCAATTAGTAACGGCATTAAGAGATACTGGTTGCAGTGACATCTTGAGTGTTGTACCATGAGACAGCACAAGTTTCAAGCCATCCTGTTGTCACTGACACATCCAACAGGTGCCAGATGTAGTGGTATGCACGGACAAACTGCCTTATGACCTTATCATCAGCAACATCCCAGGCACCAGAGGTACTGACAACCTTGATACTTGTTGTAGTGACAAGGCCACCAAGAGGCTAAGAGGGCAAGGCTGCAAAGCCTCCAGCACTTTGCATACTTGTGAAAATGCAAGCTTTTGATAGAAGCCAATTTGATGTAAGAGGAGATCACTTTGCATCAAGACTACTGGAGGAATATGACTTATACATGACCGAATATCAATTCAGAAATCGTCATAATTGCTAGCAGCCCAAGCGTCGAATTCTGGGTACTGTAGAAATAATTTGCAAGTTTGAGTGTAAGATTTGTAAACACTTTAATGAATATTAAGAGACATGGATTTACACGCTCACATCACTGAAATTATCTCCAGAAATGCTGCAGACTGATTGAAGAAACAAAAGGGTGTCAAAACCACTATTTTATCACGAACTTGTATTATACGTCCGTGATTTTATCCATTTGCCACTGAAAAAAGAGGCATTGAAGTTCAGCAGAAAAAGAAAACAAAATTTTTGTTCCTGGATGAAAGAATACCCTCAACACAAAAATCACTTGATATTTCACCAGGGGAACCATACCTGCATAAATTACTTTCGTTAGATGACAAACGACAGTTGCAGAAATTTCTCCCAGATAATCCAAGGATCAAGTGTTCTGTGTAACCCTTTTAAATGCAAAGTTATTAGGTCATGTATTTGTAGAAAACCCTGTTAGGTGTGAAGGGTTAAGTGGTATTGAGTTTTAGACAAAAATCACAATATATTAAATGGAATTAACTGGACTCATGCAGATATGAAACAGGAAAACCACCCAATATAATGCAAAAACTTCAACAACTAATAATTTTTTTTCTTGGAGACTTTGTCATTCTGTGGTGTATGCAACATTGATTTAGTGCAGAAGACGATTCAAAATCGTTCAACTGATATGAAAATATGTGCGACATCTGTGGTAGCAGGGGCAAAGTAGTCCTGGCTAGCACCTCTTTAGTCCATGGGTTCTTAAAGAAATGCAAAAGAGGAAGTCAGACAAGCAGCTCACCACAGCCATCTGCACGTCCTTCAGAATAATTTGGGCAGGGGTGAAAGAATGCAAGATGTGACTTTTGGTGTTACCTGCTGTTTTGCATGACAGACACAGTGCTGCACAAGTACTGCTGCCTGGTTGTAGTGGATATGTTTGAAAAACATCATTAACAAACTCACCACCAATGTGTTCTAGAATGAATCACCTCAGAAAGAACAAGGGATTCAGGGTCTAAATCAATGGTCACAGATTGACAGGCTGCTTGTTTTCAGCTTGCTCACATCCTCCAACCATGTGAAAACTCTTTTCTGATGACAACTATATGCTTATTTTTCGTTCAATGATATCATTCTCAAGACAGTTATACATCTGCCTTAAAAAGATGATTTCAAAATACTGGTTCAAAACCTTCAAAATTATAATGTTTATATTTCCTGTCCTTAAAAGTCCTGAGACTTGTTAGTGACCGCCAAGGCATTGCAGCATAAAATTAATTGCACATGAACAGAAGACCAAACCACACACCTTACACAGGTGACTGAGGATGGCTTCCAGAATAGAAAGATTACCCTGTCAATCTTCACTGACATGCGAAAGGCCTTCGACAAGGTGTGGAAAGATGGACTGCTGGTGAAACTCCAATGATGTGGCATCAACAGCAATATGTATCGGTGGACCAAATCCTACCTGCACAACAGATGATCCAGGGTGCTGGTTCATGGACACTGTACCCGGAAGGTACTCCTGTGGCAAGGAGTTCCACAGGGAGGAGTTCTCTCACCAACCCTGTTCATACTCTTTATCAACAATCTTGTACCACAGCTACCCAAGGAATCCATGCTGTCCTTTATGCAGATGACCTGGTTCTCTGGTGCTCGGAGGAACATTTCTCAACAGCAATGTACAGGATGCAGCTTGCTCTGGACAAAATCTCAGCTTGGGCAGAGAGGACAACAGCAACCCTTTACTCACTTTCCACCAAAGCATAAGCTGGAAAATTAACGCTGTAAGACACACCACTAAAATATGAAGATCAACAGACATATCTGGGTGTGACCTTTGATAAAAAGCTGATTTGGAAGCAGCATATTGCCAGCGCTGAAGGCAAGGCCAGAAGACAACTTAACATCATGAGAAAGCTGGCTGGCACAGACTAGACGGCGAATGAGAAAATCCTGAAAACTATGTAGCAAGGAACTGTCAGACCGCACCTTGAATATGGGTCAAGCACTTGGATGATAGCAGCCAAGACACATCAACAGACCCTGGACAAAGTTCAGAATAAAGCACTAAGAATAATTACTGGAGCCATGAAAACAACACCATTAGAAAAAAACAAAACAAACAAAAACGGAGTGGATAACAGCAATCCCTCCCCTTAATAAGAGAAGAGAGTATAAGGCACTTGTACAAGCCACCAAGTACAAGTACAGCACAGGCCATCTAATGAGTGCCAGACAAACACAACTATCTTCAGGCAGGGTCAAAAGATCTTCATGAAAGAGACACAGGCACTGCAGAGACAAGACAGAAAGAACTACCTGCAGAAGTAGAGAACCAGGTCCCCTCTACCGATCCTCCTCAATGGGAAGAGACTGAGAATTGGCTCACCATCTGCACCACAATTCCGCATTTCACAGTCAAGGATGAACACAATAATATAACTTATAAGCAAGAAATTACTGACGCTTGCCATGCTAGAAGAAAAGTACCCCCAAGAAGCATGATACGGGCTTACACAGATGAGTCAGCAAGGGATGCCATCCAAAATGGAGAAGCTGGGGTATACATCCAGTATCCAGATGGACACAGGGAAAGGATAGACATTCTAACAGGCTTTCACTGCACCAACTAGAACCAAAGTTGAAGCCCTGATCTGTGCAGTGAACACTGTCAGCAGCAAAGCAAGCACAGACTCAGAATGGTGTTTCTAACAGATGCCCTATCTGTCATACAAGCTGCTCACAATAACCAGCTACCCAAGCTGATAGCAGCACTGAGAAATACCAATTGAATTCAAATAGTAGACGTGGATACCCTCACGCTATGGTATTGAAGGCAATGAGCTGGCTGACAGAATGGCAAAATTAGGAGCTGAAGCCAGGAAGGATGAAAGCAAGATAAGCCTGGCAGAGATGGTCATCAATGCTTTGCACAGACCACCCCAGCCACCAGACAGCTATCACAAACTGATGATGGAGGTCTGGCTGTCTTCAATGCCTCTCGATACCAGTGCGATACCCACTAACATCAATGAACCTAAAAATATTCCTGATGGAGATTTTGACAGCAGCTAGTGTAGAAATCTTTAACAGCCATCTCAAACAAAATTCACTGCTTTACTTGAAGTGTAAGCTGTTATTCTGGGAGAAATGCAGATCTGTTGATCTGCACCGACTGTTTACAGATAATCAAACAGCCAACTCCATAAAACTAGAGACTATATAAGGAGGGCATATTACAGATTAAGCAGAATAAAAATCTATATTCATGTTTCAGAGACATTTAAAATCATCACATGGAAGCCTGTCATCCTCAGTGAACTGACAAACTTTCTGGTGATCACTGCATACAAGAAAGTTGTGCAGAAACATTCACTTCTACTTGATCAACTGCCTGCAGGACAAGGCTATCAGAAAATGACAGTCTGTGTTCCCCCATATGTGAAAACACACTTTCAGAACATTCTGAGGTAGGCACAGTTGATTTCTGCTGATTTTATACTTTTTTAAAAAGTCTGTTTTTTTAAGAAACTAAAACATTTTCATGCATTTCTCAACTTTATGTTGTGAATGAGTTAACCGTTTCAAAAGTGCTGCTAATGCATTTTTCAAAACATCTTCAAAGATGAGTATTTGTTTTTGAAAACCACTGCATTGTCCTTTGACTGGCTTTCATCACAAGTGTGTACACTCTGTGTCAAATATGATGAAGGGCCAGATAAAAAAATTCACATTATTTAAAAGCCCAAGTAATACTTGGAGAGGACTTTTTATATATAAAACTCCCAGCCTGGCTCACTCTTGGGGTTTACCTGGATATGATTTATATATTATTGGTGTGCAGTCAGCCTATGGCATAATGGATCCAAGGTGCCTGCGATGATGCCTGTGTTTGATTTGTGAGCGATGTAAAAAAGAACACAAACTGGTGCATGCATGTTTTGTTGTGCAAGATTATACATTGTTTGTTGGATGGCTTGCTTGACAGATGGTTGTACTCTTAAATGAATGTTACCTTATGTGCATATATTTGTAAAATACTGTATCACATGCATTATGTATCTGTAAATAAATGTTTAAAGAAATCAAATATAAAAATAATAAAAAAACTAGTGAGGTTAAATCAGTAAAAGCTAAACTTAAAAAAAATAAAAGAAAAAATTTGCAAAACAGATAAAATAATTTTTGAAGTGACATGGCATCATGACATGACTCTGAAGCACTGGTGGCACATCAGGAGGTCTGGATGTCCTTTTTCTTCAATGTCAGCTGTTTGACAGCAGCAGCAGCCATCAAAATCTGACTCATGCCTGTGAGGGAGATGGGTCTGGCAATGATGAAATTTCCCTAAAAAAGCAAGCAGTTAGAAATGAGTGGTAAAGGTCTGGAGTGGAAGTGTGGCTAAGCTTCACATAATAAGCTCTGGGGATAGAGACTAACGAACACATACTCAACAGGACCTACTAAAAGACACACATGTATTCAAAGGGACATGTATTTACACAAATAATAATAATAAATGTGTGATTTATAGAGTACATGATCACACTCATGAAGAAGCATGCTCTTAGCACTTAAAGACCAACCTGAATGGTTTGCGTTTTTTGCAGATATCGGTAGATATAAGCGATATAAACCTAACCTGTAAATTGCAGCCTCCAATGCCGATCCGTTAATTAATTATCCGCTAGCAAAGTACGCGATTTGCACCTGCGATCAACGAGCGCCATTAACAGTGTACTACGTCAGACTAGTGCACCATTCACAACATTGGCAGCCGTCAACACCAAACAGAGAGAACGAGCGACAGTTGGGATTATTCGGACGTTAAAGTCTGCTTTTCTCGTGCTAAAGTAGCAGTTTTTCAAAACCACGAAAAATACAGACTTTCAACGTCCGAATAACCCGAGCTGTCACTCATTCTCTCTCTCTGTTTGGTGTTGACTGCTGCCAATGTTGTGGATGGCGCACTAGTGTGACGTAGTACACTGTTAGCGACGCTTGTTGATCATAAGTACGAATCGTAGCGGATAATTAATTAATGGATGGGTTTTGAAGGCTAAAATTTACAGGTTAGGTTTATATCGCCTGTATCTACCGATATATGAAAACTTAGAAAACCATTCAGGTTGGTCTTTAAGACAGAGGCATGTACAGCGTACAAAGGATGGAAGAAGAAGACAAGTATGCGCTATAAAAATCATTATTATTATTAAAAGACAAACACAGAAGACACAGAGGAATAAGGAACAAACAGTAAGGATGGAGAGTGTCATAAATCTGAAGAGAAAAATGAGCAGCTGGATTAGTCAATCGACTATAATCACAACTATTGGCAACTATGTTGATTGATTTAATAATAATAATAATAATAGTGAAGATTTTTTATAGCGCATATTCACACTCATAGAAAGCATGCTCTTAGCGCTTAAGTGTAAGTGTAACCGAGTGATGAGGTTGGCTGTAGTGTAATGTTACAACAACTTTCTCCCACATACTCCACAGAGGCGGGAATTAGTCGGCAAGTGTAAAATGCTTTAATGCACGGGTTTGCACAATGGCCACAACAAACCCATGGCTGTGTGGGATTGCCAGTGCTGTCTCCTCTCAACTTCTCTGTCACATGTATGTGCTGTCTCTCTTCCTTCATCAATGAGTCTCTCCTCCCCTACTCTAGGCTTCCACACTATTTATGCCATGATAGTGAAATGTTTTAGAAATGATCTCCCTTTTCCCACATTCTAGTCATGCAGCGCCATCCCTTAATTACTCCCATTGTACTGCAGTGCTGCTCTGTTGTCTGCCAGATGGTCTCTGAAAGATGTGTGACGTGCCAGTCCTCCACCCCAAACAAAACAAATTACATGTAGTACACTACCAGCAGGCCAGCCTCCCAGCCACACCCCCTACATGAGGACTAATACTCTTGGAACAGATGTGTTTTAAGGGATTTGATGGTGGGTAGGTGGATGTGGAAGGTAAAAGAGAGTTCAACTGTTTTGCAAGAAAATGACTAAAAATCCAATGAACATATATAGTTGTTCTGATGACAGGGATAGTAAGCGTACTGTTATCAGACGAATACAGACATATTCATAGACACACTGTCATGGTGATATCGTGCAACTGTTTTTGTGCGAAGTCAGCATGTTATAACCATAGATTAGGCTGCACATGCAAGACAAGAAAGTATGGAAGCGTGGGTGTTTAATTTTTGGTGACCGGACACTTAATCCCCGGACACTTAATCCCCTAGACACTTAATCCCCAAATCGCAACACAACACTCAAAACTGCTATTTTGTGAAATTGAAATATTATAACCATAAGAGAATGGCCATGAGAATTAGCAACATTGTACAGCGATATGAGACAATGGATCGTCTTCTGTACCTTCGATAATTAGCTTACCTGTCATATTGATTAACAACACTTTTCATATCTTAATGTTGAAAAACATTGACTTTAATAGCTTACATGAACTTTAAGTAATGTTATAGATGTTGAAATTAAGTATTATTTTAATTGTCAAACATATTTACATGAAAATAATTATTTGAATTTGAATTAAATTTTTCATTCACTACATGTGAGTGGTGGTTACTGTGTCTTCCTAGTAAGGTGTCAAATTGATCTTTGGGGACCAATATTTTTGAAACAAAATTGTCTATTATTTCAGAAATCTTTTTCTTGAGAAAAAATGTAAAGATTACTATTTAATTACCTGTAGCATTATAGTATAGGTAAAGTTTTGTAGTGCGGCAGCAAGGAAAGTGAAGCTGTGCAACAGACTTCATCAGCCCAGAGAAAAGATGACCATCCAGAGAGTTGGCAAATGTTTTATCTTATTTTGAGAATGTCATTCTCCCAGAGGTGGTCATGCCTCCAATGTTTGACCTTGGCTTGAGCACCGTTCACCCCTAGAGGTAATGATTTTTGGATTTTTTTAATGTGCGTTCAGAGGACTCAGTTTTTGAGTAATGATGTCAGAACTTCATCTGGATGTGTTTTACCCGATGATGACATAAGAAATTCATCTTTTGATTGTCAAGCTGTTTTTCTACCATAGGGTCAGTGAGAACATCCACAAATGTTCTCTTGAACCAGCTCTAAGCTGCGCACTTGAAAGAAAAAGTGACTGCATTTGTTGTGCTTTAACTGGGTGTGACTTGTTAGTAAGGATTTATTTTTGTATTAACTTCTTTTGGTCTATCTTTGCTGTGTGTGTGCGTGTGCTAGTTAACACTATTTGGGAGTGAGAAATCTGGAGATAGTCTAGAAAGCAAATATCAAGCGCAGCAGTCATCTCTTCTGAGTAACAAACCCACCCATCCACACTCTAAGACAAACTCAAATGGACATAGTCACAAACATGATGACTCGGAAGATTTCATCCATGCTAGCAGATATGCATAGATGCATGTCATACGTAAGATACATTACAGGCATGCATCTATGAATGTTCAAATGTGAACCTGAATGCATCTCTCTACAGTGTACACTAAGAACGCACATTTTTGCACGTGTTTATGTAACTCATTTTTATGTGTCAGCCTTCAAGAACCTACCTCTTCCCCCTCAGTTTCACAGGTAGTCACTTCTACTGTAATGCGTGTCAGTTCCCGTTCTTTCAGATTAACAATCGGATCTGCAAATGCATTGGATGTCAATGATTTGGTAAGGGAATCCATAGCAAAAATAGGCTGTCATTTGTGAAAATGAAGATGAAAAGAAATTAACTGCTGTTCGTACGGAAAAAGTTCCAGATGCAATTCTTTATAAAAACAGAATTACCTACAAATACTTGAATTTCAAAACATACAAAGTTATCAACTGCCCTTTTATCAGCACTCAGATTTCAATGAAGAATCCAGTCCCAGTTATAAATTACAAAACACTCTTTGTCAAGAACACTTCAGTTTTACTACTTCAAGAAACAAAACAGGAGTAAAGGTAGAAAAAAATGACAAGCCATATGGCAGACAAAAGCACAGCTTTGCACAGATCTTAAAAAAAAATTAATAATACTAATAATAAATGTCAAATTTATATAGCGCAGAATCACACTCATATAGGAGCATGCACTAAGCACTTGATATCAAAAGTGTGTAGTAATAAATGTGTAATAAATAAAGGCACAGAAAGATGGACAATGATGAGTTTGCAATACAAAAGACAGTAAGAGGTAATCAATAGTCTTGATGAAAAAGTAGCTAAAAATATAATAAAGGAATATTGTTAGGGCTAATCAAGATAGAAAAGGGAGAGAGAAAGGTTAGTAGACCGTGTTTAGAAGTAATGCTCATGGAAAAGATGCATTTTGAATGCACATTTAAAAGACTCAAGAGTGGATAAGTGGAAGATATAAAAGGGAAGGGAGTTCTACTGCTTAGCTTGACTATAGCTAAAAAGTCAGTGACCATATATTATTGTTTTGGTGACAGGAGTGGGAAGTGTAGATAGGAGTAGATAAAACCTTTCTTTCTCTGTCTCTCTAACCTTACCAGTCAGCATGAATGGGGTTGCCATGGCACATTGCTCCCATATCATATTGTTGGTGCACAATGCTATTTTGTCCCAAGGGACAAAGGCAGTGTTACCATAGTCTATGAAGAAAACCCCAGCAGACTCTGAACCTTTCACAGATCTGAAGATCCAAGCCCTGAACAGTCAAAATAAAACTACTGAACAAGATTTTAACAAGAAATAATCCAAACAGACAGAATCATCTAAGTGCTTTTGGATTAAACTACCTTGTGTATGCATCCATACTACAAGACAATTATTTTACTTCTCTGAAGGGATAAATTCACCAATTGATTCAGATATTCAGGGTTTCCGAATCTGTTAAACTGAGACCTATTTAATGTGAACGACAAAGATGGCTTCCTAAAAACTGGTTAAAGGCCCATTATGGTAGTCTTTATTGTATGTTTGTTGGTGTGTGAGTGTTTGAACACAACATACTTTTGTGTCAAAACCCCAACATGTTGCTGCACTGGAGTATTCAAATTATGTTAACATATTGAAGTCCATTTTGCACAAAAAATGTTTTAGGGTGATGAATTTTATTTTCTCATTTGTGGAAACTGCTTTTAAACATTGTGCATTAGGGTATAGTGTCATCCAATGAATTGTAACAGATCAACAGGAACATTTGCGGTTTTGTACAACCAGCTATGCTGAGTTAAAAAAAGTATAGCAAAGAAATCTGCAATGAGCAGAACACCTTTTTTTCTGCCCCAAAACATGCAAATCATGTTTTTTAAACTAAATGTTTCCTAAAAGTTCTATATTTAATAGCTGCAAGATCAGTTTCTGATCAGTTTCTGATAATATTTGCACTGTCAGACAATATAAACAGTACAGGCACCGGTTTTTGTTTCTAATCATGCAGTAAACGAAAATCTTGCTTAGTCTGAAATGACAGCATAAAGTCTCTTGACTTGATGACAGCTCGAATGTAACCATCCCTTGCATCCATCCCATAGACTGATTTTGATGCCTCACTCACTGTCCTGACACAGCGTTCGACTCCCTGAGAGTGGCAAAATATCTGACTGATGAAGGGCTGAGTGACAAGCTGCTGGAGTCCTTCATCTGTGAGGTGCTTTGTGAGAGGCAGTTCTAGTGCGAGTTCCTCTATTGAACTGATAGCAGTAAGTCTTGCAATGTTTGAGAATTCTCCTTTAGTTTGGGAAGTTGAAATTCTCTTGCTGTTGAGACCCACCAGCTGCTTGGTGAATGGTCTTTGTTATGTCCACTCCTGCCTTCCTATTGACTCCATCGTCATCTCCAAGTATCGACAGAAGAACACTTTCCTGATGGGCCCAGTATGCATTCCGTTGCACTACGGGCCATGCTATATTCCTATAAGCAGATGATAACAAACTTTGCTGCTTAATTTGTTGAAGCAAGTGCTTTGGTCCGTCAGTGCATCCTGGGCGACAATGCTAAACCATGTAGGTCCATAGCAGAAGACAATGAAGTGTGTCAGGGAATACAGTTCATTACTTGGTTGCACTGTTGCTACATACAGTTGACATAGCTTGCTAGCAGTTGTGAGCCATCTGGCCATTGGCATGGGCCCAGGCTTTTCCTGCAGTAAATCGTCACTGATACTTCCACTTCTAATATCTGTGATCATTTTGTACATGTAGGCTTGGTCATTAGTAAGTTCGCTGATGTTGATTTCTGGAAGAGGATCACCATTGGTAATTAGTTGAAGTCCTTCTGCAGAAAGTGGTAATGATGCACAATTAGCCAATGCATTTCCAATTGGTGCTTTCCACAGTGTGGGTCCTTCAGTTGGACCAATGAGTGTTTTGCAGAGCTGGTGGAATTGAAGCTAACAGATGTATCGCCCCACTGTGGTGCCAAGTGTTCACAGTTGTGCTGTCGGCTGCAACTGTCATGATCTTGTTTGTAATTCCCCTTTCTTCAATTGCACTGTGAATGCTATCAGCAATAACAGAACATGTGCCTTGTTGCAGTGTTAAATGACACAACTGAAGTCGCTCGCTCATTGTTGCTTTGTGTGACATCACTTATTATTAATTAGGTGGCTAATGCGCTGAGCTGAATGGTAATAGTATAATATCATGTCATCAATAAACATATACAACAAAGAAGTATCCATTAAAGAAACAGAAAAACTATAGGTCACGCAAAAAAAAAAAAAAAAAACGATTTTAAGTACAAAACATTTCAAGTAAACATAGCAGATCAAAATTATGACTGAAGCACATTTCTTGTGGTAATAAGGTGCTTATCACAGAGCAAAATCTTTTTCATATTTGAAATCAGAATAGTGAGTTGCATAAAACGTGAAATGTGCATCAAAATCACTGACATAACTACACCCTATAATGCGTATTCCTCCCAAGCTCTACAGACAAAATGTTGTGATTCCAAATAGTTTCCTATTTTCCCAAAACTTTTCCAGACTTTCAAAACTTTGCAAACCCTACATGCATTATACTCACCTGTACCAGAGCTCATCGTTATCGAAGAGGGCCAGGCATCTGCCGTAGGTTCTTTTTCTTTTATGACCACGAAACAATGGACTGTTTACAACAGCTGCTATTTCTGTAAGCTTTTTTTCAGACTGCTGCAAATAAGTGAAAAGAAAGAATATTGCTCAATTTGACTCTGTACCCATGGCAACAGTACAATACAGATGTCATGGAAAAGTAGGTACTGAAATTATGTCATGATAAATAGAGTCAATACTCTGGTTTAAGCTGATGGCAGGAAAGAATGATTTTATCTGAGGGAGGGAGATAAGGAGAGCACACAGTGCCAGCTTCCCAGGTGGTCATATTTTGCAAATTCCTCCCATCTGGCCCAACAAGAACCCTGAACTCTATTTGCCAGATTGAATCCATTCTTTCCTGCCAGATGGTGAAAGTTTGGTCTTAAGTGTGAAATCACAGCCTGATGCTTGTGATTTTGGTACAAAACTGTAGAAAGCATGGGCTGAGCTTAACATACACACACACACACACACACACAAGACAACTGCAAGAAGCTACATTTTCTGAGGAACATGATGAACCAGCACTTGGTAACAGTCTTAACGATACCAGTTTATCAGCATGCAAGAAGACCCTTCCTGTTAGATGCTGCCACCATGTCCACATCCACATTTGTGTTATCCCAGGTGGTAATAATAATAATAATGCCTTAGCAGTACATGGGGCCACGCATGCCCCTGGAGGCTGAGAGCCGTAAGTGTAGGCTATATACCGTACCACAAGAATCTCCTATCATGGGGCAACCCTCAGGCCCGGGGCCTTGGGCGGTTGCCCCTGTTGCCATCCAAAAAAAGCCACCTCTGATAATGAACATTTATATAGCACTTTTCAAACGATTTGCTCAAGGAGCTTTACAGAAATGATATACAGAAGTAAACTGAATCACCAACAATCATGCACCCATATTCACAGACACGCTCACTTCTACAACAGACATACCCATCATACACGAAATAAATACAGACGCATGTTAGGCATGCTTATGGTCAGGACAGGGTCACAGTAAAGTTGCTGTTTTGAAAAGATGCATCCTAAGTTTAGACTTAAAGGTAGTTAAGAGATTACTGCAACCCTCTTATCAATGATCTCCATAGCCACACACTGGACAAGCTTTAAAGGTCTCAAAACAATACTGCTTGCATTGTTTTCAGGAGGCAAAACAAAAAAACAAAAAACAAAACAAACTGAAAATGCAACACTTTTTGTTGCCCTTCACCAATGTGCATGTTTATTTTTATTGCATGCTTAATTCCTGTTTGCCAATTGGCATCTTTGTTTACTGATGCTAGTGATTCTTGCATGGCGAACAGTTGGTTTGTTTTTACTCTTCCATATACAGTGTAATGAGCTTGTGTCCACAAGATAAAAATATGATGTACTTTACATGTTACTACCAGTACAATGTAGCTAGCAGCATAAATATTACACAGCATCTTAAATCATAAAGAGCACAGAATGTGTTAGAAAATCTAAAAATGTGACTATACACGAGACATTCAAATTCACTGAAATTATTATTTTTGTTTTACAGCATATTAAACTCACTGCTAAGGAAGGAATGTTTGACCTCAAGTGCTTTATATATATATATATAATAATATAGAAATACTACTTATATTATCAACAGAAAAAAGCACAACTCACAGGAGTGATGACCTGGCCCCAGAAAAACCTGTCGCTGACAACTGATGTTAACAACACTTCCAGTCTCTGCCCAAGATGGACCTCTGGTAATGGCTTGGCCATTTGTTTGGCGATTAATTCCCGCAACTTAAGTATTTCCGACAGAACAACTTGCTCTCCCCCTACAGAACAAACATTTAAAAAGAAAAGTAACTTTCAACAATAAACCAAACTAAAATGACCAAGAAGTAAAGTACAGTGGCACCCCTGCATTCTAACTGCTCTGTGCTCAAACATTTCCATCCTCAACAAATATTTTTGGAGAGGTTTTTGTTTTGATGCTTGACCACTTGGTTGACACTCGACCATTGTGCTAAAATCTGTGTGAGATGCCACGCTTACCGATGACACTTTCAGGTGAAACAAAGGATAAAACGTCACATAGTGCATCAATTTCAAGCAGCATCAATCTGTCCTGGTGCGGAGTTCATGATCTCTCTCTTTTTATATATATACATACAGTCATCATGGCACCCACGAAGCATTATAGTGCTAAAATATAAATTATTAGGGTGAATAAAAATTAAAAAAAAGAACAGAAACAAACCTATTTTTTAGTGTATGCCAAGTTAAAACATTGAATAATACAAAACAGGTGTTAAAACCAATGAAATACATTTACATTATTTTTATGGGAAAAGAGGGTGTGACACTCAAACTCACTGGCACTCAACCAGCCTTTCAGTACAGACTGTGGTCAAGCACCAAGATACTGCATTTTTATGATTGATAAATGAAAATACACTTTTAGCAGAAGTAAGTAGTTCATACAGAAACTCCTCAATAAACTATTTTTGTAATTTGAAAATGGTAGCCGTCAATATAAGCAAAATGAACATCTTGTCAATAAAAATGCTATGAAAAGTTACCGCTCGTGCCACACTGTGTGTGCTTACTGTTCTCTTCATGGAGTGGCGACAAAGGTGGTAAGTTTACAAGAAGGGTTTTCCCCATGTACACCTGCTGATTCATCTCAGCCACAGCCTTCTTCACGTCTTCAGGACTAGTCAATTGGATGACTGCTTTTTTGCTGACAAATATTTAAAAAAAATTATCTGGGGCTAAGATAATGCTCTGACAACACTAAACTTAAAACATGGTGCAATGTCTGTGGTTACTCCCACAGATTTTAATTGTCCATATATCTGCAGGTGATTCTGTAGCCAGATGCTAAGCACATGTAGAATAATGGAGTCTATCATTAAGAATCACGATAAACAGGCAAAAACTGTATGTGGATTACTGGAAATAGCTGCTCACCATTGGAGTAAATTTGGTATTTTGACTATGTTTGGATAAAAGAGCAAAGAGGGATACACAACAGGAAAAAAAACAAGGCTAAAGAGAGCATCTTTGTGGAAAAGTGAAAAAGTGAGAGACAAAAAAAGGTGACTCACCATCCTTTATTTGACATGAATGTTACATTTATAGGATGATATCGGTAAAACAATGCGATCAGTTCTCTCTGTTAAACAAAAAGAAAAAAGAACTGATTGTGAGAACAACGTGAAAATGCTTTTCTTATCTTTAGCAATGAACATAAAACCAAACTCACATGATGTATTAACTCTTTTCTTATACAGAAGCGAGCATCTTCACAACCACACCGACTGTTTTGCACACTGTAATGTGAGACAGGTAATGTCACAAAACACATTGTGCTGTGCTAAACTAAGAAAAATAAATAAGGGAAATAAGCGAAAATAGTAAAGCTATCAGCTATTTGTTTATATCTGAAAATGGGCAGTGAGTCGGTTAATCAAGAGCCATGTTTGAAATGGTTGCAGTTTACCCCATTTGACATGGATATGTTCTCCAACAGCAGAACATGACAATATAATAGTAAGTAGAATTTAAATTCTAAAGCATATTCTAATAAAATATTTAATTGGTTGGCACTTTATGTTTGTATACATTGTGGAAAGATTTTTAAATTTCTTGTGACCTTGTAACCTATTTTTATGATGGGAGCTCACTGTTCCATACAGCAAAGGCTCAGATATCACAGGGCGGAGAAGAAGTACAGGATGTGCACTGAGGATGTGAGTTTTTTGATGCGCCATTGCCTCACAGTTGATCTTCTGTTTTCTCATAGAAGATGTAAGCTACAGGGAAACAGCACAAAGAAAAGGCTCTGTATCCTGTCCTACAGCAAGGCTTTAGCAAAAAGGAACTGATGACAGATAGCAAGTTGAGGGTGTGCTCAACGACACAAAATGACGACCACATCTTAGAAAGATGTTCGCTGCTCCTACATTAGACACTGGCAGGTAAAACATAGCAACAGCAGCACCGAAAAAAATAATTGCCTAATAACCTCACTGCAGTGGATATTCTCACACATTGGTATTGAAGGAAATGAGCAGGCTGACAGAATGCCAAAATTAGGAGCTGAAGACAGGCACAAAGAAAGCAAGGTCATAACAGAGATGAAGACCATCATCAAGACTTTGCACAGACCTCCCCAGCCATCAGACAGCTGTCCAGATTAGACCAGATGACAATTTTCTGCCTCAAGACAGGGCACAACAGACTAAAGCACCACCTTTATCAGAAGCTACATATGGAGTCATCCCCAGTCTGCTCTTGCGGAGATGCAGAACCAACCATAATGCACACCTTACAGGAGTGTAGACTCCTTCAGGAACTGAGGATAGAGATCTGGCTGTCACCGATGCTTCTTGACACCAAGCTGTACAGACCTGTACATATTATGCAAATGACTGGCAGTTTTATCTTGACAGCTGGCCTCTAAGTGTGAAATAAATAGGCAAACAAGAACAACAATAATGATGACAAATGATAATAAGCCATGCATAGGAACAGCTCTGGGGAAAAAACCCTCTCTGGCAATGTAAATATGTTACTTAATTTTTGTTATATCCAAATAACATTTTTGCAGATTAGGGATCACAGCCATTTTCATCAAAAATATCCTTACCTCTGATGTTTCATCTGGAAAATTTTCTATTATAATTGACTGGTTCCTTTCTTGTCCTTTGTTGTTTTCTGCAAGTGTGGCCACACTGCTTTGTTCATGTTTTACTACACCCCCTTCTAGCTGTGGGATATCCATTTCCAGCTCAGGAATATCTGCTTCCAACTCAGGAATAGTCACTTCAAGCTCTGGGATATCCTCCTCTAGTTCAGGCATCTCATCTTCTAAGGGCGGCATTTCATCTTTAGGAGAGGTTTGGTTACATGGTTCTCTTTTATGTTGTTTAGAGGTACTCTCAACACTCTGAAAAAAGGTTACTTTATGTTTTGCTATTTTTATGCCAAGATACCTAAACATTTGAATTTTCAGCATAAAATAGCAAAATAGTTCCCAGGATTTACTTAAAAAAATAGAGCAAGGTTTATTTTCCTAATAAAGAAAGCTACTCCAAAATTGGGGACGATTTACTCCAAGCTAGGGGAACTAAAATCAAATTTTTCACAAATGAGCCATTTGAATCTACAAAACGCTCTCCAAGCAAACACCTACTGTTTTTGGGTAGTCTTATTAAACTCACAAAACAGCTCAAATTCATGTGTGCTCTCTAAATTCTACTTACCTTCTTTGTTGGTGTCTTGTCCGAATTCTTCACTGCAAAATATTCAGTAAGACATGGATAATTCTCAATAACAATATATTTGCATTAATCTAAATTGCAGATGCAAGAAATGATGACTTAAACAGCTAAACTTAGCACGACTATGTAACATCTTATAGCTGATTTTGCCAGATGTATGAAGCAGAGTGTGTGTAGTTCTACTTTAGTGCTATGCTTTCATCCAATCATGATCAAATTGCAGGATTACTTTTTTTTTATCTATGAAAAGATCATTGACTATATTTGTGTATGTGTATTTTTTTCAGGAGCATCTTTAATGTCTATTTTACACGTGGCTCCAAACTAGAAAATTATTATACAGGGTGAATTTTGACATCAATATCATTTGAAAGGATGCCTAAGGAGTATGTGGAGGTGAGAAAGAAGGGAAGGAGACACATAATGAATGGCGGATCTGCAATGTTTATTTCCCCTTCATTAGAAATGGTGGTCATTGTAGTGTTCCAGCATGTTTGGGTAATAAATTCTGTGATGTCCCAGATGTTTCTTCAGGCCCTTGCATCTATATTCATTACAAAGATATACTATGGTCAACAGCCTCCCCTACCTCCCCGCCCAGCTGCTATCTGATCTGGTCCACGAGCATAAAGAACACCGACTGCCTGTCAGGTAAAGGGCTATCTCCCAGGCAATGTTTGGACACCCTTGCTAAAAATAATAGTTTGTAAAAGACAACATAACATTCTTATAGTTATGTGACCATCATGCTGTTACAGTACTACTGATCAGAGTAAGTCTCTTGTTGAAAATGATGCCCAGGTAATTAAATGTTGACAATGTCCACTTTCTCATCATGGATGACAGTTATAGGATGGTGGAGAATTCCTATGGAACTTAAAAAGTCAAACTCTTTGGTTTTACTCACATTTATAAGTTCTAAGAAGTATGTAGGATAAATAGTTTGGTATCATCAACATCATCTTTTGGTTCGGTACGCAAATTGCAGAGGGTCAAAACATTTATTAGTTACATTTAGAATCAGTGCTTTAATGACTGTCTCCACCTTCACACTATGTGTAGTCGTTTCATTCACATTTTCTTCAATATCTAAAGTGGAATTTAAATCCAATGTAGTGTAATCTTGTAACAGGGTAGATGGGGGTTGCTTGCCCAATCTCAAAATAACGAACACAAATCAACACTCATTGGTTTCCAGTTCATTTTCTCTAGCCCAGGTTGATGGTTTCACCAAAGGCAAAGCATACACAAGAAAAGGAATCCTTAAACTTCTTGGTTGAGAGTGATCTTCTCACCTCTAAGCTGTCCCTATTTAACTCATGTTTCCTGTCTACCTGTCTCTCCCACCAGACTTATTCTGGAACATGTGCATACATGTGTGTGCATCACCCCCCGGTCATGCCGTCTGTGTCCCTGTGCTTGTTCTTGTATGCGTGTGTGTGCGCGTGTGTATGTCATATCCTGCCCTCTTTGGTCATGGTGTTGTCGGCCGATCATGCCACATGTGCTCGTGTGTGTGTCCACATGATCCACATTTCACACTACCATAATCTGTTAGATTTGATTCATCTCAAAATAAAGTGCTTTCTGTGCCAAGAACCAACTTGACACACCTGATCTCAGACTCCATTTTCAAAAGATCAGGTCTAGAAAACTCAAAATTACTTGCTGGAAACAATCAACTAAACAATGCCAAGAAAAGTAACTGCAGGACATTAATTCAAAAAGCAATTTTTGCTGTTATTTTCTTTAGTTTACCTATAGAAATAGAACAAAACAAATACAAAATATCTTTCATCAAACTGTGTCATAAATTGACTATTATGAGTTTTAAAGTAACAAAATGTTAGACATGAACTAGCTGATGTTAAGCAATAAAAAAAACCCACAAGCTTGACTCACCTTTCAGTGTTTTTTGCAGAGGCTTCTTTTGATAAGGCTTTACATCGAGAGTACGACCATACCACAACATTGAGTCAAATTCTTGCATAAGCACATCTGCCTCTTCTTGACTTCTCATTGTTACAAAAGCAAACCTACATAAATCCATGAACATTATTTGAGAATTACAGGTGAATATGATGCCAAAGCGTAATTTCAAATGAAAAAAAAAAAAAAAAAATTCAGAATGGACTTTGGATTTGGAAGCCAGTGAAAAAGGAAGTCTGTAGGAGCATAAATGATTGCGATTTATTTCTCTTTCACTATCTGTAAGTGTACAGATAATTGGAACAATGCAGACATACAAAACCAGGCAAAAAAAACAAAACAAAAAACAACAACAAAAAAACAACAAAATTTATTTAAAGCCCTTCATTAAATCATTAGATTTAAGAGTTACAACGAAAGGCAGAGGGACTTTTTAAAACCAGAGGTTTTAATAAATGAATATTTATCTAAGTAACAAAATTCAGAAGAACAGCCAAAGTTCAAATTTTTCCTCAGGATTAAAACCTAAAAGTTTCAAATGTAATAATAAGAATCAACCGCAGAAGCAAGATCAAGAGATGCACTGTAGGGAAGTGACAGAAAATGTTAAAAGAGCCAGAGGCATAAAGGAATAACAAAGAAAAGATAATGAGAAAAAAATAAAATTTACTTACCTAGCACGGCCACTAGGCTTGAAATCAAACTTCACCAAATGATGTCTTTTCCTGAGCAGATCATACAGTTCTTCCTGCACACACACACACGTTCTGTGTACATCATACTGCAGTGTTTACTATCTATAAAATGAATTACTTCCTTTAAGGATCTAAAACAGTCAAGTAATCAGGTGTTCTGTTACATCTGAAAGTAGGTAATGAGTCAGTTCTTCAAGCACCATGTTTGAGACGGTTGCCGGTTACAGATTTTGATATGGATTTGTACTCCAACAGCCGAAACTGAGAACATAGCAGTAAGTAATATTTAAAGTCTAATGTATGTTCTAATAAAATGTTTCATTGTTTGGCACTCTTATGTATGCATTAAGTAAAACATTTTCTGCCTTGTAACCTACTTTCATGATAAGCACTCTTTGTTTCTCATGTTTACCATTTTTCACTTGAATTTAGTACTAGAAAACAAAACTATATTTCTTGAAAATCCTATCACTGAAATTTAAAAAAAAGCTCTTTAAAATGGTGTGTCAATGATATTTATTATAGGTTAATAATAAGAGCAGTTTTTGCCACCCCTACTGTTCTTAATGTTCAATCCCGTTGCTTTTTGTCCGCATTGAACAAGCTAAGGGCTTTTTTCGATGCCCTGGTATAGTTCTTGTGGATTTTATCAACCAGTTATAGGAAAAAGGTATACATGTGTATTTTGTGATCATTATCCTTAATGCCAAAGAACTTCTTTCATTATTGAAACTATGTTTTAATCATACATTGATATTTAACAAACAATCACAAAAAACATCAGCTTTCAAATGTTGTTTATTACAAAATGTCTTGCATGATAAGATCCGTGAGCTAATAATTTGGGGTTTATTTTTGACTCTGGGAAAATTTCTTTACATGCATGGTGCTCTCATATATGATATATACACATTTTTATGTGATGGCAAACAATGTGTTCATTTGTGCACATATATCTGTGAATAGATGAATAAGGTACAGAGCAAGAGAATATCTGTACATGTGGTGTGTCCATAGAGAAATTTACTTACACTTCAAACCTTAAATTATTCAAAAATGAAAAACACCTCCCCACTAAAAAAAGACAAAAATTTACTCACTTTTGTGGCACTACTGGAAATGTTACCTATAAACAATTTAACCTCTGTACTTGGAATTCCTTTGTTAACTGATGGGGTTTCAAATGGTATCTTCTGTACACCTGTGAACAAAAACATGTACAAATTAGCCCATACGCATATATATAAAACCATCTCATAAAGCAAAAAAACTGCAGGTATTTTCAGAGATATGGCAGCCATGCAATGCTTCTCACTTAAACATTTTATGCTGGCTTTAGGGAAGAGGTGAAAAACACATGTGAGTTACCTTTTGGCATTTATAATAATATTATGTCTCAAGTAAAGAAAACATGCTTTTATGTGACTGTGCTATAAAAGTATTTATTATTACTATTATACTGTGTAAAACTAAGACTACCTTTGGGTGAAAGAGATTCACACTCTTTAGAAGGTGAAACTTTGGCATTCCCAGAAATGTTCTCCTCTGCTCTCTGTCTTGTTCGAGCATTTTCTGTTGTAATCTGCTGTCTGCATTTCTCAAAGTTTCTTGAGCTTAAGTCACCATTGGCAGCTACAGAGGTGCTTTCAATCTGCTTCTTCTTATTTGGTGGGCAACTCTGGACTGAAGATGGCTTCTTGCATCTTGCGGCTCGAAGATTTAGATGTGGAAACATGTCGATGGCATTAAGGGCAGACTTACGGCTATAGTACCGAATGAACACCATCCTGAAAATACCCCGCACAGTCAGCAAGCAGAATTCACACTATCAAGAGTCAGCCTCTATTACAAAATAATGGGGGAGAGGTGTGAAGCAGAGATAATACAAATTGAGCGATTAGAATACAATACAGACTTAGGGATTTTCAGTTTGATAAAAAAAAGAAGCAAAAGCATGTTCCTCAGCATATTTCACAGTGACCTATCAATTACAGAAATAAGCTGTTTTGCATAAATCATGGTAGAACCAGAAAAGTATCAAATTAAATTAATCAAAAAACTTTTAAAGAGGGGTTTCCACTGAGACAACAAAGTAATAAATGGTTTTGGCAGGAGATGTAAACCTATTTGTCCCATACCATATGAATGTCATCTGGCAGAAGAACGAGCTGGTGTTCATTCCTATTATTTTCACTGAGAGAGCCACAGGAACTTTGTCTGTCATGTGTTTTTATGTTTGTAATGCGCGGAGAGCCTGGCTTTGACTGGAATATCGCGCTATAAAAGCTCACACCATTATTATACCTGGGATATCTGTTGATGTCATCTGTTGACAGCACAAAGTACTTACCCTTTATTTTCATGTATTCTACACAATGGCCCTGCTTGGTTGAACAAAGGCTCAAGAGGCTGCACACAAAAGTTTCCTGATCTTATTTCCTTTGCCTGTATGTTAGTCTTTGAAATTTTATGAAAGGTAAGCTGGCTACAGCTTAACTGTGATCTACCTACAAGCTACTGCGAGACTAGCAACGTGCTAAAACAGTGGTTGGGCGCAGTATCTGCAGGTGACAGCAGCTGAACTTTAGGGATGCGTATGAGGTAGGAAGGCAAAGACAGGGATAACAGACAGTAGAAGCATTCCTTAATAGAAACAATATGTAGTTTTCAAAACAAGAGCTTATAACAGATGTCACAATACAATACAGTTTGACCTGAAGCCTGTGAAATGTAACAGCACCATGATGGTTCACTTAGCAAAAGCTATATGCAGACTCTTTCATGAGCATCAGATGTATGTGGAATATTTAAAATTTTGGCCACACAACCAACACATAAATGTAAATTGTTCATGCTTAGATGCTGTTTACAGCCTCAGTCTTTACGAAAATGTGAAGCACAGATCATAATTCCTCAAGACTGCAGTAAAGGCTTTTTGTTCTCATCCTGACCTGACTTGGCTTATTGCTTCCTGAAAAGCAAAGTGAATACAATCCTTTTGCATCTGGTTGGAGGTCAGTCTCCTCACTATCCCAATCAGAACCAGCATTATAACCTGCAAATATATAAATCAGTTTAACTGGTGATCTCTTTGTAATGTATGTCAGGGACAAAATGGTTACATTTGATTGTGACAGTAATCTTTCTTCTTCCGCATTGAACTCATGCCTTCTGTAGTGTGTCAGGTATTTATCTTGCTTTTTTTATGAGCTTCCCACACAATTTAGTCCAGGCACTTTTTGGTAGACGTGTGCAAGTAGGGAAACATGCATAGATGCTTAGCATCAAATTCCAAGAATAATTTTTATCTGGCTTTAAAGGGATAAGACAGATAATGCATTTCAAAACCAAATTTGAAAGTCTCTGACACTGTTCCAGTATAATGAGAACTGCGTAAGGAATTAAGAATAATGGCACCTCCTCCACTTAAAAAATTAAAAAAGCAATTGCAAACTTTTAAAGTCTGAAATGTGACAACTGCCCTTAAAAGTAATGCAACAAAATCGACAAACCTGAAGTTCCTTTCGCTGTCTTGTAGACTTTGTTTTTCAGATGTGATGCAGGCATATGCTCTTGATCTTTACTTGCTACTGGAAAACTGTTTTCCAGTGCAACCTCCAAAATTCTGTACCCTTGGCCATTCTGTGATAATTCTAATCTGAAAACACCATGCAATAACAGCAATACAGTAGTATGTTATGATCATCTATATAGCACAAAGGAAAAAATCTTGAGCTTTATTTGTTTTATATTTTTAATATGAATAAAAACTACACGTCATCTTTCTATATAAAAATATGATTCTGATCTATTTTAATCAGGTGTCACTTGTAATTAAAATAATCATCACCGTTTCAAATATTGTTTCAAGCACAATGGTAAAAACACAAGCAGTTAAAAAAAATGAATTGATATATTAATCATCTGATGACCCTACATTCTCTATCGCTGTCACCAGAATAAGCACATATTGTAACCTATTTTTAGTTACTGTGCTGCAAAACAATCAAAACTTTCTTCCTTTCCATATCCACCATCTACCCACCATTGAATCTTTTAAACGTGCACGAAAAACCCATCTTTTCTGAGAGAATCACTCCTATAAGTTATCACAAAGTAGTTGAGAAAATCCATGCAGCAATAAGCAGACTAAATACATCTCTCTCTCTGGGAGTCCAATCAACATCCTATACATGCACAAATCCAAAATTTTAACGTAGTGGAAAATCTAACCATGCTATAATTTTATTTTTATGTATATAAATCTATTATTGTGTCCAGACAGCGAGGCAATCTCTTTATGTTTATTCCTACATACATACACACAAGACACTAGGCCTTTAAACTGCGCCACACAGTAAATAAACTATGCCACTTCACTTTTATCTCAAATGTCCCACTTTCGAAGAGCATTTTTTAGCTGTTGGCTCATTGATCAACATGCACACAGTCTCTCTCTCTTTCTCTATTAGTCACATTTATACCAGCTCTTACCTTGCAATATCAGGTATTGCAAAGACAAAGTCTTCAATTCTGTTAAAACCCATCTCCCTAATGTCCAGTGGTTCTTCAAAACGCTCCTCGTAATTTTTGACGAAAATGGCAATGGGCACACCCCCATTCGTGGACTGAAGCACAGCTCTTACATTATTTTTTATTTCTTCAGAAATTCCGAGTGCTGATGCCATTTCCACAGCTGGTTTTCTTTTTGAAAAAAATAATTTGAAAAAGTCTTTTAGTTTACACCCATGTTCATTTTCAACATCATGCTTTCAAACTAAATAATTAAACAAGTGCAAATTAAATATTTTATAATAACATAATATTTAATACAACAATTATTATTGTTTGACACCTGTAATAAATGTGAGGTTATATAGTGATATTTAGAATTCAAAGTAGATGGGGCTCCTGTTGTTGAAAGATTATGATCAGTGATGCAAACCCATTCCTTCTAGTTAATAACACCCTAGCTAAACTGTAGCAATCACAATCACAAGACAATTGTGCATGGTCAGGCACTGTTCTTACCTCTCTTTAATTGTTGCTTTTATGACTGAGTGGTTTCCCTTAACACTAAGTCATTCTTCCATGTGGTCATTTGTTATTGACAATGGCAATTACCAACTTTATTTGTCCCAGTGGGTAATTTGAATATGGGAATGTGCTCTAGTTCAACTGTGAAAAAATGAGAAATGGGCAAGTAAAACAATCGTATCCTATGCAGGGCCGGCGCAAGGCTGTGTTGTGCCTTAGGCGAAAGACAAATACTGCGCCCCCCTCTCCCCCCCTCAAAAAAAAAAACAAACCAGTTATCGAAAAAAAATTATACGTCTAGGCTTAACTCTGTTTTCTTAACGGAAATTTTAAACAATAAACCTAGGCTTACATTAAAGACCACAGGCCTGTAAGGGACCCGTTTGTGCAATGAAAAGTTTTGCAAAAAGTTGTAACACCACTATCGCAACCCTTTGCATCCACACAAGCAAAATTAGCATTATAAGAAATAAGGAAATAAAATGAAGGTAAAGAAAGAGACTAAATGTGTTAATAAAATATATACAGCTCTATCACAGTGTATACAAATCATGCGAATTTGTCTTTACAAACTCTCATGATGTAGGACAGTATGCACTGTTCACTCATGTACAGCTAAATCCAGTTCACAAATATAGTCTTATAGAACAGTTCACAGATCTTCTATTAGACCTTTACTGATCCTGCTTTGGAAGGATGATAGCTCCAAGCGCCCGAACAGACTATTACAAAGTAAATTCAAACAGCATCACGAGATGTCTGCAGCCGCTCAGAAAAGTGATTTTTTACACAACCTCCTGCGGGTTTTAAGTTTAAATTTAAGACTACCTTCCCCCCCTCCCCATCTTGGTTCTCCAGCCCTGTTAATGTGATCTGACTTTCTTTCAAGTGGTAGAGATTTATCTCTACCCCTCTCCACTAAGCCACCCCATTTAGGTCCTTTCAGTCTTTCTCTCCTCTCTCTTTCTCATCGTATGGACAACTATCAAGTAACACCGCACCACATTTGTTGGCCGCCAGGATTGTCACCCGTGCAAAGTCGTCCACTGTGCACATCACCCCTATCCTACAGAGCCTTCACTGGCTCCCAGTGAACAAGCGCATTGATCACAAAGTGCTTTTGATTGCACAATCCTGCATGTTTAAAACTGCTCCTGACTATTTACAAGAGGTAGTCCCTCCTTACCAGCCATCACGTGGTCTGCGCTCTGGCTCTCAGTCATGCTTCTGTCTCCCTACAGTGGAAGACACAAACAAGAAGCGCACTGGAGCCAGGGCCTTCAAAAACGCGGCACCTAAACTGTGGAATGCTCTGCCGTCACTGTCCACCATCACCTCACCAACCACGTTTCGAATAAAACTGAAGACCCATCTGTTTATTTAAGATGGACTTAAACAACCAAGCAACACTTCTGTCTTTATTTTTTTACTTTCCTGGTGTTTATCTATTTTTTATTTGTTTTTTTATTTTTTATTTATTTTGTTTTTGCTGCGCAATGAGCATTCTTCCGAATGGATACCTGCGCATTACAAATGGACATCATCATCATCATAAAAAAGATGTACACAAATATTTGCTCTTAGAAGGTTCCCTTTCTAGTCCCTGCAGGCTTATTAAGGTACTGAATGCTCAAGTACTACCACTTACCCAAAAATCTGTACAGCAGACCAGCTACCAAGTATCATTCATAGTAGCCTTTTTACATTTGTGGCAAACCCCCCCCTCCCCCAAAAAAACAAAACAAACAAAAAAAAGAACAACGAAAATCCATGTCAGTAATTCTTAACTCCTTGTAAAACTACAATTATGACAAGGTGATGCACCATTATTATGGATCTTCCATTCTTTTTAATTTTACTCAGTGTCTAGATATTGTTGATTTTAAACAAAATATCCCTTGGCTCTGACAAAAGACCACACAGGCCATGATACTTAAATTATCTGAAAGTCGATAACCATAACTTTAAAAAAAATTTCACTCAGGCATTATTTTCTTCAGTTCCTGGAAAGTGGTGCTAGGGATTTTTTTTTTGGTACTGCTAATGACCGTAGTTTGTCCAGGGATTAAAAAAAAAAGTAGGCCTAATAACACATATGTTGAATTAAAGGGAGATACGATGACTACCCATGTACATTTTAATTTCAAATACTTACACAGATATGGTGAGAAATTAGTTTCTTATTGTCACTTGATCGTCGTTTGATGGGGATGAGACCTGTGACCGAATGCCACACACTCTATTAATAGATGCTCCCGCGTTTTGGTTCGTAGTCAATGATGATTGCTTCCCTTTGACGCAGTCCATGAGGATTATCACCCTTCGACACGTCTAAAACATTCAATCGGGAGCACAAACTTTATTTGGTGATTATAGAAGTCTGTGGTCGGGAGATACCTCAACTGTTTTAAAATGCTACGAACCAATTTCTTTAATTCCAGATCGAATTTAGAAATATAAAGTAAAATTATATTTTAAATATATAACATTGATTTATTCATGCGCAAGTCAGCCTTTCCACACATTTGTAGCAGAAATAATCTCATAAGAGATGAAAACAATTGGATTTTTTTCAGATCCAGCATCCAGTCCAGCAGAATGGGTGATGGGTGGTTTGACGGTTTTATTCCGTCATCATTTATCAACATTAGTGTAAAGCTGTCTGTGAGAAGCTGCAGCAGACATCCTGATGGAGAAGAAGCATTAATGGACGGAGAACTGCCTGATGATTCTCATGTTGGTGACTCATTTGCTGCTGTTTTGGAAAGTGCCTTTCCTTGGCTGTTCAACTGGAACTATGATCGTGAAACTGACACTGCGATGAGTGTTGACAGAGAAGAATTGGAAGGCTGTGAAAATATGTTAAATGTTTCATACATGGCTTCATTCTTCCCAATTTCTCTCTGTTACATATGCATAGCAGTTTTTCTTACATTTACTCTTGTACTTCTGTTCGTGAAGAAGCGAAAGCGATATTATGGTGAAAAAAATGCAAAATTGGCAGAAAATAATTTAAAGGATAAAGAGAAAACATTTAATGCCACAAATAATGATACTGTGCCTAGACAACAAGAGATTGGAAAAACTGTTAATAGTGAATTAAAAGTTCAGAATATTGACACTGTGAAATCGGTCAGTGAGGACACCCAGCAGACTCATCTTATACCTATTTTACTTCCCTCTTACAGTTCAAGTAGAAAATTGTCATCTGTGCAAGTCATATCCAGGCTTAACATAGTAGAACTTTTCAGTTGTACTGTGGACCATTTCCTTATGGAACTTGATCATATTTTAGGGATGACAGCAGCCTCTTCACCAGAATCGTCTGAGACATCACCAGAATCTTTACCAGCTCCAAGAATACAACACAAAGGAAACATGAAACGCCCTAAATGGCGAATGCCTACATCACGTCCTCTGTTGGCAATGGGGACACTATCTACCAAAGATAAGGTTCACATGTGGCAGAAAGTTGTAGATATGGGACTGAAGATGAGATGGAATAAGACAGCTCCAGGAGAACTGGACATTAGTGCAGTGCAGGACCATCGACTTAGTTCTGTTTTGCAGTTTTACCAGCAGGCTTGTCCAGTTAAACCTGAACAGTGGTCTGCTGCAACTTTGATCATTAATTATGTGCTGACCCTCCTACAGAATGAATTGGTCTTTGGAGGTGTGGAGGAGGATCAGCCAATTAAAATTGTGGATTTTTGCAGTTTTGGCAGCGCTGCGAATGGCACATGCATAGGAAAAGCAAATCGTTTTAATGTGATGCTTTTTTTGCATCTTAATGGCAATTTGGATTTGATGGTGTTTCACTATGGCACGCATGAAGACATACCTGCTGGAAAACTTTTACTGGGCATGAAGGAGCAGGCATCAGCATCTAGGAGTGCAGTGCACAAGCTGTTGGTCAGGGATTGTGTTGGGGGATTATTTGGCCATTTCCTTTCACAGAAGGAAGTTATCCGAGCAACACAGAGCCTGGTTGTCAATGCTGTGGAACAGCTAAAATCAAAGAACTTTTCTGCTATAGAGCGGTTGCCTCTGAAAGTTTACTTGGTCCCTTATGAAGACCTTGTTTTGTGCATTGAAACAAAGATTCTTAATGGCATGGGTTTGGGAATGGCACAGATTTTAGTTCATCTAACACCAGCAATATGTGTGACACCTAATGAATGTGACCCTTTGCCTGTGTTGTATGCTGTTCCACAGATGGCCTCAATCCAGGGCAATTCTACTCAAGCCACGAGCAATCAAGTTAGATCAAGAATCATGCGAGATCGAAACCAGGGCATCTCTGCTGACTTACAGTGGCAGCTTAGTAACACAAATGTTGTTTCTTCTTTTATGTCGTTTGCAGACAGAAAACTTAGGTCCTGTAGTATAGAAGGATGTCATGTAATGTGCCAGCAGATTCTGCGAGCTTTGTTTTCACACAGTGGTAAAGACAACTTGCTGCGTAGTGGTGAAGTGCATCCCCATGTTTTAGATTCAGTTGTTTGCTTTCTTCTCCTGGAGAGCCATCCAGGGGCCTGGGAACTTTCTTGCCTACCTGATCGTTTGTCTGACTGCATTTTGTTTTTGAAGGCTGCTTTGCGAAGTGAATGGATGCCAGATTTTATTTTACACAATCTACACCTGCAGAAACAAATGCCTGCACTGAAACTGTTACCTCTCCTAACATCTAAACGACAGGAAAATCTGCTTGCCAGCTTGCATTCTGAAGATATAGAAAGTATGCTTGCATTTGTTGATGCACGGCTTCAGGAAACAGGACTGAAACAGTCTATGAAAGATGACTATTCAGAAGAAATGTGGGAATATGAGTTTTTCATTTTTGGATAACATGATAATGCAAGTGTCAGCCATTACCATTCAAATTCCAAGATTATAATAATCTTAGTCACAGTTGCAGGCAAAAGGCTGGTCATGTAAGGTATTGTTTTGAATTCTTTATCTAAAGGCTGTGATGTGACTATATGTCATATGAAGACTATATGTGATGAAAATTAAGTGGGGAATTGAAGAAATGAAAACAAGGCACATTTAGCTTTTTAGTAAACTTGAGTGCAGTTTAATGTCACTGGAAGGAGAAATAGTCTCGACTTCTTGCCTTGCCATCATGGTAAGGGCAGGAATGTAAAAAGGGTATATGATTCATTACTAGGAATAGCTTTGTTATTTATTATTAGCTAGTGTTTTTCATGTCATTTCTTTATTACTGTTGTTCAGTGAGGAATGCAACCTGCTTTAGGTTGTGACGCTCTCCGATAAAAACGTTATTATTGTTTTTGTTTTGCATGAATTAGTTTTATTGTTTATTGATATTTGCAGAATATTTCATCTGACGTATGGTGCTGTAGTCTATATTATTCTTTTAAACATTGTACATCATGATCATGTGATCATGAATATATTTGATTTTTTCTAATACGTGATGGGCAAAGTGTATTCCCTGCATAAGTGAAGATATGATTCATGTATACATATTATTACCTGCAACTTTTCTTTTGAGAACCTTGTGTAGAAAATAGGTAAGTTCAGGTGTCAAAATAGAAGGGAGGAGAAAAGGGGATTCAGTATTTGTTTTCATGATTGAGGCTTCTGGCCCAATTTCACGGGTGGGTGAGGCATACAACATGGTAATACAAAATGTATGATGCACATAATTAACATTCTTACCACAAGACTTTCACTCATGCATGTATAAACATGGGTATGCATCAAGTAATTAGTTTCTATACAATCATATATATGCACAGAGATGCATCAAGCCATTAGTCACCACACATTCATGCAAACATGCTAATATAAACATGTCACCGTCCCATCATGTGTGTTACACAGGTGCAAGCACAGATATTCGTCCAACCATTAGTCAACATTACTACAAGTTTCCTTATTTCTAATGCTTTGTAAATGCAATCTGTAGTGCAATTAGCATTCTAATGTCTGACATCAAAAGCGTGAAATGAAAAAGGGTGCTTAAAATATTTTTCAGGAATAAAATGTTTACAAAGTTCCTTATATTTTCAGGATACAGGGAGAAAGTACTGTTCAGCTTGAGGACAAAAGAGGCAGTTAAAACATTCTGTTTGTTAAGCTGTAATGCTGCTCATGGCATTTAAGCAGTTATGCCCATTCTACATTTTATCAGTCTCTTATGCCCCCTGTGTTTAAGCTGGGAGCGAGAGAGCAGACTCAGAAGTGTGGAGACAATGTCACACACAATGCATGTTTATTGACTTTAATATGCTATGGTCTTTCAATGCTTATTGAGACTAGTATGTTACATTTTAAAATTGTTTATAAGCTTTGAAATGCAAGTACTTAAGAAATGCAGATGTTTGAATAAGCAATTTTCAATATGAAACATTCTTGATAATTAGCCAGGTACTGGGTGTTGCCAAGGTGTTTGTCGTTTCTTTTGAAAGGTTTTCAGTACACAGTGTATTGATGTGAAGCAGGTCAAAGGGAGGCAAGATGCTGGTGGTGAAGGTGTAGATAAAAGTTGTGCTAGCTGCCTGGTTTGCTCTTTACCACATCCCATCTCAGATTATGTTGTCATAATGTGCTCTGCATAGTAGAGATATGCAATAGATATTTTTCTTCGTTTGGAGCCATAAATAGCTTCTTAGAATAGGGAAAATAAAAATCTTCTTGTAGACTAATGGATTGCACTTGCCAAATTTGGTGAGGATCAGACAAACCATGTGGATTGTCACAGGTTTTAACACCTGCTATATAAACACCCCCACCATCCCTGTATTAGAAGTTCAAGACTTTTTAGACTGTAGTTTTCACTTTAAAAATATTGTACTTGTGTTAAATAATACTAATTTCAGTACTTTTACCTATGGATTTTGTTACAACTTTACTACTGTCTATAACTTAAAATGCTTTTTAAACTGTTTTCTCCCAAAACAACTGTTAATGATTTGCAGATGTTGCATTCATATATAATTTCAGTTTTTGTTTGTCTTAAAGAAAAGCATTTGACAATAACATTTTATTTATCCTTGCTCAAAATTAAAAGGAAAAACTTTTGACAATAACAATACTTTATTCATCCTTGCACAAAATTAAAAGCCATCAGAATTTGTCATTATAACGTCAATCAAACATCCACTCCACACACAAATTTTATACAATTTACAACACTATTTCATAGGTTAACCTCTTAAGTTGAAAAGTCTTCCTGCTGCCAGGATAAAGAAGCATTTTATATAAATTATGTAAAGAAAAAAAAGGGGGGGGGGGTAAAGGCAATCCCATAACCATACTGTCATAAAAGAGTGACAGTTGGTGGAGTCCTCACTTAGAGTCACCTTTTGTGGGGGCGGTGGCCATCTCTCCCTGGCTGCTACACCTTCCACAACCCTCCAAGTCAGAGGTTTTCAAACTGTGGTACGCATACCACTACTGGTAGGTGAAGGTATGATGGGGGGGTACGTAAGCACCATGCGCCAAATATAAGAATGTGTATATATATTTTACGGGAACTGTATGTAGGGTTGGGAGGTGGTACTTGGTCACTTCGAATTTTTAAAAGTGGTACTTGTCTGGAAAAGTTTGAAAACCACTGCTCTAAGTCAGGTACCCACTATATAGCTGTAGAACTTACAGGTATTGAACTTGCTAGCATGTCTGGGCATATGCACCATGGGGATGCAGATGTATTTGCCCTAACCACTATGCTATCTTTTTATAAATTAAGATGTTTATACATGTGTATGAAAATATAAATTAAGGTGAAACAAAACTACAATCCCACCATTAAGATGTTCTTCTTGCCAAAGTTTTCAGCACTCACCTTGTGTATGTTGCTCTTTGTGATGTACTTTTTATTATATTTAATACAAAATTGTGTACAAGGCAAACGTCAATATAAGACTGCTAATGCCAAATACAGGTGTGTGGATAAAAATAAATAAAAATGATCTATGCCATCAACTTTCAGTGCTTTACTTTTTTACCTCCGTTTGTAAACACTGATTATTCTTTACTGGTTAGAACATGCACAGAACACATATTCTGTCTTAAATTTAGGACTTGAACAGAGTCTGATGACAGTAAATCGTATCTAAAAAAGCATAATGAACAGGTAATGGTGCTTCTAGAACAGGGGTGGGCAAAGTTTTCTTTTTGCAGGCCGGTCTCAAAATTCTAAATTGCGGTGGGCAGGTAAAAGACCAAAACCCACACCAGGTGACTACACTACAAACCTAGTGACGATGGAATGGATAACAAATGAGTACATAATGGTGTTCACTTACTGAATTTATTGTGTAAAGTGAAGTTGTCTGTGTTTAACGCCGTGTCAGCAACTAGGGCTATATCACAGCGAGGTGTAAAGTGGAGCTGTTTGAATTCACTCACAATAAAACTTTAAAACTTCTCTTTCCTTTGAAGGCAGCTGCCCCAGATGCTCTCTAATAACTACATCAGACACGTCAGCCGTGTTATTTGTTATCTTTGTACCGAATGTTACAGACTGGCGATTTCTAATGCTATTGTAATCGATAAATTAAATTTCAATCAAATTAACTTAAGGTGAATAAAAAAATGAAAACAAGTGGACGTCACATTTTGGCAGAAGCACCGGTCCAAAGATGTCTGCAAGCCCTAATTTGCCCACCCCTGTTCTAGAGATACTGCCTCTGAAAGATGTTCCAACAGGTACAGTTAAAATGTAGATTCATCATGGTTTTGTGGCTTTACAATGTTGTCATTTTCAGCTGTTGGCTAACTTGAAATATATATATATATACTGGTGAAAAAGCAGACTGCTGGTTATCAAGATGGTGAAGTGGGGAGAAGAACAGAGTCATCTTGGTCTGGTAGAAATATAGTTGAAAAAAGATAAAGTATATATAAATATCTCCAAAATGCAGTCTGCAAGATATGAAGGATTATTAAACGAGTACATTTAATAATACTTTTACTAAGCAAATTATTAGGGTCTGCCAAGCGAGCTATTAGGGACTCTGGCCATGATGTTTATAAACATCCAATCGTTGATTCACCTAAGTGCATATAATAAAGTCTAGGTTGGCACAATTAATAATGCTTAGAGAATAATTATAAATGAACTGCATTAAGTGATGATGTCTGATTGAAATGGCCAACTATTTTTGTCACATTTTAGCAGCTTTCAACTGTCTTGGCATTTAAAAGGAGGACTTATGGGCATTTTACAGTTTCTAATTTAGAAATGATTTTTGTGAAATAAATCTGTGAACTTTTAGCTGTAACCAAGGAAAGACACAGGATGAAGTGGTTAATACTCTTCAGTTGATTAGATTTTGTTTTGTTTGCATTTTCTACAGTCATATACCCAGTCTGCCAGTCAGCACTCACCAAATATATCCAGATGATCTGAAGCACTGTAGTGACTACCATCTGCAAATCACACACGCTGATGTAAATAAACTGAGATGGCTTACAGATATTAACAAACAGCGCACAGAACATGATCTTTTATATTAGTGATAGAAATTTTTATATAACATGTAAAATCCTTGCTAATAATGGTATTGCTGTACATAACAAAATGTTTGGTCCAGTGAAGTTGATAGTAAAAAATAAACCCAAGGTTAGACCTCACCAACAAGATTCTCTCCATATGTTAAAAGTGGAACATACCTTTCCCTGCAAATACACTTCCATGCTGTGAGGTCTGGAGAGTTGTTGCTCCATTCAGGCTGACACCCTTTTCTTCTTCCTCCTCCTCCTCCCACCTCTTGCTGACTTCACTAATGTCCTGGCAGCTTTGTAGAGCCTGGGCAGCCATCAGCCGGAGTCTGCTCACACGGGCCATTATGTCTTTGTCATCTCCATAACTAGAGACCTCAAACTCATGTGCAGTTTTAGTACTTTCACTACTACTTGCTGGCAGGCACACATTTATTTGCTGTGCCTGGCATCTCACTGGAGATTTTCCTTCCAAAAACAAACCAGACTGTAGAGGTGTGAAAGAATCATCCAGTGCCCACAAACTTGAAATCCTGTCGGAACTGTCATCAGGTAAGTCATCAGGCCAAGAGACTCCTTGGGCAGAAGGCGAGCTGGATGCATGGGCAGAAAACTCAACTTTCTTTATAGCTGAGTCTTTGGTGAGTGAGTTGTGTACTTGGCCGACTGACGATTTGTCAAGTTCTGAAGCACTTTTTGCTGTGGAGCTGCTTATGACTAAAGAGCTGGTTCTTTCCAGCTCAACATTTTCCCCTCTAGCACTTAAAGGATTTTCTGGGAAATTTTTAGATAGATCTTGAGAGCTTGTGTAAGACGTGCTAGCTGAATATACTCTAGCATCAGACTGTTGAAGCACCTGACCAGGTTTCAGTGTGCATTCAGCTCTAATACCAGTTTCTGTTCCTTTTGAATCAGCAACAACTGCATACTTGTCCAAAGTAGCATCAGTTTGCACAAGAAGCTGATTGCCAGCTGTCATCACAGTTTCATTTTTCAATTTTTTACTGTCTGCCAACAGACCTTCTGAATCAACTACTGTAGCATTAGAAGACTTCTCTGGAAACAGATCACTCAATGAAGCATCAAAAGACTTGAGGTCTTTATATCTTCCCTCTGATTCAGCCTCAAGGTCGCAAACAGCATCCTCTGCCTCTTCATATAAAGCTGATGTACGTTCTTCCCAGGTGTTAATCTGCTCAGTGTAATTCACTCTTTCCTCCAGAAAATCTTCATCAAATGAAGTTGAAAACAGCACTCCTTCGCCTATCAAAGTGTCATTAAGAACTGGATCATCTGTGTCTATGTCCCCTACATTTTTGGCTGACATTTCTTTAACTGCCACTGCAAGGAAGGAAGAATTCAGTGCGACTTCATCTTTCTCACTTTCTTTAATGAAGTTTGGGTGATCTTCTCCAGAGGAAGAAGAATGACCAGGAGACCACAGATGTGATCTACTGGTGCCTGAAAGTATGGCACTCTCAGTCTTGGCATAGCTTTTATTTAAGGATGTCACAGTAGGTGAAGTCACATCAGGAGGCAGATTGTCTTCCATCAGCCTCTTTGAACTGAAGTCAGACCCAGCCCTCTCTAGAACAAACACACAGATGTCCATATATCTTTGGTTATTGGCAGTGAGCCAGTAGAACAGATGCAAAGTTTTAGGTACCTCAGCACAGTGCTAGACAACAAACTATCCTTTCAGGAGAACCCTAACATCATTTCCAGGAAAGGACATCAGTGCCTAAGCCTATTGAAGAATTTCGGTGTTAGTGGCCCTGTACTTGAATCATTGCAGCATGATCAAAAACATTTTAACATTCAATCTATCATTGTGGTATGGAATTGTCTCCATCAAAGATAAACTTGTTTGATGAGGGTGGTTAAGACTGCCAGCCAGGTGATCTTTACACCAGGGCTGTGCGGTTAAAAGCTGTCAACATCACAGATTCCTCTTACCTGCTGCATCACCATTTTTAAATGCTACCCTCTGTCTGTAGCTGGAAACAACTGGTCACCAAGAAGAATGATATTCTGCTAAGTCCTTTTTACAAACTGTGATAGCATTCTTGAACAGGACTAACAAAAGTACCTAGTATATGGACTTAAACAAAATAAAATAAAAGTAAAAAAAAAAAAATCAAAGAAAATAAAAAAACCCCACACCAATAAACGTAAAAAAAAAAAAAATATTTTTACAGAATTTAACATAGCAGCATCATCTCAAGAAGCCTCCAGGACTTACCAGTGTCAACGATCATATCCTGCCACATACGCCGTATATCCTGCTCCAGAGGGCTGCGGTGAATCAAGTCATGTTTGAGGAAGGCATTCTGCTCTGTATGAGACCAAAGGAAAATAATGAGTAAATGAATTTTCATTTACAATAGCAATTCCATAAGACATGAATTCACATAATAAACCGGTTTTCACCCCATTTTTCCACAGATAAATCTTGTGATGTTTTTGTACTTTCTGTGTCACAATAACACGAATACATCTAAATGCAGACAAAAATTGGAGAAAACCCCAAAATGATCCAGACCAGTATTTTATATGGGTTTTAGCCAAACGTCAACACTTTGATGATGATAGTGACACAAACAGGCACCACTGACCGAATGCTTCAATAGGATTCTCTACATTCCAGTCTTCTGCATCAGTCTGATGGTTGAAGGATGTGTGGTTGGATGTAACTTCCTGCTGCTGATGTCTTGTGCGAGACCCTGATGTTGCTGAAAACCTAGATGTATTTTTAGGTGTTGAAGCAGGGTACTGAGAAGGCAAGGCTCCAACTTTGAATTGGTCTTCAGTTGCTGCTCAAAATAAACGTTTAACGACATCAATGATTTTAAGCAAATGCTTTTGTCTCTGCCTTACAAATGAATTGTAGATAAAAAATATAATAGAAATTAATTTTAAAAATGCAATAAAATTCTTTAAATTGGGCAATAAAATTGCCTTCAAAATGATGCATAAATATTTGGGCATTCTTGGAAACCCTTGCTAAGGAAGTGGGACTGTACAGTTAAAAATACTGTACAGCATTTCTAGTTGAGCATTTTAAAATATTTATAACACAGAATAGTTTCCCAAACCAAACCTACCATCAAGCGAGTGCTTACCTGCACTTTGGTCTTTAGCAAGAGATGGTGAAAAAGTGGGAAGTATAACAGGATCCAGCAGATGATCTTTATGTTCTTTATCTTCTTGCATGACTGCATTAACAACCTGTAAATAATTTATCTGGTATCCAGGAAGAATGGCAGATAACTGTATGCCTTCTTAAATGTTCAGGTGTGTAGCAATTCCCCCATCTCACTGCACTATTGTTATTGATATGTGAATACTGACCTACAGAAATATAAGGTAAAGCAAGAAATACCAAGTGAAGAAAATTGCTTTCATTGGAGATAGATTACAGAATAAAATCTGTGCATATTATTTAAAGACTCTTAAAAAAATTACTCCAAAGGTTGAAACGAATGTAACTTTGCATGTTAAGTTTTGCTTGGCTTGTTAAGGAATGCAAATATTACTGAGCCAGCATAGCTTGATTTAAAAAAAAAGAAAGAAAAAAAGATGCACCTGATTAATACCTTATCAATAAGTAAGTTGTGTGCATTATCACTCTTGCTGTTCTTGACTTTAAAAGGATCATCTCCGGATGATGGCAAACTCTTTACAGGGTTGTTAGTTTTCCATGATCGCTTCTTCTCTGGTGTACTAGCCAGAGGTTGTTGCTGTCTGTAGGAGGATGGCCTCACTTTTGGAATCTCTTTCTGTAAAATTACCTTTCACGTGAGTTCTTTGAAAGACTGCTAAATATACCAGCAAGCAGTGAACTATTTATGATTTCTGCTTTGATCTGCTATCTGAGGTAGATAATTGGAAAATGTTAATCAGACAAGGATTCTTTGGGAAACAATGCAGGTTTGGCAAGTTGCTTAGATATGCACATGTATACAGGCACAGGCCTGCAAGCACACACGCTTTCACACATCATCAATTTATAAGGATAGCACCACTGACATGCTTTGCAGGAAAGTTGTCTGTCACTCTCTGCCGACTGACATGTCTAATGATTCTTGGTTGCAAAGTAGTGCTTTTCCCTTTGACCAGTTTTGCGTTTTTACTTTGTAGTAATGATTGCATTTTGGACGCTGGATGGGAGCGTTGACTTCCTTGTTTTGCTAGTGGAACACATGGTTCTCCTTGTGGAGTAATCTCCTCCTGGGAAAACCTTAAAAAAAAAAAAATCTCTTAAAATTCATCGATAATAGGGAGTGACGAGAAACAATGGAAGTCTTTGCCAGCACAGTTAAAAAAAAGGGATTAAAAACAGTGTGAGTTTTGAATGGTTATCTTTGTCATCCTTCTATTTCACACTCCTGGGAATGATACTATTCATCAATCGGTTATTTGCAGTTACAAAGATTGAATAGGGTTAACATATTAGTTACCAGTGTTCTATCCAGACCTGACAACAAAATTCACCTGTTGGAATTGTTGCTACTGGTGTTCTGTGTTTCAAGGCCAAAAACTGTTGTATGAAACTCTTTTGCTATGTTCCTGCGGGATGATGTTGAGATTGCCTTAGCAATGCTCATGGCAGCCTCTGGTGTGTTCTCTGCATGAAAATATTTTGTGGCAGCTTTCATGGTTTTGGCTAAGATGGCAAGCTGAAATTTTGGTGCAGGATAAATCCTATATATTGCACATTAAAAATTAGTGCTTATAGGAATTGTACCTCAATAAGTTATCCTCTTTTCACTTATTTTAAATCTTAGGGGAAAAAAAATGTTCCCAGTTGCTTGCAATTAAGTTCCAATAGATGGTTAATCAATGTTTTCTTCCTATCTTATGGCTTCTTTAGATCTATTTAGTGATAATAATTTAGCCCCCTCCCCAACTCTACCAAGGTACAAGAACCTTTTACTTATCCTGCAGAATCCATAAGCTTATTTTCAGCTTATAGATTTTGTGTGAAAATGACCAACAAAGAAGTTAACAATAGATCTGAAAAAATGAGGCAGGTGTTACCATATTCTGGAGTCAGTCTTAATACATGTCCTATTGGAGTTGTTCCACTGTGGCCATCTGGTGGGTCAAAAGTCACAGGAGGAGATGGTGCTTGGAGACCAAGTCCCTGGGATTGCTAAACACGATACAATGTCTTTTGATTCTTGAAATTATTTTACATTTTACGAAAAGTTCAGCACAGACAGACTGTTACAAAGGCTTGAAATTATGCACCGAACCTGAGTTAGTAGCAGGTAGCACAAAAGGACTTGTTTACTAGTACCTTATTGTGGCATAGACAGTTCTTTCCCCGATTATCAGTTCAGAACAGTTCAGTTAGGGAAAAAAACTAAAAACATAAAACTATTACAAAGTTTTCTTGTCATTTGAAAGAAAGGTAAGACAGATTGTATAACATACTGTGGCTCCACTGTGGAACTGTCTGCGAAGATCAGCAATGCTCTTCTTTTTCTGTGGCAGCTGTTTGGACACTGTTTCCCTTATATTTCAGAAAAAGAATGCATTAAGGAACACACAAATTACCATGCTTTTTTACACATTTACTTTACTATCGTAGTAAATAAATAAAGTTAGATTTTTACTGTCAAGCTGTACTTATCAGTATAGCACTGCCAACCATTTACTGAACTATGAATAATAAAAACGTTTATAAAAAAAGTTTATTCTGTGACTCAGATTTTGAATCTGGAACCACAAGTATAATCTTTTAATGGGTAAAATAAAATAATGATGCTCCACAGAAAAATACACAAACCTAACAAACATAGTCTAAAACTTTAACACAGACAAAATGGATGTTCCTTTAAAATTTGGAAAACATTTTGACTTTGCAACGTGGTTTACCAGAACCACACAATACTACTGTATACATTTCCACAATCTGCTACAAGAGCAAAGCTTTCTTCTTATTCTGGAACCAACAATATAAACAAAAGTGTTACAGTTGTTAAAACTTCATGCAACAACTGACCTTAATGATGCAGCATTGGAAATATAAGCTTGAAATGCAGCTTTCTGTGTTTTCAGGTGAGTAGCTTCATTGTTCAAATCTCTCAGCCCCACTGTCAGGTAAAATGTTTGCAGAAATATTAACTCAATTGCTACACTGAAATACCAGTTTCAGTAGGGCCTCAGTACTTGTAGCGGACCACTGAATAGACCTATAGTTATTTAGAAAAGCTATCACTTAACTACTATCTTCTGTTCTTGAGAAGAAGCTGCTGCATTTAAAAGCAGAATAATTTCTCTACAGTGTTACAGACCTCAAAATTTCTTATATGACGCAACAATTGAATCAATAACATTTTCACATCTTAAGGACATTTCATTATGCATTTAAAAGAAAAACATTACTACTCCTCCAGCTTCTCAAAACTTTGTATGTCAGACCTTACTCACATAATGTAAAAACAATGAGTGTATAATAATATACTCATCACATATGGTTCAGACCTGTGCATGCAAATAAAGCTACACAAGTAGTCATATTGCAAAAAAAATAATCACTTCAAGAATACACAAAACAAAAAGACTTGACAACCACACCTTTATGCAGGCAATTTATGTACATAATCAAAGCCTGGTTCCAAAGGTGCAAAAGGCTCAGAAGATTGAGCTGCCCACCCTCATATATGTTGTCTACTTGTCGCTGCAACCGTAAGATTGTGAAGAAACAAGTTGCATTCCATAAACTTTCTAACTTACTTTCATATAAGTCCATCTTATAGAGTCCACATGCTTGAAAAGTCATGGAATAATAAAAATAAGAGAAAAGTAATCAATTTAAATTTTACTAAAGAGGCTGTATTCCAGCCAACAGATGGACATCATTGGTTTGTCAGCTTATCTGGACCTGCACTTAGGGTATCAATACCATTTTCCAGTTATTACCACACAACAAACTCCATACCAAGAACATTCAAGCTGCTGGTCTTTAAATGGGTTCTCTGTCACACTTTAGTCTAGCCGACTGACAGGAAGGTGATGAAATTCATATTCTGAATGAAAAAGTTCAGGAAGTTCAATATAGGAAGGAGGAAGAAATGATTCTCTTTGTAGCAAGAGCTTTAGAAGAGGAAAGCACACCTTCAAAAATGAACTCATTCTCATTTCTTTTCCTTACCCTTTTTATTTCCAGCTCACATTCTTTGAGCAGCAAATGTGGAACACTGACTTTTATTTCTGCTGCATCAATGATACAACGCTGCTGTGTCCTGTTTATGACAGAGGAGACTACCTCTCGTTGTTCAGCTGTACTCTCAATGAAATGTTCAATGCTCTTCCACAATTTTCGTACCTAAGGAAATGTTATCAAAAATGTGTCATATATAAAGTTCTTATGGTGCATACAAACATCTTTTAATTCCATTGCAGTGACTTGAGACAATGATTGTGAGAGGATCAAGAGAGTTTTATGACCAGATATGCCATTGATACAGAGAAACAAGAGGTCCACAGGATAAACCCACCTGTTGAACTCGTTGAGCACACTCTGCAGCATATACATTCACATCTATGTCTGAACCAGTCGATGGTTGAAACACTGGCTTGGGGCTGAAAGATATTTTGAAGATAAAAAAAAAAAGATTGAAACTGAAGGCTGCAGTAGTAGTAATAATCACATTTATATAGTGTCTTTCTCCAGCATCAGGTGAACTAAAAACGCTTTACATACACCTTTTTCAGGCAGGCATCAAATGATCCTTACTAAACACATGCAAACAGAAGCATGCAGACACAATGCAAAGCAAAATATAAATAAAAATGATTCCTACAAAAAACAAAAACACACATAATAATCATGGATGCTGGTCTCAAAACAAAGAGACCACTGCATGCCCCTGTAGTGTAGCCACTGATGTGAAGGTGAATGCCATCAGCACAGATGTGGTTAACATGGAGTCTATTGTATGGAATCTTTGAGGAAAAATTCTGCTATAAAATTATGTGATGCTCATATGGAAATTCTAATAACAATTTAATAATAATAATAGTGAAGATTTTTATAGCGCATATTCACACTCATAGAGAGCATGCTCTTAGCCCAGGCCTCGCAGACAGAAAGATCGTTCCATCCACACAAGTCTTGTTAGGGCAAACGTTCATTGGAAGATCAGCCTACTGAAGAAAGACAACCTCAGCTGTATTAGACCTGTTTTCACTGCGCATGAAGCTTGCTGTTACAGCACAACATTAAAACTCTCCAGAACGATAGCAGAAAATAGAAACAGAGTCTGAAAATAACCCTGCTAATGCACAGATCCAAAATCTAAGCTACGGCAAGACAGCACAGATGTGGCAGCAGAAATAACATTATCCAGAAAAAGAAAAAAAGTGTCCCTGATATATACTAAAAGATACTATTTCATTAAAAAATTGTAATTGCTAAAATGTTTAAATTAATACATGCAGTCTGAAAATTAATTTTTTTACTTGAAACTTACAGAAGAAGGCTGTAATGGAAATTGAGGATACTATACTATAGATAAGTTGCTGCCAAAAAACTGGGGAGGTTATTTTAGATTTACCCCCACTCTCCCCGTAATAAAAACTGTTGCCTATATTGTTAACATGAACTTGCTGATGTTGTAGACAAAAATTAGCACATAGAAGCAAATGAAAAATGAATCACATTTGCATCCACCATTGTTACTTATAAGGTAACCCAATATACCATGCAGGAGAGATATGACCTTAAATACAATGTCAGTTATCTTCACAAGAGAGAGAGCCACCAGCATTACCTCCCCACGGAGATCTTTTGAGTAAGTTTGTGCATCTCCTTCTGCTTACGATATTGAAGTTCTTGAATTCTTTTGGTCAGCAGGCGGATCTCTTTTACCAACTCTCTGTAAGTCAGAAGCAGCATAATTGTGGGTAAACACATGTGGGGAGAGAGAGAGGGAAAGAAAGAGAACACACCATGATACCATGAGCTGCACTGAGGAACTTCAATTACAAAGTTGTCATACTATGTTATCAGTGCCTTCATAGTCTGGTCTAGGGATACCTATTCGAAATGTTGACGTGAAGTGGGTTGGTCTGGTTTGCTCATGTGAACCTTGCATCTCCTTTTCCTTTTCCAGTCCTGAAGTCTGAAATGCCTTTCCTCTACTGCTATCACACTGACCACCTTTGATTTAAGACCCACCTTTTTCTATGACTACCTTCATCATCTCTTCCTCCCTCTCCTACCCTGGTTCTATAGATTAGAAACTGTGCTACTATATCTGTTTTTTTGCTGTTCTTTAGTTTAGTTCTGAGCTCACTGCCAAGCAGAGAAATGCACTCTAAAATTATCATTATCATTAAGATCTAGCAGCTTGAACTACAAGTAAATGTGTTTACAAGGGAGAAAATAATTTGTAACTCATGCTAAAACTGGAATGTGCAACAACTTTTGAAAGTGGTAACATGATATAAGTAAAAGAATTCCAAGTGGACTACTAGTCATCGTCAATGGAATATTTTCAGTATGGTGCTGATCTGACAGAAAGGTTTATACCCCATGCTTGACTGACAAAAACAACTATGAAATTATGATAGCTCTAAAGTAGAGAAATGAACTTTTATCCTTCAAAAATGAAAATAGCATGACTGCAGAATTTAAATACAAATATAATTTGACCTCATACACATTACTTACTCTGAATATTCTCGCCACTCTCGTCTTGCAGCATTAAGGACTTGCAAGGTAAACAACAGAATTTTCCTATTTCGGATACTTTCACACTGCACTGTTTTAAGAATAGCAGGGAACAGCTCACGATTCTGAGAAGTGATTACAGGCCGACGCAGCAAATCTTCCTCTTTTATCCCTTTACAGCACAGAAACCAAAAAATATTGAAAACAAACATGATAGGGGAGCTCAATGCACTTTTAAAAAAAGGTCATAACACACACACACGTACACACACTTTAATATGAAATTTTTGTGATGTATAATCCCTTTCTCCAATGAACTATGCATTGTTCAATATCTTATGTTACTTTATGATTACTGTATTTTTTCTCTTTGTCACTTACACTCATCATCTTGTCTATTCAAAATTAGCAATAACAAAACCACGTTAACTGGTCCCATTACTTCTGACAAAACTACAGTGAAAATATGGTGTACTTTAAGAAACCTCATGGCAAAATCCTACCAGGAAAACCAAAAATAGAACAGAAAAGTAAAACATTAAAGGGAAAACTTAAAGCAAAAAACATTCTCCTCATTTTGAGATTAATTTCTATCTGCTTACCAGTGGGGAAGGGTAAAACTGCTCAACTGGCTACTTACCAGCTTCTGTTTTCATGACATGGCGTAGCACATACACACTGAAATAGAACATTAACTGGGAGAACTTTTCCCCTCCAGGTGACAGGAACAGTGATGCATTAATGCGTGGTAAATTACTATCAGCCTCATCCTATATGAGAAAGCAAATGCTGTTTTAATAATACTAGCCAAAGATTTTGCTTAAATAATTTTGTAAATCTAAATATAAAAAAAACGAGCTGCATTAAGGTTTTTTAAAATGACGACCACTTGAATGGCACTTGTAGGTATTCATGGAGCTATCCAGGTACAAGGCATTCAACTAAGTATTTTAGTGTTAAGAACTGATTTCTTCTTATGAAAGTACTTGCAAATGAAGTGAGAATTGTCGTCTTTCTCAGATATCCACCCAGTGCTTAAAAAGTAAAGTACAGGTAACTATATTCTAAGTATTTATGTACAACCCATCACCTATTTAATAAAATGAAGGAAAGATATTCTAATGTGCTTAAATCTGCATAAACATTCAAATTATTCATGCAATTTTCAACAGACAGATCTAATGAAACTGGCTTTTCATAAAATACCATGACAGTACTCATAAAGCAGATAGGGCAATAAATGTAGAAGGTATAAAACCCTACACATACGTCACTTCAGAGGTAAAACAGAAAAAAATTAAACACCTTTTGAATATTCTGTAACCACATACAACAGAGCCGTCGGAAATGGGTTTCAGATTTCTTGTCGACAATAGGCCAACAGTCTCTGTAAAATTTTTCAAAGAGATTAATATCTATGTATGCACAGTATTTAATTATGGAACAGATAAAAACTGCATCTGTAGCACTATCAGTGTTTACTATTGAATAAAAGTGTGAGCAAGTTCTGTAAAAGAGCTCCAAATAATGTAAAGAAATTTAGAAAATGTAAATGATGTTCCCTGAAGAGCTTAAAAACATTGAAGAGTTTTGGTTGAAGGTCTTGTCATATAAGAAATTATGGGATGAACCAAATGCATAAAGCTCATATTTCATCATTTATTGTTATTCTTGTTATAAAATGCCACTGTTATAGTTTTAAGTGTATAAAAATAGGTTATTTTCATAATTAAAATATTTCTTCATATCAGGAATCATGATTACAATATTATTAATATATGTGTATCGATGTATACTTTTACTATCACTGGTTACTAAAATCCTAGTAAGATTATATGGGGTCTAAAACTCCTTCCTTCTGCCCTACCAATTTTGACTGTGGATATGAAAATCTCCAATAATTTTAAATCGAAGTCTGATATCCCTTTGCATTTTATGGATGGGAAGAAATACCACTGTATCAAGGTACTTTTTCTATTCTTTTCCACAAATTTAAGCACAGTTATATTTATCAATAACAGACATTATGCTACAATTTATATGCTTCTAAAATGATTTAGTGAAGCTACAAATCTGACAAAGACACTTCTTTACCTAAATTCCTGTCTGCACATGACAGGGTTCAGGCGGCTAAAGAGAAAGTACAGCACTGCTTCAGATCCAGTCTTGTTGGGCAAATTGAACATGTCCCTATTGTTTTTCAAACATAAATCATAAGAAATTTTGTTTATAACATGTAGATAAAGTATGCCTCTTAAGTTTAGTGCACCAACAACAAATGGAAGGAAAACATTAGTTTTCCAGTTTTTATACTGTCACTATGAAAAAAACAAGACTTAAACTCTTTATAAACTTGTTTTAATATGATGAGAGGTATTAGGGCCTATATTACAATGTAAATAATTAAAAACGACATTCATATTTTTAAATTACACGCTAATGTTTACAGTTCTGCTCTAGGCAACAGGTGCTTTAAGATGTGTATATGTGTATTACAATGTAACGTTTGTCAAGTTGTTTATAAATACTGAAATTGTATAAACTTATGTTAGTGACAAAAGTATCACAGCTGGTTACATGCAGATTCTCATAAATATGAATGTACGGAATCCTTACTTATTGAATGGAATTCTATACTTCATTTCCATTGCTGCTGCATCAAATCCAAGTAATTGCAGGTTAGTGAAGAAAAGGTGCTTTGATTCCAAGCCACGGGAACCAAACGAATCATCTCCAGATGCCGTAGGCCGCTTCAAACTCGCATCCATAGCGAAGTTCTCCTAACGGCCTTCTAAGAAGGGAAGCAGAACTGCGGGTTGAAACAAGCCGCCAACCACCAAGATGCACAACAAGAACCAAATGAGAATTAGTATCTTTGGGGATTGAAGCCATATGAGTTTTGTACTCATTAGCATCGTTTGTCATGCTCGTGTGAAAGGTCTCTACTGATTGCTTACGATATAGCTATTTATTGTATTAAATCTATTAAGTTCTAGTGCGTGCATGTTCATGGGCTTGAGCGTGTGTGTGTGTGGGTGCGCGGTCTGTCATCAGAAGGGGGTCAAGGACGACAAGGAGCGATGGAGAGGCCACGGACTTGTGAGACGCACGTAGAGCGGAGCAACACTGTACTGCATGGGTTTGATCGTTAGAGAAAACTTTTCCTGGAGAGAAAGATCGGGCAATAAGCTGGCATTTCGCCTCGCCAGAGATCTGGGTATAGATTTCTGGCCTCGCCGATATTGTCGGCCGGCAGTAAATATATATTTGGACTAACTATAGCTATACCATGTTATATAGCAGCTGCATATAATTTTATGTTGCATGTTTTATTTTTCTGGTTTAGTGTGCGCTGGAATGAAATCCCTCCTTCTGCTTCACTGTTAAATTTGTTTACTCAGAGTCTGGCAAATGGTATCTTGTGCCGAGATCAGCTCAGTCACGTGAGAAACAAAAGTTTTACATTGTAATTGCGGACCTTCATCCGAATGTGCTCCCGGGAACTGCAATATCATAGAATGGAGGCGTAAAAAGGACTTCCACGCTTATGCAATCACAGACATATAAAAAGGAAAGAGAAAGTCAAAATATAATTCCCATCGTCTCGAAAAGTATTTTGGAAAATAAAACCAGAATGTGAGAATGCATGCAAATAATTCTGCCTACGCCACATTTTCTGCTACTCTCATTCACTCTGGGTTCTGATCAATGGTATCGTCTATATCTCATAAACGACTCTCCAATGACCAGAGGCAGTCTGCAAACCCGTTTAAATGACTATTAGGGACAGGCTGCCTAACCGATTGCTCGATGCCCTAACTGGCAGTTTGTGCAAGGTCTCGCATATATCCTTAAAGCCCTATCAGAGTACACAAGAAAAGAAAAATGAAAATGCAGGGAAAACAAAACAAAATCAATTGACTAGGTGGAGGTCGAAACAGACGAAACCACCTCCCCGATCTTTTGATCGAGGTAAGCCTACGCAGATCTTGCACAGATGGAACAGGGCTGGTGCTAACGTAGCGCCCTATAGGGGAAAGACAAGTGCTACAGTTTACCACACACACAGATACAGACACTTAAAAAAAACAAAAAACCAAGTAACTATAGCAAGTTCAGCAATTAATTTCTATGCTCTGGTCGTCAAATTGAGGCTTAGCCTTCCTTTTCTTCTTTCTTTTTTTTCGCTTTCTTTGCTATACAAAGAGAGTTATTAGTTTTTTCTTACATCGTGGTCCGTGGAGCTGTCATGTTCAATGCCTAAAGTGACCAGCCCATCCAATCTTTTTTGAGGTACTGCTGCCCTCAGATAATTGTTATTTCATCTTTGAGAAACTGTTCTTCACAGGCTACAGAATCTGGCAGCGGATGTGAAATTCTGAGTGACACTTTAACATGCGTACAGTATGTGATAATTTGTGTTGAAGAATAAAACTTTGAGGTTCATTTTATTTTGCGCGAATAGTGAGTGTCTCTTTTTACATATAATTGTTTTAAAGATTTTAATCGAGTTATGATTTCTACAAAAATGCTCCTTTCACTCATACCGCTCAAGATACCTTTTTCTCTGAACACACTCATTTTGAGCACACGGAAAACACAAAGAAAGAGGAAGGGAAAAATATACAAAAAGACAAAAGAGAAGCAAAATGGAGAGAGAGATGACGATTGGACTTCTTGTCTTGATACCAGCTGTCTTTATAAGTAAAGTACGGCTTCTATAGTAAATCCCATTTGTCGATCTTACTGCCTATGATATCTTTTCAGATGGTTCATGAGGTCCTCTTTAACAATAAGATATTTTATAGGTTAAGAAAGAATGTTTGAATGTTTTGTGTGAATTATTTTAGTCTTTGGAGCAGTGGAGAACAGGGCCGCAACTACACCTCGCCAGCGGATCCGTTTCTTGGCGCCCTTTTTCAGTTGGGTCCATGTCATCCCACAGATCTGTATTACGGTTGTGTTGAAGATGCGAATCTTGGTGTGTAGAGATAATGCCTTGGAGTTCCAGATGGGTCGCAGGATGTGGAATGCAAGCCTGGCTTTATTTATTCGGCTTCTTACGTCTTCATCTGCACCTCCATCTTTGCTGACCATGCTGCCAAGATAGGTGAAGTGGTTAGTCTCTGTCATACATTCCCCATGTAGTTGTTGTTGACCCCCATCATCTCCGTCTTCTTGATGTTGATTGTCAGGCCAGTCGTCGCTGCTTCTTCTGAGAGTCGAGTGAGCTTGGTCTGTGCATGTTGTTGCTTGTGGGACTGATGTCATCCGTAAAGTCGAGATCCTCCAGCAGCAAGGCAAAGGTCCACTGAATGCCCGTGTTGCTGTCAGAGGTTGTTCTTTTCATGATCCAGTCTATGATGATCAGCAAGATTGTCGGGAAGAGCATGCAACCTTGCCTCACTCCAGTCCTCACTGCAAAGGGGTCAGTCAGCTTACCGTTGTAGATCACCTGGCATGTCGAGTTCTCATACATCTGGTGGATGATGGCAATGAACTTTGGTGGAAATCCGTAGTGCTGCATCAACTTCCAGATGGTCTCCATGTATACAGAGTCAAATGCCTTCTTAAAATCCACAAATGTCATATAAAGTGGGGGCTGCTATTCGATGGACTGTTCAAAAATGATTCTCAGTGTAGCAATATGGTCTGTGCATGATCTAGCCTTTGGAAAGCTTACCTGTTCCTGCCTCAATCTCTTGTCTAGGGCATTCTTTAGTCTCTCAGGGTGATTCTGGTCAGCACTTTGCTGGGAACGGACAATAGCGTAATCCTGCGCCAGTTGCTGCAGTGGGTCAATTCGCCTTTCTTGGGTAGCTTTACCAGATAGCCAAGTTTCCAGTTTGCTGGAACTTGCTCCTGCTCCCAAATTTTCTGCAGCAAGGGATGTAGCATCTCTGGTGCGGCTGTTGGGTCTGCCTTGAGTGCCTCTGCAGGAATGCCATCTGGTCCTGCCGCCTTGCCAGTTTTCAGAGAATTGATGGCTTTGATGATTTCTGCCTTGGCTGGTGGGTTGGTGTTCACCTGGAGCTGCTCAGCGGCTAGGGCAATGTCTTAAATGTTTGTTTGTGGTGGGCGGTTCAGTATTTCTTCAAAATATTCCGCCCAGCGAGATTTTTGTTCTGTATCACCGGTCATGACAATGCCATTCTTATTCTTTCTTGGCCTGCATGCACTGGTGGTTTTCTTTCCTGACAGAGTTCTTGTAATTTCGTATAGTCTTTTCATGTTGTTTTGCCCAGCTGCGTATTCTGCCTCTTCTGTCATTCGGTGTGCGAACTATCTCTTGTCGCCTCTTGCACTCTTCTTCACTTCTCGGATCATCTCCCAGTACTTTTCTCTGAGCTCTTCTTTTTCCTGCTGGTCTTGACACTGGTTGATCATCTGTTTCAGCTCTTTCCTTTCCACTTTCTTTTTCCAGGTCTCTAAAGTCAGCCATTCCTTGTGCTGTTTCTCTTTCTTTCCCAGAATACGTGCGCTGGGAGTCTTCCAGGTCTCCTTATATCCTGTCCAGTGGTTGGCCACTGTTTCTTCAAGTAGTCCCTTCAGTGCACCAAGCTTGTTTTTGACTTCACAGTTGAATTCTTCTTCCTTCCTTCGGACTTTGAGAAACTGCATGTTGAATTTGTGGTGCAGTCTGTCCGATGAGTCACGGAAGGACCTCAGCTTGATTTTCATGGCTGCCACGAGCACACCCCTTACCCTGACATCCAGCAGATTTCTTCTAACCTGTTGATTGATGGTGATGTGGTTGATCTGGTTTTCTGTATGTCCATCTGATGAAGTCCAGGTGGTCTTGTGAATGGTTCTGTGTGGAAAAATTGTGCCTCCGACTACAAGGTTATTGAACAATCAAAAGTCTGTGAACAGCTCACCATTCTCATTGCAGTTGCTCACACTGTGCTTTCCCATTATGTGTTCTTTGTGTTGTCATCTCCAACTTTGGCATTCATGTCACCCATGATGATCTTTAGGTCTCGTCAGAGTACTGTCAAGTAGGAAATGTAAAAGTTCTCCTTCTCCTCTTCTTTAGCTGCGTTGGTAGGTGTATAGCACTGGATGACGGTGATCTGTCTTCCTTTGGAGTTGAACCTAGTTGGCGTGAGTCGTGGGGAAACTGGTCCTCACGCTATTAGTGCCCTTGCAGCCTCCATTGTCATCAGTACTGCTACTCCTTGTGTGTGGTCATGGTCAGGGTCTTCGTGTCCAGGTGATGATAGTCTCCCCTGACGAGAGTCTGGTCTGACCGCTACTATTCTACCTGGTCTCGCACAGGGCGAGGAGCTTGATGCCATAACTCTTCATCTCATGGGTTACCTGAGCTGATTTCCCTCTCTCGTATAGGGTTCTGATGTTCCAGGTCCTTATCCTGGTTTTTGCCTGCCCCGTGAGAAGATGGGTCGGCGAGCTTCCCCGCCCCCCCCCCCCGAAGGCTTTCGCCAACACTCGTCATAGGCCTATCCGAAAAGGAATCTTCCTATCCAGGCTCTCGTTGTGGTAGTGTTGAAGCTATAGTTTCTGTAGCAGGGGTTGTTTTATGGGGTGGGGTTGCTAACCCCACGCTCAACCCTCCTTCATCTAGGCTTGGGACCGGCAGGGTACCCGGGGGGTTTCCAGGCGGAGTTTAATAACTGACTATGCAGCTGTAATTTATGAGACTCACGAGTAATCATGTACACAATGTTCTAACATCTCTTAACGCTTAAAAATGCACGCAGGCCGTCTCTGCGTCCTCTTCAGTGCTTCTGCCCTAGGCAGCTACCTAATGGTAGAAGCAGGCCTGACTTGGATACACGCTTAGATTCGTACCCCGACGTATACCCTCTTACGTAGTCAAAAGAATAGTCAGCATGAAACCTGGGATAAGACATATTCGTTACAGACATGTTACATCTGTGGGCATTACTAACGTCTTCATGGTTTTGATCTCTTTTCTGTACATGACAAGATTTGTAAGGAAGGAAGGAAGGAAAGAAGGTATCTGTTTCAATTTTGAGAACGAGTATACCGCGTTTAGTCTTTTCACAATGTGCTTCTCCTTTCTAGTTTGCCTTTACCACAAGAAAGATGCTCTCCTTGCTTACGGCTATCTGATAAGTGAACCAATAGATTCTTCTGTAATAGATACTCTTTGTGTATGATATATTGAAGTCCCTCGATAACGAGTCTTCATATAGTTATTCTGCTTTATTTATGAAGTTACTTTGGCGGGGTATTGTGCTGGGTCGCCCACAGATGTGCCACGTGTTCTGTAGTAAGGGAAGCACTTTCCTCAACTGCAATAGAATACATTTGGAAGTGGTATACAGAACAACGGCGAGCAGATGAAAATTGTAGTGTCTCAATAACATCTTCACATATTCTGATGATAGACGATTGTTTTAGCCAAGTTCCACACGAGTTGTCATTTACATCTACAGCACGTATACACACTTGAAGCACACTTGTAGTCATGGTAAGGTTAACAGTCCAGCCTATCTTTTTGAAGCATTATTGTTTTCCGATAATTGCGTAATTAATTCCATATTTGAGAAGCTACGTACTCCTTTGGTTATGGAAACTGGTGGGATCAGCTTTAGGTCCAATACCTATGCAATACCCATGTTTGGCGAGAGTGGGAAAAAGTGTGTGTGTGTGTGTGTGTGTGTGTGTGTGAGAGAGAGAGAGAGAGAGAGAGAGAATTGGTGGGGGTGCGGGTTGTTGTGAAGAAAGTCCGGCCTTGGTTTATATGATTACTTTGTTGTTTTTCAAAATGAATGTTTAGAGGGAAATATATCAAAGCAATACACTTAGAGATGTCGCGGACTGATCAGGGAGACCATACTTAATTGTTCTCTCATCAGAACGGGCGATCACGGGGCAGCATTGATTAAGGGAAGGTATTACATGTATCCGTTACATTTAATTAGCGCCAGGTTGGCCAGTCTCACAACCCACTCCTGCTCCTCCCTTACCAGCGTGAGTGTGGCCTGGACGACTGAAGTCGACATGTTTGGGTTAAACAGAAGAAGCGAAGAGAGTTCAGTTTTTTAGTTCATGTGCAACCACTCTCTCAAGGCTTTTACTTAAGTATTCAGTTTTTTACTTTTCTTAGTGTGTGTGTGTGTGTGTGTGTGTGTGTGTGTGTGATTGCGTGCGTGCGTACGTGCGCGCGCATGTGTGTGCTTTGATTATTTTCTTTCTTATAAAGGAAGCGGATAGCTGAGTGGCTTGACCTTACTGACCATTGAACCCAATCGCGTACTGGTGAAATACTCGTGTAGCGATGCGATTACTAGAACAAGCAAGATTATTGTTGAACTGTTTCATGTAGTTCATTTTATTGGGCGGTAAGGGGCTCTCAGTATGTGTGTTAGCATTGACAATCATTCAGAACCGGCCCCGATGTTGATCGTCTCTTTCACTCAAAGAAGAGATTTTGATTGATTCTGTGCTTTTGGCTCGTTTGTTCTTTTTACAGGGCTTACACATGCCTGACCACACCTTCTAAGGACCTTTTGAGTACGTGGAGACCTATTTTAAGGACCATTCGAGGATGTTTTCATACCGTGCAGACAAAACTAACGACAGGTCATCCGTCACTCATTTTATTTCATTTATTACATTTATCGATTAAAGAAGATATAACATGGGACACAATTTTATTAGCAATTTTTTATAAGAGCTGAAGAAGAAAATTTCAGATATATAGTGTTCACTAATAATAATAATAATAATAATAATATGCAACATTTTTATAACGCATACTCAAACTCCTAAGGAGTATGCTCTTAGCGCTTAAGAACAAAAACGAGACAATGGCAGCATACGAGGGACAGAAGAAAAAACAAACAACATATGAACGACGTAAGGATGAACAAAATTACTGATGATGAATAGAATCTCTTACTCTGCAAAAGGAAGACGAGCAGGGAAGTAGCAAGAAACTTATTCTTCCCATATTTTTCGATTTATCCGTGTGCTTTTAAGCAAGCTTCAGTCATGGAAGCACCATTCAAAGATACATTGCAAATTCCGCGCCGTGCTTTTGTCTTTTTTGTCTTACAATCTACAGTTTTTGTAATCTTTTTCTTTTGACCATCAATGTTGGAAACTGCACATTCCAGCTTTCCAGGAATGATGACTTTGTTCGATGTCTTGCCGCTTGCATAAGTTTTTAAAAATGAAAATAGCTATCAGTGTTGTCCACACACACAAATCAAACATTTCTTATGTGTGGGTGGGAGCTAAAATGTTTCTTGGGGCTCAAGTAGGTGAAATCAAGACACCACACCGCTTTTTCTTATGGTGTCTAACGTTGACAAAATATGAAGAATTATTAGTGACAAAAATAAACCAAACTAAATATTCTGAAAATAAATGTTATGATTTAAAATCACACAGGAAGTTTTATGTAATATTCTTGGTAAGAGAAGTCTTGAAAGAAACAGCTCCTATTCCAATCAGCAAGCCACATTTTATAATTGGCTGGAGAGAACACAAATACGGTTTTGATATAACGAAATCAAACTGATTATCTGATTAACAATTACATGATGCTTATACTGACTCGAACGGCAACAAACATTGTGAAATTATGCAACCAATTATTTTCTGTATACCTGTCTCTTATAGCAGCTCTGCGTTTTTTCTTCTTGGTCACTTTCCTTTTCCCCTTCAGCCCTCCTGTCTTCGGTGCGAGCTTTTGATGAGAAACTTCAAAGGACGTATATAGAAGGCTTTATTTTGCCCACCCCAAATCTACAAACTTATAAGCACCTATAACTGCTAACTTATCCTGGATTATATAGCACTTTCCCTAACCATATTTGTACACTCTCATTTCTCCTCCCACCCCTTCCTTGTGTCCTAGGCGATTACATCCTTTACTTTGAGTTAAGACTGGCCGTGGTCATAGATGCAAGAGAGATGCCAACTGTAGCTGTCTATATCTTTACAACGAAAAGATTCATTGATATTCTCATTAAAATAGCGGCGTGAAAGTTTTACAAACAACACGAATTTTTTTCAGAGTAAGAGATTAATTATTTTTCCAACATTTGAGAGAATACTCCCCACCCATACACCACCTTCTTCCCGTCTCATGATGCAGTCCTAAAAAACATCGCCGTGCCTTAGAGAGGTCAAAACATTTGACATCAGGATTGTACATAAATGCACATACAAAGCTACAGTCAATCGGAGAACTGGGACCATATGTTAGTAAAAGTTTCTATGGTCATTTTTGGCACCACAGGTTTGACTTCTGCCAGCGAATAGTGATGCTTATAGGTTTGCATGTCCAAAACAAAAGTGAGGGGGATGGGTGTGCTATTTAGTCAGATCTGAGGAAATTCTGTAGTTAACTGAGCTAAACTCAGTGAATAAAAATGCGCTTTTATAGACATTTAAGTTTAAAAAATATTTACTTAGAGTTTAGAAAGGTTCAGAAGAACTGGCCAAACTGTAAAGTAGGGTCGCAACCAAGTGGTTCAATCCTCTCCCTCTAATATCAGGTTCTTCTCTTTATTACGAGCGATACAAAAGCGATTACGAAGATTTGATGAATATATAAGTACAAAGACACCAGACTCTTTGCATGGTCAGCGGCTGAAAAATGCTGAGGATGTCTATTTAGGTAAAGATGTAAACTGCTAGAGATTCAGTCAATAAACATTTTTAAATTACGTTAACCAGAAAGTAATCCCAGTTATTTCTCCCCATCCCTTTGAAGACCGTCTAGTGTATATTGATCTCACTAAGACGCTTCTATATTTTGAGCTCTTTTAATGTCATTTGTTACAAGCCATAAATTTACGAAAGAATGCTGCTAGATTTCGTAGATAACTGATATATTTTTTCTTCTTTCTTATCTTTTATTACATTGCCACGTGGGCACCTTGAACTCCTATGAGTGGACGCTTTATAAATACTTTAATTATTATTATTAATATCATCATCATTATTGAATCTGAGCTTCAGCGTTAAGTATCCTTACAATATGAGCGGGTGGACACAGGTAATTTGGCAATTTGCTTCAATGTCTGCCGAAAGAAAATTTCTATAAAAATCTCGCTCCCAGTTTGCGTGTTGCATACAGGTTTGGATGACTCCAGCAGCTGTTAAGGTAAGCCTGAGACTTTTTCCTTTGTAGCTGTGTAGCACTGCCATATTGAAGATCTTCTCCAAAAATACTTTATAATTTGTCAGAAACGCCATGCTTTGTTAGGCATATCTGGTTTGTTAGAAACTTTCTGATTTGTAGTCCCGTAGACTAGAGATGTCCTCCAGTTTGACACGCAATTTAAAAAAAAAATCCGCTGGTTTGACAATAACATACAGTCCATGAAACACATAGATGTAAGGTGAGAATTGACAAACGAATACCAAGACAGAGGCTTGCAATACTTGATGGGTCTTCCTAGGACGTCTTTATCACCTTGAGATATTTTCTGATTTGCCTTAGTATGAGGGTTTGATGGCAAGTGTTTCTTCATTAATAGTTAGCTTCTTTGTAGTCCTCTTTCTTGGACAAAGCATTGAGCCTGCGCTTTACAAATTCAGTTAATGATGATGACGATGACGATGATGATGACGATGATGATGATGGATGATGATGATGACGAAGACGACGATGATGATTTGAAGGATTATGATGGTACTAATCGGCCGTGTGTCTAGAATTAATTAAAAGTAGACAGCTACTATTCCTGGTTGATTTATGGAGTGCATTTTTACACTTTGGAAGTATTTTTTATGTTCTCTGCAAAACAGAAACAGGGAACAAATTGCGAGTGAGATCTGATTTATCTCAATGGTCAGGGGACTAGATAGGTGCACAAACAAAAGAGACTTACAGAGACAGGTGTATAGACAAGAAAGACTTATCGGTGACAGGACGCACGGCCGTTTGCACATGAGAACTAGTAACTCTCCTGTTGCTGACATGCAGACATAATAGACAGGTACAACACCACTTTTCCCCACTTACTATGAAGGACCCTTTACAATCCAGGGGATGCAGTCTTTTTCAATTTAAGAAACCAGAAATCGTTTAGAGAATAAAGGAGGATATTTATATTTGCCAGTACTGAAAAGGAGAATATAAAGATTTTCCAGTACTAATAAATGAAGATATTAATACTTGAAAATACTAATAAAAGATGCTTTTAATACTTGCGAGTACTAACGTACAGATGAGTTACGCAATAGTCTGGCTGAAATGACTATCTTCTGATGTAACTGCACAGTTTTATGTCACAATACAACGGTTTATCGAACAGTGATAACACACTACACTCTTGTACTTGTAGCATGAAAGTTAAACATTTATTGCCATAAATTACTTATCTAAAGATAATAAAATATAGCAAGGGATAGCAAAAATAAAATCTTGCCCATTTTGCACGATGCAATGCAACTGAAACCGTGGACATGCAGGTGTGTCATTTGACCGAGATGAGGCGCCAAGTCTTCTTCGTGCTGCTGATAATGCTGGGGGCGGGTCGAGGTCAGAACCTGCTGGACAACCCCAGCTTCGAGGGGGACCTGAAGGGCACGTGGGACAACAACGGGTTCCTGATGGAGCGCCTGAGCGGTGACACGATGGATGGAAACTTCGCACTCAGGGCCACTTACCGGTGGGTAGACGACCCATTTACTATTAGGACAGTAATTGCTTCTCTGCTGTGCAGACAAAATGTATGCAAGCAACATCACTAATGTAACATTAATGATGAAAAGTTCTAGGGGAAGGACAGAGAGAGAGAGAAAGAAAGAAAGAGAATGGTTGAGGAGAAAGACACAATTGGTGTAAATGAGAAAGAGCTTCACATAGAGAAACAAATCCAGTTGATTTAACTTATGGTGTCTTCTCAGGGATCGTGAAATAGAGGGTCCAATTCAGACTTTATACGGCTTAAAATCCAGCGGTCGATACGAAACAAGCGTCTATTTGAAACTGCTCAACGACATCAGTGGCGTTCTATGGCAGTCGATCAAGATCACCTTGCAGTTTCAGTTTGCAGATACAGGTAAGTGCCACGATCTACCAATATGCTATGCATTTTCGATATCTGACACTGTAATGTTGTCAGTCAGTCAGTCAGTCAGTCAGTCAGTCAGTCAGTCAGTCAGTCAGTCAGTCAGTCAGTCAGTCAGTCAGTCAGTCAGTCCTTTGCCTGGCACCTGTCGTTGGGGGGAGCACATGGATAGAGGTGGCAGCTGACAGGGCCCGCCACTCTTGCCTATTGTGGGCGATAGTCAGCAGGTCCTGTATAGGAGGACCAGTCCAGTCTTTGACGTTCGTAAGCCAGTTCTTCCTCTGACCACCGCGGTGTCGGCCGCCCTCCAAGGTGCCTCGAAGGATAGTCTTCAACAAGGTGTCGTGCCAGGTTACATGGCCAAGGAAGACCAGCTTACGTCGCTTGACTGTTGATTGTAGAGGTTTCTGGTGTCCTATCAGTGTGGGCATTTTGTTTCGTACAAAGTCGTTGGTTTTTGTGTTCTTTGTATGAGATCCGGAGCAGCCTCCTCAGGCACTTGTTCTTGAAAGCCGGGATTCTCCTTTCCGTTTTGGCGAGCAGAGTCCACGTGTCACATCCGTAGAGCAGGATCGGCACTACCAGGGATTTGTACACCTTGTACTTGGTAGTGAACCTTATTTTATGCCTATGCCAGATCCTATCTAGCCTAGCCATTGCTGCTGTTGCTGTTGCGATCCTGATGCGGATATCTGGCGTGGAGCTGCCGTCACTGGAGAGGGTGGATCTCAAGTACTTCAAGCTGCTCACCTCTTCCATCTGTACCCCGTTCATATAGATCTCTGCTTTGCCGATGCCATTGATCATAACTTTGCTCTTTTCAGTGCTAGTCTCCATTCCATATGCATTTCAGCTGTCTATCAGTCTGTTGGTGAGGTTTTGCAGTTCTTTGTTAGTACCTACTAACAGATCTATGTCAGCTGCAAAGTGTAGGTTGCAGATTGGTCTTCCACCGATTGAAATAGAAGTATGATGGTCGTGAAGAGCTTCGAGCATGATGTTCTCCAAGAATATATTAAACAGCACCGATGATAGGGGACATCCTAGATGTACCCCTACTGTGGTGCGAAAGTAAGCTCCTATTTAATCCTTTGTAACTCTATATTCGTTATAGATACTAGGTTTTAAGGTTTGTGAGTTCACTTAGATAAAGTTTTTGATGGTGCTGTCTACAAACTTTCACAGAATATAAATATAAGATTACTTCTGCAGCTAACTCTTCCAGCTGCAATTTATTATCATTTACTATCCTGTTGAATCTGTCACGTCTTTTTTTAGTGACCTTCATTTGTGTGAAGCGTCAATGTAGTGAAACATTTGTATTCTACCATAGTTCTTCGCTAACTTGACATGTTGACAGCTCAAATTCAGCAACTGGGGCAGGCTGTTTCGAGTTAAGGGGGGGAGGGAATTCACAGATTACCACAAACACAAATCTTCAAACATTTTATAAGAAACGCATATAAATCTACTAATTATTATTATGAAATGTATCGCAAATAAAGAAAAATATTATGAAACAGTTCTGGAAAGATATAAAGAAAAAAAACAATGTAACAGATCGAGTCTGTTTAGTTTACAACGGTAAATCGCTGTCCAGTCTTTCGGAAAAAACAAATTTATTCAGAGAAAAAAAAATCGAAAGAAATGTTTCGCCTTATTTGCAGGAGAGATAGCCAGCTACGTCATTGCGATGAGGAGTTTCTGCGACTCTTCCATGGGCTGGATACAGGTGAATGGTAGTATGAACGCGCCGGTAAGAGGTGAGAGCCAGCACTTGTTTTACCTTCGTTCTTTTTCTTGTTATGAAAAATGACATTCGTTTTAATTACATTCTTTGGAGCATCTGCAGCCAGCATTCAATTAGCAAACCGTGCAATTCCTCCTGTGTCTTTTAAAATTATATTAACATTAAATACTATGTACCACTGACATTCTTAAAACAGATTGCTTCTATTTTTGCGGTGCAGTATAAAACGTAGGAATAATAAAGTTGTATTGTATTGTATCTTTTCAGTTTGTCGTGTATATTTACTCTTCCTCTTTTAACCTTGTTGCAGTCAGTCAAATAAACTCTTGCATTGTAGGAACTTCCTTTAACAGATAAAGTGGAGAAAGTTTCAACAGCTACAAATGAGAGACATTAAAAAAAAAATTCATTTCAAATAAAGTTTTTCTTTTCTTTTGAGGTCTTGAAAAGAAGAAAAAGGACGCATGAAAGCTGTCAGATATGCAAGACCACTGTTGTCATAAGGGGAATATGTATTTGTGTGTACTGACTAACACATACAGTTTGTTTTTTCGTCATATTTAGCTGCGATTTAATTTGTAACAGCATTCAACTCGGTGCGGTATGCAATACGAGGCCCGGATGCTGGTGTGAATTTTGTTGTGGACAACGGCGCTCTGTATGAAGTACCCGTGAACACCAACTGGTTTGCCGAGTCGCACATTAACATAGACAAGTACAGGAAGTCTAACCTTAACATAGGGTAAGGATAAACTTGCTTACTTTTCTTTCATATATTCCTTACAGCTACAGGTGCTTATTGTCAAAAATTAGTGTACCGTGTGTATTTTTGTATGTGTGTCTTGATGTTTGTATGTATTTATTATACTTGTGTTATTATGTATGTAATTATGTAGACATTATGTATGTGTTTATATTTGTACGTACATGTGTAAGTATGATAATTATAATAATAACCAGCATTCATAAGGCGCGAGGAACATTCTACCTTCTAGGCATGAAAAGCATTACATTTACACAGAGTGAATACAATACCGAAAACAATGCCACACGTACTAATAGTACCTTCAAAAAAATACGTGTTTCGAATTAGAAGGTTGAGAAAGAAAAAAAGAGAGTGAGGAGTGTAGAACTTTGTAGAGTAAAGAATCCCAGAGCTGAGTTCCAAAGTAAAGAGCGCAACCTATGGATTAAGTATGAATGTGTAAACATAAATATTATCGCATTATATATTATAAATATTTATTTATATGCATGAGTAATGTAATCTCTCAATTTTTTTTTCTAGTTTCACTGTACCCTCAGGTGTACTTCCATCTGCTTTCGACGCTCAGGTATGCAAATTACACTAAAAGGATGAGAACATACAAGGACTTACATCATGACAGTAATCTTTAATGTACAGGATTAAAACATCCTATACAAGAATGTAACAGTTTAACAGATGATGATGATGATGATGATGATGATGATGATGATGATGATGATGATGATGATGCAGATCAGACTGAAGCAGCACCTTTTCCCGTTCGGGGCGAAAGTCAAGGACACCCAGGTCTCGAAAAAAACCAGTAATGAGTACAGCAAGCTTATCTTCAACATGTTCAACTGGGTCACAGTGCAGAGTTACAAGTGGAAATTTGATAAAGGGGATAGGGTAAGTATCTGATACTAAAATAGAACTTTTTAGCGTCCTTCAGGTCATCAGTTTCAATCATCAGCCATAGGATCTCGTTTGTCTCCGCTGTGCCGCTGTGAAAAGAATCTTTTTTTTCTAGTTAACCAAAGTACGTCTGCAATGATGGACACCGACATTTTGACAGTCCAATGAAGAGTAGAGAGAAAGACTAGAACAGAAAAAATAAGGGAACAGAATTTCATTCTGTCGAAATAGAAGCAAATCGTCTGTACAGACGAGCATTCTTCACTAGTGTCTCAAAAGTCTTTGATAGATATTGTCCTTAGTGGAGACCAGAGTTCATGCTTAGTGCTTAGTGTTTGTCGTATAGTGTGATACCAGCTTAAGGTCTCAGCATGGTTACCTATTTTTCTTAACACTACTCTCTACAACAACTAATAAGAATAAACAACGTGTGATGTACTTTGCGCATAATCACGCTCACGAAGGATCATGCTCTTGACACTTAAGAAGGAGACATGGACAGAATACGAAGGACGAAAGGAGAAACAGATATGCAGACAAGCAATAAAAGACTCACATAGAAGATACAGAAAAGGAATCGGTGAACATAACAGTAAGGACGAAGTGTCATAAACACACAATACGAAAAGTTTGCTTCATACCTTTAACGCTTACTAGAGAATGGATTCGACAGTCTTCTTGAATGGATTCAGGAATTTAAGCTCAATAAATTGCAATAAATTGCAAAAAATAAAAAAATAAAATAAAAAACGAGACAGTTTCCTTTGTTAGACCACCCTATCAAGGCCACTATGGAAAACCTTTTACTATGCAAGGAACCTAACATAAAATGCAAAACAGAATAAAATAAAATATAAAAAATAATAAAAGTTGATAAAACGAAATCCCCAAAAATTTAAAAGAAATCATTTTCTGAGCACAATAGTCTTCTTTAATCAAAAATGATCAGGTGATGAGTGATATGTGAGAAACGTCGATTTTTTTTAGTGAAATCTCTGGACCATCCTCTGTTGCAGAACATCTCAAACTTCAATAACGCATTGGACGCCACAAACGTCCTCACCAGTAATGGGTGAGCAGCTTGCAAAGATGATCATCAAACACAAAATGGTGGTCCCCAATTAGCATTCCTTGTTAGACTGATAACAGGATATATACATGAAAGAAATGCACAAGAAATTTAAAAAAGCCCAACTGTTCACTTGTCCTTCTAGAGTCACCCACCTACCTACCCACAGATAATTTATCTGAGAACACACACTTTGGAAGATTATTGAGCATTATTGCGCTTAGTAATACGTGTGGGCTTATCTGTATATTTCTGTTTGCCTGGGTACATCATGCATATGTGTACGTGCGTGCGTGCGCGCGCGCATGTGTGTGTGCATGTGCGTGTGCGTGTACATTGTTCTAGGGTGAAGGTGCGCGGACACAATCTCCTATTTAACGTGGAAGACAACATACCCGACTGGGTTCTGCTGTTACGTGGACAGGAACTGAGAGACGAGTTGAACAAACACGTACAGTACATGTGTAACCTTACTCTCGGCAAGTGAGTGCATATATAGGGCTATCCTTTATTTGAGAGAGGGTTATAGAAGGTGGATGTGTGTGTGTGTGTGTGTGTGTGGGGGGGGGGAAGTTGCGCGTCTGTGCTAGAAAGAGAACGAGAAAAGTGTGCGTGTTTCTGTGTGTGTGTGTGTGTGTGTGTGTGTGTGTGTGTGTGTGTGTGTGTGGGCGTGTGTGTGTGTGAGCGTGTGTTTGTGAGCGTGTGTGTGTGTGTAAGAGAGAGAGAGAGAGAAAAGACATGTCGTAAACTTCCAATACTACTGAGGACCAAATAACTCCGAAGAGAAGATAGGTAGGGAGAAACATGGAAAGAGAAGGAGGGGCAAAAGAAAAAGAGAGCACGAGAATGAACGAGTACATAGTTTTTTTTTTAAATCCATGATAACATGTGACTGGTCTGTAGAAGTGAACAAGCAGGATTGTTCTTTAGCTTACCGACTTGTAATTTAGTCATGAGCAGAGGGTCAGACACGATTCTGACCAACGCTGTGCTATTACTGGACCCGAACCACAAATCCAGTAATAAAGGAAAAGAAAGAAGTAGTGAACGATTGAAAGAAGGCAAAATATGATTGAAATAGAAAGAAACCATAACTGACCAATATTCTGTCTGTCGTCTGCACGCCGACTTGAAAGGAACGCTTTATAAATTGAAATCAAATTAGCTGAGTAAAGTTGGTATGTTTTCGCGTTAATATGCATTTTACAGTACAGGCATTTCTGATTTCTGATCGATTTTTCACTTTTGATGAAATTACAAGAGTCAATGACATCTTACCCGAAAATCCTTCCGACATGGCTACAATGTTCTTGAAATGATGATCTCTTTGTAATGGCTCGCTCCTTTTGACCAGCTTTTTAAATGACTCGCTTTTTATACCATTTTTCGCTGAGTGGTCACTCTCCGTGTCTGTATTTCAGGCTGGCCCATTGGGATCTCATAAACGAAGACACACATGGTCGGTACTACCAACAGATGCTGCAAGACCGAAGCTTCACGAAGAACCTGTTCCGACAGATGAAAAAGTGTGACAACGCCACCAAGCTATACTTTAACGATTACCAAGCCGTGGATATCGGAGGGTCTACAGAGGTAACAACGACTTCTAAAGCCTTTCAAACGAATACGTACTACAAGAAAATATTTAATTTAAAGTTGAAAATGGTTTTTCATGATTCAAAACTTTGTTAAATGTATTTGATAAGTAACAAGCAGAGAGCAATAGCAACATTTTGTTCTCTTTACTAGTCATTGATTCATCATTCAAATATGTTTTTATGTGTGTTTGTTTCCAGGACTTTTACCAGATAATAAAAGCCTATCTTGCTGAAGGCATCCCTGTCGAAGGATTAGGAACGGAGGGCCACGTTCAAACGTATACTGCCACTGATCCAACACTAATTTGGGTATTTACCTAATCACGAAGTCTCTTCCTCACAGAGTTTCGGCCAGGCAGAATTTAGAGTAAAACCTCAATTTCCCACTGGTCACCGAATTAATAGACTGTTTTCTTCTTCTCTTTCACTCCCCCCCCCTGCGTCTCTCTCTCACATACCCCCCCCCACTCTCTCTTTCTTAGAAAGCTGGGCACGAGTATGAAAAAGATCAAAGCGTTGATGTTTTTGTAGACTCACTTCTATATGTTTGAAATGTTTTGCAGAGAAGACTCGACCGTCTGGGAATGTTAGGAATAGAGATCTTTATGACCGAGTTTGACGTGGAATGGCCGGAGGAGGTGCAGCGCGCTGATTGGATAGAAGACGGCATTCGAGCACTGTTCAGTCATCCCGCCATGAAGGGTGTCATCTACTGGAGCTTCTGGGACCAGGACACGGGAAATGTTAACAGAGAGCTCATTCAGGGAACCAACTTGACAGTAGGTTTGAACGACGTGATAAAAAGCTCACAGAGTTTATCTTAATAATAAAATAATATTAATAAATAAATCTATCTATATATATATATATACAAAATTCGACAAGTACAGGTCAACTGACTTAGGTTAGTGCTATCAAATGGACCAATGTTTAATAAAAATTATGCTAATAAAAAAACTCATTCATTAACTGACGTGTCTTAAACTACTGGCTAGAAGCAAACCTTGAAGGAAGGATAATTATCTATTGGATCCACATGAACTTTAGATGATAGGCAACGTCCTCCTGCCACTTAATTAATAAAATATAAAATACGGTGTTTAAGCTTCATGATATGTTTCTTAAAACCTGTCCCTTGTCATTTATTTAGAAAATCATTTATTATTTTCTTTTCTCAGATTACTTCCAGCATTAATACAGTTTTAAAATCTCTATCTTTTCCAGATCATCGAGCCTGGACAAAGGTTTTTCTGTCTGTTTAAGAAAGAATGGACAACAAACGTTTCTAAAAACCTTGGCAACGATCAGAAAATTGCCGTGCGCGGTTTCCAAGGCGACTACGATGTGATCATTAGAAGATCAGGAATACCTGTGCAAGTGGAGCGTTTTAGTCTGGGTACAAGCGACCTCTCCATCAACATCAAGGTCACCGACAAGACAAGTACATACTTTTCTTTCTTTCTTTCTTTCTTTCTTTCTTTCTTTCTTTCTTTCTTTCTTTCTTTCTTTCTTTCTTTCTTTCTTTCTTTCTTTCTTTCTTTCTTTCTACTCAGCGCAAGTAAATATGCCGGCGGAGATCGACTACGTACCCAGGTGTGTCAGCCATCGGGGCCAGACGTCTCTGGGGCTGCAGTCCACGTCATCAACAAACATGCAGCTCACCTGCGTCAACGTCGAGTCAGCTCCCTCTGGTGGTAACGAAGATGACGAGGCATCAGTCACCTGCGGAACGGACCGCGTCATGACAGGCTGCACGAGCTACCAGAATGTGAGGGTCAAACGCGAGTCATTTGGCACTAGCGCAGAAACACCAACTATAAGCAGTTGTTGAAAACAGATAAATCTCTGGCGAAGGAAAAGTAACAATTTAAAATCACCAGCCACATTCAGTCTAGTCAGTGAAATAAGAAATAGCAACAGCACAAGAGCAACACTGTTGCTATTCATAATTATTGTTTCCACAAACTCTAACCCCATGGAAAGTATTTGAAATAAAAAGTTCATACCAAAATATATTAAAATAGGAACCATTCAAGATAATACTTTTTAGTTTACTAACATTATTGTTCGGTGTCGCCAGCTGAAGTCATCCACAAATCGAAACTTTCAGAGTTATGTCTCTAGCTCCACTTGTGACATAAAAATTAAAAATTGTTTGGGTCAACACACTGTGGGCGAAAAAAAAATTTGGTAGAATCGGATAAACGGTTTGGATTTACACAGAAAACACTCGTTAACGTTTCAGGGTCAGCTCTGGACGAGGAAAGGAGAGCGCGTTGTACTTGAGAATGGCGTGGCCCTGTGCAAGGCCTACAACGGTCGAAACTCCTCACAAGGTATAATTAAAAGTAGACTATTGAGCTCTGTCCAGAAGTTTTATCAGATGAGTACGACAAACATGCACATCAGAATTCTCAGTTTCTCAAATCTTTGGCATTTTTTAAAAAGTGCATTAGAGGAGACCATAGTGTCAGACGACAGTGGATTGAAACAAGAACTTGAGCATTTCAGATTGTTTTCCGAGAGGAAACTTGCAGCCTTGTCGACATTTAATCTGGGGCTAGGTGTCTGGTCGAATTAATAAACAAACAAACAAACAAACAAACAAACAAACAACAAGCAAACAGAGGAGCGGGACTAGTTGTCAGGTCTAATTAATATTTACACATTTTGTGCCTGTTATGTGTAGCAGGGAAATTGTTGTGAAAACTAAAAATGAAAAAAAGAAGAAAAGAAGAAAGGAAAATTGAAAGAAAGAAAAACAAACAAGCGAACTAAAAAAAAAAAAAAAACCAAGACTTTCATTTTTGAGTACTCTCTTAAGGTGTGACAGCAGTTGCGCGGTGCTGCAAAGTCAATGGCCTCACCTGTGACTATCGGACAGCAGGTCCATCCGCACCTTTCGACGGCGCCCAAGCCGAAGCCATATGTCCAGCAAATACCCAGGCCTTAGGTGAGAAATTCAATTTTTCACTACAGATTTTATGAATCGTATAAACCTTCAAGTTTTTCTCAGGCTTGTTGATCGCCTATGCTTAGTGTCTTTTTTCATGTTTACATGTTTCTCTGTTTTGTCCTGCTGACGTTTTATCTATTTGGACATCCTCCTCCTCCTCATCGTCATAATTTCCCCGTGTGGAGGTGAGCACAGACCGCAGTTAAGAATGATGCTTCATTCAATTCTTTTTGTTTCAAAAAATTTAATTAGTCTTCTCTCAAATCTTAACTGCAGGTTGCTCCAGTTACAGTCAGTACCCAGATATAGATGGGGTGTATATTGACGTCACAGTAAACAGCTGCGTGTCACAAACTGGAAGCCCTGTCTCCAGTAATCCAGGTGAACGCTCAGGTGAGCCCATATGTTTTCCAAAGTTATGATTCACAACTTTTCTAATAAAATGTGAGCACGATCACAAATGTGAAGAGTGCGTTTTCTTGAGCGGTATAAATAATTTTTTTCTTACAAGTGACCATTTATCCTTTCTTTCCCTAAACTGAAACGAAAATACAATAGAAGCGTTATCTGTTACTAAGTGCGGATGTTTTAAAAGTGAGTTTGCGGAGATTTATAGTCAAACTGCTTTAGCAGGAGTCACATCTTAACATAATTCTTTGAGTTAACAACATCATTTACCTGTGTCTGATAAACATTTTAAGTAGCTGAGTCACTCTTTGTCAATCAATTATCTGAGTATTTGAATCACTAACTGCGCTATAATCCTACCGTCATGACTATGACAATGATAGCGAAACTGGAAACGTGACGTCAAGTCGTCTGCTTCACCCAGTCGTTAGCCTAACCCTAATCCTCAACCTCCACCTAAAACTAAATACTAAACTGAACCCCAAACCCTACCCGTAAACCCCCAATCGTAGAACTAAGTCTGTGAAATAGACTCGCCAAAATTGAAGTAACTCTGTCTGATCTGACACCTCCTATCACGCCCTCCATCAGGGTCACGAGGACCGGTGGTAGTGGTGTACTGCTTTTGTGCCATATCCAGTTCCAAGTCTCATTTACTCGCAGGTTCTAGTGTTGTTGCTGCATGCTGCTCTTATCCCGACCTTTCATGTACACGCGTGTCGTCACTTCCGACAACTCTAAATGCAGGAGATTACCAAGCAGTGACCTGCCTTTCCAATGCTACCATGGTGTCGTGCAGTTACTTCGCTCCTGATGGCAGGTCGGGAGGAGCCAGAATCGTTGGTGAGTTTTCGAAAGATTTCTTTCTTTTTTTTTTTATTTCTGCGCTGCTGAAGAATGGTAGGAAACCAATACTCAAGCAGCACTTTACTGAGCCATGACGCTTGTCACTAATAAAGGAGTTAAGTCTCAGTGTAAGGATCCGTATCCTCATGCTCAATGGAACAGTGAAATCACTGAAATGTAAGTGGCTCAACGTATCAAGACCACAACATGGGGAAGAACGACTTTTTCAAAACGTGGGATATGCTGGAAAAGACTCAAATAACTTTTAGTTCGTAACCATAATGAGTTATAAAGGTTAACTCTACATATAAACATATGAAAACAGTGATCACTACGATTTCAACGGCTCTGTCTCTCTCTCTTTGTGTGTGTGTGTGTGTGCGCGTGCGTGCGCGCGTGTGTGTGTGTGTGTGTGTGTGTGTGTGTGTGTGTGTGTGTGTGTGTGTGTTGGGTGCCCTCCTTCCTTTGTGTGTGGTTTTGTTTTCAGACTCGAACGGCGTCGATGAATGCAGAGTATACATGGGAGACAACTTGTCTTCAGGTTCACGCGGGGTTACAGCTACTACCACGTGCTGTCTGTAAACCAACCTACATCACGCTGCGCTGTCTGATAGCTACTGTCATATCTACAGATACTGGTTTTAGAATGTCGTATACAGAGAAATAAACTCAGGAAACGCAATCTTTATCTTTCTTACTTTATACATGTGGATCATGAAGTCACGGCGTGATGTTGACAGCAGTGACGATCACAATGCAATCTTTTTTCGTTTCGATCTGCTAACGTCTCTAGCTGACGATTACTCACTTTCACTTCTCTCTCTCTCTCGCACGCACGCACGCACACACACAAACACACACGCGCGCGCGCGACCGAAAAAGATGTCATTGCTTCTCGTCACAAGAGTTGCGTTTGATAGGGTTATCTTAAATTCTGATGTTTCGTTATTTCAAAAGTAGTTATCTTTGATAAACTTGTGACTGACTACAAGATCGGGTTTCAGTGCTGTTCTTGCATGGTTCGCTCCCACTTTTAAGTGTTGTGCCACTAGTCACCCAGCTGCTTCTTGGCTCAGAACCGAATTAAAAGAGGGGAGAGAGAAAGTACGCATCTGGGGCCGTACTTATGAAGCAAGGGTAGACGGTTTCTCCGGGGCAAATCGAGAACTCAAGGAGAAGCGTCTTGTGACCGAAGTCATGAAACGGTTTCCAGACCCCACAGACGCTACTTCATGCTTCTTTACCCAAATGACTCCTTTGCCAACACGTTATATCTACGGTGGAAAACATGTGCGGGGTCGGGACACCGTTTTATGACTTTGGAAACAAGAGGCCTCTTTTTAAAATTCTTGTTTCCATCAGGATAACGACTTACCCTCGCTTCACAACTAGGACTCCTGGAGAAAACACGTTTGTAATTTGCATAAACATCTCTGTGGACACAAGACAAATCTCACCATGGATGCAAAGACTAAATACCATATGCAGCAATTAAACACAAGTTTTTCATTTCTCTTGATTGTTCGGTAAAGAGAAGACCTGTTCTGTCCCGGATAGTGACCTCCAAGAGCACATTTCTTTTGTTCATATTCTCTGAACAAAGTCAGCATTAGGACATAAATTGACTAGTCATCAATGAGTCTCAACATCTTTGAAGGTTCATACTATTTTTGTCTTTACCAAACTCATTTTCGAGGCATGCCGAAAGAAATCAAGCTGTCTCGATCTTCTTACGAACCTTGCATGAAATTAGATTGGTTCTTATTACTATTAGAATCTTTAATTCGTCTTCATTAGTTGAAAATGTTTCCTAGGCTTTCAAAGATGATGTTGTGACTTAAAAAATTAAAGTCTCAGTAAAATCTCATACAATACAGTCTCAAATCATCTTAACAGGATCACGGGTTAGTGTTTAGCAGTATTTGAAGCGGATGGCCGAGTGGTTAGAGCGCTGGCGTCCGAACCAAAAGCGCGCTGGTTCAATTCCCGATAAGCGCAGCAAACTTCCCCTAGTCGACCCAGCTGACGGGAATGGGTACCTGACTCCATAGAGGGTTGGGGAAGGTAAGGCAGCGAGGGAGAGGAGATTGGCACCACCCTCATGTAAAAGCTGCCCCCGAGAAAAGTGGAGTATCTAACACCTCACTCCCCAACGACCTGAAGAGGTTATGGGATGACCTTTACCTTTACCTTTAGCAGTAAGAGAACTATAGCTACGGCACTGCATGATACGCTTTCCTGTTGATAGTTGGAAGGGAAAAAGGAGGCCAGAATTTAGTAAGAGAACAATGCTTATGGCCGCTTAAGTGAACCTACTGACGCCAAGAATGAAATATAGTAACTGTGAACTATGAAGAGTTATGGCACTTGCGACGCGTCGGACGGCTATGTTGGCTGTTTGATCTTTCTTTGTAGAGGGTTTGTTCAGCACGTAAAGTAAAAGACTAGAGAGCCGAAATGTGCAGGTGTCGCAATTCAAGTGGACAGAAAACTCCTTGTGCAGTCTCACGACATTCTAGAGTTGGGTAAATATTGCGTAGTCCTTGGGAAATGACCATGAAGTGTGTCTGATGGTGCACAACGAGACTATGTTCATGATGTTTTATTTAACAGTGGAAATACGAGGACGGAGAGTGGGGTAGAAGAGAAAGGAACAATATAGAACGACCAGGAAAAAGTGAGTTAACGAAGACCCGTGTCATTAAGAACAACTGCATAATTCCCGACTTATTTGGTATTTTATAGTTGATAGATTTTAGACAAAAACACCTAGCTCATCGGTAGGTTTCATAGGACACTCTCATCTATGAAAAAAGAAGTTAGCTCATCCTGAAGAGTTTCCGTTATTAATGTTCACTAGTGCTTCTCAAGACGTCGAACAGTTCAGAGGAAATAGTTCACCTCTCCTTTTTGGTTGGTGAGATCTTCCACACTATTTGTACTGTTGTGCAGAGTCTCGATGACTTAAACCAGGCCCTCTTATATGTGGAGTCTTCTCATTGCGAGCCCCAGCCCTTCCTGCGAGATTCTGTCAAATGCCTTCTTGAAGTCGATATAATTATGAACGCGACCTCGCTGATGTGGCAGATGATTTTCTATCCAAATCACGGGCCTGTGGAAGAAAAGGGAAACAGTAGGCCATTGCCCGCTTAAGGTGCTCAAAACATATTGTTTTTTTACTAGTGCTCATGTGCTGACATTTGGAAGAGAATATGGGATTTTGAATGTGGTACGAGACAATGCTTAGGGCCTCTTGAGTGGCACTACTGGCGTTAAGTATGAAATATAGCGACTGAACTATGAAAATTTATGGCTGTTGCAAGGAGGTTGTGCTGTTATTGGCAGTTTGATTTTTTTTAAAAAGAGTGCCTTTTAAGCATGTAAAACAAGGTATCAGACCGTTCAAATGTGCAGGTGTCAATTCAAGTTGACAGAAACCTTGACCAAACCTCTCGACATTCGAGAGTTACGTCAGGAATAGTTGTCCTTGGGAAAAGCTCGCGAAGTATGTTTTACGATGGCACAATTAGAACTTATTTAAAGAGCTGTGCCTGATATGCAGGGGAGAGAGCGAGATGTAGAGATGAGAGGTGCAAACTAGAAGGAAAAGGAAGAAGGAAGTCAGGGCAGATCCCAATCAGCAGCATCAACAGAATTCACGACTTGTAAGGTTAGTTGGTGTTTCGCAGATGAATGGATTAAGATGACCAGTTTAGCTCAGTAGTGGCAGTTACAACATAAACTATTTAGCTCGTTGTCATTTATGGCAGAAATTATTTTCCCAAAAGTTATTTTTCCCGAGAAAGCTTCTAAATTCAGCTACCACGCCTAAAATGCGTTAGCGCCTGTACCTTTCCGCATTTTAAGTCTCCAGTCACAGTTTCTGATTGACTGCGTGATGCGGTCTCGTGACATATTGCTACACAACGTGCAACTCAACAAACAGTGGAGGGTTTTGACAAAAAAAAGAGTAAAACATTGAGAAGGAAAGAACAATGACTAAATTGAGGGACTGAAAGAAAAAGGAAGAAAGAATGATGGAAAACACCGGAAGGAATTGAAGAAATTCTGATTTGGCTGCTAGTTCCTCAAAGGCAAACAGTCTGCCTCTTGTAAGATTTTTCTGTTAATAATGGCGTTCTGTTTACTGAGTGTAATTTAAAATTTTTTACTGCTAAGGTTGGAGAAATATTTAAAAGGTGGAGGATTAGAGGTGTCTGTTCCTTCAATAAGCGTCGTTGCACTTGCGAATCCCATCACAAAGTGATTGAAATATTGCATTTCTATTTCAGGTCCGAAACGTGTCTCAGATTTTTAATAAAGCACACTCTGAAACGAACACTCGAGACAATCTACTCTCCTAATTCAAGCAAACGTGATCCGAGAATCGATCTTAAGCTTCATACATTCTGTCCAGTAATTTACAGTTTTATTAGAAGAATTAGATCTTTCTAAGTCTTTTCACTCACCGTAATACTATTCGGAAATGTCGTGTGCAGCAGTCGATAAGTGCATACATGATAGAGTGATCCCGAGAAAGATAACTCTTTATTGTTATCTTCTGGGAGAGTTATAAGCAAATTTTGACATTAAGTGGAGTAGTGATGGATGCAACGAGAAATGTGAGAAATAAACGCTTTACTGAAGTTGTAGAAGCACTGGCTGCCTATAAAACTCCCTCACCCTGTTCTCTTGCAACCTGCTCCACAGGGCAGAGCTGAACCTTCTTGGTGAGTTTTCTGTTTTACTAATCTGTACTCTAATTTTCGTTTGTTTTGCGAAATTTACATAATCAAACGTTTATGAATTTTAAAAGACACTTGTTAAGAATACGGAATTAGTTTATATCGCTGATTGATTGTTGTTTTTGACTGATAATAGCAAGGTCTTGTAAAATATTCTACGTAGGTTCAAGATGTCTGAATGTAGTCCAGACTACTTCAAAAACCATTTCTGCGTTTGATCTTGCAATGTTTAGCTTTAAATGATGACCGTTTTCTAAATGAAGACTACAGTAAAGTCTGGTTAAAGATAAAAAAAAATCGGCGTTCCGTTCGGTTCTTCCATTTATTAAACGTTCTTAGTCGGACAAACCCTGTTTTTATATAATAGTCAAGTAAACACTTCGTCAGAATTAATAATACATTCGTACGTTTTTCTACAGGTAATAAGGGACTTAAGGCAAAGACAGTAATACTTTGAGTAACATGCACACCCCTAGGAATAGCCGAGGTCCAATTTATTCCGCCAGGCAGTAGCTGGGAAGTTTGCCAAGCGGGAGTTGGAATGATCATAAATCATTATGCTAGCTAACTAATTAGGGTTAGCTCTACTGCTGTTGCGTAACGGAATCCGACTTTCAATTTTTCCACGTTAACTCCAAGAACGTGTTCCACGTTCAGACAAATGAGTTCAAATACCCCAGTCAGATACTTTAACCTTGTGGTGAAATACTATGTATGATAAAACGTATGCACCATAAAAGTAATGACTTTTTGAAGGCGTTATAAAGATTAGTTACTTTTTGTTTGTGATAGCCCTGAGTGTATTTCGAAGAGATTTTTTAAATTTTTTGTATTGTGTATGTTTTTTTCCTTCATTAGTTATATTTTTTAATATTTCGCGTGATTAAAGTATTTTATTGTATTTTATGACTAGGGTGTGTTCTAACTGCGTTTTATGACTTGGGTGCCTTTTCATTTTATTGCTCGTGATAGAAGAGTTAGTCTTCAGTAAAAATCCCTTCCTGCTGGCTGTCCACAGTAACTCACTGATAAGCTTCAGAAAGTCCAGAATTCAGCTGCTCGTCTCGTTTTCCGGACTCGCAAATCTGAACATGTCATACCACTTCCTCAGTCTCTTAATTGGCTACCAATTAAAGCTCTCAACTATATGATATGGATTCTTTGAAGGCCCCTCGCCCCCACTACTTGACTCAAATCTTGTCTGTCCACAACCCTGCCTGAAACCTTTGCTCCTCATCAGACTTCCACATTCTATCCCTCCCTCCCATGAAGACAGTTACAGGCGTACAACGGACTTTCTCCCTCCGTGCTGCTAAACAGTGAAACTCTCTTCCACATCACATTCGCTACTCGGACTTGAAGATTGTATTCAAACTCTCTCTCTTTGAAAATATATCTTTTCACAAAGTACTATCCCTGAATTACTATTCTCAGCTCCCTTGCAATACTGTCTGTCATGCTAACCATCATGTAACGACTCCATCTCACACTGTTTACAGTACCTATATCCAGTCATACCTTCATTCATTGCTTTTCATTCAACTCTTGTACCTCATCTTTAAGTTGTTCAGTGCGCCTATACGCATCTCACCGTCCACTCTCTGTTATCTTTCATTTATCATTATTGGTCTGCTCAGAGAGTGCGATCTATCTTGGTCGTGATGCTGCGCGTTATAAGTTCACACTATTATTATTAAAACACGATGTCATGATGACAAAATAGACATGTGATATAAATATTCGGAAATAAATGTCACATTTCAGTTTAACCTTTTCACGATGTGGAACCGAAGTATCTTCGTGCTACTGTTGATGCTGGGGGCGGGTGAAGGTCAGAACCTGCTTCAGAATCCTAGCTTTGAGGGTGACCTGGTTGGATCATGGGAAAACAACGGGTTCTTGATGGAGCGCGCAAGTGGGGACAGGATAGACGGTAACTTCGCACTCAAGGCCAGTTACCGGTATGTATTCTGGAATAGTCCGGAGCTTACGGTTTTCGTTAGTTGCTTCATATCACTACATAAATCAGTGATGTTAGCTGTCATACTAATTTCTTTGAAGTTCCTCAGTTAAATTTTTTCAAGCGGTTAGAGATTTAGAAACATATTGTGGCATCATACTGTATGGAAACAGGGTGTTTGAGTGCTTCATAATTAAAAACGTGAAAGAACCTTTAATGCATTAAAAGGTATGCTTTATACTTTCTGTGCATTAGACAGGGATCTGTCAACCTTTAGAAATATTATTGTGTGAACACTTTCTTGCCTGAGTGCAGACGTCCAATGCAAAGGAGGGGAGAGGATTGGTGTGTACTGATATCACACTATTGTAGCCACTGTTAAAAACTGTTAAAAGTCGGGACATTCTGGTCAAGTTTTACTTGGCGGTGATCGAGAGTATACTGACATTCTCTCTGTCACCGTCTGGTACGGCGGTACCACCCCAAAACAGAAAGTCCTACTCGACCGGGTGGTGCGTGCAGCTGTGACCTACTCCCTGTGGGCACAATCTACACCCAGACCACTCTGTGCAGGGCACGCAAGATTGTGGCGGATTCTCTCTCTCTCCCCCACCCCAATGGTCTCTTCTGTCTCATCCCTCTCTAAGGTCAGGTATAGAGTGAGATATAGTTTCTTTGATGAAGCGATAGTCTTCCTGAACTCCGCCGTAGCTCGTGTCAGGACCAATACTAGTTGATTGTGTCCTTTTGCAGTCTGTCAGGCAGTGTCTGTGTCTGTGATGGAAAGGGAGAGTGGAAGAAAGAGTAAGAAAGGAAGAGGGGTAGTGTGTATGTGTGTGCATATGTATACGGTAGGCCTGATTATCCTTTCTTTTGTTCTGTCTCTTTTATCATTGTCACATTCCCAGTGCAGTGTCATTTGGCTAATAAACTCTGATTCTTATTCTTATTGTGCTTATTACTAATAACAATGTTAATTTTTAATATTTGAAAAACTAAAAAGAAAAAAATTAATGTACAAGTTTGACATTATCTAAACCAGGGGTGGGCAAAGTTTTCTCTTCGTGGGCCAGTCTCAAAATTCTAAACTATGTGGCGAGCCGGTAACATACCAAAAACCCTCGCCTTGACTACACAACAAACCTAGTGAAAATGGGGAGGATATGCGTACAGAATGATCTTCATTTACCGAATTTAATGTGAAAAGTGAAGCTGTTTAAATTTGTTCATAATAAAAATTTAAACCGTCTTTCCTTTGAAGGCAGCCGCCGCCGATGTTCTCTCACAGCTCCATCAGACACGTCAGACGCGTTGTTTGTTATTTTTGTACTTTTTCTGTTAGAATGTTACGGACTGATGATTTCTCACACTAAGAACGTATTTGATAAATTAACTTTTAGCCAAATTAACCTAAATTAAACTTTTAAAAAGTTATTCAAATTAGTTCTCATTTTGGCTGACGGGCGGGTCCAAAGACGTCTGCGGGCCGTACTTTGCCCACCCTTGATCAGTTGATCTAGACAATGAAGATTGTTTTGTGTTTTAAGGGATCGTGATCTCGAAGGACCCCTTCAGGTGCTGTCCAATATAAAAGCCGGAGGTCGCTATGAAACGAGTTTATACGTGAAACTTCTTAACGACGTAAGCGGAGATCTGTGGCAGGCAATCAAAGTGGTCATGCAGTTCGCATTTGCCAATTCGGGTAATTCAGTGTCATTTACATGTATCATTAAACTTGTTTGTTATATGTCTGGTTGTACTCTTTGTAGCAAAACGCAGATGAGCTAAGAAAGAATATTTTCATTGTCTTTAAATATTTCTTACAGTTAAATGGTCTGGAGAATTTAAAGAAAATTGTATTTTTTCTAATTGGACTTCATGACAAATTAATAATGAAAATGTTAGTCAAATTACTCTAATTTGTTTACCAATTCTATAATTGAGAATGATTTAATGTTATCAAAAAGCAACACTTAAAGTTTTTTTTATTTTCTTTCGACAGATGAGGTTGGTACATATTTCATTGCTACTCGTGGTTTGTGTGACTCGTCAATGGGCTGGATTTTTGTGAACGGAAGTCTAAACGCACCAGTAAGAGGTAAAAATGACTTGTTTCATCATCATCATCATCATCATCATCATCTGATAATGTGAAAATAGGAGAATGTCTTAAATCATCCCTAGATGGGGAACAAACACTTGCTATTTGTTAGCTGGACAGCACCATTCCATGATTATTGCAACGGCTTCATTGTGTGAACGTGTGCATGTGTGTGTGTGTGTGTGTGTGTGTGTGTGTGTGTGTTTGTGAGTGATAGAGATAGGCAAACGTGTAAAGTTCCACTTTGAAAGTGAGAATATGAAAAAAAGACAAAAAAGGAAAAGGTTTTGTTAGAGACTAGTATAACATTGTACACAAGTTATGATAATGACAAAAATAAAACCGCATTTTTACTAACACAAATTTGTGTTAATGACACCGACAAAAACGCACTTTACACAAGTTTATCTTAATGGAAAAGCAGCAAGAACTTTTCAGATAAAAGCCCAGTCGTAAAGTGAAAATAGTGTTTTATTTTAACGTCTGTGCCCAGCGTTCACCTCGGTGAAGTTTGCCATTCGAGGTCCGGCTGCTAACGTTAGCTTCTTGGTGGACAGCGTCAGTTTGACTGAAGTGCCCGACAACCCCAACTGGTTCGCTGACTCCAACACTAACATAGATAAATACAGGAAATCCAACGTCAGTATGAGGTAAAGACTCTCTGTTTCTCATCATACTTCACACAATATGTCTTATCATGTTCATGTGTTGGTCACCGCGTATGTCTACAAGCGTGCTTCTTTACGTATGTAAGTAAATGCGTACATATTGTCGTAAAACACGCATGCTGAGTAAATGTGTAAACGAACTTTAAAAGATCGTATTTGGAAAGCCATGTAACAGCAATACCAAATACAACTTTAGGATATCAAATGTACAGTGTTGTAATTTCTGTTATTGTCATTTTTTTTATCAGAACGCATGTTTGACATAGTTATCAGTGAATTATCACGTAACAGGAAATATTGCAAACACAAATCCCCCCGAACACGTTTACCTCCAAGAAATATGTGCCTTACAATTGAACTGGAAACTGTGTATTGATAATGAGCCTATCAGAAAATTTGTAACAGCGAATCTGGATAAAGGTCTACTGTTGGAAACGATACAAATTTTCTCTAGTTTCTCCGACTTTCTATTCATTTTTATGGTTTCTGGTATTTTACTTCAAGAGACAAGAGAGAGCTAATACAACTCTGCAAACATGCACATAATCTTGCGAGAGATTTGAACCCATGCCTCAAAGTTTTCACTGAGTTGAGTCAGAGGGCAGCTATTGCACAATACTGAAATAAGAAAGCAGACCTAATCATTTCTTTCTTTTTCTCTTAGCTTCAGTCTGCCAGCAGGGGTACCTGCATCTGTGTTTGACATTCAGGTAAGCAACCTACTTCAAAGGATAAAAAGGTGTACCGATATGTCTACTTAAAAAAAGAATATAAACAATGCAGATGAACTTCTATGGAGTCTCTCTTTTCGAACTTTAGCAAGATGAAAGTAGACCAATGTAGTTGTATTCGAGCAGTCTCGTAACTGCTTTACGATATCTGCCTCATCGCCTGTCAAAAGCCCTTATGTAGTGAAAACATGGTAAAGATGGTAATGAAGTTTTTGAAATACGTCTGTATCTCACAACGGAACCTCAAAATGCAGTAAAAACACAAAGAACTGAACACTCGAGACGTCATTAGATACACGTAAAGGGTCACCTGCAGGAGGAGGAAGGTTAGCAAAATCTATTCATTTCTCTTTGAGCTGGAGTTCTCATTGCCACTGAATTTCTTTCCTTTGTAACCATTTGTTCATAACAGGTTAAAAATAGCTACCGAATCTATCTTAGAATGTACTGAAAAAAAAACAACCATGCCAATGTAGGTCAGACTCAAGAAGCACCTGTTCCCTTTTGGCGCGAAAATCAAGGACACAGTGATCTCGCAACTGCCTCCTAACGACTACAGCAAGCTCGTCTTCAACGTGTTCAACTGGGCCACAGTGCAAAGTTACAAATGGAAGTTTGATAAAGGCACCAGGGTGAGTGAGGCATGTCTTGTCGCTTGCTAAGCTTGTGTGTAGAACCCTTTAACATCCTTGTCTCACACATTCCTGCAACGGCATTTTCGCAGCTCAAGTCAGCGAATACGATTACGATGACATTTTTGTTTCAAATAACCGGATTGAGCTAAGCACAAGATTTTATTTGATTTATTTTTCGTTTTCTTTTCTTTTTTTTATTTTTGAGAGTGAATGGACACCGTTATGCCCCTCCCCCGGCATGTTCATGAAATACAGGCCTCCGAACATCGCAATGAACAGATGGCTGGTTGGTTGGCTGGCTGGTTGGTTAATTGGGTGATTTAGCAGGAAAGTGCTTCCACCTAGAGGTGACTTTGCACTAGGAGGAGAGAGGGAGTATTTGAAGCTCGCCCCTACGAACAGGTGCCACATACAGAAAGTGACGCGAGACGAGATCTGAACCCAGAGCCTCTCACTGCAGTGGTGACAAGCGACTGTTTTAGGTTCCACACTACTGGGCGCCCATGACAATGCACAAATGGCGGTCAAAAATACTAAATCATGGAAAGACATGGATACGCTTATTTTGTCAATCGCTGAGACGAGGTTCGAAGGGACAAAATGGTAATTAGGCATAACCGAGGACTTCGTGGTGTCACTGTATTTTTGTGGGTAGGGTTGTATCTGTAGAACGGAGAGATTTGGAAACAAAATGTTATTTTCCTGCCGTATACACTTTTAACATTTCAATGTCTTGGTATGAACTCCTTGACTTTTTGTTGTGATGCTCGTGATGATGTGATAAAATAAAGATTGTGATAGGAGCACGCGTGTAAGCCTTTTGATCCTCTGTTGCAGGACAGTCCCAATTTCAACAATGCTGTGAGCGCCACAAATGCTCTTATTGCTAACGGGTAAGTGTAAGGAGACTTACTCCCTTCCACGCTTTAAGTTTGTGAAAACTCACAATGAACACGTGAGCGCGCGTGCGTGCATGCGTCGGCGTGAGTACGTGCATATATTTTATGTGTATGACGTATCTGTGTGCAAATGTCAAGATGTGTATATATTCTAATGCGTTATTGTCCTACATTTATGTGTGAGTGTATCCATGCAGGTGCTCAGCCTTGTGCTTTGGCGTATACTTATTTCTGCCATTTGTTAGAATGAAGGTGCGTGCCCACAGCATCTTCTGGGACGTGGAAGACAACATACCGGCGTGGGTTCTGGCGCTGAGTGGAGAGGAGTTAAGAAGCGAGTTGGACAAACATCTACTCTACATGTGCAACATCACACTCGGCAGGTGAGTACAGGAAATCTTCAGCCAGTTTTTTTTGCTTTTTCGTCTTACTTTTTAAAGTTTTGATGTTTGTTGTTTGTATGTTTTTTATTTGTTTTTCTATCTTTCTATATTTCTCGTTTCTCTCTTTTCTCACTCCCATCAGGTCTCCAAGTATATATCTTTCATCGTGCAGTGTATTGAACAGAGAGAGTAGCTGTACAGCAATGGCATATTGAGAACTTTAAATATAATATTTCTCAATTAGAATAGATTTATCTGAAATCAATTTGCTTTGAAATATGAAGGTTTTTATTCGCTCATCTTTATGCCTGTTTACTATTCTGTATGTCCGTCTGTTCTTCTCTAGAAGTTGTGGGACGAACGGAAAAGGGTATACATATGTACGTTAGTTTTATCATATCTTTGTATACCTGAAAATTAAGATTATAATCTAATTTCCTGGTTGCTTGAATGCAATCTTTTTCTTTTGTCCTCACCACTGTTCTCGATGCTCCCGTCTCCCGTTTTCATATCTTTCGTTCCCGTCAAATGTCATTTTCATCTTGCATCCCATTTTTCCGTCTCGTGAACACATTTTTGTCTCATGCCCACACTCATGTATCATGCCAATACTCACACCTCATGCCCACATTCTCGTCTCATGTCCAAAATCATGTATCATACCATCGTTTATGTCTCATGCCTACATTTCCCTCATTTCCTCTCTTACGTATCATAAATAATAATGAGGATTTATATAGCACCTTTGAAAAGATTTGCTCATAACGATTTACATACATCATATAGATCATTAATCATCAATGACAACTATGCACATATAACGGACACAATCACTTCTACAACATACACTACTCATATACAAAGTAAATTACAGACAAATGTTATACATGCTAATAGTCAGGACACGGTCGCAGTGAAGTTATAGTTCGGAAAAAACGTGTCTTAAATTTCGACTTAATAGGAGGTAAGAGAATCAGAGTGATGAATCTGACGGGTAATCCGTTCCAAGTTAATGGGGCTTGGTAGGAGAAAGACCTCTGTTCATAAGTCTTTGTCTGAGTTAGTGGGACTCGAAGAAGCTTGGTGTCAGAAGATGAGCGAAGAAGTCGTGCGGCTGTATAGATGGAAGTGAGTTCTGAGTGCCTGAAACGACAGAATAAGTCCACGACTGGCAGCCAGTAAAGAGAGCGGAGGGAATGATAGGTGAAATATGCACATATCTAGATGGTCTGCAGATGAAGCGAGCAGCATTATTCTGGATCCTTTGAAGTCTGTCAAGAAGGTACTTGGGATTCCAGATAAAAGAGAATTACAATAGTCCATCCTGGCACAGATTAGAGTTTTAGTTACCTCAGTGATGAGATAATGACGAATGTTACTGATCCTACGAAGTTCAAGGTAAGCAATTTTGCAGACATGAGAAAAATGCTGATGAAAAGTCGAACTCTGATTGAGAATGACACCCAAGCTGCGGACAGAGGTGGAAAAAGAAATAGTTGAGTTGTTTATAGACAGAGACTGAGGGAAAGAAGAATGACTCAGAATTTTCTTTGGACAAGTAAGTAGCAGTTCAGTCTTATCCTCATTCAGTTGCATCTGTTTTGAAGCATCCAGGACTTCACGTCAGCTGTGCATTCCTGCGTCCGTGTCAGTAGTCCAGAGAGTTCAGTAAGTGGAGTTGATAAAGCTGTGTATCAGCAGCATAACTCACATGTGACATGGCATGACGTGACATAACATCAGACAGAGAGGAGGTATAGAAATAAATATACATTCACTCCTCTTGTATCCTCCCCACTGTCTCGTGTACCCCTTCCTGTCGCATGCAGACTGCAGCACTGGGATGTACAGAATGAACTCACGCATGGTCTGTACTACGAGGAGAAGCTGCAGGACAAGAGTGTCACAAAGAACTTCTTCCGCCAGATCAAGGCATGTGATAGTGCCACGAAACTCTTCTTTAACGACTACCAAGCCGTCGACACCGGACCTGCTACTGAGGTACGTAGCTTCAAAACTGAGCCGTCACTGCAAATGATGAAGTAAATAAGCCATTATTGTCATTTATTAACATAGTTAATAAAACAGTTCCCGATGAGATAAGCCCACCCATATCTTTATGGTAGAGCAGGATGACATATTGAAACTGAAAAGAAATTTTCACAATTCTTTATAATTATTTGGTATCGATGTTTCTATACTGATTATGCGCTCGTTTGGATAAACATGTATGCACCGGTTGCTATCTTACCTGGTAGATGAGCTAAAAGCTCGTGAAATCCTTGTTGTGATCAATATCGTTGGTGACCCGTTCAGAATTGGTGTTTGAAAGAGCATTATTGCTTACGTGTTGTAATTATTATCCATAAAAAACCGTTATACACAGCACGTGGTTTGATAGAATGTTTGCAGAAAGAGCTTGACCTGCAACGCTTGTCCTGAAGTATATTTTTCTAATGGCGTTTTATCATGTTCCACGCTGTATTTTGATTTTTTTTCCGGCTCTCCTTTATAATCATTTTTTTTGTCATCATTTCGAAGTTACCTTCAATGTATTTTCGCCAGTACGTCTGAATTTGAATGAACGTGCATGTGTTTGTATATGTTCTCAGGAATACTACCAGTTAATGAAACAGTATCTGGATGAGGGCGTTCCTGTGGAAGGACTAGGAGTTGAAGGTCATGTCAAGCTGTATCAGGCCATCGACCCTGTGATGGTCTGGGTATTAAACTGATTTCTTTTCGCATTTTCATCTCTTTTTGGCCTACTCATTGGTCACACAGGACTCTGTATCGGAGAGTTTCACTGTCAGTATATTGCCATCAGTTCTTGAGAAGTGACAGATGACTAAAACGAGGAAATAAATAGGTCAGGTAACGTTAGTTACATGGAAGGAAAGATATTCGAATTATTCACTTAGATACAGACAGGGGTGTATTTGAGTGTTGCTTCTGTGGCCTATCCTATTAGAATTGTTTATCATGCTCAACTCTTTTGTAGTCATTTTCATCGTATTAAGGACTATTTCAGAGGACACTTGAAGTCTCCGGTATTTATTATTGCCATCGTGCTAACACTAATTTCAGTGAAGACTTGAAGTCTTTAGTGTTCCTTACTGTTACCGTGGTAACAATCATTTCAGAGAAGACTTGACCGTCTCGGGATGCTCGGCATTGACATCGTTATGTCGGAGTTTGACGTTACAACAGACGATGTCGTGCAGCGAGCTGATTGGATAGAAGATGGTATGCGCGCGTTGTTGGCTCACCCAGCCATGACAGCCATCATCTACTGGTGTATCTGGGACCTTGACTGTCAGGATGCTAACAAGGAGTTGATCAGGGGAAGCAATGTAGAGGTCGGTTTTCCTCGCTTCTTTTGTTTGTATGTCAGTTTAGGGCAATTTCGTGAATCTTTGCCAAAACCTCTCAAACTTACACTTTTGTTCTACAAACACAGCTGATGAGGGTTTTAAATAAATTTTGTTTCTGTCACAAGATATATTTCACAGCTATTAAGTTCATAACATACTAAATAGTAAGCACTTAATAAAGTATGTTATGCATTTTATTATCTTTGATTATTTAGTAAGTTTTTGACAAAGCCAGCTTCGTTCGATTTTATATGAAGTAAGTAAGTAAGTAAGTGTGTGTGTGTGTGTGTGTGTGTGTGTGTGTGTGTGTGTGTGTGTGTGTGTGTGTGTGTGTACGCGTTGTACACATAACAGAAATGTTTAATGTTCTGTGTTACGTGATATTATAATTTTATCACGCAAGATTAAACCGTCTTTGCACAAACAGTCGAGATTTGAACCTAGGAAGCTGTTTTCTCTTGTATGGGGGACGAGAGTAATGTCGTTGCACTTTTGGACCGCCTTGATGAGCGACTTATTACGCCAAAGTGAACCACGGCACCTCTCCTAACTTATTGAACGTCACCAGGAGACAGTGCGTCTGATGGTTCTTCATTGTGCTGCTTTCAATAAAAGGAGCAGAAACTCTCACACAATCACCAGCAACTCTCTTCAGTCTACAACTGGCCCCTGTGTTCTGTTTCAGATTATCGAGCCTGGTCAGCGCTTCATCTGTTTGGTGAAGAAGGAGTGGACAACCAACATCACCAGAAATCTCGCCTCTGGCTTGAACTTTGCCTTCCGAGGTTTCCATGGCGACTACGAGGTGATCGTGAGGAGGTCAGGCGTGCCCATACAGGTGGAGCGTTTCAGTCTGGGTCAAGCTGGGACCTCAGTCAACATCCAGGTCACGGGAAGTACAGGTCTGTATGGCATTTCAGGACATCAACTGAAGGAAAGAATGCGCTTTAAAAAATAGTTACTGGTGACAGTGGTTGGTATATGAAATATGAACCTTAACACAGATTTTCCCATTTTGTAGCTTCTTTCTATTACTGTTGCTATACACACATAAAACATACATACATAGGTAGTACGTGAGCACATACACAAGCATTATGCAGCCTTTTAGTGTACACTCCGTCCTTGACCGTCATTTTAATATTTGTAATGTATTTTCTATCAAAATATGGTACTTGCAAACTATTTCACATTATCACGTACATGTTCAAAAGTTACGACGATGAGCAGAATTGTATCATTATAGATTACCATAGGTACATATATAATATTATTATTGATCACTGGAAGGGAATTGGGGGAACTGTCTTCCCCCAATCTTCCAAGCGGTAGTCATCCGTGCTATACTCTTCTCGTGTTTGTCCTACAGCGGCAGTGGCAGTGGTGGAGGAGACGGACTATGTTCCTAAATGCGTCAGTCACCGAGGGCAGAAGAGTCTGGGCCAGCTCAATACGACATCCACTAGCTCGCAGCTTACCTGTAACTACGTCGTTTCCACCCTCTCAGGTGGCAACGAAGACGACGAGGCGTCGGTCAGCTGTGCGCCAGGTCAGGTCATGACTGGCTGCACGAGCTTTCACATGGTGAGTTTTCTCATTCTCTGCTTCTGGTCACAAAATTCAGGCTTCTTCATGCTTACAACAGGCTGCCTACTTCTCGACTCCTGGTCAGAAAGCTCGGAGTTTCCTAATATCTGCTCTGTAAGTGTCATCTGCCACGACTTCTGGCCAGAAATTTTGTTTACTTACACCTACATAGATTTTCTTCATATTTTTCATACTAATTTTTGTGTGGATTTGCTTTAATTCTTGTAACTCTCCTATTACATTATTATGCAATTAGTTTTGCCGGAATCTGCTAATTACAAAGCAGGCCTGTTCCATCACAATAGAAACTCCGATCGCAGAAGAATCTCAAAAACTAAATAAAGGCATCGAAGAGAAGGAAATCCGTAAGTGTAGAAGGAAGCAAGAAAACAATGGATGAAAAATTGTGGGGACGGTGTGGTGATGGCTTATGAAGGGAGACTACAACAGCACAGCGGTTGTGAGACAAACTGACGGCAGTACACACTACCGTTATTTACTTCCTCATAGCAAACACCTTTGACACGCTGACTCGTTCCTTTGTGTACTACCAGTCAACACCGTTTGTAAACACCACCCTTCCTACGTACCTCAGGGCATCCCACGCCCTTGTCCGCATGAATATTTTTATGATGCTATTTTTCAATATTTTTGTTCTCCAGGACAATCAGTGGACGAGAAAAGGAGAAATGATTGTGATTGAGAACGGCGTAGTGCGATGTAAAGCCTACAATGGTCGCAACTCCCCTGGAGGTAACGGCCGACAAGTTTTATGGGCTGGTATATTTTCCTTAAGAGACTTAAAGGTCTAATATTTCCAAATGCTTGGGCTGAGGTTAGTACTAGTTTTTAAAAGAATGTTCAAAGGTGTGACACCACGAATAATCATTTGTCTTCCGTTCTCCCAATGGCTGTAGCCTTGACAACACAAGCTTCTCCGTGTGTCTGTACAATGACATCATCATCATCATTCCAGAAATAATGTCTTTGGGCTTGCATCAATGAAACAGAAGGGTATTCTCTCAGATTATGAGAAACAGTAAATATCGATTGAAAATAAAACAGAGGTAAGTGAAGCTAACTGTAAGGTAGTCTGCGATGGAATAGCACGTGTCAGGCAACCAGGTGAGAGACTTCTGATGACGTTTACCCTTTACAGGTGTAAAAGCAACCGCTCGCTGCTGCACCGTAGCAGGTCTAACGTGTGACTACTGGACAGCCGGACCCTCCTCCCCCTTTGATGGTGCCCAGGCAGAGGCAGTGTGTCCAGCCAATACCTTGCCTATAGGTGATAGAACTTTGAGTGTCTTTCCTATAGATAGATATCTCATTCAGATGCAGATCTAATGTCAGGTACACTTCAGTCTCTCTAGGTAGCATCCGTTTATAAAGCTTTTTTCTGGCTAGCTCAGCGTATAACACTGTTCATCAGTTTACTAGAGTCGACTAATTTCACATTAGGTAATGAAAGTCCCTTGCTCTTTACACTATAAAAGTGTTTGCTCTGCAGGAGATGTATTTATACTGGAGATTTATATGTCCCTATATAAAATCTCATTTTGTGCATTCCATACAGATAAATATGCATTGTATTTCTATATCCATTCTTCTCTCTGTGATGGTTTTTGCGCTAGATTCACTGCTTTTATTTTTACAATGTTATCGTCATATTTTCCGCTACAAAACCGACATTCAGTCTTTATGTATCCCAAATTCTGTCACAAAGTGAGTTGTCTTTTTTTCGTTATATGAATGCAAGTAAATAAACAGATTTAGTACATGGCTTTTGTGCAGGATGTTCTACTTACAATCGTTATCCGGATATGGACGGAGTGTACGCTAACGCCACGGCAAACAGCTGCGTTGCACAGAGCGGTAACCCAGCCTCCACTCTCCCGGCCGAACGCTCAGGTCGGTGTTTGTTAAAGTCCAACTGTGCCTCATACTTTTAAAAATTTAAGTCAGTTTCTAATTACACCAGCCCTCAACCATTCCGGTCGGTCGCTAAAACTTAAACTAACCTTACCGCTCCTTCATGACTACCATCCCAGGTTGGTATTTAGCTTTGAAGTGATATAACAGGAAATGTGTTAGAGGTTTGTCGTGTACCAAATTTTAGGCCAGTCCTCAGAAATTTTAATAATGTAATGGTGCGTGGTATATCCCTTGGCAGGTATCACCGTTAGTTCTGTGCTGGAGTATCTGCAAGCAGCAAGCGGTCTTTGAAGTCAAAGTGCCGTCTCCAGCATCGAAATGCCAAAACCTAACCAAAAGTCATTGTAGACTAACTGCATGACTCCTAACACAGTCCACACAATGCTAGTCCTCCTCAGCCTCCCCCATTCCGCTCTTGCTACTTTTCTACCCATCTTTCTCTGCAGAATCACTATATTCTCTGTTCATGTTACTTGGTGCCTTTTTGTGTTTTCTATCTTTGTTTTCTGTTTGTCGTTTATTCTTCCATCCCTCGTGTTCTATTCATTTAGTCCGTGAATCTTCCCCGTTTTAAGCGCTAAGAGCATGCTCTCTATGAGTGTGAATATGCGCTATAAAAATCTTCATTTATTATTATTATTATTGTTGTTATTAAAATGTCGGCTGAGTGTTTAAGGGAAATGAGCTGCTGATGAGCAGAAGTGACACTTAGACCACTTCAAAGCGTCCTCAGAAGCGGGTAAGAAAATGTTGCTAGCTGGAGATTAAACGGAAGGACGATCCTGATGGTGTTTCTGTGTCCAAAAGGTTCCACGGTGTTTGCTGCGTGCTGCTCGGCTCCACGCATGACATGTCTGCGCGTCTCCACCCCCATGACAACACTGACGGCCGGTAATCAGCAAGCAGTGGTCTGTCCCACTGGCTACATCATGACTTCATGTGATTATTTTGCTGCTGATGGACGCGCGGCAGGAGCCCGGATATACGGTATGTTAGTTTCACCAGATGGCGCTGCTCCAGGATCAAGCTCTCGTTTTCTGGCTGCTTCTCTTTTTCTTTTTTGTCCACCGAGATCTCGCGCCCTCTAAACGGAATATTTTCCCCCAAAAGGAATGCAGGCGAAGAGCACGAAAAAATCTGTTGTATTAACTGTGCCCTCACAAGCAGGGTTTATAAGCGTTATTTATGGCTAAGATCACTGACCATTATCAAGGTTCTCAATGAGTATGTTAACACAGAAATAAGCCAACTTTTCACTTTAATAGATGTATTTCCCTGTGCATAATCTCTCTCTCTCTCGCAATCGCGCGCGCGCGTGTGTGTGTGTGCTACTGCCCCAAAAGACCGCGAAATGTTTCTAGAGCAAAGAAAAGAAAGAAAAAAAAAATCCTCACATATACAAAAAAGTAACAATAAGAATAGTTGTTATTGGTACTGTGTACGTAAAACCTACTTCACTACTGTAGCTGCACCATAAATTGACCTGAAGAATTGAGAACATTTGGAAGCGTCTGTCTCCTATTTACCTGAAAGAAAAATACATTAAAATCAACGTCTATCAATCTTGCTTCGTTGCTACCGTGTTTCAGAAACAGGCGGTGTTGAGAAATGCAAGGCATTCATGGGTGACAACTTGCCGACCGGCTCGAAAGGCGTCGTGGGTACAGCGACCTGTTGTGCGATGACGTCATAGTGAGACGAGGCAGAGTGAAGATCCGAGTGTGTTGAACTGTCCAATATACCCAAAATAAACTGTTGTTTCAATCTACAGGTATTGGTTTGTCATGGCGAAGTGTTATGACTGTCGGCAAAATCACAACCCTTTCTCAAGGATTAAGGAAATTTTGTTTTCAGTATAAATTACAGATGCAAAATTCATGCTACTATCATGACTTGTCAGACTTATTTTGTGACGGGCACGCTAGATGCGCTCGCAATCGCGCGCGCGCGCACACACACACACACCCTCCACACAAACATAATATTCACGCGCATACTGTGGCATACACATAGACACACACACACATATTCACGCGCATACTATGGCATGCACATAGACAAACAAACATGTGCAATAGGAACAAATACACACACACACACACACAAACACACACACACACACAGCCCCCTCCACACAGTCTCCTTCTCTCTCTCACACATACACGCGCAACGCCACACACACACACACACACACACACACACACACACACACACACACACACATATATATATATATAAATATACAATACACAAACACATAAACACACACCAACACCAGTGTACTCATGCATGTGTGTTATATTTGAATAGACTGGCGTGCCGTCAATTTTCACGTCTTTCATAGGATAAGTAATTTCCTCTATATCGCCACAGAACTTTCTCGAAGGGATTATTCTTGCATCATTAATTTCCTTACTCGTGTTATTATGAGAAAGTGCAGGGCTGCCACATCGACTATGAACTCGCTGTAACAGTAGGAAATCTAGTTGGAAATACGGCTCAGCGACAGCAGTAATTAATGTAATCAAACAGTCTTTTCCGGTTCTTTTGCTCGATTTAGTCAAATTAGTATGTAATTTCCTCTGTTTTGTTATGTTTCTTTTCAGCTTTTCTTTTCTTTTTTTTCATTTCGCTTCGTCACGACTAACAGCTTTGCCGCAGACACATGTTGTACAACGGGAAATGTGTGTGTGTGTGTGTGTGTGTGTGTGTTTGTGTGTGTGTGTTTGTGTGTGTGTGTCTAGATTATGTTCTTTGAATGTGTTAGTATATGTTTCAATGAAGAGGACATTTTATACTAGGTCTGAAAATTATCAAAACTGCAAGATCATATATATACATAATTGAGTGATGCATATGTGTAGATGCGCGTGTGACAGACAGACAGACAGACAGACAGACAGACAGACAGACAGACAGACAGACAGACAGACAGACAGACAGACAGACAGACAGACAGACAGACAGACAGACAACTGTGTTATTTTATGTGATGGTCCTTATACCCGTGAGCTAAGTAGACGAAGTGCCGTAGCGTCTCTTTAAATGTCACAATAAGCTTGCGAAAATTACTTCAACACGCAAACTATTAATTTCGAGAGCAATTATGCGCCCGAGACAGGTGTCGACCACTGACTCACGAAGTCACGAGACCTGAACAAACTATACACCTGCTGTCAGATGATTGCTTCAGGCTGGAGACATACGAGAAATTCACTTAACTGCATCCACGAGAGCCTTTGATCTTGTTTATTATTAGGGCATAGATAAATACAAGAGAAACTATTACAGAACAATAAATGTAGATTTGTGTAATAAGGAATTAACGACTGGGTAAATGAGAAAACAAATGCTAGACTTTCGAAGTTACTTCTCTGTTTACGGAATTTGTTTCAACTATTCCTGAAATAAATTTTTATTATGTTGTTCTGGATAAAACTACTCGCCATTATTGCCATTTTTTCACTTTTTGTCCGATATTTACACTTGGTGTTATCATTATAGACCTAATCATTGTCTTTCTTATTATCGGTACTATAATCCTTCTTATGAAAATTTTTCTCTGAGCTTTTTTTTAAGAATACTCCTTGCTCGACATTTTTTTTTGCATTCAATACTGAATAAGGTATTACAAAGTGGTTTAAAGATTTCCTCTCTCGTAAAAGAAAAATAAGAACACCCCCCGCCCGAAAAAAACCAAAACCAGAAAAACTCCAAACCAAACCCCCTCCCCCACAAAAGAAAAAAAAACCCAAATCAATAACAAACACAAACAAAGTACTATATTCCATCGCTTTGCCTAAAAGTACTATTTTTTACGTTTATGTACCTTTTGTGATGTACTATAAAACGCTCACAGTCCTTTGATACGTGTTAGATTGATAAAATACCATAACAGCTCAAAACTGTTTAGAGAAATGACATATTTATACCAAAAAAGACGACTGAAAATCAGCATCTGTGTTGACATACTACAGTCAGCAAAATACTCTCTTATTAATGGATGTCATTTAGTTTACAACTTCTTCCGACTGAACACCTGTGTAATATTAACCCGAAGCTCTTGCTGTCGGAAAAGTTAAAGTACATACAGAGAGTCTGTGGTAACAGCTGGAAAGATAATATCTTGTTTTCTCTGCGAGGGTCAACAAGTCAATTTTCCACTTGCGACAAAGATTATGAGTGGCATTACAAAACGCCGAGTGCCTATAAAGGTATGAATCCTTCACAGTTTCACCCTGTGTCAGACAGTCGTCTAGGAAACCTCACTGGTAAGCGTAAGATTTTAAAAGTTCTTTTTACTGTTTATTTGTTAGTTACCGTTTATTATACAGAATACCTGTAAAACTTTTAATCAGCTCAATCAAAACTAATTTAAAAAAAAATTAAGATGGATCGTTTATGAACGTGCTTTTAAATGTCCAGACAGTTTGGAAAAACAATTTTCTGCTTCATCGAGGCATGAATGCTCAAACATGAACGATATTTAATAGACGCGTCACCGTTCCTTGATACGAAAGATGAGAAAAGAAATCGAGGATAAAATATACGAGAGAAGTAGAGAAAGTAGAAAGTGCATGAAGGAAAGAGTTTAAAAAAAGAGAGTGTGAGAGAGAAAAACAAAGCCAAATGTTCACATTTTGTATACTCATTCTCCAAAGTACGTGGCGATAATGGCTATGAAAAATAATCCATCATTTTATTTAACATAACTGCATGCGTACACTAAATTAAATAGCCCAATATACCATCTTCGCCCTTCCAGCAGAGTTGTCCCCCCCCCTAGGATACAACAAAACAATTCAAAACCTATTTGAGATAAACAATACTTACGGTAGGTAAAGGAAAGATTACCAAACTGCATTAAAATATTACCCTTTTAAGAAAACAAAAATCAAAATACAGTAAAGAAGAAATTAATCACAAATACACAAGCTTAGTGGAATTTCGTGTTCTGAAGCATGATACACACAGGTAACCTTCAAGTCTAAATTACACGCAAAATATGAAAATTCATATGACATGAGCCCTAAATTAACACGAGAAACACGTGACTGATCCTCCAGCTGATTTAAAAAATATATGATGTTTGGACAACATAACACAGGTTAACTATCCTATCAAAACTAAATGAAAAAAGTCTCATAAGATCTCTCATGATTAACATGAAATGTATTAGATTGACTGTTGGAGATTATGTTGAGGGCGCATTCTGCATCATGTCAATCTTGTCAGTGAGTGTTATAAATAATAAGGTTTGAGAGATATACGGCATACTGGTAACAAAACTGTTTAACAGTGGAATAATATTAACAACCGTATGGAAATATCAACAAATATTATTAATAACAAGAGATAACAGATGATCAAACTAGGAAAGACAAAGAACCAGGATGACTAAAACTATTTTACAAGACAGTCAAGTTGTAACGATGGTGATAAAGATGGAACGTGCAGCAATATAGAGAACAAGTAGCAATTTGAAGAGAGAAAAAGCACATCGAATGGATTCAATCTACTCAAAGATAATCAATTATAGTAATCAAAAACTCGCACAGTGACCATTTTCAAATCGCGACACTAATGCAAAGCTCGATCTGAAAAAAACTTTGCATAATTTACACAACCGACGACTGGTCTGTACGACCACAACACAAATTGAGTAACTAAGGTAGGTAAGGGGAGAGGCTTTGAACTGAAGAGAGATTAAAAAAAAGAAACACAAATGGCTAGAAACCTGAAATGTTGCTCGACTATACGGATGCAAGGAAAATAACGGAGATTCTTAAATATCTAAAACATCACAGTGTAAAGCAAAACAAACCAGGCAACAAAATGAAAAAAATAATTAAAATTTTTATTTGTAACACTTTTTATCTACTTGCACATCTTGGCACCTCAAAACACTTCACCTGTGTGTTTGTTGACACAAACAAACGGAAACCGTGATTTGTCTCCATGGACGACAAACACAATTTGGCATCATTGACCGTATACCGTTCCCAAGGCAAAAAGTCCCTCATTAGGCTCGATTTTTGTCATAATAATGCAGGAAACATCTATCACTATGTATCTATACATCTAGAAAGTTCCTTGCTATGTCTTTCTCAGCCTAAAGTTATAGGCAGTCACCATGTACATTTACACCGTGGCTTGTTCTAATCTGTGCTCTTTTCGGAACACTGGTTTTCAAAAGCAGCTACATACAGTCTGTTACCCTGGGCTTTTCCAAATCGAAACACTGGCTTAGTCCATAAGTTTTTTAATCAGAAGGACTTTGCACAGCCTCTAGCTGTGGACTATTACAGAGAATACCGGCGTGACCCATTCTCATGCCTTTTCTCAATACAATCTACCGTGAACCATTATATTCAAGTCAAAGCACTGTCATAATCTATTGTCATGCCCATTTTCCAAAACACATCTCACAGTCTACTACCGTGAACCATTAACAACAATCAAGATGGGATGCTTAATCACTGTATCTTGTTTTCCTTATCGTAGGCCTCATAAATACAGCGAGGAAGGGAAGGAATGAAAGGTCAAGGAAGCTGTGTGGCCAGTCATGGGGAGGGAGCGGGAGAGAAAGAGGGTGAGTGGAGAAAGAGGTGCACGCCTACCTTCTTCAGTGTCAGCCCTGCACATCACATCCGGAATGTATGCTTTCACAGTCTCTGTATCCCATTTCAGGTGACTACTAAACGCAGGTTATTGTGGATTCTATGAACCGATGCGTTCTGAACCTCGCCATATCCTTCACACTGCGCAGTCAGGTAAACACCAAGTATACCTCTCACAACAGTGTTTTACCGTAGACTATTCAAAAACATACATATTTTTTCAAAAAGTAAACAATTATTTAATGCAGTCTATTACTATATTGTCGTTACGCATTCCTATAAACATGCACGGCAGAGGGCGTGTTCTAAGAAGAATTGGTCTTCGTTTTTCTTTTTTCCCTTTTTTTCCATTTCGGATGAATCTAAGGTGAGGTTCTTTTATCAACTTCACTGGAAGGTTGACGGCTGGTATCCATGTATAATTACTAACTGGACAGCCTTTCCGCTTGACTTTGTAATACTTTCCCCCATTTTCATTATTGCATCCCAGTAAATTCTCACCCTAAATGACTCAGTGAGGTACAATGACTCACCTGCTGACAAACTGTCAGCTTGGGGGTCCGGGATACTTTGTGTATCAGTTTCCGGGTCATCAGAGTGTGCACCGTGAACAGACAGGTGATTGTTATGTCGATCAACGGGATCATGGTAGGCCGTTCGACGTGTGCATGAATAGGCGAACTGAGTATTTTGTTTTCGCGACACCGTCTTAAACTACACACGTTTCTGTTTAGTTCCCTGCACATAGTGTGGCTCTAGCCAATTATGTTGTAATTTCGTTGACCTACTTGTCATTGTTTAGGGAAATGAGACCCATACATGCTGTCTAGGTTCAAAGAAGTGTGGTGCTAAAGTTTTATCATACTGTGATTTATAGTTCTCACGTGCTCTTTGGGTTTTTTTCTTTTACTGATTAATCTGAAAGCTCCTTGGGATAACATGGATACTTAATTCTGGAGGAACGTTTACCGGAGATAGAAGGGGCGCCTCTTGCTTAAACAGGAGAAAATATGGGGAATATCATATTTAGTTACACTTTAGGGGAACTTTGTAGGTCTTTTTAATAGAGTGAAAAATCTTGTCTCAGTTCATGGATGCTTTAGCACAGTATGCCAGTTCTCAATTGTGCTGTTCATACGCTTGCATGTAACAATGGTTTGGGGTTGAAATTCTGACCATGGTCAGACGACCTGCAGATTATTTCTGAATGTAGCGTGTTATTTTACTAGTTTTTTATGCTTTAAATGGGAAAAAATGCTGGTTTCAGGTGTCAGCTGTATCCGAGATTCCAATAATATCTGTCTGCATATCCTGATAGAGAGGGAGGAAAGAGAGTGGTTTGAGGTGAGGGGATATTCTTTGCATTAAAAGTTCACTTGACCTGTTCACATTCTGGATATGATTTGACACACAGCGCCAAATCAGTATACTGACCTGGCTACCAATCTTAAGAAGTGAAACGTGTGTTCAATGGCCTGGTCGTTTTCTTCTGTCAGAGAATCCTAATAAGTACTTCAAGCCGCACTTCATTCATCCAGATATTAGCTTTGCATTTGCCAGTGATCGTGACTTTACTCTTATGTTGTCGATAAGGTTCAAACCTTAAAGAAATATTGGCCTTCATTCAGATATCGCCTGTGATGAAAATGAAGAACATTTTTCCCCTTTCGGTATTAATTATACTGGGAGCGGGTCAAAGTCAGAACCTGCTGGACAACCCCAGCTTTGAGGATAACTTGAAGGGCACGTGGGAGAACACCGGGTTCCAGATGGAGCGCGTGAGTGGCGACACAGTGGACGGTGTCTTCGCCCTTAAGGCCAGTGATCGGTGAGTATTTGGTTAAATGATCGCTGTATTGTTCATATCCAGTTTACACGATCAGCGCATGGTTCATATCTAGGCTACGCAACCACAGTTTGCTGGCTACAAGATCAGAGCATGTTCATTTCCTGGTTACAAGATCCATGCCTGGTCCATGTCCTAATTAACCAATAAGCGTTGTCCATTCATGCGAGTGTCAGTGCGTTGTGCTGCCGTTAAGCGCCCGATGGCCCAGCACATCCGTCTTCGGCGTCAGTTTTCTTGTCCGAGTGTCTTTCTCGTAGAGAGACTTGCCGACCAAGGCTAACGACCATCCTCTGGCCGGGTGTTATATGGAGTTTTCCTTCTCCTAGCTCCTGCCTCAAAGCCTGACCCTGGGAGTACGGGGTTGGTTTTTGTTAACTGAGGATCCACCTCGGGGCTTGGTTCATGGGCACCAGGACTTGTCCACACTCCGGTGGGCCTGCATGCCACACGTAGGGGGCCAAACCTCCTCCCGTTCCTGGTCCTAGAACCTAACCCTGGGAACACAGGGGGCTAGAGCTTATAATGCGGCTCTTTCTCGCATGATACACCCGTCCTGGGACATCTGGGGGATTTTGATGGGGTATAGCAGTGCCACCTGCTTACCCGCCCCATCCTGTTAGGTGTACCGCCAGTTGGTCCGGGGCTGCTTATTCGACCAAGGACCTATAAGGAACCTATAGGCTTATTTCGCAGCTGACCCTCATATCTAAGGGCCGCTCCCCTATCCGCCACCTGGGGACCCGCTGGGTTGGGGATGGTCGCCCCACTACCAGGATTAACCAATTAAAGTAAGGTCCATGGAGCTGGTTACAACAGTAGAGCATGAGCGTTGTCCTAGTTACACATTTAGAAAGTGAGCGTTCGTCCATTATACAACAGCATACACGAAAAACAGAAGGACAGAAAAGCATACATACAGACAAACGGATAGACATGCAAACAAATGAAATGACAGACACACAACGAGACGAAAAGGGAGAAGTACTAACAAACAGAGGGGTGCTACAAATGAATAAAAAGACGGAAGGAAGTTCTGAAAAACATACAGGTAATCACACCAAACTGGAGGGAGTGGATGAAAGAGAGGTCCTAGCGATAGGTTTCAATGCAAGAGCTAGAAGCAGTTATTTAATTTCAGAGGTTATGGCCCTTATCAAATCCACATATCTTAGCCCCTGAGAGGTAAAACAAGAAATGAAATCAATTAATTAAGGATTTGAAGTGACAATGTGAGCCACCCGTAGCCGGTCTCTACTTTGGTGATCAATAACATGGCTATAGATATGAATACCAATCATTTACTGTACTGTGTCTCTAGGGATCAAGATACAGATGGACCGGCCCAGACGCTGTACAACTTAAAGCCCAACGGTCGCTATGAAGTGAGCCTCTACGTCAAGCTGCTCAACGCCATCGAAGGCACTCTGTGGCAAAAGATCAGGGTGAACATGCAGTTCCAGTTTGCAGATACAGGTAAGCACAGGGAGTTTACAAAGTTGGAGAATAGTAACTTGATTTAAATAGAGACAACTTTGCTTTATTGATGCTCTACTTTTTACACACACACACACACACACACACACACACACACACACACACACACACACATATATATATATTAATAAGAGAGAGAGAGAGAGAGAGAGAGAGAGGGAGAGTGGAGAATGGACATAGAGTGAAAGGGAGGTTAAAGAGAGAGAGAGTTAAGAGCGAAACTAACGCATGCGAAAAGAAAGCAGAATGTTACATTGAAATATACTATATACTGTATGTACTATGTCTGGCAGAAGAAATAGAAATGTATGCCATCGCCTTTAGAGCTCTCTGTGACCCCTCCATGGGATGGATACACGTCAACGGCAGTATGAACGCTCCAGTGAGAAGTGAGGTGTCCTCCTGATCATAAGTTGTTAACATCAAACATTTTAAAAAACGTTTTAGCACGCAGTATAAAGATACACAGATCACATAAGATACACACAAAACAAAACTGTGTCAACAGTATATATACACAGACTATATTGTTACATAGAAGGGAACAAAAATATAAGCGTTTAGAAACAATTGAAAGTATTAAAATAAAAAGAAAAGAACAAAATATTGTGAATCTTTATAATAGTCATCACACAACTCATTCACCTTATTCAGTCCTAAAAATGTATCTTATTATTTGAAATATTCTCTTATTTCAGAAAATAACTTTATAATGTATCGATGTATCTTATAACATCCATTCGCTCATCCAAACACCCTCGTCACACACAGACGCACATTCAATGTTTATACAGATGTTATGTCCGAATGGATGGTCACCCTCAGAACTGGAAAATTGTTTCAGTATGCAAAAATAGTATATAAAATGAGTGGGGATATCAGTAAAGCAAGTGAAAAAATATCACTGTACAAACTGTCTGCTGCCTGTGTTAAAAGATCGACTAAAATACTTCAAAATTAAAGTGAGCACATTGATGTGCGCTCACAGTAAAGCAAAAATTTTAAAAATCTTCAATGCGCTCTTCCCAAAGTCCTTTACAATAAACTAACATTTCTGTCCCTGTTTCTGCCACAACTGAAACGAGCGTTCCAGCTGTGCATACTGAACTCAGAGCCGTTTTAGGTTGGCTTTCTAACTACTCGCCATTTAATAATAATAATAATAATACGTGTACTTTTATCACGCAGGATCACGACCAAAACACTTTCAGTCGCAGAGCTCTTTAAAACATGCGATGAAGACGTGTGTCAAACCCCAATTGTCTAAGACCATTAGTGTGGAGTAATTGTATAATTTAAAACGCAGATGGTGTGATTTACATTTGTTTTGAAGAGTACACTTTGGTTTAATAACCGTGAGGAGTTATCATGATGACATTTTGAGTGTTTTTGTTTTTGTATACGTACACGTGTGCAAACACACCAGCATCTCTTTGAGGTATTTCGCAATTAGAATTCATGGTAACCAGTATAAAGATGTCAAAGGTAAAATCGAACAGGCAAACAATACACGAACCAAAATCTCCGTTTCTATTGTGTAAGAATAAAACTATTGTTCTTTGTTGTCTTTTAAGGGGATATGTCTCGTTATATTTAGCTATCATTTAATTTACAACAGCTTTTAGCTGGGTGCGGCTTGGTATACGAGGTCCAGATCCCGGGGTGGACTTCTTGGTGGACAACGTCGCTCTGTATGAAATCCCCGAGAACACAAACTGGCTCGCTGAGTCCTACGCTATGATAGACAAATACAGGAAGTCTAATGTCAACATTAGGTAATCATTTCATCCAAAGCTATGTCATTGCCATCATTTTCGTTCTTCGATAAAACAAGAGAGAGGCAGAGAGAGAGAGATACCGAGCGAGAAAAAAAAGAGATGAGAGAAAAGGGGAGTATACAAACCTTTATGTGAATGAGAGAGTGAGAGTTAGTGAGTGAGGGACTTGGTACTTATCATTCTGTTTGTCTAAAAATCGCTTAAAACTGCTTTATGTTTCACAGCTTCACTGTGCCTTCAGGTGTGTCCCCATCTGCTTTTAACGTTCAGGTAAGAAGTACCAACGTCCAAGACACGTATACAATTTTTAAAATACTATTGAATTTTATTTTACTTCCATAAAAAGTAAACAACCATACAAAAGTTTTAACGAAGCAGAAGAAAAAGGAGGAGGAGAAAAAGATGATGATGATGATGATGACTTTACAGATCCGGCTGAAGAAACACCTCTTCCCGTTCGCGGTAAAGGTGAAGGACACCGAGATTTTGACTCCATCTACTGACGACTACAGCAAGCTTATATTTAACATGTTTAACTGGGCCACTGTTCAGAGCTACAAGTGGAAGTTTGATAAAGGAGACAGGGTGGGTATCAAGAAATTTGATCCGACGCGTGTGCTCCAAGGCCTCTTAATCACGTTTCTTGGTGTTGATAACAATTATGTCTCAGTTCGCCACTAATGCTACCCCCTCTTTTTGCCCACTGTAAATACTGTCTTCACGATTCGCTCACGCTTCTGTTGACTTTCTACTCATAAACAGAAAGTACTAACAGATCCCGTAACACTAAAGTAGATATTTTAAAAGGCAAACGTTAAATGTATTTCTCTAATTGATGAAATAGATTGTTATTTTCCTATATTCGTAATAAACTTTACCGAAGAAGATTAGTTAAGAATCAATCATCAGGCCGTAAGTTGTGATTTATTCCTCAGAGGAAGAAAGGACAGGCGTAGCTTTAGCAGTCTTTACCTTTAAGTATCGTCTGGAAATCGTGTTAACATTTCTATAACCAGCTACATCAGTCAAATCAAACCAGTCAGGAAATTAGGACGATGTAATGTAAGACTTGATGTCGTGAAAGAGACTTTCTCTTATCTCGTTGACAATAAACTCTCTTTATAAAACTGAGCAGACGCCTTCATACTTACGAAGAATAACATGGCGGTTGCGGTCTACCTGCAACTAAATCTGAATTGCATGACCCTGTCTTAGGGTTTCTGTTGCAGTATAACCCAGACTTCAGCAACGCTGTGGGCGCCACCAACATCCTCATCGCACACGGGTATTCTGGACAAATTGATTAATACGTTGATTTTACTTTAAGAGATAACCAAAGTTCTAATTACTGTCTGTTTTAAATAAATGGGTTTATCTGATGAAGAGATGTTTGCTATCAAACTCTATGCGAATGGTTGGACTGCCACATAGACGTTACGGGAGAGCGGGGGTGCTTCAATCTAGTAACGTATGCTTCAATATCCATGCCCCGCAAATAAAACAGTTTTGTCTCAAGTTAATGACAGATTATTCTTCAGTAACTTTGAGTTTATGTTGTCTGCTCGATTGAAGTCGGAATTTATTGTTTCAAATATTGAAAATCTCTTACTAGCATTAGTAGAATGTTGAAAAGTGTAGTGTCATGACTGCCATTCTGATTTCTTTGATACTCGTGATGTTTGCCTCACCACCTTACACGCACCTTCACATACAGCTACTGGCTATTCCGTTGCTTTATTTTAATATGAAAAATATTAAATATAAAAAAAACAGGCAGGGTCACTGGTGTTGGCTAACATACACTTTCTCTTTGTATGTTTGTGTTGTCAAGACTGAAGGTTCGCGCACACAATCTCCTATGGGATGTGCCAGACAACATACCGGACTGGGTTCTAGCGCTGAGTGGACAGGAACTAAGAGAAGCATTGAACAAACACGTGCAGTACATGTGTAAAATTGCTGTCGGAAAGTTAGTGTTTACACTTTGATCATCCGAAAAAAATGTCTTTTTGTCACCTGCCCCTCTCAATCCTTTTTTTCTCATTGTATTTACTTTTAACTAAAATCATCTTATTCTGTTTTTATCTTAAAACTTTGATAAAACGAAAAATTACCTTCCTTCAAGTTTACCTAGAAAAAATACTTTCTGAAGATTTCTGGACACAGGGTGTACGAGAAATGAGTTCGCAAACTAGGCCTCATCTATGCTTATCTCTACACTCCTTTCATCCCTTACTCAGACCTTAATTCCATATCTTCCACTTATTTTAGAAGGCTCTGAAAAACTAAATGGTCTTTATTGATCAATCATCAAATGATTTCTAATCTGTAAATTCATTCAAAAAACGAAGCAGTCCTGAATCAAACGTATAAGCTTTTCTCACATTTTTCACAGACACACAAAAATTCCTTACTGTGCACGCAGCTTTGGTTTGATGGTCCAGCATGACCTGCTGGATTTTTCAGAATAAATGAAATAATTTCTTATCTTCCTCTATAATTTATTTCGAAACATTTATTATTTTAAACCTCTAAAATAAAGCATTAAGTAAATTCTTAACACCTCATCAAAGAATACAAAATTTAACAAAAGCCTTAAATTACTATACAAATCTATAAAATGTACGTTTGAAGTCCTGCAATAACAGACCGGGTCGATAGGACTCTTAGAATTCATATCAATCCACCTGTCGGCTTACATGTTTTTTCCGGACTTAATGTGCATATATTTATTCATTTTCTATCTGCCACTTGTAATTGTTAGACAACAATCTGTCAGTATTTATGCAGGCCAAGCTGAACACGTTCATAATCAGAGCATGCTTATATCCAAAGCCTTTTTCTACCCCATGACAACATGTAGTCAGAGCCAGAGTGGTTGTTACAGGGGGACTCACTGGGACGTCATGAATGAACAGACACACGGTCTGTACTATGAGGAGAAGCTTCAGGACCGAAACTTTACCAAAAATCTCTTCCGGCAGATGAGGAAGTGTGACAGTTCCACGAAGCTGTACTTCAATGACTACCAGGCTGTCGACATCGGAGGCTCTACGGAGGTAACAAAAGGATCCGTTACTATTCATACCGGGAGACATATTTGTTTTTGAATGAGCTCTGAAAAATAATTCAAGTGATTTTTTTTATATATCTTTATTAGTTATATTGATTTAGTGCTCTTGCAAGAAAGAAAAAGAAATGTGTTTTCCATAATCTAATTTTCTGCAAATGATCATAGCCGTGTTTTGACAAAACATAAAGCACCAGACCAAAACTGTATACATAAGAAAATAAACCTGCAATTCATGAAGGATGCTGGTATATTGAACCTGTATTGAAAGTATTATATTAATGGAATTGTATTGTTTTCCTTTCTATGGTTTTTGAATTCCTTATGGTATTTAAAGAAGCATTTTGCAGGCTACCCTATAAGCAGCAATAAATAAATAAATAAACTCTACCTATAGGACCTGTTTTATGAGTGGAACATTGGCATGGATGAGAACATTTGCATCCTTGATTACAGTTCTTTTTATAATAATCATTATTTGAAAGAACCATGAGCAAGCGCGTTATGGCTGGGATATAAGCGTACTTTATTACTAATTTTTTTTCTTTTATTGTTATGTCATCCCGATTAGTTTCCAATTTGCTAAGTTTTTTCAGTTATTTCATAGGCATAAAATCAGACATTTTGAAATAATTTGTGCGAGTTCTAACACGGACAGACGGCTGAATCTTCTCTCCCAAATAAATTCACCTGGGGTTGTAGTTATGAAGCGAGGGTAAGGCGTAGGGAACTCAAGAAAAAGTGTCTTGTTTCCAAAGTTATAAAGCTGTTTTTAGACTCAGCAGATGTTGTTTTATACTTGGAGTCATCGTTATAAAGCAGTAGCAGAGGTGTCTATGCCAAAGAAACACGAAATAGTGACCGCGGAGGTCTTGATACCGCTTTATAATTTTGGAATCAAGACTCCTCGAGTCCCCCATTTTGCCCTAGGGAAAGAACTTATGTGGATCTGTCGGTGTAAGCCAGAGGTGGGGAACATCCTTCCCGGGGCCGTATACGGCCCGCAAAATCAGTTCATCCGGCCCGCCAAGTCAATCGCAGATCTCAGTAATCTAGTAAATCTATAACATTTTTTTCATAGTAACATCAATGCATATTAAATAAATAAGAATAATAATGTAAATTTTGAGGGACATGTAGGCGCGTCTACTTTGGGATAGACAGGACACATACATCTGCTACTGATTTGGCGGACGGGATGAAACGATTTCGTGGGCCGTATACTCTGTCTCCTCTAGGAACTTCCTAACATAATTTTATTTTACAGACTCCAACAGTTGTTTCTATATACTTTTTATTTTTCGCGCACCTAATTACAAAAAAGCGGATTATGGTAACTCAAAGGAGAGCAGTGGCAGGCAGGCTGGGATTGTACACGTTGCAAAAGTGTTCACACTCTGTCGCAAAACTCTAGCTTGACCAAATAGCTCAGGTTGATTTTCAAGTAGATAACTTTGTCTGACCCGTGATAGATGTAATAAATATCTAAATGGCCCTTGGAGTAGAAAAGTTTACCCACCTCTTTTGTAAGCGTTCAACATTGTTCCTAGGAATACTACCAGTTGATAAAGGAGTACGTGGAGGAAAACGTTCCTGTTGAAGGCTTGGGAGTGCAGGGCCACGTTCAGACGTTCACCGCCCCTGATCCGACTCTGATGTGGGTTAGTGTTCTATTCTTTGTACATGGAAGCCCGTTATTTAGTAAGTGGAAAAAACATACAAATTTACCAGATAAATTTTATTTGCCTCTTTATCAGAGAAGACTCGACCGTCTGGGGATGTTAGGGTTGGACATTTTCATGAGCGAGTTTGACGTTGAGTCACCTGACCACGTGCAGCGCGCTGATTGGATAGAGGACGCCATGCGCGCACTGTTCAGTCACCCCGCCATGAAGGGCATCGTCTACTGGAATTTCTGGGACCAGGACTCGCAAAATGTTAACAGAGAGCTCATTCAGGGAACCAGCGTGACGGTAAGTCTTCTCTACACCATTGTCCAATGCAGCAGTGCACATCTGGTGAAGTGCCAAGCCTTGATTTGATCAGCTTTAAAAAATGGAATCAATTCGCTTTTGAATAAATGAATGCTCAGCCATTTTAGATTAGTTGCAGGTTGCATTTTCCAGATGAAAAAATATGACAAATAAATCAATCTATAGAAACAAGAGAAAATGAAAGAGAACGAAGAATTTATGGGGGCTGCTTATATCGACCTTGATGGAATCCGTTTAGGGTATAACAGTGACTATCCATGATCTTTTTCAAGTTAGTATCAAGATTATGCACAGCTTAACATTAATCCCCATTCATCTTTTTGCATCGGGGGAATGCTTGTTATGATATTTTGATGCTGCTTAAGTTCTTGTGAATAAAGACCAAAACTTTCACAGAATTCCACCTTTTTTTAACAAATGTTTTGGTGAGATGAGGATATTAATAAAGACACGAACCCGCAGAGTGTAAAGCTGTGCCGGAAAAAGCTGCTTTAAAATTTTTTCTGGTAGTATGTGATTTACAAATGGAGCAAATAAACAGTGACCACTTAAAGGACTAGTGCGGTGCAAAATATTTTTAGTTAAAAAGAATATTTTCTCTGAATACGGAAAATAAACAGGTGTTTGTAACATTTTGCGACGCAAGTGTTTTAAGAGGGGAAGGTTTTGTTAACATCCATGTGATAACCTGTCACCCGTCTCTGTAGATCATTGAGCCTGGACAGCGGTTCTTCTGTCTGCTGAAAAAAGAGTGGACAACAAATTTCACTAGAAATCTCGGCAACGGTTTGAACTTAACCATGCGTGGTTTCGATGGCGACTACGAGGTGATCGTGAGAAAGGCAGGAGTGCCTGTGCAACTGGAGCGCTTCAGTCTGGGTCCGAATGACCTGTCAGTCAACATTCATGTCACTGGCACAAGTTAGTAGTAATTATGCTGTAACGAAAACTCTTAATGCTTAATCACATGTTTACATTTTTAACGTTTTCTGTTGTTTCTGTACAAATAATGACAATGGATCTTGCTTTCTGTCTATATTTATACACAAAAACGTACGTACGTACCAACATGTCAAACTTGTTTTTTTCTTCTCCAACCTTTTTCCTTCCCTCAATTTCTCCCACTCACTCACTCACTCACTCACTCACTCACTCACTCACTCACTCACTCACTCACTCACTCACTCACTCACTCACTCACTCACTCACTCACTCACTGTCCACACAGCTGCAGTTAATGTACCAGAAGACAAGGACTACGTACCCAGGTGTGTCAGCCACAGGGGCCAGACGTCTCTGGGCCTGCAGTCCACGTCATCAACAAACACGCAGCTCACCTGCGTTATCGTCGAGTCCACGCCCTCTGGTGGCAGCGAAGATGACGTGGCATCCGCCACTTGTGGAACGGACCGCGTCATGACAGGCTGCACGAGCTACCAGAACGTGGGAATCCATTTTATTGTTCACGTGTTGTTAACGGCTTGAAATTCGCATGAAACTAAGTTTGGCACAATGCTGTCAGTGATATTTTAATTTATAAGTCGTATTATTCCTTAAAAATCATCAAAGATCTGAATAAGAATCAGTTATAAAGTTGCTTTTGTAAACATTTATAATACACAATCATCATAACATTCTTAAAAAATGTTTGTTTGTGTAGGTGATTGTTCTTCAAGTTGTATTTTTTTATAATAAAAAATAATTAAAGCTAGCTCAAAACCAATGATATACATGCGGAAGATGCCGAGATATTTCCAAGCAGTTGTCATAACAAGTAAACGTTTGTCACAAGACCTATTTATCTGTTTACAACTGCAGGGTAAGCTCTGGACGAGGAAAGGCGAGCGGATTGTCGTTGAGAACCGGGTGGCTGTGTGTAAAGCGTACAACGGTCGAAACTCGCCGGGGGGTAAAGTTATATAATTTAGAAACATTCTGCGCTTTACTTTTATTTCAAAAATTCGCTTTCTTGGAATATGCTACCAGCTCACAGCGCCGGTTCACGATCTAGAGCTGTACTCGAGATACAACTTTACTTCTCACAGTGCCCAGGCGCAGGGGTCAACAGGTCAAATGTCAACTGTACAAAAATAGCAAAGTTCATTTTTATTTTTTTCGTGGCTTAGTCAATTTCTTCTATTTTTTCTAGGATTATATTCGTGGCGTTAATAATAATAATAATAATAATAATAATAAATGAAGATTTGTATAGCGCATATTCACACTCATAGAGAGCATGCTCTTAGCGCTTAAAAACAAGGAAGAGATATGGGCTAAATGGATAGAACACGAGGGCGTTAGAATAAACGACAGTACTGATGACAGAAAACAAAGATGGAAAACACAAAAAGACACCAAGTAACAGAACATAGAAAATATAGAGATTCTGCAGAGAAAGATGGTAGAAAATTAGCAAGAGCAGAAGGGGGGAGGGTAAGAAGGACTAGCATTGTGTGGACTGTGTTAAGAGTAATGCTCAAGGAAGAGGTTCGTTTTCAGTGCAGATTTGAAGGATTCAGTTGTAGGAAGGTGGCGGATATGGAAAGGGAGAGAGTTCCATTGTTTTGCTGCACAGTAACCAAAAATCATGTGACCATATGTTGTTGTTCTGGTGACAGGAACAGTGAGGACACGGTCATCAGAGGAAGAGTATAGTTGTCTGGCTCGAACGTAAGGGATGAAAAGTTCAGAGAAATAATCAGGACAGGAGCCTGCAAAGAAATTAAAACACAGCACAGACAGTTTATACTGAATGCGAGAACGGACGGGTAGCCAGTGTAGAAAACGGAGAGGAGTGACATGGTCCATTTTCGTGGCTCTAAGCACCAGATGTGCAGCGGAGTTCTGTACTTTCTGGAGTCTCTGAATGAGGTATGAGGGGCGCCGACGCCGAGTCTAAAGATGAACGAATGTCTGATATCTTTCAGGTGAAATAATCACTAAAACCTTGTGGCAGCCGTGAAACAGGGTAGGCAGTGGGCGATGGTGTAGTCATGCGAAATCCAGTCATTTGATCGCAAATGGCAAATAACTTCTTAGAGGAGGTGCAGTTAATTATTTGGCCCTGAAGATAAGATATTTTAGCCTTGTAAATGCATTTTGCAACGCTTCGCTTAGCAGCGTTATAAATTTCTTTACGGATGACGAGTCCAGTCTTCCGCCAAACACGTTCAGCTCGCCGACGAGTGCGCTTCAGGTCACGAAGTTCGACACGGATCTGTGAATACCAAGGCGCACATCTGGACTGGCGCATCAGACGTCGAGACACTGGTGCGTGGTCATCAACCACTCTACGTAAAACACAGTCAAGTTGCTCAACGGAGGGTGGTTGGAGGAGCTCCATCTGCAGCTGTGCTTTAACTGCCAGTCTATCAACATTTCGTAATGAGCGAGTGGATATAAAAACTGGCACCGATGATGGGCATTTGCGATCAAGTTCGATAAGTACACAATAGTGGTCAGATGAGAGATATATATGTATTTAGGGTGTATGTATTCAGACTGGTTTTAAACTAATTTGAACGAAATGTGTAATGTGAAGTAATAAGCGTTCGTCAGCTGTTATTGTCGTTTAGCGATACTGAATGATCGATCGTACATAGATATCCGTGATTGAATCAAGCGAAGTGACCTGTTAACCCCTGCGCCTGGCCACTGTTAGAAGTAAAGCTGCGTCTCGATTACAGCTGCTCTAGATCGTGACACCGGCAGGTTTATCGTGATATAATTAATTTTATTCTCAACCGACGTTTTTCTCTCTTCCTCTTTCTGCATGTCTCTGTATGTGGAAAGCCACGGTCTCTCATACACTATTTTAACGTTTTCCAAAAGATATTCGTAACATAGTGTTGTAATAATAATACTCATACAGTTAATTAAAATGGCGGCTTACCCCTCCATCAAAGGCTACCCCAAAGCACTTGAAAAAATAAAAACATACAGACAGAATAAAATAATAATTGTCTTAAAACAAAGAGTTTATTGTGTCCTCGGTTAGTAGTGCTACTCACGTTGAGAAGAAGATGAATGCCATCAGAACAGATACAGTCACTCCAGCTCCGTACAAATAACGACGGCGGCGGCGGCGGCGACGACGACGACGACGACGACGACGACGATGATGATGATGATGATGATGATGATGATGATGATGATGATGATGATGATGATGATGATGATGATGATTGGGTTTCTATAGCGCAATCCCCTTGTAAATGTGAGCTTTATGCGATGGCGCACGAAAGACTACAAATGAACCAACAGTCAACCGCCGAATAAAATTTTAAGCGTCGGCAAACAGATAACACCATGACCGATAAAGTGCATGGATGAAGAATTAACAGTACTCTTGATTATGCAAGATATTTTTTAAAAAGATGGGCTTTGAGGCCGCATTTGAAGTCTTTAACTGTAGATAAGTGACTGAAATCGGTTTCTTCCCTCTGTTCGTAATCAAATCAAATCAAACTTTATTGTCTGTCCAAGGCAGTCCAAGACAGAAATTTTTCTTCGCTCACAATTATAACACAAATGCAAACATAATATAAGCATTATATATACATAAACACATACATACATACATACATACATACATACATACATAAAATCATAACAGGCAGATATACATATCAAAAATGACGTTCAGCAGACATGCACACATACGCATGAAGGGATTAGTTTTTTTGGGAAGAACAGATTATCACAGCTTCAAAATGTAAACTACCTTTTTTCAAGTATTTTCAGTTAAAGATTTTTATTTGGTGATTTTGAAATCGATTAATAGTTCTTATGTGTGTCACGATGCAGATAAAGGTGTGTGACAACTGTCAACTGTGTATCAAGAGGAATTAATAAAGAACACTGACTGCCCTCCTCTCGAGGTGTATCTAAAGCTTGCTCTCGAGGTTGTGCTGTGTGTAAAGGTGTAAATCTAGAGGTGTAAGGCCAGCTTTTTAGTATCGTTTTTCCATGTGTGTGTAAAGGTGTTTCCCATTATGTTTTCTCGAAAGGTGTGACGGCAAATGCACGTTGTTGCATGGTTTCCGGTCTGACCTGCGGCTATCGAGTGGCAGGACCGTCCTTGACCTTTGATGGCGCCCAGGCTGAGGCAACATGTGACGCAGATACTCTGCCCATAGGTCAGAGAAAATTCTCGACATTGTGTTATTTTAGTGCCAGAGAAAGGCGACAAGGGCGAGAAGAAAATGCTCGTTTTTATAGTTACAAACCTTTGGCCATTCTGCAGATCTTTTCTGCAAATCAGAGCAGCTTGTTGTTCCCTCAGGAGACGGTCTATTTCATTTTCTGCGATGCTCAGTGCACGTTTTCCTAAAAATAAATTATAAAATAATACTATACAGTTTTCTGAATATTGCTCATTTTCAACAAGACAGAACCTTTATTTATCTGTTTTTATTAACACAGGATGTTCCAGTTTCAGTCGATACCCGGATATGGATGGGGTGTATGCCGACGAATCAGCACGTAGCTGCGTGGCTCAGAGTGGACATCCTGCTTCAACAATCCCATCAGAACGGGCGGGTGAGTTGAACACAGTGAAAATGCTTTTTGAATATCTTAAATCTTCGGACAAGATAATTGTTTCTAAGGTGATAGACCGTATAAGAGACAGTCTTAAACACTCTAGTATTTAATTAATTTACTACAAGAAACATGGCAAAATTACAATAGCAATAAAAAATAAGAGCTTTTTAAAGGCACGAAAGAAATATTCATTTGCTCATTATTGACTTTTAAGCAATACGATGTTTTTAATACATAGACATAGACAGAGAAACATGTCTTCAAAAAGCAGAAACTACGGAAGATTATAAGATAGGAGGTATTGATATTTTTGCTGCTTCGTATTTACTTATAATTCCATTGTCTGGTGAACTGAGGATGGCAACAACGTTAATGCTAACAGTACTGCGATAAAAATAATGAGACAGGACATCTCTCAGACACGCAGGAAAACATTACCTACTTCTGTCTTAAATGAGGCAGCTTTAATTAAAATGCTCACCTAATGTAGAAGCACTGTCTTTAAATGATACCTTAACTAGGTACTAAATTGGAACAAGTAATAAAGGTTTTGATACTAACTTAGAAAGGTATTAAAGCGTATGCACAGTACGTGTGGGCTAAAATAGAATCTTACTTCCCGCTAAAGCAAGTCACTTAAAATGATTTCTTATTCTCTGATATACAAAGTCTTTGTATCAGGATGAATGTCTTTGACCCTCAAGTGGTTTGTTTACTCACAGGTTCCGTGGCTTATGCCGCTTGCTGCTCGGCGCCCGGTCTTTCGTGCACGCGCGTTTCGTCACCTCCGACAACTCTTCGTACGGGAGATTACCGAGGAGTGACCTGCCCTTCTGGTTATGTCATGGTTTCATGCACCAACTTTGCTCCTGACGGCAGATCAGGCGGGTCCAGAATTGCTGGTGGGTGGAGAAAGCTTTGAGCGTTTTGCCACTCTGACAAGCTAGTTCGTGAAAACAAAACACAGGACCATGATGACAAAATGTAGGACTATGACGACAGAACAGAGGACAGTGACGGCCAAACATAGGACAATGATGACAGAACACAGGACTATGACGACTGAATATAGGCCTATGATGACAAAACATAGGACCATGAAGACAGTTTTGGGGAACGTGTAGTTGGTGACGACAGTGGTAAAAACTCTACTTCCACTGGTAAGCGGATAGCCTCGTGGTTAGAACAAGGCCCTCTGAACCCTGAAGGTGCATTACAGCTGCGGGGTGGACACCTTACTCTCAGGTGGTTTAAGAAGGTAAGGCAGCGAGGAAGAAAAGACGGAGCCGTCATAGATCGCAAGGTCTCGGGACCACCTTTACCTTTACCTAGGTTTTTATTTTATTAGCCAGGGTATCTTGTTGCGCACTGATGATGTTCTGTTTCTTGACATACTGTCATAGCAGAATGACTTCTCGAAGCAGATCAACAGGAGAGACAGAGAATCGCGAGATGTCAGTAGCCAGTAGCCAGTTGCCAGAGATAAAAATATAGCGTGTGCTGAACGCCGACTAGTTCTCGCCCGCTTGCGTCACTCTGGCCTCTCTCTCTCACTCTCTCTCTCTCTCTCTCACACACACACACACACACACACACACACACACACACACACACACACACACACACACACACAAATTATGAAGCTAAGGTTGCTGTGCGTAATGGACTTCTGTCGTAATTTCCTATGCGTCGCATTCTGCCCGGTTTGATCACCACTGACACCATCTTAGAAAAGAAAAATAAACATTATAATAGCAAGAAGTTTACATACAGCACACTTTTACGTTAGTGGCACGGCATGTTGCGGTACTGGAACACCGACATGCCCGACCAAAAAACTAGACAAGGCGGATGTGCACCTGTTTGTTTGCTCGTTGATTAGACAAAAATACAGGTAATTTTGTCGAAGTGCATTGTTTGTTAGATCTTTTCTCACTGCCAATAAGGGATAAACTCTTTAACCTCTAATAAGAGGTGTAGTGTTTGCAATAACTAGCCCGTCTTCTCATAAATGGTCAGCAACAACACGAACATGTTTTGTTTCAGATGTCAACGGCACTGTGGAATGCAGAGCGTTCATGGGAGACAACTTGCCATCAGGATCACGTGGTGTGACGGCGACTGCAACCTGCTGTAAGCGAGGAGCAAAGACGACGCCATGACGTGCGCAACAGCTTACAGTTGATGTTCCTCACCAGTTTCTTGCTCAGCGTCAGTGTATGCCATTGTGAAAGAAAGTTTTCAATTTGCAGCTAATTGAAAACAAGTAAAGCATGCGGGTGGGCAAGTTGGCTGCGAACTGTGTAACCTTCCAGGCATTGAGACATGATGATGTCATAAGGTGTATTGAAGTCTGTGAAATATGACTTTTGAAAACTTTGCTTCTTTTCTACTGTCTTCTTGTTTGCAAAGGCAATGTGCATGAAGCAGACATTTTGTTCCACATCCGCCAGTCTTCCGACTACACTATCCATCCTACCCACATACAGATACACGTACACACATACACACATACACACATACACATCCCTCAAACACACCCACACATATACACATTCACCCCCAACATACACCCACTCCAGCACCATGTTTGTACATTCAAGGCAACAGAAGCAGTGATAAAAAATAAAAAAGAATGTGTGTGTGTGTGTGTGTGGGTGGGTGTGTTTGGGCGCAAACGAGATAGAAGAGAGGAGAGTGAGATTTACACATAATGAAGTTCATATTGTTGTTTTCTCCGATATGTGGAGAGCATACAGCAGAGAATTGTCTGAGTATATATTTTGGAAAAGCAAAATATAGATATTCATTATTAATATTACTCTGATGTGAAGGCCGCAGCTACACTCAACTATAACTTTAAGGAATCAAGACTGCTTAGTGTGTAGATACGAGTGCGTGTAGAATTTGGAATGCGTATTGGTTTCGGCAATATAAATAAGACAGCAAACAACAATAGGACACTCTAAAATACCAAATAAGTTAACCAAAATATTTGCACTGCAAACAACTGACACAGTTCTTCACCATAATCAACACATCAATTTTACTTCTGTTTGATCTAGTTTTTAATCTGTTAAATGTAGTCACAAAAGGTTAGTCGTAAGGGGATGGAGGTAACCACATTGTGAGGCAGTTTTAATGTAGGTTACGTCTGTATCGACCTCACAGACAGCATCTTGCTGTTGCCACGACACCGCTTGACCCAGAGGGCAAGTTGTCTCCCATGTACACTCTGCATTCCTCATTGCCGTCCGAGACTGTAACAAGCACGTACTCACGTATGAGCACACACATAGGTCACACGTCCACGCACACACATCTATATATATATATATATACAGATATATATATATAAACATAGACACACCAAGATACGGGAATACACACGTAGTGAGGTCAGTCAGTCTTCAGTAGGCAGTGCATAAAAAAAATTATACATTATAAAACTACCGAAGAATAGCTAATTATTGATGATGATGATGATGATGATGATGATGATGATGATGTAAAAATTATCCCTGCTCCTCCCTCCCCCCCAAAAAAAAAGAAATAACATCTAGCTGATATGTCTGGTCTAGGAGAGAAGGCACAGGGAATGTACTCACCAGTAATGCTGGCACCCCCTGATCTGCCATCCGGAGCAAAGTAGGTGCATGACACCATCACCCTATTAGAAGGGCAGACCACCCCTTGGTAATCTCCTACACTTAAAGTTGTCGGAGGTGACGACAAGGAGGTACAGGAAAGGCTGGGAGACGAACAACAAGCAGCAAAGACAAAGGAGCCTGCAAGTTGACACCAGGGGGGATTAGCGTGTCCATGCACAGACAGTATGATAGTATATTATTTATGCTCACTCTTTCTAAAAATACCTTGCATCTTAATGATTTAGAAAATTGTTGATCATGAGTCCAGCTCACCCGCCCGTTCTGATGGACTTGTCGAAGCAGGATGTCCACTCTGAGCCACACAGCTCTTTGATGAGTCGTTTGAATACACCCCGTCCATATCCGGGTATCGACTGTAACTAGCACAACCTGTGTTAAAAAAAAGATTCCATGTCGCTGGAAAGCTAAGAGAGCAATAAAGAATCTACCGAGAAATATGTTATAATTTACAAAAACTTTCACTGAACGCCTCATAAAATAAATTACAACGTAACTAGAGAGAATATCACACTCATGTTATCTCCTGACCCCCCCCCCAAAAAAAAGAAGAATAAGGTGTTACGTTCTCTGACCTAAAGGCAAGGCTTTTAAGTCACACGTTGCCTCAGCCTGGGCGCCATCAAAGATCAAGGACGGTCCTGCCATTCGATAGCCGCAGGTCAGGCCAGAAGCCATGCAGCATCGTGCATTTGCCGTCACACCTTTAGAGACAACATAACGATCAATGCCTTTAAATACACCTGGAGTTGTGGCACAAAGCAATCAGCACGAGACCTTATACCTATAGACACACCTTTACACACAGCACAGCCCACAGGGAAAGTGTCCCTCAAGGTGCACTTAAAAACATTTTGAGAGTGCGGTCATTAAGATTCATCTGATACACAGTTGCCACACATTCTTCTCTATTGGGTCATGCAAGGAAAGCTCCAATGAATCCATTGTACAAATGCTGAAGAGGAAGTTATCGTTGACTGAAAGATCATTACAAAGATAGCTTTCATTGTACTCTTATCTAATAGAAGGATATATATTCTTGCGCCGCTGTCTTTCTGTACACATGGACCCTGCTCACGCGGTCACCATTATTGTACTGTTCTTAAAAAAAACTAATCCACTCTTTTATATCTTTGTAAGGAGACTAGGATAAGGTGGAGGAATCTATGTTTGACTGTGAGATAAGCACAGAAAGTTTTTGAAGAAGATGATAAGTACCTGCTGGCGAGTTTCGACCGTTGTACGCTTTGCACACAGCCACCCCGTTCTCAAGAACAATCTGCTCTCCTTTCCTCGTCCAAAGCTTATCCTGCAGTTGTTAACAGATAAATAGGTTTTGTGACAGAGGTTTAAATGCGGACTGCATGTCACGACCACTGCCTGGAAAAATCTCGGCATTTTTAGCATTTGAGCCATTAATTGTAAACTAGCTTTAATTACATTTAAAAAGAAATTACAACGTAAGATGCACACTATTAACATATGAAAACTCCTTCGTACATGTTACAGGAGCTCTCAATTAGTATAAAAGTAGTGTTGGAGCTAAAAGCTACTTTCATTGCTCAATATGAATTTATGATTTTACTGAAAACATAATTTCTATTTTCGTTAAGAAGGAACTAAAATATACATCGCAAGAATATAAATGATCTCATGTTTCGGTTTTTTACAGTCTTCTTTGACCATGTTGGAAATGAACTGCAGGTTTGTAAAGAATTCGAAAAAACATTAAGTAAAAAAAAAAGGGAACCGCACGTTCTGGTAGCTCGTGCAGCCTGTCATGACGAAGTCCGTTCCGCAGGTGGCGGATGCCACGTCATCTTCGTCACCACCAGAGGGCGTGGACTCGACGTTGACGCAGGTGAGCTGCGTGTTTTTTGATGACGTGGACTGCAGCCCCAGAGACGTCTGGCCGCGATGGCTGACACACCTGGGTACATAGTCCTTGTCTTCCACTATATTTACTGCCGCTGTGTGGACAGTGAGTGAGTGAGTGAGTGAGTGAGTGAGTGAGTGAGTGAGTGAGGTGGAAAAATGACAATTTTTCATGTATAACAATGTATAACATTTGGTGTCATCATTTGTATAGAAACATTTACGTTACAGAAGACGTTTAATTATGTTTTGGAGGCTGAAAATATGAGAATATCTACCTGTTGTGTCGAGGACCTGAATGTCGACTGCCAGGTCGCTTGGTCCCAGACTAAAGCGCTCCACTTGTATAGGCACTCCTGATCGTCTCAAGATCACCTCATAATCCCCTTGGAAACCTCGCAGGGCAACGTTCAAACCGTCACCAAGATTTTTAATGACATTCGTCGTCCATTCTTTTTTCAGAAGACAGAAGAAACGCTGTCCAGGTTCAATGATCTACAGAGATGACAAATGTAAGAACTGATCATAACATTTTGTTTTCAGAGATAAAGATTTTTTATGAGATTTGAAAAAAGAGTATTTGCTTCAACTATTTAGATATGTAGGAAATTTTAAGGTCCCCACATTGAACATCAATTTCGAGAAACCTACTGTCAAGTTGGTTCCCTGAATGAGCTCTCTGTTAACATTTCCCGTGTCCAGGTCCCAGAAACTCCAGTAGACGATGCCCTTCATGGCGGGGTGACTGAACAGTGCGCGCATGGCGTCTTCTATCCAATCAGCGCGCTGCACGTGGTCAGCTGACTCGACGTCAAACTCGCTCATGAAGATGTCTAGCCCTAACATCCCCAGACGGCTGAGTCTTCTCTGAAAACACGCAGACTATGAAAGACTGTGAAAAAGTAACCCCTTAATTATTTAGTTTGCTTGCTTTAATGACTTAATTACATGCTTCTGTCTACAGGATCGATGTGTATGAGCGCACTTTCATGATTTGAAGGCATTTGTTTCCTCTTGTGAATTTTTATTTTTATTGGTTGTTTTGTATTCTTGTCGGGCTTTTTTATGAGGAAAAAACTTTTTAAAGAAAACGATTATTTTCCATGTCTATCACATGAGACATTGTATAATGTAATTTAGATATGAACTTTATCTCAAAGACGTAGATCACAAAGAGGAGAAATAATTAAACTTTAACTTTAACTTTAACATGTCAAGACCAAAAAACGACTGCTGTTTGCTCAGCGATGGAGTAAGAAACTCTGTACAAAAACTATAACAGTATCGTAAAAACCATAAAACTGCGGAAGATACTTCAAACAGCAGATACATGGAAGATACTTTAAAGAGGGAAATACAAAACTGACCCAGATCATCGTGGGATCAGGGGTGGTGCCTGTCTGAACGTGGCCCTGCACTCCCAAGCCATCAATGGGAACTTTTTCTGCCAAGTACTCTTTCATCAAATGGTAGTACTCCTGGGAACACCAGTGTGAGTGCACACAGATAGTAATTTTCAAATCGCTAAGGCGACTTTTGGAGGTATTTAAAAGATTCAACCGTCCGTCATCGCAACCATATGTGAACGCTTTTAAAGCTCCTGATATTTTGCAAACCGATTACAAGTTACAAAAATGACCAAACTGAGAGTTTAACTTTAACTTACATAATACAACACATAGAACTGGACAAAATTACAGAAATTACTCGAATTACTTTCAGAGCGTGTTCAAGAAACATGTGCCGAAGTTTCTAGTTATTTCGGTAGAGTCTCCAATGTAGATGTTCTGACCACCAGACTATAATTTTCACCAGATATGTTCAATAACCCTAGATGCACTATTAGTTAAAGCAACAAGCCCCGAATTCGAAGGCTCGCACTCTCGCCGGTTCGATACCCGTATGAAGCAACATACTTTTTTCCTTACACCGTAGAGGGTTGAAGAAGATAAGGCACAAAGATGCTGATCCCAAGATAAATGATATCACAATCATCTCCCTTCCCAACGACCGTAAAACCACTGGAATACTCTACCCTCTCTCTTGTTACCTGTATAGAGCCTCCGATGTCGACACTCTGGTAGTCATTGAAGTACAGCTTCGCGGAACTGTCGCACTTCCTCATCTTCCGGAAGAGGTTTTTGGTAAAGTTTGGGTCATTAAGCTTCTCCTCATAGTACAGACCGTGTGTGTGTTCATTCATGACGTCCCAGTGTGCCACCCTGTAACAGCCACCCAGGCGCTGAAAAAATGAGATCTTTGGGCAGAAGGCTTTAGATATAGACATGTTCATCTTATGAGCATGCTACATTGTGATGTATATTGCGTTCATATAGGCGGCATCTACTGTATACACAAAAGTGATTTGCCTCTTCACTATCTATCTATCTATCTATCTATCTATCTATCTATCTATCTATCTATCTATCTATCTATCTATCTATCTATCTATCTATCTATCTATCTATCTATCTATCTATCTATCTATCTATCTGTCTGTCTGTCTGTCTGTGTGTGAACTTATCCTATGATGCTGTAGAAAGAAAGAAGAGATGTAGACGCAAACACAAACAAGTAAAAGGGAGACCAGAAGATATTAAGACATCGTGCAGACGAGCAAAGTGTAAGACCCACTTGTTCAGAGCAATAGCACACATGTACTGTACGTGTTTGTCCAGCTCATCGCTGAGTTCCTGTCCACTCAGCGCTAGAACCCATTCCGGTATGTTGTCTGGCACGTCCCATAGGAGATTGTGTGCGCGAACCTTCATTCTGAACATGCCGTCACCCACCCGCACAGACATAGACACAAATACAAACAGACACACATACAGTTAACTTAATTGCACACAAGTATGTTGTCTACGCAGCTTACTCTTTATTAAAACACACACACACACACGCGCGCGCACACGCACACGCGCGCGCGCACACACACACACACACACAATGAATTTACGAAGTACAGTAGGTGTTATGTGTATAAAAATTACAATGACAGTCTTGTGGCTTATCTGAAATTCTGCTGCAAATCTTTGTCAGCATTGTAATAACGCTGGCAGAGGGATTTTAATGTTGGACAAAGACCCACAAGTCAAGCACAAAGTGTTGCTGATGATGCCTTTGTTATTAACACAAAAGTTTTTTTCCGACGAGGGAAAGAGAAGGGGAATGCAGGGGAAGTACTCCAGAGCAGACTGAAAACCTTCGTTAAGTCACTGCAGTAGTCCAAGATGTTCGCGCCAAAAGGAACGGAATCATTCGCTTACAATTTGCTGATGAAAATCTGTACATGTACCCATTTAGAATTAATGTGACTTTGAAACCAACGTATTGATGAATGCATCGAGGTGATCTCAAGGACTGGAGCACGTTTTTACATTCTGGGCATTTTCTGTTCATAATATATAGAGTAAAAGGAAAGATGACGAAATAAATAAATAAATAAAGTGGAATATGTATAAAGCCCATCCGTCCACTTGTAAAATTTATTTGCATGCTAAATACCCTTAGATACGCACCCCTTAGCGATGAGGATGTCGGTGGCAGTCACAGCGTTGCTGTAGTCTGGGTTATACTGCAACAGAAACCCCAGGACAGTGTCAAGCAGTTCGGCTTAAGCTGCAGTGAAATCGTGAGACTCAGTCACCGTGGTTTGCTTGGTAAGACCACAGAACTTAGCTCAGTATTATGATTAGTGGTTGTTTCCAACGAGATAAGGGAAGATTCTCTTTTTCTTTGTCATGGACTTGCATGTATATTGTCGACATGGTGACTGGTATGTTTTTGTAATGTTAAGCGTATTTTGAAGATGTTAAAGGCTGTCTTTTGTCTCTTTGTAGAATAAACCAGTTATACTTCGTGATAATCTGTTTTGAATAAAGCTCTTCTCCAAATGGTATTATTCGCGCTAAACTACACAGACATTGACCCAGCTCGACCAGGGTTTTAGTAAACAATCAGAACTATGAGTAGCTTAGTGTTACCGGAGTTAGTGGTAATGCCTACAAAAGGCTGTACAATAACTATATAATTTTAAACAGAAGAACGTTAGAAATAGCATCAAATCAAGGAGAGAACTAGTTGTACTGAGGTAGAGTAGACGCTGGCGCTAGCTACAACATTGCCGTCTATCTCTGGAAGTTTCATCAAAAGATTTGCTGATAATGCTTGTAATTACCCTGTCTCCTTTATCAAACTTCCATTTGTAGCTCTGAACGGTGGCCCAGTTGAACATGTTGGTGATAAGGTTGGTATATTCGTCGGTGGATTTGGCTGAAATCTGGATATCCTTTACTTTCACCCCGAACGGAAAGAGGTGTTTCTTCAGCTGGATCTGTTGCATCATCATCATCATCATCATCATCATCATCATCATCATCATCATCATCATCATCATCATCATCATCATCATCGTCGTTGTTGTCGTCGTCGTCGTCGTGATCAACTCCGTTTTCATCTTCTGTTTTTTTCTCGTCCATATCTTAATTGTTTTTGCTTTCCTATTTGTCCTATTTGTTAAATTCTTATATTAACTAATTGCTTTCCTACAGACCATTCTTAACCGGACATATATGAGCGAAATTTTGACAAAGTTCACACATAAATGACGTTCTCAACTGTGCAGAGCGCCTCAAAACGATGTATAGGTAAATGTATTGGCATACATGTGTGGACTAAGCGTACGTGTCTATCTCCAATGATAACAACATCAGCCCCAAAGTCATTTGTTTCTTGGAAACTCTCTCAAACAGCCGACAGGGCGGCCTTAGGCTTGTGAGAGTGTGCACCTGCACAGAGCCGCCAGGGGCCGCCACGCCAATATACATTGAATATAAAACAGAAAGAGAAAGTAACGACATAGCTGACGGTAATGTGGCCGAAAAACATTGTGTTTCTTTTTAATTAGTATACATTTAGTAATGTTGCTAGAGTTGGAGCAGTAAGCTAATTGCCGGGCCACCGATTCTTTTTCTGCCCAGGGCCGCCACGAGCCTAGAGCCGCCCATGCACCCTGAAAAAGTCACTGAATGCTCTTGTTTCAACAGTTCATTAAACAGTCTTACAGTGGAATTCTTCCCATTGCAATATCTTTGCTAATGAAGTAGGTTGCAGACTGGCAAAGGAGGGACTGCCAAAGTTCACCCCTAGGTAAGATTTTCTGAGGTCAAGAAAAAACTAAATTTCATGCAAAAAACAATCAAAAATCATAGAAAACTTAAATCATCCAGGATTGTTTTTAAATCTAGGTCTTATCATGTATCTCGCTACTTCATCTCTTACTTGAACGTCAAAATCAGATGGAGACACATCTGAAGGTGTAGTGAAACTGAAAATAAGAAGAAAAAAGCTTTTAAACGATGATACAAACAGACCGGTAAGCACTCACTCACTCACTCACTCGTAACACATGATTCTAGTTGTGCAGATTGCACACTTTCTTCTCTCTCTCTCATTTTCTTTCTCTGAAAAGAACTTGAGTAAAGTCGGTGACATAGCTTGGGATGAAATGATTACCTAATGTTGACATTAGACTTCCTGTTTTTGTCTATCATGGCATAGGAATCAGCGAGCCACTTCGTCTTCTCGGGGATTTCATACAGAGAGGCGTTGTCCATCAAGAAGTCCACCCCTGGATCCGGACCTCGTATAGCAAGTCGCACCCAGCTAAAA